>CM037863.1:9172088-10552088 GCA_021292105.1 Anadara kagoshimensis
GAGTCCTGTCTACATGCTGATTATGAGATAACAAAGATGCTAGAGATTTTCCGATGAGAAAACGAAAACAGAAAGTCAAATCGTAAAACCGCATGGAATCTAATATGTAGTTTTTGTGGAAATTATTAACGATCAATTTGGCTAAGAAAAACCATGCGCACGTGACCCATTAGAAGAAATGTTATCGCCATTTTTTAAAATATGCGGATTGGCGCGGGCGCACCCGACAATCTGAAGCACTGAACAATGTGTTCAAAAGTTGTGGAATGATGGAACTAACAGCTGGTCATGTCAGATTTGGAACCGGTAGCGTGTTTTTAGAAAGAACACAACATTTCTTTAATAAACAGAATTACTGTTTAAAACCAAAATTGGCTACCGATTTGTTAATACTCATTAGACATGAAGAATGTGTTCAAAAGTGTGGAATGATGGAACTAACAGCCGTCATGTTAGATTTGGAACCGGTAGCGTGTTTTTGAAATAACACATTGTTGGTTTACACAATAATAGACATATCAGCACAAAACCAAAATTGGCTACCGATTTTTTTTATTTTTTTAATACATCATTGGATTCATGAACAATGTGTTCAAAAGTTGTGGAATGATGGGAACTAACAGCTGGTCATGTCAGATTTGGAACCGGTAGCGTGTTTTTTGAAAGAACACAACATTTCTTTAATAAACAGAATTACTGTTTAAAACCAAAATTGGCTACCGATTTGTTAATACATCATTAGAATCATGAACAATGTGTTCAAAAGTTGTGGAATGATGGGAACTGACAGCCGGTCATGTCAGATTTGGAACCGGTAGCGTGTTTTTTGAAATAACACATTGTTTGGTTTTACAGCAATAATAGACATATCAGCACAAAACCAAAATTGGCTACCGATTTGTTAATACGTCATTGGATTCATGAACAATGTTCAAAAGTTGTAGAATGATGGGAACTAACAGCCGGTCATGTCAGATTTGGAACCAGTAGCGTGTTTTTTGAAATAACACATTGTTTGGTTTTACAGCAATAATAGACATATCAGCACAAAACCAAAATTGGCTACCGATTTGTTAATACGTCATTAGAATCATGAACAATGTGTTCAAAAGTTGTGGAATGATGGGAATTAACAGTAGACAGATCGTTTGTCTTTAATGCAGGGATCTGGATGTTTATTTATCTTGGCTCAATGTTACGACTGAATTAGTTGCCATGGCACCTAAATTTTTCCATTGATGACAAATTTTTAACCAAAATTCTCCATTATTGCCGATTCCCCTTTTATATTAGTATTTGATATTCTGGCACTCCTCAGCCAGGCATCATGACTTATAAAGGGAATCTTTCCTATATACATATCTTTAAATGCAGGGAAACTGAATTTCTATTTATAGTAGCTTTGACCTTTGACCTAGTGATCTGATTTGCAATCCGATGCGTTTTTTCTGTCACAAGGAACAGGTTGACTAAGTTTGAGATCAATCAGACAAACAGTGCATCTTTAAATACACGGAGTCCAAATTGTTAACAGACAGCTGCCTGCCTACCTGCCGGACACTGGCACGGACAGCACCATAACATATTGTGTCTTGGTAATATTGAAGGGCGTATAAAAAAGTCTAAGTGTAAAAAGGACATAAATAATACAGCAGAATCAGTTTTACAATATGATAACAAACACATAACTGGCCATATCATTACAGACTAAAAATCTTTACAAAATAAAATTATTGAACAACATTCTGCTAAGCTGAATGATTTTCAGCTAAAATAGTTTTTATCTGGTATACAGTCCAACCTGCCTTAAAGGCAACCTCTATATAAGGGCCACCTGCTAATAAAAGCCAGTAGAAATGTATACCAATGGTACTTTATACATATTATTTGAGCCTGTATATAAAGACCCACCTGTCCATAAAAGCCACTTTTACTCGTTCCCTTGGGTGACCTTTATAGACAGGTTTGACTGTAATCTATTTTTTACTGATCAATATAATTTATTTTTCCACCCTTTTGGACAAAAGTGGAGCTTTATATGTTATCAGGCTATTCATCTGTCTGGCAATCTGTTAACATTTGGCTTGTAACCTCAACAAGCCCTAAAATTTTAAACCCGATTTAATGAAAGTTTGTTTTTAAATATGTATTATTATTTATGGATGTCAGTGAATATTATTCTTGATGCCATACTATGTATAGGCAAACAACGTTGACCTGTCCGCTTGACCTTTCATTGCAAATATTCATGTAGGAAGATCCACCCAATACATGGGTAGTGATAAGATCCCACAGTGCACAGGTGTACTCTACGAGGTGAGTATACTAGGTTTCCACAATTTGAAAATTATTAATAGCCAAATTTTCAAAATTTTTGAAAACATAGTGTTTTTTAAAGTAAATTTTCACAAATTTGCTAAAATAGGTTACTTTTTGAAAAAAATTCTCAGAAACTAGTAGCCAATGGCAATTTTGGCTACCAGGAATGGAAACAGAGTATATATCATGATGTATACAAAATAAACACCTGTTCTCCCTATACATAGATATACTTGGTCTGTGATAAATATTTAAATGAAAGGTCAAACGGACAGGTCAAAAGTTACACTGTAAACCACCTTTTATTTGCGTGATATTAACTTTTGTGTGTTTTGTGAGGACAAAATAATCATGAGAGTAAGTTAACATGAAAATGGTTTTATTTACAACAAATATTCAACTGCAGTCCATATTGAAAAGTTAAAAGTTGCGAAAGGTTCTGGCAAGAGAATCCTGAAAGTTAATATTGGTGACCAAGAGTCCAATGGGCCTTAATGCTCACCTGAGTGTACACATCTCATGCAGAGGTTCAATGGTCAATTACATTAATTAAAAAGAATGTCTAAATTTTCAGCAGTTAGGACCAGTATGCAAAATGTTTGCTACTTAATCATAACTTGTTCTAAGAATGCTACATGTTGGCATCTGTGACCTTGACTTTTGAACCTATGACCTTTATTTATATATTTATAATCAAAATGATTGTTAGGCCAAAACCTGTAGTTTTCAAGATAATTAACCATTTCAGAATTCATTTGCATCTGTGACCTTGACTTTTGAACCCATGACTTTGATCTAGGAATGAAAATGATCATCATATTAATACAAAAAATAAACTTCACACATGCCATTATCACCTGAAATGTTAAAAAGATAGCAATTTTTATCAAAGGTCAGAAACTGGGACATGACCTTGACTTTGATCTAGACATCAATTCGAAGAAAATAGCGAGACAAGATCAACAGTGAAAACTCCATACAATCACCTTGAGCTGTTGTTGGGTTACAACAATAAATGTCTCATTCTACAAAATTTACACAAAAATGCACAACTTATTTTTTGTCCAATTTTCATGTTACTGGCATCCTGAATCCAAATATCCAATCAAAATTCGACTATATATTTTGATTTTTTATTTTGTCCTTTTGCTATTTTTAGCAATGACAGCAATCTTGTTGGGCATGGTATGTTGCCCAGGCATGTTAATCACCATTTTCATTAAATTTGGCCCAGTAATTTTGAAGATGATTAAAATGTAAAGTTTTGTGACACACAACAGACGGCGTACAGCAGAGTGATAGATTGCAGCTTTGGCTCAGATGAGCTAATAAAAGTTGGTTTACAGTAGTCAAGACAATTATGTAACCATAAAAATAATGTAGAAGAATTTAGGCGTGATGGTGGTGTAACCTAAGAACATATATATACTCATTTTCCAACTGATATCAGGAACAAACCTGAGTTACCACATTTGCCAATCTAAAATACTGACCCAGTTTTACTGCCAACTAATTTTGTTAATAAATTGGTGTAAAAGACGCACACTGCTCTATGCAATAAATTCATACGGCCTTTCAGGCAGGTGAGCTAAAACCAACAGACACTAAAATTTTGTAGTTTAAAATTTTTCAGGTCTCTCTCAATCTTTTGTGAATAGGGTCAGGGTTCTTTTAATTGTGAAAAATAGCTGTCAAATAGCCAAAACTATAAAAATGAAAATACTATTTTTTAAAAAACTCTAAAATAGACAGATGAAACATGTTTAATGACCTTAATTACAAAAGTATATAGTTTTATTTGTTTAAAGATTGATTTTTGACAAATATTTTTGACTCGATTTATTTGGTATTTTTATATTCAATTTTTCAGTTATTTTTATTAATTGTGAAAATCAACTTGGTGTTTGTGAAAAAAAAAAGATTTTTGGTTGTGAATCGGGCCCATTATCAGTACCAAATATAACCAAGGGAGACGACCTTGCATTTACAGTAGAACCTCGATAACTCGAACTTCGATATTTCAAATACCACAGATAACTCAAAGTCATTATTTTGTCCTGATCAGTTTTCTATATAAACTATATAAATAAAACTTTTATAATTTGAATACCCTGATAACTTGAAGTAATGTTAAGGTCCGAAGTTAAAAATTGTATTGCAAACAACCTCCAAATCTATAAATATTTTTCAACGAGTGATCACTGACCCATTAAACAACACAATCAATAGGTCACAAGTACTGTAGACTACTTTTTTATCGAGATATATATTAATGGGTAATTTGGCGAGGACTCTCAGTCGTGAATTCAAAAATCACGCCAATATTCCCAGAATCGCGAATATTTATAAGCCAAATTTAAAACATTACGTACGGTAATCAACTATGACCGTAAAAGTTATATAAAGCTTGCCATATTTGATGCAATAAAGTTAATCATAAACTTTGCCATAACTTGCAAGGCTCCATTAAAAAGAAAGGGAGATAACTATATAGCCGCCACGAAGTGGATGCAAAATCAAATATACACCTGGAATGTGAATGCGAATACACGTATTTGTGAAATGAAGCTAAGATGTAAGTATGCTAAATTTGATACTCACGATATTAATGTTATCTGCAGTATTTTATTATCGGTATTTGGGCTACTGTGTACTTCGATTAGTGTAGCGATCAAAGGTTCAGATACTGCATTAATTAGTGTTAATTAAGGGATTAGTACACTGTATCATGATGGGCGATGAATTGTAACCGTGTACAAGTCGAGTTTTGTGCCACTGGCGATAACGGTGAAATTTTCATTGAATTTAACAACTGACATGTAGAACAGACACCTGTTCTGATCTATCAGTAATGAAAGCCGAGATGTGTGCCGTTATTGACAATGTATAGGAGTTTTTAATCTGAGTTCATCACACATAAGTTTGATGCCAAGTTTATGCCGTTGTCGACAACAGTTCACTATCAAACTGATTATTACATATTACATTAGTGTGTCGGTTACTACATTAGTGCTGCACAAGATTTTTCACAGAAATGAAAGTCTATATTATGATGTCATTCTCCAACTTCCAAAACTCGAACACCCTGTTAACTCGAAGTCATCACCGAAGTCCTGTGCACTTCGAGTTATGGAAGTTCTACTGTATTTCAAAATGCATTTTCAGATATTTAGTATCAAGAATGGCAGTAAAATATGACTTTTAACAAGGTTAACTAGATTTAGATTTTATACCTTGAACCCTCCTACTCCTCAAACAAGTCAGTATTACTGTACTATTACACATACAGTCCAACCTGCCTTAGAGGCCACCTCTATATAAGGGTCACCTGCTTATAAAGGCCATAAGAATTGTATCCCAATTGTTCTTTATTCATATAATTTGAACCTGTATATAAAGGCCACCTGCCCATAAAGGCCACTTTTACTGGTTCCCTTCGGTGGCCTTTATACAGGTTTGACTGTATATAAGATTGAAATAAATTATGGACATCTTTATAACTGCCAGAGTATTCAGAATTTGCACACTTTCTCCAAAAATGGATTGAAGTAAAGGTGTTTTATGCCCAGTCAAGATTCTTTCAATTGTATCGAGGCAGTCAGTTCAGGAATGTGAAGGAAAACTGAAGGGCCAGAGAAATCCACTGAGCTTCCTTTGTATGGATGACCCTTGAATTGCAGAAATATTTTTTTACAAATTTGTTTAGATTTCAGTAAAATTTGGTACTGATTACACCGGAATTTGAGCCAAAAGTTACAGTAATGTTATGAAAATCAATGGAATAAAAAAAACAGATGAACAGATGAAGTTGGTATCCGTAAGGGGTGGGGGTTGGGGGGGATATATCATATCATATAGGGGGGGGGGGGGGCAGGAAGGATATATTATATGGGTCTTGGTCAAACCCAGTCAGAGTTCAACAAATTACTTTATTGTTGACAAAGTTACATTCGTTTATCTTCTGCTTCATGCATGTTTCTTTGGCATAGACCTAAGTATTTGAAAAATCCAAATTGCAATTGTGTAACAAGAATGAGAAAAAATGCAGGGTCAGACGGGGGCACTATAGGTAAGTGTTCTACCAACTTTGCTACCCAGACCGCTATATTCTTTCCAACCCACGGTACCAAATGTGAAAGCTCACCCAAATTCCCTCGGATGTATTTTATTTGGTCGGTAATTGCCAGTTCACAACTTCTGAGGGCCACACTGGCCACCAAACTAAGGAGAAAAATGCATGGTCGGACAGGGGGTCGAACCCGTGACCTCCCGCACTATAGGCAAGTGTTCTACCAACTGAGCTACCCCGACCACTACAAGTGGCAACATAGATTCAGGCCTTAACAGTACGTGAAATTAATAACATCGAATATTTAAAACAAATACATAGAGCAGTGTGTGTATCATTAACAAAAGAGAACATCAAAGCTGAAAATAAATTTTATATTAACCGATTAACTCGATTTGAGGATCTTCCGTTTGGGATGAATTCGGGCAACTAAAGTAACTTTTATTTCCTCGCAACTACAGTAACTTTTATTTCCTCAATGTTTAGATACAATAAAATAAATGGTTACCCCCTAATAATCACGCCTAAAAACCCCGTAAAAGAATTACACAAATGCACCTACCTTGTATAGCTGTTATTCATCAACACGTTGTATCTCAGATGTTGATTACACTGCTAATTCCAATATGTAACACATGAATTTTATAATCACTAATAAACAGCTAAATTTATCCAAATGTAACACTCCGTGAATATAGTCAAACTCACAAATAAACAGCTAAATCCAAAAATGCAACTTAACGTACTCATCATTAAGAAGCACCTGCTGGAAGTATCCGCTGGAGGCACGATGACACTGATAAATCACGTGGCGCTTGTCATAATTTGCAATGATAACTGGTCCAGTCGATTTTTTCCAAGGGGTTCAACTGAAAGAGAAATTCCGAGATATTTTTAACATTTGTAATCACTTTTGAGGAAAAATGTGAATTTTAATTGACATTGTTTGAATCTCCTTCAAAGATTGTTAGTGAAAAAAATAAAAAGTAAAATAATGTTTACCGATAAATGGGCGAAAAATAATTATTAGTACTTTTTTTATTTTAAACAAATATGAGATTAAAAATCATCAAAATCTTGACCATTTTATAGCTGATGTTTTCTATAATTTAATTTATATTCCATTGAACAACCCCCCGTGTATTTATCAATTTTCATTAAACTGCGGGTAATTAGGTAATTAATGAAAAAAAGAAGAAAATTTAAAATTGCAATAGAGTTGAGTAGAGTAATGGTGTTTAATGCCCCAGTCAAGAATATTTCATCTATATCGATACATCGCCAGCTATAGGCGAAGGTGCAGTTTTGCCTGTGCATTGCGCTGATAGCATTATACAGCAGGGTTCCTTATCGTGGCACGCCTACCGTGACACAGGACATCATTTATTTAAGTTCCCATCCGAAACAACCGTGAGGTTCATTTCGTAGGTTCAAATTTCAGTTTTTTGCGGAGCAAGTTTCAGCAGAGAGTAAAATTCCCCTTTTTGTCTAATACCACCTCTCTCTCTCTCTCTCTCTCTCTCTCTCTCTCTCTCTCTCTCTCTCTCAGAAAAATCTGTTCACCTTGGTTTTACGGTTCGTGTCATTCTGACACATAGTTCTATAATAAAAAGAGTTACGACATAGTAATGGCCGTTTCGTGTTGGTTGATTGATTGATGGTGCAGTGGCGCTCAGCGCAATGTGCAGGGAAATGTTCTTTAACTTGTCACATTTCCGTGTCACATTTCATTATTTGTGAAAGGTAAAAAACCTAATTGCCGGCAAAATGTGGGATCAAATACAGCTGGTAAAATAAGGCAAACCACGAAAGAGGAAACCGAAGTGCCCGGAGAAAACCGCTAACCTTTGGAGAGTGAATTGACAAAGTATTTCACACTAAGAACTGTGCAAGAGGGATTCGAACCTAGGCAGTAACCATTAAACATGGATTCATCACGGTAAATGCCTTTTCTGTCAGAGTTCTGGAGCGTGTACCAGCCATGTTGAACCACAGATCGTTGTTTCTTTACTATGCTGTGTAACACTTTTTTTCAAATTCAATGATTATCATAAACCTCCAGAGATGGTAGAGAAATACCACGTACAACAGGGATGAGGCTTAACAATTTTGAGATAGCGGCCCAGCTCACTTTTCAAGAGAAGTTGCAATAGCTATACATAACAAAAATCTTTAAAACTTTGGGGGCCCAGAAAAAATTTCTTGGGGCCATGGGCTACTGGGTCCCTGTTAATCTCCATCACTGTTAACAATGTAGCAAACAATAAGCATGATGGTCAAATAACATGTACATAATAAATACATAATAAAACCTGCCTCATACGACTCCAAAATGTCTCTAAAATACATACTGGTCATTTAAATAAGCACAATCTGGCAATAACGTAACATGATAATTGGCTATTCCGATTTACTCCAGACCCCCCCCCCCCCCCCCCCCTGGATGACAACGGATTGAACGGAATTCCTAAAAAATTTTGCTACAAACCACTCCATTCCAGAACAGTTTTACATATCTCTTTGGAGTTCCAGTAAATTTTGGTATGTACGACACTGGAATTCCGGAAATGTTTTACAAATCTCTTTCGAATTCAAGTAAATTTTTGTTATACATGATGGATTACACTGAAATTCCAGTATAATCTTTCAAATCCTCTTGGAAGTCCATAAAATTGTTACAAATTTTCTTTGAATTCCAGTAAAATTTGGTAAGGATGACCCTGGAATTCAGAAATTTTTTTACAGATGTCTTTGGAATTCCAGTAAAATTAGGTACGAATGGCACTGGAATTTCCAGAAGAAAGTTACCACAATGCTAAAATAAATCCATGGAAACTGATTCATTTGTCATCCATAGGGGGTCTGGATTAAAAATGGAATAACCCAATTTAAATAATATTAATAATAATATATATATAATTTACATAAGACAATATTTATATACACAAGCAGCCTCGGACGCGATCCGATATAACGGCGAAAATACAATACAATACGCGATAAAATACAAATAAAGATTAAATAAATAATAATTCGAATAATTATTAAAGTACTTACATAATGGAGGCAGCAAAAAAAGTCAATTAATTAAAAGAAGTTTAATTACTGTAAATAACCCAGCTGGTAGCGCCGCTAACTTTTCCCGCGAAACTGATCATGTGACTTGAAATCCCTAATTAACCGAATAATTTAGTCTATATATACCAAACCGAAAGTACAAAGTTCGATAACTGCACAAATTGAGGATTAAGTCCGAAACCAACTCGGGTTAGGAAAAGAAATCCCTGGTGTGACAGCACAAGTAACTGCCAAAGAGGAATTCGAACCTAGGCTGTGGGAGGCGCTGCGCTGTAGACCACTAGACCTCGCTAATTTCTAATTAAAACAAGTGTAAAAAAGACGGTATTTTATTCTTTATTTTAATGTTTGTACTAATTTACTTAAACTTTCTTCCATAAACATTGCAATTTGATATAAGTCGTCTACGATCTGATGGGAGAGTGTTTATAAACACAGACGGGTTTAATGGTAATCTAAGTAGGAAAATTCAAGTGAAAACAATATGGACTATCACGCCTGGTACACGCATTTTTAAAAGGAAAATAAATCGTAGAAAACATCATCCGTAAATTGTCGAGTTTTCAAAAAACTTTCTTTAACAAACTATGCCCCCTTTGCACTGCTCTATGGCGTTGAATATATTAATATCTTTTCATTTTTAGCTCACCTGAGCCAAAGGCTCAAGTGAGCTTTTCTGATCACAATTTGTCCGTTGTCTGTCGTCGTCGTCGTCGTCGTCGTCGTTGTCGTCGTCGTCGTCGTAAACTTTTAACATTTTCATCTTCTTCTCACGAACCACTGGGCAGATTTCAACCAAATTTGGCACAAAGCACCACTAGGTGAAGGGGATTCAAGTTTGTTCAAATGAAGGGCCACACCCTCTTTAAAGGGGAGATAATTGAGAATTATTGAAACTTTGTTGGTATTTTTCAAAAATCTTCTTCTCAAAAACTATTCGGCCTGTAAAGCTTAAACTTTTGTGGAGGCATCCTTAGGAAGTGTAGATTCAAGTTTGTTCAAATCATGGTCCCCGGGGTAGGGAGGGGCCACAAGAGGGGGATCAAGTTTTACATAGGAGTATATAGAGAAAATCTTTAAAAATCTTCTTCTCAAAAACTATTAGGCCTGAAAAGCTCAAATTAAAATGGAAGCATCCTGAGGTAGTGTAGATTCAAGTTTGTTCAAATCATGGTCCCCGGGGGTAGGGAGGGGGATCAAGTTTTACATAGGAATATATAAAGAAATTTTTAAAAATCTTTTAAAAACTATTAGGCCAGAAAAGCTCAAATTAAAATGGAAGCATCCTCAGGTAGTGTAGATTCAAGTTTGTTCAAATCATAGTCCCTGGGGGTAGGGTGGGGCCACAAGAGGGGGGTCAAGTTTTACACAGGAATATATAGAGAGAATCTTTAAAAATCTTCTCCTCAAAAACTATTAGGCCAGGAAAGCTCAAATTAAAATGGAAGCATCCTCAGGTAGTGTAGATTCAAGTTTGTTCAAATCATGGTTAAATAATAGTGTATTTTCCATGCTGTATTCTTTTATATAAGTATTTTGATATAAAGTTAAATATATTGTTCATGAGAAATATATTAATTGTACTTGTATTTAAAAGCTAATTTTTAATGTAAATCCTGCTGTATTCTATAATTTCTATTTGCCATTTCCCGATTACAGTATTCGGCCTATGCATTTTCTCTCTTTTGAGATTGGTAGATTGCATGATGAAAATTTTTTTTTAAATTATTTCATTGGTTGAAATGCTGTAAGAAAAAGGTAACGGAATAAGCCGAGGCTTGTCGAAACATCAACCTTTTATGGTACATAGAAATACTTACAAATTGTTTAGTGAAAAGCATCGGTAGGAAGTATAGATTTCAGTTTGTACAAAACCTCCCTCCCCTGCACTCACTTCAATACTGAACTCATTTCGGCTTCTACCTAGCAAGTTGCTCAGGTGAGCGATGTGGCCCCTGGGCCTCTTGTTTTAATTTATTCGTTACACAAGGTGAAAATCATCTTTCCGCAACACGTGTATTTTTGCACAATTTCCATAAAAAATGCAACAAATATTTTAAAAACTCTTAAATTATCAATTCCTGATTTATTTTTACATTGTATTTATAAATCTTCACACTTGTGTAGATAATTTCATAATTGTTCCCCTCTTTCACGTTTTTCAACCAAATGGGTTTCACTAGAATTTTCCTACTTAGATGACCCTTAAATAACGAATAGGTAGGTATAAGACTGTAAGTAGCTATGACAGTATGTGTATAATCATGCCGACTCACGCGTTACAATTACAGTTACAAAGGACCCGCTGTATACTTTGCTATCAGATCGTGGACGACCATAGTCTGACGTTTACAGGTAAGGGATTGAAACACCTGTATAAACTCGTAGCGCGTGAATGCGTATTAACCAATCAGAACCCGATTCTTAAGATTAACTGATTGTCATTCATTTTGGCGCCCAAAACTATGGCGATTATGTAACATTTAACATGAATGATAGAAAAATAGCATTTTTTTAAATGCGTACCTTAGCCGCAAGATACTTATAAACATTGCTGCCGCAAGATAAAATATTTTCCCCAGATAGTAAATCAGATTTTCCCAACCTTGCATTAACGGGCTTCCGTAAAACAACATTGCGAAAGAACAAGCATTTATTTCTATTTAACTACATTTGTATTTTTATCGAAAAAGTTTTTTTTTAATTTAGAAAGTCTCACGGAGAAAAAATTCAGACAAAAACTCAAAACTCAACTTTAAAGTTTGTCCGTTCGTTCGTCGAAGATGGGTGGTTCTCTCCGGGTACCCTGGTTTTCCTCCCGCCGTCCATGAACTGACTGTCTCGATATAAGCGAAAGCATCTTGACTGAGGCGTAAACTCAATTACTCCACTCTAGAAAATCCTCCTTGTTTGAGGTTTTAGATCTTTTCGAAAACACAACACACATCCTTTACTGAATGGGAATTTTAAAAGTAAAGAAAAATACACACATTCAAAATAAAATTTGAGCGAAGACGCAAAGGGAAATTGTTCGATGGAAATTAGTTTTCTTTGACTTTCAAAATTCTGTTTCAAAAAATTCAATATGTATGAACAGAGTCGAACCTACCTCTAATAAGGCCACCTCTATATAAGGACCACCTATTTTTAAAGGCCCATAAAATTTTATCCCGATTGCGGTTTATTCATGTTATTTGAACATTATAATAATTATAATGACCACCTGTCCATAAAGACCACTTTTACTGATTCTCTTGGGTGGACATTATAGACGAGTTTGACTGTATTAATTTTAACGCGTGTTTACGGTTTAAGGAAAAACATGTACACTGTGACATGTGTGTTCAGCGAAGAGCACAACACAAAATTCATATAACTTGCATCTTTTTGGTTTCACTGGAGATTTTTGGTGTCGGTTGAATATTAAACAAACTTGTTAGTAGTCTGAGTAAGTGTCTTGCCTTCTAAGTGAAGCTATTTGTTATGTTACTCAGTCAGGTCCCGGTTTCACAATCATTTCTTAACTAAGATTTTCCTTAACTTAAATTTAACAGATCTTAATTATCTCTTTTTGGATTTTTGTCAAAACTAATGCAGATGTTTTAATCTAGGCGTGATCTTTAAAATGACACCTTAAATTCCTGAATACCTTGAAAATTAAACAAATTATAAGGATTTGAAATTTTGCATGATTTAAGTTAAGGAAAATCTTCGCTAGGGAATGATTTTGAAACTGGGACCTGCTTGAATAGCTTCTAGTTGTTAGCATCCTCTGTAGTGGTCCCAGGTGGCTTATTCTTTTTCAAACACTACAGAGCATTAAGGCACGGTACCTCGTGAGCTTCGCCTTGTTACGACTCTAGCACGAGCAGGGTAAATGATCGTCTTAGAAAATTTCCCGGATGAGGTTCAAACCCACAATCCTTGATTTAAAAAGCCAGTGTCAGTACCACTCGGCCATGTCCGGCCATTTTGCTGAAATATTAATTAGTGAATAGATAAATGCTTTATTATACTCATAATTCACTTGATTTTATGCAAGAGTATGTTGCATTTCCAGAACACCCGACGTCATCCATTATGAACGTTTACAGTTACAAATCTCGCTCATACAGGAACTGTTCTTATTTTAACTTAATGAAATTAATAACAAATTAAAAATGTCCTCGTCGCAAATGTCATGGTGCTCCAAATAATAACAGGAAGCCGTCTTTGGTAAAGCAAGTTTTATTTCAATAAATATAGGATTTCAAACCAAATGGTGCTGTAATGTAAAAAATAGTCTTATGCAACATGCATACCTAGCGTTAAATATGCACTGAAGAATCTGGTGACAGGACGTGATGAGAGTATTAATATTGTAACAGAAAAGAGAAAAAATGCAGGGTCGGACCGGGGATCGAACCCGGGACCTCCCGCACTATAGGCGAGTGCTCTACAACTGAGATACCCAGACTGCTACATTCCTCCCTTCCTTTTTTTCGATTCAACTCCCTTGAATCGAAACTACCAGGTTCCAACCTGGGACCAACCTCTTGGTCGGATTGGCCACTTCCCAGGGTCGGACGAGCCCCCAAACGTAACAGGAAAGAAAAATAATGCCGGGAATCGAACCCAGGACCTCTCGCACTATAGGCGAGTGCCCTACCACTATGAGCTACCCAGACCGCTACAATGAAGGTAGATAGCATAAAGATTAATGATGCGGCAAGAAACAATACGGGATCTCTGTTTTAAGGTCTCATTTCATTGACCACCTTGTGTGGACAGGAAAATGCCTTCAAAATTTTGACCATTTCTTCTTGAGAAATTTTCACGTTGTACCTTATGTAGATCTAGTAAATGAATTGAATGTGTAATTATAAATCCTGATTAATAAGATCTATATGTACATGATTTATCAGTTTTACCTGTCTTCAACGAAGCAAAAGCTGTAAAGTTTGCTTTTTCCAAGGTCGAGCCAGCCATCGTGATATAAAAGAGGATGAAGGTATCGTGTATGTAAAAAACAAAATGGATAAAGAATGGTATACATTGAATCCGGATATTAAGTGCGTGCGTATATTTTCCGTACACGTGTGTGTCAACTGTTTCACAAACTTTCCTTAACTAAGAACCTCCTTTACTCAAATTTAAAAAATTTGAAAGCGATTTAATTTTATTAATGACGATCGGATACAATTTGTTTTTATTATTTCCGTTATTCGACTAAGTCGTCCGAAGTTTTATAATCAGTGGTCTCAATAAGTTTTTCTTCTTTTCTAAAGTTTTCAGCATAAACGTTTGCTTTGTTTTGTGTCTTTGGTTGCATTGGTTGTTCCCAGGTACATTTGTCAGTTTCAATGTTATTACATTATGTTCTTTCCTATTTGTTTTGTTTTATGTGTTCTTGATTGTCTTGAATTACAGTCAAACATGTTTATAAAGGCCACCAAAGGGAACCAGTAAAAGTGGCCTTTATGGGCAGGTGGCCTTTATAAACAGGTTCAAATAATATAAATAAAAAAATTGGGATACAATTCTGCTGACTTTTATAAGCAGGTGACCCTTATATAGAGGTGGCCTTTAAAACAGGTTGGACTGTACTTTAACTTAATTTTCAAGTTTCCAAAATTTTAACTTTGCTTTTGGATTGTGATTTGGGCATGTTTGTTTTTTTATAATACATGTACATACTATATGCCTATAATTAATGCGGGGCACCGGTTGCCAACAGTGGCGTAGCTAGAGAAAAAATGAATGTGCATGCTTAACTTGTGAGGGGACGAAGTTCGCAAAGTGTTAGGTGGTTAGGGGCAAGCTACCTCGGAATTTCTTTTTCAAAAAGTCACGAAACGCATTTTCCTGTTCCCTTGGAAGTAAAATTGTCCATTTTATATACTTAAAAATATTTTTAAATGTAATTATGTTGAAATAAATTGTGCGTTGTTAGTCCAAATCATGACAGTCCTGTAAAACGTTTTGTGCGTTACTATTTTGTATTGATTTAAAAAAAAGCAGGATATGAATGTTATCCTGACTCAGCCGTCTAGTGCCGCAAAACAGGTTTAGTAACAATAGAAAGTTGAAGCTAAATAGTAATGGGAAACAGCAATACCCAACAAGAACGCACCACAATCAAGTTCACAAAAACAGTCGGAAAAAAACAAACCAGACGTGCTAAACACAAACCAATGATTATAAAACTCTCGACTTTAGACGGGCACTCGAGAAAATATGTTCAATAGTATTCAAGGTATAATTACAAGCTAAAACTTAGTCTAAAAATAATCCCATTGTAAACCGCGGACCAACAATATGACACACATACATTATTCATAAATAGTAATGTAAAACACGTAAAGCGATTCTTTTTAAAAACACTTGAGAATGTTTTAGTAAATTAAATACTAGCATATAGCAGATTTTAAAAAGTATTTACCAATATATTGGGGCCCGAAGTGAATATACATATAATTATTTTAAAAATTAGGATGATAAGGACCAGCTCTATAAAGTACATCAACCACATTGTTTTCAACAATGACCGTTTCTTGCTACAGTGATTGATGGGCCTTTCTCGGATTCTACCGATGGCGTCAATGTTTGCTATTACTCTTTTTAAAACAAACGAATCAATTTTCTTGATATTGTGGTGCAAAATCAAAAACACACTAACTAATCCATCCATAGTAAAACAAATAGGAAGAACACAAAAATCAGATACAACAAATACTTTGCTTTTGAAAAAATATTAATAATAAAAATTTATCTGATTTAATCATCATCATCATCATCATCATCATCATCATCATCATCATCATCAACAACAACAACAATAGCCAATTTGTGGGGTACATGATTATAAGAGTTATCTCTCTTTATATATCCGATCCGCGCAAGATCGACAAGCGGCAATATCGTGCAAATACAGATTACGGAAAACTTTTTCAGCCGTATCCATTTTATATACTGGTACTATGGTGTCTGAGTAGTTGTTCAAAAACGTTATCTTTTAAAACCAATGTACTCATCACTATGTGCCCGATCCCGGTCAACTGCAAACGAGATGACTTTGTTGGCGCTTAACTATAGTAGAAGTAGCATTTGCTACTTTTGAATTTTATGAAATTATATAATTCAAAAGTAGCACATGACAGAAGTATACAAATTTACACTTTCACAGTCTTTCTTTATGAAAGTTTCTGATCATAACTCTGTCACTGTCTAGACTGGAGTTAAGTAATGATGTTAAACGTCACAGTCAAGAGTTATTTAAATCGAGACGTCGCTACCTATAGGCGAAGGTGCAGACACTTCGCATTATACAGCAAGGTTCTTTATCGTGTCATGCCTATTGTGACACGGGACCTCGTATATTTTAAGTTCCCATCCGAAAGAACCGTGGTGTTCATTTCGTAATGCCGAGTGCTTGGCGAAAGAACAGTCACAACCCACTTTCATGTTTTGGGTCAGACCTGGCCTGGGTTCGAACCCACGACCTTCCCACTTACTTACCATAGTGGTAACATTAGTTATTGAAATAATCTAATAACTGAGAATGGCAATGTGGTTGTTGTTGATAATGATGATGATGATGATGATGATGATGATGATGATGAACAAGTTTTGGTTTGGGATCGAACACACGACCTCCCACGTACGGATAAAGCACTCTACCAACACTGTCTAGGTTGGAATCTCCGTATAGGTAAGACAAGTTGTCAGATTGCTTGTCCAAGGTCAGTGGTTTTTTTTTCTGAAGTCACTTCAGTTTCTGAGAAATGATGACCTCGATATAAGAGAAATAGTCCTGAGTGGGCGTAAAACACCATTTTAACTGATTATGGAAGTCATGACCGCGCATTATGAGTACAATACAGATCAGGGCCAGAGCACAAACTCGGGGGCAAAATTAACATCCTTTAAAGGGAATGTGATCACGAACAGCAACTGAGTGGCACGTCAAGCTAGAGTTATCTTTCTTTGTATATTCGTCTAATCGTTACCAACCAAAACTAATCCGGTCTGTTAGCATATAGATTGTGCAAAATGTGATACCAGCATGAAACTTACAGGAATATTAGTTGGCACTATTGCATTCACAATTAGATATAGACCCAACTTGCTCGCATCATATTTCTCCGTATGACGCCATTTTTCAAAATGGCTGCCGTCGAAAGGAAACGCAGTTGAAAATATCACATTCCAGCGGATATAGAATGTTTTTCCGCTTTATAGAGGGTTTTCAGGATTGTTAAACAAAGTAATTTTTAACAAAATTTTAAACTGGTTGTATCTAGGTACTTCCTATACTTTAGTATGACGTCATAATTCAAAATGGCTGCCGCAAAGTTAATAACTGTTAACGACTATCGTATTTCGATAGAAAATGCAGACTTCTTTGACAAAGTTTAATAGTACAAAATGATGTTCCTTAACCATTAAAAATATTGACTTAAATAAATGCGCATGCGCGAGATTTTAATCAAATTGTTCTAATAAAACAATTCTGTCCCTGATAAAGACATAGTTTTTGGAATGAGTTTGCCTGTTAAAGTTATCAAATATCACAAGAACGTATAGTTAGAAAATGTAAGCATCGAAGCAGGTGAAACAGATAACTAGACAAACCAGTACTTTTAGCAACTAAAGATTATGTTCCGCATGGCTAATCCCATACTAAATATCATCCTCTTGAGGGTCACAGTCACGCAAATGTGTGCACTTTAAACAAGATTTGATGCATTTACATCTTTTTGCACATCTTACTTTGCAATAACAGTGTATAAGTTCTTAGCAGTGACGAGAAGCTTCAGCTAGATCTGTCCACGAGGGAACAAACCTTTCATCGCTTTTATCATCTAACCCCAGCAGCATAAATCTGGTATTTCTGGCATTCTTACAAGACACTGACTCCAGATAAAACCTGTTTGCAAAATGGCTTACTTCGAATGTTGCAAAAGAGCTGCTTTCGTTAGTGGTATGTTTTCGATTGCACGATTCATTTTTGTGACTTACGTTTAGCAACATTCATTTACAAATCAGATGAACTTGTTCTTCCGTACAACAAGACAATGTGTTTTCCAACAAGGTAAATAATTGATTAGATATTTTATGCGGACAGCTACACAAAGTCATGAACAGAAATGTTAGTTCAGGAACAACTTCCCACACATCCATGCTGTTTTCATGTGGACAGCTACACAAAGTCATGAACAGAAACGTTCTTTCAGGAACAACTTCCCACACATCCCATGCTGTTTTCTTACCACGTCTAACAAATGAAGACACGGTCTCACATCTAGTAAATGCATACCGGAATAAAACTGAGGGGCAGTTAGTGTATGACAGGACTGATGTAGTAGCAAATACCGCCTGTGTTTTCCGGTACTAATTTCGATCCATAGTTCTGTTACATTTAATGAATGAATTGCATACAGTGCTATTGCAACTACATCAGAGTCGACTGTTCTTATGAGAATTTGAGTTATGAGAATACTTGCTGCATCCTTGGAATGTAATAATAGCCCCGTGACAGCCTTCTTGTGCCCACAAGGGGATGCAGCTGAAGTGTCAAGTGTTTGACGAAATAACTTCATCAAGATATGTGCATACAATTATCTTGTTTTCAATATCTATCTTTACTAAATCTTCTGCTACTAGCTTAAAACGTTTTTCTTTGGTTCTGTCAACCTCCAGAAATGCATTCTAGTCTTTTGGTATTATTGTTATTGGTGACACTTTCATTTTTTCCTTTTTCATGTCGTTCCCTTGTCTCAGATTTAAGACTATGGTCAAGATACCGATCAAAAATGTTATCCACTCTATCAGCATTTCTCAAATAAGTCAAAATAAGGGGCTGAAAGACATTCTTGCTATAGTCTTTGAAACTACACATGGTTTTAGGTTTTGTCATGTGAACAATTACTGGTCCATCAATAATAACAACAGATGCCTCTGGAGTAGTAAATTCAGTTTTACCATAGTTTTATAGACAAATCAAACAGCTAATTTATTCCTTTTTCTTATTTTTTATATTCAGATATAAATGGTGGATATGAATGATTTTTGTGACTGAAAAAATCGCTAAGATCACCTTGTCTGGTTTGGCAAGCAATTAAGAGACGAGAAAAAACCTGGCAGTCTTTTTTCTCAATGGAAACATTTTTGCATTTCCTTTCTCCTTCCTAAGGTAGTTTTTTTCTGAAAAATTGAATATTGTTTCTTTTAATGGATCATGGATAGATGTTTTCTTCCAACTATTTGGTTTCTCTAATATGACAAAAAGTGGGTTTGCCCGAGTTTTGTGGCTGTTTTTACGGAATCACATGCTTTTTCATCTACAATTCTTTAATAAGCAACTGATAGCAGAGAGAACCTTCTTCGAAAGAATTCCTTCATCAGTCATTACCTCTTCAACTTTTAAAACATGGTTTTGGAATCTTTTATCAAAAGCCTCGTGAGGGTGTTTGTATTCGTCATTTGGTATATCCATCCCTGCTTCTGTTTCAAATTCAGAAATAATCTTGCCAATTTCTGACCCATCAACCATCCATTGTAGCAGGGCTTGTGGATTGCTAAGTAATCCTATAGTTCCTCCTTCTGATTTGACATTTCTGTTATTTTGTTCATGTGCTTGGCCATCTAACATGGCAGAAAACGGTCGAACAGTTGTCTAAGTGACAGAGTGCCCTTTCTTGAACATTTCAAATACTGCTGGATGTCTAATGTTAAGTTGTTTTGAGAAAATATGGTACCTAACCATCTAGCATAGTTAACATGATCAAGGGCAAACATCCATAGTAGCTATGCCATACACAAGACTATCGAACTTTAACAACTTTCTTGTACTTTCCATAGCCTATTATAGAGACCCATTAGACACACTTTGTGATATTATGTATCAATTACGATCATATCATCCTCACTTTAAGCAAGATTTTTTATCCCTTAGCTTCAAAGCAGGAAAGCAAACTCTTTTATCTATACCTAGAGTCTGAGCCGATACAAGGTTGTTGAAGTCATCATCTTTTTCACAAAAGAATCAAATATATTTTGTTGAAGACGTGACCAAAACTGACCGCATGCTTACTTTCCTTGTGTCCAACACTGTATCAGATCGTGACAACAATTTTAATCTCTCAAAAATCATATTTATTTCCATATGATTTTTGAAATTTTGCGGAGTTATTTATAAATTTCATCTATACCATTACCATCATCAAAACGGTTTTAAAAACTATGGTACTCGCCAGGAGACCCATTTCTGCACATTGCTCGAGGTCTCGTGACAATGTTCTATATCCAGCCACTTATCATGCCTCTTACTATTGGCAGGGCAAACAAGAGATTTGGCTAAATCTTCTTGATATTAACAACATTTTCTCTAGTTTCTATTATACAGATACACGAGGTCTAGACAGGTTAAAAATTGTAGCAATTAATATGTGGCAAATATAGTAAATATTGAGATCAGAGTCACTTAAATTGTTGTGCGCCATGTATGACAATGGTAGATATTGTTCGTTGTTTATTATTATTATTATTAAATTGTTAATTAATTAACTAATTAATTGATTGACTAATTAATTTTTTTATTTATTTCATTTTTTTTTGGAGAATTAAGTATTACCGCCAAGGATATTCTGTCTAATCACCAGGTGAAATTACCTATACAAAACAATATAATTATAATACTTTGTAGTATTTTAATGGTATTAAAATTTGCAAAAAATGAATAATTTGTGTAAAATTGGATTAAAATATTTATTCATATGTGTTGAAAATGTAATTATCTATATAAATTTTTATAAAAATGCATTTGTAAACCGCCAAGTAAGTCACATCTGCCCACACTTAATTTATGACAATTAAAGAAGTTTCTTGTATAAAGATGAATAGTGATGACGTCATACCGGAAATCAGGGACTTTTTGAGATTGGGTCTATATCTAATTTTGTTAAGGACATAACAAACTATATTCATGGAAAGTTTCATGTTGGTATCATATTTTGCACAATTGTACATACAGACCGGACTAAACACACAGTGTATGAACGGAACTGTACGCAAAAAGGTAGCTACTGTTCGTCGAAGCGAGAACAAGGTGTATCGGGAGACACGAGGTTGTTGATTATCTATCTTTCTAGCTCAATTTTAATGGATTTAGTTTATCCCTTTTATTTAATCCATCTTCACTATATAAAGCTTTAGTGGTAGCCATATGCTCTCAGAAAAGTGTCAACTTATACAATAAATATGATGATGAACATCATCAAACGTCGAGCCGTGGGCTTGTCACTTCTAGTTAAATGATGTAAAAACGTATTATTTCACATTGTATGTTCTATTTTCAGTACCTATATGTAGAAAAATATTCATAGATTCCCTAACTCATGTAAGAATGTTACAAAACTCGTATTTACACTGAAAAAGCAAGTTTTCCTTCCGTGGTCGAAAGTTAGAACTGTACCGGTAGTTTTCAACATCTGTATTGTTTCTGTACCGGTAGCTACTTTTCTCTTCCACGTCATCTATGCGAGTCATAGGCGTAGGAGCAGGGTGGGGGGGGCCAGCGGGGGCCGCCCCCCCCCCAATGTCAGAGAAGGGGAGCCAGGCCCCTGCAATATATTGTGTGAAATTTTGTATCATAGTTTACGTTTATAGTGTAAGTGCTAAAAAAGAAAAAAAACAACAAGAGCTTTAACAGGAAATGTCCATCTGGTAACCAATCAATTATCAATTTCATCATTATACTTGTAAAAGGGCGTCAAAATTTTCCGGGTACCCCCATATCCTGTGGCGGATTCAGCGTACCCCCCCCCCCTTTATGTCGCTAATAACACATATTGTTCAGCTCAGATTGCACCAGAATGCAGGATTTTTGCGCCCCCCCCCCCCCCCTAGAATGTTCGAGCTTTCGGCTCTCACATTATACGCCCCCCTTTTTGAAATTCTGGATCAGTCTATGATATCCATCCCCAATGAGTGGGGGAATTATGGAACTTGTGTCATACGGTTATTTTATATAATCTTGCCTTGATATCACAGTATTTTAACATATCAAAACGATGCACAATACAATGAAAATGCGTCTAGACAGGACTTAATTTTGAAAATTTGACCCCCCTATGCGAGGGGTTTAGCACCCCTCTATACTCTCCCCGCATCGTGCCTTTGGCACGAGGTCGTACCTGCGGCACGACATAGACATACCTTCGGTTTGCCCCCCCCCCCCCCCCCCCAATATTAAAAACCCTCCTACGCCTATGCGAGTTAGATGGAATTTTCAGTTTGATACTAGAAATTTTTGTAATTCAATTATAAGTTATAAATCATGCTTTTCTATTGAAGCAAAATATTCTATGGACAATATTAAAGACCAATAGCCCCTTAATTATAGTACATTTTGCAATTGCATTAAAATATATCGTATACTGTAGCATGTTTTGGCAATTTATTATTCAAATTTCTATATTGCAAGAACTGAGGGGTGATAGCTATAATATAGAAATATTATTAAACGTAAGCTACTATTCGCGACGAGAAAAAGATTATTACCCTCTGAGAATTAATATATGTGCGTGAGATTTGCTAGTGTGTTTTCTATTAGCAAGGAATTTAGCTGTATGGTCATTGCAAGGATTAAGACAGGGGCGGACAAGAGACTCGGGAAGGAACATGCAGGATTTAGACCAGGGAGAGTAACAACAGAGCATCCTGAGAAAAATACTGGAACAAGCAAATGAATTCAGTACTCCAATATACACATACTTTGTGGACTTTGAAAAGGCATTCGACTCGGTGCACAGGAGGAGCCTTTGGACTATAACGAAGAGCTATGGGATTCTAACCAAAATCTAATGCTATAAGAGGGATGTATGAGTGATTCGAATGTTCTGTCATTGAAGAAAATGAAACATCAGAGTGGTTCGCTATTAAAAGTGGTGTAAAACAGGGATGTGTAATGTCAGGGTTTCTTTCTACTAGTTATAGATTGGATGATAAAGAAAACAACAAAAGGAGTGAGAAGAGAAATAAGAAGTGACTTTACAACATTATTGTTAGGTCTTGGGTTTACGGAAGATATATCACTTTTATCCTCCAAATCTAAGACTTGAATGATAAGACTAGGAAAACGACTGAGGAGACATCAAAGATAGGGCTTAAATTAAACTCAAAGAAATAGACTTAAAAGTAACACCAAAAATATTGGAAAAAATACAAAGATGCACCTATTTAAGACCTTAGTAGTACCAGTATTGTTTTATGAAAGTAAAACGTGGAAAAGAACGAAGAAAGATTAACACCTCTTACAAACGGCTTCCAAACAAAATGCCTCAGAAGGATACGAAGAATAAGATGGCAACAGAAAATACCTAATGAAAAAATATTGAAAACAGCTAGACTTAACAACATAAGCTATGAGATCAGGAGAAGAAAGTGGGACTGATTCGGACACATACTAAGGAAAGAGTGAACAAATGACTAAAAGACAACACTAGGGTGGCAGCCAGAGGGAAAAAGGGAAGACCTAAGTCCACATGGAGGAGAACAACGAAAAAGGAAAGAAACGCTGCTGGATGGAGCAGATGGAACACAGCCAAAGGAGCAACGAAGGACAGACAAAAATGGAAGGATAGCGTTGAGGCCTTATGCGCCTTCTGGCGCAGAGAACATTAAGTTAAGTTTATGGTTTTCATTGTACTAGCGCACACTCAGGCGACTTTAAGGTGCGAGTAATTTTAAACTAAAGTTCAAGCTCAATGTCGTAAAATATAAAAATGTATGAAGACTATTTGCAGTAACAACAATGGTAAGAAACCATCTTTGTAAATGAAAGTATTTTATTTTACGAAAATCTTTTTTGGCCAAATCAATATCACAAGTTTAAGAGAAGTTGAGTTGAGTAAATGTGTTCTACGTCCCAGTCATGAATATTTCACTTATATCAAGAAATCGCTAGCTATATAAGGTGAAGGTGCATAAATTTTGTCTGTGCGTTGCACTGATGGCAATTTACAGCAGGGTCCTTTGTCGCGCCAAGCCACCATGACACGGGACCTCGTTTATTTTAAGTTCCCATCCGAAAGAATCGTGACTTTCATTTCGTAATGCCGGGTGCTTTGCGAAAAAAACAGCCACTTCCCACTTCCAAGTTTTGGGTCAGACATGCTCGGGGTTCGAAGCATCGACCTCCCACTTACGGAGCGAGCACTCTACCAACTAAGCTACCGCAGGGGTTATGATCTAAAGGAAGTGGTGGCTGTATTACCATAATACATATACAACTAATTAGATAAAATCATATGGTAGCATAATAAGCATAAAAGTACTAAAAATCTCTGACTGGAAAAAGAGAAATTTCCCCAGTATCCCAGAGAGACTGAAGTTAAAGTATCACAATAAAAAACTACCGGTACAGTGTTTCTTTTACTAAAAACTTAACTACCGGTACAGACAAAAAATTAACTACCAGTACAGTAACACCTTGTCAGTTATGTCGTTTAAATCAATATTTTGAATGTTTCTGTGCTAAAGTAGATTTTGTAACTATATAGACTGATTGAAAAAAAAAGTGTGTTTTTATCATGTATTTTAAAATTCTCTGAGATTTTCGATTTAATGAGCATAAATCTACATTTTAGATAGGTCCAGCGTTGCTCAAATACGTGTTCATGACTGTTCTTAATGGAATATTGAATTTATTTTGAGATTCTATAACATACAAATACGCCCAAGAAGAAGATAGAGAACAACTGCTTATTTACCCTATTTGATTTCGAGTTGCTATTTACGCAACAAGACAACAAGAAACAATTTACTCGTTGACCTAATTTTCTCTCGCTTCGCCGAACAGTAGCTACCTTTTTGCGTACAGTTCCGTTCATACACTGTGAAACACGAGGAAAACTTTTTGTCGCCCAAGTTGTCAAATTTGAAATTTATAAACTAGCATTTAAATGTTGTCATGTGCTACTTTTGAATGCACAATAGCACATGGCAAATATAAAAACAGCCTAATATAATCTTGTCCATTTTTATATATACTGGTAGCAGGTTGAAGTGTTAGCCTACAAAACCAAGGTGTCCTCAGTTCCTATTCAACGCAAATGGTAGATGTGGTTTAGCCGTTAGTGACTTGCAGTCTAAATGTACATACTTTCGCCATCAAAAGGGCTTTATTGACCGAGTGGTCAGTGCCACTTTGCCGCACACATAGCACCTGTCACCAGTGTCCCACACCCTGTACGTATCCTCCGGGAATTCCGGTTTCCCCGAAATGCCCATTTTGACATAAGAATCTTTATTGCGTACAACACCATTACTCTACTCGAACTCCACTCTCGGCTCTAATGTTATTCTGACCCTACAAAATTAGGTATAGCTTGGTACGAATTACACTCAGAAAAGACCCTAGTGTATCGGTTTGCTTGCCGAAGAGATCGAAGGTTTTCTACGGACACTCCGGTTTAACGTCACCATCCCTGAACTGACCACTTCGGTATCAGCAAAAGAATCTTGACTTGGGCGCTGAACACCATTACTCCTCTCCACTCTCCAATGTAAAACTGAGTCTACCAAAATTAGTAACCATTTAAAAATACAACCTTGTTATACCCCCCCCCCCCCCGCGCAAACTAGTTTGAGCAGGTATATAGAAATCATCATGTCTGTCTGTCTGTCTTTCCATGTAAAATCGTGTGTCCGGGCCATATCTCATAGCCCCTATGGACGTCTGTCATAAAACTTTACATGAATATTCTTTATGATCCAAACGTGTCATGACCTTGAACCAAGGCCATATCCTAAAAGGCAAGGTCGCGGGAAAACATTAATTGTTGGGGCGGGGGTATTTGGCTCTCAAGATACTGTGCTAGTTATAATTATCAGCGGTATATCAAAAACCGTATTGTTTAATTTTGTCTGCAATAAAATTTTTGGAGTAACAAGTTTTAGCCCGTATATGTCTAAAATAATTTGTTACAAGATAAATAGGTTTTCAACACAT
Organism: Anadara kagoshimensis; assembly: GCA_021292105.1. Classification (NCBI taxonomy): domain Eukaryota; kingdom Metazoa; phylum Mollusca; class Bivalvia; order Arcoida; family Arcidae; genus Anadara; species Anadara kagoshimensis. Next base: position 9,198,548 of record CM037863.1, read on the forward strand.
ATGACTAACTTCGCAAGTAGCGATACATAAATTTAGCCTTTGACCAAAATTTCTCCCCTAGTGAGCGACAGCAGCTAAATAACATTGACAGGTGGGTTCGAGGATATGTAATTACAATAATACGAAGGCCCATATCGGTCACAGAGAGAACTGAAATGAACTTATAAAGTGAAATTGAGACTCTTAATTTTAAATCATCAATAATACCGGTAAGTGGTAAGCATTTACTCTATTTCTTCCTCCACCAGTCTCGAAATCTATTTAACAGATTGATGAAAAGATGTACCATGTCTTGACTTGGACGTAAAAAACCATAATCCTTCAACCTTCGACCGCGTTTGCGCGCTTCGTCTTTCCGATTTCGACCCTTCGCCTTCATTTCGATAGAACGAAGTTGCAAAGGCGAAAAGGCAACGACAACATGTAGATTTATACTTCACTCCATCGTCTCCGAAACGTTAACTTCGATCACCTTCGATCACTCCTTCACCATTAAGCCAAAAGAGAAGCGTTGCCAAGCTGAAAAAGCAAAACACTCAATGGTGTGATACGAGTAGTGACTTCGATACTTTGCCTTCAATTTTCTCTCCTTTACCACCTTCACATTGATGTTGTAGGGGAGAAGGAGAGATAATTGAAAAAATGGATACCATTCCCTCTCCCGTCGCTATTTCCGTTGGATCAAAATATCACGCGTAGTCGTAATTTTACGGCACCTTTCGCAATATTCTAGTCGAAACTTTGCGTTTACATTGGAAATAGAAGCAGTCGTGATTAATATGATGGCCCTTATTAGATACCTTACTAACCTACAATAATGTAATTATAAAACTGTTCTTTTAACAATTGAACTCACACCATTTAAGGTTGGCATAAAATTGTTTTAGTTTTACAAAATTCAGTGCTAATATATTTCAACTCATGCTCATATATTATTCTTAGTTTTTGACCGTATAAACTCGAATGTTAAGGTGGGCAAATATCCAGCAGCCAAAAAAGTAATTTTTATTTTCAAATAATTACTTCCATTTTAGTCTAGCAATAAAAATAACAACCGTGTCTGTTTTATTTATGACGATTAAATCAGAGGTATTTTATAAACAATACATTCCATTAACGGTAAACATGTCACTGTCAGTTGCAGCAGCATTCCATGCATTGCGCCTGCTAAAAACATTATACCAGGGAACCAGAGGTCATATTTACCAAAGGTCATAGGTCACATTTGTTAATATCAATGTAGGTCAAAGGTTACATTTGTTAATATCAACGAACTACCGTACTGGTGTTTAGCTACTACAGACCGTGAGAATCTAGCATATGCTGGCAAGATGTAAAATCTGGAGTGGATTGGATAGTACTGAACTCTATGATGAGACTCATGGATTGGACTATTGGATTGGGTTTGGCTCGTGGACTTATAATACTTTGAAGAAATCGCTTTGATCAATACTTATTTATCAAAACTAAAACAAAAGTGAGAGTTCAGTTCCAGAGTCTATTCCAAAAGTCCAGTCCATGTGTCTAGTCCAACATCCCAATCCAGCTCTAAGAGGCAAATCCAGTCCAAGACACTAATCCAGTCCACATTTTATACCAAGGGTATTATTCCAATCCAAGAGTCCAACCCAGTCCAAGAGTTCAAACCAGTCCACATTTTACACTGTGCTCTGACACCTGCAGTCTGGGTTTTGTTAAACATATTTTATATGACGCTCTTTTTAGATAATATAAAATTATGATGACAAACGCAGCCATTAAACCCCAAGAAGGGTAAGGTGGATTATCTTGCTGGTCAGAATTTGGATTGCCACTCAATGAGACCTCCCTGATGATGGGACTAATGTCCTCTGAAAAAATAAAAATGATGTGGTTGAAATATTTTTGTTATAAGCTGCAGATTCTACATCTGGTGACATTTTAGTCGTCAGTTAAGTTTTTTATGCTAATTTATGGACTAAATCCTGTGATTTGACCATTTTTTACTTTACCTACTGCTTGTATCTTATTCTCTGATCATTGGTCGCACAATGAAGACTTGCAGATGCTGGCGTTATGGTTGTCATTTGAACTTAGTGCTTTCCAGTAGACTGAATTCAGTCAGATTTGTGCTACCTGTTCATATATTATGCTTGATTTTGATCGAACAGTGAAAACTTTCAAATGTTGACATTATATGGTTTTCAGATGATCATGATTTTTTGTGTTTCTTTAAAGTTTTTATTCGGCAGTTCGTGCTACCTGTTGATATCCAAAACAAACACACAGGGGGTGCTTACCCTTCCGGAGCACCCGGCCTCACTTCCCTGGTGGAAGTTCACGTGTCTATATAACCTGACTTGTCAGACGCAAAGTTTTTACTTTGCTTCTGGATTGTGATTCGGGGACATGGATAAGTACGTTTGTTTTTGATTACAACAGAAATCACAAATTGTTAATTACTAGTAATCACCCCGCAAAATGAAATACAGTCAAACCTATAAAGGCCACCTAAGAGAACCAGTAAAAGTGGTCTTTATTGACAGGTGTCCTTTATATACAGGTTCTAATAATATGAAAAAAAGAGCAATTGGGATACAACTCTACTGGCCTTTATAAGCAGGTGGCTCTTATATAGAGGTGCCTTTGAGGCAGGTTGGTCTGTATTTGAGTAGTATATCTCAACCTGGGCCTTATTGCCTGAGTGGTCTAACTCGCCTCCTTAAGGACCACAGCCCCTCGCGGTCTGGGTTCGGTTTTCAGAACAAATACTGAATGTGGAAAAGTTTTGTCAATCTGCTTGCCGTAGGCTGGTAGTTTTCTTCGATAATTCGGGTTCCTTCGCCATACCGGAGTAGACCTGAAATTCATGGCTCCGAACGGCTTTTTATGATACTGATGTTGCCGTTTCAGAAACATCGGTATATCATAAAAAACCGTTCGGAGCCATGAATTTAGGTCTATATTCCTCAGCCGAGCTTCTATGTAAGTGAAAGAAAATTGACTGGGATGTAAAACACCATTACTTCACTCCGTTTCATTCTACTTAATTCCTTTTAGCAGACCATTTCTTGTCACCAACAACAAACATTGAAGGCTTTAAGTGGGTTATTTTCATCAAAACGAATTATACAAGTTATTTATGCGGATCAAAGCATCTTTCCTCGCAATATATTGCAATACCACTCGGACAGATCCTGGTGTGAACACTTGTGAAAGGTTAGTGGTTTACTCCGGGTAATTCTAAGGCTATAAGTGAATGTATATTATCAAAGACGTTAAACGCCATTGCTATTTTCAGGCCAAGTCTTGTCATCAAACATACAATGAAGACTTTAATTCGATTATTTTATCAGAACGAATTATACAAGTTATTTATGTGAATCAAAACATCTTCCCTCCCTTACGTTGGAATACCACTCAGACAGATCCTGATGTTAGCAAGTTTGGCAGTTCGCTTGGGAAGGTCAGTTGTTTTTTTCTGGGTACTAATACTCAGGAAATGACTGTTTCGATATAAGTGAATGAATTTTGACCAGGGTATAAAACACCATTACTCTTCTCCGCTCTATCACGCCAGAACTTGCCGCCTCGATATAAGTGGAAGAATCTTCACTTGAGTGTTTTGAACACCATTACTCTTCTCCAATCCACAATCCCAGAACTGATAATTGTTGTTAGTGAAATAATATTGATTAAGGCTTAACATATATAGGTACAAAACTTCACTTCATCCAGATTCTCCCTTTTTTCAGCAGGTCATTTCTTGACACAAACAGACTAAGGGGTTTAATTCGATTATTTCATCAGGACGAATCATATAAGTTATTACTGCGGTTTTAACGTTGACGTACATTATATCATAAGTTTTTGTACTCAATTTTAAGATGTTTATATAAGCCAATGAACAAGGTGACATTTATGCTACCTGGGATGGTCATTCCCTCCTTAAGCCGATGACCATATTGACCATGTAAACATGTCATATGGTAGCCAAGCTCCCAGAATTACACATCAGAATTACAATAGAATTCCACGGTATTTGGTGTCATGTCATCCCGTGCAATAACCTAGGTAAATATTATTATGATATTAATATGCAGGGCGAAAAATATCTACTGTTGGGCAATGTCCGAACTGCAAACATCACAGATCAAACTTCTTAGTTCGATTAGAATTGAAATCCTTACAAACATCGAATTAAAATTCCATGATATTGAATATCTATTATTGCTATCCCTTGCAATAAACATTGATCAGTACCATTTAAATATAATGAATTATGCTATTATGCAGGGCAAAAAATGTCTGCTGAAGGACAATGCCCGTACACTGCAAACATAGCAGAACAATGTTTTGGTTTGTTTAGAATTGAAATTCCTGTAAACATCGAAATACAATTCCATCATATCGGTTGTCATGTCATCCCGTGCAATAACCATAGGTCAATGTATTGCTTTAGCGCCCTGCATAAATATTATTATGAATAATATTATGCAAGGCAAAAAATGTCTACCGTGGGGCAATGCTCGTACTATCCACACTGCAAACATATCAGCACAAATTGTCAGTGTCTTAGTTTGGTTAATATTGAAATTCCTGCAAACATCGCAATATTAAAATCATTAGTTTATCATTCGAAAACAATACCATCCCATGGAATAACTATGGGTTAAGGCACTAGTATTTTAGCGCCATTTGTAAACATTATTAAGATATTATTATGCATGGCAAAATTTTGTCTACCGTAGGGCAATGCCCGCACTGCAAACATCACAAGTCAATACCTAAGGTTTGTTCAGATTTAAAATCATGTTAACATCGAAAGTCAATCTGCGTTTCTTTGCTATTATTTAAACATTTCAATATTATGATAAAGTGAAAAATGACTTCGCTTGATTAAAGAAAGTTGCATTTGAACCATATATTCTCGGCAATAATAACCAAACACACGACGCAACAAACAAAATAAACAAGCATTCTTAGAGTATTGCAAAACAATACATAGTCCCCTACCGGTCGCATATTTCACTAATCCCAAAGTTTTAGGTAAAATGTACATTATTATATGGTACAAAGATTTATAGTTATAAATTATACGTGTTGTTCAAGATGAAAGCAAAACTTAATCATAGTAAAATCAAAAACCAGCAATGGAGTTCTCAAAAATTCATTATCTGCAAACATGTAGCAAAAAGTGCAAAAAACTGAAATTTCATTGAATTTTCAAAGTTCAAAGGTCCATAACTCCCATAAAAACTAGTGGAATGAAACGAAACGTAAACTTGATCTGTAACTCATCATGGTTGACCTGCATACCAAAAAACAAGCGTGTAGAAAAAAAGAGCGGAAAACTGAAATTTCAGTGAATTTTCAAAGTTCAAAGGGCCATAACTCCCGTAAAAATTAGCAGATGGAAACCAAACATAAACTTGATCTGTAACTCATCATGGTAGAGTCACATACCAAACATTAGTTCCATTTCTGCAAGCGTGTAGCAAAAAGTGCGGAAAAATAAAATTTGTGTGAATTTTCAAAGATCAAAGGGCCATAACTCCGGTAAAAATTAGCAGATGGAAACGAAACATGAACTTGATTTGTAACTCATCATGGTAGACTCATATACCGAAAATTAGTTCATTATCTAAAAGCATTTAGAAAAAAAGTGCGGAAAACTAAAATTTCTGTGAATTTTCAAAGTTCAAAGGGCCATAACTCCGGTAAAAATTAGCAGATGGAAACTAAACGTAAACTTGATCTGTAACTCATCATGGTAGACTCATATACCAAAAATCAGTTCATTATCAAAAAGCATTTAGAAAAAAAGTGCGGAAAACTGAAATTTAAGTGAATTTTTAAAGTTCAAAGGGCCATAACTCCAGTAAAAATTAGCGGACCATAATGAAACGCTAACTTGATCTGCAACTCACCATGGTAGACTCACATACCAAAAATCAGTTCATTATCTACAAGAGTTTAGAAAAAAAAGTGTGGAAAACTGAGGTGTGACAGACGGACGGACGGACAGACAGACAGACAGAGTGCAAATCTAAAGTCCCCTTCGGCTTTCGCCGGTAGGGGACTAAAAAGAAAACACACCGTGAGAAACAATTTTAATATGTTATGATAACAAAATGACATTTTCCAATGCAAGTCCTGTGCTAGACTAGTCTTATTCACAATTTCAATGTAGTACCGTTAAAGTACCAACAAAATTTCCAAAACAACGTCATGTTATACCACATTGTGATCGAACACAAGAGAACATGCTTGGATAAATGAATGTGATTTAACGTAGGATCAGCCATTGTTTAGCTGTTCGCGTAAATTTTCATTAATCGGTAATTAATAATTAGCTGGTTGCAACATGCGATTCCTGTTAATTTCCAGAAACATCATACCATTTTATATTGAATTTTAAGAAGTCATTAAATACATTTAAAAAAGGTAATTGTCATATACCATTTATTAATGTATTTTATGAATAATTAAAAAAAAAACGGTATATGGCGCGTGTATTTTGTTGCAGCATACCTATCAATGTTCAGAAACATGTCAGTTTTGTTACTTGCGTGTATAAACATTGTTTTGGTCGTAGTAACTTGTTTTGTCCACTTTTTGAACCAAAGAATTTATTTATAGGAAAATTGCTAAGCTTTGTTTTGTTATTGTTGCAGTAACTAATTTTGTAGTTTTTGTTGTCGATTTCCCAAGACACGATATTTTTCTTTCTAGGAGAACTAACGGTGATAAGTTTATTTTAAAAAAATAAAATATGACCCGAATTGGTTTTTTTAATTAAATTTAATAGATAAATAAACAAGTAAAACAAAACAACCCCCCCCCCCAAAAAAAAATAAACCCAAAACTCAAGTAAATAATAATAAAAACAACATTGCAACCAACCAACTAATCTCTCTCTCTCTCTCTCTCTTATTCTCTTTCTCTCTCGTATTGGCATACACGTACCTTCTAAATTAGGGTGATTTAGATGGACACAGGGTATATATACTAAACGTTTTACCTATATTTTGGTAAGCTAATTGATAAGTATCCATCGTCCGCAGTCTTTATTTTAGAGATTAATTACTATTGGTATACAACACGCTGGTCTCCGATTCCAAATTCCACATTACTCAGCTACTAAGCGCTGTTTACTTTTTAGATAAAACCACAATTGTGGAATGATGTTTAATACTTAGCTTAGACAATATAGATAAGTAGATAAACAAAATGATTTATGTATTACTAAAATGTAAACATAACAAGTTTTGAAATTGTTTGATACCGAAGAGACATACATGTTGTTTATATTTATATTTTTATGAAAGTGACAATTGTGACGACCAAAATATTGTTTATACACGACCAAAAATTGACACATTGACCAAATGTTGAAACCTAAAACATGGTTTACTAGCACGTCAAAGCTGACATGTTTCTGGAAATACATGTACTAAAATTTGCAACCAAAACTTGGTTTACTCATTGACCTTTCTAAAAATTGACAAGCGATGTGTATCAAATGTTACAACTAAACCATGGACTACGTGTACAAAATGTTACAACTAAGCCATGGTTTACACAGGCATCAAAACTAGCATGTTTCTTAAAATTAACAGAAAGAGTAACAAAACAAAACAATAACAATTCAGTTACTGCAACTAAAACATTGCTTATGTATACACGTACCAAACCTAACGTGTTTCTGGAAATTAACACTAAAAGAACAACTTTAATCAATTCAATGTAAGAAAAATAAAAGCATGTATCCCAGAAAGATACCAAGTGCATGTTTTAGAACAACGAAAAACACCAAATTAAGTTGATGCAACCATTAAGAAGATAAACAATGTAAAACTACAATGTAAACATGATCGAGTTTTAAAAATGTTTGGTACCGAACAGACAAAAATATTGTTTATATACGAATATTTTCATGGAAGTTGTCAATCGACATGTTTCAACTGTTGCAATCAAAAACAAACATACTAATCCATGTCCGAATCACAATTCAGAAGCAAAGTAAAAACTTTGGAACTGACAAGTTAGGTTAGACACGTGAACTTCCACCAGGGAAGTGAGATCGGGTACTCCGGAAGGGTAAGCACCTCCTGTTTAGCTATCTACACCCGCCACGTGTGTAATCAAAATTGTGTGAAAGGAACATTGCAACCATTTATATAAGCGTCAAAATTATTGACAGAAGCAAAACCACCGAAAGAACAACAACAACAACACATGTATTTATCCTATAAAGGAATAAACTACATGCGTTAGGAAATTAAAACTGACTTTCTGGAAGCGACAAGTATCACTTTGTATACAGTTTATCACGTCCAAGTCGCTAACCAAAGCAAAAGTCTTTTCTGGCTCTTTCGTTTGCACCTCTACTTGGATAAAGAACTGACCGTCTCCGGCTAATTTTGATTGGGGCGTAATACAGCATTACTCCAATCAACTTCTTTATTTTCAAAAACCAGTTTCAATTTTAAAATTCTTGTAAGATTACTGTTTAAATTGCTGTCCAAATATTGAAATATTGGAGATAGCAACTAGATGATTCAACTCATTCATTTAATGTACAAATCTAGTATATGCCTAGTTAATATGGCGACTGTCCGTCGTGGCATTTTACTTAGCCCCTGGCACGAGTAACCCTCTGATGCAAATTAGGAAGATAATAGCTTATGGAATAGCACATGTATGTATACTTCTGCGGGTGTGTGTATAAGTATATATACTTACTTATAAATGTATATATATAAAACATGTTAATATACATTAAAGTCGCGTTCACATTTCGTTCGATTTTGTTAATAGATGGCGTTCTTGTCTTTGGCCATCATACATAGAGACTATAGTGATTCATATACTTGTTCAAACATTGTTTCTTAATTAAGTAGCTTCTTTAAAGCGTAGTACATCTGAACTGTTCATGTTTCACCGGTCCGTGCCAAAACACAATCAAAGTAAAAACTTTGATATCTGACAAATTGAGTTTAATACTGGACTTCTACCAGAAAAGTGAGACCGTGTGCTCTAAAATCGTAAGCGTCTCTTATGAATTATATAGTACAATTAAACACATACATACCAGCCCAAATCTAAATTTCAATCCCAGAAGAAAAGTATTTTTTTAAATCTGGTTTTACTTTAATAAGATAAGTAGTGAGACCAGGTGCTTCGAAAGGGTACGCGCCTCTTATACATAGTACAATCAAACACGTACATACAAGTCCTTGTCTAAATTACAATCGCAATGCAAAGTGAAAACTTTGAAATCTTGTAAATTGCGATAAACATGTACACTTCCACCAGAAAAGTGTTGCTGGATGTTTCGTGAGGGGTAAACAGATAGTGCTTTCATGTACAATTTTTCTATATTCCATTGTAACTTGTCCAGACCATTCCTTAACTAAGATTTTCCTTTAATTAAATTCAGCAAATGAAATCTGAATAAGTTTTGTTAACGTTTAAGTTACTGGGGAATTGAATGTGTCCGTTTGAAGATATCTTCAAGATTATAACATTTGTATTTTGTTTTGTCAATTGTTACAACTCTGAAAAAAGTTTGCGAAAATTTGCTAGATTTAAATCAATAAAGATCTTAGTTAAGAAACGGGTGTAAAACTGTGGTCAAGGGCATATCAAAACCAACCATACGAATTTCCATGTACTCGGTGGCATTTCCTTATCATCAGCTGATTACATAATTAGGACGTCATACAAGCCAGCTGTAACTAGTAATAATAATTAATGAACCGAATAACAGTGTGATTTGTCAGATCGATAAAGTTCATCGAGTAATTTGGTGACCAATCGACTGTATCGTTCTGACAAATCATGATCATACTGTTATTCGGTTCATCTTCTCTTCATGAGGTCTAGACAGTCCAGACAGTCAAAGTAGACTGATTGGTCACATTTATACCTAATGCACTACCTTGACTGTCTGAACTGTCTAGTCCTCATGAAGAGAAGATGGTGCAAACATTAATTAAAGATCGTAATACATAAGCCCAAGTGCAGCACGTTTCTTTGGTTGCATTTAATTGCATTGTTCCGAGGTCTTGGGTGTGTGGGGTGTAAGCAATTTCATCTTTTTAGTTGCAAATTCGATTGTGTTATGTTCTTGTCCTTTTGATAGTTTTATCATTTCCTCTAATGTTTCGCATTCTGAGTTGCGTTAGTTGTTTTAATTGTAAAGTGCATATTTTTCATTAGCAAAATCCATTCTTATATTGTAAGCTTAACCAATCCAACTCATTTCCACACAGTTTCACGTAAACATGAATAACATATAAAATCCAATTCGATGAAGACAACATTTAGGTGTGTTGCGTGTCATCAAGTACATGGCTGTTGCATTTCATTCTGTTATTTTCTTGTTTTGTCTTGTCTATTTTAGTTGTGTGGTTTTGTTTTCTTTACTAATTTGGTGTTGTTAGTTACGTTGGCTGTTGCTGTTGCCAATAATTCTTAGTTGCGAAATCCAAGCTTAACCAAGCAACTTACTTTACAACCAGTGGTGCGTGTCGTATACCATTTTTGGATGCATTTAATAATAAATTACATAAACCTTAAATAAAATACAAAATAAATCTTTTTCACATAGATTGTGCATGTTTGTTGTCACAAACAATTGTCTATATCCAACTCTGACAAAGGAGAGGACTGTAATAGGAAATGCTTGCTGTTCACTCCTATTAAGTTGATTGTCGGAATAAAATATTGTTTAGATTTAAATACCATTTTTGAATGCATTTAGAGCTAGAATTAAAATGGTATATGACAGTGCGTAAACACGTGCATATACATGTAGTATCACATTCTATGAAGACAACACTTGACTGTTACTGTTGCTAAATACGTGGTCAGGTTGTACCAAAGAACTAACTCTCTAACTGATGGTTTTATACACGGCCATTCATTGTCAAATTCTATGAAGACAACACTTGTACAATATGTAGTTTTAATTGATATCAGATTGAGCTTAGTACGTTGACACTATGTATGACAGTTCTGTACAAGCTCAACCAAACCAAACAATGGTGCGGAACTATTTACTGCATAATCATAGTATTAAATTCTATGAAGACACCACGTGTATGGTGCCAAGTTCATGTTTTTCAGTTGCAATTTTTCTGTCTTTTCTTATCTTGTTTGTTTGTTTTATCATTTGTGTGTTCATGGATATGCTGGTGGTTATTGTTGCTTAGAACATGTCCCTTACTTGCTGGTATCTCTGAACCAACCCTCTCACTAATTTTACTGCTAGTTGTTGTTGCTGGGTACACTGTATATATTTTTAAGTTGCAACTTTCTTGTCGAACCAAACACCAATTTCCCATCCAGTAATTCGTAAACACGACATATTGTATAAAATTGGGTGAAGACAACACTTGGGTACGTTGGATGCCACCAAGTACATGCCTGTTGCTGATATCATTGCACTTTATTCTTGCAAATTTTTTTCTTTATTAAACTTTGCCAAACACCAGTAGTTGTCGTAAACACGGTCATTCAGTGTCAAATTTTATGAAGACAACACTTGTGAATTGATATATCATATTGAGTTTATTAAGTGGACATTATGTATGACAGTAGTGACGGATCTTATTGTTTTTTCCTGTATATCACGCTTAAGCTTCCGATTTTTCCGATAGGATGACCATCTGCCCGGAACTTCTTAAGTGATGGTGTTCGATCCGGAAAGATATCATATTTCAAAACAATGGATTAATTATTACGCTGTTTGTAAATTTTCCTATCTTTCTCAACATACTGCCGGTTTTAATCAAGCAAAAGCTCTTAAGAGTAAAATGTACTGACTTGCAAATTTTGAATGAATTAAAATACTTAAATGCCTTGAAAGGTCTTTTTCCCTGAATTATTATTATTATTATTATTATTTTTATTATTATTATTTATTATTAACCTGGGTGGCCAGGTTGTTTTGGATAATGGAGAAAAAAGTGAGTAAACTTCGCGAAAAAAAAACAATCAACCTTTGACAAACGAACTGATAAACTGTATCCAACAAAAACTGTCCGATAGCTTAATCTAGATTTAAACTAGAAAAACTGAGCCACAAGCTCACAAAAAATACCCTCCGCTCCCAAAAATCCATCGGATCAAATTTTTAAATAGGAGGTGCACATCTACATTATATCACAAAGATTGTGTGAAAGTTTCAAGAAAATCCATTGAATGGTTTAGGAGGAGATGCGGATAAGAGATAGGTACCCTAAGGTGTAACGGAAGGACGGACGGACACCCCTATCACTATATACCTCCCACTTTTTAAGCGGGGGGTATAATAAAACATTAAAAATTTTAAGTCTTTTTTAATCCAACTTTTTATGAAATATTACCATACATGTTATTGTCTTGTACTGTACTTTATTTGAAAGTACGGTCTAACCTGTCTATATCCCAATTGTTCTTTATTCATATTATTTGAACCTGTATATAAAGGCCACTTGCCCATAAAGGCCACTTTTACCAGTTGCATTGGGTGGTCTTTATAGACAGGTTTGGCTGTATATATTTCATAAAGAACATGGCTGGAGTGTGCTAGCTATATGCATGTAGTGAATTAGATAGTTTAACGGCTAATTGTAACTGTAAACGTATGCACTGTTACAAGTTCTAATGAAATCCAACAGTAGACTTCATTTGGAGCAGAAATTGAAATGCTTAATGCAATTCGGATTTCATTAGGACTTGTAACAATGCAGATTAATTGGATGGGGTTTTAAAAGACTTCACCAGTTACATGTTAAATGGCAGAAATGACCTTTGCAGTGCGCTCATGGCATGTACGTATACAGGTTATGTTCTTTTACCAAGCCATGCCTGTCGTGACAGGGGACATTGGTTTTTAGGTTTCTTCCAAAGCAGCCGTCTCTTTCATTTCTAAATACCAAGTGCTTGGGAAAGAACACTCTCTCCTTTTTTAAGTTTTTATCACTGAGGCCTGATTGTTTTTCATGTGTCTTCCAAAAGACCCATTGTATAAAAAAGAGTTTTCTTAATTTTCACTCGTCGGTATTTCACTCGAAACAGTATAATTCACTGTTCATTGCGAAGCACAAAAGAAATTTGTTCCTTGCAGTACTAGTACATACAGGGCATTGTGCAAGGAAGGTTCTTTTAAAATACTACGCCTGTCGTCACACAAGGAGTCAGTTTTTAAGGTCTCTACCGAAGGAGCCAATATAAAATGGAGTTTGCTTAATTTTCATTCTTTACCTTACATCACAACACAGTAGAACGTTGATTCAATGTGATGTACAAAAGACGGTGGCGTCTTGAGATACAAAAGAGATACAAAAGAGGTGATATTATAAATTTTACCCTTACACGGTGGGTACAGGACAATGTGCAGGCCCGGGGGGGGGGGTGATGCGCCTATTGTTGCACTGGGCATCGGGTTTTTTTTTAAAAAGGTCTCTTCTGAAGGACCAACTATAAAAAGTTTTCATCTCAGTGTTACATCACGACACAGTAGAATTATTGTCTATGGTTCAACATTAAGTACAAAAGACGTGGCCATGAGAACTTTTACCCAGTGCAATGTGTAGAGAGAGGGGGGGGGTCATTAAAATGTCACGCCTGTCGTTACACGGGGCATCGGTTTTAAGGTCTCTTCTTAAGGACCCGCTATAAAATTGAGTTTTCATCTCAATATTACATCACAAGACAGTAGAATTATTGTGTATGATTCATTACGTAACGGCAATCAACCGTCCGGGCATTACAACTTATCTCTTTCCTGAAGAGTTCTAAACGGGAAAGATAACTCACTTGTCTCCGGAATCGTCATATAATTCCTTAAATCACTAAACAATAGATCATTATATATCAGTTTTATTGCACTTTCAATTGTAAACGCGATAAGAACAATTTATATACAACATGTGTAATTACTGATCAGCGGCCGGAAGTTAAGTGTACAAGTCGGGACGTATCCCGGTTTCCGGTTTTGTATATTAGATTATAAAATATGGCGGACTATAAACATCCAGTTGTCAATATTTGTGATGTAATTGAGAAAGTAAATCTGATTAAATTGTTACATAAACGGCAGTAATTTAGAGTAAATAAACGATACTATATCTGAAGTGTGAATTAGCTATCAGCCCACTTAGGTATAATAGACTTATTTGCAGAATAAATTCACACTTTCATCTTGTACCGTGTGTAATAATTATATTTGTAGTTTAAAGAGGGTAATCTTAACTAAATTAATCTTTATACAAGATAAAATCGGTTTTATCCCCGCCGTCGATCTTGCTAATAAAGAATCAGATATCAATGTTAGTGGCGTAATCTAATTTGTTGGACCCATGTCGTTCCCGGCGCAAAGCAGCCAGATTTCTTTTTTATTATTATTTAATTTATTGTGTCCGTTTTTCCTCTTTCACTTAATTTTTTTAACATAAAACTGTCTTTTTTCTAAAACCTCATTTATTAAAAATAATTCATGTATTTCGAAAGGTTTTGCAAAGACACATTCCATATTACTACCATTTTAAAACAAATTTAAATGACAACCCGTGTATTTTTAAAAACTTATATATATAATTAGTAGTCGGGATCAACGGTTGCTTTTTTTCATCGGAACTCCGGTTTTCCTCCCCAACTTAAATCTGACTAGCGCAAAAATCATTTGTTAAATACATAATTAAATGTCGCTGGTAAAACAAATAAAATTTATACTTATGTTTATTAAAGAGTACCTGTAACGATTTTTTGTTTTTAAACATTTCTCTTCATACTTAAATACGGCTTTTGCAATTATTGCGCACACCATGCGCAGTAGAATTGAGTACATGTAATAGAGTTTTACGCCCCAGTCAAGATTCTTTCACTTATATATCGAAATGTTTATGGGTTGTAGAGAAAATCATCTCCGGAATTTATTACTGGGTCAATTTTGATTTTATTCAAAATATTGATATTTTTGTCAGTTTTGCCATGCCATAAAGTTTACAATTTTGCATTTATTGTATTCAGTTGTAATGCGCTAATGTTTGAAAACTGTGTTTTGTAAAATAATTAAATAAAATTAGCACATGACAATATACCCAAGTTGAAAACATTTATATATTTTATTCTAATTTTAATTTGATTATTATTATCATTTGACACAAATTAAACGTCGTTGTTATTATTTATTGCTAAAATTTTAGAAAATACAATACCTATTTCTTGAAAAACAAAATTAAAATTATTTTAACAAAAATTTTCAAACTGGTTTTGTTTCCATTATTTAAAGACTTCATGTCCTTTGGCAAAATTAATATTTCCAAAAATTTACGCAGAATTTTACTGATCTAGTCAAAGTGTTTAACCGATCTAATGTATTTTCTAAAAATTTAGAATAAATAATAACAACGGCATTTAATTCTTATTGAATTATTTTGGGGTTGGCAGTTGACAACAAAGGTTGTTTTACATTATGTTGTACAGTTGTTCTGAAACGGGAGACGGGTTTAAAAGCTAGCGCTTGTTTCTGAATCCAGTTTAAAGTTTGTTGTGAATTATATTATTTGTATCTAACGATGAATAAATATTGTTTAAACTAAAATTCTGCGTTTATTTTTGAAAGAAATGTCCAAACTGGTTTTATTCCATCACTTAAAGACTTTGATCAAAATTAATATTTCCACAAATTTACACAGAATTTTATAGGTCATCAGGTGAAAGTGTCCGATCTAAAAAGAATTCTGTGTTAATTTTTTAAATATTTTTTTACAAATATGTTCAAATTGGCTTTTTCCATTATTTAAAAAACTAATGGGTGATGCAGAAGAAGTACTTTTCTCAATTTCATCTCATGACATACAAACAGACAAATAAACAGAAATAATCATCCTGTTCATATATCAGTAATATTACTCTATCTATTACGTTACCTCTAATTTTATTGTATTTATATGATTGTCTTAACTATCAAAGATAAAAATGTCACAATTCTGAAACAGAAATAAAAGTCAACTGTTAAACTTCACTTATAAGTAAATTTTATTACCACAATAACCTACCTAGCGTGTCATTAAAAATTTGGTCGCAACAAGTTTTACCGGAAGCGAGTGACCAGTGACCGCAGTTTCGTATTATGGTATTTTTGGTGGGTGGAATAATTATACCCTTCATACCCCTGACCCACACTCCAAAAATTTGGAGGTACCGTGTGTTACCGGATGAGTCAACCGTGTTTTTACCTGTCTAAATGTGAACCATCTCGGCATTGATTACCTCTGTAAACAGTTAAATAAGCGCGTGGCGACAATAAAATATACATAAGTATACGGGTCTAGTATCAGCTAATTATGTGATTTCACACTTGTTTATATACCCCAATATCCGTCCAAATGCCGTTAAAATTTAAATTTTTGGGTGTCAGAGGCATATATTACGACTGAAACCCCATCAGATGACTTTATACCGATATCAACTCTCACAAACTCAGCAACTCAGCAGCTAAAATCGAAAAACAACTTCTCTGAAGTACCCTTTAGTGTTTTTGTTTAAAAGTAAAAAGTAAAAATATTTTCAGTGTTTCTTAGTGTATTGACTTAGAGATATAGAAATTAAAAAATATTTATAGTTTTAAAATGCCGAAATCCTTCCTCGTCAGAAGTGCTGGTTTCAGAAGTGACGGTTACAGAGACAAGCATCTTACAGGTAATATTTATTTATTTATTTATTTATTTATTTATTTATTTATTTATTTATTTAATTTTTATTTTATCTTATCTTATCTCATTTTATCTTTTTTTTTATTTTGGTGTGTTTTAAAGATATCCCATCTTGCCAGGAATTGTTTATATTTCTCTTTCTTTTAAAATTGTCATTTAAAGTTTATTTATTTATTTATTTATTTATTTATTTATTTTTTATTTATTTATTTATTTATTTATTTATTTATTTATTTACAATATTGTCGGATTGATCTAAATATAAAAAATAGTACTTCGCCACGATATATCTAAAAACTTTTAAATCGCAATCGTAACTTAAATAAGTCATGTTGCATCTTATATCCTAAACTTGTATCTGAAAAGAGATATAGATTAAACTCTGTTTCTTTAAATAACAAAAATTATAACTTAAAAATGTATGTTATTGAAATTGTATAATGTATCATTTTCCGTGAACAATTTATTGATAATCTCTAAAAATTGCATGCAGTGTCATGTGCTGATTTTAAATGCATTATTCTAATAGAAATTCAAAATCAGCACATTGACAGTAGTATACAATTTAAACTTTGTTTATTTTTTTTCTCTGAAGAGATAACCAGTACATGTTTGTGTGATAAACAATATATATAAAGTTAAACCACTTGATATTTTTAATCATAGAGTAATCAAAAATATTTTAAATAACTCAGACGATTGCGTCTAAAATATAGAATCTTAGATACTTATCAAATAATACAAAAAACGGAAAGATTTCAGCACCATCAGATCATTGGTGGGTGGCAAAGGAAAAACTTCCCGGGAAATATTAGATACATTCAGAAAAGCGGTTTGAAATTACATCAAAGTCATGGTAGGAAAGACGGAAGCGATGTAATGGTCTTTTAGCCTAAAAATAAATGAAGTAGATTCTGGGATGATCCTCAGTGCAAACTGAGCTACCCTGAAAAACCATTGATCTTCGACAAGCTAGCTTACAAACTATCCTCACAGTCGGAGTTTCATTCGAATCCAGTAGGCCAATAAATGTCATTTCTTACAGATAAAATTTTGGCTCTCGATCTAATGAAATATTTCAATGTTCTGACTGGTTTTGTATCAAATCCATATTACATCCATCTTAAATAATTTCGATATGTACGCGATTCATTTTTCATAAATCATTAGTTATAAACGTTAAAAATGACATTTGGTAATGAAAATTGTTTTAATGGTATAATGACAAAAACAATGGAATTACATATATTGTTGCAATATTTAAAATTGCGCGCTTCACGGTGCTGTAAAACGGATCCGGATATTCCTTGGATTACTCGATCATGACCATTTTGTCTTTTATTTGAATTACAAGTACTTCCTTCCTGCTATTTTTCAGTATGCTCTGAACCCGACAAAAGTTTAGGAAATAAAAAAAAATGCATAAAAAATTTAATTGATAAAAAGAAATTAATTGAAAAGAAGGAGGTAGATTATTTATTTCTTTAGCAGAGGCACATGTGACAATGAACAACAAGGGTTGTATTCTTGCTACGCACATGACACAAGGTTTTGTGTTTTAGATGCGACGTGTGGACCAGAGAAAACACTCCTGTTGCAGCTCTAGGGTTTGAACCCAATAATTATCACCCGAAAGAGATGCACCGAAACGTCCCCCCTAATACACACTCAAAAGTACAGATATATAGTTAATTCAGAGTTATGTTTGATACACAGGTGTGTACACACCTATCTCTTTTGTTTCTCTAACGTGGCTACTTTTTCCCATGGTTCATTTTAATTAACAATGATAATTTTATCGCGAAAACTAACTTAGATTTATTTATTAGTCACGCTCAATTTGACCTGCGTGACCTCTTTCTAGTAATTCCCTCCTGATCAAACGCTCCAATGCAACTCAGCCTCATAAATATTCATGAGGTGGATTTTTGTTGTTAAAGATTATGTTTCATTTGTTCACAGGTGCTGTTAGATGAAACAAACCAGTGTTTTGTTTATTTATTTTATGATTTTTACCATGTTTAAGCTTTTGTGTGATTTGTATAATGATACAAATTATTCATCACGTTTGGATTTATAATGCAGTTGTGAAATTCTTTCCTACCTTTTGATTCCTGATGTATAAAAAGTTCAAACAGCGTCACATTTTTTTCACTGTTAATTAAAAATTGTATTTTTAATTAAAACTACAAATAAAATAATAGCGTTTTAAAAGTCTCAGTTTACTGATTCAGAAGAAGTATAAAAATATGTTCAAATAGCGTCATATTTCACTGTTAATTAATAATAAATTGTAATTTTTTTTCAATTTAAACACAAATAATAATTTAGAGTATTAAAGTGATTTTCCTGATTCAGACTTGCCAAATCTATTTCTTTTTCTGACTGAAAAGTTTATTAAGATTACAATAATATTATTGATACCTACGAACTAACCATTCATTGAAAAACTTCAATTTACAAACATTTAAAACACTCTTTTTCACCCAACACAAACACCAAAAATTTTGTAAATTCTTTAAAAATCAAAATTTAAAAATATATATAATAAACCCTCTCTCTCTCTCTCTCTCTCTCTCTCTCTCTCTCTCTCTCTCTCCACATGTTTGTACTTAAGACAACATCACCACTAAAGTCCAAATATTTCAAAATTCGGATTTTCCGAGGTTAATTGTGCCATAAAACATCTGTTTAACATAGTAACATAGTAATTATTTCGTCTGTCTTCGAAATGGTAAAATATTTGATAAAAAGCAAATCCGGGGGACGATCTTCGTTAAAGAGACAGCATCCATAAATCAATCAGCATTAATATTTATTTTTTGTCTCCGAAACTTCGGCTATACAGACATCAAGATGCGGAGTGTATAGCAACCTGTTGACAATACGGGTTAGATCACGGAGATAAGGCGAGACTTTTTGTGTTCTGGGTTGATTTTTTTTTAAATATCATGAAATCTATTAGTGGGATTTCCGATGTGTTACAACTCAATGTAATTTTTTTATTATCTAGTAATCGGGGAGGGGGAGGATAGATGTAGTGTTGGATGTGGAGGGAATCTTTGGGCCATAGGGTGGTTTACAATAAACTTGAATTAGCTAGTGATGATCCGGGAAGGGGTGGTTTTGGTTGGTTTAGAAGTGGAAGGACCATTTGGGTCCTAGATGTAACACTTTGGACCTTTGGAAATTATTGAATTAATATAATGAAATTAACTGAAAAAACAAACTATTTTGAAATGTTGTGCTTTTAATAAAAATGTTTAAAACTACCATGAATGAATAAATGTTTCTACTTTCAAAATGAAATCTTGATTTGATTTCAAAGTTGAATGGCGTTCAGTGATTAAAAAATAAAAAATAAATAAATAAATATAATAAATAAATAAAAAATGGGATTATTACGTCAAATTTTGAGTGAGATCATTTTTTTAAATAACAAACTTCAGTGCTATGTGATATAATCCATTCCGATGTCCGTCTTTTTGTGGCAATATGAAAAGGACAAAACATGAAATATGTAGGATAGTAATCACCCTTCTAGACAGAAATCCGTGCCCTTATCAGTTGATAGAGTGATCATTTGAACATTATCACGAAATATAAATCTTAAAATTTTACTAATTAATTGGGAGGCTGATAACGAGGCAATCGTTGGAGGAGATGTGATGTGCCACCGCTTTGATCCGTCCACTGGAGTAAATATAACGGGGCCATTTAAAGACCAGTGGTTTGAATCAAAATATAGCTTGACAATTCAGTGGCTTTTGAAGCTAATGAAAATGTCATATAATTTATTCTGTTTTGTTTACTTTTAAAATTGGTATGAAATAAAGCTAACCTTAAATGTTGGTTGTCCTTCTCGATTATGTAGCTGTAATGAGGTACGGAAAGGGTTCATAGTCACCACTGTCTAATGCATAACGACAGGGTCTTCTTATGAATGCAGGAGGCTTGGTGGTCGAGTGGTCTAAAGCGCGCGCTCACAGGTCTCAGTGCCTCTCAATATCCAGATTCGAATCACACCCGGAGCTGATCCCATTGTGACAAAGTTTACCAGTTTGCTTGCCGAAATGTCTGTGGTTTTCCGGCCACTCCGGTTTCCTTCACCTATCTAAAACTGACCGCCTTGATATAAGTGAAAGAATTTTCACCGGTAAATTAAACGCCATTACCTCGCTAAATGTACTCCGTCGCTTTATGAAAGCATATAGCGGCTTTGCTCCCGAAAAAGGTTATCGATGCAAAGATTTCCAATTATTTCAGTATAAATGTGATGAAATGTGCGTATATATTACAAACAAGTTAAAATAAATGTACCAAAGTTCAATAATCTCTGGTGCGATGTTTGCCGATAAAAAGTACCACCACTGGTTTTCGAATAAAATTAAGGTCCGATCATACCAAAAAATAATTAATTGAACCAACCGATGGAATACTATTGACGTTATCATCAAACAAAATTCCAAAATATTAACGATTTGATAAAAATGTCACAGTCATCAATGGAATAAAAAGTCATATTTCTAAAATTTATGTTCAAAAGTTAATGCACATAATTATTATTATAATATAGAAGCGGTTTAAATCAATACTGTATTTGTATACGACAGTATAATATTTTTAAACAAAATATTCACATTTAAATTTTCACCAATCATTTGGAAAAGCTTTGAGTATGATTAATTGTTTGATAAAATAACACTTATTGCCAAGTTCCATGAAATAAGTCGGATGTTGAGAGTCACACGGAAGTACTTTACACACACCACCGAAACCGATTATATCGCTATGTCCAGTGTCCGTTCAAAGTCGGCGATTTCTGAATCAGTGTTTTTCTTGGTTATATCGGGTTGTGCAAAGAAGAACACATTAGAAAAATAAATAAATAAAAAATAAATAAATAAATAAATAAATAAATAAAATGATTGAACTATCAGAAGCAGTTTATTTCAATTTTGCAGTACATTTTCATTTTTTGTCATAAAAATTGACATATGCTATTTTTGAATGCAGTATTTCACAAAAATTATTATAAAACTAGACAGTTCTTATTAAAACCATGAATTTAATTCGCACAATTCCCATTCTGTCATTATGTCCGGTTTCTCATTATGCCCAATGTCCGTCCAAAGCCAGGGATTTTGGAATCGGCGTTTTTTTGCCGTTTTAAAACGCAGTGTACCAAGAATTACATGTTAGAAAGAAAAATAAATAAATAAATAAATAAATAAATAAATAAATAAATGGATTGAACAATTAGAAGCACGTTAGTTCAATTTTAGAGTTCATTTTCATTTTGTCATGAAAAGTTTACATAATGCTACTTTTGAACGCAACATTTCACAAAGTTAAAAAACTAATGACAGTTTTCATTAAATGTGTATTTGGAACTACACGTAGTTGCATCAAACTGTTTTGTCAAAATAAATACCCCATCGAAGTCCCCAGAATATTGGATTACATTCCGAATTTTAACCAGTATTGTTTTAATTCGCGACAATTATCGTTGACAGAGTAGGAACATAAATACCGTACAAGCCTGTGGAAAGTTTAACATTAAGTTAACAAATTAATACAGCTAATCTCGGCTCCTCAATAGCTGTATCTTGGCAGGTTTTGGGCAGCTTCTATCTGAGCCTCGGCAGTTTTTTTTTTGTCACTATCCATCTCTCGGCCATTCGGCAGCGAAGCTTCGACTCATTTCCGTTAAGTCGGTGTTTAACTTTCGACAGGCCTGTACTGTAAATAGTTGGATCTAGCTGCTGGGACAGTACCTTAAAAACGACGCATTTCATTGGTGCAATTTATTTACATAAATTAAGTCTAACAAGTTATTTTATTTTATAACAGAAAAAACCTGTATTCAAGTCGATGTCGGACTTTTAAGGATTTTTACGGCCTCTACTACTTATATTTATTGGTGACTTTGAGAATTCCCAGTTTACGACTGCATAAATTTTAATTATAAAATAATCCCTCCTTATCAATTTCCGATTCTACTTCGTGGGATTACGGACTTTTTGAGTGTTCATTTTATTGGCCACTTTTGACCATTTTGGTCATTTATAATATAAGTCTACTTCACTGGACATTACCTAGAGTGACCAGCTACTGTTGAACAAGAATTTTAATCAAGTTTATTGTATCTAGAAGCATATAACCGAATTTACTATGTTTGGTGAGTATAATATCTATTTTTTTTATTTTCAAAATTTTATTTTAAAATTTAAAAATTGCTAAAATAATGAAAATTACTAAAAGGATCAACGATTTATTTCGTTCTGAATGTAAATGAATAAACACGCCCGTTTTATTTTGTTTTAAAATGAAATTCAATTGTTGTGTTTTAAGGTAAAATATAGATAAATTTTAATTTCAAATTGAATGTCAAAAAGTTTATCAAAAAACCTAAATATCTTTCAGACACAATTATCTTTTTGTCTAAATGTAACTCAACTATCATATTTGGAACAAGAAAAATGTATTGAAGTGTAAATCAAATGAATAAAAATTGAATTTACCATATTTTTTAATAATCACGAAAATATATACTAATGTCCTCAAATCGCCAAGAAATTTCTGGTATTGCGAAATGGACATGGAAAAAAATCTTATCAGTCGTCCAACACCAAAGTACATTGTTAGTTTATAGATTTTATTTTTATTGAAGAGTTTCAAAATTCTCGAAATTGGTTTAAAATTATCCAAGGTGATATGTAAATCATATTTGGATTGATAAAACAAAATTACTAACTTTTGAAATAATTGTGGATGTCTCAGTTCGAATAAAAATGATCATTTAAAACTTGAAAGGAGAATTGGTAAAATGAGAATGTCACGAGGTAAAATAGGAACGTAAATTCCGAACTTTTTTTAAATATTGAGATAGAAATGTTTAGATCAGATCGATATTTTTGATGTCAAAATAACTTATTAAAAAATTAAAAATTTCAAATTAAAAAATGACCAATTTTCAAAATTATTAGCAACAAATTTAAACTGATATTCATAGCCCCTATATTCCTGTCTGAAATTTTATTTAGACTTTGTGTCCTATTGAATTTCAACATTTAGTGATCTCGAATTTATGAAAAATTATCCTTTTTGATATAAATGGGGCTTTAATAACACCTGCATCAAAATGATGAACATTATGGACATTATTCCTGTGCCAATTCTTGTCACATTCCAAACTATTAAAGGATGGAGTGAAGCAATGGTGTGAGCATGCCATTCAAAGTTCTTCTGAGTTCTCTGTCAGTTCATATATGGTCGAGAAAACCGGAGTACCTGGATAAAACCGGAAGTGACCGGCAAAATTTCTCGCACCATTTAGTAACTCCAGAATGAGACTCAAACCTAAGCGGTGAGAGGTAATATGATCGTTGTGGCAATTTTTGGTAACTTAATACCACGTAATATAAAATATGTGACAATATGTTTAACTTGATTAATTTCAAATTGTGGAATTCATATGAGTCAACATTAAACTGGGAGTGAAAATACAATCTATTTTACAGATACGTAAAAAGACACAAAAATCCTATTCAATATATTTGGATAACGGTATGCGATTTACAGGCACATATAAAGAACAAAATCTTCTTCAATATCTGTATTTGTGAAAATCTAAACCATATTTAGATGAGTAAAAAGAAAAAAAATCATATTCAATATTTGTATAACGATATGTGATATTCAGACGCATAAAAAGGCAAACTCTAGTGTATGTAAAAAATATAAACCATTTCAGATGCGTAAAAAGACACAATATCACTATTCTCTATATCATGCTATATATGGTTACTATCAACCACCTGTTAAAATTCTACCGAAGAGTCTGTTTTTTACATCACTATAACCCAATTCTGCAGCCACAGTACAGACCTGTCGAAAGTTAACACTGAGCTAACGGATTAGTACGGATCGACAGCCTTTCATTTGCCTGACTAGTCTCGACAGCTTTATGACAGCTGCTATCTATCACTCGGCAGCTTGTTGTTCCCTAGGTATCCATATCTTGGCCACATGGCAGCCGAGCTTCGACTCCTTTTAGTTAACCAGTGTTTCACTTTCGACAGGACTGTATTGAAGCTTCTAGGCGGACATTTTTAGGATATTGTGTTACAGATACCAACACGGAAGGACGAAATGCACGTGTAAAGCTATCTGTCAAAAAACTTTGAAGAATTTTAAGGGGAAAGAGAAAAATAAACATTTCTGACAAGTAGTAATTAATATATGGTATCATGATGTCTTTAAAATGAAATAAAATGAAATAAAATGATGTAAAGTGAAATAAAATAAAATAAAAATTAAATTAAATTAAAATGAATACATATTTTAAAAAGAATTAGAAACTAAAATAATCAACACTGCAACATTTTGATTCCATGACTTCACTGAAAAAATTGAATATAAATCAAAATCTATTTTTGTGAAACTATGTTTGATGTTAACCATACTATTCAAAATGTGGTTTCAAATTTATGTTTACGAAATGAAATTGAATTGCACACCAATCTTTGAAATATTGAACTGATAAACAAACTTGTTTGAATGATATTTCTTTTGCTATTTTTTAATTTTAAGTATTATCTATTCAAAAATTAACAGTAACTGTTATTATATGCTACAATTTATTTATCATTTATATATTTACAACAGTCTTCAAAATTTTTAATTTTAACCACTCATAACTCGTAATTAGGATTCGGACGTGGTCAGTGAGAGGCGATGTGCTCCACACTATGGTGTATCTAGACACCAGAACGACTAAACTCTTCATATATATGGAAATTACAGAGACTAGCATTTTTTTTTAACTTAGTGTGCATATTAATGATAGAGAAATCGGGGAGATAATATTTTATTCCTCAAAAACAATACCTACGGTTTCTAATGACTGGGAAGGGAGATAATTCCAACAAAGGGAAATAACCACATTGGTTAGTTTCAGTATTTTTGAAACTATATTAACTGTATTTTTGAGCTACATCTCCCATTGTTTAATGTATGAACCAGTGTTTAAATTTCATAAAAGATTTGTAATTTCAATATTTAACAGATTATATTTTCAATTCTGTGATTGTAAAGGGAGATAATTCCAGCAAAGGGAAGTAACCATTAGGGTATTTTTAGTATTTTTGAAACTATAATAACTATCACACGGCACTACAAGTTTATGACATCTCCCATTGTTTCAAATATGAATCAGTGTTCAATTTCCGTAAAGTACTTGTTATTTTGAAATTAATCATATCTTCAAATTCTGTCAGTGGAAAGGGAGATAATTGAAGCAAAGGGAAATAACCACTGGGATATTTCCATTTTTTTAAAACTATATTAACTAACTACAGGTATATGACATCTCCCATTGTTTAATGTATGAATCAGTGTTTAATTTTCATAAAGGATTTGTCAACTCGAAATTTATTAGTCAACAGATTGGAATTCCTATTTTGTAAATTGATTTGGAGCCACTGAAAGGGATTTAAAAAATTGTCGCTCGATCCATCCTGATAACATGACATGCGGTACTCGGCAACGCCCTGGGTACTTCATAAACGTGCTACCGTTGATTCTGATAATCCATTAACTCCTTGTAAAGAGCAGATCAAATGACGAACTCTGCCACTTCAAAACACGTTTAAGAATAATTTATTTGTTTGCTTACATCTTAAGCGGCCTTGTAAGGACCCTTATGTTCCAGATACCCGACATTTTGTCTTGTGACTTACAAAGAAGTTTTCAATTGAGTTAAAGTCAAGTCTACGGAAGCGACAAGGATTCGGGAATGTCACTTTCATCAATTATATTATCTCTGTGGATTGTTCGATCATCTTGTTTTCAATCTATTCTTAATGAGTTAGGCAAACACTTCAGTTTTATGTCTTACCCTGTTAAGTTCAAACTAACATCATATATTTTGTTTTACGACGAAACTTCAACCGTTAAACGCGATTTTAAGTACAGAAGGTATAGAACGTTATCAAATATTTTAACATCTTCAAAGCCAGTAGCGCGCTATAAAATCGGGGTGCTTCGATATTTATTAACCAGATGAAATATTATGTTTTTGATAAATAAACTTCATAAAATTTAAACAAATATTACACCCTTACACAAAAACTTGTGAAATAAGGGTGGAATTAATCCTTGCTTTTGGTGGCTAAAGCATCTATCGGGAGTTACTTAAAAACTTGAGGAATAAGGGTGAATTAATTCCAGGTTTTTGGTGCCGAACGCACCCTGCGGGAGTTATTATATCGACTTCTGTGGACTAATACATCATCGATATTCGGATTATTTTTCCAGCGGTGAATATATATTTTTTACGTAATTAACTAGAATTTATCTGAAATCACGGTTTATTTTAAATGTTTTAACATGCAGGAAAATTTTTTGTGTGTGCAGAATTGTGAATATTTCTTTTGGTAAAGTTTCAGAAGAAGACGCGGATTTCAATAATCAGTTTCAATCAAGGGTCTCATGTAAAAAAGTAACACACGGCATTATTGTTAATTTAGTTGTGTCGTATCGTATTTGTTTTAAATACACGTGTATTTTTTTCAGAAAATTAAAACCTCTATTTCATATTTAAGAAACAAATGATTTTGTTTTATTTTCATAAATGAATTTTATTATCATGTTTGAATTTCCTGAAAGAAATCTTTTAAAAAAGGTTCATGAAAACTATCATTTGTACTTTCCTTTTTAAAAAATATTTCTTTCAGAACATTAAAAAACTACGAATCGATCGCGACACATAATCTTTTTTGGAATGTATTATGAAAAATGTTGTATGCATATTTGACGGACATAATGTTAATACTGTTGTTGTTTTAAGTAATTATAAATTATAACTAAATGTACAGGCCCCGGTTTTACAATCATTCCTTAGCTAGGATTTTCCTAAACTTAAAGTAAATATAGCAACATTTCAAATCTTTATAATATTGTTAATTTTCAAGATATTCGGGAATTTAAGGTGTCATTGTTAAAGTCACTTCTAGATTAAAACATTTGCATTTTGTTTTGACACAAATAATCAGCAGTAGTTCCAAAAGAGATAACCATAATTTGCTAAATTTAAGTTAAGGAAAATCTTAGCTAAGGAATGATTATGAAACCGGGGCCTGCTTATTTAATATTTTAAGGTTTATGTGGTAAAAACCAAATGTCTTTATACATTGTGTCAGATGCTACTTTTTTCAATTTTTATGTAATAACATAATTCAAAAGTAGCACATATATACTGAATTGTATTGTTTCATAAAATTAAAAAAGGCAGCTCATGACAATTGGTTAATGATAAAACCCCACATTGTGACTGTTGTACTTAGAAACTTCTCGAAAAAAGACGACTCTTTAGTCTTCGTTGAAAATCATCTCATATATTTGAAAAATCATTGAAAGTTGAAATATCTTTTGTTTTCAAATAGATTTTATTGATAGGAAACATTGTCTTTGCAGAAAAGAAGACTCGAGATTTTGATCAAGTATTTTTTCGTTATAACAGCCAAAACATCAGTCAAAATATCTCTGATTTTGCCATTTAAATTTTTTTTTTATGTTTTTTTTTTTTTGTACTTTTAGAATGTACATCAGCGTCGCCTTCACATTACTCTTCCATGAAAGCGGAACCAGTTCCGGGAACCATTCCAGCAATGCCACTTCCGGTGTATTCATATCCGTCATTGCATTACATGAGTGAAGGTCTGTCATCGCACGGTTCAGCAAAGTCATTTTCCATGGGTCCCATGCCAGCTTTAACATTCCCACAATGCATCACATTCAACGCCATGACTTTGAACCAATGGAATTACTCCAATTACTTTTCACCTATGTACAGGGATGATGGGATTGAGAAAAGTTTATCACCAAGAGACAGGATTTTCAAATCTGAAAATCGTGAAAATAGTGATGCTCAAAGTAAGTATAATTTTTTTTAAAGAAAATTTCATTTTAGTTTATTTTTATTACTATTGTTTTGATAACTATTAAAACAAATATATACGAATCCATGATAACTATTTTGATAAACTTGAAAAAGATGTTAATATTACCAAAGCCAATCGCCTTTTTTTATAAAACACATATTTGCTTTCCTGCTAAGCTAAGGACAATTTTGAAAAAAATATGAAAAGTATTTTTGTGAATATGTTTTAAAATCCCTAGGTTAAAGATTATGTGATGTTTATTTATCAACCGGTGCATAAAATGTTTATTTCACAGAAGCAAATAATTAAACATAAATATTTTCGCATTTCTATCACCCGTGATCGATCTAATGTATTTAGAATATTTGCTTCTTATAATTAACATCTCTTGATAAAATATGTGTTTAAATTAATTTTTTAGCAAAGACGATAACAGAAGTGAAACCGAAGCCTCGTTTTGATTTTGCTCACTTAGCTAAGGCTGCAACTGAAGAATATGAGTACATAGAAAGAAGTGAACACCAGCGACAAAAAGAAGCTGAAATAGTCAGCCACGCCTTTATGAATATGGGTGGACCTCTTAGGTACATAATGCCTTATTTACTACCATGTATTGTGGCATAGTAAAGTTATCCATATGTGGTTCCGCTATGTCTTTGATTTTGTTTTTCAATTTTTGTTGTGTAATATTTTTGTTTCTTTTGATGTTGCCAATAGCAATTGTAGTTTTGTTCTGGAATAAATGGCTTCCGCAATATATATAGCTTTACTAGATATTGAAGTGGAAATCTGGATATTTTGTTTCTTAATTTTGATGTGGGTTTAAACAACCAAAAACATGCATTTTAATCATCTATTGCCATTACTGTCCCTTCCCAAGTCATAACAGCCGTTTTAATTTCTTTCTTAGTGTGGCTCTTTTTACTATTTCTTTTCTCTTTCCACTATTCTTTTTTTTTAGAAAACGAATATAAAAATTTCAAGTAAGGTATCTTTATGAATGTCTTTATTCTTTTTGCAGATACAATCCCATGACAAGTAGCTTCAGTCCTGTTTCCGCCATTAGACCAAGTGTAGCGCCACCTATTAAGCGAACTCGAGGAAGAGGCCCAGCAAGGTAACGCATAGTTTAAAACAATTCTGAAATAAGTTTGAGCTAGATCTATAGTGCTAATTATGCAAGTAAAATTAAGAACCATCTCTTTAGTTCATCCAGTGGTTCATCATCAAATGTCCTCAGTATGTAATTTCCCATGATATATTAAATGTGCGTAAAATATAAGTGCAATTTAGGATAAACCAAATCATCAAAACAAAAATCTAAATTGTAAGGAGAAGCTGAACTTAATAATTTAAAAATAAAGTTTAAAGTATTTCTCAATTATTGCATCTTTAATTTTGTTTAGAAAAGATAAAATGACCAAAAGTTCATTCTATGGCTTTGATGAATGACAAGGTTAAAAATACATTTTCTATTAATTTCAGAACGAAGAAAGAATTCATCTGTAAATATTGTGGTAGACATTTTACAAAATCTTATAACCTCCTGATTCATGAACGAACACACACGGACGAACGACCATATTCCTGTGAAATCTGTGGAAAAGCGTTCAGAAGACAAGATCATCTTCGTGATCACAGGTATGTTTACAGAAACAACCAAGCTCAACCATATTTAATAATGTCCAATAAATGCTAAAATTTTAGTAGTACATTTTCAGTAAAAATGGTTTAATAGTAAGCTCCATGACGCGTGTAGCCATTCTATTCTAAAATTCTTTAAACTCTCAATTCTTCTATTATGTACGTAATTACTGTAGTAGTATTTCTAAATAAATAGAAAATATGTTTACTATCGACTTTGGACATGTAAAAGGAATTCAATTTGATGAGGATACAACATAATGTTAATGCAGAAGGTCATTAGAAACCTTGACCTCAAATCCTATCAATGAGTAAAAGCTTTGATAAAAAGCGTCGGTCAGATCCAGATTTAGACATCGAGTAGTAATGAAACGATTTTTTCTATTTCCTTAAAACATACTCAAATAAGATTCTTATTGAAGGAAAAATTAGTTTTTAACTAATTTAATAACTTTCACAGTTTCATCTACTTCTTACGGTGTAATTTTCTTTTGTATTCCAGATACATTCATTCCAAAGAGAAGCCATTTAAATGTACCGAATGTGGTAAAGGTTTTTGTCAGTCCAGAACGTTAGCTGTACATAAAACATTACATATGCAGGTAAGACAACTCTACTTTCAGTTTTTAGACTAACTCAGTTTCGGTGATTTATATTGTATTGGTATTAAGTTCTTACAGTGGACTGAACATTAAGGGCAAAACATTGTTGATTATTACTTAACGTGTTTTAATGTTGATGCACTAGACGGTCGTTTCAAAATAAAATTTATCATCAGTAGTGCTCTGACGAAAATGATGGAATTCCACATATTTTTCAGTGAAATTAGAAAAAGGGGAACGAAAATATATTTTACCAAATCCTCCTAACTCACAAGACATTTTCAAAGAAAGGAAATGTTTGTGTACGCACAAGTTATGATTACTTCACTTTTATCGATAAGATCAATCCTTGGATATCGAAAGAGGGATAAAACCAATGACCTTTAGTAAGTAAGCTGATAAACTTTTACAATATGCCCTGCAAGAGTGGGATTCGAACCTGTGAGTTGAGAGGCGTTGTGATACGTTAGAGCGTGCTTTAACCACTTAATCACCAAAGCAACTTTCTGATAGGGATAATCGGCAGGATTTCATTCAGTTAACTGTTACCAAAAAGTTTAAAGTTTAAAGATTTCAATTTTTTTTGTATTTTCAGCAGACAACAACAGGACCAAACACAATTGAAATCCACAAAAGAAATCAAAAGTGTATGAACACTTAAAGTAAGGAGTTGCAGGCAAATAACTATGCGGGTAATCCGTGAGGCGTACCGTACCAGTGTCTTGTTATACGCACTTCTTTAACTGGCGAAGGGAGTAAAGAAATACAAGCAAAGATTGTTTGAACGTAAAAGTGCTAAGCATCCACATGTGACATGGACATAATTTTGCGCATAATAGACGATAAGAAGTCACATAACTTTGGGCATGTTACTGTGTTGCATTTCAACAGACTTGACCTATAATTTTAACTTACGAACTACAAGTGTTCGCATTAAGTGTTATACCATAAGTATCATTCCATAAGTAACATCGTTGCTATAAATATATCATTGTCGTCATCATCGCATACTTAATATATATATTGATTGTGAAAATCACATCGTCATTGTTACGTAAGGTGTAACTATACCCATTCCGCTTTTTCTGCGATAAGATTTGCCTTGGATTTTGAATCATTCTGTCACCGCTAGGATTAGGTATGTCTTGGAATTGGGAACAGTCCCATCGGGTTGCGATAAGTTACGCATTCGATTTTTGAACATTGTAACTTGGGACATAATAAATTGTTGCAAGTTTTGCATTGGATTGGGACAGACCATGGTGTGCCTTGGTATTGTGGAAAGGACACACTACCATTTTTGCATTTAGATGTGCCCATGACTGATGGTGACGGTTTGTCCTGTAAGTAGTATGCAAGACTACATTTGGAATTCTTGTCAATTTTACACATTCCAAAAGTGCAATTAAAAACTGTTTCCTATGTTTTCAACAAAGCACGATAAAAATATGTTTTTATGTACTAGTATACAATTACCTCAAAATGGAGAACGTTTAAGCCTCCTGTTTCAAGGCATTTATATTGTTCATCTCGTTGCTTTACAACTTTGTTATATGTTTGTACAGCATGATTTTATTTCAAGTTGAATTTTATATTAGCAATGGTTGTGAAAATGTTGACTATTCCGAAAAATGTTAATGAAATTTTAGTGCTAGTTTTATAATTTAACTTATAGTAATTAATTTTTTCTAGTCCCTTATGTTACCATAGCAACCGTTAGTGATATTATCAGTTTTATAACCATATAAATCGTGCCAGAAAGTGCAATAATTTGTAAATAGTCTAAAAATGTTATATTAACTTAAATTTAAAAAAAAATCCAGTTTTACAATATTTCTTAATTTTGTAGTTTTTATGAGTTGAAAATGGAATTTTTTATATGGGCATTATGTGATTATTTCGAGCTTATTTGAAGATACTACATGTTTATATATATGTTTAGTACAGACCTATCGAAAGTTTAACATTGAGCTTACGAAAGGGGGTTGAAGTTCGGCTATCGAGTTGCCGAAATATGGAATGCTCGCTGCAGAGAGATACAGTACAGGCATGTCAAAAGTTTAATACCGAGGTAACGACAAGAATTGAAAAAATCGGCTCCTGAGTGACTGAAAAACGGGTATCTAGTGGCCGCAAAACTGTCTAGAGATAGACAGAAGCTGTCAAGATTTTGGTCACGATGAGCCTAGTTGAGCCGTCGAATCGCCACTCATTCGTTAGCTTAGTGTTAAACTTTCGACAGATCTAGATCTGTAGTGTAGATAGAAGCTGCCGTAAAACTGTCGAGATAAAATTATCAAGGGGACGATGTGAGCTGTGTTAAACTTTTGACAGGTCTGTACTGTATACATAAATAATTCCAGATAAGCACAGGCCACTTAAACATCTGAAGATTTTTCATCATGTTCCTGAATAGCGCACTTATGTTTACTTATTTCATAATATTGTCGATGATTTTTGTCTGGAAAATTTCCGGATTTTCCAGCTTCCTGTTACATGCGGATCAACTCGACACGGGATTTTTAAAAACCCCACTTCCTCTGAATGATAAGAACATTTGTAAAACATGAATTTTTATATGGCTGATATATGCAATTTTTTAAACTTGTCATGATGAATAAATTATTATATTAAACAATATTTTGTATTCATATATTTGTTTATAAAATAACCATGCTATACATGTAGTTTGTATATACATCTCTGCCTGGTTGTTCAAAGCTTCGTTAGGTTAATAAAAAAAAACATACTAATCCATGTCCGAATCACAATCCAGAAGCAAAGTAAAAACTTTTGAACTAACAAGTTAGGTTAGACACGTGAAATTCCACCAGGGAAGTGAGGCTGGGCACCATTTGATTAGTGAAATTTCAAAATGTTCTTCAAATGAGAATTTTTTTTTTTTTTTTTTTTGTTAATATATAATTATGACTTAAAATACATATTATTATTTGATGAGAGAAAATGTATGCATTAACGTGTTACAAGAAATTAAAACAAATTGCTTTATATGCAAGATGCAAATTGTCCCTAACCAAGTGGTTAAGGCTTTGGACAGGGCTTCAAACATGTGAATCGAAACTTCAATCGTTCAAATCTTTATAAGATGAACTAGTTCATTAGCGAGCCTAATGTCTCATATTGCTTTTGCAATCCGTGTTGAAAAAATCGTGGACATAATTATTAAAAAAAGTCTGTCCCGAGCCATTAGGCTCATCAGGCCGGAGTTTATCCCGGTTTCGGTGGCGTTAAGCGACTGAGAGTCAAGACTCTCCCCTGAATGGGACGCCGGTCCATCGCAGGGTTAACCCCCAGCATTTTGCTGGTACTCATTTATTTTTCAGCTGAGTGAACTGGAACAACGTGAAATTAAGTGTCTTGCTCAAGGACACAACACATCGCCCGGTCCAGGGATCGAACCCACGACCTTCGAATCATGAGTCCAACGCCTTAACCACTAGGCCATGCGCTTCCATGGACATAATTATTACTCTTTGGTAATTTACTAGTATGTTTGTTTTCTTCATCTAAAAGCGTAACAGAAACATTGTTCTAAACTGATGCTTTGAATATTCACTGGCGAACTGGTTAGACTAGCAGAGGTCTGAATTCATACATTCGGGTCCTGATGGTGAATGGCATGTGCTTTACAAAATTCAGAACAACTAAGAACACATGACAATAAAATGAACGAGATATGGAATAAATAGAAATGATGAACAATGTTGAGAGTACAAGTGAAAATAAAATGCAAAGCTAATATTAGTTTGGAGTAATTGTGTTTAACACCACTGTCAAGAATTTTTGGCAATATCGAATCAGTCAGTTACAGTTACGTGAGTAAAGTTGGATTACCTAGACTTTGTAATACTAGTAGCTAGAACAAGAGAGTACATGACACAGCAAAATAAACAAGCTAATGAGAAACAAGATGACCACACGGACTTTGTAAGGGCGCCATATGCTTTAATTTGAACATGGCAGACACGGACTAGTTATGCTGACAAAATGGTATCGAACAGTGTACCAGTGTACATGTAATATAAGTAACGGAATGAACATACTGTCCACACCAAAACAAGACTATTGTTGCTAAATCCTAATTCTGTTTAGACATAAAAATTGGAATGATACGAATATCAAAATAGCATTAATTAGTTTAAAAAAAGTACTTTGTTAAAATAATTGAAACCAGGAACAAGGAACATTAAATAAAAGTAATATTTAGTTAAACCTCCTTGACTAAAGACAACAATAAATTGAATAGGAGTATAATAGAATATTTTAGAACACAGTCAATATTCGTTCACTTATATCGAGGTGGTCATTTCTTGCTTGGTGGTGGAAATTGGAGGACCCCACAGTCAGCAAATTGAACATACCCTATCCACCACATTTGTATTCGAAACTAGGAGGCGAGATACACTGTAATTCGTAAGGACGGTGCTTTCAACCGCTCGATCAGCTCAACTACATTTTGTATATAGAACAATTGAAGTATTAGAGTGGAGCAATATAGTGCTTGTACGCCTAAGTCAAGTTTTGTTTGAAAGCTCATATATACATGTATATACCATTTTCAGTGGTTTAGTGAAAAGAAATAATTTAATTTGAATTGATTAAGTAGGCAAAACATACCAACAAAAACATAATATTAAGAAGACATTTTACATTGGTTGCAATGACTTGTAAGTCTCTTGTTTTGCTTTGAAACACATTCATTATGTTTTAAAACATAAATATCAAATCGAGTTAGCGTTGAAATAAAAAAACAAAAACAAAAAAAAACAACTTTTTATGATTTGACACATGACAGACCGGTCGTGGGTTCGAACCCCGTCCGGGTCTGACCCAAGACTTAAAAGTGGGTAGTGACTGTTCTTTTGCCAAGCACTCGGCATTACGAAATGAAAGTCACGGTTCTTTCAGATGGGAACTTAAAATAACCGAGGCCCCGTGTCTTGGTAGGCTTGGCACGATAAAGAACCCTGCTGTATAATGCCACCAGTGCAATGCACAGGCAAAATTTCTGCACATTCGCCTATAGCTGGCGACGTCTGGATATAAGTGAAATATTCTTGACTGGGACGTTAAACCCCATTACTCAACTCAACTCAACTTAGAAATAAACATAGCTTACTCTAAATATTAAAAAAATAAATAGAATAAAAAAAAAGAGATTATAAAACATAATAATAACCGTTAATAAGATCAATAATTCCTGGTTGTTTCTCTTTTTTCATGTTTTTGCGATATTATTTGATTTGTTGCAGTACTTTTTTGTGACTTTTGACCGAACACTACCGATCCATGTAGATTATTATGACGATTTACGTTTGACAGTTTCTTAATCGATATAACGTCATCCGGATTAAACTTCGAGAATTTATGAAAAACGACAGGGATTCCCGATATCTTGATTTCCGTGAAAAGCCGTACCATTTGTAACTTGTTAAACCAAGGGAAAATAAAGATTTTACACAACGGATTATAATCGTTTCATTTTTTCCCTGATTTATCGACATGATTTGATATGCAGAGCCTGTTTCTACATAAACATAACTTGACTCTTTGGAAGCCGATTTGTACTAGACGTGGATTTTAACGAGATAAATTTACATAAGATCTGGCAGAAATCTGATATCCATGTCGATGGTGATAGTGGCGATAAGGGCGATAGACGAGCATTTTGCAGAGCCTTCTCCTTTAGTAATGTATCAAAAACAAACATATCAATCCATGTCCAAATCAAAATCCAGAAGCAAAGTAAAAACTCTAAAACTGAAAAATTAGGTTAAATACGTAAACCTACACCAGGGAAGTGAGGCCGGGTGCTCCGGAAGGGTAAGCATATCCTGTTTAGCTATCTACCCCCGTCACGTGTGTAATCAAAATTGAGTGAAAGCTTATTGTAAGGTACTTAGATGACCATGACCCTAAAACATTCGGGAAAATGTTCTTGAACCATAAAAATAGATGCTATTTGCCATCCCCCCTTCCAGTGAAAAAAAATAATATCATCATTAGCCTTTATAACGTATTTCTTTGATCCTCGTTTCTATATCATATTGTGGGCGTTAAGTCCTCAGCGTGTTTATTCCTACGCTTTTACTACTGTACATGTGCCAGTGCTGTCCAGTCACTGCGGTGAAACACACTTTTGTGTTATATCGAATACTTTTCTTATGACTGACTAGACGAATATCTCCAAGTAAACAATTGTTTTACTGAAACAAGTTTGGTTTTTGTGTGTTGTATGTTGTATTGGCTTTTGCAAAATGTGTTCTTAGTTGTAGATCACTGCGGTATCTCAGTTGGTAGAGTGCTCGCTCCGTAAGTGGGAGATCGTGGGTTCGATCCCCGGCCGGGTCTGACCCAAGACTTGAAAGTGGGTCGTGACTGTTCTTTCGTCAAACACTCGGCATTATGAAATGAACGGTTCCTTTGAATGGGAACTTAAAATAAACGAGGTCTCGTGTCACGGTGGGCTTGGCACGCTAAAAAACCCTGATGTATAATGCCATCAGCGCAACGCACAGGCAAAATTTCTGCACCTTCGCCTATAGCTGGCGACGTCTGGCTATAAGTGAAATATTCTTTACTGGGACGTTAAACACCATCATCAACTCAACTCCCTTTAGAAATATCCCTAAGTAAACTGTATAGAGGTAGATATAAATACGTACAGTATGTGATGACACACCGAATGTACCCAGAGATACCGTGTGTATTAAAATTCAACAGAAATCTTTGATCTTCTGACAAAAACGGGAGCTTCAACACCTGATTCCAGGTATAAGTAACTAAATTACGATTACAAGTGACTCAACTGTTTGAATTAAACATTAAATTTATATAAATCAACTTAAAGTAACTGCTTACTTCGCCCAGTATATGTGCCGAGAAACCTACAGGAACCCATTTTAAACTTTTCAAGTAAAATTTGTTTTATTCTAATTTAAATAAAATGTATAAATCGGCTATAACAGGTTCTTTGATTTATCTTATCATTAATGGAATGATATAAAAAAGAAAAGAAGAAGTTTTCTTTTCAAACATACATTTTGTATATAAATACATTGTAATTTATTATATCTAAATTTGAATTAGAATTTAAAAACAAATGCTTAAATCGCTAACGACAGGTTTTTCGGTCTAAGTTAAATAACAAATGGCACAAAAATAGTTCGTTATGAAATACTATATTTAATTTTATTTTTTGTATTAACATTTATTAGAATTTTTCAGTAAAATGCTTAAATCGTTTCAGGCAGGTATTTCGGCCTACCTTAATCATCACATACAAATGACACAAAAATAATTCAAAGGAGAAGTTTGTTTTGAAACATAGATTAACATACGTTTGTGGAACAACCCGATGATGGTGACAAAGGCCTGCGAAAGTCATAAACCATCATAACTAACCATTTGATCACTGGCCCACAACTAGTCAAGAAAATTCCAAGTATAAGAAAAAAGTATTTAATAGACATGTGAAGAATTAGACACTTTGAAATACTGCCCTTAATTAAATAAGTACCATTGTGTTACCTTGGTATATAATATAGTACAGACCTGTCGAAAGTTTAACACTGCGCTAACGAATTAGTACCGAATCGGAAGCTTATCTCGGT
Organism: Anadara kagoshimensis; assembly: GCA_021292105.1. Classification (NCBI taxonomy): domain Eukaryota; kingdom Metazoa; phylum Mollusca; class Bivalvia; order Arcoida; family Arcidae; genus Anadara; species Anadara kagoshimensis. Next base: position 9,237,064 of record CM037863.1, read on the forward strand.
CTCTCGTAAGTTGTATATTTTCAATAGCTGCTATCTATCTGTCGCCAGCTTTTTGGCTACTTGGTATACATATCTTGACCACTTTACAGCCGAGTTCGATTCCAATTCTTTAACACAGTGTTAAACTTTCGACAGGTCTGTACGGGGGATTAAGATGATCGAGTTTCGCCTTTTGTGGTAAAAATTCTGAAGCTACAAAGTAAATTTATTTATTTATTTATTATTCTTAAGTTAATTATCTTGTTTTTTTCATTAAGGGTTAATATGATTTTTACTCTGTAATTTCACAGTTTGTTGATAGAAAATATAAATTTACCCATTTTATATACCCACCCCTAAAATTTACTGTAACATCCGTGTAGTGAGTGAACTCGGGTACAATTATAAGTGCACCTGTTAGTTTGCATCACTAGGCAACCGTTTCGAAATAAAATTCCTTATCAGTATTGCTCCGACCAAAATGAAGGAAAAACAAATATTTCCAAGATGTTGAAAAGAGAAAAGTAGAAGAGCAAAAATATATTTTACCTAATCCAACTTAGGCAATACATTGAACGATTTAACAAAGCTTATTCATTGAGTGATTTTAAAATTTAAGAAGCAGATAATTTTGAAGAGCAAGTTTTATCTGAAAAATACTATGTATTGCCTCCTAGGTTAACGATATCCTCTGTGGTGCTTAATCCACCAGCACAGATATCAGCCCAGTATTTTCGAAAGATTATTTTTATATGATGATGCAGTGGGGTATAGTAGAGCAGAGTAATTGTGTTGTACGTCCTTATCAAACTCCTTTGATAAATCGAGGCAATCGGTTAAGGAATAATAGAGTGGAGTTAAGAAATGGTGTCCCAGTCAAGACTTTTTTCAATTATATTGAGAGGGTTTAATCGGGGAAGGAAAACCACAGACCTTCGGCAAGCGAACTAAAAATATCTGCACAACCAGGCGTTGGGAAACACTGGTGTCCGTTTTCGAGGTCACTGTGGGCCATTTTTTTTTTTTTTTTTTTTTTTTTTGTAATTTAATCTAATATAGACACAATACGTATTTATTTATTTATTTATTTATTTATTGACATACGAGTACATACATATTAAAGTTTAGCTTTGTCAATACATGTACATCGTGTTAATGAAAACTCATATATATATACCACCATCTTAAAATAGCAAGGTGCCCTGGATGTTCGAATAAAAAATAAAAAATCGTGTAAAACGTGTAAAAATATGCTAATTAAACAAATTTTTGTCATGCGTCTGGAGCGGGTTATACTACTTCCTGTCAGGCATGAGACCTCTCCTGTAATAAAATAGACATCCGTATATGTTCATGCTTTCCGTCGGTCCTTGTAAAGTTTCTGATATCGCACCGTGTCTCATGTTCCCCGGAAGTTGAATGCTGGGGAAAACCCCTTTCTTTTTCCAACAGGAAGTATACGAAAGCCCTACAGGAAGTGGCGGATTCATGTAGATAAGGATGTTTACGTTAAATTGATCTGACATTGGCGTGGCTTCATGGCGTCATTTTGACGGTTGAAATGTACTTCTTTTGCACAGAATAGCGTCCTTTGACGAACAGAATCTATAAAATGATCATGTTCTGACAGCTGCAGCGGAAGAAATAAATTAACTTTGCTATTTACGGAGCCCTGAATTGAATAAACAGTTACGTGTATACATGTACACGGCTTTTTGAGAATGAAAACTGGAAACAGCTGTTTTGGGAAAACAAAGTTATTCGATTTAAAGAAATATTGGAACAAATACAAGTAAAGTATTTCTTTTTTGGAGCGGTTTGCTTCAGTTTGCTAGCATGTGGCGGGTGTAGCTACCTAAACAGGAGGTGCTTACCCTTCTGGAGCACCTGGCCTCACTTTCCTGGTGGATGTTCACGTGTCTAACCTAACTTGTCAGTTCTAAAGTTTTTACCTTGCCTCTGGATCATTGATTGGTATGTTTGTTTTTGATTTGCTTGTCCAAATCACTAGTTTTCTACGGGTACTGCAGTTTTTCACACCGTCCCAAAACTGAAGTATACATTATAAGTGAAAGAACCTTGGCTGGTGTAACCATACACCATTACTCCGCGGCTCTTATTTCATCCGTTTGTATAGTGTATTCTTTCTTTTTCTTTCTCTCGGTACGTTTCAGTGTATATGACAGTAAACGAAGCATTGTACCTTAGGTTTTTAACACTCCTTCAGTATAATGACCATTGGTCAACGAAGTGACCGTTGTACATATATCTTAAAACTAATAGCCTAATTAAACTAAGACGTTGAGATTGTTTACTGGGCTCGACTAAGTAACCTGGTAATCCGGTAAGTGTTTCAGAGAGCATATATCCTCTTGTCGAGTTTCTCCTTGGCTACTAAAAATGGGATGTATGCAATAGTCCATGTCAACTTGACACCAACAACTCTCTCTCTCTCTCTCTCTCTCTCTCTCTCTCTTGTTTTCCAGAGAGCATATATCCTCTTGAGATAACCGGATATAAATTGCGTTATATGATGTTACATTACAATTTGCCTTTTGGTCATACCTCAGTGACGTCATTTTTATATCCGGATACATGATCAAAATTTTAGAAAAGTCTAGCCGATCCTATTATTTTGGTTTCCCAGTGTACCACGTGACCATTACATCATAACGTTTGTGCGAAACTATATAGAGAATGTTCACGTCACAAATTCTCAAATATGGTCGTTTTACGAGAAAACGCCAAATTATATCCAATGAAAATAATATAACCGCACTAACTTAATGAAAAATATCACGTTGTGCGCCAGTAAAATGTATACGAAATATTACAACATTATGGTATAATTTGGCTCTCTTACAAAATGCAACACAAAATTAGGAATAAATAAAATATTTTAAGAATTTGAACAAATTCAACATTTTATTGACTTAATAAACAGTTTGTTTATCTATGATGTGGTAAAAACAGCCGCGGTTAGTTAAGAAACATTAAAAAAAGCATTAAGTCCGCCCTACACACGTATCTACGCGTGGTCGCCACACAGAATACACATAATTATGTATCGGCACCCCTTTATTATCCTGAAAATTGAAAATGTCACCATTTTTATGATATAACTATAATGCTTACCGTGTATCCCAAATGACCACTGGTCGTTGACCATCTATAAAAAATTACAGACTGTGGTAATTTTATTGTTCAATGTGGGTGTTGGTTCTGTATTTTTTTATGTTCTCTGTTGTTGTATTTCTAAACGGCTAATAATGTATATGGTTTAATGTAGCGAATCCATTATGTATTTATTTTATGTGTTTGTTCTAAATGTTTCTTCACATTTGTTGATGTGCTTATGTTTTTGGTCTTGTGTCTATGTACTTGTTTTATGTTCTCTGTTGTTGTATTTCTAAGAGGACAGTAATTTGTATAGTTTTAAATGTAGTTATTGACATACCGTAATCCATTGTGTATTCATTTTGTGTGTTTGTTAAAATGTTTCTTTACATTTTCGATGCGCTTATGTTGTTGTTGTTGTTATTATTGTTGTTGTTTCAGTCATGTTCCTATTATTTTGTGTCTCCTCCTTAGTTGTGGTGGTTTTACAGATACTATTTCTTAAATTGCATAGTTATGTTGCCTCCGTTTTCAGCCGTCTTCCAATTTTGAAATTTGCAATAAACATTTCTGGTAAAATTTGGCTTCCCTTGCATATACCACACAAACTTGGAAATAAAATGTTTATGAAATAATTTTAGATAAAAGCAAACATTTTATTGACTTAATGAACAGCTTGTTTATCTGTAATGTGGTAAAAAGGCGTTAGTTAAGAAACATTAAAATAGTAGAAGTCCGCCCCACACACGTACCCACGCGTGGTCGCCACACAGAATACACATCATTATGTTCCGGTAACCCTTCATTATCCAGAAAATTAAAAATAACATCAATTTTATGATATAACTATAATACTTACCGTGTATCCCAAATGACCACTGGTCGTTGACCATCTATGGAAAATTACAGACCATGGTAATTTTATTTCTTTTTGTGGGCGTTGGCTGTGTATACGCTAGTATTTGTTTTGTGTACTCAGTGCTTGTATTTCTAAGAGGACAGCAATTATTATAGTTTTAAATGTAGTTAATGACATACCGTAATCTATTGTGTATTTATTTAATTTGTTTGTAAAAATGTTTCTTCACATTTTATGACGCGCTTAAATGTTGTTGGCATTCCCGACTGATATATCTGCTGTAATTTTTGACTGCATGCAGTCCTGTTCCTATTATTTTGGTCTTCCTTGTTGGTGTTAGTTTTGCTGATGTACATGTAATTTCTGACATGTTTAAGTTTGCGTAGTCTGTTTCCAGGCCCACGTTTTTGACGTTGACGTGCGTGATTAACGTTGCTGTTGTTTTTTGTTTGTTTTAGTCGCTATGATTGACAAGTGTTGTCAGGTTCTTATAATGAATTTACCAAAAGTCTGATTCACTCAGTTGAACAAGATAAAAAGTAAAAAATCATTAATTGTTAATGATGGTCATTTAGATATCTTAAGGAATTAAAAATATGAATAATGCTTACTATTTTATGTATTTATTTATTTATTTATTTATTTATTTATTTATTTATTTATTTATTTATTTATTTATCTATGGTCACTAGTTATATTAATTGCAAGAAATGTAAACGTTGCGATGTGGAACATAATATTGTTTATGACCTCTTGAAATTGTAGATCCACACGCCACACATGCAGGTATCAGCGCGTGGCCACCACACGCAGAACACACATGGTGCCGTGCCCCTTAATTGTCAACGTAACATTGATTTTATGATCTAATTATATACACGTAGCAGTTACTGTGTATACCTTTCTAGTTCAATAAAAGCAAAATTTTGTATTGTAAATAAGTACATATTGTATGTATTTGATGTGGTGAAATCAATGTTTTAATGGCCGATTAAAATTTTAGAAGCGCGTGGTCACCATATTGAAATACACATTGCCCCTTTAATTATTAACTTTTAACAAAAGTGAAAATAATATCAATTATGTGAAATAATCATAGTGTTGGGACAAAACTGACCACTGAAAATTTGGCCATCCACAACTTAAATTACAGACTTTGACCTACGTTGGTGTTGTCGGTTACTAAATAACTTGTTTGTGTTTAAAATACGTTTAAGTGGTCATTTTTTGGTTTTATTAGGGTATTGTAATAAGTTAACTTTCACTTTTCCGTTTATAAATTGACGGACATGCAACTTTTTTCAAGTTTCAGAGATCAAATATTTTACATGGAATTTGATTGATGGGGATAACAAAAAGCGGACGTCTTGTCATTATTTGGAATGTCATTGTTTGATTTGTCTTAATCGTCGGCTTACGGGTCAAAGTGCTCGATCCCGCTAGTCAGTTGGAAAGACCCAGGATTGAGGAAGTTTGTAAGCTTGCGGGCCGATTGACGGTAGTCAGTTTACACCGGGCAATTATTTTTCCTCTACCATCCCAGAACTGTTTCCAATAAAAGTGAATCTCTTGACCATTCAGGATGTAAACCACAACTACCACGGATTAGTCTCTCTCTCTCTCTCTCTCTCTCTCTCTCTCTCTCTCTCTCTCGTATAAAACGTTATTTCAAGTCTAATTCACCCAAACGGTTTAATTTCACCAATCCTAAAAGTAGCACATTCAGATATGTATTGTAATTTAACGCTCCTGGTACTTGTCAGGTACCTGTGACGCTCAATTAATACTGGGGCGATAATCCATGGTATTAACTGAAATTATCTGACCGGTAGGGCGATATAATTAAAATTTATTATTGCCTTGGAAATAACGTCTCTTATCGTCAAATTTAATGCGATTGTTAAATTTATATGCATGCTAGTAGCCAATCTAATTTCACGGCGATTCAAAACAAAATTACTTCTATTTACGGATCAACAGGTAAATTGTGTGATAAGAGTTAAAACTTCTATAAATTATTTTTGTTATTTTCTCCTGTTTTAAAATTAAATTATTAACTAGAGTTAAAGGGTTTAAATATTGTGGGTGTTGTTGTGGTTTTACTTTACTCCTCGACAAATCTTTCGTTATATCGAAGCGATCAGGTTCCGGGTATACAGGGGCGGATACAGGATTTTTTGAAAGGGGGGGAGGTTGAGATCTATACAGGATTTTTTAAAGGGAGGGGCGAGAATTATATCAATGCTAGATGCGAGCGCCGAAGGCGCGAGCTTTCAGAGGCGATGGGTCTAGGGCAGAGCCCCGATGGGGCCAAGAAAATAATTTTAATCAGTCAATATCTCACTCTCTCTCTCTCTCTCTTTGTATTTTTCAAAGGGGGGGGGGTTGCAACCCCGCAACCCCTCCCCTAAATCCGCCACTGGGTATATATAGTTGAGAAAACCGAGCTATCTAAAAGTTGCCGAAGCTCAGTCGAGATACAGAAAGCGATCGAGTGATTGAAAAGCTGTAAAGATACAGACAACAGCTCAAGCTCCGAAACAGCGCCCACCTCCTAGCTCCGTATGTCGCGAGGTAAAGAGCTACAAATGTTGGCCGCTGTTTGGAGCTTGACAACAGCTACCAACAGCTGCGAGAAGCTGACATAACTACGTGAAATCCGTATTATGGACAGATTCTTACATACAGACCTGTCGAAAGTTTAACACTAAGCAGCTAACGAATGAGTGCCGAATCAACAGCTTATCTCGGCCCTTCCTTAGGTATATCTCTACAGCTTTTCGATAGCGATTATCTATTTATAGTTCTCTTTTGGTCATTAGTGATTAATATCTCGGACACTCGACAATCGAGCTTCGTTAACTCCATGTTAAACTTTCGACAGGCATGTACTGTAGTCAGTGAGTGTAGATATGTACCAGGGGCGGATCCAGGATTTTTTGAAAGGGAAGGTTGAGAATTATCCAGGCCATGATTTTTTTAAAGGGGGGTGAAAATAATATCAATGCTAGGTGCGAGCGCCGAAGGCGCGAGCTTCCAGAGACGAGGAGTCTAGGGCAGAGCCCCAATGGGGCCAAGAAAATAATAAGTCAATAGCTTTCTCTCTCTCTTTTTTAAATTTTTCAAAGGGGGGGGGGTTTGCAACCCCCGCAACCCCCCCCCCCCTTAAATCCGCCACTGTGTACCACATTTGCTAATTTTGATTTTTTTTATAAAATAATACATTCAAAAGTAAATTGTCATGTGCTACGTTTGAATGTATTATTTCATAAAATTCAAAATGAGCACATGACAGTACTTGCTGTGTAGGATCTCCAAAAGTGGATTTCGAAGCTAGGCGGTATATATATGCAACCATTCGCGACCACTCTTCCTCTAAGAGTGCCAGATACCAATTGGTATATATTATTCACAATCTGTTTACAGCTCAAAGCAAAAGGTCTTATTCCAATGCCAAAACAGTGCAGTGTATGGCATACTCGTCAAATCATGTGGTACATCAGATAATCCCATTGGTATGACATTAGAAATATTTTCTAGCCTAAAAATATATCATCACCGGAAATGCTAATTTTAAATTCTTGAAAAAATCATTTTTAAAAATTAAACCTGACAAGAGTGTGATTGTGTGAAAGAATTGTCGAATCTTTGGCACCGTCTATATTTGTCTAAATGTTTCATTCAGTTCCCATTATCTGTTTGCTTAATGTTGGTTAGAAAATTTTGCACCATTTTGTCTCGAAAATTCCTTTTCACGACACCATTTTGACGCTTAGGAAAAGATAAAAATATGTTTTAAAAACCAATTCTTTGATATACTGATAATGGTTAATAAAGATAAAAGTGTTAAAAAGATTTTTGATATCTTACTGAGGTTTTGGCTATCTTTTGAAAATTTTTGATATCTTTTGAACATTTGGCTATCTTGTGAATCAAATTAAACTTCGTAAAATAACTAAGAAAAACACAATTTGATTATATTATCCTAATGAACTTGTTAAAATCCGAATTACTGCGATATTAACGCGATAGATATGCAAATGCACATTTATTAAATTATGGTTGACAATTTTTCGATGCCGTGCCTTTTACAGACGATAAACTTGTTATATATAAATAATGGCAGGTCGGTTTTTAAGATAAACTTTTTCTCAGTAACAATAAGCTTTAGCCTTTTGAACTTGAGATAACCCTGAGAGTAAATGAACGCTTGTAGTAACATATCGCTAAATTACGACGTGGTTATTGTCTGATAGAACACAGATGGTATGTTTAGATGGTAGTGGTAGCAGCCGATATAAACAACTTGCCGGGTAGTTTTCCCACCAAAAATAATCGTCCACGAAGAAAACTTGCCATATTGTCGGTCATATCGCTAAATTACGACGTTGTTATTGTATTACAGAACGCAGATGGGATGTTTAGGTGGCAGTGGTAGCAGCCGACATAAACAACTTGCTGGGTAGTTTTCCCACCCAATAAATCCGTCGGCCACATTCTAGAAACCTTTATCTTAAAAATTCCGGATTATTCAATTCCCACCAAAAAGCTATTAACATATTGTCGGTCACATTCTAAAACCCGTATCCCCAAAATTCCAGATGAATTTTTTTTAAATTCAGCCCCACCATAAAACAAATGTAGTATCTGTCACAAATTTAACAAAATTATATCGTATATGTAGTAACGAACCACAAATGTAATAAATTTGAAAATCACAAATGTAGTAAACGTTGGTAATCGGGATTGCGCATAGATTTTGATTTCCGACAATGATCTCATTGTCACATCGCCACATAGCGGTGTTACCGCATTTAGAAACATGTTCCATCACGTCAATTCGTGGAATTTCAACGCATAAAGAGGATGCTTTTATGCGGCAAAAAAGCTAACTTCCGCCGTATAAAGAAAACATTTAAAGCACGATAACATAATATCCTTCACTATCATCACCAACACCTCGATTACCATCAGCACTAAAAACACTACCACCATCACCATGCTTAAAATAAACAAGCTGAAATCATGATCAACTATATGCCTTGTAACAACTCCTAATGAAGTCCGACGCCTAATGAAGTCCGGACTTCATTAGGCGTCGGACTTCATTAGGAGGTGTTACAAGGCCTAGTGAAATAATCTTGTTCTGAGTCAGTATACTCAAAAGTCCGCATATACCGATATGACTTGGTTCTAGAGACTCCAATATCACAGTATTTATGGGCAGACTAGAGGACGGAAAAGCGAACGTCGAAATTATGCCAAAATCAGAAATTAATGACCATTAACATTACAGTCACAATTGCCACCCCTGTCGGCACCGTCGTCGTCTTTGACGATAACATCGTCGTCGCCCTCTCATCATCCCCGTCCTCGCCCCCCCCCTCCCTCCTAACAATCTTTATTACCATTAAGATATAAGCTCTTTTTTAGATTCATACTCAGTCGTTAAAATTATTCCTCCTTATGCGTAAAAAAAAAACACCCTTGCGCCGCATATAAGCAGCATTAACGTGGCCAACCAATTTATGCGTTGAAATTTTCCGTGTCGGGCGCGTTTATGCGGCAACACCTCTATGTGGCGTTACAGGTCTCAAGAAATTCTTGTGTAAAATATCGGTTCTTTGAATTTTCTGTAATGAACAGTCACAGTCCCCATCAGTATTTAAAGCTTGTCATTGGAGAAAACATCTAATTGATCACAGAAAGCAAAATGCTTGTACATGTACTTGACACCATTTTTTTCCTGGATTGGTATCTTAAGACTGACTAAACAGGTATGGTTGTTCGACCAAATTATCGGAATTCTAAACAGTTACAAGTCTGAATTTGACTAAATTATGACATCGTATGACTGACCGCACGTACATGTTCATGTGTGTTCTGTCATTTGGCAGATGATTTTTTTGTTTATGATAAACCGCATTTGGTTTTACTCGCATTATCCAATGAATTAATTGTTTACCAGACTCGCCCAAAAAATGCAAAAATTCATCTATGCAACTTATATCTAGAAATAAACAAATTGCACCTATTACCGATAATATACAGTCTTAACGCTATTTAAGGAAATAATTTGCACTTTAAATTTTGCGAAATGTACTTTTATAAATTATAATACATATTTTCAGATAAGGAAACGACGGTCTCAGCTTTAAGTTCAAATTACGCATTACGTCAATTTTACCTTAAAAATTTCAATTATTCGGTAGCGGTTCCGAGCTGGTACTATCATCGTCCGCACCGTCACCGACTCCTTTGATTTAGATTAGAATATCTTTTTATTGTTTTTTCTAATCTTAAAAAGTTACCGTTCTTGTGTAATAAGATAAAATGGCGTCCCTGCTCAGAATTTGGTCGCCTTAGATAGGTGTAACTTTAATTATTGTATATATTTCCCACTGTTGACTGGATCCATATGGTAACGTCGAAAGATGAAAAAGAAATTTTAAAAATACATACAAAAATGAAATATCTAGGTCGTTGCTGATAAGTCATGAGGGTTTGAACGTTTTGATTAAAATCTTTGATTTGGTATCCGTTGATAAATTAACGTATAGCTCACCATGCCTTTTATGTTCCGACACTGGCCGTCATCATGGTACCAAAGCAACGTCACATCAACTAATGACGTTCTAGTGTCAGTGACGTCATTAAATCACACATTTTTTTTTCTTTTTGTGTGTAATTCAAGCTTGCCGGGCCTTTGTCGGAACATTGTGGGCGTGGTCGGCGATCCGTCAATTACGTCACTGTATTACGTAATCAACACCCCAGTGCGACGCGTTTTACAAAATGTTTACGTCGAGAATTCCCGGAATAACGTTTACGGGGATACGTGGACTAAGATGATTCCATATCCAAAGGAAATAATAATTTCGCACAAATGTTAGGGACATCACTTGATACAGAACCGAACCCTACCGAGCAATTATTTATGACGTCATTTCACACCTATTGTTCTTGTAGCCGAGAACTGTAAATTCACGCTGGACACGTGACAAAATTTACGGTCCCTATACCAAGTACCTTGCAAAAGTCTGACCCGTGTTATCAAATTGAATACATCATGCATAACAAATCAAAAAGAAACAACGATAGAAGGTAAACATATTGAAACTAGTTAAAGGAAGGAGCGTAGAACATTTGTTTAAAAAACGGTATCCAGTAGCATACTGATGTATTATACAAAGTACTCTAACATAGAAAAACTGCAAGGTTTATTATCATATTGCAACAAAAGAGCATTAGAAAATATTTCAGTACTTTTTGAAAATAATGTATAAAACTTTAAATAAACATGGATAAGCTTAATATTACATAGAAAACCTAATATGCAATTTTTTGTGTATGTTGTATTATCGCCCATATGTGGATCAGTAAATAAAGAATAACTATTTGAATTGAATTGTAGAGCCCTAGCACCCATTTTATTTTACAACCATTGTCCCGCTCAAACTATTCAGATTCCAAACATGCAAGATTTAAATTTGTGAATGAGGTTTGACTGGACAACCCTTGACTACAAAAGCAAGTTACAACACGACCCATCTCTCAGATGAATGGAATTGGTTATTAGATATCGATGATTCTTACGGATTGTCATTTTACGGTGCAGTACGGTTACTATAACTTAGCAATACTCATTCGATTATCACCCTCTCCAGTATATATGCAAGATTTAAATTAAGGTCTGAGATTTGAATTTGACAGCGCAAATTACAACACATTCCGTCCATAGGAAGTAGATTTGGTCATTTGATTTTGGCAGATTTATAAGATTGTAAATTTCTATATTTCTCATTATTACAGATTTACAAATAATATAGAAAACATACAGTCAAACCTGTCTATAAAGGCCACCCAAAGGAACTATTTAAAGTGGTCTTTAAGGACAGGTGACCTTTATATACAGGTTCAAATAATATGAATAAAGAACAATCAGGATACAATTCTACTGGCCTTTATAAGCAGATGGACCTTATATAGAGGTGGTCTTTAAGGCAGGTTGGACTGTACAGTCTTCTGGGTTTTATAAGCAGGTGGACCTTATATAGAGGTAGCCTTTAAGGCAGGTTTTAGTGTATTTACAATACATTTACAGTACAGTGCAGTACGTGGTATACTACATTGGATTATCGTCCTCTCCAGTATAATTAACGCCCTCTAGATTTTCTTACAGTATTTACAACTCTTCCAACATGTTTAAATGCTCGTTCCATGTCACATTTATTATCTTGTATCATTATTGTAAAGGGGGTCTTTAGAGGGGACATTACAAATCAGTACATAATTTTGAATTTGTTATTTGCTAAAACCCCAACATCGTACTAGTAAGAGTACATGATGTAATGTTTCTTTCTTCCTTTCTTTTGTTTCTTTCTTTCCTTTCTTTCTTTCTTTCTCCCAATCAGAAGTCCATTATAGTAGCTATGGACTATTGGTCCATTATATTTATTTATGTATTTTATTTATTTCATGATTTATTCATTTATTTACATGTATTTATTTATTTTTGTTGCTTGTTTTTTCCATGAAACCATAGCGTCTTAAATTGAGTAAAGTTTTTAAGCACCACAGTAAGGAAAAGATAAATCCATCACCCGATCATCATCCCAGGGTCAGAGGCGCAGAACATTTGAGCGAAAATTAAAAAAACCCCTAGTGGACATCTGAGCGACGACTTAAAAATGAGCAGGGGACATGAAAAAAATGGCGCTCAAATGTCTACCATATATATTTTGAATTTCGCTCAAATGCGTTAACTGAATTCTGTATCTCAAATGTCCATTACTTTGTTTCTCAAACGTTCTTTTATTTTCGCTTTTTTTGCCCTATGATTTTGCTTGTTCAAATGTCTTACGCCGGGGTCAGAAACAATTATAATATTTTGGCACATGACATGCCTGTGATGCAAATTTAGCCCATGTCAGTAAAAACGAAAGAAAGAACACAAGAAAAGAAATTTAAATAAAAAAATTAAAAATGAAACCAATTCAGCTGAGAGTAGGTCTAGAAGAAAGTCACCAAATAAACGAAATTAACATGCCAGGCTCCGGTTTTACAACTATTTTCCTTAACTTAAATCTGCAAAAATTTCAATTTTTTATAATTTTGTTTATCTTCAAAATATTCAGATATTTAAGGTGTCATTTTTAAGATTTATTCTAGCTTTAAAGATATGCATGTAGTTTTGTCAAAAATTCCAAAAATGATTACCAAATCTTAGTTAAGGAATGATTGTGAAACCAGGGGCTGAGAGTACACATTATAAGAAAAACGATACCATAAATGGAATATGGTTGTTTTTTCAACCCACACATTTTCCCCTCATCTCTAAATTCATCAGATTACTTATATCTAAAATTATTCAATTGATACAATTTACTCCAAACCTTTATTATCCCCCACAATTTAGATCAGTCCTAACATGTATGTATGTAAATTAATGGGTGACTTCAAAAGCTCAAAGCATCTTAATGTCTCTATAATTACTGGTTTATCAAATGGCGATTAATCTTCCACAGAGAGTACAAAATACTATATAGATAAATAAGTGTCATTTGTGGTTAAAGCATTTCGGCAACTTAGTGATTGTAAATCCGCTTTCTTGGGGACCAGGAAAGGTGCCGGAGTTTTGTAGAATAGGATAATGATCATATTTTACTCGGTACAAAAAAGGCACCGAAGTATTGCAGAATAAAATGAATATAATATACCCGATTACAAATGAAATGATGACGAAGGCAACTCTAACGACGACAACAACGGCGATAGCAACAGCGACGGCGACGATGATAACAAAACCAACGACGAAAATAACAAAAAAAAAAAAAAAAAAGCGACGACAAAAACAACCACAACTGTGACGAAAACAACAATCAACGGTCAAAGCAGCAATAGCAACAACAACAAGTATATTGTTTAAATTTGTCTTTATGATATCCACACTCTATCGAAGTAAATGTTATGTACCCGATGCAAATAGCATTACCATTTAACCCAAACATCCCCAATTTTATTCAAGCGGTAAATTATTCTAATTTGCATAACGGTGTAGGAGTAATGAACAATAGTCTCTAGGGATCAATCATTTTAATGGTCACTTTAGGTTGACCTTAGCATCCAAGAGTGAAAGGTCAGCAGCTTCTTCCACCTACGTACAGATGACCAATACTGACCAGTGATCAGAACAGCGCACCTGGTAAAATGAGACACGGTCGGACATCTAAATTACAATTCTAATGTCATTGATGGATTTTCTGCCATCTTGAACTCTTTTTAAGTTCCACTAGGTCACCCACGCTATTTCATGTAACGGTATAATTATTACAATTTAAAATATTTTAAATCATCATTAACCATTTAACCTTACTTTTAATCGCGACCTCGCATGTTGCTTTAGGTCATGTAGATGAAGAAGTCTTTTTGTTTTACTTACAACACTCCGTCGGTAAAGTGATGGATAGTCCGAAATGATATATAAATACGAGCTAAAACAAAATCGTAAAGTTTTGAGCAAAAACAGTTTATTTTGGTAAAATCAAGAAGACTTTTCTATGGAAGCTTGTTCGTGCCACTTTGTAATCTGATTTTTTCTCAAACCGTAGGTACGATTTTTTAATCCGTACGTACGATATTGCAATTCGTAGGAACGGTTTTAAAAATGGTACCTATGATTTGAGAAAAAATCAGATTACAAAGTGGCACGAACAAGCTTTCGTAATATTCATCTTGAACCTCTATATGTGAACTTTTAGTAGTTGTTTTTTACTGCCTTGGTCTAAATTTGCGCCCCGGATATGTCAAATGAAAATGCAAAGATGACATCCCTAAGCGATAGAAACTTCGCTCCGTCCCCCTTTTTCCTCGCTTTATTTTCCCCCTTTTCGCTTCTTTGTGTCTTCTACGCTCCCTTGTCATTGTATTTCCGTCCATGAAGCGAAGGAGCGAAAATTTTAAATAGAAATTATTTAAGATAAAATGTGTAAAGTTTCGATATTTTATGGAACAATATCTCTAATATCTCATGACACACGAATTTTCTGAAATGGTATATTTGTGCCTTGTGCCTTATTTTATTACGAGTGCCATATACCATTTTTTGAATTTAATCAAAACATACATTCAAAAAATGGTATATGACAATATATATTATATTGTCATATACCATTTTTTTAATGTTTTATGATTAAATTAAAAAAAAAACGGTATATGACACGAGTACTAAGAGGATTACAGATATTGATAATAGAGATGGACAGTTAAGCAGGCTGCAACTCATTTCGTGTTTTTAAAAATCATTACAATACTGATATTAAATGAAACAAAAATCATAAATGCGATCTAACAAAGTCGTATCTAGAAAGGTACTTGCGTTATAGCCCCCAAAATTAAATTTATAACATACTGTTATTGGACAAACCTTTTTAATATATATAAGTTTAGTTATTGTTCTGTTTCTTTCTTTGTAAGAGTTGAGTAATGGTGTTTAACGTCCCAGTCAAGAATGTTTCACTTATTTCGAGACGTCGCCAGCTTTAGCCGAAGGTGCAGAAATTTTGCCTGTGCGTTGGGCTGATGTCATTATACAGCAGGGTGCTTTACCGTGACACGGGATCTCGTTTATTTTAAGTTCCCATCCGAAAGAACCGTAACGTTCATTTCGTAATGCCGAGTGCTTAGCGACAGAACAGTCACTACCTACTTTCAAGTCTTGGGTCAGTCCGGGTCAGGGTTTGAACCCACGACCTCCCACTTACGGAGCGAGCACTCTATCAACCTTTCTTTGTAAGAGTTTATAAAGCTGGCAGTTTATGATTATAATTCTATTCACTGATTGCTATTATTGTATTTACTTGCAATATTTTTATTTAAAATATTTTAGGATTTAACACAAATGTAATTCTAAATAATTATAAAATATGCGTGTGAAGTTTTGAGTTAACAGTACCATGTATAACAGCAGGGTTATTTTATAAGCCTAAAATTAAATATTGCAGGATTTGATACAAAATATAATTCCATATTTTAACATTTGCTTGTGAAGTTATGATCACAGTACTGTGAATCAGAGCATGATATTTTTAAATATAGCTTAATATTGAACATTGCAGGATTTGACACAAAATTAAATTTAGATAATTATAAAATTTGTTTGTGGAGTTTTAATTTAACAGTATCATGTGTAAAAGTAGGATTTTTTTCAAAAGTTTAATATTGAATATTGCAGGATTTGACACAAAGTGAAATTTTAAATAATTATAAAATTTACTTGTGAAGTTTGAGTTAACAATATCACATACCAAAGCGGAGATTAGCACCAACAAAGCCAAACATGGTGTTTATATGTGATGTTTATTTTTAAATACCTGCTACTGAATTTTACATGCAGAATATTTTATCCTATTTCAAATATTTACAAGCCCTCTGATTGGACCACTTGACTTGTTGGATTAAACTCTGAAGTACCTGATTTTCAGATTATATTCGGATCTGCGGTTTTAGTTCTTAAAACCTCAGATCAAGATGATGACGTCATAGTATTTAAGGGGGCTCTGGTCTTCTCTATCCATTGCCTATGTTTAATGGACGACAGTTGCCTTTATTGCATTTTAATTCTAAAGGAGTTAAATGGTCCTTGCTTCATCAAATATTGTCAATAATGTATAATCTGAAAATATGTTCAAAGATCACTTGCAATCACACTTATGGAAGCCATTAATAAACCGTGATTAAACGAGTCACAAGGTGGTTGAGAACCAAACGTCTTGGGCATGTGCCTCCTAAAATTCTTCAGCAAGAAAATATAAGCTGCCTTAAGAAGCAAAAACATGTAAACTTAAGACGTCTCAAGGGTGAACAACCAATCGTAAGCCGTGTCACTAGTATGTTGTTGACGGTAGTCTGTGGTTAATGTACGGCCGTCTAAGAATGAATGGATTGGGTGCCAATTGTCTGTCAATGCGTCATCTATTGGTTTGCTAGAGGAAGGATGTGTCATCCTTTTGTTTTAAATGATTTTGTCGGTTTTATGAAGTACTTGGTGCTAAAACTGGGGTAATCTGTTCATTGGAGTACAGTGGAGTAATGGTGTTTTACGTCCCAGTGCAAGATTTTTTTATACTGATATTGATGCGGTCAGTTCAGGGATGGCGTGGGAAGAGGAAAAGTCCGATGTTTGGCAAAAAATTGACAAACAAAACCCTCTAGGTCGGACTGTTCAGTGCAATTTTAGCCTAATCTAGTCCTTCATAAAAAATCAAAACATCATTGAATGTTTCAATCATAGATTAGATTAACAATATAAAAAATCCATCATTACTTATAACGGTTTCCGCGGTTGTTGACTGGTCTAAAGCGCGTGCTTGTCGCTCACATGCATCCTGTCGTCTAGGCTTGGATCCCAAAAGGGTAGACTTTTGTTAATTTTCTTGGGCACTCGTGTTTGCTTCGTCATAACAGAACTGACCTAATGGCCTAATGGATAAGACGTCAGTAATCAAATCCAGAGTCTCTCACCTCTGTGAGTTCGAGACCCGCTGAGACCACATGTGGGAAAGTGAACTTTCCTTTACTGGTTCACCTGGTTTCAGTATAATGGACTGGGGAGTGATACGCATGTCTGCGACGTACTGACTCTGTGAGCTAGCACGGTAAAGTCGCCCTGAGTGCGCGCTAGTACAAAGCAGACCATACAACACACTCGCACCTCACATGCATACACGAAATTGTTTATAGATTAATCCATAGAGATTAATAAAATAGTTCTCGTCGCAAATAGCTGAAAAATTGATGATGCGACGTTAAGCAACATTCAACTAACCAACCAACTAGCCTCCGTAAACATAAATTGAAATCTTTACTGTGTCATAAAACATCATTGCTTAACTCCAAATCGTTGCAATATACTTCTGACGGGTTCATAACTGGTAATAGTAGTTACTAGAAATATTTTCACAAAATATCCAAAAGCTTTTTATTTGAAACCCATACTGTGAACGTATTTATTTTCGCGTTGTACTAATTTTCAGATATTTCGTGGTCGTTTGTTTTGTGCGAAAATTAATACCAAGCGAAATTATGCTTATTGTGCAAAATTGCATATTTCAAAAACGCGAAAAATTAACTACGCGAATGTGTCGAAATTCCCTTTATCGCAAAAATAAATACACGCGAAATTAAATATGTTTACAGTATTGGTAATTTTTTCTCTTTGTTTCAGTTTTTTTCTAAAATGTACCTGACGTATTTTAAAATAAACAAGACATGGGGTTAAGTGGCAAGAGTTTTAAAAATCCCGGTATCTGTGTGGATGGCACCATTAAAACGGAAGCTTCCTTTGATAAAAAGAAAATAAGATTTACTTTTGAAAATAAATTCTTGTTAGAGATAAGAGTTGCATCGTCTCTCATCACCATGACAACACTAATTATTATTTTACGGCGTATTCATTGGTTGTTATCTAGGGGTCACGAGGACACGAACTTGGGTGCCTTACTGTTTTTTGTATAAATCGTCAAATTAGAGATAAAAGCTTGTTTATGGACACATTTAGGATTTTACTGTGTTCGTTTTCATTAAATCTGTTACCGATGAAAATATCCAGAAGTTAAATATATAAATCTTCAAACAACACATTCTCTCTCTCTCTCTCTCTCTCTCTCTCTCTCTCTCTCTCTCTCTCTCTCTCTCTCTCATACTTAAATGAAAAATATGTATTGTTTTCAACAAGTAAATAAAATAGAATTATTAAACATCGTTCATCATTCTTCCTTTGCTTGTAAATATTTATTTTTAAAAAAGTAGCTGCGATCATTTCATGAGAACATAAACCGGTACTACTGTGAAAAATTGTCTGCATTCTTGCCGAAAATGGGAAGTTTTTCTCCGAGAACACTGGTTTTCCCCCAATCATATCAAAACAAACCAACTTATATAAGTGAAAAAAATCTTTACCGGGACGTAAGACATCATAACACCAACCTACCAAAATTAAAACAAAAACAATCTCACCACCGAAGATGGTACTTGGAGTAACATTTATACATAATTTTGCGGCATTACATCTGTCTATCAGTGTCTATCTAGTGGAAGCGCGTGGCCTAGTGGTTAAGGCGTTGGATTCATGATTCGAAGGTCGTGGGTTCGATCCCTGGACCGGGCGATGTGTTGTGTCCTTGAGCAAGACACTTAATTTCACGTTGTTCCAGTTCACTCAGCTGAAAAATAAATGAGTACCAGCAAAATGCTGGGGGTTAACCCTGCGATGGACCGGCGTCCCATTCAGGGGAGAGTCTTGTACTCTCAGTCGCTTAACGCCACCGAAACCGGGATAAGCTCCGGCCTGATGGGCCTAATGGCTCGGGACAGACTTTAACTTTAACTAACATCTGTCTATACAACGTTAAGATATTAAACTTAATTTTCACAAAATATGTAGCACTAATTGATACATCTATGTGAGCACCCAACTCTACTCCGTCGTATCGGAGTACAAGAAGTAAGTGTCATTTTTGTGAAGAATACCGCCACTTAACCTGCTGATTTTAATAAGAAATTAACAACCATAGCTGAGCTGGTTATTTTGTAAATTTTCTGTCCTCTGTCACGTTTCTTAATCAGATTTGATTAAACGTCAAATGATGTCTTGATTAACTTTTCCAATTTTTAAAAATATTTTACTGTTGATATACCGTGGTGTTTTTTTAAATTTACATTAAATTTGTTAGTTAATTTACAAACGCGACTTTTTATTTATTTTTTATTTATTTATTTATTTATTTATTTATTTATTTTATCATTTACTTATTTATTTTATATTTTATCATTTACTTATTTATTTCATATTTTATTATTTACTTCAGTATTTATTTATTTATTTACATGAATTGTATTTACTTATTTGCATTTCCAAAATTTGACTGAAATGTCTGATAAAGAAAATTCGATCAAAGTACGTGTAACTTTGATCAAAGTTGATGTGTTTACGTCAAAGCTTACAGAGAAGAACATCTACGAGTAATTATAATTTTACATTAGACATAATTTTGCTCTACTCTTATGAAATGATAATTTTGAACCAAGAAAAAACAGAATAATAATAATAATAATAATAATAATAATAATAATAATAATAATAATATTAATAATAATAATATGATGATGATGATATGGAACACATTAGCTGTCTTATGTGGTAAATGTAATTGTATGGTGTGATTTCATAATTATACCCCCGCTTCAAAAGTGGGGTGTATATAGTCCGTCCGTCCTTCCGTCCTTCCGTTACACCTTAGGGTACCTATCTCTTATCTGCAACTCCTCCTAAACCCTTGAATGGATTTTCATGAAACTTTCACACAATCTTTGTGATATAATGTAGATGTGCACCTCCTATTTAAAAATATGATCCGATGGATTTTTGGGAGCGGGGGTATTTTTGTGAGCTTGTGGCTCACAGTTTTTCTAGTTAAGTACTAGTATGTTAAACGTAAAAATAGACTGGAGTGTAGTAATGATGTTTAAAGCCTCAGTTCACATTTCATTTGCCTCAAGAAAGTCATTTCTGGGATGGCGAAGAAAACCGGAATGCCCACGTGTACATGCTTTATTATATTTTCATTTTAAAATAAGCAAACTGGAGTGACCACATGCAAATCCATTGCAATATTTTTATTTGAAAACATATTACTCATTTTCAGATTTATGTTATACTATCTAATCGGTATTTTATTTTAATTTTGATTAACTGTAGTATGACATTAGTTTAAACAATATTTATTTATGAGTTTACAAAAGTAATTGACGTATATACAGAGGATCCCAGATCAAGAGTATACGCTGATATAAACCGGTTTCCTCAACAATTAATATATAACAATATTTTGCAAGTCACAGAGAGAAAAATGTATACTTAAATAGCTAAATAAATGAATTAATGAATAATTGATTACGTAATTAATTATCTTATGCTAGGAAACTAAACTGAAGTGGAGTAATAATGCTAAACCCCCCTAGTCAAGATGAGACCAGAGTGCAAACAAACTGTGACATACTAAATTTTAGCACTTTTATATGAAAATATATTACTAATTTTAATTACCAGACATATACATTACATGCTACACGTTCAAATTGGAGTGGAGATGATTAATGGTGTTTAACGCCCTAGAGTCAAGATTTTTGTTTACTTATATCGGGGCAGTCAGTATTGGGACGATGGCTGAAACCGTGGTGCCCTTAAAAACCACAAATAGCAAGCGAATTGTCAACCATTCTCACACTGAAAATTCGAATTTAGACGGTTGGAGGCGCTGTAATGCGTAATTAGACGCGTAAGAAAACTCGGACATTAGAGGGTCCATTATTTCCGTGTATTTATTATAACGAATAACAAATTATACACAAAATGTATATTTCGCTCAATTTTTTAACAAATTAAATAGGAACTTTCCGTCAACTGATTTTAATTTTGTTTTTCTCCTATACACTTTTGTCCAGTATGGAATTTGATTGATTGCTTGCTTGCTTGCTTGCATGATTGCTTGCTTGCTTGCTTGCTTGCTTGATTGATTGATTGATTGATTGATTGATTGATTGATTGATTGATTGATTGATTGATTGAAGTGTAATGTCCCAATCCAGAAACTTTTACTTATATCAAAACGTCATGCATTATAAGTAAGGTGGGAGATTTTTTTTACCTTTGCAGTACGCACAGGGCAATGTACAATGAGGGTTGTTTTACGTACCATACCTGCCGTAACAAGGGACATCGTTTTTGACGTCTCTTCCGAAGGAGCCTGTGATTTCATTTCTATATGCCGAGTGCTTGGCGAACGAACAGTTACTGCCTTTTTAAAGTCTTGGTTAGACTCTGGTCGGGGATCGAACCCACAACCTCCCACATATGAGGCAAGCACAAAATATAAATCTAAAACCACATCATATAATTATGAAAGCACATCATATAATTATGAAAGCACAGTATATAATTATAAAACCACAGCATGTAATTATGAAAGCGCAGCATATAATTATAAAACCACAGCATAAAGTTATAAAACCACAGCATAAAGTTATAAAACCACTGCATGTAATTTTGAAAGCACAGCATATAATTATGATAGCACAGCCCAAAAGTATATAAAACCAGAGCATAAAATTATAAAACCACAGCATATGATTATGAAAGCACAGCCCAAAATTATAAAATCACAGCACAAAATTATATAACTGCAGCATGTTATTTTGAAACCACAGCATAAAATTATAAAACCACAGCATATAATTATGAAACCACAGTATATAATTATGAAACCACAGTATATAATTATGAAACCACAGCATATAATTATAAAACTACAGCATATAGTTATAAAATCACAGCATATAATTATGAAAGCACAGCAAATAATTATGGAAGCATAGCATATAATTATAAAACCACAGCATATAATTATACAACCACAGCATATAATTATAAAACCACAGCATATAATTATGAAAACACAGCATATAATTATAAAAACACAGCATATAATTATGAAAGCACAGCATATAATTATGAAAGCACAGCATATAATTATGAAACCACAGCAAATAATTATGAAAGCACAGCATATAATTATGAAAGCACAGCAAATAATTATGAAACCACAGCATATAATTATGAAAGCACAGCATATAATTATAAAACCACAGCATGTAATTATGAAAGCGCAGCATATAATTATAAAACCACAGCATAAAGTTATAAAACCACAGCATAAAGTTATAAAACCACTGCATGTAATTTTGAAAGCACAGCATATATTATGATAGCACAGCCAAAAGTATATAAAACCAGAGCATAAAATTATAAAACCACAGCATATGATTATGAAAGCACAGCCCAAAATTATAAAATCACAGCACAAATTATATAACTGCAGCATGTTATTTTGAAACCACAGCATAAAATTATAAAACCCCAGCATATAATTATGAAACCACAGTATATAATTATGAAACCACAGTATATAATTATGAAACCACAGCATATAATTATAAAACTACAGCATATAGTTATAAAATCACAGCATATAATTATGAAAGCACAGCAAATAATTATGGAAGCATAGCATATAATTATAAAACCACAGCATATAATTATACAACCACAGCATATAATTATAAAACCACAGCATATAATTATGAAAACACAGCATATAATTATAAAAACACAGCATATAATTATGAAAGCACAGCATATAATTATGAAAGCACAGCATATAATTATGAAACCACAGCAAATAATTATGAAAGCACAGCATATAATTATGAAAGCACAGCAAATAATTATGAAACCACAGCATATAATTATGAAAGCACAGCATATAATTATGAAAGCACAGCAAATAATTATGAAACCACAGCATATAATTATGAAACCACAGCATATAATTATGAAACCACAGCAAATAATTATGAAACCACAGCATATAATTTTTTAAGCACAACATATAATTATGAAAGCACAGCAAATAATTATGAAAGCACAGCATATAATTTTGAAAGCACAGCAAATAATTATAAAACCACGGCATATAATTATGAAACAACAACATTATTATTATTATTATTATTGTTATTATTATTATTATTATTATTATTATATTATTATTATTATTATTATTATTATTATTATTATCATTATTATTATCTCTTAAGATTCTTGGTTTCGGTTTGCGTAACACAAATAAACAAAAATTCTACATATTAATGATAAAAAATTAAAAAGATGTCAATTTGGCAAGTTACCCCAGGAGCTAGATTTCGGGGGTAACGCATGACCTAACGCACTGTCACACACATAACACTTGACTCATCTCCGGAACCTTCCAAATCCAACACTCGTAAAAGTCCGTTATCTGTTCATCAGGAAAAGCTCCGGAGATCCGGAGTGTTTTTTAAGTGTGTTTTTCGATAATTTTGTAGAAGTACTTGTCCTGGTGTTAATTTTTGTTTGTTATCTGGTAAAATCTTGTTTTATCTAAGATTTGTTTGTCCGACAAAGATGAAATAAACTGATTATCATCAGTCAGATACTACAAAATGACGAAAACATAATTCGTAGAATAGATAATGATATTTTTCGATATGTTTTTTTAAGTTGAAGAATTTCTATTGACGAAATTATGATACTAGTACTGTCCTGATACCGGATTTAATACTTTCATTGTGAAGTCGGATTTTTTAACCGGTGGTCTCAATATGTGTATGTTATCTCATGTCTTTTTTGTTTGGTTGTTTTTATTTTTTGTTTTTTTCTTATCTTTTTTGTTTTGTTGTTTTAGCCTTGGCTTGTTTTGTGCCAGGTCTTGGTTCCATTGTGGCTGTTACCCTGTGCAATGTTTATAGTTGGAAATTTCCGTTTCTCCCATCTATTGTTTAAATAATTAAAAAAAAACAGTTTCTAATAATAACTTAAAAATATTCATATTTTTTTTATAAATAACATATAACTAAAATGTCTGTTTGTTGGTTCATTGTTTAGAAGATGGTAAATTAGTTTAAAACTTAGATAAATTCCCAATAACACGTACGCGTGCGCTAATTAGCCTCTCCCACTGACTTACCTCGAATGATGCAATCTCGTGCAAAAGTTTGCTATGATGAGCGGCGTGGTAAATATATCACTGCGCATTCATTTTTTATTTGTTTTGGGAAAATAAAAACATTAAGCATTCAGAATTGTATACAATTTTTCTATTATTATTATTTTCGTTTGTGTTGTTTTCTTCGTGGTACAGCGTGTAATAAACAATCTTGAGTCCTGAAGGCCAATTTATCTTTTTGATAATATAAGTGGTCGGTCCAAATATTTGTTTGTCTTTTCCTTTCTTGTTTTGACTGTTTCTATCATTTTCTTGTTCTTCTTTGGCTTTGGTGTTGTCAAGTATATGCTGTTATATTTCTTCTTTTTTTTCTATATCAGTGCAGTAGAAGAGCATCAGTAGAATTCATTTTGCACGATTTTCATATTTGTATTGCCTAGCACCGAATACGTACCAATCCTGGTAACCCTAATGAGAAATGATTCGCTCAATTGTACTGTGCCAATTTCAATTCAATTTGTCAAACGGGGCTATACATACAAACCTGAATACTAGAACAACACCCCCTGTATGTGTTTTGAAAATGGATGAATATTATCCAGTGTTCGAAATAACAGCCAGCCGGTAATTTTTAAGAGGGACGGTTACGTTTTTAAAAGTATCATAAAAAAAGTAAAACTATCAAAACAATATAACAGTCCGTCACTTGAAACCTTTTCATTTTGGGAAGTACTGGTTACGTTTTCAATAGTCTACATTATATAACACAAAAATTAACAGGACTGGTTAAAAAAAATAACTTTTTTCGGACACTGAAGAACCCATCCTCACTTCAATTGAGTCAAGCCAACACATAATTTCGGAATGGATAACGTTAAAAGTCAAGTATTCATAGTTGTTTTATTACGATATTCCGTTTTCACATTAAAATCCTTTGTCAGCTTTTCAAAGTGACAAATACAACAGAAATAGAAGGAGATGTTTATCCAGATAAAGCGGGTCCTAAAGCTTCCTACAGATTTTGGAGATATCAGATGCTTAACGAAGTGTTCTATGACACTTATTGTTCTCTGCCTAGTCTATATCTAAGTATTGCATACATTCTTATGAAGATTAAGAAAAAACTGTGATCCGTGTAACATTTTACAATTCTTAAAAAGTTTTAAAACTTTGGATATTTGAAATTTTAACTAAAAACCAAAAATATCCTAAATATATTTCCAAAATCTTTCTATGGACCAACCGTGCTTTCGGTATAAAACCTATTCTAGTTTTGTACAGTACATGCCTGTTGAGAATTTAACGCTGATTCAAAGCTCGGCTACTGATTGGTCAAGATATCGATATCTAGTGGCCTAAAAGCCGCAGAGATATAAATACCAGATGTGGTAAAAATCCCGAGCTATAACTATCCAAAAGTTCAGATGAGCTGCAATGTACACCAATTCGTTAGCTTGGCGGTACTTTCTTAAGCGGGTTGGTTGAATGTTGTTTAACGTCGCATCAGCAATTTTTCAGCTATTCGCGACGAGAACTATTTTATTAAGCTATATGGATTAATCTATGAAGAATTTCATGTATGCATGTGCAGTGCGAGTGTGTTGTATGGTATGCCTAGTACTAGCGCGCACTCAGGGAGACTTTAACGTGCTTTCTCACAGAGTCAGAACGCCACAGACAAGCGCGAAACTCCCCCAGTCACATTATACTAATACCAGGTGAACCAGTAAAGGCCAACGACAAGGAAAATTCACCCTCCCACGTGAGGCCTGAGCGGGACTCGAACTCACAGCGGTGAGATACCCTGGATTTGAAGGCTGACGTCTTATTCATTAAGCCACCGCGGCCTCTACATACCTGTACTGTTTATTATTTGTTGCTAGAAATATATTAATTTCTTCGAAAAGTCTGGAAAATCAAGCAATAATCACCAACATCATTTATTAGAAATTGAACAATCCTTACGAGTTGAATATCGCGTTTGACACTTACATGCAATGCTGCGTGTGCATTTATTTTCCGATGAACAATGCATTTCAACGAGACCGGACAAGTGGAAGTCCATATAGGGTTACAAAAAGTAGAACAATAGGTTTAAGTTTATTTTTAAGCAATACCGGCAACAATTCCCGGTTGTATATATAGACACTGATATGCATCCTACTTAACACATACTGCACTTCCTGTAAATTAAGATGTATTTATTCATAAATGATGCAGATTTAAACTTATGCGACCGCCTTTCCCCATGTTACAACTCCTAACGCTTAATGAAATCCGGCCTTATAAGGCGTTGCATTTCGGCGCCTAATAAAGTCTAGACTAAAGAAAACTTGTCAACTGAAATCATTTAGCTTCGTTTGTATCAGGACATCTTCGTGGCACCATCTTATTTCTATGCGCCATTTGTATTTCAATTATGAAATATAACCTTTAAATAACCATTTTATTTTAATATGTTGTGATATAACTGATACGAAATCTTAAAAGATATATAGAAGGGAATAACACATTTATATAATAGAATTTACATGTGTGATATTGCAGATTCTGCAATGTGCAACAAACTTGTTTTAAATGATGGAGCCGTGAGAGGGTACAAAATCGAATCAAGGATTGTCATTTAGATGGTCACCAATCTTGATTAAAAAACCCAAAGCTTACAAACAAACTAACTACCTAAATCATCGAATGCATGAATTTATTAAATACAATATAATATTAATATTACACACTCAAAATCAGTTAACAGGCAGACATGCGTGTCGCACAGATATTATATAAGCAAAAACCTGGATATTTCCAGAATAAAATATTCATAATAACAGAAACGTAGTACCTAAGGGTTGATTGTGTGTTTAACTTGCAACCCCTTGAAATCGAGTCGCAAGTTGCATTTTTGCGTAATTTGCACAGACAGAGTTAAGATATACGAATTAATTGTAGTATTTCAGTGTTTACATTGTACATAATCTTGAACTTGAGCATATCTCATGCAATAACCTCTTTAATTAATTTATGAAAAATGAGCACTCAATTTTTTCCATGGCAACTTCCTGTTGCCCCGGACAAAATCTAATTACATGTTTAAACATTAAACAATATGTAACATAAGTACTCGTCTCTAGAATGGAAATAAAATTATTGTATTGAAACTTCCGTTTTCCTTAATCTTTGTTATAATATGCAATACGCAGTAAGTATCCGAGGAACAATAAAGACGAAACTGCCGAGTCATATACTTCTTAGGGACAATATGTGTCGGGCAGTTTTAATAGGAACTTTATTTAAATCCTGGTACATTTAAATATAGATTTCCGACATTTGTGGCGTTTTGTACAAAATTTGATCGGCCATTGTTTGGTAAAATAATACATATTTTTGGCAATTTTGCACATTCAATAAAGGCCAAAATAAGGCTTGTTTTTATTATTATTATTATCATTATTATAATTAATGTTTTAATGTGCGTACTTATGGACTAAGTTATGGTTGTAAATATGTGTGATAATTAGAGCCTATCAAATACAGTCCAACCTGCCTTAAAGGCCACCTCTATATAAAGGCAACATGCTTATAAAGGACAGTAGAATTGTATCCCAATTGTTCTTTATTCGTATTATTTGAACCTGTATATGAAGGTCAACTGTCCATAAAGGCCACTTATCTGGTATCCTTAGGTAGTCTTTATAGACAGGTTTGAATGTAGTTCTATAAACATACAACTGAACATTTGGTTCTCAGTCCGTACATAGTCAATGGTCCTAATATGTCTTTTCTTGTTATCTCTTGTTTGTCATTAAAAAGCTTAAAAAGTGGGGGGTATATAGTGATAGGGGTGTCCATCCGTGTGTCCGTCCGTTTTTCCGTTACACCTTAGGTTACCTATCTCTTATCCGCAACTCTTCCTAAACCCTTCAATGGATCCTTATGAAACTTTCACACAATCTTTGTAATATAATGTAGATGTGCACCTCCTTTTTAAAAATTTGATCCGATGGATTTGCGGGGTCATTTTTGTGAGCTTGTGGCTCACAGTTTTTCTAGTTTTGTTTTAATACTGTGTTGCCTCGTATTTTGTCAGATTCAAATTTAATTCTTCTATATTTTGTGTAAATATACGGTATGTATACATAGCTAAACTTATGTGTTTGTCGCATACTGTTGTTCTGACATTGTTCCACATTGTTTTTGGCAACACTGAGGTACAGTACAGACCTGTCGAAAGTTTAACACTATGGCACATGCCGAATCAAAAGCTCATCTCAACCTCCCGATAGCTATATTTCAACAGCTTTACATCACCATCCTGGCAGCTTTTCAGACGCAAAATCTCCATATCTCGAACAGTCGAGCTTCGGCTTGTTTTTGTTACCTCAGTCTTAAACTTTCAACAAGTCTGTACTGCACAAATTTAGAAGAAAGTGTTATATCAAAATCAAGAATCAAATCAGTTACAGTTCCACTTGTGACAACATGTACCAGACACGAACTATTTGTTTTTAAAAGGCGCTTTTCTACAATTTCCGTGTATTGCATATTGTTTAAATGCTCTTTTGTGTAATGTACAACCATATTTTATGTTCATATAATCGATTGGTTAGGTTACTTATATCTTATAACATGCACCACTGCAGTAGCTCAGTTGGTAGAGTGTTCGGTCCGTGTGTGGGAATTTGAGATTCGATCCCCAACCGAGATTTGAAATTGGGTAGTGACTGTTCTTTCGTCAAGCACTCGGCATTATGAAATGAAAGTTACAGTTCTTTCGGGTAGGAATTTAAATAAACGAGGTACTTTGCTTTTGGGTTGTGCTTTGTACATGGATTGGTATGTCAGGGGCGTAGCTTACTATGAGGCAACCGAGGCAATTACCTCGGGGAAGTCAGATTATATTAAATTTTGTATTTAAGTTTGTTTTAAACAGAAACACGTAAATGGAAAAGGATAAAAATAATCTGTTATTAACAAATAAAGTCACTATTGATAAAGTGCCGTCTTTTTGGCGACTGATAAATTGCTGTGTTTTCAACAACTGACTAATGAAAATTTCCAGTAAAACTTGAGTTACTAAATTGTTTTATTTTTTCAACTGTATATGTAAAGTTCGATTTCGGCAAGGGTTTGCTATGAGATTTTTTACAATGTTTATGAACATGGAATGATTTGTTTGTATTTAAAGCCACAGTTCCTTATATATCTGGTTAAGGTGATTCCATATAGCATCATTCAACGTCATTTTGTTTTAAATTTTTAGGAGGAGCATGCCCCGAACCCCCAGATTTTAAGCGCTTTTGGCACTTCTACCTTTTTGTCTCAGTTATAATTGGGGCCTATCTATGCCGCTGTATGTTTGTTTATTACATGTAATTTGCTTTGGGATTGTGATTTGGTCATGAATTAGTATGTTTTTACTTAGCTTTGGGATTGTGATTTGGACATAGATAAGAATGTTTGTTTTTACCTTGCTTTTGGCTTGTGCTTTTTTCAATGATTAATATGTTTGTTTTTACTTTACTTTTGGATTGAGTTTTGAACATGAATTAGTATGTTTGTTTTTACTTTACTGTGGGATTGTGATTTGGTCATGAATTAGTATGTTTGTTTTTACTTTACTGTGGGATTGTGATTTGGTCATGAATTAGTATGTTTGTTTTTACTTTACTGTGGGATTGTGATTTGGTCATGAATTAGTATGTTTGTTTTTACTTTACTTTGTGATTGGGATTTGATTTTGACTTGCTGGTTTTATTAATGATTTCGTTGTGTTGTTCTTGTTGTGTTTAATGTTGCCTCGTGTTTTACAGTTGCTTTCTGTCATATTAAAGATACTTACGGTCCACGTGGCTTTACTTTTATCACGAAGATTATCACTTAAGCATGAATTAATGCCAAACGAATCTGTAGCTCACCTGTTAGCTTTTTCAGCCAATTGTTCTTCTTATATCGCTAGACACACCTCAACTCCTTTAAGTTATACTAGCTCAGTTTTTTTAACTTTCGACGGGTCTGTAATCCACATTTCAGAAGGAAGTGTTTATATCAAAATCAAGAATTCAGTGAGTTACACTTCAACTTGTGACAAAATGTACCAGACACGAACTAATTGTTTTTAAAGGGAAGCTATTGTATAATTTCCGTGTGTTGTTCAGATTTACTGTTGTATAACTTATAACCAGACACATTCTATCAAGTACACGCTTTTCTACTTATACAGTCAAACCCCCTGTCTATAAAGGTCATCCAAGGGAATAAATGAAAGTGACCTTTATGGGCAGGTGGCCTTTATATACATATTTATTGAATGTGGTCTTTATTAAGACGTCACCAGCAATATGTGAAGTGATAGAAATACATATCTTTGCCGTTCAAGGTTATGCACGGTACGGGTTTTAAGTGTACCACTAGATAATGGGACAAAGCGTCAAACAAAGGCGATAAATAGCAATATAGAACACATCCATGAAAAACTTAAAACTTTACAGTAAGCGGCATCCATTAACTTCAATTTAAAACTTCCTTAAAATTACTGCTGTTAGTGCACAAAGCTTTGTATCAATAGGTACCCGTCACGGATATTTCATTATAACAAAGACTTTGTAAAATATCCTTGTATATTTGAAATGCATCCTGTCTATAGTCCGGATTTGTTGTTTTCAGCTAATTTATTCGCTGTAATTGCTGTTTGCTACTGTATCCATGGAAACTTGTGGTAGGATAATTGGGCATAAAACTGTATAATTCAGCTTCCTGGTTATGGGCGTCGCTAGAATAAATAAATTAATACGCACAAATGTGTTTGCCGAAAGCGCTTCCCCACCCCACCCCCGAAAAATTTAGTGGTGTGGAATGGTGAAATTTGATGCCTTCTGGAATTGTTTTGGACTGTTTAATGAACCAAAAATATCTAAACCATATGAGAAAAACATTTTGGATGCATTATGTGATAAAAACCATTTCATTGCCTCTACAAAACTCTTCAGGTGGTGACAGGAAAATATAAAGAATTCCGACAGTAGATGTCCCCACAATAATGTTTTTTTTTTTAATTTCAGACCTCTCACGACAAGAATTGATATTTATTGTACCAATGTCGAACATCTCAAATTCATTGCCAGATTAAATATTTTTGTATTTTTTGCACCCATACTGCATTTCTAAATTTTTAACGTCCGATTCAGAAATGTTCAATTTTGTTTTATCAATGACCCATGTGCTTTAATCATAAATATCCACATTTTCAATAGTTTCATTGTGAAGGTTCCAAAGTTCAATTATCAAATTGTGGTCGTCTTTTGACCCAAAATTCTAGACTTTGCTGGTTTGATCCGGTTTGCTTACTCGTGTTGCCTGTTCTTACACAGAATGTAATCAATCTATCAACATGAACGAAGTGATATAGGAATCGATATTACCGCGTTCTTTTAAGTTCAGCGTTCTTTTGGGTACTTATTATAACAACCCAAAAGAACGCTGAAACACTTTGGCACCAAGTCATTTCGGCACTTAGTAAATCACTTTGGCACAGGGTTATTGATTATCATAAATTATATTTGGGGGCTTTGAAGAGTATACGCACGTGCGTATTGTGCGTAAATGGTGCGGCGCCCTTGCTGGTCTTACATTCCAATGTCATAATTTAGACAGAGTGACATTTACTTGAATCCGTGGTACAATTGAATGCAACATTAGTGCAACATTACAATATTCCATTGCGTTTTGTTTTGTCTTTGCAGAATAATGTATGCACTTGATTACAAATTACAGGCAAATTTCATTGAATACATAATGTATCGATATCGAGAAAAAACATTAAAAGATCTCTAACTAGACACCAATGGTACATAATTCAGAAAAATATCTTAAAAAGGCTGAAAAAGATCGAATCAAACTTCGGATACATTCGTAAAAATAGTAAAAAAAAAAATATAAAATTGCGTAAGCGTCATCCAGCAGTATTTGAATGTGACACAGATAAGGAATTTTCTACTACGTCCGTAACTGACTCTATAATCATAACGACTAGGGATCAAATATTAGGCCATTGTTTCTAAAAGAATTTTTTTAAACAAAAGTAGGATTCCCATAAATATATCATGTCAGAGTGCGAACTTCCAACGGGTCAACACCCATTCCACCAACCAACCTTAAAAAGGGTACTTAAACTACCATTGAAATAACCGATTCTAAATAAGGGTAACTTTGCCTTTACTCAAATGAGCTACTGAATATAAACATATTATTGAATTTAATATCAAAATTAACAACTAAACTACACCACAACTTCACCAACTAATCCTGGGTAAGATTAATGAACCACTTTTTTTTAATTCCACCATAAAATACATTCAAAAGTGGTATATGACAATAAACAATACCACTGAATGTATTTTACGATAAAATTCAAAAAGTGGTATATGACACAACAACCGACCGTAAATAAGAGTAACTTGTCCTTTACCAAAATGAGCTACTAATGGTAAACAATACTAAGATAAACAAATAGTCAATGACAAAACAAACATTCTACCAATACCAATTGGTCCTAAATAATGGTAACTGAACCACCATTGTAACAACCGACCGTAAATAAGGGGTAACTTGGCCTTTACCCAAGTGAGCTACTGACGATAAACATACTATTGAATTAAATAACAAAATAAACAACACTTGAAACTGTATCATATCTAATTGTTTCTCCTTTAACAGATAATTCACCCCACCCAACATATATATATATATCGTCATCCAGCTGTATTGTTGGTTTGCAGTATTCCAGTAGTTATTGGCTTAAAACATGTATATAAACTGAGAGGGGGACCTTCTGCTCCGGAGTCAGATGCTCTACCACTGAGCTACCCAGACCTACAGCTAATACCAGTGTAATTTCACTACAGTACTATTGTAGCATAGACAGTCTCAAAATGCCATATAATTGATAGTGCATCATAAGCCTACAAAGGCTGGCCGGTAGATATATATATATATTATATATATATATATATATATATATATATATATTATCACACAACCCTCCTGTTTATTGATGGAATAAAACGGTGTAATATTTTTCGTATTACACAGGTACCCATGTAATATCACTTGATTGTGACGTAATCAGTTATCACGCTTCTGATTTACGTAGTGGTCGTGCCTAATGACGTCATATGAAAACTCTGTCAGTCTGTTGTTTATTTTCAGACTTTTGAAGACTTTCCGATTCTTTGAAAAATAATTTTGATGCACTCGGAAAAATATTATGATTTAAACTTACATACTGATTATGTCTTTTTTTCTAGGTGATTAATTTACTTTTACTATAACTAAATAGAACTATATTCTTACTTGCGCAGTTAATTTGGAGGTGATTTGCTGACCCACACAGAAATCGTCTGTTTCTATATGGCATCAAATAATATGTACATGTCATTATGCCTCGGTATTTTGAGTTATGTGATATATAGAATCTTAGACTCGTGAGGGTTTAATATGAAATTTATTAAACTCGTTTAATAAATTTCATATTAAACCCTCACTCGTCTAAGATCCTCTATATATATGCCAGAACAGTAACTATTTCAGTTTAATACAGTAAAACCTCGTTATATCATCAGTAGATAACTTGGAATTTACTCCAATGAGCAAATGAATTAGGATAAACCTACTACTGAATGAAATACCAAAATAAACAAAAAGTCAATGACAACACTACAAAATGTATCCTATTTAATTGTCTCTTCTTTAACAGATAATTCATTCCACCCAAAATTTCAGGCCCGCATTCCTAAGTACAGTAAAACCTTGTTATGTAACCAGTAGATTACTTCGAATTTACTCAAGTGAGCTACTGACTACTGCTGAATTAAATACCAAAATTAACAAAAAGTCAATGACAATACTACAAGTAGTCTCATATTTAATTGTTTCTCCTTTAACAGATAATTCACCACACCCGAAATATGTATGCCAGAACAGTAACAATTTCAGTTTTCGCATTCCTTAACACAGTAAAACCTCGTTATATTACCGGTAGACAACAATATTGAGCTACTGACTTAGGATAAACCCACCACTGAATTCAATAGAAATTAACAAAAAGTCAATGACAATACTACAAGTAGTGTCATATTTAATTGTTTCTCTCTTAACAGATAATTAACCCCACCCAACATATTATGCAAGAACAATAACTATATCAGTTTACTTGAAATCAATTACGAGCATTGTGATTGGTCAGAGCATTCTGTTATTTCTGTATGAAAGCAATTGCTTTTGACGTCACAAATTTATGTATTCTTACGCCATATTAGAATGTCAGTCCTAACTAATAAAAGTTGTAAAAGCATAAAATGGTTCTTTTTACAAAGTTTTACAAATTGTATTAGAAGTAATAGAAATAATTCTTTTTCTAGAGGGAAGCATTAAAGAATTGAACATTTTGCATGCGTGACATTATTCGCGTAATAAATTATACGCAAAATGTCAAATTCTTTTAATTTCCCATGACAAAAGAAAAAATTCAATGTAATTTCAATAATAACTGAATTTTTAACCATGGTTATATAAAGACGCTTAAATTGTTTTGGTGGCTTTCCTTTCTCTACGGTTGCCATGTATATACCAATATCAAACTTCGATTGAAATTTACACGTTCGGTGTACCATCTTTTTCGACGAAAATGCATGTAGGAATTTCGTCAGTCACTAAAAACAATTGAAATAATTTATTGGGTGGAACCATATACTAGCTACTTACCGTAAAGTACTCCATTAGTGTAGTAGTACAATACAGGCCTGACCAAAGATTTACAACCTGACAAATTTGTGGCGTACCGATAGGGCATATCGGCCCCACTCGCTACAGTACAAACCTGTCGAATGTTTACCAAAATAAGCTAACAACTTTGTGTCGTATCGGCAACTCATATCGGTCCATCCGTTACAGTACAGACCTGTGCAAAGATTAACAATAAGCTAGCGCACTAGTGGCGTATCGGCAGCTCATGTAGACCCCGCTCGTTACAGTACAAACCTGTCGAATGTTTACCAAAATAAGCTAACAACTTTGTGGCGTATCGGCAACTCATATCGGTCCATTCGTTACAGTACAGACCTGTGCAAAGTTTAACAATAAGCTAGCGCACTAGTGGCGTATCTGCAGCTCGTGTAGACCCCACTCGCTACAGTACAAACCTGTCGAATGTTTGACAACAACCTGACGAATAATTGAAAAAATAGGCAACTCATATCGGCATGTTACAGTACTATTATAGTACAGAACTATGAGCTGGCAAATAAGTAGACAAACAGCAGTTCGAAATCGCCCCCCTGTCTAAAGTTTTAACAATAAGCTAACAATTTTTTGGCGTATCGGTAGCTCGTGTAGACCCATTCGTTTAAGTTCAGACCTGTCGAAAGTTTAACAGTGAGCTGGAGAATTAGTGCCGAATCGGCAGTTCATTTCTGTCTGTTGTCAGCTCGGCAGCTTTCGGTAGATTTTATCTATCTATCTCGACATCTTCTCGCCCAATAGCTTTCGATAGCTTAGACACTGGAGAGCCAACCTACGACTTCTTTCTTCAACAGGTCTGCTTTCCGAAGTCTTTTCCTATCTCTCGATAGTTATTCGGACAGTTGTCATCTATACTCAGTCACTCTGCATTCGAGCTTAAACAACTTTGCGTTAGCCCATTGTTAACTTTTGGAAATGAAAATCACAAAGTCCTTCGAAAAAGACCATAAAAACAATAAATACCCTGTGTCACTGCAGGCGGCTTCCGGTGAAGAACCCTTCTTGCACATTGTCCTGATCGCACTGTCAAGGACAAATGTTTTGCCACATCGCCTATAGTCGTTGACGTCACAATATAAGTAAAATATTTCTAACTCAGATGAGAAACCCATATTAAATCAAACGATATGAGTGTTAAACTTTGGACATGTCTGTACTATTTGGTACTACGTAATAGACCTACTTGATGTACTGTGATGTGGTATTACTAGTATATTATATATAGTCTATATAAGTGTAATTGCGGAAATAAGGAGGCATTTTGTTGAAGAATTACTTATTTAATTGTCTTCAATTGTTTTTGGATGACTAATGACTTTTCTTGGTATTCATAGTAATAAAGTTACTATGTATAAAACAAAGAAATAATAATAAAAAAGAAAAAAAACATACATGCCATGGTGTGTAACAACTCCTAACGATGCCCAACGCCTTCTGAAATCCGGACTTCATTAGGAATTGTTACAATGGTGTCAATCAATGTACAAATCAGAAATCCAAAGAGCAGAGCCAAAAAATGGAAACTGGCAATTATTTCAACCTAACTTCTTATGCAATAAGGAGAGCAAAAAAAAGGAAACTGGCAATTATTTCAACTTAACTTCTTATGCAATAAGGAGAGCAAAAAAAATGGAAACTGGCAATTATTTCAACTTAACTTCTTATGCAATAAGGAGAGCAAAAAAATTGGAAACTGGCAATTATTTCAACTTAACTTCTTATGCAATAAGGAGAGCAAAAAAATTGGAAACTGGCAATTATTTCAACTTAACTTCTTATGCAATAAGGAGAGCAAAAAAATTGGAAACTGGCAATTATTTCAACTTAACTTCTTATGCAATTAGGATTTCTTAATGTAGAAAATTTGTTTCACAAAAGTGATGCTCTAAACTTCTAACACTCCATTTTTACCTTCCAATATTTTCAATTTCAATGAAGTTTTTTGACATCGACTATAATTTGCAACTTCATAAAGAAATTGCTCCTCCGCGTGCTGACGTGATGACGTCAGATGTTCGTGTTGGCTGACACGAGACGATCCATTTGTATGAAAAGGTGCATCAACAGCGTATTTTAAAAATCTCTCCATATTAACATGGAAAAATGTGAGTTGGCAAGAAAATTAATTTTCATAAATATTGTAAATATAAGAAATATAAGGCAATTTTCCAATGTCTTATGCAATTTGAGACAGTCCATTATACTTTGGAAGTTCAAAACGACATTAAAAAATTATCTGATTTCTTAAAGAAAATTTTACAAAAGTGGTGTTTTAATTTTCTAACGCTCCATTTTTACCTTTCATTATTTTATAATTTCATTTGATACTGAATAAAATAACCTTGTTTGATTTTTTTCTATAAATAAAACGAATTAAAAATCTTCACTTGTTTGAAAGAACGTCTAACAGTTGAGACTAAAACATATGATTTACTTGTCACTTGGTAAGGCAATATATAGATTTTTAGTGCTATACAGGAATCCTGGTTATTTTGTCAAGCACCATACGGAGTGCATACAAACAGAGTACTGTAAATACCATTGCAATAAACCCTCATCCTTTTTATTGTATATTTGTTGCAGTTAATACACTATAGTATAGATTGTTTCTACTATATGTATGCGGTAGCTCACTTGGTAGAGTGCTCGCTCCATAAGTTGGAGGTCGTGGGTTCGATCCCCGGCCGGGTCTGACCCAACACTTGAAAACGGGTAGTGATTCTTCTTTCGCCAACCATAGGCAGCATAAAAAGTCACGGTTCTTTCGGATGTAACTTAAAATAAACAAGGCCCCGTGCCACGGTGGGATTGGTACGATAAAGAACCCTGCTGTATAATGTCATCAACGAAACACGCGGGCAAAATTTCTGCACCTTCGCTTATAGCTGGCGACGTCTCGAAATAAGTGAAAAATCATTAACTGGGGCGTTAAACACCATCACTCAACTTACTATAAGTACAACAAAACAAGCTGCCTACAAAAAAAATTGCTGACTTGGGGATATTGAAAGCCTAGGCTTGTCAATGTCATCCAAACGTTTTATGGCCGCCGTCACAACATTGTTGATAAGTATGACGTCCCATGAGTTCCATGTTCCTTTCAATCTAAATTTTATTTACACACGAGGCGGGCGTAGCCAGCTTTACATAAGACGTTATCCTTCCAGAGCACTCGGCGTCAATTGCCTGGTGAAAGCTCGCGCCTTTAACTTCATTTGCCAGCTTTAAAAGTTATTTTGCTTTTTTGGATTTTGATTTGAGCATGGAGAGGTTGTGTTTAATGACCACATAAAATCCAGTAGTACAAACCATTAAGTCTTGTCTAGTTTTAAAGTCCACAGGTACTAGTTATACACAGTCAAACTTGTCTATAAAGGTCATCCAAGGGAACTGGCCAAAGTGACATTTATGGGCAAGTGGCCTTTGTATACAGGTTCAAATAATATGAATAAAGAACAATTGGGATGAAATTCTACTGGTCTTTATAAGCAGGTGGTCCTTATATAGAGGTGGTTTTAAGGTCGAACTGTAATATATAAAATGTCAGTACTAAGTAGTGATGGTTGTACAAAACAAGCACCCAAAAGAAAGCCTTTTAATTGAATTGTCGACTGCTTATGACATACCGGGTATCGTTCAATTTTTGGTAACTTGGACTTCCTTTGTAACCCCCCCCCCTTCCATTAGATTGTATGTAAAAATTTTGAAAAATTATTTTTCATTGAAAAATGTTCAAAATGGCACGTTTTCCGTCACTAATAGGCTTTTCAGTAGAAACTTTAATTTTAGTGGAGGGTACAAATGGAAATCTCTCTCAATTTTCTTGCTTTAACCATGAGCTTTATAACGATACAGAACACATACATTGTGCGAATATTTCTGGTGTAGCGGCTTGGGCAGCTCAGTGGTAGAGCACTTACATATAGTGCGGAAGGTCTAGAGTTCGATCCCCGGTCCAACCCTGCATTTTTCCTCTTACATTTGGGGCTCGTCCGACCCTGGGAATTGACCGACCAACAGGTTGGTCCCAGGGTTGAATCTAGTGGCTTCGATTCAAACGGGAGTTGAATCGAAAAATGAAGGGAAGAATGTAGCGGTCTGGGTAGCTCAGTGGTAGGGCACTCGCCTATAGTGTGGGAGGTTCCGAGTTCGATCGCCGGTCTGATCCTGTATTTTTCTCTTTACACTGGAAATGTATCCGGGACAAGTTATTCAAACCTTGATTAACTTATTCAATTGATTGAACAAAACTCCAATTTTGCATAATTTCAAATACATATGTTGTGAAATTAATGTTGTAAATGTCGAAAGTGAATAGAAATTCGTCAAACTGTTACAAAAAATCATTTGACTTAACATTGATATGTTGTTTTTATTATCATTGATTAAACTAATCAAGCTTCGAACAACTGGGTCCTGGTGTTTGAGTTTTTTCCGCAATAATACTGTCATGTGCTGTTTTTGAATTTCTATTAAAATAATGCATTCAAAAACAGCACATGACAATACTATAAGAAACCAAGTTATATATTGTCATATTTTATTTTGATAAATATACATATTTACATGTTATACAAATAACAATTTTCTCTCTCTCTCTCTCTCTCTCTCTCTCTCTCTCTCTCTCTCTCAAACATAAAAATAACAATAAAACAGTAACAAAACAAGATTACTAAAAACGTAATAAAATGTGTGAAATAGCACTTTGTCCGTTGTTACTTTTTACGGTATGTTATCCTAACAGTTCTAGTTATTAACCTTTGACCTTCTGATTTTCCCTCAATGACCATGAGGACCTGTCAATCAGTGTCACATTTCTTGACCGAGCGGAATCAGAACATTTCGGTTTCCGGAACTGCACGATT
Source organism: Anadara kagoshimensis (assembly GCA_021292105.1). Lineage (NCBI taxonomy): Eukaryota > Metazoa > Mollusca > Bivalvia > Arcoida > Arcidae > Anadara > Anadara kagoshimensis. The sequence continues at coordinate 9,277,275 of CM037863.1, forward strand.
GGTTTTCGCCGGATATTGACCAACGCTTGTCCGTTTGGTAACCATATGGCAACTCATTTCACGGTATGACGTCACTTCCCATAAATGACATAATTTATTAATATTGCACTGTCGTTTGGGATTCATCCCTTCACGGCCAATCTGTTACTGTCGGCATTCTGAAATAAACCAAGAACATTTGATAAGTAATTTGTTGGTAAGGAAATATCTTGAAATATATTGAATCAAAGATAACAGTATTGCAATGTTCCAGCATCATACAATTTCAATTTCACTCTGTTTTTTTAATTAATTAATTAATTAATTAATTAATTGATTGATTTTATTTATTTATTTATTTATTTATTTATTTATTTATTCATTTATTTATTATTAGTATCATTAGTATTATCCGTTCAAATAAGTATCCCATATTACTGGACCGTAACGTGGTCCATTGGACTGTGTGTATGCATTCTCAGTTCATGTATTTATTGCTTTCATTGATTATTTTACATGGATACGTCCTAATATGTGACATTGTAACCATTCAAATATGACAGGTTAATCATGTGTGCATAGAACGAAGGACCGTGATTGAACCTATGGTATTCATAAATAACACTTACTTACTTACTTCATGTGTAGCTTTATGAACAGCTAACGTCCTGGCTTGACAAAATCCTTTACCACATTTTGTACATTTAAATGGCTTCTCTTTGGAATGGATATATCTGTAATTATAGAAAACAAATATGTTGATTGATTGACTGATTGATTGATTGATTGATTGATTTAATGAGGTTTTACTTCCCAGACAAGAATATTTCACTTATATTGAGACATCACAAGCTTTAGACAAAGTGGCAAAGATTTCGACCTTTGATGTGCACTCTGGGCGATGATTTTTAAGGTCTCTTCCAAAGGGTCCAAACAAATTAATGTTTCAATCACATAAATAATCAGTGCACTGATAATTCTGCCGTTAGGTGTCGCTTCATATTTGGTTTAAAGCAAATACAAAACCATCAATCTTAAAATAGTATTTAATAACCATAGATCTGTTTTAGAAATTTACATGGAGATATAACCCATGTGACTTCCAGTGTCTAAGTTTAAAATTTGTGGGTAACTAAAATTGAAAAGGGGAGGTAATACATCAGCGATACGAGGGAGATAACCAATCTGGCTTACCTATGATCTCGGAGATGATCTTGTCTTCTGAAGGCTTTACCACAGATGTCACAAGGGAAGGGTCTCTCATCAGTATGTGTTCTCTCGTGTATCAATAGGTTGTAGGACTTGGAGAAATGTCTACCACAATAGTTACAAATATACTCCTTCTTGGCTCTAAAGAAAAAAAAGATAATACATGTATTTCTTATTGACATTGAATCTTACTTATTGATAGAGAGAGAGAGAGAGAGAGAGAGAGAGAGAGAGATGCTCCAGTGTTTGAACTGGGAACAATTATTATTACTTCCATTTTCTACTAAATGGAGAATGGGGACACCTCGAACGATGGGGACAAGTCTCGCCTCTAAATCTATAGTCGGTTGGTTGAAAATCTCTAAAAACGCTATTTTCAATGGAGTAGGGTTGAGTAGTGTAGGGACATTTACTATTGTCCATAAAAAACTATCCTTGTTTGCAGGTACATTGTAAACTTACTACTCTCTATCCTACTAATCTCACATTTTACAATGTTAATACACACACACACAGAGAGAGAGAGAGAGAGAGAGAGAGAGAGAGAGAGAGAGAGAGAGAGAGAGACCTAGTTACCGTTTATACGCAGACAACAAATGAAAAGAGGATGACACATCTTTGCCTACACATAATTTTATTTAATTTGCTATTTAATTGAGAGACACAGGATTTTAACATTACATAAGTAGCCTGTCAACCAGACAGATAGACACACTTAGGGAACTTCAGCAGGTCAAGGTCAATATTTAAATATTATTAATTAAAAAAAATAAAATAAATATTTACCGTTTTGGTCTTCGACCACGTGGTTTGTCTGTGGGGTAAGACTGGCATTTTGTTAGGGACACGGGCACGCTGAACGAACCAACTGGTGTTTTATACCTGAAATTTTAGAATTAAAAAGTAAGTTTTAAATTTTTAACCCAATTCACTAGTGTGGACATTCCATTGTAAGTCTGTGCTTAATCTGCATTCACAATTATAAATGTGAACGAATTGGATTTATATCCCAATTTTAGATGATTTTATTTATATCTAGATTTCACCAGAAAATTACAAAAACTTCATGCAATAAGAGGTGTGGTCTTTTTAGAAACTGAACTCACCATAACATCGAACGCCCTCCAAACAACTCTCCACCCCTACCCCCACTTGAAAATTATTTCAGATGCAAAATAGCTGCGCGATGGGGGGTTAAAATTGAGGGTGCACAGTAATGATAAGAATACATTCTCTAAAGAAGCTAATAGAAAAAGGAACCTTATTGGTCTAATGGTCTAAACTTATTGCTTATGGGTCACAGAACCTCCCGCCATGTAGGTTAAAATTCTACTCGGTCAGATCCTAGTGAAAAACGTTAGTCATTTCGCTTGATGAATGCAAGTGTTTTTCTCGGAGTGACAGGTTTCTTCTGTCCAAAAACTGTCCGCCTAGATATGTGAAAGAATCCTGATTAGGGAGGAAAATGTCATTACATAAACCCACATGAATTTTTTTACATGAACACCCAATGTTAGTCATTTTATTCCCAAATAAATGCAAAGTTTTTAGTTTTAAGGTGTTGTGTATTGTTTTTAAAACGTACACACATTAAAACAGACACTCATGATGACTTCATATAATAGATATTTAAATATGATTTCAGTCATTGAAATAAAGTATTTATTTCGTAAACAACTGTTTTCCAATCTTACAGAGCAAAAAACTTAGAATATTCAATTTCTGGATATAATTTTAGGGTATTTGAAATTCTTCAAATTTATTTTTAATTATGAATAAAATATACACCCCATTCCCTAGAATTTTTGATAATATGTTTTCCGTCATAAATTGCAAAGATAAAAATCAAAACTTTTTCACAGCATTGCCACACAATAAGGATCAACATGCATATAAAATACAATGTGCTTTTTCCTGTTAAGGGGAGATCACTCTAATTAAAAATATAGAAAAATGAATTTTAAAAAAATGGTGGGAAAAAGTAATGTATCTTTTATGGTGTTTTTTGTGAAATATTTCACGATTTCTTTTGAAGTTAAAATAAAATAAATTGAAATAGCTGTATAATTTAATATCAAATATAAAGACAATTTAATACTAGAAAAATATTTTTCTCATTTAGTAAAAAAAAAAAGTGCTAAAAACTCATTTTTCGGTTCCAATATTTTCTTTCAGAAGTGTCACATCTATTCATCATCGATGAATTTTTTAAAAAAGTCTATTTTTCGCTTTAAATATTTTACCTCAGGCTTTCCAGGTATTTGATATATTCCAGAGCATGGCTAACTATCATGGGTTCTTTGTCGGATTTAGAATGGTCCTCGTCTGAATCCGTTTCCAAGTTTCTGGCTAGGTTTGCAAAATCAAACCGAGGCTTTGGCACCGTTTCTTTCTCTTCTGCAAAAGAAGATTTTAAAAAATCGTGCAATAATTTCACAATATAATATAACAAACGAATTATTTTAAACATTTGAAAAAATTGTTCTATTAATTTCATTCGAATATATATAGTTTGGTTTTTGAACGCAACCCCACCCATCTTCGCTTCAATAAAACTAAGTATTTTTTAAATCTGTTTTTTTTAATATGAACTTGATTTGTACTGTTTTATATATTGAATATTTTTAGAATTTAAAAGAAAACCGACAAAAAAAACAGAGAAGTTTTTGTGAAATTATTTGCAAAATGTAGGGATTTTCCGACATTACCTTCTTGTACGAAATAACTGTAATTTGAAACAATACATTCCCGGAGTTTTTCTTCAAAGTAGCTCTGATTGCTATCTGATTTATCTGAAGCATATTTTTATTTTCACACGATTTTATAAAGTGTATCCACGCCCCTAATTTGTACAATAACAAAGAGGCTCGTTAACAAGGCCCAACGATAAACCATCCCCCAACAACAGACGACAATTCAAATATTTCCTATTTGTGAAATTAAAATACCTCCATGTCCGTTGTGATAATCTTATCTATTCGGAAAATATTGTAAATCTTGACCTTTTTCTTATTATATATGCAAAGTTCAAGGCCTTTTTGATACAGTTGCTCAATTTCTAGTAAATTTCATTGGACAACGTATGTGTTTACAACAAAAACTGACTGACACATTGAGGACGCCATCTTGGAAAAAAGCCTGTTCGCTTCAGATAATTTCATCTAAGTTCACACCATAACAAAACTACTCTAAGATACTTGTCTCAATGAAATTGGACTAATTCTAGTGTTATTTACTTTAAAATCTAGGACTTCTGAGAAACTGAAAATATAAACTCCAGTTGCCATCTTGCGGGGAAAATGCGTTTCTTATGTGACCTCATACTCACTGAAAGCTAAATGTTTATACTCAGAAAGACATAAATTTATCACGGATTTATTCGTTTATTATTTATTTTTATATTATTTGTTGTTGTCCCAGATTTTAATTAAGGGATGGTAAGTGCCAGAGTTGGGACTACTGGACTCACTTGTCGTGTAACCATAGGGCAGTTTTGCAATAAACACTTTACTATTATTTAACACATGTAGGTATAAGCTGTTTTTACACGAAATGTATTCATTTCAGAAAAAAATGTCTAAATTTCAATTTTCTGAAAGATTGATAAAATTCGGGTTATCATCGTTTGCATCTAAGTAAGACGCTCTATCAGAACCCCAAGCTTCTGCATTTAAGTCGGTTATATACATATGTCAGGGCAATTGACTTGGAGTGATTTTGATTGTCAGGGCAACTAACTAAAGTCAAAAACTTTAAACTGGTCGCTGGCTTGTCAAGCGGCAATATTTTCATGAAAATGTGCATTCCAGTGTAGTTGTCCGACAGGTTTTGTATTAGAGGACAAACAACTCCGAGTAAAAATTTTAATTTTGATCAAACCTCATCATCCTAACTACAATAATTCCACAGTTAACATGCATTTCTTTTTACATTCATTTTACAGTTTAGAGATTTTATGCCAAGACGTTCATGAAACAACTCATGTCAAAAGTTTTGGTTGCCGTTTCGTCACTCAGTAGCATTTTCTGGAAATTGACATTCTTTATACGCATTTCAGTATTTTGTCTGACATACTTTGTATGAGAGAAAAAATAAGTTTAATTGATCGCTGCCTCGTCGCCCAGTACTATGTGTCTGGAAATGGGTCTCTAGTATATATGTCTGACAGATTTTGTATGAGAGGACCAACAACTCGAGTCAAACAAATTAATTGATCGCTGCCTCGTCACCCAGTTCCATTTGTCTGGAAATGGGCGATCTTTATACTCATTTCAGTACAGTTAATTGAAAGAGAAATTTAGTATGACAGAGTCAAAAAATTTAAGTTAAACTTATCCCCCAGTAGAATCTTCTTAACACGGGTCTCTTTTATACAGATTTCAGTACAGTTGACTAAAAGATTGATTGTATGACAAATTAAAAAAAAGTTAAAACTGCTCGCTGCCTCGTCGCTCGTTAGTGTTTTCTTTAAAATAATTGAACGAGAGATTTTACGAGACAAATCTTTAAAAACTGTTCGATTCATCACTCGGTACTATTTTCTTTAAAATATGCATTTCAGTACAATTGAACGAGATATCAGTTTACGAGAGTCAAAAATTTTAAAACTGCTCGCTGCCTCGTCACACAATAGTATTTTCTTTAAAATATGCATTTCAGTACAATTGAACGAGAGATTTTACGAGAGTCAAAACTTTTAAAACTGCTCACCGCTTCGTCACTTGGTAGTATTTTCTTTAAAATATGCATTTCAGTACAATTGAACGAGAGATTTTACGAGAGTCAAAACTTTTAAAACAGCTCGCTGCCTCGTCACTCGGTAATATTTTCTTTAAAATGTGCATTTCAGTACAATTGAAAGAAAGATTTTACGAGAGTCAATGATTTTAAAACTGCTCGCTGCCTCGTCGTTCGGTAGTATTTTCTTTAAAAGATGCATTTCAGTACAGTTGAACGAGAGATTTTACGAGAGTCACAGAGTCAATGATTTTAAAACTGCTCGTCACCTCGTCACTTGGTAGTATTTTCTGGTAAGAGAGGATGAACGTGATCGCTGATATCCTGAGAACGGTATAAACGGAAACCCTGCGTGCTACTATGTACATAACATTATAACTTGATCGATAAATTATGAAGTGATAAACACTATCGATTGATTACTACCGGGTACGAGATATTTCCCGCCAGTTTCCAGAAATTATCATTAAAATCATGTTTAATCACTGAGTTGCTAAAAAACGAACTGATTTGACATTAAATGCAATACAGTTAAAAGAGAGTGTGTTTGGGAGAGAGAGAGAGAGAGAGAGAGAGAGAGAGAGAGAGAGAGAGAGAGAGAGCAGTGTGTTGTCTTGATTGTCTTGTAGCAACTTTTTACTGTGCATTTAACACACAGAGAGAGAGAGAGAGAGAGAGAGAGAGAGAGAGAGAGAGCAGTGTGTTGTCTTGATTGTCTTGTAGCAACTTTTTACTGTGCATTTAACACACAGAGAGAGAGAGAGAGAGAGAGAGAGAGAGAGAGAGAGAGAGAGAGCAGTGTGTTGTCTTGATTGTCTTGTAGCAACTTTTTACTGTGCATTTAACACACAGAGAGAGAGAGAGAGAGAGAGAGAGAGAGAGAGAGAGCAGTGTGTTGTCTTGATTGTCTTGTAGCAACTTTTTACTGTGCATTTAACAGAGAGAGAGAGAGGAGAGAGAGAGAGAGAGAGAGAGAGAGAGAGAGAGAGATGCAAATGGAATTACTGAAAATTGGACACCCACCCCCACCCACTCCTGAAACCATTCACGTTTTATTTTTTCTTGATTTTCTTTACAATTAACTAAAATCTTTGTTTTTCTGTTCTTCTGTCTTTTTACTTATCTTCAGATAGAACCCTTCAAAATTAGTTTGTTTATTGTCATGGCACGAATATATTTTGCTTTTAATTTCCTATTACTATGAAGCTAGCATGTTACTTTTTCTATTCTACTCGTTTCTTTAAAAAAGCATTTATTTATTTTATTTTATTTTATTTTATTTTATTTTTATTTTATTTATTTATTATTTATTTATTTATTTATTATTTATTTATTTATTTATTCTTTACAGAATATTCAATACAGAGAGTGTACATGCGGAAACTCTACTTTCAAGAATTTTCAATAATATTCAATCCAGCGACACTTTATGAAACTGTACTTGCATTGTATCAGACATCCTTTTGTTCAGACATGATATGTAAACGGGAAGCGAAATGACCAATAGTCAGTGGTCACTTCTGGTCCGGTAGACAATCATTTAGTTTAGTTAGTCATTAAGGATGTGCGCATATTGTTATGCATGTTCATCAAATTTTCATGTTTACGTTTAATATTTCCTCAATTTTGACATATCTATGCAGAAAATATATTTATCGATCTAAAGAACCCTTACCCTCCTTAAAAACCATTCAGATGTAGTGTGAAACCTTTTTAAATTTTCCTCCCAAAATATATTTGATGTTTATTGTGTATTTCACAAGTCTCACCCCAATCCCACCCCATCCACATTCCAGTCTATCCTCATTCCTTTTCAAGCAATTTCGGAATTCTTATTGCTTTATTTTCGATATATGTGTTTTTGAAAAATGAACTTAGCAAACTTGTTACCAAAACTTCATCATCTCCGGTTTAATTGGAATTGTTCATCTACGCAGTCATGATGCAGTTTTCCCTATAGCACGAAATGTCTTCATCACAAGCATCATGACACCCCCTCCCCAGTAATGCAGTATAACAAAATAAAATAAAGTTTACATGTCTTGAATGTTTAAAACACCACCGTTTAATAAAACGCTGGCAATGCAGAAATCATTCAAGACTTGAGAACTCAAAGAGTAATCACAGACTACATACATGATAACTCTTATTATTTAAATATTCCGGAGAGGTCATTTTTTTCAGTTGGGGCTGTATTGCCCTTCTATTTCAAAGACAAAACATAATCAGTACACGTTAACATATAATGTTAAAATATAGACTTTGGGATTTTCGATAAAATGCAGTGAATTATTTTAGATACATCTTAATCGACACTGGTTCATATTATTTATTTATTCAAAACTACAAATTGTGAGGGGGCTAATTTATGTGCTAGTTGTGTACTTTATTGCACATCACACAATAACGGTTATCTTTTTTAAAAAGCATTCATTGACATTTGATTTTACTCTCTTTATTTATTTATTTATTTATTTATTTATTTATTTATTTATTTATTTATTTATTTATTTATTTATTAGTATCATAAGTATTATTCGTCAAATAAGTATCCCATATTACTGGACCGTAACGTGGTCCATTGGACTGTGTGCATGCATTCTCAGTTCATGTATATAAAAATAAAGAAAAGGACAAAAAGACGGGACCCTTTTTTCAAACTAAACTAATACACATGCACACATCGGGTTTTGTAAACTCGAAATTTGAATTATATATATATATATATATATATATATATATAATTAAGATAATATCATATGCTATTTTAAAATCTTATAAAATGATATAATTTTAATTACAACACAATAAATATCCTGTATTATTGATAAACAGAATTAAAATTTATTTCTTCCTCAATAACTTACAAATGCGAGGAACTCGTAATCCGATTAAATTATAATCGTACGTCATTAATTTCCTCATAAAATCTAGATTCCCATCCGATTTTCTCCGGCTGTTTTAATTTCTATTAATTTCCCTATAATCTGTTTATTTTCTTCCGATTTTTGTTTATCCGTAAGAAATTTAAAATTCAGTTTAAATCAAGATATTTGAATTGTCGTGTGTTCAAGTTAATTTTGAATTAATTATTTCAGTGAATTTTAAATGCATAATTTCAGTGAAGTTTGGGGGCACTATTTATGCAACTTTTAGGTGCGCCCTTTCAGTGAATTTTAAATGCATTATTTTAATGATTCGTTTACGCATTTTTTCAGTGAATGTTGAATGTACTATTTTGGCAATACTTTTAAATGTAAAAAAAAAACTATATGTGTACGTTTTTGCTATCAGCAAAATTGGAAACAACAACTTGCAGGAAAAAAAAACCAGTTTTATTTTTATCTTTATTTATTTATTTATTTATTTATTTATTTATTTATTATTTATTTATATATATATAAATTTATTTATTTATTTATTTATTTATTTATTTATTTATTTATTTATTTATTTATTTATTTATTTATTATACATTGCATTTAATGTATTTCTGCAGACAAGAAATAATAGTTCATTATTTAATTACATATGTATTTCTCAAAATTTCTCAACACACCGTTTCCTTGACGATAATAATTAATATTTTTAGGCGTAAACATATGCATATGCATAATATGCATTTTTGTTTATTGAAAAGTCAGCTGTACCTTGTCATGACACAATTATGAAATTGTATAAAATTTGATATAGGCAATTTGCATATCTTACATACATCTTACATAAATAGCAACGGAATTGTTTTTAAATCTTAACAAATATTAATTTATCATTTTAAAATATATTTTCAATAATGACAAAACATTCGTATTTAAAGTATATATTCTTTAACTTCTCAAAACTCTAGTTAATTCGGCCCAGATCAGACCAGACACAATGGTTAGCTGTTGTCATCAGTGAAATGATGTATATTGTATGCGAATTTACGTTCGAATTTGCATATTGTGTTGATTTCTGGTTTCAGAGTCGAACACAATGGACATCTGACAGGCAGACCAGTCAGTGAACCATTGTTTCTGACAATAAAATCATGTATATTTCCAATATATGTATATTCGATGTCTGAAGATTGTCAGTGGCATACGTTTTTCAGTTAGTTGCCATCCATAATTTTATGTAATCTAAATACACGGGGTTTTATTTTTGATTTGGCGAAATTTTTACATTATTAATAATATTATTATTATTGTTGTTGTTAAATGATGCAGATGCAGAAGAATTGCTGCATTCAAAATTTCCAATATTTTTTTCCAAGTCACATGAGAATGTTTAGGCAACTCCCAAAATAATGCAATAATGCATTCAAAACTTTAATTAATTTTTTAAGGTCACATAAGCGTGTATTGTGAAATTTTGTATTGATTGTTTAAGAATTGGCAGTACTGATGCATACTGTTCCAAATTTTTAGCCTGTTTAAAAATCGGCAACATATTTCATTATGCAAAATTAAAATTTTTAACTTTCAAAAACAGTTTCAGTGTAAGGTTGAAAATGGCTGCTACATTAGAGTGTTATGTTCGAAACAGATGCAGTTTTTAAAAGACAAAAATCAGTTTCTAAGAGACCATATAAATTAGATAATAAATAAAATTTAATAAATATAAAATTATAATAAAATAAATTTAAGATATTTAAATTTACAAACTTACCTTTCAATGATCTTGGTGGTGTAAATTCTTTTTCTGGTGAGGAAAATTCCGTGGAATCGGATAAACTTCCATTAAGATATGCCGTCCTAGATAAATCCAGTCCCTGTGATGAGGTGCTTGAACAGTTGGGAGACAATGAGCAGTCCTTTCTGTATCCGTATTGATAGCAAGGAGAACACCGGAGCGACTTAAAGTAAAGTGAGCTATACGGTGACGATGAATAAACGTAACTCTGAAGATGTGAGACCCTTGGGTCGGGTAAAGACAGACACTGTGTGGATGTCTTAAGATCTGGGTATGTCAGTGCAGAGGCTGTGGGGAGCCAGGTGTATGGTCGTGGGTACAAAGGAAAACTTGTCATCTTTCCAGTTATACTGATAACTGCTAAAGTCTATCTGAAATTTAAATGAAAACATATCTTAGATCATGTCAATTCAAACTTTTAATAATTTAATTTAATTAATCTGTTCATGAAAATATCAGAATTTGTGAAAATTAAAAAAAAAAAAAAAAGATTTTGAAGCATTTCTACACTTTTCAATTAATTTTATAATGAAAATTTTTAATTTTTAAAACGAGAAAAATATGAAGAAACTTCAATATCAATTTTATATAAATTTGTATATCTTATGAGTGTATGCTTTTAGAAATGAATTGAATTGAATTCACGAAAAGGTTTTTGTTTTTACAATCTTGATATTAGATTGCAATAAGAATAATAATAAATAATAATAATAATAATATAATAATAATAATAATAATAAATTGTATCATTTTTGCTCTAAAAGTTTTTATCTAAGTAAAATACTGATTGTAAATGAAAGCGTGTAAATAAATTGTATGACTAATAAGAAAAAAATTAATTGCAGAATTTTAAAAGTTCAACAATAATTTTAAATGGATTTAATATTCATTCATTGAAATAAACAAATGCAATTTAGATGTTACCAATTTTGATTGAAACAACAAAACAAAACAAGCTTACAAAAAAATACCTAAATCTATGAATGCATAAATAAATAAATAAATAAATAAATAAATAAATAAATAAATAAATAAATAAATAAATAAATAAATAAATAAATAAATAATACTACATTTAAGAAAATAGAATAGTTAATACATAATTGAAAATATGCATAATAATTAATATAATCAAATTAGCACATGCCAATATTTCATGGATTACACTATGCATACAGATACATTTAAAAATTGTTTCAATTTTTTAAATTCAGAAAATTCAAATCTTACCTAAAATTAATTAGTCCTGCTCGACAGTTTTGATGACAGTGATATACAACAACGGACAACATGCAGTTTTAAACAATGTGAACAAAGTGTTATACCATAGATTAGTCAACGTTACTTATTTACAAGTGTCACATGACATCATCACGTGACTCAATTTCTGCCTCTGAATCGCTTTCCACTAATGAGGATGATATAAGCGTAACTCTTTATTTTATGGAAAAACTCTGACAGTCACAAATTCTTTCTGAAGTGTTTTAATAATAAATAAATACCTTGTTGAAACAATTAGAAACACATCTTTTAGGAGAAAAGATAAATAGCGGTAAAATTCGATAAATAAAAGAAAAATAAACACATAGGATTATTTGTCAATAATAAACAAATCTAAGTGTTAAATTGGGCGACTTATTTCCCGTTTGAAGTCGGAGTTTGGACGTTTGATTATTATGAGGTATTTGATAAAAATGTTTGTGCTCATTTTTACTTTAAATTCTTGGTTTTGTCACCCATTATTTACATCCGACAAAAAAAAAAATTGGCGCTCTTTTGTTGCGGGTCACTCTTATAAGTCTGCATTCTATTTAGAAATTTAGAATTTTTTACAAGTATTAAAACGATTTACCGAAATCGAAGCCTTTCTTTAATTATTATTTTATTATAATAATAATAATAATAATAATATTATTATTATTATTATTATTATTATATTATTATTATTATTATTATTATTATTATTATTATTAATAATAAAAATACAAATGATTATGCTACTAATAAATAGATATCAAAAAAATGTACACAATTTTATGATTTATCTTTAATTCTTAAAAATCAGTTTGAATTTGTTATTTTTATTATTTAATTTTTAGACACTTCTAGCCTTTGTTGAATTTAGTGAGCAAAACTATATGGATTACCGGGGCAAAGACGAGAATTTCATGATAGAATCCCCGCTCCGTATTTGGGAGTCCCGAGGGGTTTAAAATCTATTTCACTTCATTTTATAATTCTGTTGAAATGACATGCATCAGATAATGAATCGTTGGGGTGACCATCTCCGTCATTAAAACTGTCATGTGTTGATATCGAATGCACTTTTTCAATAAAAATTTAAAATCAGTACATAACACAACCACTACGGTAGCTTGGTTGGTAGAGTGTTCACACTGTATGTTGGAAATCGAGCCCCCGACCGAGTCTGACCGGCAAGGCTTAAAAATAGGTAGTGAATGTTATTTCAACAAGCACTCAGTTTTTATATTAGAAATGGAATCGAAGTCACCAGGACCTTCGGGTTGGACCTTAAAAACCGATGTCCAGTGTCACGACAGGCGTGTCAAGCAAAAAAACTATCAAGTGGTCCAAGACACGCGGGTTCCGGACCACAGCTCCTACCAACTGAACTACCACACACACCACTGCGGTAGCTGAGTTGGTAAAATGTTCGCTCTGTATATGTTGGACGTTGTGGGTTTGATTATTCGAACCCCAGCCGGGTCAGACCTAAGACTTAAAAGTGGGTAGTGACTGCTCTTTCGGCAAGCACTCAGCATTACGAAATGAAAGCCACGGTTCTTTCGGAAGGGAATTTAAAATAAACGAGGTTCCGTGTCTTGGTAGGCTTGGCACGATAAAGAATCCTGCTGTATAATGCCATCAGCGCAAAGTATATGTAAATTTAGTCTTTAGCTGGCGACGTCTTGATATAAGTGAAATATTCTTGACTGGGACGTTAAACACCATTACTCAACTCTTACTCTGTCTGACCACCTAAGTTCAAATTCCATCAGACAGATTACAGACAGAGAAAGTCTGTAGCTTCGTTTGCCGACGGTCTTCTCTGGTTTTCTCTTGTTACTCTAGTTTCCCCCTCCATGTCAGAATTGCCACCTCGATAACAAAGAAAGAATCTTGACTGGGACGTAAAAAACCATTACTTAACTCCACCCACTTTCTTGACACAGCTCCTCTTACCACCTAGGTTCAAATACCATTAGGCAGATTTTAGAGAGAAATTTGTTGATTCGCTTGTTGATCCAAGTTCTCAGTGGGTTTTTTTTCTGAATATTTTGGTTTCCCCTCCATGCCAGAACTGACCACCTCGAAAACAAAGAAAGAATCTTGACTGGGACGTAAAACACCATTACTCAACTCCATCCCAATCTTGAATTACGGTATCATCAAATCCTTTATAATCCAAATTCTGACAAATGGTGGTTATGAATCGAAGTTTTCTCTGCATTCTGTTATCATTTTGCATGTCAAAGAGGTCGTTGCTTTTCTCTGACTGGACACTCAGATTTTCCTAACCATCCTGATTTTACCACGCACAATTTGAACCTATCAAACGTCCAACTGACCGATAGATCGACGAGATCAAACCAACAAGGTTTAACAAGTCATTCGATTTGGATATAAGACTTTTAGACACTCCGATTTCCCCCACCATCCTGAACTAACTATTCATTTCAATGCAACCCACTTAGCAGCCAACAGACGAAAAGACCGAATAAATTATCGTACAATGTACTTAAATTTAAAATATCTAAATTTACTAATGATGAAAAATATTGCATAATTGATTTATTAAATTAGAATTAAATTGATAAATTGCCTAATAATGATTTTTTTTAATTTAAGCCACTTTAGGGCAGATACAGGAAGACAATCGTTATAACAACGTAAAACCCATTTTGACACTGGTGGTTCGATCTGAGTATGGAGTTTCCAAACCTATGTCGATTTCTAAAATTTAAATTTAAAAGTTTCGGGAATTTTAGGATACAAGTACCAATTAAAAATATAAAATTATTTAAAAATGAGCATTCTTTAATACTAGGTTAATTTCACGGTTCAAAATCAGCATTCAGCTAAAAAAAAAAAAACCTTTTATGATGACCTGAAAAACTGTTAAACATCGGCTATCAGTATTTTATTTCTAGCAGTGACTAAAAAACGTGTGTCCATCAATAGTTTTGACATTTCAAGACAAAACAAAACCAAAAAAAAAAAACTCATTTAATTATTTTGCAAAGCTTTGTTTAATGTGTCTAATGTATTGTCAGTTATGTAATATACAGTCCAACCTGCCTTAACGACCACCTCTATATAAGGGTCATCTGCTTATAAAGGTTAGTAAAATTGTATTCCAATTGTTCTTTATTCATATTATTTGGACCTGTGTATAAAGGGCACCTGCACATAAAGGTCACTTTTACTATTTTCCTAAGGTGGCCTTTATACAAATTAAATGTTTGACTTTAGTTTACTTTATGCCCTAATATTCAGCTAGGGTGGGGTGGCAGGGTGGTATGCGAATAGGCTATAGTTAAAGCGCGAGCTTACGATTCATAGGTTCAAATTCCACTCGGGAAGATTCTGGTGTGAACAACTTTGCAATTTTGCTTTCAAAACATCGTTGAAACAATGTCCAGGCAATCTGGTTCACTCCATCATCCAAACACTGGCCGACTCGATAAATGGAGCGACAGAAGTTTGAACCTTCATTTCAGTGCAAAAATTTAATACCATCATCTCATTTTACTCCATCTATGTACAACGGTGATAACCAAAAGTACAATGTAATTTTTTTTTTCGAAACCTATCGAATTCCAATATTCTAATTGATTTAATCAAAGTTTTCGGTACAAAATATTTCTGCAATCTTAACAAAAAAGAACTCCTCTAGTACTACAGTGCTCTCTCTCTCTCTCTCTCTCTCTCTCTCTCTCTCTCTCTCTCAGATGCCGACCGGTTGGTATGTCGGTATTTGGTAAGTACAAAGGTAACTAACTTTCACAACAATTATCGTTATCTATATCACATTAACTTGTAATTATAGTAACTTCATTTACATAATAAACCAATAAAGATAATTCCAGTATAATTCCACCAAGATAAAAACAACAAGTGCGCGCTTTTCTTCTATTTTATCATGCTAATTTAGTTTATGTAAACCTTTTCCGAAGACAGCACCATAAAACTAAGAAAGGGACCGATATGGCCCTGATGAGATTATCCGGCTATTTCCTTACCGTTAGCCGATATCACCCGATTTCAAAAATCCCGACGATAATCTAATCTCTCACTTATAAATAATTGATTAAGCTTTGAAAGAAAAAGTGTGATAATCCTGTTTTCTGTAAATAATTTTGTGTAAATATAATCATTGGGTAATAATAGGAAAATACAACACGATATCAACACAACACAAAGTATGATGTTCTCAAAGACAAAGGTGTGAATTCATCGCGGTAACAACAACAAGGAAAGGACACAAAACATCTTGATAAAATACGTGTTAATTGTTGTGTAAACTTATGTGAATAAATGACAATATATGTACTGTTATATGTAAAATATCTTTTCGTCACCCCATTTTCTTTATATCATAGATCCTCCGACTGCTCTCTCTCTCTCTATCTCTCTCTCTCTCTCTCGTATGTTAAAAATAAATAATAATTCTTTTTAGAAAAATAATTCCATTTGATATTTAAAAACATCTGGATCAAGGTTAAACGTTTACTTTTTGTTAAATCTTCTATTTGATTAAATTTTTCAAAATTCTTAAGATATTAATAAGCTGTTCTAAGTTCCTTTATGTCTTTTTTTAACTATTTGGTTAGCAAAGTATACGCTAGCGTGACTCTTTTTTTTATTATTTCTTAGCTAATTGAAAATATTTAAGTAAAAACATTATTTCTATGTAATGAGCTAATTTTCTTATTTTATAGAATTTCAAAAAAAAAATAAATAAATAAAAAAAAAATCACATTGCATCTATAATAAACATTTTGAATTTTAATAACATTTTGGAATTTTTTAACGATTAACCGCTATCGGAGTTTCCAACAACCAATTTCAAACATTGGAACTAAAATAAACAAAGATGATGCAATAAAAATAATAAGGTTTCTAAAAAAAATAATTAGAAATTGCAACTACGTGCATTATTTTTACGGTTGCTATATATGTTTTGTCCTAAATTCATTTTTTTTTCATAAATATACATTCCTAGGATTAAGTTGTAAATAAGAAAATAAAAATAAAGGGACCTTGAAGGTAGATGTGACCAAAGTGAACATATAAAATTGATTGAGATTTCGAAATTACAGAAATTAGTTGTATTGTCAAATATGAAGCTGTCATGTGCTACTTTTGAATGTATTATTTTATAAAAATTCAAAAGTAGCACATGACAAAGCGGAAAACGATATAGACATTGAAGAAAGACGTGACAACCAAACCGTACACACAAAATGACTCGAGATTTCAAAATAACGGATATTTCGGTCACATGCATGTTGTCGGCGGCTTTTGTTACGGATTTTCCTTGTTTCCCTGTGAAGTAGTGTCTCGTGAATCTGGAGTAGTAATATTTTAAATCTTTCATGTGATAAACTTAACACATTTCTATTTTCCGTTTTAACTTATATCTCAGCGTTACTTTTCAAATTTTCAAGTACTTCCATAAACAAAATTAAAATTTGAAGGCTGTAGGAAAATATAGAGTTCCGGCCTAATTCCGTGAGAATGTAGTTCGGATTTCCAACTAGCAAAATTGGAATTTTACATTTTTATTGAAAATGCATGTCAAGTACAAATTTTTAAAGGAATTACCCTTTAAGATCACGAAATCGACAGTACTATTTTTCAAAATGCAGGTTATTTAGTAAAACCAAAAATCCGACCTAATTCCGTAAGAATGTAGTTCGGAATCAAGTTCAACAGGCAAATTTGGAATTATACATTTTACTGACAATGTATATTTCTCTTGATCAAATAAAATCTAGAACGGAGTTACTTTTGAAAATTCACCAAATTTAATGTATTATTCCCAAATTAAAGGTAATCTGGTTTTCTAGGAAAAAATCCGACCTAATTTTGTGACAACGTTTTTCGGAATCAATTTTTTGGGGGGGGGGGGGGGTTAAACAATATGTATTCATCATTAAATACAAATGATACAACACAAAACAAACTTTAAACTGGATTCAGGAACAAGCCTAGGTTTCCATAAATTTAAAATAATTAGTAGCCAAATATCCAAATATTTGTGAAAATATAGTCCTTTTTAAAGTATTTTCCCACAAATTTGCTAAAATAGGTTACTTTTTGAAAGAATTTCTCAGAAATTAGTAGCCAATGACGATTTTGGCTACCAGGAATGGAAACATAGCAAGCGCTAGCTTTTAAACCCGTCTCCCTTTTCAGAACAACTGTACAACATAATGTAAAACAACCTTCATTGTCAACTGCCAACCCCAAACCAATTCAGTAAGTCCTTATTTCTCGATTTGCACTTTGGGTTTACAGTGAAACAATAAAGGCTGTTCTACAGTAATTCAGAATGTAATGGCCGTAACTAGGAAAAATATATAAAGTTATAAGTGAGTAGGTAGGTTAATTATTAAATTACTAACAAAATATTTTTTTACTCAATGCATAACATGCAAACAGAAACGCATATTTTAAAATATGACTATCAATAATCATTTCAACCCAATTTCAAAAAAAAAATTCTATTATTTTTATGGTCGCCATTTTTATTTTTTATTTTTTATAGATAAATTTAATTTGGGTTAGGGGAGATGATTCAAAAGGTTTGCTCTAAGATCAATATGTTTGCAAATTTAGATTGATAATATTAGGTACATATTTTGCATATTCATGTATATTTAATTCAGACAATTAAATGCTATTAATTACAAGCATTTCTAGCAAATTTACTCTAATGTGCCAATTTTTGAATTATTCATTTCAAATACTTAATTAAATTAAATAAAAAATAGCTCAAGAGAGTACTAAATTGCAATGCTTGACTTGCTGGACATCCCTATGGGAGAATCGGGGTATCACGTTTCCAATTTTTTCCCTGTACTCAGCAATATCCGTGAGAAAGATGGACAATATGTCATCTTAAGCTAAGTTGATTTTAATTTTTACGCTGTGAAATATTGAATATTAATAGAATTAAAATTAAACTGAGTTAAATGTTATAAGTGTGATTCAGATTTATTGAAAATTGTGAAAATCCCAAAAAGCTGGTCATTATGATGTAATTAAAAATCCTTGTCATAGCTATGACAATATGTTATTTTTGAATTATTATGAAATAACTACATTAAAATAGCATATGCATAAGCATATGAAATTATGCATTTATCATTTTTAAAGTTTTTTATTTTTTATAAATTTAATCATTAATACATTTAATAATAAATATAATGCAGTAGTTAACGTGACGCACGCACGTGTTTAAACATCGAAAAATGAAATGAATGATGATGTGTTTGCTCCCTCTCTCTCTCTTTTCTCTCTCTCTCTCTCTCTCTTGGTGGGGATGCTTAATGCAAGGTCGGACGCAAATGAAGTGGGTGGGAGGATTTTGAATAAAATAAGATTTAACAGGAGAATAAGTGTGTGTGTGTGTGTGGTGTGTGTGTGTGTGTGATCCAAGTTTCTGTTATAAACCACTTTAGATTTGCCAAATATTGAAGCCAAATACGATACCGTGGACAGATTCAACGGCAATAACCTATACCCTTTGTATATTGTGTAAAGCTTATTTGTACAGAGGTAAGAAGTCCAAAAATATCCCTATTGTGTCGGCATGCTGTTAAGAGATTCTGAAGTAGAAATTCACACCTTTTATGTATTGTTTTCAGTTAGTGATGAAGCCAGTCGGTTTTTCCATTGTCGGCATAATAAGAGATTCGGAAGTAGAATTCACACCTTTTGTATATTGTGTGACATAAGTGATGAAGCCAGTCTGTTTTTACAGTGTCGGTATCATAAAGTCTTACGGATTCAGTGGCAAATTACGCCTTTCTTGTATATATTGAACTGATTGATGCAAATTGAAAAAGAAACCCCTTTTTTCCATCCCTAAATCACAAAGAAAACAAAGGTTTTAATTAACTCTTAAATCCTATTGTTTGATAAAAAAAAAAAAAAAAAAAAAAAAAAATAAATTCCACGGGAAAGATTTCTATTTGAACCCTCAACTTTTATATATTAATTTCGACTGAAAAAAAAACCTAAAGCATGGAATCGAGAGATTTTTTAACATGTCTGCGTTAAAAAAATAATAATTACAATAAATAAAATGTTGGTTTCATCTTCCCGAGATGAGATTTTGAAGTTTTACGAAGGCAATTATTGTATGATTTGTAAAGTTCTGGTTTCAATTTCACATCGAATTCTTAATTACTAAAAATAATTAGTCAGAATTCCCTAAAAATATTTTCAGAGAAATTATGTATTCTGTAACAGAAAAAAAGAATGAAAGGAAACAAATAAACATTAATCCTCTTCTACAAAATGTATTATCGAATGACACCCGATTACCTCAGCGATCTTGTTCCTCCTCTAAACGCTGATATGCACTCTTACAATACCCGTCATCAAGATGACGTGTTATCAGTCCCATGTAATAGTGAATCTTACTTTAAGTCCTTTCTACCATCTGTTGTTCGGGAATGGAATAATATACCACTTACAATCAGACAATCTTCTCTCAGTAGTTTCCGAAATTACATTAATCAAAATCTTGAAAAAGTCCCCGAGTATTTCCTAGTAGGAGACCGCCTTGGACAGATACACCATGCAAGATTGCGAATGAAATGTAGTTCTTTAAAACAACACTTATACGAAAAAAATATTGTTGATAACCCTAACTGCATTTGTGGTAAAGTAGAATCAACTCTACACTATTTTTTCGAATGCCCACTCTACACAACTATCAGAAACAATTATATTAATTCTAACGTGTCAAATTTTACTTTATGGTAGTCAAGATTTCACTTTACAACAAAATACTGAATTGTTTAAAAGAGTACAATCTTACATTATACGTTCTAAACGATTTACCTAATATTGCTTTTGAATTTGTAATGCTCTTCTAATTAATTGTACATGTATATTACATATTTGACCTAAACATTATGCCATCCTTTGCTTATGTTGCTTTTTCCTTCTTGTTTGTATATTATATATGTTCTCTTTTTTCATCATCTCTGTCAAATTGTGTTACTTTTGTTCCACATGTTAATAATTGTATATGCAGTTGTGGGAGACTGAATTTAAATTAAATTCTTGTTTCAGAATCCCAACTTATATTTTGTAATCTTTAATTTTGTGAAATTATATTCATATAATAAATATTGTTTAAACTAAATAAACATTAAAAAGAGTTGAGAGTGAGAAATAATGGTTAACGTCCCAATCAAGAATACTTCGCTTATATCGAGACGTCGCCAACTATAGGCGAAGGTGCAGAAATTAAAAAAGAAAAGAAAAAAATCATAAAAAATGTTCAAGATTTTTTATAATGCACTCATAATAGAATATATAATTTGCCAACTTGATAATTAGTTATAACTTTACAAAAAGTACAAATTCCACATCTGGCATGTAGAAAAACAATAATTATTTTCAGAAAAACAATCAAACAAAGTTATCATAAATTTTAAGTCAGTGGTCAATAAGACGGTTTGTTTTTCTAATTTTCATATTATTTATTTATTCATTTATTCATTTATTTTATTTTATTTTATTTTATTTTATTTTATTTTATTTTATTTTATTTTATTTTATTTATTTTTATTTATTTTCTCATTGTTTCACGTTCTTTATTGCGTTGCCTGTTGCCACGTTCATGTATTGACCATTTCGAAAACACGACAGGGGAGATAACACCTATGAACGAAAACGAGGCTTGGGGGGGCAAGCTACATCCGTCCAGTATAGTTGCAGCGTAGAATATGACGATTGAAACGGAGAAAAAAAAGACTTTTGTTGTACCCCAGGTTGTACAAAATTCTTAAGTATATCACAATCTTCACAATTTATCATCCAAAAATATTTGTCAAAGAGTTTTGATTATTAAAGCATTTATTTGATGTATTTATTACAGCCGAAAATCATCTGTCAAAATTACTGGACAGTAGATATCAAGAAATGAATTTCATCTTCTATAGAATTACTATAACATTTAGTGCATAATTTATCTTTTTTTCTATTTTTGAATAACGTCCAATTTCAATTTTTTATCTGTGATGTAATTCTTAATCTGGTTATATTTAAATAATCAGGCCCCGGTTTCACTATCATTCCTTAGCTAAGATTTTCCTTAACTTAAACCTTGCAAAATTTCAAATCTTTATAATTTTGTTAATTTTGAAGATATGGAGGAATTTAATGTGTCATTTGTAAGATCACCTCTAGAATAAAACATTTGCATTTAGTTTTGATAAAAATATTCACCAGTAGTTCCAAAAAAGATTAACAAAATTTGCTAAATTTAAGTTAAGGAAAATCTTAGCTAAGGAATGATTGTGAAACCGGGGCCAGTTTTGTTTTCCTTATATCTGTGTATGGCTAATGTAAAATTTAATATTTTATAATGTATTAAAATCAGTTTGGCAGTCTTTTTAAGGTAAAATAAAAAATTTTTTCGAAAGAATGAAACTTTACTCTAAAAATCTTCATATTTAATTTGATCAACGCCCGTGACGTTTAATAGAGTCTTTAAAGTATTCTGTGTTCAACGTCGCTGATTATATATATCACATTTCTTCTTCCTTATTTAACTTTTTTTTTTTTCATTTTAAGAGGTTCTGAATATATTAAACAAATTTAAACCGCACAAACATTTTTAACTGTTCATTTTGAAAATTTTATATTTTGATTATTTTTTATTATCATAATTTCATTCTGTAAATATTTCTCGAAGTCAGAACTTCTGTAATAGAATATTACTGGAACCGAGAATCTTTATTTCAAAAGTGATAGTTTTGACTTGTACGAAAGTGTATATTACATATTTTTACCCACAGGTAAAGGTTGCTAATTAATGTTGATAATCTGCATACCTTATCAACAGACGCAGTAACTTATTGATAACGGAAGCAAATTCCAAATTCCCATTGGATCAGATGATAGTATATTATACGTGGAAAATGTACCTACATGGTGTTAATCTCATTAACATTAATTAATTACCTCGATTTATGATGAATATTATGATTCTGAATTACTAGTACCCACACTAGTTTTGAAACTGCCGTGAATTAATACTTCTAATTTCATGACTTCGTATAGTTAATGACTGTGTATTCAAATAAATAAATAAATAAATAAATAAATAAATAAATAAATAAATAAATAAATAAATAAATAAATAAATAAATTCATTCATTCATTCATTCATTCATTCATTCATTCATTCATTCATTCATTCATTCATTCTCTCAACTTACCGTTGAAGAGCACATGAAATAAAATTCTGTGACGTTAAACCAGCTACAATTATAGATGTTTGAACTATATTCTCAAAATGATTTTTAATTTTAATTTTTATTACTATTATTATTTTTTGTTAAAAAAGACTTTATAATGAAATAAAATTCAAATTCTTTAATTTCTAAAACGGAAAACTTTGGGTCTAAATTCTGTAACGATATGCCGGTTACCTGTGAAATACCGGTAAAAATCCGGCATAGAATTTTGTCATCTTTAACGCAAATTGGAAGCAAAAAGTCGTTTATAAAAATGTAAAAATATCCTGAGAAACAACAAATGTCGAAAAATGTAACCATAATCAAGATTTTGGATACTATAAGTGAAAAAGGGTGAAATAAAGGCAATTTTTTAAACAAAAATAGAAGGAAAGACATCAGATATAAAAATAATTTTTACACCATAGGCACGGGATTATTTCGATCTTTTATAACTTATGATAACAAATTGATGGTTTAATGGTAAAAAATACTTTTTCAACGATTTTATTCACGTTCCTTCATAATTTAATTACTGTAAATCGGAACTTGAGCTATTCGGGGTCTATCGATGAGGAAAAGTTGTACTATGGCAAGTGAGTGGTTTATTTTTTTTTTAAATAGAAACAATTACTAGTTCTTACTCTCAACTAATAACTGTTTTTACTTATTTATATACCACTTTATTTGACACATAGGAAAGATATATCAACTACAGATAAATTTACAAACGTAGACGTCTTTTTTTTAACAGCCGTGTCAACTTTCGGTTTCCTTTTTGGTTGCTGTAATTTAAATAATTTCTACAAATAAATGATTAATACACACTGTTTCACTTTCTGTATTATTTTATTTCTTTTATTCGTCATAATTGTTGGTGAAAACGATAACGAAGAACTACTAATTCACAATTTTCGACAGCGTAACCGCATCTCAATGTAGGCTTTCTTCAGCAACCTGTTGGACTTGCCCCCCCACGAGACTTAAACGAGACTTCGGTAGACGCGAGACTTTGTGTTTTCGAAATGGTGAATTTTTGTTACAATTCTTCTTCCCTTTATCCGCGCGCGCATGTACATGTGTTGTATGCTATTTTTGAATTAATTATTTCATAAAAACTTCAAAGTAGCACATGATACTTGGAAACTGAAACTTCAATTGTATTAAACAAAGGGTCATGTGCAGATACTTATGTTTTAAAATGGGACACATCCAACGCTCACTCATAAAATAAATTTAGCCCAGTAACTTGAAATTGACATTCTCACAATGACGGGCTAAATAAATAGCGATTTATTTTAGACTAGGATGAAATTATAATAATAATAATAATTATTATTATTATTATTATTATTATTATTATTATTATCGATGCTAACAAAAGAAAACACATGTAAACATGGAACACTGTGAATTTCTATTGTGAAAAAAAGAAAAAGAACCAATAACAAAAACAAAAGAGAAAAGAAAGGATAGAAAAGAAAAGCTTAAGGTTAAAGGAAAAAAAAGCATCAATACCGTTATTGATATAAATTTATTTCGATTCCTTAGAGAAACATTTTTTATGATCTATTAAACCATTTGAATGGTTAGAAATAAAGGAATAGAAACAGATGTATTTCCCGAAAATGTGCAATCAATTTTAATCATATTCAAATTTAATTTAATTGTATCTCTTTGTCACATATCATTTTTTAAATTTAATCATAAAATACATTAAAAAAGGGTATATGACAATATATTGTCAAAAAATATTATTGAATGTATTTCATGATTAAATTTAAAAAAAAAAATTGTATATGACATCTTCAATAATAATAATAATAATAATAATAATGATTCACTTACCTTGTTATGTTTTCGTCTACTTCTTTTTTTCTTTCCTTCAAAATTTCGTTTTTTTTTTATCTTTGCAAATTCAGTATCACCCGAACAATCATCAACTCACATCAAATATATCAAAGTTTATCAATTGTCAATCACAGGTAATTTGATGCACCATTTTCTCGAATATGATTGGATAACCCGTCAAATAAAATCAACCACGTGATCACCTTTACGTCATCGCGGTACAAACTGTGTATCGAAAATGGTGGCCTGTTGACTTTATGGCTTTGAGTGTGGCCACACATATTTACAAACATGATTACTAAGGGTAGAAGATTTCATCCATACTCGAAATTTTTTGAATCAGACTTTTAAGTGGCTATTAAAGGTTTAGTCATAGTTTTAAGGACTTATATTTAAATTTGCATAAATTTATTCTGGTCACCGCAAATACCACAAGACAGCGCGCATCTAATATAATCGAATAATGTGTCTAATTTTATATTCTAAGTACTTGAAAATAGTTTTATTTGAGATTTTAATTAAATTTAAATGATATATATTATTGTATATTTACTTAAACTGTTAAAGATTAGCTTGTGTTTTTTTTCGTCGATGGATTAAAATGCGTTACGATGCATGGAATTCGGTATATCACGGAATCTAATGATCCGTCATGATTGCCGTGCTGAAAACTGTGCTGAATTTGGGAACTATTGTACCACAGTTGAGAAAAGCCAAACTCAAAGCTAGCAGCCCCTTGTTCTAACAAGAAACATGTCTGTCACAAAGCTAAGTAATATTATTTTTTTCTGCGCGATGCCAGTCAAAGTGTCCAAAATTCGTCTGGCGTTTGTTTAATTTTTTACGTAGAATTAGCAATTTTTCAGCAGTCTGCGACGAAACAATTTTCATCTTTAAATCTCAAACATTGATTTGAAACACAAGCGTGAGTTTTGTGCAAATGTTTCTGAATGCTGTGTACTAATGCGTATATGAGATATGGCTACCTTTAAGAGTGCTATTTGCTTGTAATGTCACAGATAAACACACACAGCCCAATATTATTATTGGTACCTAGCAATCCAGCGGAGGCCTACGACAAGGAAAAATGGTATTGACCAGATCAATCATCCATGGGGTTGTGAGACTGACGCCTTGTCCACTCGGCCATATCAGGTCAACCATAGGGCTAAGGAACGAAGACAAACCCATGGGACACAAGGAAATAATGATTAAAATAGAATGTTTGCTTTTTACTACATATATTTTAGGTTCTTTGCGTTCTCGCCTCAGCATCTTGGCTCGTTTTTTGATTTTGTTTTTTCGCGCTTTCATTTAATATGCCATTACACAGAAGGAGGCTAAGGGCGATAATCAAAAACTGGCATTAATTTACATATTATAATTTTATGTTAACTTTACAGCAATAGACGACCGTTTCGGAATACAAATCCTCATCAGTAGTGTCTTTCCAAGGGGTTTCTATATAATTGAAAATTAGACATACAAGCACTGATTTTTTTCAGTGACATTTTTTAAACTATTGTTTCTTTGGATTCTTTTAACGAAAAATTTAAAACAAAGAAATATTTATGTATATTTTCAATACGTGCAATGCACACTGAATACGTAGATTGTTTCGAATTAGTGATGAAGACCAATTAATTTTTAGTGTTGGAATATGAATTATTGTTACTTTGGATTTTTTGGCGAAAAAGTTAAAACAAAGATTTTTTTCATCTTTTAATCACATAGCTTACGTATGCAAATATTCAGTCGTTGTAATACGATATACGGCTTTTAAATTTGAGTTTATCAGCGGTTTTTAAGGGTAACCACTTTTATTGGAGAGAAGCACCTATTATTTATCTGTTTTCAAGTAACCGCAATTCATTTTCCACTTAATGAAAACCCAGTTTTTATCAAAATCATATCATCAGTTCTACCTGTAGAAGCTAATTAATGATGGAAAATACCTTTATGATGAGAAATTGATAAATATAAGACAAAGGTAGATCTATACGGTACAGACCTGTCGAAAGTTTAACACTGAGCTAAGGTAGAAAGTGAGGAGTCATAACTCGGCTAGGAATTCAATGGTGAGTATCTGCATGTAGGTTATTGTCCAGTATGCAGGCATTTGATTTTAATTGTAAAGTAACATGTCAGTTAAAATCAATTTTTTATGCCTGCGCATTGGACAATAGCCTACATACTTTGAACTCTCGCAAATGAATTACTGGCCGAGTTTTGACTCCTCTACAAAGTTCGGATGCTGTACGGCCGAGTGAACGAAAACAAGCCATTAGATCGATAGCAGATTCAGGAGCAGACTGACCAATCAAATTTATTAGTCCAGATGAGTACATTTTTAGTGCACAAGGTTGCCAATTAGGTACTTTTTATCGTTATATGTTTGGCTTTAGTACAATTTCCATACAAAAAGTCTAAGTTTTAGTACTTTCAAGAAAAGAAAACCCGTTGAAATGGGAGGAAAAATCCGGCTAAGTTGGAGCTTTTCATTAAATCAGCCCGTTTATCCGTTTTTTGGTTACAAATCCGGCAAATTGGTCTGTCATATACCATTCTGAATTTAATCATGAAATATATTTTTTAAAAATGGTATATGATAGGTCAACCTGTTTTAAAAGAGGGACCGAGATGGATTGGCACTAATTCGTTAGATGCTGTTAAATTTTCGACAGTTCTGTACTGTATACATTGGCTTACTGTCTTCAAAATAAGTCTACCCTGTATGGAGATAAAACAAAGGCAAATATAGATACATAAGTCTATTATGTTGATTTATCTGACAAAAATGTCGCCACTTTTCAAAATCTACCTTATTAGCATTAAATCATGTTAATAATGTCACGTGATGTATACTGTCCACTCACGATTTTATCGACAAATGTTAAGTATTTAAAATAAGAAGGGACCCGAAAATGTTTGATTGCACAACTTTGACCACGTAAAAGTTCCATGTGTGCACGTGTAAGTGAAATCATGTGAGACCCTTAGAGACCCCAAGTGTAAAAAGATGAACCACTACCACTCAAAATAAGTTAATAAATAAATTAATCAATTAATTTATTTAAAAAAAATAAAAAAAAATGAAAAAATAAATAATAAATAACATTAGATAAAATACAAGTAATTTGAAAAAATAAAAGTAT
Source organism: Anadara kagoshimensis (assembly GCA_021292105.1). Taxonomy (NCBI): domain Eukaryota; kingdom Metazoa; phylum Mollusca; class Bivalvia; order Arcoida; family Arcidae; genus Anadara; species Anadara kagoshimensis. The sequence goes on from CM037863.1 coordinate 9,305,389, forward strand.
GTAAATGCATAAACATGATGAAAGTTCAAGTTGTACAACTTAAGATTTTTACGGCCTACAGGAATCCTGTTTTCTAAGAAATGCGAGATGATAAAATATCTAGTTTATACAAAACAAACCTGTCGAAAGTTTAACACTGAGCTAACGAAAAGGAGCCCAAACTCGGCCGCCGAGTGACCAAGATAGGAATAGCTAGTGACCGAAATGCTGCCGAACGATACCGGTAGATAGCAGCTTCCGATGACAGTTATAGCTAACGAAGGGTCGAGGTCAGCTGCCAAATCGGTACTCATTCGTTAGCTTAGTGTTAAACTTTCGACAGGTCTGTACTGGGTTTTTTTATTTTAAACAAACGGACAAAGTCCATTCCACAAAAAAATTTTCTACGCAGTTTTTTAAAACAACAATAATGCAGAATAAGCCGTTTGAAGAGGAGTGTTTCAGCCTTCAAACCTGCAGCTGTTTAAGTGGAAAATCCTATTGAATTTTTTAAAAAATCAGTTAACAGTACTTCTAGCTTTTTATATTTCGGAAACACTGTCAGTGATAAAAATCTAGCCCATCTTATCTGCTGTTGAAGACACAAAAACACTTAGCTAAAAGTGTGATAATATGACACCTCCCCTCAACAAGTGGCCGAACTCTTACTTAACCTCTTATCGAGAAAGAAATAAAAAATTGACTTTCATTTTTTTTACAGAATTTTCAATTTAAAAATAAAATTATTTGCCTTATTTGTTATGGAAAAATTAAACAGGTTTGATATTTTGCATACGACATCATTTTGTTTGGGTGTGTTCAATATTTCAAAGTGACCGAATAGACGAATACCTCCAATTAAAACTGCGATGGTACATTTTAAGATCATGACGGTATTTATTTCACAAAAGGCAAAATGCCACATTAAAAGCCTTGATATATCTTGTTGGTCGTCACTTGATCATGCAATGAGACAGACTGGTGTGAAACTAGCCCGCAATTCCAGCCCGCATTTTATTTATAGAAATACATCACCTTTCAATTCGATTTTCTTTCAATAGATTTAGTCGTAATATCATTAAACTTATTAATATGAAACAAATAGGGCGACCTGGCATCACACACAATTTTTTATTAAGACCATCTGTATATTAAGACCACATGAACCATGATTCAACGTGTAATTACGGAGTTACGCACAGGGCGTAAAATGAGTTTCCCCATTTGGTAATGAGTAACTAGACATCCCTATTCTTTCATATAGTGCAATCAGTGAATACATGTATGGACAAAACCAAACAACATGGCGTGTTAATATAAGAATGTAACATGATAGTTTTCAGCAAGAACAACCCTTTCTTTTTCGGAAACGATTTTCTTCAGAAATATGTTATATATACATGTAATAAAGTTACTTTTTGTCCCTTGCTAGTCTTGCATATTGAGCATGTATTATAAAATTTTAAAGATGAATAGCTGTTAAACCAGACAATTGCAAGTTGGTAAGCTTGCTATCAGAATGTATCCAGATTTTTTGTCGAATTTAGTAGCGATGTTCCCTCAGAAATATATATGACATATGATTTCATCATAATTTCACTTTTTCTAGCCTCGAACATACATTATCATATTTTATTTTAAATGACCAAAATGAAAAAAAAATATGGAATCTGCTCTTAGAATGTAACAAAGCTAGTTTAACGTTCAATTTTCCCTTCTCAGAAATGAAGGATTTTCTCACGAAAATATAAAATACCATAAAGTCATGGTTTTGTTCCTATTTAGCCTTGCCATGTTTTAAATAATCAAAAATTAATTAATCTGTATACATGGTAAGTGTTTTCTAGGATTAAAAGCTTAGCTTATTTTTTCGGTAGTCATCCCGTATCATTTAAAATATCGGGTACGTAGTTGGAGTTTTTCATTTATTTTAGTCTTGATCAAACTAGGACATTTTCAGTTTGCCGTGTACTTTCCTTTTATCAGGATTTTTTCTCTTTTAAAGCAAGGTTTTAAAATCTAAAAAAATTAGAAATATCATTTCGTCGCAGCACATCACATAGCTTGTTTTAAATGGTTTTAAATGCAAGTAGAAAAATTTTATTAATTCTTAAGATATTGGGGAATTTAAGAAAATCGTTTGAATCTTATTACATTTGTTTTTAGTGATTGATAAAATATTTTTCTGTAGTTCCGAAAAAATATTGTTAAAATGTGCTAAATTTTAAGTTGGAAAAAACAGGCCTCAGTTCCATAATCATTCCTTAGCTAAGATTTTCCTTAACTTATACATCAAGACATTCATGAAATTGAGGTGTCATTTAGAAGATAACTTCAAGTTTATTATATTTTTATTACTGTTTGTTAAAATGTTAATTTGTTCCGAAAGAGAATGTCAAATATGCTTAATTCAAGTACAGGAAAAGCATAGTCTTATACCAGCTAAACAGAAGGTGCTTACAATTTCGAAGGGCCAGGCATCCCTTCCCTAGGTTTAGCCCACGTGTTTAACCTCATGATGAAACTGGCGCAAATTTCACAACGATTCCTCAACTAAGATTTCCTTTACTTAAATCAGGCACATTTGAAACCTGAACAATTTTGCTAGTTTTTAATATATTCCTAAATTTAAGGTGACATTTTGTAGATCAATCTAAGCTTATTAAATCTATGTTACAATATTGTTAAAATTTAGTGTAGTACACATAAAATATTGTCAAAATTTGCCCGAGTTAAGATAAGGAAAATTTTTGTTTAAAGAATGATTATGAAACTGGGACCAGTAATATAACACCTAAGTGCAATGCTTAGAACTACTCAGGAATGAGTATTTTTAGTTACACTTTGAAAGCATCATACGTTAGTAGCCGCATGATCTTCAGTACTTTATTAAAATTTCAATTTTCCACCCTTTAAACTAAAGTTGATTTTAAGGGTCGTATCTTCCTGTAAATGTGAATATTAACGGACTTTCTGACTCGGCTATTTTTATTTAACCAGCCATAGTCTGGAAATGCATGATTTCCCGTTCATTTTCAGAAAATCTCAATTTTTGAATTTTTAAGTTTAAAATCTGTGTCATGGACTCATTTATCAAGTGGAATGGCTTTAAAATTCTGCTCGTACAAATTTAAATTTGTAATTTCCTGGTTTTCTTAAATTTTATTTCATCTCATTTTATTTATTTATTTTTCATTTTTTGTTTCCACAGGGCGTGGTTTCAAGTATCATCAACGGTAACAACATTTTATTGCGTTACATTTTTCGCTATATTGAAGTTAAGAAGTCATGGCTTGCAAGACAAAAACAAAGGTAGAAACCGGTATTTGAAAATTGTTTGCTTGACTTTTTCTTTTGCTTCACTGTTCCTTGATAATTTTTAGAATTTTACGTCTACACGTGACCTTACAGCCAATGTGCAGACCATTATAGGATCTGGACAGTTATGTATTGGGAACTCCTATCATGATATATTGGTATACCGATAATACCGCACTCCATCAGTAGAGGAGTAATGATATAATTTTACACCCCAGTCCAGTCCAAAATCTTTCACTTGTATGCAGTTATTTTAGGGATAGTAAAGGAAAATCAGGGTGCCCATAAACCAGCCTTAATTAGCAAACAAACTAACAGACTTTTTCAGTCTAGGACCTGTCCCAAATGGGATTCAAACCTAGATGATGATAGGGCATTATGATCCATAAGTGTACACCTTAGACTGCTCAGCCACTGAGGCCCCTGCAAGTGAAAGATGTATAACATTTCCTAATATTTGAAAAGAGGAATTACAAATCAATTTTTCAACCTATAAAATATTAAGTATTTAAACTTTTATTATACCCCCACAAACGAAATTAAAATGGGTATATAGGATCATCCTGTCTGTCTGTCTATTGTAAAATTTCAACGGTACCTTGTATTATCTGGCGGTCATTAATCCAAGTACTGACCAGGCTCGACGTTGCTTAACTTCGGTGATCCGACGAGAACCCGCGTTTTAACAAAATTATGTCATAGACCTGGCCTTTTCATGTTTTTTGGTGTCCTCAACGTTCTTCGTCTCCGGCTTGTTAGGAGCGGTTCCCTATGGAATATGCATTATAAATTATGATTTAATAAAGAGAACTTTGTAAGCAAAACAATTTGTACTTGATTGCCAAGAACAGGAGGTGATACATGAAGATTATATACTTGAACAACCAAACAAAACAAGACAAGAAGAGGCACACACACCGGGACCGACCGATGGTCTATCTCAAAATTAACCACTTCGGACGGAGACTGAAGTATATTTTCATATCGTGGATGGATATGTCATATACCGTTTTTGTACGGCGTTCACGTCAGTGAAAGCGTACATTGCTATGTCTTTCCGCTAAGACCAGGCTTCTTTACTACAGTGGAGCAGATAACAGAAAATCGTGCAAATGATGATACAAGCATCACATTTGGCACAATTGATCTCTAAGGGCTACTGATCAAATCTATCCGATTGGCCATTTGAAAATCCAAGACGGCGGTCATTTTTTCAAGATGGCCGCCAAAATATATATAGTTGCCTAACGTTTTTGCTAAGGAATTTTATTTGTAGTTGTCCAATTTGTTTGTTCTAAGGGTTGATTCCTATGTTTCGACAGGGCTACTGATGAAGTTTACCAGATTGACCCATTAGAAATTCAAAATGGCGGGCATTTTTCAAGACGGTCGCCAAAGTAGTCGCCTGATGTTTTTTGCTTAGAAATATTTGTAGTTGTCCATTTTTTATGATCTAAGTGTGGATTCTTATGTTTTCAGAGGGTAACTGTAAGTTATAGTACTATAAATGCAATTTCTAGATAGTTCAATTAACATTAACTTCAGTGTCTGTCAAAAGTGGTTTCTTTTGTAAACAGCAAGTGCTCTCAGAATTACCTTAGGTGGATTTGCTAAAATATATTTTGGTCATTCTATTTTTCTTATTTCAACGGCTTAATAATGTTTTGATTTTCACAATTTTGTTCAAAGTCCTACTGATGAGGAACTTGATTCTGAGACCGCCGTCTAGTGTTGCAAAATTAAAACACTTTATTTTATTACTTAGTTTATCCCCCAAAAGTTTGCGGGGATATAGGAATCACCATGTCTGTCCGAGCAAAATCGTGTCCGGACCATATCTCTTAATTGCTTTGGACGACTGTCATAAAATTTCACATTAATAATCTTCATGATCCAAAGGTTGTCTTGACCTTGAACCAAGGTTATATTGGAAAGGCCAAGGTCGCAAGAAAACATTTAAACCATTGTAGGTGTCGGGGTATTTGGCTCTCAAGAGACAGTTCTGGTTATTTTAGTCTTCTTTATACACACCAATTAATGTTCAAACATTTCGAAGTTATTTAGGTGTATAGTTGAGAATACGTCTCGAGGCAGGACACTTGAGTACATGTACAGTACATTTCGTCCCATGTGGCATTTCGAATTCGTACTACGCCTTGAGCATTTCCTCTCATATCTTGGAAACCATATCCCAGTAATGTCATTTGGTTATTATTATGATTCCCCACCACCGAAGGTGGGGAATCATATTGTTTTCGTTCTGTTTCTTCTTATTATTATTATTATTTTTATTATTCTTATTATTCTTCTTCTCAAGACCATATGCTGCAGCATATCTCGGGAACGGCTTGATGGATTTAGATGAAATTTGCTACCAATAATCTGTTGTCTGTGTAGATAATCAAGACGCGTTCATTTTCGTTATCTTGAAGGTGGATGGGTGGGTGTAAATCAATACGTAGTTAAATACCCGGGGAAACCAATTCTGAATGGACATAAGCTGGTTACGACACCTTAATTATACAAAGCCAATGCTTTCACCTATGTGTTAATCCGATTAGTGACCGTTAAAAACTTGGCGATTTTTAAAACCACAGCTTGTCACGTCACACGCCTGTACATAAAACCTTACGCAATGAGATGAATGGTGTATACAATTTGCCTTGATAGATCAAATGGCTTGGGGGTTTTCTGTTAATCACTGACTGTGGAAGTAGAAGACTGCCCACTTTTTTAAGTTTACACCATTGAAATGTCTCCTTTTACTGACTGACACTTTCCTAATGACCGGTATGTCGAGTACAAAAATTTGTAGTTATAGTCGGAAATGAATCTTCCGAGTAAGGTATTGTTCAAGTTTAAGATAAAATATTTTTGTGTCTTTTTTATTCGATTTAAACATTAGAATTTTCGTAATTTGGACTGAAAGTTCACTTCGATTTAAACATGGGAATTTTCGTAATATTTCGTAATTTGGACTGAAAATTTGCTTCAAATTCGGCATATCGAATTAACTAACAAATTTACATAGATATACATAGCGATCTGACGGGACCATTTGTTTCATTTCGATTTAAGCGAAATTTCGATTCAACCGATTTCGAATTAACGAGAGTCGACTTTATTTCTTTTGCATCAAAAACACCTAAATAATCTATAGAGCAATGAAGATCTGAGTCTTTTAGATGCTGGAAATAACAATATGAGATTTATTCCGTATAATACACCTAAACTAATATGTACCTCAACGTGTTGAAAAGTACGTTTTTTCAATAGAGGGGGTCTTTTAAATCGGACTATATATACAGCGTCGATCTATTTCAACACACTATACACAGAGTTAACATACATGCTTCATATAAAAATGTCCGTCTTTTACTATTTTGACTGAGTAGATGTATCGTTATGATCATGAACCTCAAACATACAGGAATAACCGATATAAGTCGCGTAATTAAAATACAAACAGATGGCCTCCTATGATGTGTATTGCGCATTGAATCACGATTATTAATCAATAAACTTTTTAGAAAAAATATTAAATAAACATCACAAAGGGTAACTTTTATTATATTTTATTTTGGATTTTACAATAATTCCGAGTCCATGGGTGTTTATACTGTCTGACGACATCGGGAGGGCACCTGGGTATATCCTCAGGCAGTGTCGACACGCTCCAATATTACTTGGATCTACCTGCCCATCATTAGAAGGTCTTACATTCGGACCCAAGACAATGATCTTAACTCAGTCGTTTACTGTGTTTATTCAGTGACACTCGCCAATCCGTCACTAGCTTCAATGTGTATCCACCTGTTAATTACTGGTGACCAAGATACCGGTGAACTTTGAAAACTTGTGGCCAGAAAAATCGCAAAGCGCCGTGTTTTGTCGCTAGTTAAAGAAAAAAAATCGCAGTAGGCGATGCCCAGCGCAAACCCTCCCATACGTGTTCATTCATTGTAACACGCGGCGACGCCAAATCAGAGGCCTGAGAGGGGTTCTACGAGTTTTCTTATTCAATAAAATTCATTGAAAACGTCACTTCCTATGCCGAGAAGGCCTTCCAATGTACGATTTTTCTCAACCGAAAACTTTAATTTTAAATCTACTTTAACTTTCAAAGAAATTTTAAAAAACAATCAAGGTATCTCGGATTTTTTTAGTTTACCAGGTCGGCGCGGTACAAATATACTTTATACACATCTGCCTTTAAAATGTAATTGTTCATCAAGGCTATATATACGCAACATTAAAAACGCATGTGATGTGAAAATCACAAGATTTACCCTTTTTGGCGACACAGTAATGAAATTGGCAACAAAATTTTACAACTGGCGATTTCCTTGACAGACTTTTACAACCCAGCGCTAACCCTGCTAGGGTCTTTTCACCAGATAATTTATGGATGGTGGGGAATCATACGTAACTGGTATCCCAGTTACAATCTCTAGTTATTATTTTATTTTATTTAATTTAATTTAATTTTATTTTATTTTATTTATTTTATTTTATTTTATTTTATTTTATTTTAATTAATTAATCGTAAAAATTATTACGTGCCAACTAATTTCAAAATTATTTTATCTTTCAAAGGCACATGATATACATGTAGTCACTAACTCAAAAACCCACCCACCCTCTTACTCACTTCTTCAAATTAATCAAATTTAAGTGGATTCAAAGGCATTTAAAGACAAATCATCTTCAAATAAAATAAATGAATTGTTTCAAATTGCTGAATAATCGTTTAATATTTAAAACACTTGTAACATATTATTTATAAAACTGTTTGTCATGTGTTAAATTATAAGTCATTTTTTCAGCACTCATGGAGTAATGAAAGTCTAACATCCCAGTCAAGATTCTGTTATGATTCTTTCCATAAGGTCAGTTCTAGGATGGCGGAGAAACACTGTGTGTCCGGCTAAACCTAGGTGATGAGAGTAATGGCGGTTTACATCCCAGTCAATATTCTGTCATGATTCTTTCAAAGAGGTCAGTTCTGAGATGGCGGAGAAACGCGGTGTGTCCGGCTAAACCTTTAGGTGGTGAGAGTAATGGCGGTTTACATCCCAGTCAAGATTCTGTCATGAGGTCAGTTCTGGGATTGCGGAGAAACGCGGTGTGTCCGGCTAAACCTTTAGGTGGTGAGAGTAATGGCGGTTTACACCCCAGTCACGATTCTGTCATGAGGTCAGTTCTGGGATGGCGGAGAAACGCGGTGTGTCCGGCTAAACCTTTAGGTGGTGAGAGTAATGGCGGTTTACACCCCAGTCAAGATTCTGTCATGAGGTCAGTTCTGGGATGGCGGAGAAACACGATGTGTCCGGCTAAACCTAGGTGGTAAGAGTAATGGTGGTTTACATCCCAGTCAAGATTCTGTCATGATTCTTTCAATAAGGTCAGTTCTGGGATGGCGGAGAAACACGATGTGTCCGGCTAAACCTAGGTGATGAGAGTAATGGCGTTTTAGATCCCAGTCAAGATTCTGTCATGAATCTTTCAATGAGTCAGTTTTGGGATGGCGGAGAAACGCGGTGTGTCCGACTAAACCGTTAGATGGTAAGAGTAATGACGGTTTAAGATGGCGGAGAATGCTGGAGTGCCAAAATTAAACGATGGTGGTTAAAGTGGAGCGTTTTGCATCGCAGTTAAGTTTCTTTCACTTACATATACATAAATGATGTCAATTTGGGGATTGTGGAGAAAGTCGGAGTGTCCGGCTAAAATCTAGGTCCTGAGAGAGAAGAAATGGTGTCTTGCATCCAAGTTAAGACAATTTCACTTTCACCAAGGAGGTCAGTTCTTGGATGGCAGAGGCAGCCAGAGTGCCCTGATTAAACCTAGATGGTGAGAGAGGATCAATAGAGTTTTTCACTTATATCGAGGTCAGTTCAAGATCTGATTTGATTGAATTGGGCTTCACGTCCCAGTTAAAGATATTTTGTTTATATCGAGACGTTACCTGCTATAGTTTTAAGTAAGAGAATTGTTTTTACTTTTTCAGTGCGCTCAGGGAAATATACAGGGAGGGTTCTTTGGCATACCACGTTAGCATTATACTACTCTTATATATATATATATACTCTAACACTATACTACAATGACAGTGAATATTGGTATTTAAAGTCTCTTCCATGGACCCAAGCCAGTTCAGGGATGGTGTAGCAAACCGGAGTGCTGAAATGACAAAGGTTGAACGGTTCCACCGATCCATTATCCTGACACTGTGTAAGGAAGCAGTGTAACGCCGCATAAACGTGGTTCCAACACGTCTATGCGGGGGATTTCAACGCATAAAGAAGACGCTTTTATGCGGCTAAAAAACTACCTCACGCCGCATAATATCCTTTACTATAATTACCTACACTTCCATCATCATTACAAACTTCACTGAAAACACCACCACCATCACTATCATTGTGATAATGACGCCGCCGCATAAACGTGACCGACCTCTTTATGCGTTGAAATTCCCCAAATAGACGTAACGCGTGTCGGGCGCGTGTATGCGGCAAGCCTATGTGGCGTTACACAGCAGCAATGAGATATGAAGTACATTGTGGTTTGTTTAAGGTCACAACATACACTGTCGGGATTCGAACCCACGACCTTTAGATCAATATGGAGCCCGACGCTCTATCAACTGAGATACATGTACATGAGTCTAAGGCTTAGACTCACAAAAAAGCGCTTTATCGAGAGGTTCTGGAATATAATTTGCATATACAATAAAGAGTAAATGCGTGTACAAGTCGAATTGTAAAATTATTTATTTTTTATGTTAATCACAGTTAATGTAGCTACTTTTTACTTTATTATTTAATTAAAATATTTTATGCATTTAAGGAAATTTTTTTAATACATTGTACTTTATTTCATAACAATTCAAAGTTGTCCATTGGCAAAAATATAAAATGCCCTTTATTTTACAAGTTTCTATTCAAGTTTTCTTTAAAATGATGCTTTTGTTTGTTGAAAACAAGAAGCTAATTTTATTCTAGTGCTATGAAAAAATGCGCGCGTGTGTGTATGTGTCGCTGAATTGTCCTTTTGTCCTTCAAATCAATTTTTTTGTTTTATAAAACTGTACTTATTTCGGTCACTAAGTAGTCAACTTAACATCAGATAGAAGACGGTACTATAGTACTGTAACATAGTACTTGATCTGTACTTATAAAACAGTATATATTATACAAGTACTTAGGGGTTCTTATCTATCTTTGTCTTATCTTGTAATATTTAGTAAGATGATGGATGGAACAAGGAAGCTACGAGAGAGAGAGAGAGAGAGAGAGAGAGAGAGAGAGAGAGAGACTTTTTAGGTTTTTGTAAAACGTTTTGACACTTGACTAAAACACTACTTTTTAGAATGCTAGTTTTAACAATCAAGAATCAAAATGACGATTTATGTCATTTACCAGGGTTAAATTTTTATGGTAATGTAAAATTGTACAAGTAAATGCAAACACTCCAATTTGGCAAAGTTAAGCAAATCAAAAATCAATAAAAACTAGAAAAACTGTGAGCCACAAGCTCACAAAAAATACCCCCCACATAAAAAAATCCATCGGATCAAATTTATAAATAGGAGGTACACATCTAAATTATATCACAAAGATTGTGTGAAAGTTTCATGAAAATCCATTGAAGGGTTTAGGAGGAGTTGCGGATAAGAGATAGGTACCCCAAGGTGTAACGGAAGGACGGACGGACACCCCTATCACTATATACCCCCCACTTTTTAAGCGGGGGGTATAATAAAGCATGTAGGTAAAAGAGTTAGTTGGTTGATCTTGATTTATGTATTGCATTCATATTTATTCCCTTTAAAAATATATTACAACAAATTATGTTTCAGTGCTCTTATAAGGTTTAAGAATGAAGAAACTATAAGACGTGTCAGGTGCTGAATTTTACTTTCTAATAAAAATAATACATTCAAAATCAGCACATGAGCATTCAAAATCATTGTCATGTGCTGATCTTGAATGCATTATGTTAATACAAATTGAAAATCAGCACATGACAGACGCAATAACGCGAATTAAACGACAAAATAATTAATGCGAAAGAAATGTCTTATAATGCGAATAAAAAGACGTTCTAACGTCGCGAAATAATCGCGTAAAATCTCGAATCAAAAGGCGTACTAACGCCGCGAAATAATCGCGTAAAACTCGAATCATAAGGCGTACTAACACGAAATAAGTCGCGTAAAAACTCGAATCAAACAGCGTACTAACACCAAATAAGTCGCGTAAAACTCGAATCAAAAGGCGTACTAACACGAAATAAGTCGCGTAAAAACTCGAATCAAAAGGCGTACTAACGCGAAATAAGTCGCGTAAAAACTCGAATCAAAAGGCGTTATTACGCGAAATAAGGTATTATAAAGCCAACTTTAATTCCATATAACACCGAAAAACGCTTGATGAGAATTTCATTTGTACCAAAGTTCTACCAAAATGTGTGCGAGTAGCCTTTTATATTGGCACAAGAGGTCTCTGGGTTCAATATAAAAGCAGTAAAATATAATTATTCAAAAATAATTTAAAAAAAAAATTGTTTTTGAAATTCCCTCACATTGTCAAGAGAAGGTATCAACAATTTAGGTTGGACGTTAAAGCAGTTTTCCTGATGGCCTTCCTTTAAGGACACTTTGTCCGTATATCAACTAGATTTAAATAAATCAATTGATTTCTAAAAAGATGAAGACTTAAAGTTTTTAATGGACCAAAACCACGGCTAATGATGCCGGTAAAACAAACAAAAACAATCTCTTGTTTGATTGGACATGTTCTTTCTTTTTTTATTGTTTGGTCACATGTTAGTAAAATGGGTAGGGCGGTTACAACCCTGCCAAAATACAGGGTATAATTTTGTCACTACGTCCAGTGCCCAGTCAAAGTTAGGAAGTTAGGGATATTGGAGGATGTTTTAGTATTAGCTATGGAATGCATTAATTCGTCCATTGTCGAGAGTTTCATAATCAGCTGTGTCATTGTGTGCTTAATATTGCTTCTTTGTTGGTTCTTGTTCCTAGTTGCTACGACTTTTGCAAAATACTTGATTGCTCTCTCTCTCTCTCTTCTCTCTCTCTCTCTCTCTCTGATTGCTCTCTCTCTCTTTCTCTCTCTCTCTCTCTCTCTCTCTCTCTCTCTCTCTCTGATTGCTCTCTCTCTCTCTCTTAGATTTATTTTAACAATACTGTTTATTTCGTTCACCAAGAAGTTATAAAGTTCGTTTTTACCGTATGATACTTGAGGTACTTATAAACAGTATATCAAACTAGTATACTTATGTTGTCTTATGTATTTTCTACTTATAATTTCGTCTGATCCTGTTGTTTACAAAATCCCCTAAATCTGAACTCGAGACCAGGACGTCCTCGGTTTGTTTGTAAAATAAGAGTATAGTTCAGAAAGGTCGATCATGACACGACGTAGTTGTTTGTCAGATGCTAGCATGCTTGAATGAGGGCTTTTTGAAGTGAATTTCTTTTGAAATAATTAGTTCTAGAAAGAGTTAGTGAATTATTGTTTAAAGCCGCATCAGCAATATTGCAACTATAAGCGGCTAGAAAAAGTAAAAGATACATAAGTATCAATAACTTATAAAATGTAAAACTAAAAATAACAATACATAAGTATCAATAACTTATAAAATGTAAAACTAAAAATAACAATACATAAGTATCAATAACTTATAAAATGTAAAACTAAAAATAACAATACATAAGTTTTTAATAAAACTATTGCTAAACTGATAAAAAGCAGTTATATCACAGACAATTTAGAAATAAAACACTGGGTTATATATGATAAAACAATTATATTTTATTATACAAGTCAATTTCCGGAAGAAAGTTTAAAATTTGATGTCCAGTGACATTACTAAAAGATCTTGCATTGATGATGCTGAATAAAAACTATCCCTTGTAGATGCAAAGTCATCACAATCCAGCAAAATGTGTTGGACAGATTGTTGACATTAAAAAAGGGATATATTGGGGAGGTTGTCTCCCTAGTTCTAGGAAGAACACATCCCCTTAAAACTGAAGTCCAGAGTAATTCCCCTTGGTTTTAAAAAATAAGAACATACGGTACAGCATTGAGCTGACTAAATTGAGGCGTCAAAATATGGGTTGCTAATGATCGACCGAAAAATTATCGATAGATAAATACAACCCTTTCTAGCCGACAAGTTTTCTGGAGTAGACAGCAAATTCAGTTGTAACTCTATATAAATGTAATACTGATGAATGAAAGTAGGCACCAGACAATGTGTTGACATACCAAAGTAGATGACAGGTTTTGCTGGTTGCTGGCTTCTATTGAAACCGCTGTAAATAGCATCGAAATCCTGTAGAGATATCGGTAACGAAGGGCAGAGATAAGGTGCCGAATCGACTCCAATTTATTATCTCAGTGTTAAACTTTCGACAGGTCTGCACCGTAGTTCAGAAAGGTCGGGCATGAATCGACGCAGCTGTTTGTGATACTAGGGCAAGGCCGATATTGAGAACTGTATAGTTTGCAAAAGTTCTTTGAAGAACACAACCCTCTAAAACTGAAATCGAGAGAACTTCCTTGCTTTTAGGGCATGATAGGAATCCATACTAACATCATGCAAATTGGGTATCTTCAAATATTTCTAGTCAAAACGGCAACGGCGGGTGACTTTTTTCACGGCCATCTTGAAAAATTGCTATGTGAGTTGGGTGTAGTGATGTTCTTGAATTTATTGCTGATTTAGTGGTTTAGTGGAACTCTCGACTTTGGACGAGTCCTGCCAAATTTTGTCTAGTGGTATTGTTAAATTTATGCTGATATAGTTGTGTAGTGAAACTCCCAGATTTGAAAGGGATCTTGCAAATTTCGGACTAGTGGTGTTGTTGAATTTAAGCTTATATGCTGGTATAGTGAAACTCATGACTTTGGACGGGTATCGAATATTTGGGGCTAGTGGTGGTGTTGAATTTATGCCAATATACTTGTATAATGAAACGTCTGACTTCAAATAGGTACCTAAAAATTTTGGACCAGTGGTGTTGTTGAATTTATGGTGATAAACTGGTATAGTAAACCCCCTGGCTTTAGTCAGGTTATGGCAATTGGGGACAGACTTAGAGTTATACATTGTATATACTGGTATGTAAAACTTCTGACTTCAAACAGGTACCTACAAACGTGGGGTTGTGGTATTATTGAATTAATGCTGATTTACTGGTATAGTGAAACTCTCAACTTTGGACGGGTACTGCCAATTGGGGACAATAGTGTAGTTGGATTTATATATACTGGTTTACATCAACTCCTAAATTTCGAAGAGTACTGACGTTTTTGGCCTAGTGGCGTTGTTGAAGTCTTTACTCATGTAAAAAAAATCTCATGGCTTTAGACGGCCACTGAAGCATGGGTGGCATACAGGTTTGTCGAAGTTGGCTGATATACCCGTTTAAAAAAAAACCTTCTGATTTTGGACGGATGTCGACACATTTGGGGATTGTGGCGTTTGTGTTATTTGAAATATTGGTATCTCTGATGGGATTTGTGTTTGATAGAACACCAGTCATTCTTCTAGCCATTTCCATCTGGTTGTTTTACTTAATTAATTGCCGATGTCTAGGTATCTGGCGGTAACATGTGTTGAATCATGCAGAACACTGTTGGAAAATTATGCCATAAAAATAAATAAATAAATAAAATGAATGAATGAATGAATGAATGAATGAGTTCATAGCAGATCAGAAACAAAAACTCGTACAGCGAAACTTGTGATTAGACGCATACTTGGTATTAACAAGAAACATATCGGTAGTCTCATTGCGAACAGCTGAAAATTGTCAACGCGACGTAAAACAACATTCACCTAATCAACTAAATTACAAATGAGTGATACATTTAAAGTTAGTAGTATAGGCGTTTAGTTTAAACGACTTAAGATGGGTGTCATTTGCCGCCCAGGTGGGTAATTTTGTGTTTTAGTAAATTTTCACAATTTGACTTAACTTGAGTGCATGTCATAACTTTTAAATTTATCACGGCTACTTGAGAACCAAGTCAGATCGATATGAGCTGTACATACTGTCACATGCAGTAGCACCTTTAGGTGTCTTGTCCCAATACTTGAGGTTTTCCGCACTCGTGCACATGAACGGAAATGTGTATTCCCCAGATAACATCTTCCCAGTAAATAATAGAATACTTAAAATTTAATATACCGTGTGAAATACAGGTTAAATACTCAAACTTCGGAAGGGTTTCAATGGCTGAGTGTTGTAACACATCGGATTTTGGATCATCACCGGGACGTTTCGGTTTATGGGTTCGAGCACTCAGTTTATAAACTAAAATAAATGTTATCTTGGAAATACGTATGAAATACGGGTTAAATCGACAAATATCGAGAGAGCGCTAGAAGGCTGAGTGGTTTAAAGTGGTGTAAAATATCCGATTAAGGACCAAGTTGCGTCTTGGCATGTAGGTTCGAACACTTAAGTTTATATACTTATGAAGACGTTATCCGAAATTAAGGTCACAAGTTAAATTTTCTATTTTCGGAGTGGTCTCGGCAGTTGAGTAGGTGTAAAACGTCGGATTTAGAACCAAAGTTCATCTCAACGTCAAGTTTCGAACACTTGGGCAAAATTTAGTTCTCTGGCCAAACGTCGATGGTTTTCTCCGAGTAATTTGGTTTCCGCCACTATCTCAGGACTGACTGCTTCAAGTATAATAATGAAAAATCTTTATCATTATGATTGTGGCATGAAACAGCACTCATGAAGCTCAATTGAATTTCTTCTTAAATTAAAGTTTTAAATTACATGTACGCCCAAACAGACTGAGTAAAACTGTACATCCTACCACGTGAGACGTGGGCTCTCCATGTAAAAATGAATATTTAGATTTTTTGAAAATGAACTATCCCTGTTACAAAGACATGAGTATATAAAGTAAAAGTACAAAAATAGTGACGCAACTAATGCTCTTTTGTAAAAACTCATAAATGCGTTCTTGATTTAAATTTGGACTTGCTTTATAGCAGGTAACTGTATTTCACTTTTCAAAAATGTATAGACTTACAAGTTTATCATGGACTCATAGTAGCACTAGCATGTCATTAGTTTTTTTCATCCAACTTATATATAATTAAAATCCGGCATATTTCAACTAAAATAGCCATTTTTAAAATTTGAAACCCAGAAAGCACTTTTACCCATTGTGGGTAACAATCTCTTAAAATATCAATGCGCTTGAACCATTATTGTGGAGAAAACTGAAGATAGAGATTTTCGCATTTTGTCCGTTACGGGTTCCCATGGCAACACTGGACATTTGAAAATTTGAAAGTCCGAATGCACATATTTTATAATGGGCAACAATCCTGTAAAGAAGTTTGGGCCACTTTTTTTAAAGAAATATGTCAAAGATTTTCATATATTGTCGGTTCCCATGGCAATGGTAGCCAATTTGAAAACCTACCTGTACATCTACTCGATCCCGTAAAGTATAAATAAATTTTGACCACTAAATTATTCAAGAAAAAGTGAAAATAAAGATTTTACCATTTTGCCAGTTAGCCATTTTGAAAAGTTGAAAGAATGGATGGACATCTACCCATTAATGGTGCCGGGTAAGAATCCTGTAATGATTGTTGTAGAAAAATGAAGTTAACGATTTTAACATTCAATCAGTTTCTTTGACAATTATTATTATTATTATTATTTTCAGAAAATGAAAAACACAAAATTTAAACCCACAGACATATGGTTTTTGACAATGACTTGAAAATCAATCAGTAATCAATGCCGCAGTAATCAATGCATACGGTGACTGTGATTTGTGAGGAATCAGGAAAGAACCTTTGTTTATCACTGCACTTAAAGCGAATAGTGAAAAATTAATCTTGTACAGAAAAGACCTGTGGAAAGTTTAACACTAAGTTAACGAAATTGTGTCGAATCAACAGGTCATCTAGAGGCAACTCATCTAGCCCCATCGTTAGCCCTAACTCGGCAGCTTTTCGGCAGTTACGATATCTCTATTGTCAGCCACTAGCTATCCCTATCTCGACCAATCAGCATCCGCTTTCGACTACGTTTCGTTAGCTCAGTGTTATCTTTCAACAGTTCTGTACTGTATAGGCAAACAACATTGACCTGTCCGTTTGACCTTTCATTAGGAATATTCATATAGCAGGGTCCACCCAATGCATGGATAGTGTTAAGATCCAGGTTTAAATATATACAGTGCATTGGTTTACTCTATGAGGTGAGTATATCTCACGATGTATACAAAATAAGCGCAGGGAGGACGTACGCCGTGGGCGGCGGCTTTCAGCATACGTTGCGCACGTGGTAAGTGAGTTGTGCGTGCGTGTATCGTGCTTACCACGTACAATCTCCGTGCGATTGCCACGTTGTCGTACGGAGGCCGTACGTACACATGCAGCTGACGCACGCTTTCCTTACTCACTCGTACGTTGTAAGTGCGTGCAAGTACAGTGAACGTGACTCACGGCGTCAGTGCGTTGTGGGGTCGTTGGCTGTGCAGGGCACGCACGTCACACGTACTGCAGTACCGTAACTAGGCCCTTATATAAACCGAGGCAAGAACTGAAGATCAAATTATAATGACATACAGTACAGTCTCAATGTTTTACATCTTTCACATGTAAGGAGGGTATTATAATACAGTATAATAGGAAAGCTCAAAACTTGACCAGCTGTTGTAAAATAAGTCAGATGGTTTTGTGCATTGAAAACTAGTTTAACCACACCACGGGTATATACCGGACAAAAATAGGTCTATCATTTAACCTAGACTTTTCATAATATTTCTGCGTTTTCATAAGCAAGATCACTTGATACATCTATACAAGACAAGACGCTTAATGACGTAATCAGACCTCAATACAGCTAGTAACCAAAATGACAAATTAAATAATGACGCAAACGTTACAGGCTGACCAATTCGACGGATTTGTACCATAAAAACAGATAAACGGACAGATAAAATGAAAATGTCAAATTAGAAACATTTTCCCGATTTGACCATTTTTTTAATTAAAAGTACTAAAAATTCGGACTTGTTGTATGGAAACTGTACCGAAATCAAACAGTTAACGGTAAAAAAGTACCTCTTTTCCTCTCTCAGTCTCTATAAAAATATCGCTTCTGTGCGAAAAAGTACTTGGTTAAATTTTTACCGAGGCAGTTGCCTCGGTTGCCTCATAGGTAGTTACGGTACTGTACTGCCGTGAATCTGTAATGCGAACGCAGCTTGCACGCAGAGAAAGTTCTGCATGCACTAAAAGTGCTACGTCGTGTCTGCGTTCTCCTGTGTATTCACCAAAACGCACGGAGGCCGTACTTGCCACGTACGGATCGCCAAATTTCCCCCACGTTTTTACACGTAGACAGCACGCACTTGCACGTACGGCGGGTTGTGACCAAGGCTTTAGGGTATGGATTTTTGCCCCAAAATTTTAATCTGTGACTATATAACTCTATCATTCCGTATTATAAATTGCGCAAAAGAAAAAAAATCTTAAAATTTAGCTTTTGTGTTCAGAAATCTTGCAACTAAACAAGTTGTTTTCAACAAATATCACGCGTTTTCTGGGTCCAACTACCAAATTGAGAATTGTAATTTAATTCGCGGCTCATCGATCGCACAGGTGACTCAATACAGGTGACTCAATACAGGTGATAAGACAATCGTCTGGTTTACGGTCGGACCCCGATTTCTGTACATGTTTACTTATATTATGTAGCAATATCAAGTTGGTACCAAAGGTTGCCGTAAAAAAACTTTGAAAATGTTTATATAGATGAAATACGTGATCTGCCATCAGGGAAATGAGTTCGGGTGCTCCGGAAAGCTAAGCACCTCTTGCCTGTTAAGTTTAGCTAGCTACATGCGCCACGTGTGTAATAAAAAGTGGAAATGAAAGTAAAATGGAATGTTGGAACGTGTGTAATCAAAGTTTGGAATGAAAGAAACACGGGACTATATTCAGGGTAATTTTGGATACAGAGACATCATACTTATCAACAATATTGTGATGACGTCTATACAACTTTTTAATGGTCTTCATAATCCTTGGCTTGCAATATCCCCTCGTCAACAATTTATTTGTAAGCAGCTTGTTTCGTTGTATGAAGTTCCCGTAAAAACAAAACAAGAGGACTGTATCAACACGAAATATGTGAGCTACTGCTTACTTTAGTAAACCCCTGTTTTTAACTTCAAACATTGACCGTAAATGTAAAAAAATAAACGAAATCAGTAAACAGGAAGTAGATGTCTGGCAGACTTGAAATCTATACTTTCAGCATGGGACCTAATACATGTAATACTGAACTCGCACACAAAATTTCAAGTGGTTGAGTTAAGTAGTTGCATTGTTACGCCACATAGCGGTGTTGCCGCATAAACGCGCCCAACACGTCTATGTGGGGAATTCCAACGCATAAAGAGGTCGACCACGTTTATGCGGTAGCGTTCAACGCATAAAGATGTGTTGCTTATATGCGGCGGAAGGGTGCCTTTTTGACGCATAAAGAGGACTAATTTAAATGACTCGTAAAAAGTTTTATATCTCAACAAAAACGGTGGTGGTGATATTGATGATGACGTGGTGGTGACAATCACATACCACTCTCCACCGTAATTAATCAATTGACTAAGTTTCAGCTCAATCGGATGCGCGGTTTTCTTTCAAATGCACGGAAACCAAATCACACACACACACACACACACACACACACACACACACACACACACACTTTATTTTACCCCCTCACCACTGAGGGCGAAGATATAATAATTTAATGATAATGATGATCATCATCATATCATCGTCACGATGATAATGATGATGGTGGTGTTTTTAGTGAAGCTGGTAATGATGATGGAGGTGTAGGTGATGATAGTGAATGATATTGTTGTATCGTGCTTTAAATGTTTTCTTTATGCGGCTGAAGGTAGCATTTTTGCCGCATAAACACGTTCTCTTTATGCGTTGAAATTCCCCGCATAGACATGTTGGAACACGTTTATGCGACAACACCGCTATGTGGCGTAACATTGCATAGAAAACTGTTAGGAAATGTTTTGTTTCGGACTGATGGACGGGCAGATCGAAACCAGATTTTTACTGAGATCGTTAGGCGATATGTTTATAGAAAGTTAGGCCATTTCTTGTTTTGGAAAATGCTGTTCGTATAGTCACAATAATTTGTTAAATTAATTTTAATCAGCAGCACATGACAATAAAAGCAAAAACGGCACACTCACGAAAACAAAACCAGCACATGACAGTGTCACGAGTGTGTGTCTCCGCATGACAGTGCCGGTTCATCAATAAGCGCCCCCTACATCCGTTTCTGCGCCCCCTACATCCGTCTGTTCCTGCGGCGTTACCGAGAAAATACCGGTACATGTATACTTGTTGCATGTGTATTGTTATATAATTATAAGAATACGGTAGTTAATTAAATCACGTTTTAGGAACAAAATATCGACTTTATAAAAGGAATTTGAAAACTTAGTGTTAAACTGTACAAAGGTCTGTTCATGTTCCTGGTGGAAGTTTGTGTGTTTAACTAAATTTGCCAGTTATTGTTATCATTATATATTTGATTTAATCATGGCATGATATCCTTTCCGAAATGGATAAATGATTTTAGTAGCAAATAAATATCATATGCCTTCGAAGACGGGTGAGCGTTACTATAAGTAGAAAATAGGATTAACGACTTTTATATCTATTTGTTTCAAATTGATATATAGAATGTTCCTACCAAGCCTTATTCAATTTGTGATGGGATTTCCCCCCACCATTTTTCACTTGCCCCTTACTAGCCGAATATAAACATAAAATGATATGTTCAGCATTTTTTTTTTAAATCTTCCTTTCTGAAACAATACAGACGATTATTTTTTACTGACTTTGATATGGTAGCTCAGTTGGTAGAGTGCTTGTTTCGTATTTAGAAGGTTGGGGTTCGAACGAACCCATGCCTCGGTCTGACCAAGACTTGAAAATGGGTAGTCACTGTTCTTTCGATGAGCATCCGCCATTTAGAAATGAAAGTCACGAGGTCTTTCGAAAGAGATCTTAAAAACAATCCCTGTAAATTGCCATGAGCGCATCGCAAAGGCTAAATTCATGTCAATCCACCTATAGCTGGTGGCATCTCAATATACAGTCAAACCTGTCTATAAAAGCCACCAAAGGGAACCAGTAAAAGTGGCCTTTATGGACAGGTGGCCCTTATATACAGGTTCAAATAATATGAATAAAGAACAATTTGGATACAATTCGACTGGCCTTTATAAGCAGGAGACCCTTATATAGAGGTGGCCTTTAAGGCAGGTTGGACTAGCAAGATAAATATCCTTTACAATGACATAAAATCCTATTGAATAATTTTCACTCCTGAAAAAGCAGATGTATCTAAAGTAACTTACTTTGTAAATTCTAACACTATTTTAACCAAAAACTGGGTGTGGTTCAGGTTGAAACAAATGTTTCGGTTTCCATTAAAAAACGACGTACTTGAATGAAAACAGACAATCAACACATATATTGGACGGCAATGGTGGAACCAGCAACTTGAGGGGAAGGGGGTCCGGCAGTTCTGTTCATGACATTATATATGTTTTTCTGTGCTACTTAATAATATTGCAGAAAATTGCTGCTTTATACAACATTTAAGAAACATTAAAGGAAGCATGTCGCAAGACCGCTTACCTCATTCTTCCACATTAACGAAAAATGGAACCCCTCTTTCCAAATGTCATGGGTCTGCCACTGGACGAACGCTGGGTATAACAAACATGGTACTCCCACCATGCTTGTGATCAACAGCTGGATCTTCTCTCTCTCTCTCTCTCTCTCTCTCTCTCTCTCTGACTACCTCGATGGTTAAGTGGTAGAGCATCCATGTCAAGAGCGGGTGGAAGTGGGTTTGAACCTGTCGGATGTTTCCGCTTTCTTCCCTGGCGATCAATTGAAGATATCAGGGTATCGACTTGTCACATAGTTACCGTATAATGAGACTGGGAGAGTGGTCTGATTTTCTTTAGTGTACTGATTCTGTAAGCTAGCACCCCAAAGTTGCACATCTCATCGCGACTGAAAACTAACTCTCCTTTTCTGTCTCTCGTGGCATTTTCTTGATTTTTAAACTCAGCATCTTGATGAAATTTGTTCATTGCTGGAGTACTATGACAGTTAGTCCGACTAATATGACAGTCATAACATTTATTAAGTTATTTATTTATTTCCACAAGAAAATATTTTCACAAAATGTTTTCACAAAATGCAAACATCCATATATGAATTGATATTTTTTTCAAAAATGTTTTCTCTCCGAATCTTTCACATCTAAAGACATCATATCATGTTCATAAGAATAAAAATGTCGATTTTCGGAAAATCGACACTGCACCAGCGTATTTTATAAATATACCGTCATATTTTGCAGTCCCACAATAATTTTTGACTTGGGATTAAACTTTGATCCACAATGTAAATCTAAATAATATTTATAAATATAACATTGTCGGTAATCTTAAATATAAGTGTAATCTCTAGTTCTTAATCTATATGCCGACGGTCCCACCAACTCAATGCAATGATTTCCATGTAGCCCCATATCTGGCTTTGGAAATCCCAATGTTTCTATGAATAACATAGCAACAAAATATAGTCTGGATTCCCGGTTTCGAATATTTAACCGACCTGGTCAGTGTTAAATTTATGATTTATAATGGTTATTGGATATTGACTGGCATCAACAATGTCTCGATATGGGTAAATAATCTGTTTTAGTAAGTCCGACTCCATAATCAATCACTTTTCATCAGGGCACATAAAAAATGTACTGTCAAAACATCATAAATTTAGTAGATCCACATGTATATATTTGTACCCGTTTTAGGACAAAAAATACAATAACCATCTAGATATCCACTGAAAATCATTACCATAGTACCAGTGATTTTATTTTTATAAACAAACGCGATTTGTCTTTAAATTACGTTTGCAGACGGAGACTGCAGGTGTTTTTTCAGAGCACCAAAATAGACGTCATTGTTTTTGATAATTACGTCATTTTATTGTTTTGGCTCTAAGGACCCTTTTCTCATGGAACGGCTCATATGTTTTTATGTGAGCTTGTGACTCTCAGCATTATTCTTGTTAAAATAAAAATAATATCACAGAAGGGGTATTTTTCTAAACATCGTTTTTCAGAAATCCTGAAATATATTTTGAAAAGTTTTGAAAATAATACAAAAAGCATAAATATAACAAGACCCTATCTACAAGCTAAGCACCTGTGGAAACTCTTGTTTATGGACCCGCCAATGACCATTGTAATAAGCCAATGAACCAAATGAGGTGACGAGTCAACAGAATTGAAATAATGGTGTTTATAACATTTTACCATTGCATCAACCTTTCAAAGTATTTACTTTGCTTCATGATTTTGATTGGAACATGGATTGGTATGCTTGTGTTTTATTTTAATATTTGATCAATATTTGATCAAAAACAAACAAGCAAAAGAAACACTTTGAAACTGGCAAATTAGGTTAAACACATGAACTTCCACCAGGGAAGTGATTAAAGGAAATAGTCAAATACAGAGTAGTAAAATTAGCAAACATTAACGCTAAATATTGTTCTTTTTGTGCAAGCTGTAAATGAATGTACGTGCAGTTTTACACGAAATTAAAAAATGCATAAGAAAACAAGTGAAAATGAACAAAAATTCAGAATTGGCGTTTATAGACGAACTTGGTTTCTTGGTTAAAATTTGTTTTACCTGGCATCAGCAAATTACGAAGCTGCAGTCAAACCTGTCTATAAAGACTAACCAAGGGAACCAATAAAAATGGCCTTTATGGGCAGGTGGTCTTTATATACAGGTTCCAATAATATAAAAAAGAATGGGGATACAATTCTACTGGCCTTTATAAGCAAGTGACCTTTAAGGCAGGTTGGACTGTATATGCAAAGACACATTTTTCTTAAAAATCTCAAGGCTTAATCTAAACAAGTGTCATGTGACGTGGGAGTTTTGCGCATGCGTTTTTGATCTGCTTTATACTTATATGAACTAACTTCAGCCTCTTAAAGTGCTAGTTCACTTGTCCGCAGTGTCGCATATACTGTGCCGACCAGTAAATTACTTGGTTTGTTGAATGTTGGTTTACACCGCATCAGCAATTTTTCAGCTATTCGCGACGAGAACTATTTTATTTTATTAATCTCTATAAATTATTATTAAATATGATGCAAAAAACAATAAGGAGGTGGTTATGCGCAGGTTCAGCTTTCGAATTAAAAAAGGTATTTTATGAAATTAAATTTTTGAAAAATGAGCAGAAATCCAGAAATGCGTTTATGAATAACCTTCCATATATATAAGGTGGGTTGGTGTGTAATTTTTCCTACAGTACAAAGGCTTAAGGAAGTTTTTGTAAGTGTTATTAACTATAGGCCCGGAAGTTCTCCAGGATATTAAAATATATACTTCGAGTATCATCCCACGATTGTACCGGCGGAACCCACTTAGAATTAATCGAACCCGTTGATTAACAAATAATAAATCAATGAACATTTTCAGAAAAACGAGAAGCATTTTCTGTAAATGCTCCCGATAGGAAGTTTTAAACATGGAAATATCGGTTTCAATAACCAGGAAAAATGTAAACAATAAAGCTCTGTCAATGTCAAGTGGATGTAGACAAACCGGGATTGAACACAAAGACAATTAACGATGAATGACCAGCGTGTTTGATACCGGGCGTGGGAAATTAATGAAATATAGAGAACTTTGAAACTAAAACTGAATAAAAATAAATGCCAGTGTCAATATCTATGTCATGTGCAGAACTTAGTATTTTTACTTAAAAATAATAGTATTAAAAATTCTGCAATGGCAATTTGAAGATTTATTATAAAACCTTTGCAATTGAAAAGCGTGTGTTAGTGGCATTATTTGTGCCATGTGCATAATTTAGATTTAAAAAAAATCTGCAATGATAATATGAAGATTTTTTTGTAAAAACCTTTGAAATTGAAAAGCATGTGTTAGTGTAATAATTTGTGTCATGTGCAGAACTTAGAATTTTTACCTAAACGAATCGTATTAAAAATTCTGCAATGGCAATTTGAAGATTTATTATAAAACCTTTGAAATTGAAAAGCATATGTCAAGGTAACCCCCAACAGGTCAAAAATTAAAATGGGCGTTTAGTGGGCTGATTAGTCGGACTAGTGTAAAATGTCAATATTTGTGTCGTGTACAGAATTTAGAAATTTTATTGAAAGAAATACCAGTATTAAAAATTCTTCAATGGCAAATTGAAGAAGATTAAATATTTCTTTTGGTAATAATTCTTCGAAATTCTACGCAAAGCAATTTAAAAAATTAAATATCTCTTTTTGTAAAACAATCTTCAAAATTTTGCACATGACATGACACATGTCCTGGCCTTTAAAGGCCGAAATATTGGATCGGTTTTTCTCCGATTTCTTGACATGACAGTTTTTACCGGCATGTATTTTCACCAGTGTTCCCGATGCACTAACAAAGAAAAATTAATATATCTTATGATGGGTTATTATGTAAAACGCCTATTTTCGACCCCCACTCGGGACAGATCCTGGTGCGAGAAAGTTTTTTTTTCTGACCCCTACTGGTCTCAGTATGAATACTTGTTGTCTGACCATACGCAGTTGTTCTTAGTGTACATGTAAGGACCTGGTACTAAAACACTTTGATTCACAGTACTTGGACACCTGGTTCCTGACCTGATCATAGGCAACTGTTCTTAGCTTACTAGTACATGTTGGAACCTGCTCCTAAAAGTTCTTAGACCAACACCACTTGAGGACAGGTGCCCATTCATTGCCAACGTGTACCAATGCAGTGATCATGCGTCTTGTTTTTCTTTCATGTTCTTTGTTCTATTGCCTTTTGTATACTCGGGCACAACATTATGACGGTGTCATATACCATTTTCTTAAATGTATTTTATGATTAAATTTTAAAAAAAGGTATATGACAATGGGGTTCATCACTTGTTACAACTGCGAACCCCATTTAGGACAACTAGAGCCATGTTTTTCTAATTAATGTTACCACACCTTAGAATATCATATGATTAATAATTCTCTCAAAGCAGACTTTATTAGTTGTGCAAAAATTGTAAATTTGACTAGTTTAGGTTACTGTGACCTAAAATATAGGCCAAGTCAACCAGCTTCGCAAACTTTACAAAGCTTTATGCCTTTATATTATGTGTTAAGTCTTAAGCCTCTAAATATTTTGGAAAAATCATGAAAAAAAGATGTTATGTCTTTGTGAAGTTGATGCAAGTCAAGGTCAACCAACTTCAAACACTTGGTAGAACTTTATGTCCCGATTTTATATATGAAGTTTCAAGCATCTATGCCATTAGGTTCACGACAAGAAAGAAATATTTTAAGAATTTACTACTTTAGATCACTGTGACCTTGAATGTCAAGGTCCATCAGGTTTGCCAGCTTGGTAGAACTTCAGGTCCTGATACATGAAGTTTCATTTTAGTTCATGACAAAAGACGCTTTATGGTTTTACTATTTTAAATCACTGTGACGTTATGTGTAGTTCAAGGTAGACCAGCTTCAGGGAGCAAACTTGTAGAAGTTTATGACCTGGTGCTATATCTAAAGTGAAGCTTCAAGCTCCTACATATTTTAGTTCATGACAAGAAAACGTTTTAAGGTGTAATTACTTTAGGTCACCATGATCTTGAATGTAGGTCAAGGTCTGTCAAATTCTCAAACTAACTACAGCTGCATGTCTTATGCTATATACAGTACAGCCTGTCTTAAGACCACCTCTATTTAAGGGTCACCTGCTTATAAAGGTCAGTAGAATTGTATCCCAAATGTTCTTTATTCATATTATTTGAACCTGTATATAAAGGTCACCTGCCCATAAATGTCACTTTTACTTTTTCCCTTGGGTGGCCTTTACAGAGACGTTTTACTGCATGAAATTCTTATACATGTAGTACATGGAAAATAAATGTTTAAAGGTTTTAACACTTTAAAAAGGCCACTGTAACCTTAAATTTAGGCCAAGGTCAACCAGGTTCGCAAACTCTGTACAGCTTCTTGTTATAGTGCCATATATGAAGTCACACCCTCCTAAGCCCTTTGGATTCAAGACAAATAAACAAGAGGCCCATGGGCCTGATACGCTCACCTGATAACTAATGGCTAGCTGATAGATTTAGAGAAAACATAAATACTAAACCCCAATGACTTTTTTCTTTACATCATGATAACCATTGTATCAATACCTACAACATTCTAATATACATGCCTATACAAAAAGTTAATAGTTTTCAAGATAATTAACCATTTCAGGATTGTTTCACATCTGTGACCTTGACTTTAGAACCCATGACCGTTTTCTATACATCAAAATGATCGTTGTATCGATACCTACAACATTCTAATATACATGCCTATACAAAAAGTTTATAGTTTTCGAGATAATAAAACATTTCCGTATTGTTTCGCATATGTGACCTTGGCCTTTAAACCAATAACCTTTTTTTTATACATCAAAATGGTCGCTGTATCAATACCTACAACATTCTAATATACATGCCTATACAAAAAGTTTATAGTTTTCGAGATAATTAACCATTTCGGTATTGTTTCGCATCTGTGACCTTGACCTTTGAACCCATGACCTTTTTCTATACATCAAAATAATCGTTGTATCAATACGTACAACATTCTAATATACATGCCTATACAAAAAGTTTATAGTTTTCGAGATAATTAACCATTTCGGTATTGTTTCGCATCTGTCACTTTGACCTTTGAACCCATAACCTTTTTTTTATACATCAAAATAATCGTTGTATCAATACATACAACATTCTAATATACATGCCTATACAAAAAGTTTATAGTTTTCAAGATAATTAACCATTTCGGTATTGTTTCACATCTGTGGCCTTGACCTTTGAACCCATGCCCTTTTTCTATACATCAAAATGATCGTTGTATCAATACCTACAACATTCTAATATACATGCCTATACAAAACGTTTATAGTTTTCGAGATAATTAACCATTTCGGTATTGTTTCACATCTGTGACCTTGACCTTTGAACCCATGACCTTTTTCTTTACATCAAAATGATCATTGTATCAATACCTACAACATTCTATTATACATGCCTATACAAAAAATTTATAGTTTTCGAGATAATTAACCATTTCGGTATTGTTTCACATCTGTGACCTTGACCTTTGAACCCATGACCGTTTTCTATACATTAAAATGATCGTTGTATCAATACCTACAACATTCTAATATACATGCCTATACAAAAAGTTTATAGATTTCGAGATAATTAACCATTTCAGTATTGTTTCACATCTGTGACCTTGACCTTTGAACCCATGACCTTTTTCTATACATCAAAATGATCGTTGTATCAATACCTACAACATTCTAATATATATGCCTTACAAAAAGTTTATAGTTTTCGAGATAATTAACCATTTCGGTATTGATTCGCATCTGTGACCTTGACCTTTGAACCCATGACCTTTCTCTATACATCAAAATGATCGTTGTATCAATACCTACAACATTCTAATATACATGCCTATACAAAAAGTTTATGGTTTTTGAGATAATTAACCATTTCAGTAATGTTTCACATCTGTGACCTTGACCTTTGAACCCATGACCTTTTTCTATACACCAAAATGATCGTTGTATCAATACCTACAACATTCTAATATACATGCCTATACAAAATGTTCATAGTTTTCGAGATAATTAACCATTTCGGTATTGTTTCGCATCTGTGACCTTGACCTTTGAACCCATGACCTTTTTCTTTACATCAAAATGATCATTGTATCAATACCTACAACATTCTATTATACATGCCTATACAAAAAATTTATAGTTTTCGAGATAATTAACCATTTCGGTATTGTTTCACATCTGTGACCTTGACCTTTGAACCCATGACCGTTTTCTATACATTAAAATGATCGTTGTATCAATACCTACAACATTCTAATATACATGCCTATACAAAAAGTTTATAGATTTCGAGATAATTAACCATTTCAGTATTGTTTCACATCTGTGACCTTGACCTTTGAACCCATGACCTTTTTCTATACATCAAAATGATCGTTGTATCAATACCTACAACATTCTAATATATATGCCTTACAAAAAGTTTATAGTTTTCGAGATAATTAACCATTTCGGTATTGATTCGCATCTGTGACCTTGACCTTTGAACCCATGACCTTTCTCTATACATCAAAATGATCGTTGTATCAATACCTACAACATTCTAATATACATGCATATACAAAAAGTTTATGGTTTTGAGATAATTAACCATTTCAGTAATGTTTCACATCTGTGACCTTGACCTTTGAACCCATGACCTTTTTCTATACACCAAAATGATCGTTGTATCAATACCTACAACATTCTAATATACATGCCTATACAAAATGTTCATAGTTTTCGAGATAATTAACCATTTCGGTATTGTTTCGCATCTGTGACCTTGACCTTTGAACCCATGACCTTTTTCTATACATCAAAATGATCGTTGTATCGATACATACAAAATTCTAATATACATGCCTATACAAAAAGTTTATAGTTTTCAAGATAATAATTATAATTAGAGGTAAAAAAAATTAGGTCACGACCTTCACAATTGACCTTGACCTCATTTTGAAGATACTAACAAGAAGATGTCAAAACTGAAAACCCCATGTCATTATCTGGTCAAATAGTCAAGTTATAACAATTTGAAGCTATTTTACGATTTTTTCAAAATTAAACGCAAAAACGCGTAACCTATTTTTTATCCGAATTTCACAAAATGAACAAACTATAGGCTTAAGACCCTAGAGAAGCCAAATATCACATCAGATTTTTTCTCCAATCAGTACTTTCGGAGAAGAAGATTTTTTTAAGATTTTTGCACCCCTAGGTCACCTTGACCTAGTTATGGTAGCCATAGCAACGCCACGAACAAATCTGAATTGCACCGGCCCATATATTTCTGACAACATTTCATTAAAAACTGTCCAGTAGTTTCAGAGGAGAAGTGGAAAATAGATGTTAACAACGCACACACACACGCACGCACATACACACGCTGCGCTATGCCATAAGCTCACATGACCTTCGGTCAGGTGAGCTAAAAATGAAATTGACATTTAAAGGTTTTATTACTGTATGTCAGTATGGAATTTTATATTGGTCAAGGTCTATGAGCTACATAAAATTGTTAAGATGTTTTGTCCTGATGCTGTATTTGAAGTTTCATAAGCCTTTTGGTTTACAATAAGATCTTTAAAATTTTTGTTACTTTAGGTCACTGTGACCTTGAATGTAGATAAAGATCAACTAATTTCACAAACTTGAAAAGGCTTTGTCCAAGAAACATTCACATCAAGTTTTACTAATACTGGTTTACCGTTCTGGAGAAGAAGTTGAAAATGTGTAATTGTTAACAAGGCAGTCAGACAAACACCACACAACAGATAACAATCATGTCAGGTCACCTTGAACCTTTTGCTTAGGTTACCCACTCACATGAATAAGAAGCCCAAAATGGCATTCCACAATTTCAGCCAGTTGAGCAAAAATGGTGTTTTAATCAATCTTATATTAAATGTTCTATTTTCATAATTGTCTTTTACCCACAGGCTTTATTTTACAAGAGACATGTTTCTTCTATATCTGTTCGTTAGGGTATTTTGCCATGTGAAAGGAAGCCTTGCCTCTGACTGAAATGTAAAAACCCTCCAGTGAGATTTCCCTGTCCTATGTGGATACCTGTATTTATAATGGATCTAACAGACAATGTAATATAAAGAGAAATTAAAAATAAAATCATTCATTCTTTTTATTCAATATATTGCACTATCAAAACCTTGCATAGTTGATATAAAAAACAATTTTCATACAAAACATGTACTTAAGTTGTGATACAAATGAATAATAAATACATGTACAAATACATAAAAAAACACAACCAAAAAGGAGTCAAATACAAAATGTATTTCGAAAAATGGAGACAAATTTATTTGGACAAAGGGAGACAAATAAATATGTATTTGAACAAAGGGAGATAAATACAAAATCTCATTTTGACAAAGGGAGACAAATACAAAATGTATTTGGACAAAAGGAGACAAATACAAAATGTATTTGGATAAAGGGAGAAAATTAATATGCATTTGGACAAAGGGAGATAATTGTATTCGGACAAAGGGAGATAAATATAAAATGTATTTGAACAAAGGGAGACAAATACACAATGTATTTTGTGTAGATAACCAGCAACACACCCATCATATAAATGAAAACTAGGAATGAAATGTTTCATCATGTATATCATATGGATATCATGAAACAAATGCAATGATACTCAACAAATGCTCAAAGTATCAAACACTGTAACAGTCATATGTTCATACCAAGAACCAAATAAAAACAGACCAAAACTTGTTTGTGAGTTAATGCAATGAGGTCTAAGTCTTTTGAACCTTTTGAATACATACTATCTTGATTCAAATTAAAATAGGACATGTTCCTATTTCTATTTTATCTAATTTCATTCAAGAAAATATGAATTATTGTCATGATATGGAGAGACTCTGATAAAATTGCAGGTTTGGGAAAATGTGTATTGCCTCCATATTCTTAACAAATATAACTATGATCTGAATGGCATCATTAAGAGAATATATTGTTGTTTGTTTATGCCAAAAATTGATGGAGTGGAGTGATAGTATTAACCAACTGCCTCTTCCAAAGTTTCTGGACAAAACATCGACTTTTAGCAAAGAAAAGAAGGACAGACAGACAAATTGACATACAAAACCAAAGAATGGCCAACATGAAAATGTAAAAACAAACCCGGATGCACTTATATGTAATTATATGCACTGTCTCTTCAAAAATACCTGGAAAAACCACCAACTTTTAGCAAAGAAAGGAAGGACAGACAGACAAATTGACATACAAAACCAAAGAATGGCCAACATGAAAATGTAAAAACAAACCCGGATGCACTTATATGTAATTATATGCACTGTCTCTCCAAAAGTACCTGGAAAAACCACCAACCTTTAGCAAAGAAAGGAAAGGCAGACAGACAAATTGACATACAAAAACAAAGAATGGCCAACATGAAAATATAAAAACAAACCCGGATGCACTTATATGTAATTATATGCACTGTCTCTCCAAAAGTACCTGGAAAAACCAACAAAATTTATCAAAGAAAGGAAGGACAGACAGACAAACTGACATGTGAAAGCAAAAAGTGGCCGACGTGATAACCCAAAACCATACCCGGATGCACTTATAAGAAATACAGTATATAAATACAATATATACACTTAGCTGACAGAGATATAAAGAGGTTTTAAAGTGTTTTTTAAAGGAAAAAATATTAAAACTATTTTCCTCGCACTTCAACATGACACTATGAAGTGCATTCAAAATTAGCTGGCCGTTAAGCTTTTTAACAGCAATATTGCATAGTAATAACCTCTTAATGGCAACCATCTTGCTTCCTTATTGAAAGTACTGTAAAACCCTGATTCTTCAGTCACATTTTGGTGTTACAAAGAGATTTGGCAATAAATCAGGGGAGACTTATAAAGAGACACATAGAATAAATACATTTTTTTTAAAATAGGGTCAAAATGAAAATATAATTTCATGCATTTTAAAAGGATCAGTATATAAACATCCAAATATCCTCGTCTTTTTAAAAATGCATCTTAAAAATGTAAAATATCTATTAACATCGTTAGAAGAGCCATAACTACTGGTTATTTACTGGTTAAATAAAAAAGATAGAATGGTATTTTCTCTGTAGTTCAGAAATCAATAATTGGCCATGATTGGCTCTAACTATATTTTTGGACCAAAGTATTATTTCAGGGTCAATAGTACAAGGGCCTGGTCTAGAATGAACCCTGTATTACAACAGCAAATCAATGACATACATGTCCTGAACTCTGACCTTGTAAACCCCCCTCCCCACATAAACACAGGATCCTGACCCTGTCCCCAATAATGAAAAGAAAGCCAATTTCTGACAGTAGATCTAGTCTTGTAAAAAATGGGGTCAATGGTGATACAGGGTTCGTACAGACATTTGAACTCCAAATTTAATGACTTTTTAGGGTCTTTGCAAATTTAAGGCCTAATCAGAGGTACAATTTTAGCAAAAACAAATTTGGTGCAAAGGCAATTCAATCAATAAAACAATTACTTACATGTCCATAGTAACAACACTTGAAGTGGATAAGGTTGAAGTTAGGCATTTGGAAGGGCCAGGTACCTTTAAATTGCTCCTTTCAAGTAACTTATTAATTATTATTTATTTATTTACATTTGTTTATTTGCAACCACTTACAATCAGACACCCAAATGCCCAATTTCAAGGGCTTTTTAGGGCCTTCAGGATAAATTCAAGGGCTTTTTAAGGTCAGACCTGTTTTTAGGGTCTTTTTAGTGCAAACCTCAAAATTTAAGGACTTTTCCAGGCCTGTACGAACCCTGTGATATGTCATATTCAATTCACTTGAAATCTTGTACAAAAAGAGATATGGCTATTAAAATCCCAAATAAAAATGATAAATTTACAACATATCAAAACATGCATAAAAAGCTATAGGGGTTTTACTGAATTTACTCAAAAATTAACCTGCTATATAATAGATATATGAAAGAGATTTAACAAATGCTATAAAAATATTACACACACTCCCATAACTATTATTACACACACTTCCAGACAGGAGACTAG
Organism: Anadara kagoshimensis; assembly: GCA_021292105.1. NCBI lineage: Eukaryota > Metazoa > Mollusca > Bivalvia > Arcoida > Arcidae > Anadara > Anadara kagoshimensis. The sequence goes on from CM037863.1 coordinate 9,339,606, forward strand.
CAATACAGGCTCAAACTTGTTACATATAAATATCCACACCAGCTCATCATACTCAAAACTTATTACACTGTCATAAAAAAAATTCTATGACCACATTAGTCAGATTCACTGTTTTAAGGAAACAACTAAAGTTAACGGAGTTCGCCAATGTACCACAGTTTCTGCAGAACAATTATTTCCAACAGAGATCCAATCATTTCAGTTTATGTTTTCCAGTAAAAAATGACGTTACAATAATAAATTTTGATGTAAACATTTTCCAAACAGTTCCACACAAGGGGTATTTATCACATGGTATGCTGCCAGACTCCAATGAAATTTATACAGATTGCTTTCATCAGATCTTTAATTGGCATTGTAAAACCATGATACCACTACATTATAGGGAATGATTTAAACCAGGAAGGAATGCTGGTGTATATACTTTGAATGGGCTAAATCCCTTCTTTGAAAATTATAAATAAAAAGGTAAAATTTTTGAAATATACATAAATCAGTTTTTATTTTAGTCATCATGCCAAATTTCATATATAGAAATCAAATATTGACAATCTTGCAGTATTTGAAAGTGATATCTTAGCTTAATGATCTTAATGTGTGCAACAAAGTTGTATTTCTTGAAAAACAATTTTCTTTGAATTTTTTCAAATTTTTCATGATAAAAACTATTAACTGAAAAACAATCAACTTTTAGCAGAATGTTTTTTAACACTTAACTGTAATGAAGATCTTCAGTCTGTAATGATCAGATCAGTTTTAAACAAGTATAAAAAGTTATGGATGACAATGTATATGTATATAATATATATACATTATGTATATCAGACTATGGCTCAACAAACTTTATTGGTGGATAACAAAGAAATTGATGAATGCACCAAGTTTTTAATATGTACCGACGACTGATCTCATCAGTCATCAAAATATGTAAAGGATGTGAATACAAAAATGTACAATAGATGTATGGATGTCTGTATGAATGCAGTAGGTGTACATGTAACAGCAATTATGATTTCTACTACATGGTGAAACTTGAATCATGTAATTCTATCTTTATATACCTGGGAAAGGAAAATCAACTCAAAATGTCCAGCTTGACTGCTATGTTTGTTAGTTTTTTGGGGAAATACAGTTATGTTACATTTAAGAAAACTTTTCAAAACAAGGTAAATCCTGTAAACCCGAAAAATTTGAAGGCAGTTTCATTTTGGAACTTTTCATGATTAAGCCTTTGCTTGATATGTCTAGAATTGATCTTCAAATGTTTCATGAACAAAAATAAACTTATACTTTTATCTATATGAATATACATGTATATACTTTTAAACAAAACCATCTTGGTTAAGTCTATACCACTATAAGAAAGTAAAGCATCTAGGCCAAGAAAAGAAGTGCGTTTTTTCCACTTTCCCTAAATTACCCTAAAAATTTTGCCATTTTTGACATGCAAAATCACGAATCTACCTAACTGCCCTATTTTGTTAAGAGGCAAAAACACGTGACCTATATTAGTCCATAGTCCAGACAATTAGACTAAGTCTAGTATACTCAACAAGGGTATTGAAACAATTGGTGGTTAAACAAACATAACATCACCTGAATTCAACATGATGATACATTTTGTGACTTAAAATGGTGTTGGGGCTAAATGACATGGTTTAATGAGTCTATAAGACTAACTTTCTCCAATGACCAAATTAAGTTCTTGTTCTCTGGTCCACACTTATTGATGTTGTTTGGCTGTCTGACATGTTCAATGAGTCGGTAAAAAAAACGTCATTTGAGCATGGTTAAATGACTCTGACAGACTAACTTGTACCAATGTCATAATGACCAAATGAAACTCTTTGTTTCTCTCTCTCTCTGGTCTGAACTATGATGGTTTTGGAGCTGTCTGAGATGGCTGAATGAGTCCATAACCGAGAGCTTTCTCCAATGCTTCAGAGACACATTTTTTGGATTTCTCTCGTTCAGGTTCTTGTAATATAGACACTGCCATTAAGACTTCTAGCATCTGTCCCTCAATAACTTTCTCTGCCACATCTTTACCCGCGTCAATCATGTTCGATATGATATAACAGCCTCGGTGCTGAATTTCGGCATTCTCATTCACAGCCAAAGACAATAATATTTCATACCATGGTTTAACCTGAAAATATAAATATCAACATCAAAATTTTGTATTTTATTAGTTAAAACCATCCCAGAGATTACAGGTAGTTGGTTATTCTAGTTTGAAGCAACTGAGCTGCATATTGTGAAATCCCTAATTTTTGGTGTTTTCGCAAAGTTTCATTTTTTTCATGGGCACCTTGCTCTACAGCTGAACTGAAAACATGTCTAATTTAAAACAGCAGCCAGTAATTTCAAACAGATAGCTTGTCAGTATGGATGCATCATTTTAAGAATGTTGCCCCATAAACTTTAGCACTGAATGCTAATGAACACTGATGCCAAAATCTAGACAATAGCTCAATTAGCTCTTTTGTGCAGATTAAGTAAAATCCTCCAAAAAAATATTATCAACTAACCATCACAGTCACAATATTTCAATATTTTTCTATATAAATGTGTGTGTGAGGGGGGGGGGGATTTGGTTCCTGGGCTAGACCTCCAGATAGAAAGAGAGAGAGAGAGAAGGGGGGGATCACTTACAGCTAATACTTTTTGACATATTTGAGAGAGAGAGGGAGAGGGAGAGTAAGAGAAAGATTTATTTGATGTCTGGGTCAGCAATGCCAGACCGAGAGAGAGAGAGAGAGAGAGAGAGAGAGAGAGAAGAAGAGAGAGAGAGAAAAGGGGATCACTTACATCTAAAACTTTCTGACATATTTTTGGGTCCTGTGTCAGCATGGCTAGACCTCCAGATGCAGCTCTTACTAATAATGGATCCTCTGATTCTCCACAGTATAAAGTCCAGAGTTTTACTAAGTCATTTTCCTCCAAGAATCTTTTGCGATACTGTAACAAAATACAAACACATGTAAAAGGTGCAATTAAATATGGCGAGAACACAGAAAGGCTAGCATAGAAAATGGCAAAATGAAAACAAACATCAGTGGCCAGTGTTTTTCAAAGTAATTATAGGATAAAAGATAGAACTTGTGTTTTTTTGGGGTGGGAAATGTCTGTTGGGATTTTATTAATTTTTTTTTAAATCTGTCTGAAAAATGTCACACAGTTCTGTGTGTCTCTAACAATCATGTACATTACAAATCTTGTATTTCTATTTGACCACACTTTAACTATTGACCTATCGCCGACCATGCCTATTATGTTCTGACACTGACCGCCATCATGGCACCAAAACAGTATCACGACAACGAATGACGTACTAGTGTCAGTGACATCATTAAGCGTCACAATTCATACCAAGTTTTCATTCTTTTTGTGTCTAATTCAAGTATTCCATGACTTTGTCGGAACATTGTGGGCATGGTTGGTGACCCATCAATTGTACACCCAACATAAATCAAGAAACACAGTTTAATTATGTAGATCAAGGTCACAAGGTGGGGTCTAAGAACTTTAGCATTACACAACATTCACTGGTCAATCTCTCTAACATCTTGTGGGGGCTTCTGTGGCCAAGTGGTTCAAAGCCTGTAATTATGAATCACAGTGCCTGTAACAACCAGGTATCAACCCCACTCAGGACAGATATTTGTGTGAGAAAGTTTGTCAGTTTGCTTTCTGGAGGTTGCTGGTTTTCTTCAGGTACTCCCATTTCCTCCCACCATTCTAGTATAGGCCATCTGGATATAAGTGAAATAATCTAAACTAGGGTGTAACACACCATTACTCAACTCCACTAAGTATCATCTTGAGTTGTACAGTATAAGGGAGTTAACTCTTTTTTAACGAGGTCAAAATCGACAACATACCTCTTCATTCATCATCATGTTGCACAAACACTCAGTGGAGGCTCTTCTTAACAGTTCATGTTCTTCAAACATATAATGCTCAATCTTGGCTATTCCTTTTTCTGATATGATACGCTTTCTGTAACGGAAAAAAAATTTAGTGTGAAAATCATTGTTATCCATAATAGATAGCAAAGCTTTCACTATAGACAACATGTGTATATAATTCTTAAATGAATCAAATACAAAAAGTCAATTAATTCAACACAAAATCTGTAAATTGCCGAGTTGAAAAATTTGTGTCAAATTCACATGAATTTTCCCATAATATGTCACCATATTGAAACTCGAATGAAACAGGATCTCGCAAGATCATTCTTTCTTTCAGGAGATCCTGCCACTGTCTGGCGCAACACTGTTAACAGTGTAGCAACAGAGAATGTGTATAATACTCTCTGTAACTAAAATGTTTGCATTATTTAGAAATTTCCCTAAGAAATATAGAAAAGTAGATTAGGATTTCGAAAGGTTTGACCTAGTAAATAAACTTGTGTCATAGAACTTTGTTTGCTGTGCTTTCTTAACTGTCACACCATCAGCCATAATATGTTCAACAAGAACCTAACATAATCATTGTTATACTAAAGTTCAAATTAATAATGAAATAGCTAATACATTTACATATATTTCATAAATAATTTGACGATTAATAGGAACATACTCTAGATTCACACCCTTAACAAGCATATTTGTATTGTGATTTTTTTCCCCATTTATTTGTGGAACTTTAGGTATTATTTTGACGGTTATTGTAAGATTAAGATATGTTCTATTTTTTTTCAGTAATATTTTAGGAAAATATGCTCTTAACAAATGAGAATTGAATTATGCAAAATCACCATGTTTGTAGTGAGTGAGCTAGTTAAAGGGAGATAAAACATGAAAATTAACATGATTAAAACAGATCTAACAAATACCAAAGCTTTAACAATAGATCACTTTACATAAACTAAGAGGAAATGTATGAAAAGTGAAAAAATTGAAAAGTGGTGTGGTACAAACTTTTGAAGTGATGGATTATGGATACAAATTAACTTCATTTTCTGTCTTCCCAAGAGGGGCCTAAGTGGCCAAGTAGTCTCCCAGAGCACAGAGTCCTTGGTCAAATACCACAAGAGCATATCCTAGTATGAGAAAGTTTTTCAGGTCACTTACCAAAAATTTGGTGGGTTTTTTGGGCACTCCGATTTCCTCCACTATCCATGAACTAACTGCACCAAAATAAGTGCAAGAATCTTGACTGGGGCATAATACATCAATAAAACAACTCTTGCTCAGGATTGAGCTGGATAATGCTCTTTACTAGAACAGTTTTTGGAATAAGACTAAAATTCAAAATATTGTCTCATCCAATTCTACAAGCATCTACCGGTTATTGGACTTAAAATAGCTGCACAACCATGCGACATATATTGTAAAACCTTGCACTGCCTCTGCATAACTTTACCACCTTAATAATCATGATTATTGCCATTTTATTCTGCTTTTAAAAATCCATTTTTTTTGTTTTTCTTTGTAAAATTCCATTGACTTATCACCAAACCCCTTTATAATGCTAAAATTTTACTGAACCAGTGATTTTGTTACATTTTTTAAAAACTACCTTCTGTCTTTTAAATTGGGAAAATTTAAAGTTCTGAAAAACAGCAAACTGCATAATGACATGCGTTTAATAGCTTAAGATCCTCATTGCAAAGATATTGTATTGTGACAATATCTAACATCTTGTGGGCAAGGACAACTAGATTCAATCTGCTAGCATATCACTGTTGTTGTGGGAATTTTAGTGATCAAATTGGGAAAATTTTGTCATCTTCCCCTGGAGAAACTACCTTTATCATGTTTATTTGGTAGTACTTTTAGGCAAACAAAATCACTGTGAACTAAGAATGGCGATGAGTCAAAGTTTTACTGTACAAAAAAATCCTGAAATGGACATATATAGACTGAGTAAAGTAAGCTTGTTTACCTCAATGAATCACTGACGGAGCCGACATTTGTTAAAGCTAAAAGTGCTTCAAAATTCTGTAACGCTGTCCTGTCTATATGTAACAGTGACAATAGTGGTCTGACAATCTCATATACCTAAAATACATAAATAAATAAATATAAAAAATAAATAAATAAATAAATAGGGGCAAAACTGCTTTTGTTCACAAAGAATTTTCTAAAACAGGAATTAATTAATAAAATATTCAATTACCACTCATTTTAAGGTAAATCACAAACAAACAAAATAAATAAATAAGAGTGAAAACAACAGTCTATTTGTAAGGACAAAGAGAATATTGTCTATTTATTAAAATATTTATTTGGTTGATGCAGTGAGATTTAATCAAAATTTAACAATATTTTCTACTATAATTTACTACTAAAACTAAAGGGTTGTAAAGCAGAAAACAAATAAATGGCAGATATTTTAATTGTTACTTGTTGTACAGGTGTGTGGCATAACAATTGAAGGGAGACAACTCCTAGTAAAAAAAAGTCAGCAGATTATAAAGTTCACAATTATGTTTATTAAAGTTAGTTTAGATTGCTGACAGAGAAAAAAAATAAAAATACTAATATGTAAAACAATCTGTGATTGGATAATACTTTTGACATACAAACAAATCAAATTTCAAATATGTAAAACAATCTGTTGTTGGATAATACTGACCCTTTGACCTGGGAATGCTGTCTGTGGATTCATTGTGATGGTCAATTTGGCAAGTGCTTGTGCAGCATGGACCATACCTGGATCTGTGTTCTTATCTAGTGCTAGTTGTAACAGAGACTGAAAATATATAATACAAGTTATATCACTAACTAATAATACATTACACAAAGACGCCAACCCAACTGACGTATCGTCGACAGTGCCTTTTATGTTCCGACACTGGCCGCCATTACGGTACCTAAGCAGCGTCACGGTAACTAATGACGTACTATTGTAAGTGACGTCATTAATTGGCACAATTCAGGCTGAGTTTCATTCTTTTTGTGTTTAATTCATGCCAGGTCTTTGTAGGAACATTGTGGACATGGCCGGCGATCCGTCAATTGGGATGTCTACAGTAATACAAAGGGGGCCTTGGTGATCAAGTGGTCTAAAGTGCTGACATAAGATTACATCACTTAAAGTACAGCGCATTGCTCAAAAAATGAAAATACAAACATCACACTATAATGCATGATGAAAATGTCCCGATCTAGAACGTCAACGAAAATTCATTACATCATTTTAAGAACATTTAATGCAAATCTTTGTTTACAAATCATGTTTTTATCTTGCAAATGCGTGAGAAAAAGAATCTCATCTCTATCTTACACACAGTTACCAGTGTAAGATTCTATTAAACTTACCTTTCCACCTCCTTGTTGTATTATCAATCCACGTAAATCTTCTTCCGTCGCTAAAGCTAAATAAACCCTACAAACAGAATTAAGTACCATTATAGTTTTAGTTTTCATTGCAAATATCTATTATACATTCTACCAATATTCTTCCCAAGGTCAAAATAAAGGAGTCACAATGGTAACAACAACAAGTACCAGTAATACATGTCTTGGTGTACAGGCCCCGAGATGTGACCAATTCAGCATACATCTGAGGAATTCCCCTTGTGTATGGGTAATTAGTTTCAAGAGTGGAGAGGAGTAATGTGTCATACATCCAGTCATGATTCTTCCACTTTTATCAAAGTGGTTAGTTCAGAAGTGGTGGAGTAGAGTAATGGTGTTATACCCCTAGTCAAGTTTTTTTCGGACACTTCAATTAAGGTCGTCAGTTCAGAAATCTTGGGAGAAAACAACTAACCTTCTGCAACAAGCAAACTGATATTTAATCTTGTGCTAATTGAGATTTGTTCATCTTTCAATTTAGTTATTGTAAGAAAGTAGATATTTTAGATGTTTCATATTAATTGAAACTTTTCCACTTCAATGTATTTTGTTACCTTGACAACTGCTCTCTGCTGTTTGGACTGTCAGTGTTACTAAGGGTTACCATGGCACTGACAACATTATTACTTGCTAACTTATGAACTCTTTCTTTAACAGCTTCTGGTTTGTCCTAGAATACAACAAAATATTTAGTTACATATAAAGTCAAACTTGCCTTAAATGCCACCTCTATATAAAGGTCATAAAATTTTATTCAAGTTGCTCATTATTCATGTTATCTGAACCTCCACCTGCTTATAAAGGCCACATTTTTGGCCAATTCTTTGTCCAAACAAGGGTCAATTAAATGTACTTTATTTAGCGGTAGTCTTATTATTATTATCAATATGCGTTACTGTCCACGATGCTTGATACTGCACGTCCGCCACAGGGCCTCGGAATCTTGGGTCAACCAAATAAATTTTTTAATTTCTTGAGCTGCCACGATTTGCCAATTTAAATTCATGTGCGTTATAAGATCACGATGTTGATTGTTGTGTATTAGGTAAAATCTAAGACTAAGACGTTTACTGCTTTTCTAAGCTTCCGCGATATGCTGTTATTATCAATATGCGTTACTGTCCACGATGCTTGATACTGCACGTCCGCCATATTGTTTACTAACAATCGTGAACTTTCGTATTCCGAAGATACACGAATTGTATAATTAGAATTATGGCGAGAGGTTCTAAATAGGAATTCAGGTATCACAAATCATGATATAACGGGAATGGATTGACGAGGTTCCAATATATTTATGTGAGTGAAAGATATTAATGCCTAAACTTTTATTAAAATAAAATTTTATCGTGTTTCTGTATTTATTAATAAAGCAACAGTTACGAAGCGCGTAGTAGGCAATTTTCAACACCCCGCTAGTTTAAACTAGTTTACTTTTCTCGGACCGAAAACTGATTTGTCCGTTTAATATTGCTCTCTGCTGATTTTAGCAACCACTTGTTTAACATTTTGGAGACAAATTGAATAAAACTCTGATATGTATTCAATAAAGTATTAACACCTTTATTAAATGTGAGCACTGTTCTGTGCTAACTACAAGATTAAGACAGTATCATAAATCAATACCGTAAGTATTGCCCGTTTTCCATTTTGGAAATTAATTTATACTGGACTGAATTCATTGTCCGTTTTCCGATTTAGAAATTGATTTCGGCACTTCCCATGAGCTGAGTGCGCTAATTAGTGACAACACAGCATTTGCGCTAAAATCTGATTGCGCAAAAATAAGTACATTTACAGTACCTTATATAGAATGAACACCAAGTTTGGTATATTACTAGTTAATTACCTTTTCATGTTCCTCTGGTATATGTTGTTTAGAGAACTTGGCCAGCTCTATCATTTCTGGCATGATGTCTGGTTTATCAAAGCTATTTGTCAGGTTAACAAACACTGTCGCTGCTGGATACAAGATATTCTTCTCTGCTTTCTGTAAGAAAATCAAAGATCTGTCAATGTTAATGCATAAATTCATTAACAAGATCACAAATATATCACTCTAAGTACTATATTCTAATATTAAATGTTTAATTAAATTTGTCATAGTTTTGATTAATTTTGATAAAATTTACCAAGAATTATCTCCCCTTGACCATATTTCTTCATATTTTGTGTACAGATGACTGATGTGAGTTATTTATTTGGCATTTGTAATCGGTGCCCGTGTCCAAATCTAAGGGAGATAACTTCTACAGCATCTGGTTGATTATGATGACCTAAGACACAGTTTTATTGTTCACAAACATTCAAATTGATTCAATAGACACACTAATCATTCGCAATGAGTGCATACAGAACACACCCATAATCTTACATTTAACATACAGCAGACAAAACGATTCATAATTTTAAAGCATCTGTATCATTAATTAGATCAGCATCCAGTGGTAAGAAAGCTAGTTTTTCTGTAGCCCTTCTTAAATCAAAATATCCCTGCCCCGTAGTGGGTAAATATGTACATACATGCACATGTATTATATACTTACAGCAGCAACATCAATTAATGATTTTATAGCATCTGTATCATTAATAAGATCAGCTTCTACATGTAAAGTTAAGAAAGCTTGTTTTTCTGTAGCCCTTCTCCTTAAATCAAATTATCCCAAACCCGTAGGGGGACGAAAATACATATATACATGTAATATACTTACGGCAGCTACATCAATTAGTGATTTTAAAGCATCTGTATCATTAATTAATTCTTCTTTTACATCAGCATCAAGTGTCAGGAAAGCCAGACCTTCTGTTGCCCATCTCCTTAAATCTATATCTTTACTGGGGTTGGTTAAAAACCTGAATTACAGAAATTCAAAAGCTTTAGGATTTAAGTAAATTTGCTTCAAAATACTGTAGTATTGCTATAGCTATGGTTTCTACATGTTCTAGTGATTCCCTCCTGAGTAAATTATATTTATAATATAACCGAAGTAAAATTGAACTGAAAAGTCGCAAATGCCAGTGAGGATCAAATTTCACTGGTTAGTAAATACCATGAAATATGTCAATAAAAATTTTTATTGGTAAGGCACCAAGGGAATTGATTTTTCACAAAACAGAGTTACAAAATTTTTTTCACATAATGATTTTTATTACAAAACCACTTATACAAACTAATACTGCAATGATATAAACATAAGCATGATAACATCTTACTTTCTACAAGCTTTAGCTAAAGTTAATGTTGAACCTTCAGCCATAGGTTTTGTACTAGCATCACTTCCACCATAAGATCCTAATTTACACAAACCCTGTAAAATAAATAATAAAAATTGCCATTTTATGATATACCGGTATGCACTACTTTTGTTTCAGCAATGTTGGATGATAGTCATTGCAAATACAAGTAAATTATCGGTGTATCAAAATAAAACATTTGCAAATATTCTATCCTTCTATGTCTTGTTATTCTCCTGAATTTATACACGGGGGTAATCGTGATACACCGTATTTCATTTACGTCGGAGTATTCCGTCGGTTTTAATTTACGTCCGAGTAAAATGATGCATTTTTTATCGTTACGCTTTACGTTAAAGAGAACATATGACTATTTTTAATATAACTTCATAAAAACAAAACTTTAACAGAAAGCAAAAAGTTGGTCACATAATATTTGATGGTATTTAACTGCCTCATATAAAAGCTCTCTTTCAAAAATTGAATCCTATCCTGCAATGCTTTCTGAATCACTTCTGAAACAACTTGTGAAGATATAATCGAGAAAAACACCCGATCTAAAGTTATAATGAAGTTTGAGTTCTGTCAATTGCGAATCATATTAAACGGAAAGCGTAACATGTCTTCACGGAAAGCGTAACACAGCTGGTCGGAAAGCGTAACATTTATACCACTCCGCTTAAACGAAACATAAAATTTCACTTAAAAGCCGAGTAAAGCTTCTGTTTTCGCGAGTTTATAAAAGTAAAGACATTTCTTGAGAAGTTTGAGTAGAAACATCATTTGAAACCAAGTCCGTTTTATTAAAATCAGCTGCTAAATAAAAGCACCTGCCAAAAATGGAAATGTGAAAAGTACGTGAAAAATATAAATATTTCTTGCAAGTTTTTATATGAGGCAGTTAAATACCATCAAATATTATGTGACCAACTTTTTGCTTTCTGTTAAAGTTTCGTTTTTATGAAGTTATATTAAAAATAGTCATATGTTCTCTTTAACGTAAAGCGTAACGATAGAAAATGCATAATTTTACTCGGACGTAAATTAAAACCGACGGAATACTCCGACGTAAATGAAATACGGTGTATCACGATTACCCCCGTGTTATATAAAGATAAAACAAATGTGACCCCCCCCCTCCCTGATTCACAGTATGGGTGGTGTAAAATGTGTAGTATAACCTCATTGTAATACCTCTGATTAAATTTGTCATCACACTGGGGTTCAAAAATAATTAAACTGCAAAAGCCCAATGAACCTGCTGGTTTTTTCCTAGGACAATCCTATTTTTCTATATGATAACTTCATTGCTCAGTATTAATATTGCACTTTCAACTTCATTGTTCAGTATTAATATTGCACGTTCAAAACTTTATGGCAGACTTGCCAAAAAAAAAATGCAAAAGGTTACGGATCTTCCATTACAAAACATAATTTTGACCCCTGTGCTATTAATTTATAATTTGTGGAAAGCTAGTTTGCAGCATCTAAACTGACTGTGTGGTATCTTAAACTTACCACAAGGGCTCTGACTTTTATGGAATCTTCAGCTTCTTTAAATAATTTCTTCAGTATAGGAACAGCATTGCTCAGAATACCAGCACATTTATCTTTCTTTGAGGCTGAATGAACTATAGCTTCTACTGCTACTTGCTGTAATTTTCAAAATTAATTATTTCAGAAAGAATGTGACAGAATGCCGATTCCTCTTTCTTTCATAATCAGAGGGGTTCAAATACTGTAAATGTAGAAATTTTGATAAATACATATTATATACTCAGTGTGTAGGTACAACCCTTCGTATCAGGTCTCGTCCTTTTTTCGTAGCTGTATCACTACGAGTCGAGCTTGCGCGATGAGTAGTGATACAGCTACGAAAAAAAGGACGAGACCTGATATGAAGGGTTGTACCTACACACTGTGTATATAATATTTTTATCTAACATTTCCAATTAGGTTATTTAAAATAATAAAAAAAACAATACTTAATGTGAAAATTTACATTTTACCACAGAAAACCACTGAACTATGTTATGACATTTGTTCTACACTCTCCCTAATGGCGTCACAATGAGAACGTGCACGTGCACTTTACCGCCAATGTTGTATTACCACATTGTGGTGATACACGATTCTGTATCATGCGTGTTTGATAAAACTTGTATTTCATAGAAAAACTAGTCTAATGTTAGATAAATTACAAGAATTTACTTAAATTTTACTGACCACCAAAGAAGACACTCAAATGTAATTTGGATTTCCTCCAACATCGCAGAGTTGTGATGCACAACAGATGAAACTATCTTGACTAGGCATTAAAACAATATTACTTCACCCTGTTATTTTGACTCAAGTCCTTGATATGTCAACATTTCTAGGCATTTATAATTACAACATATATATATACATGTATGTACTGTAAATGTACTTATTTTCGCGCAATCAAATTTTAGCGCAAATGCTGTGTTGTCACTAATTCGCGCAATCATAAATTAGCGCACTCAGCTCACGGGAAGTGCCCAAATCAATTTCTACATGTACAGGTAAGCCTATATTTATAATTACATTTATTCGCGGTAATCATAAATTAGCGGAATTTGTCTAGCCCCAAAACCGCTAAAATAAGACTACCGCTAAATAAAGTACATTTACAGTATTCAATTTCTTAGTCCTGAACCTGTACAACATGGACAAGTGTTCTTTCTTCAAATTACCTCATACAAAATTTTAAATATTTTTACCTGATGGTATGGAATATCACTTTTAGCTAAGGCAAACATGATATCTGTAACACCTTCAAAACTTAACATGACGCTTCCAACATCATACGGACCCTGAAATACAAATAACAGAGCTTATCTAATTTTTTCAAATCCCGTAAATAAAACTTACAAAAGACATTAATACAATAATGCTACATGCAAGTAAGAAATTGAAAGATTGAAGATGTTGTTTAAATGATTTTTTTATACACACAAATCTATTGGGATTCGACCCAAGTGGCGAGAATCACTGTGATCCTTATGTACCGGTACTGGTACATACTTTAAGTTGACGTTTTTTATTCCTGTAAGTAACAACCCCTTCCCTAAAGGTTTTTTAATTTCAAATATATTTGTACAATTAAATTTTACAATCAACAGTACCAGACAATACAAGTAAATGATAGAAACAACAAGTTATAACTGTCTATAACCATGATAACTAACTATACAATTGTTACCAAAAGGAACCCTGACTGAGGAAATCCTCATTCCTGTGTTTGATCAAATTGTGAATAGTCAAAGGCTCATCACATAGATTGTTCCTGTGAAATCTTATAACGATTTGTTCAATAGAGAAATGTGGTAGACAAAAACTTTGCAGAAGAAATGATGTAAATACTATATCCCCCATCTTCGTTTGGGGTCATAACTAAACAAGATTATTCTAAAGGGAGATAATCAGATTAGATACACTGACATTATAGTTACTGGGGGACATAACTTAACAAGTACGGTAAATTCTAAAGGGAAATAATAATTGTCATGTTTAACTTACCTGGAGTAATGTGGAGATAGCTTTCACTGCTTCAACTTTAGATTCAAATATCTCGTCTGAAAACAGATCTCTGAAAACAAACAGGGACACTATATTGTTTTAATTTTTCTATAATGGCTCATGAATTTTTTATAGCTGTCACACTTTTCAGATTATAATTTTACTTCTACTTGTAAAAATGGTAAAAGAATATATGAAAAACAAATTTCTGAAAAATATACTAGTAATGTATAAATTAAATTATTCAGAATATGTCTTGTATAAAATATCCCAAACAACTAGTTTTTTGCTGCTACATTCCAGTCATTTTTCAAAGAATACACTCTGCCTGTCTGCTAGAACTGTCAGAGGTCTCTCTCCCTTCCTCCCTTCCTTTTGAATTGGGCTGGGCTACTTGGAATTGAGAAAATACATGGAGCTTCACTCATTTATTCAAGTATAATTGTTTATATATTATGATTGGGAGTACTTACTTGAAGAAATCTTGACATTTGTCTCTAAATTTATCTCTTTCTTTATCGCTTAGTAAGTCATCATAAATCCTAGACAAGGCTACTGAGGCATGTTGTTTAGACTGGTCTGTTATAGCCAGAGTTTTGTGTTGTTTTACTGCTCCGGCTACTGTTAAAAAACCTTCCAATCCTGAAATTCAACATGGGATACAGTTACATCATATATTTTGGAATATGGACATCTTAAATTTCCAGATAAGCTAACTCAAAATTTTAAGTGCAGAATGAGTCACTCCTTATATAAACAAAATAAGTTTGATTATAAAGAGCTCTGCTGTGATCTCTAAATTTAAGAAACATGTTTATTGAATGATTTTTTTTTTGGGTCCTGTGAATAAAAATCCAATAGAATTAATAATCACAAACTGGATCTAAACTTCTTTAGTCAACCTGAAGTAATATATTTCAGCTCTAATGGAGACAAAAGCAAAGTAATGGGGTTTGCCGCCGTACCACACGATACCTTCTAACGTGTCTGCGAAACGCTTGTTTCTAATGGACATGAAATTGCAAAATATGACGTTTTCCCGTAAAAACGATGTTATTCCGGGAATTTGTCACGTTGACATTTTCCAAAATGTTCCACACAAACATTAAGAGGTATTGACCACGTGGTACAGCAGCAAATCCCATTTGTGCAGGTCTGAAATACATGTATAGATCTCCGATTCCTACGTACCATCAGTATCTAAGAAGTTCTTGGTCCAATGTACACCATCTTTCCTGGTGACGTTTTTCATCAACAACTCCATGGCAGAATCTCGACCGTAAGCAGATACTTTAGAATTCTGTAGCATCTTGATCAACAGGATAAATGTCCCACTAACAAATTTCTTTTGGTCTTCATCTGAAACAAAATAATTTTGTTTTTGGAAAAATAAAATTTCATAAAGAGATTTATCCTTCATGCAAGCAGTAACATCCATTTTTTAAAAAATAGAGCTACAGCATTTTATTTCAATTAAGTTCTGGTGGAAGGGAGACAACTCCTTACCATACACTCCAATAAAACAAGCAAATTAAGATCAATTGACAATTTTTTCATATTTTTATGGGTCTTCAGTTTATAAGAAAATTCAATACTGCCATGAGAAATAAAAATAAAGTAATTTTTTAGATTTGCACTTACATGTATATTCAGGAGTCTTTAACTCCCCAGGAAAATGAGCAAAATAACAGATTAATTACACACATCTTCTCCTACCAATGTTGATGCTTTGCACCAAGTGCAAGGAAGTTTCTGGATGGATGGAAAAGAGGAAGTTAAAATCGAATACCCCCTCTTTCCTCGAAAGGCAGGGGATTGTAAATATTAGACTGAAGTGTGAAGATTATCAATGCACCAATTATAAGGAAGTGTCTGGACAGACAGATAGCGGGAAGATCAAACTGGATATCCACCCTTTCTTAGAAAGGCAGGTGATAAATCTTGGACTGAAGTGTGAAGATTTTCAATGTGTGATGATTACCCACCTTGTTCAAACTGTGGATAACGACAAGGATCTCCTTGTTTTCTCTTCTCATTATAAGCTTTCACTTGTTCTTGGTACAGGTGTATCTCTGTGATGTAGGTGATCAGGTTCTGTAGTAAGTGAGCCGCTGACGTGGATACATCTTCATTTGGTGCACCAATCAGAAGACATATCTTGGGTACTCCTATCTGGCTCTCTATCAACAAACACTGTAGAAAAATGTAAAACAAGTAAATATAAAGCAATGGTTTATTAACATGTGTTCTGATATTTAAGAATTGACTTTACAATGTCTCTGTATCCAAAATTATCCTGGATATATTTGACAGCTTCATGTTCCTTTCATTCTCAATATTGATTAAACATGTGGCAGTGTGTAGCTAGCTAGCTGCTTACCCTTCTGGAGCACCTGGCAGATTTGCCAGTTTTAACACGGCAGATGTAGTTAGCTGAACAGAAGGTTCTTGCCCTTTCAGAGCACCTGGCATCACTTCTCTGGTGGAAGTTGATATGTTTAACTTAATATGACAGTTTTTAAAGTTTATGCTTTTTTTTTTATTATAATTGAACATGGACTGGTATGTTTGTTTTTGACTTTTGATATTTTAGTTTTATCAAGGTACACTGCATGGAAAAAATAACAGCTGAATGCACTATATAACTGACTATGTAACAGTATACATAGCAGTTATCTCCCTTTCCTTGTAAGACATTTCTTGCTTCCTAGTCTACCACTAGTTTTGCCTTCACTATGGAAAATCAATGGGTCAATTTAGCAAGTACCAATAAGTACGGAACAGCTAAGCAATTACATGTACGTGTACTAGTATTTTAGTATTCATCCCTTACAGAGTTGTGCGTCAAAATTTCTGATTTGTTAGCTATCTATGTGAGATACTATAAAGGAACTAACCCTTGGCTTACTTTTGTTGCTCAAGCATGCCAAAACATGTATTCTAGCCTGGACAATTTCAGTGTCTTTATTGTGATCAACTATGACCTTGGAAGTCACATACAACAAGACAAAACATATTAAGAAAGGGAGATAATTGTCTATCGATTGTGAATTTAATTATTTATATGGATTGTGGCCATGAATTTACATATTCGCAAAATGAGTCATAAGGGTCGGCATGTGAAGTGTGATACCTATGAATTCAAGGTTATCTAGTCTATGTATAAAAAACTTACCCTTGGTTTACTTTTGTTGCTCAGACAAGCCAAAACCCGTATTCCAGCCTGGACAATCTCGGCATCTTTACTGTCCAATAATCCCATCAACTTCTCTATACCAGATTGTTCTACAATAAACTTGGCTCCTGCATCTTCTCTTGCCAATACCACCAGGTTATTAACCGCCTGTAAGAAAATCATAAGAACTGTAAATTGGAAAATTTTCATGTGAGTTAATTTTTTATTGAGAAGTGACATTGCAATTTATTTTATTTTTCATATTATCAGATGACAATTAGATGAATGCAAAAACTTCTAGATTTACAGTATGATATTCACTGCCAAGAATAGAGCTAAAACTGGACAGTAGAATACAATCAAGCGGAAGAATCTTGAACATTACAAGTACACCATTGACACAGTTACAATAGAACATGTCCATAACTTAAACACCAAGTTAGCCCCCCCCCCCCCCCTAAAAAGCAGCTGTTTTATAACTGACTCACTTTAATATTCATTAATGAAGCCCAGTAAATCTAGAAACAATCTTCAGTCTTGGAAAAAGGGTGCATAGATAATGCTGGTTTTGCACACCTCTAATGTATATTAAATTCTTAGCTGGAACTTTTTATTTTTCCCTGCATTCGGACATGCCTAATGATATTAAATTCTTACCTGTAACTTTTTATCTTTCTCTGCACTAGGGTCAAATGCCAGGTTAAACATTTGTGATACCTTGCTGGATGTACTGTTCTGTTCTTTTACCTATATTGTATACATTGTATATGAAAATAAACATTCAAACATGTAAAATTTTCCCCAATTTTTTGGTGAATTTTCAAGAATTGAATAAACTTGTAACTTTTTCATTTTCTATTTTCTGCATTAGTTTTTTTTAAGAAAAATATGTTGAAATAATCCTAATTTACCAAATGCCAAGGTTCTCAGACTCGTTACCAAAAAGAAGTGCAAAAGTCTTGGGTTAAGTATTGATACTGTTGATAATTATATACTTGTGTTCTTATCAAGTATTCTATCTGATGTTTACTTCCTTGACTAAGGCAGACATTTTAAAATTTATGGTAATGCATCACATTCAATTTATTATCTTTGTTGTGTTGTTTGATTGATTGAATCGGATTTTACGACCCAATTGAAAATACTAGAATTTCACTCATATTGAGACATCACCAGCTATAGGTGAAATGACAGAAATATTGATGCCCTGTGTCAGGCATGGCATGTAAAAGAACCCTCCCTTGAACATTTTCCTGTGCACATTGCAAATGTCAAAGTTTTCAATATGTTCACCATATCAAAGATAGCAAATTGACTTTACCTTAAGTTGAAATTGTGCTAGTAAAATCATTGTTAGCTCAATTTGTGGTCACCATCAATATCACCATTACTAGATGTTCCTACTATATTTTTCATAAGTAGCCAAAAGTGCACAATTGAAAATTTGCCAACGTCAAAAACGTTCAACTTTTATGTCATCAAACAAAGATAAAAATCAATTGGCGACATTGGTAAAGCCCAGAACTAAACCTAGTAACATCCCTGTTACCAATAACTGGACACTGTTACTGCTAAAAATCATCCAATTTGGGCCAATACTTTTGGAGGAGTTGGAAAATGTAAAAAAGTTTACACACGATGGACGATGAATGAAGATAGATGGAATTTTTCTTATCTGGGCCTTTAGCTCAAGTGAGGTTACAATACCTTATCCTGAATTATGGGGTTAAGTCTTTTCAGTATAGGTTGTACTGCTGAGTTTTTAGGATCTACTTTCAGTAAGGCTGCTGCGTCTTTGTATGCCTCTTCTACATTTCCCAGCTGTTCATAAGCCTGACATCTTCTGTACAGTGACTTTGGATCCTTGGGAACAATTTCTAATGCTGTCAAAATATAATCAACATGCTTTAATTGTCAAAATATAATCAACATGCTCTAATTAGAAATAAATATTTGTCATGTTTGTATGTTTTTAAAATGATCTCGGAGATAACCAAAGGGCAGGGGTTCAAAATTATATTTTCTAATAGAAGATCCAGGAACTTTTGTCCCTATTTTGGCGAGTCCTAAATAAAGTGTTAAAAGTCGAAAATCATCATAGAAAAGTCCATGTGCCATTATGGTATCATATAGGAAAAGTATCTGGGTAAAAAATGACAGGTCCATCAAGACTTTACAATTTAAATATCAAGGGTCCCAGTGTAAAATCAACAGGTCCCATACCTCGAACACAGAGAATCTTTAACCCATGCAAAGGGCACCTGATAGCTCGCCTGTTTTGTAATCTTAATAAATACCTGGTAAACAAATATCAAATTAACATTGGCATACAGAGCTAACATTTATACAGGGTTCAGACAAGGTGAAAACAAATTTAAAATGATGAATAATCGATCCTATTATTAAAATTTGTCAGATCCACAGAAACATGAATATAACATCACATTTCTTTGGACATTGATGGCCACTTAGGTTTCCAAACACCATTCTTGAACTGACTGCCTTAATATAAGTGCAAGAATTTTGACTTAAAGTTGAGCTTAAACTAAACTACTCAGGGTGTCCCTGATGCATAAAAACCTGCAATTTGACACATTTTATTGATTGTGGCATAATGGCCTCATCCAATTTCTTTAGATGAGGCCATGATGTCACAATCTTGATCAAACAGGCGATCCAGAAATATTCATCTCTAGTCTTGTTTTTTTATTGTCTCACGAGTCTTCAAAGCAAGGTAACTTTCTTATTTTTAAATCTTTTGGTGACTGTCTGCATAAATCATAGCAATGTCTTCTCAGACAATGGTTCAAAAGTACCAGGTACACAAACATGAGACTGGTGAGCCAATGCTGCCATGATAGTTCTGAATGCGACTGGAATCATATTCTAAAAGTGCTGCTAGTCTTTTTTATCCAAAAGAAAACCATAGCCTCAAAAGCTTGTGGCTTAAAAGTTTTGCATACGAGTGACTAGCATTCAGTAAAGACAACCAAATTTTGATTATGTCCCCCAAAATTGTATGTTAGGGGGATTCATGTCCCCAAGTTTCAAAATCAGAAGGAAAAACTGATTACTCCACTAACACCTGATAAAAGCAGATATTTCCCTAAAATTTGTAGCAGGAGGTAGATTGACTAATCCAACAGGCCAGGGGTCAAAAACGATTTTCAGGTCTTCTGAAGGCAATTTTATGAATTCTAACCAGCCAATTTGGAGTTTTAGGCAGTCAAATCTGCCTGTTGCCGTCTCTTAATCTTATGGAAAACACTGTAAAAACATGTTATTATACTTACAAGCTGAAGCATCATCAGCTGCTGACTGGTAATGTTCTTGTTTAAGATGACAAGCTGATCTGTTCTTCAGTATTACAGCCTTGTCTGCATCTTTAAGCTCAGATATCTCTAGAGCTCTCGTATAACAACTCAGAGCTTCATCAAAATTACCATTCTTAAAATGTTGATTTCCCTCTTCTTTCAATACACTGGGGTCCATTATCTGTACCAAAAATGAAAAAGAATAACTTATAAATATATATTGCTGCAGCCAGATTGTCATTGCCCCTTGCTTTGCATAAATCTGTACCGTATTTGTTTGAGACTGAGCTAGTCATGGTGTTGTATATAATACAAAGTAGATATAATAGAGTGTCAGATTAATTGCCAGTTTTTCTGGTCAAGTTAAGGCCTTTACAGTAGTTTTGTAGTTTTGCTTCCTTTTTCACATAAGAGGCACAGGTTCAATTCCCAGCCAGGATGCTTGGTGAGGAAATGCATTTTTACGTGTTTCATCCCCCCTGTTACACTTGCACCCAACAAAATAATCCAGACGGATTTTATGAGTTTTCCAATGCCGAAAATCTCAAAATAACAAGAAGGAATGTAGCAGGACTGAGCTAGTCAGTATACCTACAATTATATTGTAGCAATTATGATCTGGGTAGCCTATTCCTCGTGTCAAATTTTATCATTGTTAATCTGTATAGTCTGGCACATTCACATTACCCATCAAAATAAAACCACAAGTTCTAGATTCCCATTTGGAATCTAAATTCTAGTGTGACTGTCAGTTGGCTTTTCTCCAGGCACCCCGGTTTCCTACACCTGTCCATCATACCTGTCTAGAGTCTAGACATGTGAAAGATTATTGACTGGGACGTATAATTCAACTATTCAAAACTACTCGTTTCTTATTTGTCTGTTAAGGATTTACACACACACTGAAATTGGCTGCACTTGTCATTCACAAGTTTAAAGTTAGTCAACTTGAATATATTTCAGACTGAGAGTAATGATTAGTCGCATTCCGGGGTTCACATTTTTCTTAAAATAAAATCCAATCTAGTAACAGTTAAAAATATTTCCCTCAAACTACAGCTGGTCAGTTAGATCAATTAGTTCATAATATACACAAACCTCTTCTGAAATTGTCGGCATGACTTCCTCAAAGTGCAGACGGAATTACAAGAAATTTATCTTCATACAGTAAAGAGTTCCGATGATGTTAACCTGTCCAATACCGTTCATAAATCGTCAAGTTCGTTTTAAAATCTTAATTGAAATATTCAAATCCTCTAATTTATCATTCTCCAATATTTAATACCGATGTCTTTTGTCAGAACTTGCAAAATGTTTGAAAAAGTCCAATGACACCGACTGTGCTATCATCAAGGGAAATAACTCAGCAGGGATTCCATATATGGTAATGAAATACGATGCACAAGACATATGGCAGTATCTGGAAAGTTCTCGATATTTCCTGAGACACGCTGTGAGGCTGTGATCACCCGTGGATAGGATTAACAAATTATCAGATTTCAGTAATCTGCGACAAACGCTTCCTTGATAGCAAATTCATAACATTGGAACTGAGAAAGTAGTTCTAATTAATAAATTAAATTAAATTAAAATTGTTTTTTTAATAATGAAAAAATAAAATGTTTGAATAATATTTTTATTTTTAATTTCTTTTAAACAAAATCATAACTTAGATTGATTCTTTTTTGTAAAATTGTCTTGAAACTGAAAAAAGAAAGATTTACTATTTCCGTCCGACTTTTTGACTGAATTGACAAACTTTTACTGGGAGCCTGGATTTAATTAAATCACGGTGGTAGCCTAATCTGGTATATTGTTTGTTACACGCACATGTACCATGCAACATGGCTTTGAAGCTTGCAAGGCCAAGTTGATATTTATTTTTTTACGGTTTTAACCGTGAAGTTTTACTAGCAAAGTCTGAACAATTAACAATAGGTCGGTGTAACTTTTGTCGGAAAGCATTGCCTAATTTTGACGTGTCAGACCACATGGGGACAGTTTCATGATAAAATTAAAAAATACCCATAAGTTTTTAATTTTATTATGAAACTGGTCCCCGTGGTCTGACTGAGAAAGTATAGGTAAACAAGAAAAAAATGATAAAGCACTATTTAGACATTTATCAAACATTGTCCCCACACAAAAATGCCAGGTGCGTTTAAGGGATATTTAAAACCGAAATAAGAAAAAAAACTTTACGGCTGGGTTAATGGGATATGGCATTAATTTATTTCGAATTCAAGTACACGTTACATGACAAATAATAGTTTAAAAACGAAATTTTAACTTGGTGAATTGAAGAATAAAAGAATAGTCAGTGTTGAAATTTACGCGGCCAAATATTTGCATTTTGAAATTATATGGTATTTTGCTCCAATCGCTTGCACACAATACCTGAATACAGACCAGTTGACACTGACCTATCGAGGTAGAATCGAAACTCTGTTGTTGGGTGTATTCATCTTATATGTAACTGCGGTAGCTCAGTTGGTAGAGTGCTCGCTCCGTAAGTGGGAGGTTGTGGGTTCGAACCCCGGCCGGGTCTGACCCAAGACTTAAAAGTGGGTAGTGACTGTTAGTTTGCTAAACGCTCGGCATTACGAAATGAAAGTCACGGTTCTTTCGGATGGGAACTTAAAATAAACGAGGTCCCGTGTCTTAGTAGGCTTGGCACGATAAAAAACCGTGCTGTATAATGCCATCAGCGCAACGCACAGGCAAGATTTCTACACCTTCGCCTATAGCTGGCGACGTCTCGATATAAGTGAAATATTCTTGAGTGGGACGTTAAACACCATTACTCAACTCAACTCATCTTATATAGTTTGTTTCTTCATTTTGCTTGTGACAATTGTTGATGCATATTTTTGGTTGCTTTAATGATTTCAAACTATTTTCTCCTGATATTTTAAATGAAACAAACTTTTTTTTGATGAAAATGAACTTTATTATGACCACTGCGCATCCAAGAAGAAGCCCAAAACAGTAAATGAACGAAACTATATATCATTTGACAACTACACGATAGGCATATGATAATGTAAAGAGACTGGTCACAGTCTCACAAGATTTTATTTTATCAATTAAGATATTCCTTGACTTAAATCTGGAAAATTAAAAAAAAAATCAAAGATATTCTGTAATTTAAAGTTTCATTTTATAGATACCGTCAAGCTTATGACAACCGAATTAAGATTTGACAAAAATAAAGTTAAATGGGAAAATACAGGAAAAGTTCTAAAAATGATTGATAGACCAGGACAATAGCAAATACTGTAAAACATATAACTTACGATGACCAGTTTGATTGGAGATGTTCATCTAGACGGAGGTATGAATCTTCAACAATCTTAATGTAATACTATGCTTATCAATACACCAGAATGCATAATATAGCAGAATGCGGCGGTCAACCGCCTCTTTACTAGCAAAATGGATGGCATCATAAGGCCGATTACTTCAATGACTGTCACCAGTTGGATTGGAGATGTTCATCTAGACGGTCAATATGAATTTATAAATAATCTTTATATATGCCTATCAATACATCCGACTGGATACTATTGCATGCGGTTAACCGCCTCTAGACTATATAGGGGCAGTACTAGAAACCCTACTGATACAATATAGCTAATTTATTAAAATATCTAGTTTGATTCGAGATGTTCATCTTGACGGTCACTATGACTTTTTAATATTAATACATGCATATCAATACACCGACTGCATTTCAATTTGATCAACGGATTAACGACCGCTATACTAGCAAAAGGAACGACATTGTAATCCATAGCTTATACAGCCGATTATAATTACTTACTATCACCAGTTTCATTGGAGATGCTCATCTAAACAGTCAAGTGCTATGCTTTTTTAACAATACTATTTGCTTATCAATAAATCCGACTGTATACTATAGCAAGCAGGTAACCACCTCTATAATAGCAAAAGGGACAGTACTAAAAGCCATGGTTAATACAATATAGCGAATATATTACAAGTTTGATTGGAGATGTTCATCTAAACGGTCACTATGAGATCTTCAATAATCTTCATATACGTTTATCAATAAATCTGATTGCATACTATAACATGGAGATAACCACCTCCATTACCCCCGATGCCAGAATCGGGACGGTGTTTCTGGTCTGATCGTTTTAAGGACTTAATCATACCAAAAGTGCATTTTGTGAATTAAAACTTTGGGCATTTTTTCGCCATTCAGTTACTATTTTTACAACATCTTACCTCTAGTTTTAATAATGGACATAATTTTTCATATACTTTTTCTTAATACAAATATATAGTTAACTTTGTCATACGAACTAGGAATATTAACCTCAAATCTAATTATCATAATAGTAATAAATATTTAGTTTTCTGTTTTATTCAGTATTGATTAGGAAAAAATATAATTTATTTTCGTATTAACATCGCCAAGTAGATTATATAATTGCGTCTGTTTGCTTAAAGCTATTCCGTGCTCAAAATCATGAATTTTGTTTTTTCTTTTCGTCTGTCAAGCCACTTCTTGTGCAGAGTCACGTGAATCTTCAAAACCAATGAAGTAGTATTTTTCAGTTTGCTAAGAATCAACATTGACAGATGTGTATATCATTAATCTGGGTTAATTTTCATATTTTCCTGGTAGTTGGCACTTTGACTAAGATCAAGTGTCAGTTCAGAGATGGCGAAGGAAACCGGAGTGTCCGAAGAAAACCATTGATCTTCACCGACCAAACTGACAAACTAGGATCTGCCTGAGTGGGATTCGAATCTAGTTGACGAGATGCATTTCAAACCACTTTGACGTCGAGACCCCTGTACCGAATGGTCTACAATTTTCATCCCTATAACGGACGAGTGTACTAGCAATTTAAAGGTGTGCATTAGTACTGTCATGTGCTACTTTTGAATTTTATGAAATACATGTAATACAAAATTGTCATGTGCTACTTTTGAATGTATTATTTCATAAAAATTCAAAAGTAGCACATGACAGTACCAAGCAGATTATAAATACTGACACAAAGCAATGAACTATACGAGTCCTCGTTATTTAATTAAGTACAATGGTCTTCATTACTTAGATTGGCCAAGTCTTTGCTTAAAATCATGATTTCAAGCAACTCCATGCATTATATCATTAAATTTAATATATTTTAGGTGGGTATTCTCAGACTGAAAAGTAGTAATTCGCTTTTGATAATTCGTCTTTTCGCACTTTACAACACACACACTTTCAAAACTTAAACATAAGTTAAAATGCTTTCTAAAACATAAAACATAAGCGAACTTATTCTTTGTATAACGTGTTTTATCGTTGCGTATCATGTTCTTCTTGCTATATAAAGTATAAACAGAAATGGATTACATTCAGTTATTTTCATAAAAAATTATTACTGACAATATTTTATTTTTTCTTAATAAAATGTATTTATAATCAATCGGCCTAATATGCACTTTAGGTTTCCATAATGTATATTTTGCAATAATCCAGCTTTACTGAGAAAAAATTGGCAATTTCTGCAATGATGGAAAATTAACAAAGTCTATTTACTCCACCTGTTTTACCATGCAAGGCACAATGATATGCCAAGACCCTTTTTATTCATATAACCTGTTTATTATGCAAGGAAGGCTAATCAACCATGTGCTGTGTCCTGTGAAAAGGCAAAATCAAATCAGGTTGAACATTTTTGACAAAAAATTATACTATACAGAGTCCAATGTGATGAAAAACTCAAACCTTCATGGTATATTAGGCCGAGTCATGTTATATACATAGCCAAATTTCTGTTTCTCATCTTTAACTGGTTTTTGAGAAAAAAATCCATAAAACTGAGTGTAATCCATTTCTGATTATACTTTAGTATAAAATAGTATAGAATAAAATAAAATGGCGTTTACATACATAAGTACACACTTGACATTTCAGAAAACATTTCAACTTGTTTTTAAGTTTTGAAATATATCAATTTACCTCACACAAAGGATAACTTAATCGACATCTTTGGAATTATATATTTTGGTAGATGTTGTTTTACTATTTCGCTAGTACTGTCATTATTTGAAGTATTCTTTTTTGCTGTTTTTACTTTGCCAAACGCATATACTAACTATACAAATGTACTTCGACAAAGAACAACATTGCTTCTAGCAAGTCGGCAAATTCAGCCAAAGGAAAAAAAGTCTGAATATATAGACATTAAAACTGAACATTTTTATTTCAATGTTGAAAACACAACCGTCAAGTGTCAAGTGAAACGTGTATTGAAATTCTTTGAAAAACATGTTTAAAACTAACAAAATAATCAATACATTAAAGTTAAGTATTAAAAACATCAACTGAAAACGACTGCATTCAAAATAAAATTAAAAAAAAAAATCACAAATGAAAATTGAATTGGCGAGGTTAAAACCGCTTCCTCTACACAATATCAACAAAGTATGATTTGTATCATCAACTATAAGCAAGTATCAGCAATACATATGGCCCTAACGTTAGTGAATGTCACTTTAACTTGAGTTAATATGTCCAGATGCTGGATGGAGTAGATATGTCCTAATATATATCTAACTGGCCAACCAATGCCCATTTTTAATACCAAGTCCAAAAACAATAACAACGCCATACTGATTACCGGTTAAAAAGAACTTGGTACCCGTGTGGTCAAACCCTATAGAATAAGACGGAATACAATCTGTTCCAGACAATATGCGATTTGACATGCCATCATTAGAAATGATCGATATATTGTTGGAATCTTTTCCACAGACATAAATGTTTTCAGCATTATCAAGCGCTATTCCTCTAGCAGATTTAATATTTTGAAGTCGGTGTCGCCAAACTTCGTTGCCGTCCAACGTATACTGGACAACGTAATCCCCATGGCAACAGTAGATATAGGATGTATCGCCGTTGGACACCGCAACAAAACTATTTTCATGACATATACCAATTTTATTTCTTTGCATTCCATTCTGTGTGAATAATGTTACTGAAGTTTGTTGTGTCACTACAATATTGTCTTGCACAATGTCAATGGCATAAGGCTTCTCTCTAGTTGATATGAAACGTATTTGTTGAAGCGTTTGATTTCCCAACGTGTAAATCACAATGCCAGGCGATGTCAAGTCTGAAACAAAAATCTTACCATCTGAACTTTGAGTGACGCCCCATGGTCTATATTGTACATAATATGGAAAACATAACTGTCCTGCATTATTATACACTACCAGAACGCGATTGTTCCTGTCTACACACAATAATCTGTCATCATTTTTAAGAAAAACGGCATCTGCATAGCGAAAATCTCCTTTAATATCCCATAATTTTACTGCTTCTAAATCATCAATACTTGCTGCCTTTAACCGACGTTGTAATAGAACATCTTTGCTTCCAAACCAAAGGAGATCGTTAACAGATAGTGTGGAACTGGTTCCTTCTATTTTCTTTAACTTAAGTTCTGCTATCGATTGCATGGAGTGATTTATAACTGTAAGGTGTTTATCTATGTTGATGTTGTATGTAATATCCCCATCTTTCTGCAGCAGCTCCTGCAACTCTTCCATCTGTACTTCAAGACATGCTTTTATTTTTTCCGATGTTATAAATATCTGTTTTGGGGAACCATGTTTCAGTACTGTTTGTAACATCTTTTCACAATTTTTAATGGACTTCTGAAATATTTCAAACCTGTCTTTGGTTTCCACTAGTTTTGTGGTTTGTTCTTTGTGTGTTTGAGACACATGGATATTGAAATCTTCATGACACTTGTCTAGTTTCTCTTTAGCTTGTTCAATTGTTGTAGCCACATCTTCCAAAATATCTTGCTTCTGTTGTTCTATAACTTCAATATTTTCCTGCTTTTTGATAATTAGTTCCTCCATCTTCTGACCAAACGTTTTCATGGTTTTAGCCAAATTCTGTGTCTCGTCAGATTTTTTCAAACTTTCTGCCATCTGATCAAATGTTTTGATATTTTCACATTTCCTGTGATCTATGGACAGACAGAGTACACAGCACATCTTCTGGTGGTCAATGCAGTACACCTTTAAATACTCGCCTAGGTGTTCAAAACAAGGTTCTTCAATGTCAGACATTTTATCTTGGAATTCATCCTTATTTAAATCATTAATCGGCAATGTTTTGTGGTTAGAGCTTGATTTATTTCGTTTATGGTATTTTTGACAAAACTGGCACAAACTTTCTTGACATTCAAAACACCAGAATTCTGCCTGTACGATTTCACCCTCCCTCCGACATGGGTCACATTTCTTTTCTTCCAGTGTTTCGCCAGCGGAATTATCAATTAAGGTGGCAATTGTTTGATTTAGCGGTAATAATTTTGCCCATTTTTCCACGGGGGTTTTTGGGTTTGGTGGTTTCACTTTCGCCCTACATATTGGGCAGAGAAAATAATCTGTTGTGCTATTTTCGCCTTGTGTAGACAAAATGTACGTGCTTAGGCATGACTGACAAAATGTGTGTAAACAAGGCAGACTTTTTGGCACTTTAAAGGTATCTAAACAAATTGTACAGTTGCAAATATCTGTTTCCAGAGTTTCATTTTCCTCACCTCCCGATGCCATTTTTCTACTTTCGTTTTGTTCGGAAGTTTGGTATGCTATGTAATATACAAAGCGGAAAACGGAGTTTGGTTGATATCCGTCTCGTCTGGTCAGCTTGGTATACCATGAAATGGTTAAGACGTTACCGATTAGAGCAAATTTGTTTTTATTAATTAACATGGAACCTGTTGAAAGTATAATGAACTCATTGTATAATAAGTAAGGTCAGAAGAATAAGCCGCTTTATCGTCGATAATATATAATGGTTGCAACAAGCTTAACATGATGCAGGTCTTCATGTACATAATTATACACTCAAATTTTGCTGTATCCCAGGACTGGGTACGTTTGAGATATGACTGGGAAAGAGGTATGGCGGGTTTGATGAGATTTTGTCCTAAATGGACCGTTTCGGTTTTTGAAAAATAAAAGTCTAAATATTCTTGCACTTAAATAATAAAGCAGCAGTATTTTATGTGGACTTTCAGATTTTGGCTCATACAAAGGTATATTTTACTGGTAGTTTTCTTAATAAGCTCATCTTTGTGCTCATTTATGCTAAAATATGAAAAATGAAGGGGTTTTCCCGTCTTTGATAATTATTATCAAAGTGTTCTCCTCGGAAGACCATTTTTTACGTTATTGTTTCTGAAAATATTTTCAAAATGCAATCATTACGAGTTTTCAAAAAATTGGTCCTCTTAGGAGAAAATGGTCAATTTTTGAAAATTAGGGAAAATTAATACTGACCACTGCACATATAAGTGATGCTGCATTTTAACACGACTGGCACTATCAGCTGTGGTTAGCTCAGTGGGTAGCGAGGACGCTTTGCAACCTGTACCGCATGCGTTCGAATCCCATCTGGGATATCTTTTTATTTCTTCTTCTTATTATTTTTTTTTTATCTTTATAAAATACTATTGTAAAAATTTTCCTTTACAAATATTAGTTTTTAAAAATGAGCGTTATCTTCTTTCAAAACACTACTAGCAGATCAAGCCAGGTTACATTTTTATACACTCAACAGTGATTAATCTACACACATCACCCGTGAATTCTTAGTGAAGCGTGATGTAAGTTAATACTTTATTGTTCCAGTTTTTCTGTTTATTGTATAAAGATGAAGAATGAAGATTATGGATGTTAAGGTTTGTTCAATATCTTCGGCTCTTCAAGGAAAAACAAGTTTACACAAACGAAGCGCTTGTTTTTCGTAGACCTGGTCTATTAATAGAACTGTTTAAAAATACACCGTTACGTCATACATCCATTCAAGCAGGGGGCAATGTGAAAAGCGCCTATCAAACCCGCCATACCTCTTTTGAGACAGGACTGAGTAATTCCGAGAAAGGGCTGGGTAAATTTGAGACAACCTGATGAGACAAGACTGGGCAAATTTGAGAGGCATGACTGGGTAACATTGAGACAGGGCTTTGTGATTTAAGACTAGTTTGCAATTGGCTAAATAATGATGAAATTGATATTGTTATTTCATCTAGAATGCTTACAAAGAGTTTTGCATTCGGGGATCGCAAAAGTGATAAAGACTTTATAATCCAAATTAATTACTGATAAAGAGGGGACATTTTTTCTTATTTTTCATCATATATTTGTTTTCAGTAAAATTTTGAAGAAATACCACACAGAAAAGGAAGAGGTTAACAAGTTCTAAAATCGAAATATCGTTATTTTTATGATACCACATGTTATACTTTTTAATTCAAACACTGAATCTCGGTCAATCTTCAATTCAGAACAAAAAATGTTTAAAAAAAAAATAAAATAAATAAATAAATAAAAAATATATAAATAAACCCTCTAAATAAAGACCACATGTTCATTAAGAACATAGATTTGAGGCCCCTTTGTTTCAATTTTCAAACCAAAAGAACCTCAAGACCATAAAGACCAACTGTCTATAAAACCCTTTTTTTCAATTGAATACCTCTATGATAGCTTAGTCGATAGAGTGCTCGATCCGTATTTGGGAGGTCATGGGTTCGATTCCCTACCGACTCTAACTAAGACTTAAAAAGACAGTGACTGTTCTTTCGCCAAGAACTCGGCATTTAGAAATGAAAGTCACAGGGTCCTTCCATGTTCGGAAGAGACATTAAAAACCGACGTCCCGTATCACGACATGCGTTGCGCGTGAAAGAGCCCTCCCTGCACATTGCCCTGTGCGCGCTGTAAAGGTAAAAATTTCTATTACTTCGTCTTAAGTTGGTGACGACTTGATATAAGTGAATATTCTTGACTGTGACGTTAAACACCATTCCTCAACTCAATTAATCTTCAATTGATTACCCAATGTGTAGTCTCCAGATACAAGTTTTACTGGTAACATCAACACTTATAAATACTCTTAACTTTATCCTAGTGCCGAGTGGATTTTTTCACCAAGGATATCTAAACATATAATGACTACTCTATAAAACGACCTTTCAAATAAATTGAAGTAGAATTGATATTTTTTTAAAAATGCACGTGTATTGGAAAAAACTCAGTGAGATAAAAATTTCGACTTTGGACGGACACTGAATCTAAAGTGTATAAATGTGACATATAATATTTTTATGAATTCTTATAAATGGTTATTATTTACAGATAGATTGAACACGGTTAATTAATGGATATCCCAGTCTTATTTGAAATTCCTTGGCATGGTTAACTCAAGCTAACACTTTAGACTAGTTAACATGATATACCAAGACATAATATGAATTGTCACATATGGCAAACGGACAAACATACAGTACAGGCCTGTCAGAAGTTTAACACTAACAGAACGAATAAGTACCGAATCCGAAGCCTATCTTGGCTCACGCTAATCCATATCTTTTCGGCAGCTGCTATCTATCTCCAGACAGCTGCTATCTATCTCCAGACAGCTGCTACCTATCTCCCGACAGCTTCTATTTATCTCTAGACATATGCTATCTATCTCCAGACAGCTGCTATCTATCTCCAGACAGCTGCTATCTATCTCCCAACAGCTGCTATCTATCTCCAGACAGCTGCTATCTATCTCCCGACAGCTGCTATCTATCTCCCGACAGCTTCTATCTATCTCTAGACATATGCTATCTATCTCCAGACAGTTGCTATCTATCTCCCGACAGCTGCTATCTATCTCCAGACAGCTTCTATCTATCTCTAGACATATGCTATCTATCTCCCGACAGCTGCTATCTATCTCCCGACAGCTTCTATCTATCTCTAGACATATGCTATCTATCTCCCGACAGCTGCTATCTATCTCTCGACAGCTGCTATCTATCTCCAGAAAGCTGCTATCTATCTCCCGGCAGCTCCTTTCTATCTCCCGACAGCTGCTATCTATCTCCCGACAGCTGCTATCTATCTCCAGACTGCTGCTATCTATCTCAAGACAGCTGTTATCTATCTCCAGACAGCTGCTATCTATCTCCCGACAGCTGCTATCTATCTCCCGACAGCTGCTATCTATCTCCCGACAGCTGCTATCTATCCACAGACAGCTGCTATCTATCTCCAGACAGCTGCTATCTATCTCCCGACAGCTGCTATCTATCTCCCGACAGCTGCTATCTATCTCCCGACAGCTGCTATCTATCTCCAGACAGCTGCTATCTATCTCCCGA
This sequence comes from Anadara kagoshimensis, assembly GCA_021292105.1. NCBI lineage: Eukaryota > Metazoa > Mollusca > Bivalvia > Arcoida > Arcidae > Anadara > Anadara kagoshimensis. The sequence continues at coordinate 9,372,382 of CM037863.1, forward strand.
CAGCTGCTATCTATCTCTCGACAGCTGCTATCTATCTCCAGACAGCTGCTATCTATCTCCAGACAGTTGCTATCTATCCACAGACAGCTGCTATCTATCTCCAGACAGCTGCTATCTATCTCCAGACAGCTGCTATCTATCTCCAGACAGCTGCTATCTATCTCTCGACAGCTGCTATTTATCTCCAAGCGCTGAGCTGCTATCTATCTCCCGGCAGCTTTTCAGCCACTTGGTATCCGCATCTCGACTACTTAGCAATCGAGTTCGGTTCCATTTCGTTACCGCAGTGTTAAACTTTCGTCAGGTCTGTACTGTATATGTCATATGACGTGTCAGATGAAATGGAACTTGTTCTATTCGGTATGTCGAGTCATCCGTATATAGAAATACATTAGAAATCGACAAGATTAAACGCATCCAAGGCAATCCGCTAGGTTCATCACTGGTCAGAGGCGGATCCAGAATTTTAGAGAGGGGGCGTATATTGTGAGAGCCGAAGGCTCGACCCTCCTAGGAAAATTTTGAAAAAATGGCGCAAAAATCCTGCATTCTGGTGCAATCTGAGCTGCATCAAAGAGGAAATCGAAAAAATACATATTGTTCATCGAAAAATCAAAATGAACAATAAGTATTATTAGCGACATTAAGGGGGGGGCGTACGCCACGCCCCCTACGCCCCCGCTGAATCCGCCACTGCTGGTGATTATAGATTCAGAGAAAAGAGATGCGTCACTAAAATGCTACAAAATCTGGAATTACTACAAATAAAACAAAGAAGAAAAACAAAAAGGTTAATCTTCATGTATAAGGTCATTGAGGGGTTGGTGCCTGCCATAAATGCAGATAATTTCTTTAAAAAATCAAGACCAAAAAGAATCTTCAAGCCCACAGTATTCGACAATTGTATTTCGGACAACCTAGTAGACAAAAATGAGATAAAAATTCAAAAAGTTTCCAACTACAAAGAGTCAGCACAGATCAGTTCAGGAACTCTTTTTTATTATTAAAACAGTGCTTGACGGGAACCCTCTAGAAGAGGAAATTGTGTATGCCAAAACAGTAGAGGGCTTCCAACATACCGTCCAAAATTGCTTCTAACAACACCAAGCAGCGCTCGCTCTACTGTTGATCAAATATCCAGAATTGGATCCATTATTATAGCACACACGTATCTATATACAGACGGCGCACTTCAATATTAATTGATTGAATGGGGTTTTACATCTCATGTACATGGAGGCTGTTTTCAATATGCCACGCATGTCGTTACAGGGGGCTTCGGTTTTTAAGGTCGCTTTCGAAGAACTCTGTTAAGCTGGGTTATGTAATAAATGACCCCGTGGCTTCTAAAAGCCGAGTGTCACTACCTATTTTCAAGTCAGACCCAGCCGAGGTTCGAACCCACGATTTCTTACATACAAAGCGAGCACTCTGCCACTGAGTTACCGTAGTGAAACAGGTCACAGTGTGTCCCAGCAAAAATTAATCAGCCCAAAGAACACGACCCATTCTTTTCTTATAATCTTGGCACGGTTATACAACGCTTAATTAAGATTAATTATTTATTGAACTATAATTAGTGCAACTCAACACGATTTGCTAATTATGGTTTAATTAATGGTTAATAACATTAATTAAGTATTATGCAACCGGATCCTGGGCGATGAAACATTACTATCAATACGCGATAAATCCGGTCTAATGTTGAATCATTTCCCTTTCCCGTTTGTATTTTACAGAGTACAACCATCTTCCGTACAAAACGAAAGTAGAAAAAAAATGGCAACGGGAGGTGTTGAAAATGAGACACTGGATACAGATATTTGTAACTGTACGATTTGCTTAGATACGTTTAAAGTGCCCAAAATTCTGCCTTGTTTACACACATTTTGTCAATCTTGCGTAAACACGTACATTTTGTCTACAAAAGGTGAAACAAGTCCACCAGATTATTTCCTCTGTCCCATATGTAGAACGGAAGTGAAACCACCAAACCCAAAAGCCCCCGTCGAAGAATGGGCGACATTATTGCCGCTAAATCAAACAATTGCCACCTTAATTGATAATTCCGCTGCCGGGGGAACACTGGAAGAAAAGAAATGTGGCCCTTGCCAGAGAGATGGCGAAGTCGCACAAGCGGAGTTCTGGTGTTTTGAATGCGAAGACGGTTTATGTCATGTTTGTCATAAGTATCATAAAAGGATGAAATTAAGCTCTAACCACAAAGCGGTACCGATAAATGATTTAAATAGCAATGAATTCCAAGATAAAAAGGTTGACATTGAAGAACCTTGTTTTAAACATCCAGGCGAGCATCTAAAGGTGTACTGTGTAGATCATCAGAAGATGTGCTGTGTGCTCTGCCTGTCCATAGATCACAGAAAATGTGAAAATATCAAAACTTTTGATGAGATGGCAGAAAGTTTGAAAGAATCTGACAAAACACAATCTTTGGCTAAAACCATGAAAACATTTGGTCAGAAGATGGAGGAACTAATTATCAAAAAGCAGGAGAATATTGAAGGCCTAGGACAACAAAAACAGGATATTTTGGAAGATGTGTCCAAAGTCATTGAACAAGCCAAAGAGAAACTAGACAAGTGCCACAAAGATTTCAAGATCCATGTTTCTCAAACACACAAAGAAGAAACCACAAGATTAGTCGAAACCAAAGACAAGTTTGAAATATTTCAGAAATCATTCGAAAATTGTGAAAAGATGCTACAAACAGTACTGAAACATGGTTCACTGAAGCAGATATTTATTACATCAGAAAAGATAAAGGAACGCCTTGAAATCCAGTCGAGAGAGTTACAAGTGCTGCTTCTTAATGATGAGGATATTGTTTACGACGTCAACGTAGATAAACACCTTACTGAAGTTAATTCTTCCATGAAATCGATAGCAGAACTTAATTTAGAGAAAAAAGTAGCCAATGGATCTGTTTTATCCTTTATCAATGGCTTCCTGCCTGCAAAGTATAATATGACTTTACTACAGCACCAGTTGAAAACTGCAAAAATCGGTGATTTGAAAGCCATTAAAGTGTTTGAAGTTACAAAAGGAAATAATTTTACGGATGCTGTATTTTTAGATGACGGTACTTTATTTTGTGTGGACTGTGACGCGAAAGCTCTTTCAGTCTTGGATAACAAAGGAAAGCTCTTATTTTCGCACAGCGTAGACTATACACCATATGGAGTTGCCCAAAGTTCTGATGGCAAGATTTTTGTCTCTGACATATCAACACCGGGATTTAGAATATATACATTTGAAGAACAAAATCTTCAGGAAATATGTTTCATTAAAATAAAAGAGATTTATTCATATGCTCTTGATGTTGTGCAAGATGACATTGTAGTTGTCCAAAAAAGCAGAGTGACATTGTTGACAGTCGATGGAACACGGCGTCGTGAAGTAGGTACATGTCATCAATTTAGTTACATTGCAGTGTCAAAGTCAGACCAAAATAGTTTCTACTGTTGTGATGAGAATTGCGTTGTTCAGTATACATTTGACGGTAAGGAGGTCATGCGACTTGAGCTTCCGGATGTTGCAGCTGCGCGAGGAATAGCCGTTGACAATAATGGAAACATATATGTCTGTGGAAAAGATTCACAAAATGTTGTAATTATTACAAAAGATGGTTTATCAATTCACACTGTTTTGTCTAAAACGGATTTCAGTTTTGAACCATACTCAATAGGTTTTGACCGCAGCGGTACCAGGTTCTTTTTAACTGGTTTTCGCAAAGGTATTATCGCTGTGTATGAACTTTGTGCCAAACGCTGAATAGAAATAGAACTCTTTCACATTTACTTTTTGTTTTGGATTCAAATTGAGTGGAACGATTATGCATCGGTTTGGCAATTGCTAATTCCAACGGTGTTATCACCTAGTGCCAAACATTGACAGATTGCTAGAAATGAAAACAGACCTCTTTCACCTTTGAAAACTTAAATGAAATAGTTTGCTCTTTGTTTTGGATTCAAATTGAACGTAATGATTTGTGCATAGGGTAGGCAATTGCTAATTCAAACTTTGCACGTTACCGTTTTTACATTATTTCATTATGTTTTTTAAGTTTTATATGTTTAACACTGGTTGGTAGTTTTTAGCTTACGTGAGCCATAGGCTCAGATGAGCTATTGTCATCTGTCTTTGTCATTCGTCGTGTGTCTTGTGTAAGCTACTTTTCACATTTTAAGCAACCCCTCCAAAACTACTAAGCCAAATTGGATGATAAATTAAAAAATACTTGTAATTGTAATTACTTTTCAATTACATTACTCTATTGACAAAAAAATGTTTAATATAGGGTCCTTTTGTTTTGTCATTGATAAGTTAATTATAGTAAAAGTAATATGAAGTTCGGAACACCACCATCAAATCAGTTATCTGAATTTGTCAAATTTATTACTATTATTATTTAAATGGCTTCTATATTATTTTATTGATCAGAACCACCAAGATTCCTAAGCTTAAATGTATACATTATGAACTTATCGTTCGGTAAATCAAGGGACTTAACTCGTACTTTATAGGTAAGATCGTGTCTTAATCGAGAGGATAGATATTCACTAGAGCTGTTCACAAGATAAAGATAATTTTCTTTTTTCCTATACATTATATGTACATGTAAAACTTTTATTTTAACTTATATTAAAATATTTCCGATTTTATTTGATTATTTTTTTAACTGTTAATTTTTTTAAATTAAATATTGTTTCATAATTATTAAAATATTTCCGATTTTATTTGATTATTTTTTTAACTGTTTGTTAATTTTTTTAAATTAAATATTGTTTCATAATTATCAAAAGTTCAACCATAACTGATAAAAATTGACCAACTTGAGTCATACATGCATATGTGCCGGTAAGATTAATAAAAAAATAGCTTTCACTTTATGAACAGTTATGTATTAAACACACACACGCGCGCGTGATATATACCTATATTTATATCGTATGAATAGTATTTTTCTCCGCTTTCAAGATAAGTTGAATTAATCAGATAATATATATTCATTCCAATAAGTTAGTTTTTATTCTGTATGTTTCGCGTACATTTTGCGGCAAGGATTACTCAGCTGTCAATCGTTGGTTTTGCCGTTCAGTTAATTTGATGAATGAATTCCTTCATATTCAATCCGGGACTTGATTCAACTTGGACCTAGAAAAATATCCTGATAGCTTATTCGTCGACCCGATAGAAGTGATTGCTCACTATTCCGACTGGAATCAATTAATCAATCAATCCATCCATCCATCTATCCATCCATCCATCCATCCATCCATCAATCAATCAATCACCCCCAACAGACACTTGCACACAAGACACGTAAAGGCAAAACTTCATTCACATGATTTATTGATCATCAAACATTCATAAATAAATAAATAAATAAATAAATAAATAATTAAATAAATAAATCGTATGGCATGGGCTTATCAGTTCCGCATTAATTATACATATTTCATCATCTAAAATTTTCTTAAAATATGTGCACACAGTTACCAGTCACCGCAAAATGTTACTACCATATAGAGTATTCACAGTTGCAAAAATTTATTCATTATTCAGTACTTCTCAACGCATCTCTTAATACTTCAACTAGTTTGTCCTTTTCCCTCGCTCTTCTTTTTATTCCCAATTGCGATAGTTTTTCTTTTATTGCATATTCATTCAAGTTTTCTATTTCCTCATTTATAGGTTTATTATTTTCCAAATAATTTCCGTTGGTCTGTTTGATTTCTCTTAGAATTCTTTGTTTTTTACTAACTCCTTTTTTTTACATGCAGTTATCATATTAGCTTAATAGTCTGCTGGTAGAACAAATAAATGTGGGGGAAGTCAGAGAAATTAAATTATTATTATTATTTATTTATTTATTTTTATTTTTGTTTTTGTTTTTGTACTTTTATGTGATAATGAGATGTTTAAAACTATGAGAGAGAGAGAGAGAGAGCGCGACTGCATTTGTGATATTATGCATTATAACTGACACAAATTTTAATCTGTAAATTTTAGTACACTACAGCTGTTTTTCAGATAGAGTACTGGACAGCTACATTAATGGGTAGAGTTAATTAGCGATATCCGGTTTATAGGTGATTAATTGACATAGATAAGATGCACAAAATCTATCCTCTTTGAGACAGGATTGGTAGCGGGATACACTTCGAATATGCAAAGGGATTAGTATGAAGGTGATTTTCCATTAATGGGGAATGTCCCGCATCTGAATATACAAGCGAGGCATTAGTTAAATTCAGAAATATCACCTTCCGTAACTGGTCCTTTTCTAACAAAAATTACTAAAAAAATCAATGACAGTCCGCGTGGGAAAAAGGAAAAAGAAATAGTCTCGCAGTCACCAGAGATGCAGACAAAAAGACCTTTCGAAACATTTATTTATTTATTTATTTATTTATTTATTTATTTATTTATTTATTTATTTATTTATTTATTTATTTATTATTTATTTATTTTTTATTTAATAGTTGACATTAAACTGAGGTACGAAACAAATATATACCGCTTTAATAATTTTCAAAAGAATGTGGGTAATTTGCCATTGTCGGAAAATTATTTAAAAAAATCTTAATTTGAGAAAAATGTAAAATATATGAAACGATGTGAAAGTGATACATTTTCTATATTAAAAAATGTATTTGAAGATTAAAACAAGCATCCCTGTGCAAATTTTTACATATTTACCATGTAAATCTATGCGAAAAATATCGTTATCCGTAAAATCATACAAATTTTTAAAGTAATTTTGAAGTAATTTGCCATTACCGTACAATTTCAAAAAACATGTCTTAAGATGCAGAAAAAATTGTAGAACGTGGAACGATTTGAAAGTGTTAGACTTTTTCTTAAATTTTTAGAGTTTTTGTCACTCAGAGTAAGCCTGTTTATGTAAATTATCACCTTTTTACTATATCACTCTATATAAGACCATACGAATATATGTGTTATTTACTTTAAGGGTTATTTTCAAAGTAATTTTGAAGTAATTTGCCATTATCATAAAATTATGAAAAAAATATAGTAAGATGCAGAAAAAATTGTAGAATATGAAATAATTTGAAAGTTTTAAAAAAATTCCACATTAAAGTCAAAATAAGTAAATTATTAAACCAGGTGCATGTTTTCCCTATATAAACCATTATACATCACCTGTATATATACGGTGACGGGTTAAGATGACTGCTATAGTCGGTCAAAAATAGTACCTATTTTTATATTAAAGTTAAAAAAGCCCCAATTGTTTATTTATTTATTTTCTCGTGTTATACACCATTGGAATCGTCAAAATGTCTTCTTTTTAGCTATAACAGGAACTTTTTCGAAAATGAAAGTAAAACTATTGATATGACTGTTTTAAGCAACCATGTCAACATATTTCCTTCTTTATCTATATTGTAAAGTTCTTAAATTTCAAACTAAAAAAGCCCCAAAAATTTCTTAAAATATTTCAGATTAAAAAATACCATAAAATTCCTCTCATTTTCTACTTTTTAATGATAACAGGAATAATTTGATATCTTTGATCTTTCAATATTTTATTTAAGAAATAAGTTTCAATCCTTCATAATTCTTTGTTAGCTTCAGGTCGAAAGTAACCGGAAAAATTAGCGCATGCGCAACTATTGATCAAACGCAAAGTCGATAATGAATAAGTCTGTGATATACCTATGTTAACCCCTAAGGCAAGCTGGTGTCACAATGCATGTGATTACAGTCCCTATGACTTACATAGTATCACAGTTGTTGTTGAAACAATACATTCAGCAAGTACACTTACTATGGCTTCACACAAAAGTTATCTCATTAATTTAGTCACTTTTGCCAGAGAATCACCAGGTACTTGGAAACTTAAAAATATTTTATGAAAACAGAAATAGACTTTGTGATTTTCATAAGTTTCAAATGATACCAGTTTTTAATGATACCAGTTTTTCCCCAAATGTTTTTGTAATTAGAAAAAAAGATATACCAATACATTCTGGAAAGTTTCAAATCATAGTCATAGTGTGCATGTTTTCTTAATTTTTCAAGTTCCCCAATGAATTATGTAATGGTAAATAATTACTTTAACAAAGTAATTGATATATTATAAATTACTTTGTTAAAATGGTGTCATGGTAATGGTAATTGAAGATTTCCAATGTAATGGTAATTTAATTTAATACTTTTTCTATGTAATTGACCTTGCTTGGGGCCCCATAAAGGGAAAAATTGTGAAAATCTTTAAGAATCACCTCCTCTGAACTTACAAGAAATATAGCTTAGATATTTCATGTAACACATACTTAGGACTCCCATTTTCAGATTTGCACAAATTGTAGCCGTAGGGACCAAAATAGGTAAAAGGGTGAAATTACTATCTAATCTTAATGCATTTGTCAATGTATCTTGATAACTAAATTTTTTTTGAATAGGCATGTGTATTAGAATAATGGAGGCATTTGCTCAATAATCGTTTTAATATATGAATGAAGGTCATAAGTTCAAAGGTCAAGGTCATAAGCAAACAAATACTAAAATGGTTAATAATCCAAAAAACTATAAACTTTTTGTATAGGCATGTGTACTGGAGTATTGTAGGTATTGGCCTAATGAGCATTTTGATATATAGATGCAGGTCATGGGTTCAAAGGTCAAGGTCATAGGTGCAAACAAATACCTAAATGGTTAATTATCTCAAAATCTATAAACTTTTTGTATAGGCATGTATATTAGAATATTGTAGGCATTTACGCAATGGTCATTTTGATATATGAATGAAGGTTATGAGCTCAAAGGTCAAGGTCACAGATACAAATGAATACTGAAATGATTAATTATCTCAGAAACTATAAACTTTTTGTATAGGCATATATAATGGAATACTATAGGTATTGGCCTAACGGTCATTTTGATGTATGGTTGTTTATAATTAGCAAGTATTTTTTAAAAATATTTTCGTTAAATATACCAGGGTTATTGTTGTTTTTGAAAAGGGGTTCTTTTAGAATCTTTTGCTATTTTCTAAATTAGTTTATTTCAGGTAAATGCAATAGTTTTCACATTTTAGTTAACGTATAATATCCTTCATAATAATAATTTTAAAAAATAATAATGTGATTTTCGCATATCTCTCTACATAATATGAAATTATTTAACATCATATGAGAAATGAGGCAAAATGTCAGATTTTGCCAATAGTGTGTTAATAGAGGATATTTTACTTCAGAAATATGGAAAAAGGGCGAATGTTTTGCATTATATGTCATATGGAAAATAAACATGTTCTGGAAAGAAATGGGAATATCATGAGTACGATCTTTTGAGTATTAACTTATCTGTGTACCTTTTTCATTAGTTTTTAAATACAAATTAAATAGAAAACAACATTTTGAATTATGTCAAACTTATATTAAACTGTTTTAACTAAGTAGACAAAATCAACCGTTCTGGACTATTTCTTTTAAAATGGTGGTGGGGGGGGGGGGGGGGGGGTCGTAAGAAACAATACGCTGATAACAATCTTGAAACTTTTCATTAGTCATTTAGTCAATGCAACTCAAGAACACAAATATCCAAAACATCACACTTTGCACAAATAAATAAATAAATAAATAAATAAATAAATACATGTAAATAAATTAAATAAATAAATAAATAAATAAATAAATAAATAAATAAATAAATAAATAAATAAATAAATAATAAATAAATAAAAATACCTTAGCCAACACTTTAGACTCTTCTAGGGTCTATTTTCTATCTGATGTTTTATATGAGAGAAATGTGAAAAAGTTAACCGTATATTTTATCAGTCCGGTTGTACAAAGATCCGTTAAATTAACCAGTTGGTTAGCCAAAACGCATTTTTGTTTTTGTTTGTTTTAGGCAATAATTCTAGTATTTCTGATAAAAAGTTTAAAGTTCATACACATAATTGACTAACTGTTATTACCAAATGGAATGGTTTTAATTACATGTAAATCTGTATTTTTATATAAAATATTGTTTTAATTTTCACTTATTATTTGGTTTTAGTCTATAGTAGCCAAATGCCCCTTTTTTAGCTCCAATGCATTACGAGGACGCGTTATAAGCCTCCTATGATTATGTTCCCCATATAGTTAATAACTATGGCCACAGTGTAAATCCATGCACAGTTTTTGTGAGTCACGGATAAAGTGGGTGAAATAATTACATTATACGTTTTAACTTCTATTGAGGTCATCAGTTCTGTTGGGTAGATTAATTGGTTCATTCCCGATTCTCCCACTTTTAATTACCTATAGAATTTCAATCCCTTAGATATACAATTAAGACAATAGGATTAAGAATATAGTCTGTTTTAAAATAGGGTACCAACTTTGTGAACTCAACTCCATCTAGTTTTCAAACAAAAACCTTAAAACTTCACAGAATGTTCCTATATATATTGAAGATGTGCACTTGACTTTAAGGAAATATTTCAAGATTTTCCCCCATTTTTCCAGACTTTGAAACTTAGTCACTTTTAGCAAGTTTTTGAACTGGGAGTACAGGTCTACTTTGTGAACTCAACTCCGCTTACAGTTTTCAACCAAAAGCCTTGAAACTTCACATAATCTTTCTATGTATATTGAAGATGTGCACCTGAATTTATGGAAATATTTCAGGATTTTTTCCCCATTTTTCCAGACTTTGAAACTTAGTTACTTTGTACTGTATATATCAAAAGATTATCAAAGATGTGACCTGACTTAATGGCATTGTTCTCCAGAGTTTGAAAAAGGGTCTCGTCCAGTCCATTCCAATGTAAAGTTTCTGATGCACATTTTTTCAATTTACTGTAGCTTTAGAAAATGTTAAATGATTGAGATTTTTCTAATACATATATATATACTTGTTGCATTACTCTTTCATATACATGTATATATATCGTCATTGTTGGACCTATTCTTCATTTTTCATGACTTTCTGTGCAGTATTAAAAAAAAAACTTGTGCACCTTGCTTTGTGTAATTATTTAAAATTTCTTCCACACTTTACACCCATTAATAATTAATTATTTAAAATTTCTTCCACACTTTACACCCATTAAATAGAAATTAAAAAAAAAACATTGAACCTTTGACCCATTTTTTAATATTTTTTACTTATAAAAATTACGTCTGATCAGTGTTATTTGGCTGGCTCCAATTAAAATCATGATTCATAAGTTAGTGATATCATAATATTTATAATAATAAATAATAATAACAGGTATTTTTTAAAATTTCATTTTCATTTATTTTTTATTTTTTCATTAAAAATTATATTATCATAAAATCCAGGTAATTGAAGGATAAGGAAATAGACTATAATTACTAAAACAACAGTTAAGACCAATGTTTATATTTACCAGTAATTAAAAGTGGGAGAATCGGGAAGACCCCGATTAATTGTTTTTTTTAATCGCACCATTAATATTTCCATTGTTCTATATTCAACAAATTTCATTATACATATACATGTACTAGTAAAAACATTTGACAAGAATTTGTTTTTATTTGCTGTCGAGAAGTTTCGAACTTAAAGCGGTTGCCGGATGGTTGGGAAACCGTATTACCTTCGACAAGTGAACTGACAAATTTCTTCATACTAGGATCGAGACCACTACGGTAGCTCAGTTGGCAGAGTACTCGCTCATGTGGGAGGTCGTGGGTTCGAACCTCGATCGGAAATCACCAGACTGGCTATTCGCAAATCACCTGTCATTTAGAAATGAAAGTCACGGGGTCCTTCGAAAGAGACCTTAAAAACGATACCCCGTTTCACGAAAGACATGGTACATTTACATAAAAGAATCCTCCCTGCACACTGAGCATAGGTAAATATCTGCCACTTCATCTAAAGCTGGTTCACGTCTCGATGTAAGTGAAATATGATTGACTAGGACGTTAAACCCTATTTAACTAATCAATCGTGCTAGTAGCTTTCGTGTGAGAGTCGGACCTAAGCGAATAGAGGCACTGTGATCCACAAGCGCAGGCTTTTAAATACTAGTAGACAAATCGACCACCGGTAAATCCCAGTTAACATAAGGCCTATGTATTACATATGACAATGTACAGCGGAGGCATGTCATTTTGATTACACATATGACTTTTCAGATGAAAAATATAATTGATTTTATTTGGTTGGTTTGTTGTATGTTGCTTAACGTCGCAGCAGCAATTTTCAGCTATTCGCGACAAGAACAATTTTATTAATCTATGAATAAGTTCGTGTATGCATGTGAAGTGCGAGTGTGTTTTATGGTCTGCCTTGTACTAGCGCGCACCCAGAGCGACTTTAAGGTGCTAGCTAATAGAGTCAGTACGCCGCAGACAAGCATTTCACTCCCCCAGTCACATTATACTGATACCAGGTAAACCAGTAAAGGCCAACGGCAAGGAAAATTCACTTTCATACATTTAATTGGAGTTTTTTTTGTCGAGAAATACGTAATAAAAATCAAGTACCTTAATCAAATCAAATACCTTAAGAGTGTGCCCCGGCGATTATTCAACCCAAAGAACATGACTAATATAAAATAATAATCTAACAATTTTTTCCCTGAAAATCTAGCGAGGAACCAATTTTATGATTGCCATTTGCAAATGTGAAACGTGATGAATCCGTTCCAGTAATGTTTAGCACTCCCCTTTTCCGGTTTGAATTTTACACAGTACAACAATCTTCCGCACAAAACGAAAGTAGAAAAGATGGCGACGGGAGGTGTGGAAAATGAGACACTGGACAAGGATATTTGCAACTGTACGATTTGTTTAGATACGTTTAAAGTGCCCAAAATTCTGCCTTGTTTACACACATTTTGTCAGTCATGCCTAAGCACGTACATTTTGTCTACAAAAGGTGAAACAAGTCCGCCAGATTATTTCCTCTGTCCCGTATGTAGGACGGAAGTGAAACCACCAAACCCAAAAGCCCCCGTGGCAGAATGGGCAAAGTTATTACCGCTAAATCAAACAATTGCCACCTTAGTTGATAATTCCGCTACCGAAGAAGAACTGGACGAAAAGAAATGTGACCCATGTCGGAGAGATGGCGAAGTCGCACAAGCGGAGTTCTGGTGTTTTGAATGCGAAGACGGTTTATGTCAAGTGTGTCATAAATATCATAAGCGAATGAAGTCATTCACAAACCACAGGTCTGTACCAATTCTTGATTTGAATAAAGAAGAATTGCAAAGTAAAATGACCAACATTGAAGAACCTTGTTTTGAACACCCAGGCGAGTATTTAAAGGTGTACTGCATTGACCACCAGAAGATGTGCTGTGTACTCTGTCTGTCCATAGATCACAGGAAATGTGAAAATATCAAAACTTTTGATCAGATGGCAGAAAGTTTAGATGAAACTGACATGACGCTGGATTTAGCTAAAACCATGAAAACATTTGGTCAGAAGATGGAGAAACTAATTATCAAAAAGCAGGAAAATATTGAAGTTATAGAACAACAGAAGCAAGATATTTTAGAAGATGTAGCCAAAGATATTGAACGAGCCAAAGAGAAACTAGACAAGTGCCATGAAGATTTCAAGATCCAGATGTCTCATACACACAAAGAACAAAACACAAAACTAGTGGAAACCAAAGACAAGTTTGAAATATTTCAGAAATCCATTGGAAATTGTGAAAAAATGCTTCAAACAGTACTGAAACATGGTTCACGTAAACAAATATTTATAACATCGGAAAAGATAAAGGGGCGCCTTCATGTCCAGTTGAGAGAGTTACAGGAGATGCTAAAAAAGGACGAAGAGATTACTTATAACTTCACCGTCAATAAAAGTCTTGGGGAAGTGAACAATCTGATGACATCTATAGCCGATGTACAGGTCAAAGGAACTGCTGATAATGAACAGGCCGTTTCTGTTGTTGGTCGTTTGCTCTCAGTTGGACACATGGAATATCTGTTACAGTGTCAACTCAGGAAATCAAACATTGATGATTTAGAAGCAGTAAAGGTGTGGGGTGTAAAAGAAGATGTGTGGCTTACAGATGCAGCTTTTCTCAGTAATGGTACATTGATGTGTGTGGATAACAAAAACAACTGCCTACTTGTATATGATAATGAAGGGAAACTATTGTTTTCTCATTCTTTGAATTATACACCGTGGGGTATTGTTCAAAGTTCAGATGACACAATTTTTGTTTCAGACCAATCAACACCAGGCATTAGAATGTACACATTAGAACACAAAACTCTGCAACAAATAAACTTCATAGCCGCCAAAGAATCGCCTTATGGTCTTGATATTATACAGGACAATGTTGTAGCGACACAAATGGATTCAGTGGTATTACTCAGATTGGATGGTACGGAAACTAAGAGAATAGGCAAATGCCACCAGTTTAGCTTTGTTGCTGTATCAAAGCCAAACGCAAGCTGTTTTTACTGTTTAGATGGGGATTGTGTTGTCCAGTATACGGTAGACAGCAAACCGGTTAATCGACACAAGTTCCAGGGTACTGGTATGAAAGATAAAAGAGGAATAGCCATCGACAAAGCCGGGAATATCTATGTATGTGGACATATATCCGGTTCTGTTTCTATCCTTTCAAAAGATGGTTTATCTAGCTGCTTATTATTTTTCAGAGACAATCTCACTGTGAAACCATATTCCATAGGTTTTGATCACACAGGCACCAAGTTCTTTTTAGCTGGTTATGACAATGGTACTTTGAACGTGTTCAAGCTTGGTATTAAAACCAAACGTTGAAGAAAAGTAAAATGTGTATTTGGAACTTCTATCCTTTGTACACTTTTTCACTTGACATGATTGTCTATCTATTTTTTTGTAAACAACGAGAGTAGAGTGACAATAAAAATATTGTTTTGCAATTAGATTTTCTTACAAAGGATAATTCTAAATAAATCGAGCGATATGCCAAGATACAAGACATCTTTAGGGACACCTCTATAGCCAACAGTAAGTGGGGGTCGTCGGTTCGAACCCCGACCTTGTCTAACTCATGACTTTAAAGTGGGTAGTTACTGTCCTTTCACCAGGCACTTGGTAATACGTCTTACGGCTGGAAACTTAAAAAACGAGGTATCCTGGCACGATAAAGAACCCTGTTGTATAATGCTGTCATGTGTCATGTGCTACTTTTGAATGCATTATTTTATAAAAATTCAAAAGTAGCACATGACAATGCCACCAACGCAACGCACTGGCGAAATTTTTGCACCTTCGCCAATAGCTGTCGACGTTTCGATATAAGTGAAATATTCTTGACGTTACACTCAACTCTATACGCAACATATGTTCGAGTCCTAATGCAAATAAATCTTTGTCTAATGATGTATGCAATACAATAATTAGAACCGTGTTAAATTAAAAGTCTATCGACTCTTTTTTGTGTTATATTAAAGGAGTTTGTTCGATCTTTGGAAGTTGATCCATCTGTCATATACCATTTTTTGAATTTAATCATAAAATACATTCAAAAAATGGTATATGACAATAATACCATTTTTTGAATGTATTTTATGATTAAATTTAAAAAAATGGTATATGACACATCGGATGGATACCAGTGTTTTGATTTAATTTGGTCGATAAATGGATGAACGTGGTCTGGGTGATCCAGTTGGGTTGATAAATCAAGCTCATCAGTGGAAAGTATTTTTTTTGTTTGAATCCCGGTCCTAAGTTTGATTGATCATTGATTAATGGGGTTTAACTTTTAAGTCAATAATATTTCACTTATATCGAGACGTCACCAGCTATAGGTGTAGGTGCAGAAATATTTACCTGTGCTTTGCGGTGATGGCATTATGCAGTGAGGGTTCTTTATCGTGCCACGCCTACCGTGACAAGGGGCCTCGGTTTTTAAGGTTTGTCCGAAAGACCCGCGATCATTTTTAATGCCGAGCGAACAGTCACTACACTTTTTCAATTCTTGGGTCAGACCTGACCAGAGACTAAACCCTCGACCTCCTTGACTTACGGAGCAAGCACTCTACCAAGTGACCTGCCCGCTACATGTCTGAAGGGGTAGGTCTCCTACTACCACTACCCCTTTTCCACACTTGTTTAAAATGAACTGTATAGCATCCATCTGGACTTTCAAGTTAATTTTATTATATGATTAGTTTTAAAATGACTAGTTAGTCAGTTTCATCATTGTATAAAGCGCATTAAAAGTGCAACCGAACACAAGAATCTTGTCACTAGCAAAAACACTGATTATTTTAGACGGATTTGTTCCGTAAAGCCGATAAACGGGCGAATAGAATAAAAAGTCAAATGAGACAGATTTTTCCCATTAAAACTAATTAAAAATAAAAATGTATAAAAATTGTACAAAAATTTGGACTTTTATATGGAAATAGAACATCGTGCTATTAACATATACAAAAAAGATAATCTTGTGTGCTAAAAATTAGTTTCTCTCTCTCTCTCTCTCTCTCTCTCTCTCTCTCTCTCTCTCTCTCTTGGCCATATCGGTAAATTAGATGAATTCACGTATGATTAACGGAATCACTCTTCGTTGAAGTCTCTCAATTAGTATTACTAATTAACGTTATCTACTGATACTACCTGGTTTCTTTCACGCCTCAACGATCAGGTAAATAGACTGGTCAGTACTACCTGGATTCTTTCATGCATCAGCGAACTGGTAAATTACATTATCACCTGATTGCAATTTCCTACCTGTGTACACGAATTAATTAATCAGTACCACTAATTAACTGGTAATTGCGCTGGTTGATTGACAATTAGTTGTGAGAGAGGGGGAAAAGTCGGGGCAACTGGGGGCCCGTGTGTGCCCCCCCTCTGGATCCGCCACTGTCAACATTGATTTCCGATTGACCTTAACTTTACATATGGTCTAATTTGCTATTGTTTATATGTCCAATACAGATAATTGATTTTAGTCACTTAACCGGGGTTAAATTCACATTAACGAGAAAATCAACTAAGTGGCGTTAATTGGAGTTAGATGACTTAATCCTAGATTAAGTGGCGTTAATCCTAGATTAAGTAATTAATGTGACTGGGCATTCCATAGATATAAAGTATAAAATCATTTAGAACACACACACACACACACACACACACACACACACACACACACAATTTTAAAAAGAAAGAAAAAACATTCATTACTTCAGTTTGTCAACATTACAGGTTTCAATTTTCGGGACTATTTTATTTTCATTTTATTTGATATTGTGATTTTTTTCTAAAGATTTTATACGTTTCAGTTAATATTTTGCTAAAACCAGGAGTAAAGTAATGGTGGTCTACGTTAAAGTCAAGATTCCTTCGGTTATATCGAGACGGACAGTTCTTTGATTGTGGAAGAAACCTGATTTCCAGGGAAAAAACACAGACAAATGAACCGGCATTGCTTTTTTTTTGCATTGGGAACAAAAAAAATCCATTGCCAAGTTAATAGTTTTCTAAAACAATTTTATTTATTTATTCAAAATCACGTTTTCAAATAGATTCAATGTCTACTTGATTTTATGGTGACTTTTGTGATTGTGACAAAAGAGTTCCCACACTTTGACTTTTATGACCGCAACTAAAGTTCTCGCACTTTGGACTGATTACATAAACTTTTAAGAACATTCTTATTTATTTGAAGTAAATAATACACTGTATTGTGCAGTACAAATGTCCCTAGTAGATGTAAATATTGATAAATCGGACAAAAACTGAAACGATATAGTGCGTCAAGTTTGACCTGGCCGTTTGACCTTTAGCTTGAATATTCAAACATACATATTCGTGGTATAATTTAGAGGCTGTATAAAGTTTATTTAATGATAAATGGTAGTAATATTAGGTACCGAGTGTTATTGTAATGTCTTACCTAAATCACACAGTTTAGTAGCCCAATATATTATTCAAATTTTAGGTCAAACGGACAGGTCAAACTTGACGCACTATACAACAACGTCATAAATAATGAACCTCTTAGAATTGACTTTAGTATAGTACAGACCTGGCACAAATTTAACATTAAGCCAACGAATTAGTGCCACATCGACACCTAATCTCGTTCTTCGTTAGGTAGCTCAGTTGGTAGAGTGCTCGCTCCGTAAGTGGGAGCTCGTGGGTTCGAACCACGGCCGCGTCTGATCCAAGACTTGAAAGTGGGTAGTGACTGTTCTTTCGCCAAGCACTCGGCATTACGAAATGAAAGTCACGGTTCTTTCGGATGGGAACATAAAATAACCGAGGTCCCGTGTCTCGGTAGGCTTGGCACGATAAAGAACCCTGCTGTATACTGCCATCAGCGCAACGCACAGGCAAAATTTCTGCACCTTCGCCTATAGCTGGCGACGTCTCGATAAAAGTGAAATATTCTTGACTGGGACGTTAAACCCCATCACTCGGCCATTCGTTAGCTATATCCGGATAGCTTTTCGGTAGCTGCTGTCTGTCTATCTATTCAGTCACTAGCTATCCATATCTCGGTCATTCGGCAGGCGAGCTTCAATCCCTTTCGTTATCTTAGTGTTAAACTTTCGACAGGTATGTACTTTATGTTAATTCCGGTTGTGTCAGTCCGTTGTTTAAGAGTGCAAATCTTCATGCAGGGCAAATCGAATGTATACGGCATATCAACGGTTTAACAGGTTCCGGATTTTAAAAAATTCTTGACTAAAATTTCCTCTTAGTTAAAGGGAGGCGAGATCATTGGTTTGTACCCGGCCAGGTCATGCATAATATACATAAACATCATTAATCGCTTGTTGCTAGAGACTTGATTTGAGTAATGGTGTCCCATTCAAAAATATTTCACCTATATATACCGAGGGTTCTTTATCGTGTCACGCCTACCACGGTACATCGTTTATTTTAAATTTCAAAATCTTTTTTTCAAAAAGAACAGTCACTCACTTCCCGATTTCAAGTTTGGGTCAGACCCGATCGGGGTTCGAACCCACGACCTCCCACTTAAGGAGTGAGCACTTCCTCAGCAGTTACTTAATGCTTAAGAAGGTAGAGTACAACTTGTTATCCGTCTCAACATATTGAGTGCGCGCATTCGCACATCTCACGAACTAGTTCTTGGAGGTTTTGTCGCGACGAGCTGAAAAATTACCGATGGATCATGCGACATTACAACCAGCTGCCGCAACTTAAATCTAGCGGATTGGATACCGTATTAACTATGTCTATGTATAAGATATTAAAAAAATTAAGTTGTCATTTTGAAAATTACACAAACATTTAGTTTTGTCCAAAAGTTTCAAAAGATAGGAAAATTGGCTTTAATTTTAAGCTTAAAAAATTGGGGAAAACGACTTACTTTTTCTCTCAAGCCCATACATCAACTAGTTCTTTCTTTCTGATAACTGAATAACGATCACAGATCTCCTACATATACAGAGAGCGATCACTCTAACAGAAAGGCCATAATTGATATTATTGTTTAGCATCATATTTACAATTATAATGCTATTGTTCTGTAAAACCAGTTTTGGTCCCAAATGTAATTATAGAGCCATAACTACCATTGATAAAGTGACGTAATTCATTTTTTTTGCTTATGCATATACGTATGGCGTCATTTATTGGCTGTTCCAGCGACTACACTTGCAAGCAATATTTTTAATTTCATAAGGGTAAAAAAATAAATTAAAAAATGTAAAATGTAAATATAAATCGTGATTAATTGTCTAGAAATTGCGTTTATAGTGATATAACATCCATTGGTGTGTAAAGGACGTAAGGACGTAACACCATCCATTAGACAGACAAGGGGGCACAACAGCATCAGCTTTATCCCTATCAGCTGCAACACCGACACCTACAAGTATAGCTTTTTCCCTCGCACCATCCCAGAGTGGAACACGCTACCAGAGAAGGTTGTCACACAGGCAACTGTGGAGTCATTTAAGATCATGCTCCACAGTTCCAGTGCAGAGTAGAGGGAAGTGGCAACTAGTGTAAATAGTTTTAACTGTTTTTAACCCGTTGAAAAGTCCTTGTGAGAAGCCACGTCACACAAGTACTCCTGTGAGTTGATGCTGATAAGCCCTTCACCGTATTCCAGTAAATGTAAATCACGGTAAAGCAAACCAACATGCAACACGCTAGTGCGTTGTTTTGTTTCTTGCATGGCAATTGAGTGAGTGAGTGAGTGAGTTAGTGAATTATTGTTTAAAGACGCATCAGCAATATTGCAGCTAATTCGCGGCTAGAAAAAGTAAAAGATACAATGGCATCAACAACACAAACTATCAAAATGCAAAACCAAAAATAATAAAAAACAACCACACTTTATTATACAAGTCAACTTCCTGAAGGAAGACTAACATTTGATGTCCACTGACACTACCAAAAATATCCTGCATTGATACTACTAAACAAAAAGTGCCCCTTGTAGGTGCAAAGTCAACACAATCCATCAAAATGTGCTGGATTGATTGCTGACCTTGACAAGGGACACACTTGGGAGGCTGCTCTCCATCCAATAGAAATGAATGTGTAAAACAACACGACAATTGAGTGAGTTAGTAATGGTGTTTAACGTCCCAGTCAAGAATATTTCACTTATATCGAGACGTCGCCAGCTATAGGCGAAGGTGCAGAAATTTTGCCTGTGCGTTGCGCTTATGGCATTATACAGCAGGGTTCTTTAGCGTGCCAAGCCCACCGTGACACGGGACCTCGTTTATTTTAAGTTCCCATCCGAAAGAACCGTGACTTTCATTTCGTAATGACGAGTGCTTGGCGAAAAAATAGTCACAACCCACTTTCAAGTCTTGGGTCAGACCCGGCCGGGGTTCGAACCCATGACCTTCCACTTACGGAGCGAGCAATCTACCAACACGGCAATTGAAGTTTTAGCACTATAAACGCCATTTCCATAGACAGTTTAATGGTCAAATAGTATTTTTATGTGTTACAAGGTTTTCAGGTCAAATTAAATTACTTAAACAAATAAAACATCTAATTTAAATATTTGACAATTAATTGATACATAATTCACTGATTTACATTTATTTACAAAATTTTTTTATATTAGACACGTGATTTGTCAAACAGTTTGACGTGATTTTAAATCATTGTTCAATTGTCCAAATATTTAATTGATTTTGAAAAAAACCCAAACAAACAAAGTAAATGTTACAAATATTTTTTTTTGTGACCGTGGTTTGCCATTGTTATAGAACTCGTTTATGGCGGTTTATGGCTGTTTAGAGTGCTAGTACATTTGCCCGCAATATCACTGATAAAAAAGTGTACCACTCGATCTACATTGTATTATACTGGTGCTATGTGCTACTTTTGAATGTATTATTTCATAAAAATTCAAAGGTAGCATATGACACTGGTATTGCGCCAACCAGTACAGACCCCAAAGGAATGCAATGTAACCCTTTCCCACTTGCCGTACATCGGTGTCGAACCCATAATTTGTAATCAGAATGGTATGTTTTGTGATATAACTGCTGTCAATCCGACTAAAACATAAAGTTTGTTATATTTTTGACCAAAAAATAATTATACGAGACGTTTACATTTGTATTTTCAATACTTAAGGTGACACTGAATGCATATAAACTTTGTGTGTGTGATATTTATTCACCACCTTTTTCGAAGAAAGAGGGGTGATATTAAATTCGATTTTTGGACCGTCCATCCGTCCCTCCAAAACTATGAAGCACTTTTTCATGAAACTTGTTGCAAAACATCAACATTGATAGAAGATGCGCATATAGTTAACCCAAGTTGATTTCCTTATTTTGCTTGGAGTTATTGCCCTTTGAACGTAAGTACAAATCACAAAAAGAACCTCCTGACGGGCGATTCTTATTCTTTATTTGTTTTTTATACAGTTTTCACAATTCTGTAGTTTTTAATGGTCTCATCAGCATCATTCTCCCTCTGATATTAGGGCACTGTTTGTGCACTTACTAGATGTAACTTAATGCGTTTTGTTACAAAATACGTTGTAGCAATGCTAAAAATCTTCTGTTGGTGCCTCCCTCAAATTTGAGCCCGAGTATATTCGGACTATTTGTCAGCGATGTTGTTGGGTACCGTACTGGCACTAAAATGTCGACAAAAGTGTATATTGGTCTCCATATGTGTTTATCTTGTGTTTTGTTTTCCAATTTCATTTGTTTGTTTTGATTTCGGCTACAAGTATACAGCTTATATAGTGTCTTTTATGAACAGGTAAAACTTATATACTGTTCTAATACCACAAATAAAGAGCGATTGGGATGACACTTTAAAGGACTTTAAATAGGTGGCTCTTATATACAGGTGTCATTCAAGACAGGTTCAACTGCAATACTAGTATTGCTTTTTGCGCTTTTAAAACAAAACGACCAGATTTTCAGTTGCAAACTTGTACTTTTGAAGAAGGGGTAACGTTTTATGAAAAAGTGCTATGTTCGACAAATGCAAATAGGGGAACAACCTTGGAAAAAATGGAACAAAGGCATATCGCTTCATAAAATCCGGATTGTTCGGAATTCACAAAAATGTAAACAATGTAGTACGCATATCATTCATTTTCTGACGTCAGCTTGAATTTTGACACTGTTAGGGGCCATTTCGAATATAATAGACTTAAATATGTTTAATAAATATGTGTAAATTGAAATTGCATAAATAGTTAAATAGTGCGAGCGACACCGGAAGTGTTTGAACAAAACTAATTTTAATGAATGGAATAGGTTTATTTGAATGATATCGACTCTGTTTCCGGTAATCACATGACCAAAACTTCTGTTATAAAGTGTAGTCGTACCCAAAACTTAACCATAACAGAACAAATCGGTCTATAAAATTAAACTTCAAAATATGGCACCTCTCCGTTTTCCTCTCTTAGTTGGAATTTTATTTTGCATGTGTGTACAAAGGTCGGGTAAGTATGCTTTTAAACTATTGCATGGGTTCGAACCCTGGCCGTTTACTGAAGACTACAGTTGAACGAGACATGCCTGTGTCTTGTGTCTTACATGTGTATTTGTGAAAATTATGAAAGGAAATATTTAGTTGAGAAATCGTGTTCAACGTACCAGTCAAGAATATTTAACTTATATCGAGACATCACCAGCTAAAGGCGAAGATGCATAAATTTTGCCTGTGCGTTGTGCTAAGGGCATTATACAGCAGGGTTCTTTATCGTGCCAAGCCTACCAAGACACGGGACCTCGTTTATTTTAAGTTCTCATCCGAAAGAACCGTTTCGTTTCATTTCGTAATGCCAAGTGCCTGGCGAAAGAACTGCTATTGCCACGTTTAAGTCTTCTGTCGGACCCGACCGGGGTTGGAACCCTAGGCATCCCACTTACAAAGCGAGCACTCTACCAATTGAGCTACCGCAGTGGTGTCTGGTAAGTATGCTTTTAAAATTTATTACATGGGTTCGAACCCTGGCTGTTGCATTGAAGACTACATATCAGTCTTATTTTTGAAAATAACGACATGAAATACATGTATGTGAAATAAGCTTATGAAAACTCACGTGTTAATCATTTTTAAAATACGGACTAGTCGAAAGTTTAACATTGAGCTAGCGAATAGTAGTCAAAACTCGGCGGCCGAATCAACGAGCAGGGGCGGATCCAGAATTTTTGAAAGGTGGGGGGGGGGGGGGGGGTTAAGAACTATCCAGGATTTTTTAAAGGGGGGGGGGCGTTGATAACTATACAGGATTTTTGAAAGGAGGATGAGAATTATATCAATGCTTCCAGAGACGATGGGTCTATGGCAGAGCCCCGATGGGGGCCAAGAAAATAATTTTAATCAGTCAATATCCCACTCTCTCTCTCTCTTTAAATTTTTTAAAAGGGGTTGCAACCCCGCAACCCCTCCCCTAAATCCGCCACTGACGAGATATGGATAACTTGTGATCGAAAAGCTGTCGGAAAGGTACATAGCAGCCGTCAAGATTTTTGAAACCAAAAGGAAAATCTGAGTTGAGTTGAGTAATGGTGTTTGACGTCCCGGTCAAGAATATTTCACTTATATCGAGACTTCGCTAGCATAAGACGAAGATGCAGAAAGTTTGTCTGTGCGTTACGCTGATGGCATTATACAGCACAGTTCTTTATCGTGCCAAACCTACCATGACACGGAACCTCGTTTATGTTAAGTCGTGAATTTCATCTCTCAATGTCGAGTGCTTATCGAAATAACAGTCACTACCTACTTTCAAGTCTTGGGTCAGATATCGATCATATCGGGGTTCGAACTCACAACCTCCCAACTTACGTATACGGGACAAGTACTGCGCTACCGCAGTGGTACCACGGGACCTTGGACATATGACGTGTATAAACAGGTGGTCTTTATATAGAGTTTGTTTTGAAAACGTTCAAGCATGAGGAGGTAAATACTGGTGAACATTTTTTATTTATATAGAGTTGAGTTGAGTTGAGAAATGGTGTTTAACGTTTCACTTATAACGAGACGTCGCCAGGTATAGGCGAAGGTGCAGAAATTTTGCCTGTGCGTTGCGTTGATGGCATTATATAGTGGGCTTCCTCATCGTGCAAAGCCTACCGTGACACGAGACCTCTTTTAAGTTCCCACCGAAAGAACCGAAACGTTCATTTCGTAATGCCAAGTGTTTGGCGAAAGAACAGTCACTACCCACTTTTAAGTTTTGGGTCAGACCCGACCGGGGTTTGAACCCACGGCCTTCCACTTACGGAGCGTGCACTCTACCAACTGAACTACCGCAGTGGTTTTTATTTATATAGATGTGAACGATATATATAGCTGGATTTATTGTAGTTTTAAGTTTCATTCTTTTAATTTTCAGATTCTGCTTGCACATTTGGAGTAACGCCGGGTGGCAACAGCGATTCCTTTGACACTAATCAAGGTAACCATGGAAACTAGATATACTAATAAATACAACGAAATGCCTCCAGGTTTTTTAATATTCTTGCCATTTTAATACCTTTTTAACAAAAATTCAAAACATTTTTGAAAACATGAAAATGACAGACAATAACTTATAAAAATCAAATAAAGTAGATCCATTATTATTAAAGTTAAAGTCTGTCCCGAGCCATTAGGCCGGAGCTTATCCCGGTTTCTGTGGCGTTAAGCGACTGAGAGTACAAGACTCTCCCCTGAATGGGACGCCGGTCCATCGCAGGGTTAACCCCCAGCATTTTGCTGGTACTCATTTATTTTTCAGCTGACTGAACTGGAACAACGTGAAATTATGTGTCTTGCTCAAGGACACAACACATCGCCCGGTCCAGGGATCGAACCCACGACCTTCGAATCATGAGTCCAACGCCTTAACCACTAGGCCACGCGCTTCCACATCCATTATTATAACATGTATTTATTTCATAAAAATCCATAAGTGAAAATAGCATTTAAACGTATGAAAATTTAATAAAGCAGATTTATCATGATTTTATTATTATTGTTATTGAAAATTATTATTATTATTTGTGTCCGAAATGTGCATTTATTTCGATTTTGAATTAGTACGGCTGTAACCAATCGGAATGCTTATGAAAAGAATTTTTTTTGTCGAAATTTATTTTAACATCTAGTTTTTATTAAGATATTCAAATTTTATCATACTAAAATTACAATGACGTCATAATTATATTCTTATAAGAAACTTATTTTTTATGATTTTTTGTTTTTTTAAGATACCCAGTACATAATGACGTCACCAAGTTTTTCATCCAGCTGTTGTGGAGTTTTATCTTCGATTAGTTATTATCCGAGGAGGAAGGGAAATATTCAATTCCAAATATGGAGAAATCTTCTCACTAACTTTTATACTTTGATTGGCGAATTTAGCTACTATACTCCGACAAGTAAGTGGAGAGAGAGAGAGAGAGAGAGAGAGAGAGAGTGTGTGTGTGTGTGTGTGTGTGTGTGTGTTCATCTCCTCTCTCGTTTCATCATTATGTTCTCGTTCATTTCTCGCCTGAAAGATCACTAAAATATTTTTGTTTGTCGGCGTCGGACGGTATCGTCGTCATCCATGCCAACGTTGGCCCATCCCTTTGGTTAAAAAACATTTTGTTTTTTTCCAAATCATTAGTGATAGCAAATGCCATATGGATTCATCGGTTTTAAGCATGTTCCAATTAGCTAGCATAACATAACTTTTCCGGAAAATTAAGATGCCTGACCTTGATATTCAAGGTTTCATTTTTGTATTACTTTTTGTTTGGAAATACACAATATATAAAGTTACTTTTGGGGATTTTTTAAAAATTAAAAAAAAAATGTATCACGTTCATCTAATGGGTTAACGAAAGGTCAAGGTCAATATTTATTGTTTGCAATCTTTTTGTTTGATTAAAGTTCTTTTCCAAGTCAAGTTAAAAAACTTTAAATAATCGAAAAGTGACTTTGAAATATAGATTTATCACGAAGTACTTTACAGATCTTGCTACAGAAAATAAATGGAGATTGTATGACCTTGACCTTTGTTGGATACTAGCAATGTGACGTTGTAAAAAAAAACAAAACACTATTTCATTAGCATACTTTATCAAACCGTCTCGGCTGTTTTTTTACAGCTGGAAGCACGTTGACAGTTACAGCACCTGGAAATATATCTGTTCAAACCGGGGATTTCATTGGCTGGTAAGGAATTACGCTATTAAATTTGCAATAAGACCATAAACACATGATGCAAATGATTCTGGGTTGAGTAACGTGACATCATAATGAATAACGCGCAGAGATATTTGAATTACTACGTCATAGCGATGTCATTATTTTATTTGCAACGGCAGTATTGTTGAAAATGTTGATTTGATGTTTGAATAATACATTCTGTCACCTGTTTGTTACCGATACCGTATGATCTTAGTCGAGGGTGATGTGATGTAACATATATCCCAAAAGAAGCTTTGCCGAGATAAGCATCATCCGAGACTAATAAGAAAGAAAATAATATGAAAATAATAAGAAATGCAAATATTTTTTCGTTTTGTTATTACAAAAATGAAAATATTGAATAGTTTGCAAATTTCGTTATTACCGCCACTGTACCACATGACACTCCTTGACATTTATATCCATTGGGTATTGAATGCCGTCGTTTCATGTTTTCCCATCAAAACAATTTGGCGTTTCGCCGGCCCCGCCCCGGCCACCATGGTACCAAACCAGCGTCAAGGTAACTAATGACTTACTAGTGTCAGTGACGCCATTAAACGACACATTTCAAGCCGAGTTTTCTTTCTGTTTGCGTCTAATTCAAGCATGTGGGGCCTTTTTCGGAACATTGTGGTTGTGTCCGGTGATACGTCAAATTACGTAGCGTAAACGTTTACCAAAACACCCGGAACAAACATTAAGGTGTGTCAATCCCCTGGTACAACGGCAAAACTCATTCTTTCATTTTTACATTAATAGTAATAAAATAATAATAAATAAATACAAATATGAATTTAAAAAAAATTAATTGATAATATTAAAATAATATTAATAAATTCCATTACTATATTATTTTTCATTATTGTATACAGGTATACATCAGGGAATGACATCATAAAATACAAATCCGGCTCATCAAAAGCAGACGGCAATGTGATACTGATTGGATATGGTGACGTCACACCCGGTTCTAACTATTCCTTGTCGATTGGTTATACCAATGATAGAAGTTACGCAATAGAAGTGTCAGTGTCTGATGGTAAGCAAGAAGCGTGGAATTGAGTAATGGTGTTTTACGTCCCAGTCAAGAATATTTCACTTATATCGAGACGTTTAAGCTATAGGCGAATTTGAAATGATTTTGCCTGTGCGTTGCGCTGATCGAATTATACAGCAGTACTCTTTATTCTGTCACGCCTACAGTGGCACGAGCCCTTACTTATTTTAAGTTCCTATTCGAAAGGACCGTCACTTTTTATTTCGCAATGCCGAGCGCTTATGTCTAAAATATCTGTTCAAAAATTAATTACTGTAC
The DNA here is from genome assembly GCA_021292105.1 of Anadara kagoshimensis. Taxonomy (NCBI): domain Eukaryota; kingdom Metazoa; phylum Mollusca; class Bivalvia; order Arcoida; family Arcidae; genus Anadara; species Anadara kagoshimensis. The sequence goes on from CM037863.1 coordinate 9,400,321, forward strand.
ACACATTAATTTTGATTACACGCGTGGCGGGTCCTATCTAAACAGGAAGCAACTACACTTCAGGGATACCCGGCATCTCTTCCTTTGTGGAAATTCACGTGTTTAACTTAAAAGTGCTAGTTTCAAAGTGATTACTTTGCTCTGGGATTGGAAGTTGGATATGGAATGTATATGCAAATATGCAAGCATATGGGCGTTTGAAGGTTGTGGGATTTGTTTCTAACTTAAGAAATGGAAAGGTTCTTTATGTCCTTAATTTTGTTCAGCAATTTTGTTTGCCTAAAATTGTTACCGAATAAAGGTAGATTCACCTGGGAAAATGAATAAAGTTTCCTCATTTGACCACTAAAATTTTCAAAACAACAGTGATATAATATACTACCCAATTAACTCTAATTGTCCTCACTCACAAAATGTTAGGTATAGTAACAATTTAACATATTTGTATTGAAGGGATCCAAAACTATTGCTAGCACGTTTTGTAATATAGATTGCTATATTTCAGAACTTTAAATTTTCCCAATTTAAAAGGCTAAATCGCTGTTATTTTATTTTCCAGGTAACAATCCAGATTTTGTAAATCTTCCAGCGACTATAAATATTTATGATCACAGCCCAGTGGGGACCTCAATATTCCAGGTAGAGATGACCGATGTTAACACGGGGGATATCCCTTATCTGACGTTAACTATCCGTAGTCAGAGTGGGACCTTAGGTACTCAGTTGTCGGTGAACACGACATCAGGTCAGTGATATCAAATTAAGTTATAACCTAATGCAGTGATATCAAAGAAGTTATTCCCTTTTTAATGATGTCAATACGGGGGTATACCTTGTCTGACTTTAACTATACGTAGTCAAAATGGGAACTTATACTCTAAAGCAGTGATGTCAAATAAAATTATACCCTAATGAAGTGATGTCAAATAGAAAGTATACCATAATGCAGTGATGTCAAACAAAATTATACCCTAATGCAGTGATTTCAAACAAATTTATACCCTAATGCAGTGATGTAAAATTTTGTTATACCTTAATGCAGTGATGTCAAACAAAATTATACCCTAATGCAGTGATTTCAAACAAATTTATACCCTAATGCAGTGATGTAAAATTTTGTTATACCTTAATGCAGTGATTTCAAACAAAATTATACCCTAATGCAGTGATGTCAAATAGAAATTATACCCTAATGCAGTGATGTCAAACAAAATTATACCCTAATGCAGTGATGTCAAATTGTGTTATAGCCTAATGCAGTGATGTCAAATAAAATAATACCCTAATACAGTGATGTCAAATAGAAATTATACCCTAATGCAGTGATGGCAAATAAAAATTATACCCTAATGCAGTGATGTCAAATAAAATTATACCCTAAAGCAGTGATGTCAAATAAAATTATACCCCAATGCATTGATGTCAAATAAAATTATACCCTGAAGCAGTGATGCCAAATAGAATTATACCCTTAAGCAGTAATGTCAAATAGAATTATACCCTTATGCAGTGATGTCAAATAAAATTATACCCTAATGCAGTGATGTCAAATTTGTGTTATAGCCTAATGCGGTCATGCCAAATAAAAATTATACCATAAAGCAATGATGTCAAATAAAATTATACCCTCATGCAGTGATGTCAAAAAGAATAATACCCTTATGCAGTGATGTCATATAAAATTATACCTTAATGCAGTGATGTCAAATAGAAAGTATACCCTAATGCAGTGATGTCAAATTTGTGTTATAGCCTAATGCGATCATGCCAAATAAAAATTATACCACAAAGCAATGATGTCAAATAGAATTATACCCCAATGCAGTGAGTCAAATAGAATTATACCCTAATGCAGTGATGGCAAATAAAAATTATACCCTAATGCAGTGATGTGACATGAAATTATACCCCAATGCAGTGATTTCAAATAGAATTATACCCTAATGCAGTTATGTCAAATAGACTAATGCCCTAATGTAGTGATGTCAAATAAAAATAATACCCTAATGCAGTGATGTCAAATAAGGATTATACCCTAATGCAGTGATGTCAAATAAATTTATACCCTAATGCAGTGATGTCAAATAGAATTATACCCTAATGCAGTGATTGTCAAATAGAATTATACCCGAATGCAGTGATGTCAAATAGAATTATACCCTAATGCAGTGATTGTCAAATAGAATTATACCCGAATGCAGTGATTGTCAAATAGAATTATACCCGAATGCAGTGATTGTCAAATAGAATTATAGCCCAATGCAGTGATGTCAAATAGAAGTTTTACCCTAATGAAGTGATGTCAAACTGTGTTATACCCTAATGTAGTAATGTCAAATTGTGTTGTACCCTAATGAAGTGATGTCAAATTGTGTTATACCCTAATGCAGTGATGTCAAATAAAATTATACCCTAATGCAGTGATGTCAAATTGTGTTGTACCCTAATGTAGTGATGTCAAATTGTGTTATACCCTAATGCAGTGATGTCAAATTGTGTTGTACCCTAATGTAGTGATGTCAAATTGTGTTATACCCTAATGCAGTGATGTTCATAAAATTATACCCTAATGCAGTGAAGTCAAATGAAATAATACCCGAATACAGTGATGTCAAATAGAATATACCCTTATGTAGTCATATTTATAAATACCATTATACCCGTTATAGTTTTATTTAAAATTATTAATGGTTTGGGATATATGTTTTCAGAATATTGTTTAGCCATACGTGTTTCACAATATATGTGTGTGTTGTTTTGTCTTCGGTCGTTCTATAATTTTCTTGTATAGTGTCACGATCTTTGTAGCTTTGTAGTTCAGCAGATTTGTGAAAAAGCATATTATACTTTGATTAAGTGATTGCAAATAAAGGTATACCCTAATGTTAAAGTCTGTCCCGAGCCATTAGGCCCATCAGGCCGGAGCTTATCCCGGTTTCGGTGGCGTTAAGCGACTGAAAGTACAAGACTCTCCCCTGAATGGGACGCCGGTCCATCGCAGGGTTAACCCCCAGCATTTTGCTGGTACTCATTTATTTTTCAGCTGAGTAAACTGGAACAACGTGAAATTAAGTGTCTTGCTCAAGGACACAACACATCGTCCGGTCCAGGGATCGAACCCACGACCTTCGAATCATGAGTCCAACGTCTTAACCACTAGGCCACGCGCTTCCACAATGTAATGTAGTGATGTCAAATTACATTATACCCATTATACGGGAAATGTCCCGGCGCGAAGCGCCGGGAATTTCCCGTCTATAGGTAACACGTATGTATTATTATAACTGGCTTTTTGTGCTTTGTTTGGATGCTAGGTAACTGGGGAATTAGCTACAAAACTAAAAATGCAGAGACTTGGTTAATGCTTTTTATTCAATGGTCAAGGCTGAAAGTTATCATAATGTTACAAGTCAATAACTAAAGTCCAATCATCTGACAAGGATCCGATGCCTACCCTTAGTGCACAAGCTATTTACTTTTCATGGACTTTTGTGCACCTTGACGGATGGAAAGGGGAAGACGTCTAAACATCGAGCAGGGACGCTATATTCCCGGAGGTATTCCATGAATAATAGCGCAGCTATAGATGACTAGACGACAACAGGTTGTTATCAGAATATCGCACGTCAAAAGACTCATGTTGAACAACTGTTAATGTTCGGGGGTTCTGATGACGTGAGATATCTTGAAACAGACTTCAAAACATTTTGGGAGATACCAAATAAGTAAAACAGTGATATTCCGTAGGGCTTATTCTGTCCTTGTCATAAGTTGGATTACAATATTAAGCCTAAGCTTGAATAGCAAACAACATGATACGATATTTGAGTGATTGTCATTGAAGGTTCGAAATAAAAACAAACAAAATGGCGTCGCCGGAAGTTCAAAATCAAAGTAAACAAAATGGCGGCGACTGAAGTTAAAAAAAATCAAAACAAACAAAATGGCGTAGCCGGAAGTTCAAAATCAAATTTAACAAAATGGCGGCATGAAAGTTAAAAAATCAAAACAAACAAAATGGCGTCGCCGGAAGTTCAAAATCAAAATTAACAAAATGGCGGCGACGGAAGTTAAGAAAAATCAAAACAAACAAAATGGCGTCGCCGGAAGTTCAAAATCAAAATAAACAAAATGGCGGCGACGGAAGTTAAAAAAATCAAAACAAACAAAATGGCGTCGCCGGAAGTTCAAAATCAAAATAAACAAAATGGCGGCGACGGAAGTTAAGAAAAATCAAAACAAACCAAATGGCGTCGCCGGAAGTTCAAAATCAATATAAACAAAATGGCGGCGACGTAACTATTTAAGTAAAAATAAATTTTAAAAGTAACTTCTAATTACTAACTTCGGTTATTTTAAAGTTTAAAGTTCGAAAGGAACCTTAAAGGTATATGTCAGCATACCTACATTCAAAACAGATACATAGTAACACAAGTTGACAGCTTAAATAAAATTTGAAGGGATGGAACTATCATAACGGCGACGGTGGCCGTAATTGTTGTAATGCGCAATTTGTAATGTGTCTACATCGCAAAACAAAATATAAATTCTTAAATTCAAAATGGCTGCCACTATTTCGTAGATAATGGCGGCTAACCAACGCGTCCAAAATGGCGACCGACCAGCGCGTCCAAAATGGCGGCAAGGACGCGTGATAAGGTCATTTGCAGTAATACGACAATCGATGCCATCAGTAGTTAAATTACACTACATAATTTTCTTATCAAAAGAATGTTTGCACGACAATAAGTTTGACTACATTTAAACAGTTTATATACATCTCACCTCATCAAGTCCTTTCAAAAACAAAATATAAAATTATGCATATTTATATACAAATATCAGTTTATAAAAGTTTACTCAAATATCTTTGAATTACCTCTAAATTTATCACTTTTTAAAATGATACAAATTTACTAATTTACATCATCGCTCCTAAAATAAAATTAGCAATTATCAAATAACTGATTCTAAAGTTTTAGTAGACTCAAAAATTCATAAAATAAAGTGAGAAAAAAAAATACTTTACTTTGGAATTTAGTTTTTTTTCTGAAGTTTTAAAAAAAATATAAGTAATTAAAAACAGAAAATAATTAAATTCTGATCTTACCTAAAAATGCAGAGACTTGGTTAATGCTTTTTATTCAATGGTCAAGGCTGAAAGTGAATTTTCACCTTGACCACGCTTCCCTATACCCCAATCAAGATTTCGCGTTCAGATGACCTTTGACATGTGAATATTTTTAGCTTAGCCAATTAGAAGCCACATGTCGAAGGTCAAGAAAGGTTAAATCGAACCCTACAACGCGTCGCGCGTACACGTGAGCATTAACTCAAGTCCCGAAAACAATGGTGTCAATTAGGACTTACATAAGCCTAGACACAAACAAAGGCGGAAATACCAAAGCCGGAAAACATGTGAAACAAATGTAAAAACTTATTTACTAAAGGAATTATTTGTACGAATTATTTGCATTAAGAGGATAGAATTTCGCACTTATGCTAGATTAGGACATAGTGTCCAAAATCTGTTTTAAGTAAGATTAATGTTTTCCTGAGTTAAACAAAGATCGAACTAAAATAAAATGAATAATTTTTAAAACTGAAAACTACAAAAAATAAAAATACACATTTCAACAACATGTTTGAAAAATTGATTTTAAAAGGAATATAAGTTCTTCTCAAACAATAATGAAATAAAAACTTCATAAAAAATGAAAAAAATACAAACTATGTCACAATTCTCAACATTAAAAATGACTGGGTTATAATACCCCCTTCGCTAACGAAGCCTTGTCCTCAAGGCTTGAGGAGAATATTGTAATATGAAAAACACATGAGTGGGTAATAACCCTTGAAACTGATGGGAAGCTTACCGCACAAGCTTCAAACAATGATTATTGTAAGATGGGAAGCTTACCGCACAAGCTTCAAACAATGATTATTGTAAGATGGGAAGCTTACCGCACAAGCTTCAAACAATGATTAATGTAAGATGGGAAGCTTACCGCACAAGCTTCAACAAAAACGTTTAATAATGGTGGCGCTTAGTCCACAGTCACTTGATTTAAGTGCTAAACAAAGATGGGAAGCATATTGCTTCAAAGTTTCCTATTGAGTTTATACACGTTGTAGTTACGATTGGTTATTAATGTTCTGAATATAAGATGAGAAGCCTGAGCATTCGTTACCAAACCCATGTCGATTTTCAAGAACACCATGTCTTACATTGCTAAAATGTTAAATAAATTGCCAAAAAATAATAAAATGGACTTTAATATTATTTTTGTTTTGAAAAGAAAACATAACATGTTTTCACAATAAAAGTAGCTTTGGATGGAGTCTTATTTTATCAAGGCATGAATAACAAAAGATTGCCGTTTGCCATCATTTACTATCGAGTTAAATTTTGAGCTTTTGTGATAACTTACCTATTCAGCGAATGAGTTGGGCATAGTGGTTGTGTGCCAGTAAAAGATATGCACAGAATTGTCTTGATGTGATTTTATTGATTTTAAATGCTGTGAAAGGTGATATTTGAACTGACTGTTTTATATCTAAGTGTTGCTTAGTATGTATGTTTTGTATATATGTATCTTGTAAAGTATAGAATAGTCGTGGAAAGATAATACCCTGAACAAATATGTTGGAAATCTTGGATGGTGGCTGTATGTTCCAATGGGATGGACAAAGAGGTAAAGTTGCTATGTCAATAGAAACACAGATATCACCAGTTGTCAATTCCATTTGCAGAATAGTAGCATGAGTACGTTTACATCGTTTATACAAGCAATAAAGAATGAAACATGTAAGGAGAACACTGAAGACGCATTGTGTAAAAATGCTAAATGAAAACTGCGAAGTTAAGTCAATTACAGGGGATTCAGTTTGTTTGGCAACCTCATATTGAAAAGTTGGAAAAGTGGCTGCTTTTACACTGTTTGCATTTACTAACAATAGTGCAGCCTGGAGGGTTCTTAGTTTACAAAACATGTATAAGAAGGCAAACATACAGAAACCTGCAACTCCTAGAGCTGATAGGGATAGAATGGCGTTGATGTCTGGCCATGAGGGAAGGATATTGATTTTTCCATCGATTAGTGGTTCTGTTAAAGACTGGAATACCGTTTCATCTTTCTTGGCGGCTGATGCAATGCGTTTTAAACTGAGATGATACTCCTGGTCCTGTGCTATTACTTGAGAGAATGTGTGGTTGTATATGCGAAACTTTGGTATGTTTACTTTGATTGGTTTTGTAAACAATGTATTAGAGTCAATGTTTGCAAACTGAGACGGATTAAAGAATTCCTGAAGAAGAGCTAAATTAATCGGGTGTAGGCGAGTGATATTATCAGTTTTATTATGGCAGTTGGAGATACTAGGTGGTATAAACAGTTGATTATCTGATACAGAGCATAAGCATGGTATTGAGATAACACAATAGTTACACCCTTTCTCAATACGGTTGTTCCCAGGACAGTCAAAGTTAAGATGTGATGTTTTGTAAACTAGAAGAGACGTAGGAGAAAGTGGTAACAATAAAGGTTGTAACTTGTGATGTACAAAGCGGAAGTTGCAATGACGATGTACTAAATCTTTTTGGTTAAAGAATAAGGCTGAAATACATGAAGGAATGCCAGTAGATGAGAAGGAGACACCAAAATGACACACGTAGTAGTTCTGAGGTTTTGTACACCGAATGAACTCCGGTTCTGAAAGAGATGTGTACTGATGTGTGTCTCTATGTAAAAGGAAATATGAAGGAAGATCGAGAATTTGTGTTGCGTGAGCAGATGTATCGTTGATTGGTACCGGAAGAGTCGTGGCTTTGAATAATTCAAAACCGGAAGCAGATGAAATTGGAAATTTTAGAGTTATGAATAAATTGTCACTTTTTCTAGTGTAGATATAAGATGGGTTTTCATAGAAGAAATGTAGATCGTTGGATAACAACTTGATACCGTCATACTTTTTGGTAAGTATGTGTTGTACTTGATGAATTGTTTTCCTCATAAAATTTGGTGGTATTAGTAACGGTGATAGTTTTCCTTGTACAAGGTCAAAAATTCCAAGTTTGAATTCCTCCAGATTATGTCGTAATATCGATGTATAGTTGACATGTTTAGCAAGAATATTAATAGAGGATATTAATGCCTCGTTTAAAGACATGAAAGCAGTGTTTACATTGGTTGTGACAGAAGCAAGCTCATCGTGATTTGTTTTGACAGCTTGAAGGATATTCGAAAAGCGTTTATCTGTGTTAGCAATAAAAGAAGATAGATGATGCGCATGCGCTGTGATTGATTGTGCTATTTGTGTTTCTTTGTTACTAAGGGCGCGTATGTGATTCGCTAAAATGTTGACGTCATCTATGGTTGCTGTTCCGAAAAGTGTCCTGCTAAACTGACCTATAAATGGTAGCAAAGAACGTTTTCTATGCGAGTTAGATGATGGCAAAGGGTTCTCGGGGATTAATTTATGAACTTGCATTATGGTATGGTTGACTTGAATTTCTAGGGTTTTGCTCATTGTGTTCACCTGAGGCAATATATTCCACAATACTTTACATATTTGGGTCGTGGTTTCCACAATTCCATACAGGATCGAATGAGTAATGTTTGGGCATTTCCATCTGAATGGTGTGATACCAGTAGTCCTGTGAAAAATATGCTTTTCCCAATGGTTTAAAATGCACACCGTAGTTAAGCCTATGAATTATATCCTCCGATGTTTTTCCTTGTACATATATTAGCATCAACGCAAGGATCGTTCCCTGAAGCGTAGGACCTATTAAAGAGAAGAAAGTGGATGACAGTTAGATGATTGATGATATGTATATAGAAATGTTGTGAAGGGTAGCTAAACCTTCTAGCACTATAATACAGGAAACCTGTGGGTACATAACTATATACAATAATGAATGATGAAATGATTAAGAGTATAAAGAATGTGGCCACAGTCCTACGGTTCAGCGATTTTAGTTCCTTACTATTGAAAATGAGAACGTTTCTTTTTTCTCATTTTGCCCTTATTGGTCCGTCGAATGTGGTAATCTTGACGGATGTATTCTGGGATGTTTTCTTCCGGTTCCCATGTCCGTTCGGAATATCCCGTCCACTTCACTTTAAACATTTTCTTCCCATTTGTATACTTCATACCTTCTAATCTGTCCATGTCGTATACATCATGAGGCTCGTGGTTTTCTGGTAGTTGTGTAGACTGTGACCGTGCAGGGGTCTGTGTTGGTAATTGTGTGTCATCGTCCGTTGTTGGTGCTTCAGGTTGTGTTAATTCTGTTGCTTGGGTGGGCGTATCGTTTTGTACAGTGTTCTGTTGGTCATTTCGTTCTTCAAATTGTGGTTGTTTATTGGGGTTTTCGTAAATCTTTAACCTGTTTGCATTTACTAGTCCTTTCAGAGGAATATGAGTCCCGCATCTGCTCAGCTGATACGTGAAGTTTGGACCTTCTCTGGTTATATAAAATGGTCCTTTCCAGTGGCTTGTCAGTTTCTTGGACTTTCCTTTTTCCACTGTAGGGGTATACAGCAACACTTGATCGCCAGCTCTAAAGCTTGGAATTGCAGCCTTTTTATCGTAATGTGCCTTGCTTCTCTTTTGTGACTCCTCTACATTCTTTTTAGCTATGTCTCGTACTCTTTTCAATTTTGCAAGTAGATCATTTACATGAGTTGTGGCTTCCTTTCCCATGGATTGTTTTGGGATAACAGCAGTATCAAAGGGTATGTTCATATTGGTGCCAAAAACAAGTTGATATGGGGAAAACTCAGTAGACTGTGTTGATGGGGTTGATCTAAAAGCCATCATTATGCTGGGAAGTAGCTCTGGCCAATTAGTTTGACTTTCATTGGTGTACGTTCTAAGAGTCTGTGCAAGAGTACTGTTTAAGCGTTCAACAGTGCTATTTGTTTGAGGGTGGAAAGCAGAAGTGTGGTGACGTGTTACTTGAAAGAGTTCACAGATGGCAGAAACAAGTTTGCTCATGAAATTTCTACCTCTGTCTGACACAATTGTTCTAGGAGCGCCATAGCGTGTGAAAATTTCGTTGTATAGTATATTTGCTATTTCAGAAGCCTCTAAGGTTTTTAATGGAAAGGCCTCGGGCCAGCGAGAAAAAGAATCGACTACTAAAAGTATGTACCGGAAATTGTGTTTAGAAACAGGAAGTGGTCCCAAAATATCGACATGCGTCCTTTCAAATACATCAGCAATTGGCATAGAAGTAAGTGGTACTTTACGTAGATTTCGAGGATTTTTGCTGCGTTGGCATGTATCACAAGCTTTGACATAGTCATGGACATCCTGGTACATTCTAGGCCAATAATATTTTTGTCGTAACGCTTCATATGTCCTGTCTTGTCCCTGGTGACATCCTCCTGCTTTGCTGTCATGGTACGATGTAAGTGCGTCTCGTCTTAATATCTTTGGTAAGGCAAGTTGTCGGATAAGTGGTCGCTGATCTGTTTTGTGCTTCATTCGTGACTGGAACATATGGTACAGCGTGTTTTCCACTAATTCATAATACTGCGACTCGCCTATAATTTTGTTAATAGCATTCTTTTCCTCTGGTAGTTGGCCTGATTCTAGATATCGAAAAATTTGAGAGAAGTCGCTACATTCCTTCTGCAGAGTACCTATATCCTGAGTGACAGCTTCTGGATTTACCACATCATCAATAGGACTGATGGCAATAGGCATAACTATCGTCTCCTGGTAGAAAAATGTTGTTTCAACGGTTTCATACATCTCCTCTTCCTGTACAGGCGAGAGAGCGTGTACAAACGGGGTTGGGAAATCCTCACTACAACATTCCTCTGTTTGTTCAGGATAAATACGTCTTGACAATGCATCGGCGTTTGAGTTATGTTTACCCTGTTTATAAATGATATCGAAGTCATATCCCTGCAGTGTAACTGCCCATCTAGCTAATCTTCCTGTTGATTGTTTTACCTTTTTCAAAAATGACAAGGCATTGTGGTCTGTGAAAACAACAAATCTGGAATTAGCTAAATATACGTGGTAAGCCTTGATGCCTTCTAACACAGCTAGACATTCCTTATCAGTAACAGACCATTTCCTTTCAGATTTGGACAAAGATCGGCCTCCATATGCTATTACTCGTTCCTTGCCTGTCTCATCTTTTTGTCCAAGGATGTAACCAATGGCTGAACCTGAGGCATCTGTGCTTAATATGAACTGTTTGTCCATATCAGGATAAGCTAGTATAGGAGCGGAAGTAAGAGAAGATTTTAAATTGTCAAAAGCATTTTGCTGTGCTGTGGACCATAAAAATTTCATGTCTTTCTGTAAGAGAGAGTTTAAGGGTGCAGCAATTTTCGAGAAACTTTGAATGAATCGCCTGTAGTAATTACAAAGACCTAGGAAACTTCTGACATCATGTTGAGATTTCGGGACTGGAAATGAATTAACAGCGACAACCTTTGAAGTGTCTACTTCAACACCATCTTTGGACAGGACGTGACCCAAGTATGTCACCTTTTTAACAGCAAACTTGCACTTAGAAGGTTTAAGTGTAAGATTTGCTTGCCTGAATCGAGAGAAGATTTGGTCAAGATGACGTATATGTTCATCAAACCCTTTACTGAAAACTAACACATCATCAACATATACCAAAGAAAATTTGTAGTTCATGCCCTGAAGCACTTTGGAGACAAGAGACTGAAAGGTAGCTGGTGCACCCATAAGACCAAAGGGCATTCTATTGAACTGATAAATTCCAGAATGGGTAATGAAAGCAGATTTGTGAGCAGTTTCTGGGTCCATTTTGACCTGCCAATAACCAGAGAAAAGATCGAGAGCAGAAAAATATTTGGCTTTGGCTTCGCCAACAGCATCAAAAACATCTTCTAAACGAGGTAAAGGAAAGCTTTGAGGTTTAGAAACACTGTTGACACGTCTGAAATCGCATGCAAATCTCATTTCTCCATTTTTTTTCTTTACCATGACTACGGGAGATAACCATTGAGAGTTGGATGGCTTGATGATATCATACTTAAGCATTTCCTCCACTTGCCTGTCTATTTCTTTCTTGACGTCTGGCGACGTTCGGTAAAAGTTCTGCTTAATTGGGAGGGCATCACCTGTTTCTATTCTATGCATATGAATGTCAGTATGACCTAGTTCGCTTAAGTCTGTGGCAAAGACATCCCTGTTTTTGTTTAGGAAAGAATGAAGTTGTTGTTTTTGTGTGTCATTTAGATCAGATTCAGACAAGTCAAAGTTAATTTCATTTTGAGAGAGATCAGAGTTTTGTTTTGAGGGCTCATCCTCAAACGGTAGGATAGAAGTTTCATCCACTTGTGATACAGAAGCAATGATAGTATTATTAGGAATGAGGATTTCAGCATTTGTTGGATTAAGAACTTGCATAGCCGAATAGCCATCTGGTGCATGTATTAAAGTTTTAGCACCTGCAATGTGCAGCTCAGATAGAGTTGGTAAAGGTTCCAGCAAGAATACAGTTGAGGAAATTCCATCAAGATTAGAAAATCTTATAGGAATATACGTTTCAGAATTTGGCGGAATGGTAAAATTGTCCGTTGTTTTTGCATACGGAAGTTGAAAATCTACAATGTGCACATGTGAGAGATCGTCTTGAAGAGTAAGTGAGCCGAGTTTGATGTCAATTGAAGCATTATACGCTTCAAGAAAGTCCATTCCTAATATCAAATGATGATGAAGTCTACTGAAGACATGAAATGTGTGTGTTGCCATAAAACTACCAAAAGAGACATCCAAAGATATAGTTCCGAGTATATCGTGAACTTCACCACAAACACCAACCACTCGATTGATCCGTGAAGGACACAGAACATCAGTTGAAACTTCCGCCCGGGAGAGGAAGTGGCTCGAGACGCAACTAATAGATGCACCTGTGTCGATCAGGGCGTCAATCGGCGCCTCATTTACAAAAACTGAGACTTTGTTTTTGCGCATAGGCGAAACAAGTGAGATATAATGTGGCTCTGGCTGGATGTCGCTTTTGCAATTTTTGGCAGAACACCAAAAACTAAAGTTTCCATTGGAACATGTTCTACTTGTTTGCCCATGCACACGATGTTGCATAGGCGCGATTTCCTATAGAGGGAGGTTTGGGTTTAAGTAGTATGTTTGGCCATGCATTGTAATGGACTGGGGTGCATGAACCTGACGATTAGTAACTGGAACAGGACTATGTGTTGTTCCTGACTGTTTGTCTCTTTGTAATTGACGGCAAACGCTCTTAAAGTGGCCCAGTTTCTGGCAGTAATGACAAGTCCTCCCAGAAGCTGGACACACTTGCCTTGATAAACAAGACTTACCGCATCCCACGCATGGTCTGTTTGTTCTAGGCAGCCGTTGTTCCTGAGCTCGTCTTGGGTTTGGTGTTTGTTGTTGAATGCTGCACACTTCTCCCCTAAAAGTATTAGAAAATTTTGTAACATTTTGTCAAACATTGTTTCTAAGACATCTTCAGTCATATTAATGTTAGCACTTTTATCGTCATGCCACTACATTGTTCACATTCTTCTGCTAGTTCAGCACTAGATTGTAGTTCTAAAAATGTTTTCGGTGTTTTTTGCATTACCATTGGTTGCAGCGATGTCCTTAAACCCCCTACTGCAGTTCTAACTAAAAATTCTTCAGAAATGTTCTGATGAAGAGCTTGCCTTTGAATTCTATTGATGTATTGCGCCACTGTTTCGTGTGGTGCTTGAATAATTTTCTTGATGAACGAAACATTGTACGGTTGAGACCGTACAAACTTAGCCTTAAAAGCAGCTATTAATAGAGGATAATCATTTTGCGTTTCTTGTCCCAAGGAATCATACCATGGATGAAGCTGTTCATCCAGGTGAAAAGAAAAACCATTTGTGGCGTCATTTTGTTCAATATTATAATAGTTATTGTATTTCTCAAATTTGCTTAGCCACGAGATTGGATCGACTGACCCATCACCCTTGAATTTATTTAAACTTATGTTGGGTTTATGCCTTGACTGTGCCATTGTTGGTTCCAGTTCTATTGCTGTTGCTATCTGTTGTAAATTTTGGTGTTCTTGGTTTGTTGTTGTGTTCTCTTGATCTGGTGTTGTGACTTCGCTACTGGTTGTTGCCTGGTTGCTATAATTTTCTGGTGTCGCTCCTTGCTGTCGGGTCAACACCATTACTCGAGATCTTTTGATCCTCCACCACTTATTATAACTGGCTTTTTGTGCTTTGTTTGGATGCTAGGTAACTGGGGAATTAGCTACAAAACTAAAAATGCAGAGACTTGGTTAATGCTTTTTATTCAATGGTCAAGGCTGAAAGTTATCATAATGTTACAAGTCAATAACTAAAGTCCAATCATCTGACAAGGATCCGATGCCTACCCTTGGTGCACAAGCTATTTACTTTTCATGGACTTTTGTGCACCTTGACGGATGGAAAGGGGAAGACGTCTAAACATCGAGCAGGGACGCTATATTCCCGGAGGTATTCCATGAATAATAGCGCAGCTATAGATGACTAGACGACAACAGGTTGTTATCAGAATATCGCACGTCAAAAGACTCATGTTGAACAACTGTTAATGTTCGGGGGTTCTGATGACGTGAGATATCTTGAAACAGACTTCAAAACATTTTGGGAGATACCAAATAAGTAAAACAGTGATATTCCGTAGGCTTATTCTGTCCTTGTCATAAGTTGGATTACAATATTAAGCCTAAGCTTGAATAGCAAACAACATGATACGATATTTGAGTGATTGTCATTGAAGGTTCGAAATAAAAACAAACAAAATGGCGTCGCCGGAAGTTCAAATCAAAGTAAACAAAATGGCGGCGACTGAAGTTAAAAAAAATCAAAACAAAACAAAATGGCGTAGCCGGAAGTTCAAAATCAAATTTAACAAAATGGCGGCATGAAAGTTAAAAAATCAAAACAAACAAAATGGCGTCGCCGGAAGTTCAAAATCAAAATTAACAAAATGGCGGCGACGGAAGTTAAGAAAAATCAAACAAACAAAATGGCGTCGCCGGAAGTTCAAAATCAAAATAAACAAAATGGCGGCGACGGAAGTTAAAAAAATCAAAACAAACAAAATGGCGTCGCCGGAAGTTCAAAATCAAAATAAACAAAATGGCGGCGACGGAAGTTAAGAAAAATCAAAACAAACCAAATGGCGTCGCCGGAAGTTCAAAATCAATATAAACAAAATGGCGGCGACGTAACTATTTAAGTAAAAATAAATTTTAAAAGTAACTTCTAATTACTAACTTCGGTTATTTTAAAGTTTAAAGTTCGAAAGGAACCTTAAAGGTATATGTCAGCATACCTACATTCAAAACAGATACATAGTAACACAAGTTGACAGCTTAAATAAAATTTGAAGGGATGGAACTATCATAACGGCGACGGTGGCCGTAATTGTTGTAATGCGCAATTTGTAATGTGTCTACATCGCAAAACAAAATATAAATTCTTAAATTCAAAATGGCTGCCACTATTTCGTAGATAATGGCGGCTAACCAACGCGTCCAAAATGGCGACCGACCAGCGCGTCCAAAATGGCGGCAAGGACGCGTGATAAGGTCATTTGCAGTAATACGACAATCGATGCCATCAGTAGTTAAATTACACTACATAATTTTCTTATCAAAAGAATGTTTGCACGACAATAAGTTTGACTACATTTAAACAGTTTATATACATCTCACCTCATCAAGTCCTTTCAAAAACAAAATATAAAATTATGCATATTTTATACAAATATCAGTTTATAAAAGTTTACTCAAATATCTTTGAATTACCTCTAAATTTATCACTTTTTAAAATGATACAAATTTACTAATTTACATCATCGCTCCTAAAATAAAATTAGCAATTATCAAATAACTGATTCTAAAGTTTTAGTAGACTCAAAAATTCATAAAATAAAGTGAGAAAAAAAAATACTTTACTTTGGAATTTAGTTTTTTTTCTGAAGTTTTAAAAAAATATAAGTAATTAAAAACAGAAAATAATTAAATTCTGATCTTACCTAAAAATGCAGAGACTTGGTTAATGCTTTTTATTCAATGGTCAAGGCTGAAAGTGAATTTTCACCTTGACCACGCTTCCCTATACCCCAATCAAGATTTCGCGTTCAGATGACCTTTGACATGTGAATATTTTTAGCTTAGCCAATTAGAAGCCACATGTCGAAGGTCAAGAAAGGTTAAATCGAACCCTACAACGCGTCGCGCGTACACGTGAGCATTAACTCAAGTCCCGAAAACAATGGTGTCAATTAGGACTTACATAAGCCTAGACACAAACAAAGGCGGAAATACCAAAGCCGGAAAACATGTGAAACAAATGTAAAAACTTATTTACTAAAGGAATTATTTGTACGAATTTATTTGCATTAAGAGGATAGAATTTCGCACTTATGCTAGATTAGGACATAGTGTCCAAAATCTGTTTTAAGTAAGATTAATGTTTTCCTGAGTTAAACAAAGATCGAACTAAAATAAAATGAATAATTTTTAAAACTGAAAACTACAAAAAATAAAAATACACATTTCAACAACATGTTTGAAAAATTGATTTTAAAAGGAATATAAGTTCTTCTCAAACAATAATGAAATAAAAACTTCATAAAAAATGAAAAAAATACAAACTATGTCACAATTCTCAACATTAAAAATGACTGGGTTATAGTATTATGACGTCATAGAAAATTGTGGAAAAATTCCATAGACCGTACGTCCAAATCATTTGACGCCGCGCGTGCACCACTTTTCTCACTTTTCTCAAGGCCATTGAAGGGTCAAATCGACAGGAAGTGAGCTCCATATGGGGGGAAATCTCGCCCGTCTCGTACATCAGAAATGAAACCAAAAAACGATTATCGTGAAAATAATTCATTGAAACAAGTGATAATTTAAATAGGTTGATCGAATACCATATATTTACGTTTCTTTCGCCATTCTGGCTGATCTCCAAGTGTAGCGTTTCAAGATTCGCGATGACGTGATTTCTTTTGATTGGGTCAAAGTTCAATTCAGATCGATAACCACTGTAAGCCAATCAGCGACCGACTTTCCCACGTGCATCAACCATGATCACACAGTATACAATGCGGGAAGATACAAAATTTGCCGATTTCAAGTTAGATAAATCGATAACCATAGTTACCTGACACAAAACTATTACGAGGTTAGCATAACCACAGTATACGACTTCTACGGTAACTCTTTTTCACATATTATTACTTAATTGAATCAAAATTTTGAGTGCATCTGTGACCCTCGCTGAATGCAGTGTAAACAAAAATGGCGTTCGTCAGGACGGGTAAGACGTTTTCACAAACGATCGATTTTTAAGAAAAATAATAAAATGCGTTTTTCGAAAGAATTAATTAACAGTTCGTCCCAATAATCATTTTTATGAAAATACAGATACAATTTATTGAATTTATTCCGAATTTAATGTAAATATTGACAAATCCTCTTGTTTGTTTACATGTGACGTGGATATCATGATCAGCTGATCGGGCTGGACCAGGTGCTGACTAGAACTGACTTCAACTACAATGACTGCACTCATCAAAAATCTAACTTGGACATAACTGATGAGGAAACTGTACATGTTGTGCAATGAGATGGACCGCTGTCCCAAAAAGTTGTGATGAAAATAACAATAATAAAACATTCATGTTGAGTTTAGCAGCTGTAGTTGTGATCCACTTGGATAAGGTCTGAATTGAATCCTTGAAAACCTCCAGGGATGGCGACTGGACTACCAATGCTGGCAGGGGATTCCAATGATTCAGTTCTCGGATTGAATATAAAAATTTTAACTAGGGTAAAATCAACATTACCTTCTTCAATATCCCAGACTTGGTTCTCGAAAAAAAGTTGGTATAAGTGAATAAATGCCAATTTCCACTCCATCATCCACATAATCGACCATTTCAATATAAATCTTAAAGCAACATCTTTGTAGTATATCATCCCAGAATGTTTCATTTCAATTTAGGTGAATAATGAATAATCTTGACTGGGGTAAAAAAAAAACCCAATCCACCATCCTAGAATTAACCGTCTCGATATAAGTGAAAACTTGAAGCATTTTCAACTCTCCGGGGCTGGGGCTCTTCATGCAGTGAAACTTAAAGGGGCTGGGCTAAAATTAACATTATTTCGGTACAAGCCTGTCAAGTTTTAATCATATCATTTGTCAATTGCAATGGTCTGTGCTTTAGAAAATTCTCATCATGGTACTTATATGCCTGTGAATGTTGAAGGTGCAAGAGGAGCTTACCCTCATACCACTGTATATATATCGGGTTGTGGGTTAAAGTTGCTGCCTAACAGAGTCACAGACAAGCATTCCACTCCCAATATAATTCTATAACCAGTCGATAATCTATCCTTTCAGCCAAATGTGGCTTGCAAAATGAGGAAGCAGTAACTCAAATTTTGAAGTATTGTCATGTATAACACAAGTCAGGTTGGAACCAAAAACCTTCCACTCTCCAAGAGGATGCTATACCGGTGTAGCTAGCTAACAGAAGGTACTAACCCTTCCAGAAAACTCGGTCTCACTTCCCTGGTGAAAGTTCGCGTGTTTAACCTAACTTGTCAGTTTCAAAGTTTTTTTTTACTTTACTCCCGGATTGTGATTTGGACATGGATAAGTATGTTTGTTTTTCATTGGTATAACTGCTTCATTAATTGAATGGGGCAATCTTGAACTGTGATATGATACACATCTTGTTTTAAGAAACAGGAGTAGTTATTTATGCAATCATAAATCAGTAGATTAAATTATTCACATGGTATGGTAAAAGGTGATTTAAGATGAGAAGACATTACAACGTGAGAATGTTGTCGTGGTATGGATTAGTATATTCACTATATTGGGTAATTGAATAGCCTTTTGTGTCCCTGGAAAGATCATACCAAAACTCAGTTCTGTGTGACAGAACATGATTGAAAGAACTCGGCGGTAGTTAACTATAGTCAGTCCCGCTAGTATTTGGTGTGGAAGCGCGTGGCCTAGTGGTTAAGGCGTTGGACTCAAGATTCGAAGGTCGTGGGGTCCATCCCTGGACCGGGCGATGTGTTGTGTCCTTGAGCAAGACACTTAATTTCACGTTGTTCCAGTTCACTCAGCTGAAAAATAAATGAGTACCAGCAAAATGCTGGGGGTTAACCCTGCGATAGACCGGCGTCCAATTCAGGGGAGAGTCTTGTACTCTCAGTCGCTTAACGCCACCGAAACCGGGATACGCTCCGGCCTGATGGGCCTAATGGCTTGGGACAGACTTTAACTTTAACTTTAACTAGTATTCGGTGAGACAAAACAATGTGTGCCACCCCTTTTTTGGGTGTGTGTGTGTGTGTTTGCACAACCCAATAATAAATTTGGACATTTTCCGGGATAGGCAATGCCTATTTTCATATTAGTTTTTCTTCAAAATTATCAATGGTTTGGGCTGTTAGTTTTCAGAAACTTGTTAAGTCATATGTGTTTCACCATATATGTATGTCTTGTCTGGTCTTAACTTCGGTCGTTGTAAAATTTTCTTCTATTGTGTCATGATCTTTGTGGTGCAGCAGACTGGTGAAAAAAAGCATACATTATGTGCATACAGTTGGCATTATTTCAGCGGCCATTTTGTCCGCCATGTTGAAAATCACAACCATTTTGAATTTCAAAACATCACCGGATATATCTTAAAACAATTAGCAGATCAAAAACAGAAAAACTCTGTATCATAAAGATGAAAATACGATATACATTCTGTTGTAACAAACTTTAACCCTCTTGCTGCCAAACGGACATATGTGTACTCTACCGACAACCTGCCATACGGACACATATACGTCCTTTCAATAGAATTGACAATTCTTGGTTAAAAGACCAAGAGATATTGATAATCTTTTGAAAAGTAAGCAAACATGCAAAATGTTGACTTTTGAGATTATAATCTACAATTAACTAATGATGTCATATGACTACAAACGTGTCTGATGTCATAATTTATTGTTGACGTCATATCATTTCGCATTGTGAATTCAATTTGGCACTGCCAACGTTGCGTTTAAAATTAATTTGGCAGAAAAGATATCACGTGATTTTAACAGCCATTTTGTCCGCCATATTGGAAATGGCTTTTATTTAGTTTTTAACTGTGAATAATGGTACCGGTGAGGTCATGAACTATAATCATGCAAAGTATGATACTTAAGAAAGAAAAAACAGTATAGCATTTTTTGCACAATTCTGCTGCACGGTTAATATCAAATATATTGCCGCCATGTACACATGTTGAGTTGTGTTGCAGTCAAAACTTTTTTCTGTTTGACTGTTTTACAGGTGTTATAACGGTTTCAGACACTCTGTATGTGGGTACGTACAATATACGATTTAGAGCTACAGATCCATGTAGAAAGATAGGTGAAAAAATACTTAGCATCAATATTCTTAATCATGTAAGTACAGATTTAAATATTTTTTATTTATATCGAGACATAACCAGCTAAAGATAAAGGCAACACATTTTTTTCTGATTTTTATCGAGACGTTACCGGCTAAAGATAAAAGCAACATATGTTACAAAGATAAAGCGATTAGAGAATCGATCGGTCAAATTCTACCGCGAAACTACTGTGGATGTTTGATAAGTTGAATATTGCTTAACGTCGCATCAGCAATTTTTCAGCTATTAGCGACGAGAACTATTTTATTAATCTCTATGGATTAATCTATAAACAGTTTCATGTACACATGTGATGTCCCAGTGTGTTGTATGGTCTGTTGTGTACTAGCGCGCACTTAGGGCGACTTCAACGTGCTAGCTCACAGTGTCAGTACGACGCAGACAAGCGTATCACTCCCCCATTCCATTAAACTACTGACAGGTGAACTAGTAAAGGCCAACATCAGGGGGAAATTCACTTACTCACATGTGGCCTGAGCGGGACTCGAACTCACAGCTGTGTTTGAAGACTAACGTCTTATCCATTAGGCCACCGCGGCCTCCTTTACTGTGGAGTTTCTTTCATTAATTTGTTTTGTTTTGTGTTCTATTTTTGGATCCATTGGCTGTTGCCAAGCATACAGTACAGGCATGTCGAAAGCTTAACACTAGGAGTCGAAGCTCGGCTGCCGAGTGGCCAAAATACGGATAGCTAGTGTTTGAAAAGCTGCCGATAAATAGCTGATGCTGAAAAGTTGTCGAGATACAGGGGTCCAGTTAAGCTTTTAACTCAACACTAGTTCATCAGCTCAGTGTTCAATTCAGCACTAGTTCATCAGCTCAGTGTTCAATTCAGCGCTAGTTCATCAGCTCAGTGTTCAATTCAGCACTAGTTCATCCGTTCAGTGTTTAATTCAGCACTAGTTCATCATCTTCGTATTCAATTCAGCACTAATTCATCAGCTCAGTGTTCAATTCAGCACTAGTTCATCATCTTCGTATTCAATTCAGCACTAATTCATCAACTCAGTGTTCAATTCAGCACTAGTTCATCATCTCAGTGTTCAATTCAGCACTAGTTCATCATCTTCGTATTCAATTCAGCACTAATTCATCAGCTCAGTGTTCAATTCAGCACTAGTTCATCAGATCGGCGTTTAATTCAGCACTAGTTCAAGCTCAGTGTTCAATTCAGCACTAGTTCATCAGCTCGGTGTTCAATTCAGCACTAGTTCCTCAGTTCAGTGTTCAATTCAGTACTAGTTCATCAGCTCAGTGTTTAATTCAGCACTAGTTCATCAGATCGGTGTTTAATTCAGCACTAGTTCAAGCTCAGTGTTCAATTCAGCACTAGTTCATCAGCTCGGTGTTCAATTCAGCACTAGTTCCTCAGCTCAGTGTTCAATTCAGTACTAGTTCATCAGCTCAGTGTTCAATATAGCACTAGTATATCAGCTCAGTGTTCAATTCAGTACTAGTTCATCAGCTCAGTGTTCAATTCAGTACTAGTTCATCAGCTCAGTGTTCAATTCAGCACTAGTTCATCAGCTCAGTGTTCAATTCAGCACTAGTTCATCAGCTCAGTGTTCAATTCAGCACTAGTTCATCAGCTCAGTGTTCAATTCAGAACTAGTTTATCAGCTCAGTGTTCAATTCAGTACTAGTTTATTAGCTCAGTGTTCAATTCAGTACTAGTTCATCAACTCAGTGTTCAATTCAGTACTAGTTCATCAACTCACTGTTCAATTCAGGACTAGTTCATCAGCTCAGTTTCCAATACAGCACTAGTTCATCAGCTCAGTGTTCAATTCAGCACTAGTTCATCAGCTCAGTGTTCAATTCAGTACTAGTTCATCAGCTCAGTGTTCAATTCAGCACTAGTTCATCAGCTCAGTGTTCAATTCAGTACTAGTTCATCAGCTCACTGTTCAATTCAGGACTAGTTCATCAGCTCAGTTTCCAATACAGCACTAGTTCATCAGCTCAGTGTTCAATTCAGCACTAGTTCATCAGCTCAGTGTTCAATTCAGTACTAGTTCATCAGCTCAGTGTTCAATTCAGCACTAGTTCATCAGCTCAGTGTTCAATTCAGTACTAGTTCATCAGCTCAGTGTTCAATTCAGGACTAGTTCATCAGCTCAGTTTCCAATACAGCACTAGTTCATCAGCTCAGTGTTCAATTCAGCACTAGTTCATCAGCTCAGTGTTCAATTCAGTACTAGTTCATCAGCTCAGTGTTCAATTCAGCACTAGTTCATCAGCTCAGTGTTCAATTCAGTACTAGTTCATCAACTCAGTGTTCAATTCAGTACTAGTTCATCAGCTCACTGTTCAATTCAGGACTAGTTCATCAGCTCAGTTTCCAATACAGCACTAGTTCATCAGCTCAGTGTTCAATTCAGCACTAGTTCATCAGCTCAGTGTTCAATTCAGTACTAGTTCATCAGCTCAGTGTTCAATTCAGCACTAGTTCATCAGCTCAGTGTTCAATTCAGTACTAGTTCATCAGCTCAGTGTTCAATTCAGCACTAGTTCATCAGCTCAGTGTTCAATTCAGTACTAGTTCATCAGCTCAGTGCTCAATTCAGCACTAGATCATCAGCTCAGTGTCCAATTCAGCACTAGTTCATCAGCTCAGTGTCCAATACAGCACTAGTTCATCAGCTCAGTGTTCAATTCAACACGTGTTCATCAGCTCAGTTTTCAATTCAGTACTAGTTCATCAGCTCAGTGTTCAATTCAGCACTAGTTTATCAGCTCAGTGTTCAATTCAGCACTAGTTTATCAGCTCAGTGTTTAAAGTTCGATAGGTCTGTACTGTATGTCACGTTTTACAGTCACAAATTCTGTTTTAATTTTAACGTCTTGTCAAAAATCACTGGTTTTACCCTAACCATCATTTACTTCAGGTCGAACCTGACCCCCATGCTACCGAATGACATTCTCAAGTTAAGAATCCTACCCCCCACCAGAGATTCCGAATAAGCAAATCTAAAGAGCGTGCCCGTGATTCCGAAGAAGCAAATCTAAAGAGCGTGCACTGTTTGGCGACCAAAAGGCACTCTAGAGAACTGGATATTTTTTCTACCCTCTGAAAAGATTTTGGTTTCACAATTTTTTTCTAGGCACTACTGATGAGGAATTGTATTCCGAAACGGCCGTCTCGTGCTGCAAAACTAACACTGATTTAATGTTATTATTATAGGCACCAGTTATCAACAATCTTCCGTCATCTGTCGACGTGTCAGAGTCTACAACGATCGAAACTCATCTTTACAATATATCCGTCAGCGATGCATCCGGGGATTTGGTTCTGTGTAATTTATCTGCAACAACGCCACCTACTTCCGCTTTTATACTGAAATTTTTATCAGCCTCTCAAAGTATGTTGCATTTAACATGATTTGTTTTTTTTCTTGCGATTTTTTTTGTTATCTATAAATTTTAAAACAATCACTGTGGAATCATATATTTTTGTGGTGTCTAAATTTATAGTTGAAAGAAATGTACCTTTCTTTGGGGTTGTAAATGGGTTTGTTATATTAACTTCTACGTTTGCATGTGCATTTTGTTAAAGGTATCAACGGTAACAACTAAAATTGATATCCCGGTTAAAATTAATGATTTCACAGTATTTACCTATTTATCTTTGAAATAAATTCTTCATCATTTTTCGATAATCATGATCATGTTATTATAATGATAATATAAAGTGGTTTTGAACACCTGGCTGAAGCTATACATTTTACATTAGGTCACTTCCTAAGAATGGTACATACAACAGGAAACATGTAAACTTATGTAAAATGTGGCCACAATCTCTGGAAAACGGTGTTTTAGTAAAAATGAATATGGTTTAGTATGAAAACAGAACATATTGAATCTAATTTATTATTAAAGTAATTATTTTGTTTCAGCATATGGAGTTTATGTGGTGTCTAATCCTGGTCTATCTTTCGCGACAAACCCCAGCTACCAGCTAGATATTCTATGCTCTGACAAGAAGGACACAGTCGTTGAACAACTTCACATATATGTACTTAAAAATGAACCACCTGTATTTACCAACCTACCAAGTAAGTTACTTGAAAAAGTCTAGGGTTGGCGGTTAAATCTCATCCTGCGTTCGATTCACATTCCAGACAGATCGTAGTGCGAGATATTTTTGAGTTCGCTTGCCGAAGGTCGGTTGTTCCTTCTCTGTATACTCTAGTTTCATCCACCACTGCGGTGGTTCAGTTGGTAGAGTGCTTGCTTCGTAAGTTGAATGCCGTGGGTTCGAGCCCCGGGCGGGTCTGACCTATGACTTGAAAGTGGGTATTTCTTTCAGTGAGCAATCAGCATTACGAACTGAAAGTTATGGTTCTTTCAGGTGGGAACTTAAAATACACGAGGTCCCGTGTCACGGTGCGCTTGGTACATAAAGAACCCTGCTGTATGATGTCATTAACGCAACGCACAGGCAGAATTTCTGCATCTTCGTCTATAGCTGGCGACGTCTCGATATAAGTAAAATATTCTTGACTGGGACGTTAAACGCCAATACTCAACTCAAGTTTCATCCACAATCCTAGAACTGACATCTTTGATATCTATTAAAGAATCCTTACTGGCACGTAAAAGTCACTACTCCGCCTCCATGCCATGTAAGATAAATATCTAGATGGTACCAATAACAAGTTGCATTTTTCAAAATGGAAAGAAATCCATCCGTACTCTTTGATAAAATTAAGCCATGCATTTATTATTTTTAGACGTGACGTCATTTACATCAACTACCTCGGTTGGTACTGTGATATTCCAGACGTCTGCCACCGACAAGGAAAATGGCGGCCTCTATTTTTCAGTTGCGCCCTCTTGTACTTCCTGCATCGTGAATGTTGGAGCATGTAAGTACGACTGCTTTAATTTATAGTGTTTATTTATGATTTGAGTCAAAGTAAATGCTGCGCACATGGTTGTTCACGAGTTTTTATATGTTATAAACAAAATCCAGAGATCTAGATAAGAATTTGACATGAGGGGTCATTACCCCCTTCTTTTTTTTCTTAAGGGAATCCTGTAAAGTCTAAATAGTATCAACACTGATCCATAAAAATGTAAAGATTATTTTTTAATTTTTAAGGCAATTTATTTAAAGAAGTATATCTTCTAACAATAATACACATGATACAGTAACATCATCTTCATTGTGACAGTGGCATTTCACAGGTACTTGGGTCAGGAGTTCAACCCCCATTGCAGGGTCTACTGTTATAAGAATTGTAAAGGGTAATGAGGATTTTCAAAGGGTTTTGATGACCTTACATTTACAATTTAAAGAGTATTTTAAACAAGAGTCCCATGGGCCTTAACGCTCACCTGATGAAGAGTACATATCTTATGCAGAGGTTCAATGGCCAATGACATTAATAAAAGAGAATATCAAAATTTTCAGCAGTAAGGGCCAATAATATGCAAGTATTTTTGCAAATTATTTATAATATTATTATATAAGTATGCTATATATAACATATTTAAAGTCTAGCTACAATATATTATTTATAAACAGCTAAAACATCTGTATATTAATATGTGCATTAGGCCAATACCTACAATATTCCAATATACATGCCTATACAAAGAGTTTATAGTTTTTGAGATAATTAACCATTTAAGTATTCGTTTGCATCTATGACCTTGACCTTTGAACCTATGACCTTCATTCATATATCAAAATGATCGATAGGCCAATACCTACAATATTCTAATATACATGCCTATACAAAAAGTTTATAGTTTCTGAGATAATTAACCATTTAAGTATTAGTTTGCATCTATGACCTTGACCTTTGAACCTATGAACTTCATTCATATATCAAAATGATCGTTGTGCAAATGCCTACAATATTCTAATATACATGCCTATACAAAATGTTTATAGTTTTTGAGATAATTAACCATTTAAATATTCGTTCGCAGCTATGACCTTGACCTTTGAACCTATGACCTTCATTCATATATCAAAATGATCGTTAGGCCAATACATAAATATTCCAATATACATGCCTATACAAAAAGTTAATAGTTTTCAAGATATATTGACAAATACATAATTTTTAGCAATTTCCCCACTCAGCACCTTACCATTTCCCCATTTTGAGCCCCATGGCTACCATTTGTGCAAATCTGAAACTAGATGACCTAAGGATGTTATATATGAAATAAATAAGGTATATGTCTTGTAGATTCAGAGGAGAAGATTTTTAAAGTTTTTCACTATTTCCCCCCTTATGGGGCCCCAAGGGGACATAACTCCTTCATTTGTGCAAATCTGAGAGGGCTTCACCCAGGCATGATGGTTACCAAGTTTCATTAAATTTGGCCCAGTGGTTTTGGAGGAGAAGATTAAAATGTAAAAAGTTTACGCACGACGGACGACGGACGACGGACGAAGATGGATAGCAATAGCTCATCTGAGCTTTCAGCTCAGGTGAGCTAAAAAATCAAAGGGTATTTACACAGATACTCCTCTTATGTGGAATCCATTCATTTCCAAATGTAGAAAATCTATTGTATCCGGCCTCACTTCCCTGGTGGAAGTCCATGGGTTTAAAATTTAAAGATTGTCAAAGTGTTTACTTTGTTTATTGTGGTTTCAACATGGATTGGAATGTTTCTGTACAACTTTTGGACATCAAACCTTTGTTTTTGATTCATCATTCAATTTTTAGACAATTACCACTACTTCTAGATTTTGACAAGGACACCTATTTAAGAAGAAAAATTTCCGTATTTCGTTACCAGGTTAACTTTAGACTATTGTATGTTATGTTGTTACCGTTAAACTTACCATCTTTTATGTCAGCTTTAATTAAAACTGAAACATAGACATACTTGTTCACGTCCAAATCAAAATCCCAAAGCAAAGCAAAACCAAATATACCAATCCATGTCCAAACCACAATTCCGAAGCAAAGTAAAAACAAACATACCAAACCATGTCCAAACCCCAATACCAAAGCAAAGTAAAATTAAACACACTAATCCATGTCCAAACTAAATCCCAAATCAAATCAAAAACAAACATACCAATTGATGTCAAAACCACAATCCAAAGCAAAGTAAAAAACAACATACCAATCCATGTCCAAACCACAATCCAACAGCAAAGCAAAACAAACACACTAATCCATGTCCAAACTACAATCCTCAAAGCAAAGGAAATTAAACACACTAATCCATGTCCAAACTAAATCCCAAATCAAATCAAAAACAAACATACCAATCGATGTCAAAACCACAATCCCAAAGCAAAGTAAAAACCAACATACCAATCCATGTCCAAACCACAATCCAACAGCAAAGCAAAACAAACACACTAATCCATGCCCAAACTACAATCCTCAAAGCAAAGTATATACCAGCATAGCAATCCATGTCCAAACCACAATCCCGAAGCAAAGTAAAACACACATACTAATCCATGTCCAAACCATAATCCCGAAGCAAAGTAAAACCAACATACTAATCCACTTCCGAACTACATTCCCAAAGCAAAGTAAAAACAAACATACCAATCCGTGTCCAAACTACAATTCTCAAAGCAAAGTAAAAACAAACACACTAATCCATGTCCAAACTACAATCCTCAAAGCAAAGTAAAATTAAACACACTAATCCATGTCCAAACTAAATCCCAAATCAAATCAAAAACAAACATACCAATCGATGTCAAAACCACAATCCCAAAGCAAAGTAAAAACCAACATACCAATCCATGTCCAAAGCACAATCCAACAGCAAAGCAAAACAAACACACTAATCCATGCCCAAACTACAATCCTCAAAGCAAAGTATATACCAGCATAGCAATCCATGTCCAAACCACAATCCCGAAGCAAAGTAAAACACACATACTAATCCATGTCCAAACCATAATCCCGAAGCAAAGTAAAAACCAACATACTAATCCACTTCCGAACTACATTTCCAAAGCAAAGTAAAAACAAACATACCAATCCGTGTCCAAACTACAATTCTCAAAGCAAAGTAAAAACAAACATACCAATCCATGTCCAAACCTCATTCCCAAAGCAAAGTAAAAACACACATACCAATCCATGTTTAAACCTCATATTCCGACAAAGACCTGGCATGCTTGAATTACACGCAAAAAGAAAGAAAACTCGACCTGAATTGCGCCGTCTAATGACGTCATTGACACAAGAACGTCATTAGTTGCCGTGACGCTGCTTTGGTACCGTGATGGCGTGGCCGGCGATCCGTTAATTGTTTGTGCAGTAGGAAGTTCTGGAACCCCTACATTGTTTTCGGTATGCATAAACACACTATTACCTGTAAACACTTTCTACGGATATGGCAAGTACTTCCTCCGACAAACAGATTACATGCCGGGTAACGGTTGTTACCATGATGGTACAACAATAACGCAAGACCATCTGAGTAAAATAACAAATTTGTTCACAAAAAATGTGAAAATAAAGTCATTTATATAACCACGTACGGGTTATAAAGTAGGTTACAACAGAAATAGATTTACGTGGTATTATATATATATATATATATATATATATATATATATGTATATATATATATATAAACCCTTTTTAATGCAAATGATACATAATTACATGTAATATGTAGCTTGATAATAGAAAAATATAAAATTGTATACAATCTTGAAATCATGATGCTTTTTTCACTACGCTTCCATCAAGTGTTTCCAGCACAACTGTAAAAATGGTATTTTGATCTCTCAAACTATTTCTCGGCTTAAAGGTCAG
Organism: Anadara kagoshimensis; assembly: GCA_021292105.1. NCBI lineage: Eukaryota > Metazoa > Mollusca > Bivalvia > Arcoida > Arcidae > Anadara > Anadara kagoshimensis. The sequence continues at coordinate 9,429,582 of CM037863.1, forward strand.
CACAATATGGCGGTTTTATTCGGGTTATCGATCTACGAAAGTTCGACGATAGATACGGCATCATTATCTCGAACATTCTTGTTGCCTTCAGATTTTTGTTGGTGACAAACATAGAAGCGACCTGAAGTGTCCAAAACATCGAGAGCCGAAGGGATAAAAGGAAGTGGGAATTTTTGTACTTTTTCCAGTGTTTGTGTATATCTTCCAAGTGTTTTCGTTTCGTCGTCGGTAACATAAATACAACCATCCACCCCCTGCGTTATTCCTGACAAACATGCATGTTCACTGTTCCGATAAAGTTCTGTTCCATCCATCGCGACACAAACTAAGTGACTTTCAGCTGTGTAGTATATCCGTTCTAAATCGGGTGCAACACAAAGGTATCCGTTTGAATATCGAAGTTTTGGTATGGTAGTAGATGATTCGGAGTCGATATCAAAAATTTCTATACAACGCGTGCAAGAAGTAAATAACTTTCTTTCTGCGACATAAAGTCCGTAACACTTATCTTGCGTCTGCAGCCATTCCTTCTTGGACATATTTCTAAGATTTAACTTAAAAATTTCGCATTTTTGGGGTACTGATATTGCGATACTAGTGTCATCCAAAATGGCGAGATCAAAGGGTTTGAAAAACGATTCGCCATGTACCCCTAGGTCCATGCACTTTAAAAACACCCCCTCCGCATCGTATATATAAAGATTACTATTGAAATTGTTGATTAACTTAATACTTCCGGATGGGTGAATGGCGATTCCTTTTACGAATATTCTTCCCTTTTTATGGGCAAATTTGCAACCCCTTTTCGCCGAGGACTTATGTTTCGAGTCTGCATCATCCAAATCGTCTGCTCCAGGAATCAGGGGAATGTCCTGTATTTTTTCCAATCGCTTCTTTGTTGGAATATCCGACACGCGTTTCTTTTTAGCAACTTTTACCGATCCAAGTTTTTGGTATCCGGTTTTTATTTCTTCAATTGGAATGTTGTATTTAATTTTATATTCAACAATAGGCTCTTTTTTCTTGTACTCTTTCAGTAATTCCACTTGTTTGTTGAAAAATGTATTAATCTTATCAAGTTGCTGCATTACTTTGACGCTTGACTGAATTTTACTACACGCATGAATTATTGCCTTGCAATGCTTGGCCTGTTTTAAAGCGTTATCCATGTCTTTTATCTGTTGTTCGAGGTCAGAAATGGTCTGGGTATGCAGAGTAGAATTTTGTAGCATCATGTTTTGTATCAAGCTATTAAAGTGCTCTATAACAGACGTTCCAAACTGTGTTATTTCACTTTCAACTGTAGCATGCTGGGCTGTTAAATTCGCGATGTTCTCTATTTTGTCCTGTTTTAGTTTTTGGTATCGTAAAATCAAAGCATCAGCATCCGTAGAAAGGTCAGAAATCATATCAGATCCATCGGCATTCTGGGCTGCCACACTGATCTGCCTGATATTGTGGCACTTGTTATGGTTTGATTCGAGACAGTGATTGCAACACGGATAATGGTGATCAAAGCAAAAGAATTCTACTCTTGAACCATCATGATCTTCACATAATATATCTAATCCAACAACAGGTGCTTGTCCAGTCGCCCCAGACTCGTCTAATGGAATGACATTATGGTTTTCTAAAGTAGGGAATCGATTGTGGTAATGTTCACACATATTGCATAAGGCTATTTGGCAATCGAAACACCAAACTTTCGTTCGGATCTTGTCATCGGATTTTATGCACAAGTCACAATATGGATGAGGTTTGTTGAATTGCTCTTCTTGGATCATCATAAGCAAGACATTATTGAACGGTAATTCTTGAATAAACTCTAGTAAGGTCAACTCGGGGTCAATAGAAATAGGCGTGTTGCACACGGGGCAGCAATAGGTCATTGGGGGTTTATTCGTTTCGTGATGCTGACTATCACCATCTTTAGTTTGTTGAGTTGGCTGGCATTTCCGAGATATTGGCATCTTGCTTTTGACTTGGTGGTTTTCATTCAAATTGTTTTCTGAAGATGGCATTAAAACATAATCCTTAAGACAATCGCAGCAAAACGAATGTAGACAAGGAAGCTGTTTGGGGTCTTTATACACATGATTACAAAGTGTACATAGCAGGAAATCATCTCCTTTGAATGCCCCCTTAGCTTCAGCCATTTTTATCCAATAATCTTCTTTGCTACAAAAATAGATTAAAACAGTTAGAACATATTTAAAAGCTGCCGCCATATCCTCAAAACCCTCAAGAACTAAGATATACCATTTCATACAAAATATTTCCATAACTAAATTCTGTTAAATATATTTTGGTCAATTGGATATCTTTGCAACCCCTTGAAAAGATTATTGTTTAACAATGTTGATCCAAGCTCTACCTATTTGAAATTTTATTCGTCTAGTGCTGCAAAATAAAAACAGGCTTAGTATGAATTCAATCACTTTGAAACAACTATACCAAAGCAAAAAATAACTAGAACTGTCTCTTGAGAGCCAAATACCACCGCCCCCAACATGAAATTTTTTCCAGCGACCTTGACCTTTATGTTATGACCTTGGATCAAAGTCATGACACACCTTTGTACCATGAAGATTATTCAAGTGAAGTTTTATGACAGTCGTTCAAAGCAGCTAAGAGATATGGCCGGGACATGATTTTACACGGACAGACAAACATGGTGATTCCTATATACCCTGTCAAACTTGTTTGCTTGGGTATAATTAATGTTAACAGTGTAATTGGGATTAGCAAGATTTTAATAACATGGCTACACAATGAAAGGGGCCTTGACCGTGCAATAATTACTCAAGCTGTGTTTATTTTTGCAGCACTAGACGGCCGTTTGGGAATAAAATTGCAAATAAGTAGTGCTAGGATGCTGAAATGAGAAAAATAGAATTACAAAAATATATTTAACCACATTTACCTAATGCAATACTAAGAACGATTAAAAAAGAAATATACATGTGCTTGTCAACTTGTTTAGCCGATAAGTTTGATGTCTCTGTGTCCAGGATTGTCCTGGATATATTTGACATCTCATAGTCCAATGTTCCTTTCATTCACTTTTGATTACACACGTGACCGGTGTGGCAAGCTAAACAGGAGGAGGTTACCCTTCAAGAGCATCGGGCTTCACGTCCCTGGTGAAAGTTCATGTGTCTTACCTAACTTGTCAGTTTCAAAGTTTTTACTTTGCATCTGGATTGTGATTCGGACATGGATTAGTACGTTTGTTTTTGATATATTTAAACAAATCCACCAAATGCAATAATTTGAACCATTAAACAAAGAAAAAAAACATGTGCCTGTCAACTTCTTTAGTTGACCAATTTGGAAAATAAATTTATATAGGAGGTGAATCTATAAAGCACCTACCACTATGCAAACTTTGATAGGTTTAGTTTTAATTCAGGGGAATTGCATTGCAGATTACACAAAATATGTACCATTCATAGCAAATATTGCTGAAAAATGGCAAAACTAATAAATAAATAAATGAATGAATAAATAAATAAATAAACTGTAAAAATTCACGAAAAAGAGACGAAAATTGCATGAAATAGGAGGTACACATCATTGTTTTGCCGGAAAACTTCAGCCCTAATACATTTGGAATTACAGATTTACACAAAGTGTGTACTGTAGTAGACAGGAACAGACGAACGAATCGACAAGTCGAGCATCTACTAGCCTCGCTTTCACCGTGAATATTGAAAACTACGGCCTTAATACAGTTCAGGGGTTCAAAATTCCCAGGGTCCGAGGTCCGGGACCTATTGATTTTACCTTGGGACCTTTGATATTAAAATTGTAAAAAGTTCGATGGACCTGCCATTTTTACCAGAATAATTCTACTTTTTCAATATAATTACATAATTGCACATGGATCTTTCAATGCTGATATTGGACTTGCTTAAAATAAAGGCAAAAGGTCCTGGACCTTCCATTACAAAACATAATTTTGAATCCCTGCAGTTGGATTTACAGAGTACACAAAGTACATACCTTGGCTTTGACAGACCGATGGACGAACAGACGAACGAATCGACACGAGTCGAGTGGCTACAAGACCTGCTTACACCGTTGGTGACGCATATTACTTACTCCGAGTAAAAATGTAGATATTTGTATCAGAACAAAATATTTCGATATTTAACGGTAAAATCATTTTTGTGAAATTAAAACTGTCAATATAAGCATAGTACTTATCAGTGACATAGAATAGATTATGGCTACATGTCGCTGGTATTTATGCTAGCATAACAGTACAGATCTGTCGAAAGTTTAACAAAAATAAGATAACAGATTAGCATCATATTCAAAGTTCATCTCGCTTCCTCTTTCATTTATATATCTTGACAGATTTTTGGTAGCTGCTATCTGTCTCTAGGCAGCTTTTGGACCACGAGCTATCAACATCTTTTACACTTGTCAGCCAAGTTTCGTCTTTTTTCGTTATCTCAGTGTTAAACTTTCGACAAGTTTTCACTGCATGGGTAATACTCTCACACTCATAAATCATCTTTATCCAGACAGGAATATTGGTAATTTTATACATGTACTACAAATACTTCCAAAACTTCAGAGTTTTAAAATCAAATTCTGGAATGTGAATTATCGCTGAGGACTTTTGTTTGTTACCCAGGGAGGGAATTGATTTTTAAATCCCCTTCCCGGTTTTAACGCAATGGTGTGTTAAACCAAAGTTAAACATAAAATATCCATAAAGTTTAAATATAGATCTATAAAAGAAAGAAAATCAATTTTCATGTAATTTAAATCCCTATATTTAACGTACAGTTTATAATACGTTTTTTTTCGACTAATCAGGGAGTCCACTAAACCGACAACAAATTCGAGACAAAAATTGGGGGTTATCATGACTGTGTTACTATATGCAGAACCTGGATAAAAACACGTGGGGGATTTCAGCTGATTAATTCCTTTAGCTACGATGGCGAGCTGTGTAGAAAGTGAAAGTAAGCAAGATGTGATATACCTTCAGTAACAACTCGTGCAGCATGACTTTTATCTTGACTTGGAAGTAACCCAACCAACATAATTTTAAAATAGAAAAACGAGATGTGATCTGTTCCGGAAAATTAGGTTGTCACTCGACTGACCCACGTCCTCTGCGTTTTTATTTATTTATTCATTTATTTATTTATTTATTTATTTATTTGTTTATAGTTTCTGGTATTTATTTTGCATTACTATCCAAGCGGCATACATAAAATAGTAGTTAACATGATTGTGCATGTTCTGTATAGTCGATAGCATTTTAATCAAATTGTGCATAGTTTACAGTTCCCAGTTTCACAATCATTTTCCAAAAGTTAAATTTATCAAATTTTAACACTGTTTTTATTTAAACAACAAATAAACATTTAGTGACAAAACTTAATTCTGATTTTAAATCTATAAACTTTACTTGAAATTATCTTCAAAATGACTCCTTAAATTTTAGAATATCTTGAAAAATTACAAAATTAATAAGATTTGAAATTGTGTCAGATAATTGTAGTTAAAAAAAAATATTTCATACTTTTACTTGGGACTTCAATGATTTGGTAGGAACAATTTCACACATTATACAGTTGTTAAAACATCGAAATACAGTTGTTACTGGATTTTCGGGTCCGCGATGATGGTGATGGAAGTAACTAGATCTCTTGCATTTCGGTTGGTAATGTAACGTTTGATGCGTATTTTGAGGCGGTTGCGGTAAGTTTCTTACGGTGGGGAAACCGGAGTACCTAGACCGCTGTGCCACATGAACTTTTATATCTTGTTTTTCAGATGGTTATCTCATACTCGATATGTCTTTGATAGAGTTACACATAATAACATCAGCATACGGGCGTCACTGGTTTCTTTTAAACAACCGCGGTTAGTTCCGGGTGGTGAGGGAAAACTGGGATACTCTGATCAATGTGGCGCATTGTAATATTTATATCTTGTATTTCAGATGGTAATGCTTGGTACGTTTTTGTAGGTACAGCTGAGATACATTATAACATCGGTATTCTGTTTACAGGCTAAATAGTTGTTAATGGTGAAGGAAATCGGAGTTCCATGACCACTATAACACATTATAACTCTCACATCTTGTATTTCAGCTGGTAATGGTATACTAGGGACGTCTTTGGTAGGAACAGCTGTGACACATTACAACATCAGTACAGAGGCATTATAGTACCGAATACTAAGGGAAACCCGGAGTTCCCTGGTCGTTATAGCACACTGTATAACTCTTATATCTTGTATTTCAGCTGGTAATGTTATACTAGGAGCGTCTTTGGTAGGAACAGCTGTGACACATTATAATATTGATATACAGGTGACAGATGGAACTAACACAGCTACCAGCACACTTACTGTTGTGATATCAGGTTAAGTAGTTATACGTAACTGGTCAAGATTGATTGATCGATCGATCATTGATTGATTGATTGATGGATGAATCAATGAATTAATAAATAAATGAATGAATGAATGGATGAATGAATGAATGAATGGATGGATGGATGGATAGATGGATAGGTGGGTGGTTGATTATTAATGGATGGATGGATGGATGGATTGATTGTTTGGTTGATTGATTGATTGGAATTTTTAATGCCTCAGTGAAGATTCGTGACCGGCAGGTCAAGGTTGATTGATTGCTTTATTGAATGATGCTTTATGTACCACTGAAGAATATTTCACTTGTATCGAGACAACTTGCATTTTAAAAACCCAATATATTTATATACAAATCACCATATTCGTCCGTCTGTCTGTCCATCCATGTAAAATCATGCCCAGGCTGCTTTGGACAACGGTCATAAAACTTCACATGACTAATCTTCATGGTCTAAAGGTGTGTCATAACCTTGAACGAAGGTCATATCTAAAAGGTCAAGGTCACAGGTAAACATTAAATGTTGGGGCGGGGAAGGGGGTATTTGGCTCTCAAGAGACAGGTTCTAGTTTGTCATGTCATTGCAAGTAGAAATTATATCAATGTTTTTTCTTTTTTATTTTGTAATGCGCTCGGAAAAATGTGTAGGTAGGATTCCTTAGCGTTCTTTAGATTCTGTATTTTTTATTTTTTTTATTTTGTAAACAGATTTGAATAACGCACCAGTCATCAATAACTTACCGAGGGAGTTAACTTTACCGGAAACACAGGCTGTTGGATCAACCGTCTTCACCCTTTCTGTGACCGACTTGGATGATGATCCTGTCAGTTATCAGCTAACATTCAGTCCGGTATCAGGGGCTGCAAAGTTCAACTTGGATACTGCTAGTGAGTATTTCTGACTCTTATAATACATTATTTCAGTATACCGAGGTCTTAAAATAGCTCAAAGGACGAAGTTGATTAGAGTAATGCGCCTCAGTCAAGACACTTGAAATCACTTACATCAAGGCGAGCAGTTCATGGATGATAGAGAAAACCAGAGTCCCGGAGAAAACCGCTAAACCTCAGCAAGCGAACTGGCAAAATGTATCTCACTGGGATCTGTCCTGGGTGGGATACGAACCAAGGCGATTAGAGACAGTGGTCTGTAAATGTGCGCTTTAGACCACTCGGCCACCCAGGACCAGTAAAACGTGTATTTCTTTCTTTCTATCTTTCTTTTTTCGTTGATTTATTTATTTATTTATTTATTTATTTATTTATTTACGTTGTATTTATGATTACTTATTTTCTAATTTATTTCATTTATATACTTACTTATTTCCAGGTAGAGGGATAAGATTGGCTAATACATTGGATTATGAATCTGGTATTCGGGAGTATAACATAACAGTAATAGCATTTGATGGTGCATTGTCCTCAACTCCAGGGACCTTGAATATCCAGATAATTGACGTAAACGAACCGCCAGTATTTGACAAAAACTTGTACACTATTAGTAGATCTGAAAGTAATGTAAGTACACGTATATCGGTATGAATTCGGTACATATATATATACAGTCAAACCTGTGTATAAAGGCCACCCAAGGGAACCAGGAAATGCGGTCTTTATGGGCAGGTGGCCCTTATATACAGGTTCTAATTATATGAATAAAGAACAATTGGGATACAATTTCACTGACCTCTATAACCAGGTGGCCTTATATAGAGGTGGCCTTTAAGGCATGTTTGACTGTGTTTATAAGTGTTGGCATTCCCGCAAACTAGTCTGTCCGTCCCTGTAAAGTCGTGCCCAGGCCATATCTCGTAGCCGCTTTTGACGACGATCATAAAACTTAAAATGGATAATCTTCTTTCTCTCAAGGTGTGTCATGACATTGAACAAAGGTTATATCGTAAAGGTCAAGGTCACGAGAAAACATAAAATGTTGGGGCGGGCTGGGGGGATTTGGCTCTCAAGAGACAGTTCTAGTTTCCTACAGTGTTTATTATTACATCCGACTCAAATAATGTTTACTAACCTTTCTACAAAACCCTTTAATTCTCGGAGACACGAACACCTAGTTTCGCCAACTCGGTTTTCAACGTTTCAACTTTCCAGGTTGAATATCGAAGTGCATTAGAGCCAACATCGACCCACCCCCGCATGTGCGACATAAAACCGTTGTCCCCGTTGCCGTGTCAATGTAAACTTTTTGGTGAATATATTAAACCATATGTTTTAATAAAAGTAAAATTGACACAGAAACGAAACCAGATAATTATATAATAATTTTAAAGAGACCATGCTACAATCGTTGCTTTAGAAAGGGCAGAAAAAACAATGGATGGAGTACTGGCGTTTTTCACTGAGTCAAGAGTTTTTCATTTCTAATATCACGGCTGTCAGTACAAATTGATAAGAAGGAGGGTATCGGAGTTAACGATGAAACACACTCACTGCAATGGCCAAACTGATAATTTTTCCCTATCAAGATATCGAGGTGGTGAGTACACGTATGGAGGACAGCAGAGCGAACATTGAAAAAACATCGACCGCAGTGGCCGAACTGATAAATTTTCCCTGTCAAAAGAATTTCACTAATATCGAGGCGGTTAGTGAATGTATGGAGGAGGAAACCAGAGTGAACGATAAAGATCATCGACCGCAGTGACCGAACTGGTAAACTTTCTCTGTCTTAAGATATGCCCGTGTGTCATACGTACCTAAAGGGGATGAGGCGTTTTAATTTGTTAAGTGGGTGCTTTATATCAGAAGGTCGATGTCCCTTAAAGAAAGTTTAGATGACCTTAACATCGGACCAAACATGGGCTTGTGTTATAATGCTTGTAACTGACTAAAACCCTTTGGAGAAAAAAAAAAGGGAGGAAGTTTTGATCTGAGTAACGGAAAAATAGGGAGAATACAAGGGTTAGAAAACGAGTCGTGTAAGAGTTCGTTGTTTTGCTTTTCTTTTTCTTTTTTCTTTAAGGAGTTTTTGTCTGTAACAGGTTTTGTTTTGTCAGTAACGGGAATTTTAATACGAGGTCCTGTAAACATTGTTTTATATACACGACTCGTCGCTATTTCTTTTTCAAAACGTGACTTTTAATCTTCTAATTTCTGCACTTAAGGACTGACTTTTCTTTTTTTATTCACTCATCAAGATATGAACTGCTAAAGCAGGCTGGGACAAATCACATAAATCGCGAAGTGGTTTATAGCTGGTTTATAAAAGTTCATACCTTGATGAACGATTAAAATACAACCGTCAATTCTTATATTTACAATCAAGTAAATGTCCTTTTTTCGAATGACGGTTTTAAAAAGTACTATATTGAACTGAAGACACCCAGTTACAATTATTAATTGGTACTATTTGTGGAGTTTGCGCATCATTATGTTCCATATGCAATCACGGAACTGTTTACACTATTTACAACAGTCCATCGAAAAATAACGTTAGTCGGGGGAGAGATGTCCATGTAGATAGTGATATTTACATGTAAATATTTTACTATGTCCAGATATTTACATGTAAATATTTTAATATGTCCAGATATTTACATGTAAATATTTTAATATGTCCAGATATTCACATTGTAAATATTTTAATATGTCCAGTGGTAAGCATCCTCTGTAACCTACTTTAAAAAAAAATCAATACCACGACGGTAACTCAGTTGGTAGAGTGCTCGCTCAGTATGTAGAAAGGTTATGTGTTCAAACCCAGCCGGGGTCTGACAAAGACTTGAAAATAAGAATTGTTCTTTCGCCAAGCACTTGTTTTCACGAAAAAGATCTTAAAAATTGATGGCCCGTGTCATGTAAACGAACACTCCCTGCGGATTGCCCTAATGCAAAGGTAAACATTTATACCATTTCACAAATAGCTGGTGAATTATTTTTGACCGGGAGGTAAAACCTATTCAATCAGTCAATTTTCGAAATCACCACTTACTGTTCTCATGACATTTCATCATTTATATTGTAGGCCGGTCATTCTTTTCCAAGTCCAGGTGCATCAGTTACTGACCCGGATGTTAATGACACATTTACGTTTAAAATAATCGGAGGAGACGACAGCACAAAGTTTGTTCTTAACCCTAACACTGGTATTGTTAGCTTTGCCGTTCACTATGACCTGGAAGCCGGATATCCGTCAAATCTAACCTGGATAATTGCAGTCGTTGATTCTGGAGGACTGTCAGGAACGGCAACTCTGGTTGTTTATGTAGTTGACAATAATGATAACACACCAGAATTTCAGCAGATGACGAAAACTGTTCAAATATCAAATGATGTTGGAATCGGAGCATCCATTGCGGATATCCAAGCAACTGACGCAGACGTTTCAGAGTTATATTCCAGCATCACATACTCTATCGACCAATCTCATGATTATGAATATTTTAGAATCGGAACAAAAGGGGAACTTTTTACCGCCAAATCCCTCTCTTCCTTAACTGATGCCACCCTTAAAATATTCGTCCGAGCAACCGACGTTAATAACAGACAATCAGCAGCGGAAGTGCTCGTTGTGGTTAGGGCACCTGTTTCCAAAAGTTTTGCTGAAGATCCGGGTAACTTTGTCTGGATAACTTCCGTTATCCTAGCCGTAGCTGCTGTGGCGATGCTTCTTGTTGCGGCCATATACAGAAGAACAACAAACGGCTTTATTTTCTGCAAGTAAGAATAATTATATGAGTCTCTCAATTGACTGAGAAAATGAGAAAAGAAATAGAATATAAGCGATTTGCGACAAGACTATGTTTCTTCCCTATCGCAAGGTTGAATCTAAATACAAGTCCAAAACAGATTAAACGTGACTTGTTCATTGGGCTGAAAGTATACAGATATGTAGTATACACTGTGGTATATCTGTAATTTTAAATAAAACTGATGGTTCTATGTACCCTGGCAAGTTAACTTATCGCTATGCGAGATATTTCTTTGAAGGGTGACAAAATGATCAAATACAGTATAGACTTGTTGAAAGTTTAGCCCTATGTTAGTTAACGAATTTGTACCGAACCGACAGCTTCTCTTAGCCATACTCGAGCTCTTTAAAGGCAGCTATTTTAGTATCTCTTGGCAGCTTTTTTGTCACTAGTTGTCCATATTTAAGCCACCAACTCTTCAGCCTAGGATCGACTCCTGTTCGTTTAGTTTAGTGTTAAACTTTCGTCAAGTCTGTACTGCATATGAATCAAGGATGTAGAGTAGTCTGTGTTTCTTTGTTGTTACTAATTGTGTGTTCGTTCTTTCGTGTTCTTAGTTGCTTTAGTATTTGTTCAGTGCATATATCCTCTCGCTAATGCAGACATACTTTAGTGTGGAAAAATATATTCTTTTCGTTTGCCGAAGGTCAGCTGTTTCCTCCACAATCAAAGAACTGTTCGGCTTGATATAAGTGGAATTAAATCGACCGCGACACAAAACACCATTACTCCACTCACTTATAGCTTAATTTTTTTTTTAATATTTTGTTATTTTTTAATGATATCTTTAAACATTTTTGACCTTGGTAGTGACCTACAGTTGACCTTTGTATTTTGTTATGGATTTAGTATTTTTTTATTTTCAGAAAATGGCCTGATATCTTGAAGCCATCAATGGGTTCCTCCAAAGTTTCTTCAACGTGTAAGTATCCCCTCGAAATGGCACAAATACATTTTATATATCGCACTACAGATAAATGATTTGCGTATCGCTTATGTTTGGCCATATGTCTATCCGATTTAGAGTGCAAAGCAAAAACAAACATACCTGTCCATATCTAAATCATAATCCCAAAAGCAAAGTAAAATCTTCGAAAACTGGCAAATGGAGTTAAGCAGTTATTCGGTCATATTATGGTGTTGAAAAGCTTCAGTTATCTTGGGTTTCTCTGAGAACTTCTTAGCCATCGCAATCCCAAAAGCAAAGTAAGATCTTCGAAAACTGGCAAATGGAGTTAAGCAGTTATTCGGTCATATTATGGTGTTGAAAAGCTTCAGTTATCTTGGGTTTCTCCGAGAACTTCTTAGCCATCGCAGTACTGACGGTCTCGTGTCCTTAGCTGGCACATTCACACAATCTGCAATCCTAGTCTAGGTCTTTTATTTCTATTTCGCGCCAGCGATAACTTATTTACTCTTTCAACAGAGACAAAGGTGCCTCTGTTGATATATGAAGAGTTCTCTATAATCTAAAACAAACATATCAGTCCATGTCAAACTCACAATCCCAAAAACAAAGTAAAAACTTTGAAAACTAAAACAAGTAGTTAGACAAGTGCACTTTCACCTGGAAGGTGATATTGGATGCTTTGGAAAGGTAAGCTGTAAAAAGCACATCCTGTATAGCTAGTTGCCACTGCCATGTGTTACATTAGCAAAAATCTTCATTGTTTGTATTTGCAGGGGCAAGGAAACCACCTCCTACTTCCAAAAAGATGAAATCATCGAATTCTGAATGGAAACCATGGACATATAACCTACGTAAGCATCTAAATCTTAACACTTGTAAAAATTAACAATATGAAAATGCGTCATTTAAATATCATTTTATAGGAATCTTTCAGACATTTACCCACATAGTAATTCATAGGGGTTGTTTTGTATTCAAACCTCATGTCATATTGCATAAAACACATTTTCTTGTTTAAATCTCAATTATAACTAAACCTGTTTTATTTTGCAGCACTAGATGCCCATTTCGGAATACGTTTTCTCGTCAGTAGTGCTTGGACTAAAATTGTGAAACGAAAATGTTTCAAGAAGTTGGAAAAAATATCCAATGGACCAAAATATATTAAAACAAATTTAGCTTAGGAAAAACTTTGATATACCCGTTAATGATGAAACAACCAAACAAGAAAATATAAATAAAAGACGAGCACGTATTGTGACCACTGATTATAAAATGCATGACTTTGGTCAGACACTTGAGTAAATGTCTTTTTTCACAACGATGGGTCCATAAATATACACATTTAAAAGTTGAGTCAATCCCTAGTTTTCCAAACAATGCATCAAGCAAGTCCCCCTACAATTAAATGCAAATTCATATACCTTTCATTTATTTCAATAAAAGTGTTACAAAAATGTTACTTTTAATTCTTTATTTTTTTTTCAGGATAAGCTTAAGTAAGCTTAGGAAAGAAAACATAAATTATCATCAAACAATATTTAAAAAAATCAAAGGCCGGAAGAAGAAAAGCGCAATTTGTCTGAAAACAAATCCAATAATTTTACTTTTTATGTAATTGGAACAACTCGTGTAAAACTATAACTTGCAATAAAATGTTTAAAGTAAATGGCGTTCTGTGTCTGTTAATTTGAGTTCAGTAATGGTGTTTATCGTCCCAGTCAAGAACATTTCACTGACGTCAGCTATAGGCAAAGGTGCAGAAATTTCCCTGTGCGTTGCGCTGATGGCATAATACAGCAGTGTTCTTTGTCGTGCAACGCCCACCTTGACATTTAGACGCCTTTATAATAAATTCCAATCCGAAAGAACTGTGACTTTCCTTTCGTAATGCCAAGTGTTTGGTGAAAGAACGGTTATTACCCACTTTTTAGTATTGTGTCAGACCTGGTCGGGGGTTCTGTGTCAATTATTTGATGCGAATATTCTGTGTTGACTCAGAATGTATATGCTCTCCGTAATTAGTGTTTGGTCCTATTATTTTTTTCTTTAGATAGATAAGTGAATGTACATTTTGTATCTTTTACAGTTGTTTGTCATACCATAAGAACCACTACGGTAACTCAGATAGAGTGCTCACTTCGCATGTGTTCGATGCCTGGCCGGGGCTGACTGCGACCGATGTGCAGATCGGCTTTTGGGACAACTGGTTATAATACTAAAACTTTAGATGTGCACTGGAGTTAATGTCCTATTGTATGACTGTAGTTATTTAGGGACCGCGATAATTCCAATTTATAACCAGTTAGATTTCCCTGGTGAAAGATCACGTGTTTAACTAAATATGCCCATTTTTAAAATTGGCTTTAGGCTATGCTTTGAACATGGACTGGTATGTATATTGGTTTTTTAAATAAATATCAAGTCGCATTTATTTTAAACACAAATATTTCCGGATCACCCGGTCAGTTCCAGGTGGAAGTTCGCGTGTCTAACCTTTTTGTCAGTTTCAAAGGTTTTACTTTGTTTCTGGATTTTTAATTCAGACATGGATAAGTATGTTTGTTTTTGATATATAAAAAGGTTTTGATAACATTATTTACGGGGAAAATTACAACATGCATTGTGTTTATCTTGTTCGTAAAAATGTTGAAATAGGATAAATACTGTATTTTCTCTAGAAAGCTTAGTGAAATGTAAAGAGACAGGTCTTGTTAATGGACAGTGATCCTTATTAAATTATCAATCTCAATTGTCTAATTTCACACGTGGCGGGAGCAGCTAGCTAAACAGGAGTCGTTTACCATTCCGAAGCACCCGACCTCACTTCCCTTGTGAATGTTCATGCGTCTAACCTAACTTGTCAGTTCCAAAGTTTTTACGTTGCTTCTGGATTGTGAATCGGACATGGATTAGTATGTTTGCTTTTGATTTTCATATAAACGTATAACAAAAAAGTATATAGGGGTGAATCTTAACTTTTATGAGTTAGGTTGCCAGTTTACATCTTTTATCAATTAAAATATATTAGTCAGCACAGAAAAGCATCAAATATCATATATATATACATTTCACACTGTTAGACTAAATCAAAAACAAACATACAAATTCATTTATAAACCCAAATTCTAAAACAAAGAAAAAACTTCAAAACTGGCAAATTAGGTTAAACAAATTAGAAAATATTGAGAAGGATAGCATTTACCGGGACTGATTCAAGATAATAAATTCCAAATATCAAGATATTTATTAAAAAAAACTCTTTTTTTATTTCATTCAATATACAATTACAAACAATTAAACATTATACAAGTACAAGACACAGAATATACAATGTATAATGAATATTTTAATGAGAGAGAGAAAGAGAGAGAGAGAGAGAGAGAGATATGATACCTTAAAATAAAACATTTACCATATATACTCTATCTTATAAACTTATTATATAATACATACTGTTATATAAAACACTTTTCAAACATATTTTTATTAAAAACTGTTAACGCACGTAAAGCATTATCGATTTTCTGTACACATTTTGTACAAATCAAATAAACATTTCATTTTAAAATTGAACATATATACGAAGGCCAGCTGGTACTACTTCACAACTGTAGATATAGACGTAACACTAACATTTTAAAATTTAGTATGACATAAACATGTGTATGTAAGGTTATTGGTTCAATGTTTTGGTAACATAAAGGTATTTATGATTTTGAAACTGATTGCTCAAATGTATCTAGAACGAATTTTAGTTGCTTAACTATTACCACAAAATATGCTGTTCACCCCAGTGCCTGTCCATAGAAGGGCGTTTTGTTACCGGGGTAAAATGGCGATCCCAGTTTCTTCTTCTTTGACTCAAACATTCTATATTGTAATTGAATTGTGTTTTTTTTATGGTGATATTGAATGTTGCTTAACGTCGCATCGCCATTTTTCCAGCTATTCGCAATGAGAACTACTTTATTAATCGCTATGGATTAATCTATGAGCAAGTTCGTGTATGCACGTGAAGTGCTAGTGTGTTTTATGATCTGCCTTGTACCAGCACAAACTCAGAGCGACTTTAAAATGGTAGCTCACAGAGCCAGGTCGCTGCAGACAAGCGTACAAGCGTACAACCCACACGTCACTTTAAACTGACCTCGGGTGAACCATTAAAGGACACCGGCAAGGGGAATTCACTTTCCCTCGCTAGGTGAAAAATGTAAATATAACATTAAAATCCCATTACAAATAAATGTTGACACTTTAATAAAAATCTACCAACATCTATGAAAAGACCTAAATAATAAAATTATCCGCATTTAAATATCTCTATGTTTCACAGTGAGCATACGTGTATACACATTTTTTACTCGTTACAAATTTAACTCGTAAGTATATTTTTAAACAAAATAATACCATGCATTAAAAACAAATACACTGTATACCAATCCATGTTTAAACACAAATCCTAAAACATAGTAAAAACTGAAGCTGGCTAATTAGGTAAAAAGCATGAACCTCCATTAGGGAAGTGAGTCTGTGTTGTCCGGAAGGGTAAGCATCTCTCCTTCAGCTAGCTACGCTCGTCACATGTATAATAAAATGGGTAGAAAGTAACATGACACTGTCGAATATCAGACAGTCATACAAATAGATATCTCATGCGGAGCATCCGGCCTCCAGTTCCAAAGTTTTTACTTTTCTTTTGGATTGTGATTCGGACATGGATTAGTATGTTTCGTTTTTTTTTACGTTTTCCGAATCGTAGTCAAACGGTTTTCTTTTTTCTTTATTTTTTTCTTTAAAAATCTTTGCTCATTTGATGTTCTTACCTATTTTCCATCCAAGTGTAGTCATCGAGTTTATTTATAAAGTGTCCTTTAACTTTATTTTTGTTTGTATCGTGTTTGTGATGGTTGCGTCTTTTTCAGTCACATGTTTTACGAAGTATCGTTAATTGTAAAATCGAAGCAAAAGTTAGTATCCTACAAAAGTACTAATGGGCGTCGGTAGTTTTTTCGCAGCGGACTATTTTCTACGACTCCTCCTTTTTCGCGGTTGTTTGCTGTTTGTTTCTATGTTCCAATACAGATTGTTGTTTGCTCTTGGCGGGCGTAGATAGCTAAACAGGGGGTGCCTATCTATCCGGAGTGCCCAGCTTTACGTCCCTGATGGAAGTTCACGCGATTAACTTAATCTGCTATTTTTAAAGTTTTTATGTTCCTTTGGCATTATTACCGGTATTTGGACATAGATTGTTTTTTTTGTTTTTATGCATACATTCAAATTTTAGATTTCTTCTTGCTGCGTATTGTCGCTAACAAGTTGTCGTAAAATGTTCCAGTTAGATATAAACGATTCCTTAAAATGGACTAAGTAACTATAGCATATACATGTAATTAATAACTATAACGGTAATATCAAACTCCCCTGTAGTGCAAACTTATAGAGATAAAGGGGTTTATAAGATATAATAGTTATAAAGTTTTATAACGTCACTGTGTCTACGTGAGTCTTTGACAATGAGAAGTCTTGTGGGTTTTTTAATACTTTTATCAAGTTTGTCATACAGGATACTTGGACTAAATAACAAGTCAATTTTAAATAGGAATTTAGTTTTCGATCGTCACTATCTATACACGAGACTCGTTCTTTTAAAAGATTTTCAATTTTTTGTCAAACAGGATTACTTAAAGTGGACTAAATAACAATGCAATTTAAATGAGGGTGAAGTTTTAAATTGCGACTATGTTTATATGAGACTCATTCTTTTAAACGGTGTACGTTCGTATTTCTGATACTTTGATCAAGTTTGTCATACAAGGCAACTTTAAATAAGGATTAAGTTTTTATTGCCACTATCTGTACATGAGAGTGATTTGTTTAAATAAGTTTCAGACATTGATAATCTTTACGTTTCTTATATTTTCAAGACTTTAAGCAAAGCTTTAGGATTGGAGCCTAATAGGTGTCTCTAAATGCAGGACATTCATAAGATTTTGATATCGATATAAGAACAACTATGAATGACGATGAAGTACAAAAATTCGAGTTGAATATATGCAATGGAGACGGAAGTTTCTCGGCAATTTGAAGAACCACCTTTAATAGCGCGACAGATGAGAAATTTGATATATTGGGAAAATCATACCATTTTGAGGTAACTATTTTTGAGTACTTTTTATGTATGTCAACATACAGAAATAATGGCATTGCCTTGGGCTATAATAGATGATGAAAATTTAATGTGCCCACTCTGTTTTGAACAATATCAAGAGCCTGAGTATTTGCCGTGTGTGCATTCATTTTCTGAAAAATCTTTAAAAATTCATCTAAAAGCTGGGAGAGTTAGAAAAAGAGGGACCGGTATACATACTATATGCCCTCCGCTTTGTTGTACAGAATTCGAGAAGCCACAAGGACCTTCCAATTCTAACATTCTAAAAGCGATTCCAAATGTAAACACCGAACGACATATTCAAGACACCAACCATGAACAGATTAAAGAAGTAATGTGCTTTCCGTGTCAATGCGATGGAAATAATGTAAAAGCAACATATTGGTGTTTTGATTGTGAATTTGCCATCTGTGATCTCTGTAAAAATTTCCATGCGAAATTTCCAACAATGATCAGTCATAGAGTTTGTTTACTAACCAAGAAAACCCCCAGCATAGAAGCTTCTACTGAATTCTGTCCAGACCACAAACACGAAAAACTAGACATGTATTGTTGCACACATCATAAACCGTGCTGTGAAATTTGTTCAGTGACAGAGCACAGAAATTGCTTGAGTGTAGTAACTTTAGACATCGCGGTACAACAATTTGCTGATCCGACAAGTATTGGTTCATTAAAAGACTTGCTTGATGAATCAAATCAAAGAATGACACTTCTTAAAGAAAATAGAAAACAAAACATTGTAGATCTGCAAGTTAGTAAAGTTGATATCGACAACCATATGGCAAATCTTCGTAGCGAAGTGGATAGATACCTCGATAGAATCCAGCGCGAATTTAACAGTAATCTGGACAACCTTCATAAGAGAACTGTTTCGTTATTGCAAAATCAAATTTCAGAGTTTGAATCAGAGAAAGAGAAATTATTAGACAGTAAGACATCCCTTGACATAAGCGTCAATAGACGGTCTAAACTTTTGAAAATGAAAGAAGTTGAACGGGCAAAAGATTTAGAAAGACAAACTCGTAGGTTCATTGTAGAGATGGAAAAACAAATGCGCCGTTTGTCATATAAAGAGGTATTGAAGACAATAAGCGCGATTCAGAGCGATATCCCTTCACTTGGGTCCGTAAAATTAATGTCCGAATTCATCCAAAATATATCACTAACAGATTTGTCAAAGAAGTATCCTTTACAACATGAGAAGAGCTTCATGATTGAACCTACAAATGAAATTACAGGTATGACATTTTTACCCACCGGAGACATCATTTGTTGTATATATCAAGACAAACGCTTGTGTCGATACAGATATGATGGGAAACTAGCTAGTAGATACGTCGTTGAACATAACCCATTTGATATCACCTTATTCAGTGACGTAGAGGTCATTGTTACATTTCCTCTGACCAAATGTCTTCAGATACTGAACATTGGAAATATGACTCCTACTCAACAGATCGAAGTTTCCCAACAATTCTACGGAGTATGCTGTAGACTAGAGAAGATTTACCTTTCTCACGCGCATGGAATCGTCGTCATTAACTCAAGAGGATTTGAGGAACAGAAATACGCATTTGACATTGGACCAGAAAAATACATCAATGTTAAAATGTCTGGAGAAATTCTTTTTACTTCTCCAAGCGGATTACATAGTATATCAACGAATGGCGAACAAAAAAAAGTTTTCGATAAAACCGTCCCTTTGTTTGGAGTAACGTCAGATTATGATGGCCAGATATATGTTGCCTCGGGAACTTCTGCAATAATGTTGTCTGACCGAGGATGTATTAAACAGAATTTCTATTTGAAACACAGCTGTCGTGCAATTGCATTCGGGATCAATCGAACTAAAATCGCTGTGTCAAGCACAGACACCGAGTACTACACAGATACACCTGTTTCAAGAATTTCAAAACGAAGAAGAGCCATTGGCAAAACTGACGAAAGGATTCAGTTACAAAAACACCATTTAGCGATTTACGATCTTACAGACAAAGGTAGTCATTCTTAATAAAAACAAACATACAAATCTATGTCTAGGTTACATTCTCAAAATAAAAAATGTTAAAAACTGGCAAATAAAGTAAAACTCACGTGCTTCCGCCATGAGCGTGAGACCAGATGCTCCGGGAGGATAAGCACCTCCTGTTTAGCTAGCTACATTCGCCACGTGTGACCTTAAACTTAAGAATGTAAAAAAACATGGAGCAATGGGGAGTTTATTTCATGATAACAAAATGATTATTTTAAGCAAATAGTTTAATGTATCCCTTGATTGGAGATACATACATACAAATGCAAAGAAGCCTTTGAGCCTTGTCGACATGAAACGATCCGTAAACCACAAATATAGTCAAAGTAAGTATTACTTAACATGTTTTACCATAAGACGGCTGTTTCGGAATAAATACTGCTTCATCAGTAGTGCTTGGACCACAATTACTTGTATTGTGGTGTGCATTTGGTTTTGTTCACTATTGTCAAGTACATATTTCTTCTTTTTATTCTTTCTTTTATATACATAATTTTGAAATCAAAAACAATTAATCTACTCTATGTCTAAGTCACAATTAAAGAACAATTTATAACCGACAAATTTAGTTAAACATGCCATTGTCTACCAGGAAAGTGAGACTTCTTTCCAGCTAACCAATCCGCCACGTGTGTAATAAAAATGATAATAAAAAGAAAAAGAACAAATGATATTATTGATGTAAAATAAATCTCAGGTAGTGTATATTTGCAAATGTAAAATCAATATTTGTTAAGTACAGGATCACTAGTAAATTAAGCGTTAATTTCAAATGACTAGATAGTTATTATAAGGGACAATAGTTATTATAAGGGACAACTTAATACCGTAAGTGAACTCTTTCTATATCATACCATTCAATGCCATTTTGTCTTCAGATCCAGTGTTCAAAAGACTAGAATCACTACTATCAGTGATGTCAATAAATGTTGATGTTGAGGCTTTTTTTATTTATTATTACACACATGATGGTCATAGCTAGCTAAACAAAAGGTAATAACTCTTCCGAAGCACCCGGCCTCACGTCCCTAGTGAAAGTCCGCATGTTAAATTTAATTGCTTTTACTTTGCTTTGGGATTGTGATTTGGATATTGATTGCTATTTTTTATTAAATCGTATTTGCTTTTTGTGTTTTCGTTTAGTAATCGTTAAGTACAAGTGCTTTATCTCGCTTATAAACCCACTTCTTCTTGTTTGTAGGTACCAAATAGACACTAAAGATGGCAGAAGCACAGCGAACGTTTGATGAAGATATTCTACAATGCCCTCTGTGTTGTTGCATCTACGATAATCCTAGACAGTTGCCTTGCCTTCATTCATTTTGCTTGAAATGTCTCCTGAACCATGTTTCACCCTTGTCATACAGTAATAATGACACGGTCACGGAAAGAATCAATGAATGCAAAGAATCAAGGTCTCACATGTGTCCTGTGTGTCGTACAGTTTTTGCCATCAGTCAAGAATTGGATCCATTAGAATACGTTAGAAGATTACCGTCAAACAATGTGCTGAGCATGCTGATTCAACAAGACAAATTCGAGCAGTGTCACAACTTTTGTGATCTTTGCTTCAAATCTGATAAAAAGGCCAAAGCTGAATTTTATTGTGTCGATTGTAAAATGGCATTTTGCATCGTGTGTGAGAACTGTCATAAAAAATTTCCATCAATTTCAAACCACACCACACTACCCCTAGATGCAACAGTAAACCGTTCATGTGTTCCGGGATCTAATTTATTTTGCGAGGATCATACGTACTTGAAACTAGATTTCTTTTGTTCCAGTCACCAGAAGCCATGTTGCAAGCTTTGTGTCAAATTATATCATACACAATGCAAGGATGTAAGGGCTATCCGCAAAGCATTAAATGATGTTGATAAAACAGAGGAAATTTCCAATCTTTCACATTCTTTTGATGAATTAATTTCAATGTACGTTGAAATTAAAAAAGACAGACATGAAAATATTGTACGTTTAACCAATGAAACTAGAATCACAAACGATAGAATAGAACTCTTAGGAAACAGTATCATCGAGCATTTCAAAACCTTGATGCAAACTATGAAGAATCAAAATGAGTGTTTACTTTCCAAAAGTGTGTCTAAACTTGATCAACAGATGTCAGAAATCGACCACTCTTTGAAATCGGCTATTAATATCAAGACTTTACTCCGTGCGTGTAGCAACCACTCCTCAAACATACAGATACTACAACAGCTGGATAAGATTTCTCACTCTTGTAAAGAACAACAAGGCTCATTAACAGAGTATAGAAAGCAGTTGTTTAGCATTGAGCATGAAGTGAATTTCACATGTCGAATAGAAGACGTACAAGCACAACAAAGAGAATTGGGGTCCTTGAAAGTGAAAAAAGCAATAATTCCAAGTATATCTATGTATACTGAAATGAAGAGAACACTATCCATCGTCATCCCGGCAGAACAAAATCGGGAATCAAGCCAATATTCAACACAAAAATTTTTTGGAGCAAGACATGCTAAAAATGCATTCATCACTGGAGCAGTATTTCATTCAAGTGGTAACATAATATTCGCCAATAACTCCGAAAATGCAATCCATATACACGACTCGGAGGGAAGTAAATTACTGAAACAGATGTTGAACTACAAACCCTTTGATCTTGCCGTTTTAGATGACGACATGCTTGCAATATCATTTCCCGAGGAATGTCAAATTATGAAGTTCAGTCTAAAATATAGACAGCTTCGAGGTTGGAAGACAACACTGGAAAGCTGTTATGGAATACATTTGACACGAGATAAATTATTTGCCTCATGTATTACCCATATTGAAATTTTTTCTACAATTTCAAACACACAACATATGATTCAGAAAGTTAAAAGTACACAGGGTTATCTGTATGTTCCGTCTGACTTGGATGAAATCTACTATACGGCGGAGAATCGCTTGGTTTGTGTATCATCAGACGGAAAAGAACTACATCATCATAACAGTGACAATAGAAGCCTTGCAGGGGTTACAATGGGTGCCGATGGTTACATATATGCAGCAGATACTACGAATAAGACTGTTATAATGTTTTCAAAAACACTGGTACAATTACAGGCATATCCAGTTGACTTTATACCTTCAGCCCTGGTTTTCTTAAAAGAAAATAAAAAACTTTGCATTTCTCGTATGCAAAAAGGGGAAGTGGGAGGCATTGTACAAGATCGCTACAAGCAAACTCTGCTTGAGTGTGCATCTTTATTTGAATTAATGTGAAGAAAAAAGTGAAAGCGATGAAAAAAACTAAAACAGAAAACCACAGAAGTTGCTAATACAATAGTAATATTCTTCTTATGTGACTCTTTTATTTGTATCGCTTCTCAAAAAACGCAATAATTGTGTCAAAAATGTACAATTGTGTAAATTTGCTGCTAGTTTAAATTGAAATTCCTTAAACACTTTGGTATATTTCTCCGTGCAAAGTATATCTTTAGCTAAATTTGGTAAAATATATTTTGGTCCTTTTTGGTATCTTTTCAACATTTTTGAAACAAATTACTTCACAATTTTCGTCCAAGCATTACAGATGAGGAATTGAA
Organism: Anadara kagoshimensis; assembly: GCA_021292105.1. Taxonomy (NCBI): domain Eukaryota; kingdom Metazoa; phylum Mollusca; class Bivalvia; order Arcoida; family Arcidae; genus Anadara; species Anadara kagoshimensis. Next base: position 9,453,377 of record CM037863.1, read on the forward strand.
TTCCGAAACTGTCGTTATTGTTTTATTGACCTGGCATTCCCTTTCTTATTTATTTATTTATTTATTTTTTTTTGGCTCAAAGTTGTGGGTTTTAGGCGAGAAAATACGGTAATATAAAGAGGTATTAAACAGGTATTATTACGCTAAAATTAAACTGCGCTAATATGTTTACCAGTCATCAATCGCTAAAATAAGTATGCGCCAATATAAAGCGGTTTACAGTATATGAAAATTTATTTGTATTCGTGGGATGCTGAAAAGAGAAGGCAAGGTAAATGGAAAAAAACTGGACAGTTAATGACCTTAATCCTCCTGATCCTGTGACTGTCATTCCACTGAATTTTTATTATACTGAAACATCCATACTGCATACCTAAATGTCCTGGATTTTGATGTTACATTATTTCAAAGCATATAACAGTCGAATTGCGAATCGAGTTCCATTTTCCAAGTGTACGTTGTTTAGGCTGTGATTGAAAACATATTATTTGGTTACAACCTAATAAATAATTTTTGTCTAATTTCGTATTCAGTTGTGATGTATGCATTTTGTCATAATAAATGAATATCAAAGCACATGTCATCTTGTTTGCTGTCATAGTAAATCCCCTTAAGGATTTTAAAATAAATATTTGCGTATATTTTCTGACGGAGATAGTATTACAAAATGTATACATCACAACGGTATATAACATGATGCAAAATTTATTTATTTTCATACCTAAAAAATTGAAAAACTAGTGTCACGTTGGACATGAATTAAAAGTAGTGATTCCCTGTTTACATTATTGTTATCATTCATAAAGAATATTTGTTTCGTATTTAATCTTTTTCTGAATAGAGCATTTCTAAAATTAAACAACTAGTATTTTTCATTTATTCTGACAATTTTAATTTTTTTTTCAAAATGTATTGCAAATTTATATTTTTGGATTAACTGTTTAGATTGTAATATAATCGTTCTCTCATGAATATAATTATTTTAAACATTTTTTAGGTAAACAAAGTAGATCAAGTTAATAAATACTACATGATTTCATGCCTTGTAATCTGTATACGTAAGAGTTATTCCCCTTTGAACACCGGTAACAACCAAATTCGTTACAAGTTTATAAAAATTTTACCTGTTTTCAGTTTTTAGATTTTTTTAATTCTTTAGCTAGTTTAGTTGAGAAAACAGTTAAAAAAAAAAAAAAAGAATTTGTCATATATTATATATAAAACTTTATGCAAATAAATGGATGTCAGATGGAACGAAACCCGGTAATTGAAAAGAAGGGAAATAAATCGTACTCCATAAATGAAATATTATTTACTTACTAGTATTTGATCATTTTAATGTAGTTAATAAAAACAATTTAGAAAACCTACATGGCTTTTATAATTTCTTTGCAGCAATATACCTGCTTCTCAAACTTATGGGGGAATTGTTTTCACAATTAATACGTTATGGAAGAGCTTGTCATACATTTGAAGTCTTTCCATGTGCCTTTCATTCTTAATTTTGATTTCTAAACCCTCCGGAGCACCCAGTCTCAATTTCCTGTCGGAAGTTCACGTGTTTAACTAGCTTTGTCAGTTACCGAATAAATTTTGCTTTGCTTTATGAATTGTGATTTGGAAGTATGTTTGTGTTTGATTATTATAATTATTTCCCATAATTTATTTTTTTTTTTAATTTGGAACCCAAGTACTACATTTTTTCGTCATACCACTGGACATTTATTTCTGGCTAAATCACATTCAAAAGTTGATAAAAACTCAGAGACATGTTTTGGAAAGACATGTCAATTTTAAATTTTAAATTATCTCCTGAGATAAAATAAAAGAACTCCATATATTAAAGCAAAAACTGTTCAAATATATGTGATTGTTCAAGACAGTATTATTCAGATGTTGTTTTACATAATTTGCTTATTTTAAACGTCTTGGCTTTGTTATTATTATAGCGTTTCCGATATGCGTTTATCTTCTCTACTTTTCTTCTGTTTAGCTGCTTTTTTCACTAATTTGTCTTGTGGTGTGTTGGTTTTTGCTAAGTTTGCGTTTTCACAATTTTTATCGAAGCACTACTGATGAAGAATTATATTCCGAAACGTCCGCTTAGTGTGGTAACATAAACACTGGTATAATAAAATATTAGTTATCTTATTTTCATTAAAAAAATTCTCTTTATAAAGTTTGTTTTATTCGATTCTAAACAACAGCGGCAATTGCGCTCGATCAAAGACGCAAATGTTATTATAAATTCACAACATTGTTGATAAGCATGATGTCCCTGTATCCGAAATTAATCTTGATATATTTAGCCTTCCATAGTCAAATGTTCTTTTCAATCCTAATTGCACGCTGCAGGTGTAGCTAGCTCAACAGGAGGCGCGTACACTTCCGGAGCACCAGGTCTCGTTTTCTGGCTGGTGGAAGTTCAGTGTTTAACCTAATTTGCCACCTTCAAGGTTTTACCTAGCTTTGCGATTTTGGTTTGGACATGAAGTGTTATGTTTGTTTTTATTAATAGTATCAAAGTTCAATAAGGTAATTTGTTGCTTATTGTATGGACTAGGAAAAGCAAACATAATGGTAATACAATATAGCAAAGGAAAAACAAATCAAACAAGCCATGAATATGTCACATCAAAAACAAACATACCAATCCATGTCCAAAACTACAATCTCATAAATCTTTAAAACTGTAAAATTAGGTGAAACACGTGAACTTTCACTAGTGATGTGAGGCCGGGAGCTCCGGAAGGGTAAGTACCTCCCGTGTAGCTAGCTACACCGGCCACGCGTGTGATCAAAATTGAGAGTAAAAGGAATACATAATTTTTGAATGTATTGAATGGCAAAATCTAAATATTTGCATGTGACAAAACAACTATCACATATTGGGTTATTCGATTATGATACTTTCGAATGCACTGTAGTAAATGATGAAATATAATCAGTAATGTGGTTATAGAAATTTAAAATGGCATTCAAAAACCGTATTTTTTTACAAGCCGTGGATTATAAAAACCAGAATAAAACATTTGCATATAAAGAATAATCCTGTTTGTCGTAAACAACACATATAGTAGTTTTAATGTAACAAAATATTTTGAAATACGGTATGAACAGCGTAAGTTTATTCATTCAGGAAATTTAATCAAAAACAGACACACAATCCACGTCCAAATGACAATGCCAAAGAAAAGTAAAAATTGAAAACTGGCAAATTAATTTAAACACGGTAGAAGTAAGACCGGGTTCTCTGGAAGGATAAACGTCTCCTGTTGAGCTAGCTACGCCCGATAAGTGTTAAAAATACGATATGGTATAACCAATGGTGGCTTTCCTTTCTGTGAAATACGGTTTATTCTGCTAAAGCCTCATTAAGGCTTTAATTTATGAATTATGTATGTGTGTTCACCCACATAAACAAACAAACAAATAAATAAATAACTATCTCTCTTCACTAGATTTGTCAAGTAATAAACTCTGGCTCATACTTCAATAACCAGACGAAATTATAATTAAATTGTAAATAATAAATAAATAAATAAATAAATAATAAATAAATAAATAAATAAATAAATAATCATCTGTTGATAAATTTTTATTTTCAAAATAACAAAAAAAGTGTAACAATGTTTAAATATACATATAAATAACAAAATCATACAACATGCACTATTTTTTTCACAAAATCGATAAAACTTTTAATACATATTCATGTCGACATACAAAAATCTTATATGTAGAAATTCAATGGTTAAGGTCCACACAATTTGGTAAATTTAACTAATAGAACATAATTATATGCTTAAGGTCTCTCGTTATTTCTTTGAATCATTATTACTAGTATAACAAAACGTATAAATTTGTCTCGTGATTTCGCCTCTAGTATCCAAACAATTTGGTGAAATTTAACTGATAGCATAAACATTCCATGTGCTTCTTTTGAATGCAATATCTAATAAACATTCAAAAGTAGCAAATTACATACATACAAGCATACTTAACAGGGATTTTTCTGGGTATCCACAGGGTCCGGTAAAGGGACCCAATGCAAAAAAACATACATTTTTCCCAATTAGTAAAAAATTCTTAATTAGCTATGTTTATCAATTTTTTGAGAAAAAAAATCACAAGATCATCAACATCATATTAGCATATTCGTAGGATATCTCGTTCTGATAACGATTTCAATCTATATTAACCATTTAACCCACATTTTGCTGGATGATTTATATAGAGACAAAAGAGACAGCGCTATTTTGCTGTGAACACCGATATAATTTGTTCAATTACCAGTATTCTAGTGATCTAGAATTTCTAATATGTTGTTGTGATTTTTCCCAAAATAACATTTTTGTTGAGCATTTTCCCAATTTCATCCCAAGGTCCTTTTCCCAAAAGGTCAGAAAAATCCCTGATACAACATGTATAATTGCATGGCGGTTGTTGAATTTTTGTGTGTAATATAGCAGATATGCCTTCTGTATTTTATTTGTATTCTAATTCCTTGTGCAAAATTACTGAACAATTTCTTTTTAAGCTATTGTTAATTTGAGCTAAAACAAAACACTGCTTCAAATATTTTTGAAACCGACCTGTCATAAATATAATTTCTTTGGGGAAAATCCAATAAAACTATTTCCTACCTCTTAGACAAAAAAACCAGTTTAAGCAGTAAATAACATTTAAACAGTACCAATTGATTTTAGTCAAATAAGAATGAAGTGTGTAATCATCTAACAATGTAATTACCTATAAGGAGGCAACTCTTGTAACTGATACACAACAGTAAGAAATAAATAAAGTTTTAATCAATAAATATCTAGCAGACTCTCGACACTATAAAAGGAACTTCAAGTTAAAGTCATAGATATGCACCTTTATGTCGTAGTCACAATACACATTACGATAAATTATGCTACCGTTACCATGGTGAAAATAAAGTTAAACATTCACAATTGTATCCCTAATAGTACAGCTATGCGCAAGAATCGGTTAAACTTCCGACTGTCGCATTTCCGCCTCCGGTGAAGCTCTCCTATCATTTGCGTCTGAAAACGTCTAACCGGAACTCGGACTACACCAAAGTTTTTTAGATTGCCACTGGACAAACTTGTCAAATCTGTGTAGGTATTCTAAAAATAACAATGTAAACCAGTTACTAAGTGCAGTCGAAGAAGTGATATAGATTGGTAACAGAAACAATGTTCTTATAAATATGACTTCTGTTTTATTAAAAAAGCAGAGTATATAACATATATTTCAAAAGTAATTTTTCAACGAATATAAAAAGCGTCTAGTTACAGTAACACGTGGCTAAACAGAAAGGTTGTTGCAGGAAACAAGGACATATTAAGACCACTGGTTATAAAACTCCATCTTTGAACAGGCACTGGAGGAAAAAGTCCCATATCTCAAGATATAAATCTATATGTGTGATCATTTCGCCTTCTCTAATCTTGATTTTACAGAACCATTGACTTGAGTGGGCGTTGGTAGCCAAGTGGTCTTAATCACAGGCTTACAGATCGCAGCGCCTCTCACTGTCTAGGTTTGAACCCGAGTCTGTCAGATCCTATAATTTGAAAAGGTTTCTTAGTTAGCCAATTTGATGGTTTTCTCCAGGTACTCTGGTTTCCTCCACTATCCCAATAACTGATCAACAGCTTCGATATAAGTCAAAGAATTCTTTGCGCGAAAAACGAGTTCGAATACTAACTTGTTTGCCAATTTGGTGGTTTTTATTTGTGCTCTGGTTTCCTCCACCATCCGATAAAGCTAACCTCCCCGATATGTGATAAAATTCTGACTTGGGCGTGAAACACGTGTTTTTGTACTTATTTTTTGCCAATATAATGTTTTATTAGTCCTTTGCCATCCCAAATAACTGATCAACCGCCTCGATATAAGTAAGAGAATCATATGTCAGGCGTGAAACACGCGTTTTAATACTAACCTGTTTGTATGAGTATAACAATGAATCTTCATGTCGATCTTCTGGTGGAATCCCTTCCCACAATAGGGACACATGTAGGGTTTATAGTTGGTATGAGTGCGCATGTGCGTGTTGAGGTTGGATGCTCTGTTGAAGGCTTTATTGCAGTGAGGACAGACATACGGTTTGACTGTTGTGTGCGTTAGTCTGTGACGGGTAAGGTTACCAGGCTGTCTGAAGGCTCGACCACATGACTCACATTTAAATGGTTTGTCTCCCGTATGTATTCTCTGTAAAATAATAATGATAATAATAATAATAATAATAAAATATTGATGTTAATATAAATGTAATAATAATAATAATAACAAATATATTAAAATAACCTCCAAAAAATACATGTAGATTAGATTACTTTAAAATTTACCTGTAACATAAACTGAAATTAATGAAATTTAATAAAGTGTTGTATTGAATTTCATCTATAATTAAATTTCACAGCAACTGAAATTAAATTACATCAAACAATTCTCTCCCTTTAAGTGAGGAGTTATTTCCCTTAAAAGCACCAAATCGTGACAACACAGAAAATTATGTTTGTTATAAAAGGGTTTTAATTTTATTGTCGGTCTAGCATCAAGCATTACTTACTTTACCTTTAATTTAATTTAATTTGATTTAATTTAATTTAATTTAATTTAATTTAATTTAATTTCATTTCATTTCATTTCATTTCATTTCATTTCATTTCATTTCATTTCATTTCATTTTATTTTATTTTATTTTATTATATTATATTATTTTGCTTCATATAGTAAAAATGTTTCATGAGATCAAAGCAAAATCAATTTCCGAGATACATTTATGATAAATCTATTTTATTGATACAAAAATTCCCCCGCCCCACGCCAGTTTGGGTAAAGTCCAGTTGTCCTATTGAAAAATCAATTAAAATTTTTCCTAACTGCCCATCAGATGTGTTCGATGTGAAAATGTAAATAGAAATGGATACATTTGGACATCCGGTACAACCTACCACTCATTTAGGAGGATAAACAAAATGGCACTTTATTGAATATCACGGGTCAAATTTAATTGTTAAATCAACATTTTTATTTGGTTTTAAATGCCCAGATTTCGGCCAAATGGAAGTGGACACTTGTCTCCTTTTAAAACGGTATATCAGTATAAACACTTGACCATGAATTGAGAAAATTATCAATTAAAAAGAACAAATCAATCGCGAGAATCCTAAGGCAGAGGCTGTGTGGAACTAAAAATTATCGATTTTTAAAAACCATTTTGTATCCTTGCACTGTTTCTAAAATCTTTGTTTATTGTATAAATACAATGAGTTTTTAAATTCAATTAAGACAAAAATCGAATTTTTGGCTAAAATTTGGATTATTAATTGTTTTTATATTGTGTTAGTGTCCAGTCTCCTTGAAGGGCTAAGTCAACAATGATAAAAATTTTCATTTTTCTTTTATAAATTATAACCTACACACTTTATTATTTATCTATTTATTTATTTATTCATTTATTTATTTATATTTATTTATTTATTTATTTGTTTATTTATTTATTATAAACCACTCATTATTTATTAATTAAAGTAATTAAGTTATCCAATTGTTCACTAATTCATCTATTTAGTTATAAAAATATATATGTTTTTTTCTGTGGCATGCAAAATATTGTAATGTTATAATTGTCTAGGAAACCGGTTTATATAAGAGTTTACTCTTGTTCCGGGATCCTCTTTATATTATTTATTTGTATATTATACTGGAAACACAAATAAAATATTGTTTAAACTAACAATGATAAAATAACTGGACATTCATTTCTACTCCGGTCTCAGTGACCATCAATTAATTATACAAATACAATAATGATTTTTATTAATTGAAAAAAATCCTTACTCTTAGCTACATTTGATCATTTCATTTAGGATAGATGCTGGGTCAGTTGTCATGACGTATTTCAATATTTGACGAAAGAAATGATAGGTTTTTTTCTTCCCAAAATTGAATTACAAAATAACGACATGTACACCTGAATTCGGCAAAATTTTTGTCAAACCCTCATGTCGTAGTATTTTGAATTTACTGAAGGAAATACAAGGAATAAAAAATAACATGTACTCTTTCAGAAACCATATAAATTAAAAATCTATTTCACGTTAATGTGCTAAATATATAATTAACATAGACAGATTATGACAGTTTATCGAAAAATGTAATATGACAGTTTATCGAAAAATGTAATACGAATTTTTTATTATAATATTTCATTTATTTATTTATATTTTTTTTTTTTGTAAAATGCAAGAAAGAATTTTCCTTCACGACTGTATCCGTTTATTGAAGAAAATAATATAAAAATCATTTTGTAAAAAAAAATAATAAAATGGAAGATTTTCTTAAAAATTAAAAAAAGTCTGGATTTTGTAGCAAAAAATATAATAGAATTCGTAGAAGAACTGGAAAATAAAATAGTCTATAGTGCAATAGAATAGAATAGAATAGAATAGAATAGAATAGAATAGAATAGAATAGAATAGAATAGAATAGAATAGAATAGAATAGAATGAATGAATGAATGAATAGAATAGAATAGAATAGAATAGAATAGAATAGATAGAATAGAATAGAATAGAATAGAATATTTACCTTGTGTGTGACTAGTGTGTTACTTCTAGAGAAAGCCTTTCCGCATACATCACATTTGTATTTTTTGACCGGGGGTGGTTTGTCTGAGGGAAGTCTCTTCATCCCGACTCCATTCATCTGTAAAAATGCTGGATGAAAAAACTGATGGTGGTGCGTTAACTGAATTCATAAACTGTAGTAACGATGGCGTTGGTAAGTTAGGAATAACTTGTCCAGGTAGACCGTATGAACTGGCGGTGTTGTACATGCGAGGAGATAAATTCAAATTGTCCGACGAGACATTGGATTTCATTTCATTTTCAAATCTTGTCTTTGAATATAACTTTTCTTCCATTCGATCTGCCTGCTCCGTTTCTGAAATTGAATCTTCCCTTTCCCGAATTTCTCATTCTTTTTTTCTTGGTGTTCCTTGTTTATATCTGTATTTTCGGATTCGCTTCCCTTTCCCGTCGAACCTCTTTGGAAAATCCGTGTCAAATTCAGAAAATAATTTGTAAATGGAATTTTTGTGTCAACATAATAGTAAGCATTTTTATCTACATTTTCCATTTTCACCGAATCCTCGTTTTCTTCATCCGATTTGGACGAATAACTTGATTGGAATCCCTCGGATAACCCGCGCGGCAACGGAAAAGACGCCCCTCCTGGAAATGACTCAAGACTCCATGGAGGTAAGCACATTCCGGGAATATATCCAACTCCAAGTGGCGGGCAGAACGGGTTGATTGGAGGTAAGTTCGGAACTGGAATTGTTGGATGTTTTTCCTGTCAATTTTACTAAATGCAGAACATTCCGAAGGCGTTATAAATGATGGTTTTGGTAATGATGGTGAATCTTCACTTCCAACGGATAACCCTCGGATTTCCGAACTCCCGGATGAAACTGAAGATGCAGGACTTGTTGCTCCGTCTTCCATTCCAGAGTCTTAAAAAAAGACAAAAAACAAAAGATATATTGTTTTTGTTTTATCAGTTTTTAATGGCACGAAAACTTATATTATAATTTTCAAAATATCCTTATGTTCTGTGAAAAAATATTTTGATTTTTTACAAATAAAATATAAAAAATTCTGCACATAAAATTGTTAAATTCAATTTAATTCAATTTAAATGCTAGAACTTGTTAAGGAAAAGGTAAACTTTTGTTGAAAAAAAATCTAGTAAAATAGATTTTGAAAGTTATATTTTATTTTGTGGCACTAATTAAAATGGATTTTATTTGAAAAATTCAAGCGAGCACTGATTTGCATTTAGTTTAAGAGTACAAAAATAATTTGTCAGCGACGAAAGCTTTTTCATGCCAATTTGGATTGTGTTTCCAACAGGTTTATTTCTTTATTTTTTGTATTTATGTATTCAAATATTAAAAAAAAATAAAAAAGTAATTTCCAAATTCGAAAGAATTCCGAGTCAAACTAAATAAATAAATAAATCAATTAAAAAATAAATAAAATTAAAATAAAAATTAAAAAATAAAAATAAAAATATTTTCAAATCACAAACATACCTGTGGAATCAGAACACCTTGTGTAGGAAAATTCTATCGAAGTTTCTTGATTTGAGCCTTCACGATTCCGCATCTCCTCCAAGAGAATCTGAAAGGTATAGGTAATGATAGACTAACTTAAAATAACCTATCTAATTAATGCAATCAAGAGTCCCAGGTAAAATTCAATATTGTCCGGAATTTTTTCTTTATCCTAAACATTTGATTGGTCAGTTCAGCTATAAGCCCCGCCCAATCATTTAATATTCATAAGCTGTTAATTCTGTTACCTGATGTCATAATCGAATTTCGGATCACAACTTGATTTTTCGTTTTGTTTTTATCGTTATCCTATTAACGGATTTGTACTAAAGAACATAAGAAATGGCAGGTTTTATATAGAAAATATATTAAAAATACGTGAAACATTTCAAACTGTTGATTGCAAATTTATAACTAAACTTTCAAGTTTCATTATGCAAATACCGAAAAGCCTTCCTCTCATGTTCCCCTTTAAAAAAAAATTAAATGCTTTTCAAAGAAATGTTCAAAATGGCTTGATTTTTTATTTTTCAGACTTTATCAGTCGAAATTAAAATTTCAGAAGAAAGTACAATTGTAAGTCTATTCCAAATCCATACATTGGATTTATTTCAGTTTAAATTATCAACACATAGCAACAGTTCATTTAATATTAAAATGTTATTTATTTCTAAGCCACTCTGGACTGGACCAGATAACTGGTTTGCGAAACAATTATAAAATATGTCTAAAGTTACGTTTTTGAAAAGGTGTTGATTCTAAAAACGTTGGTATAACGTTGTGATTTCCCTGACCATTTTTGACAAAGGTGTACACTTTCATTTTTACATGTAAATCTTTAAACACAAAATACAATACAAAGAATAAAGCATTATGAATTTAAAAAAATGGTTTAAGAAAAAAAACCAAGTGACAACTAAGAATCTGATTTAAGCATTTGCTAGAAACAAAAACTTTTTAAAATCGAACAACGAAACAGCTGGTAAACAAGATAGGAACCGAAAGAAAAACAAAGGATTGATAGGACTGGTCAATCTGGATGCTAAAATGGGCGTGATTGTTTTAAACTGAAAATTAAAATTGAAAAAGCGATTTATACATATGAAGTTTTTAGATTGCAAATAAATTTAAATGCGCCTTTTTTTTTATCAAATTGTCTTGACAACATTTTTGCAAAAAGACATTGGTATCTAGCAACACAACAAGAGTACTCTTTTAATCGCTTGAATTATCATTTTCAGCATCTATTGAAAAAGATATTGGTTATCAAACAATGAAATAACATTACTTATTTCACCTCAAATATAATCCCTATTGATTTGTTCCTTGATTGCCCCTCCCGACGCGTGCTAAAATTATCCATACCTATCTGTAAGGTAAATGTGTAATAATGATTGTATTGATTGAGGTACTTAGTAATTGAAAGCGTGAACTAGTGTTTGTATTCAACAGATTTTCGTAATGAAGTGTTTGTTCATTTTCACGCCAAAGCGAGAACAGATTGTTAAGCAGGCTAAAACAGGGAAACCCCTGACGATTGCCTTGGTCAACTGACGGCTATTTAAGTAGATAGGTGTTCAATAAATTGCCTATAATAGCCCAAGATTGGGTGAACTCGAAAATCGTAATTGTTTTTATTGCCAAAAGACCGTCTGTGATGAAAATAATAGAAACGGTGTTATCATGGTGACGATATTGACCGATTTGATTTGTTAAACAAACACACTAACAACAGTGTTACAATGTGTCAAAATGAATAATTTCTTCTTTTATGAAAGTTAGACAGCGAAATAAAAGATATACATGCATCATCAGATCATCACAGTTCCATGTGATCCAACTTAAGACTAAAACTATTCAAAATTAATAGTATGTTTAAATAAATAAATAAAAAATAAATAAATAAATAAATAAATAAATAAATAAATAAATAAATAAATATACAGAATGGCACGATTTTGTAAATTAAACTCACTAACAACATTGTTACTCTGCGTCAAAATTAATAATGAGAAAAAAAGATACATAGCGTTAAAAACTTCACACAGTTTCTTGTTATCTAACTTAAGAGGTAACACTATTCAAAATTAATCTAATAAATAAATAAATAAATAAACTGCGCGATTTTTAAATCAAACAAATTGACAATAATGAATAATTGCTTTGGACAATGATAAAAAAGATACATCGTTACGCCAGTTTCTTGTCATCTAACTTGAGAAGCAAATATTCAAAAAATAAATAAATATTCAGAAGAGATAAAATTACTTTTTGACTGAATATGAAATTAGGGACAAGATTTTAGAAAAAAATGATGCATTTTTTGTTTTTAATTGCAGATATGCCATGTGCTACTTCCTAATTTTTATGAAATAATGCATTCAAAAGTAGCACATGATACATTATTTTGAAATAATTTACTTCGACTGAGTCGTAGATTTTGTTTTATTCCGGATGTAAACGTTTACATACGAAAAACAGCATTTACCAGCATTACGCAATTTTTTGTTTTAAGTTTAAGATGGAAATAGCGAAAAAATAAAATAGTTAATAACATACCTCCACTGCAAAGAGCGCATCTTGTTGGTTTCTTTTTCCGGTTTAGCAAACTTCATCAGCATTGAACTGAACAACAGATGATCGAATCTTCAATCTTCAAGGTTAAAAAACCCCTCGTATATTATGTATATATTAAAAATATATTTTCACACATAAAGATTAATTTTCACTTTTTAAAAATAATAAAATTAATGCCGAGAGGCAACGCTTTTAACATCAAAGAAGCGGGATCCTAGATAAAACGGAACCGGCCCAATATGAAGTAAGGATAAAGACACCACATGAAAGACCGCCGACAAGAAAGGTGTATTAGCGAGAAGATTTGACTTTTTAAATAAAAAACAATGGATTTCTTTTCTTTAAGGTATTATTTATGAAACATACAACACGGGCCTGTCGAAAGTTTAACAATGGGCTAACAAAAAGGAGTCGAAACGCGTCAACCGAATGCAATTATAATGATAGCTTATGGCCAAAAAGCTGCTGAAACGGCGACAGTTGCCGAAAAGCTGCCGAGATCTAGCTAACTTTGGGCTAAGACGAGTTCCCGGTTTAGCACTTATTCCTTACCTTAATGTTAAACTTTTTACAGGTCTGTACGGTAAGTTGTGGTTTTTATAAATCATAAGATAATTATTTAAAGCATGGACGTTTTTCTGAAAAACAATATCTGATAGTTTTTGTAAGCCGATTTTCAGATTTGTAAAGTTTCCCGAAGTCTCTCGGATTTTAATTTGCTTATATAGGATATAATGTGCCGTTCCGTGTACAAGGGTAAGATTACGACACTATATCGTATGAGTAAGAGATTTATTCTGTTAACTGACTAAAATTACCATTATGTAAAAAACAAGAATTAACCACTATTTTCCATTAAATGATAATTGTCGGTGTTTAACGACTACGTGTTGCCTGTCGCCTAATGTGCAGACCGCATTATCAATAAGAATGTTCGGTATTACCGGCGTCATATACTTTTTTTTTAAATTTAATCATAAAATACATTTTAAAAAATGGTATATGACACCGGTATACCTTTTTTCTCTGGTGATACTTGCCGTGGTGCTACTTTTGAATACTAGATTTAATAGGTTTTGAAATTTTGTGAAGAAGGGACATTTGTTGCAGTGGTTGCATGTGCATCATTATGCTATTTTTATACTAAACATTCTTATGTTAATTATTTAGATACTAGTTCTAATTACTACTTATTCTATACATGTTTTGAATTTAATTATAAAATACATTAAAAAAATTCGAATACCATTTTTTTAAATGTATCATAGTTTATGATTCAATTCAAAAAATGGTGTATGACACATGTGTAAACTATCAAAATAGTAAAATCCTACATTCATCAGATCAAATCGTTCAAAGACATACATACATTGAAAATAAAATGATATTTAAAAAATGCCATGCCATGGTACATTTTGTTTTGTTGTTGTACCCCATATCTACTTCCCATTATCATTCCTACAAGCTTGTCATTTTTCGTCTTACAGGAGACGTAAGTCGTCACTTAGAAGGCTTCAATGCATGTAACTGCATTTTCCTAGCAATACACTAGGTTCTGTCATATGCCTTTTATAAAATTTTATCTTTCGGTATATTACAAATGCTATATGGCAATACCATCGATAAGTAAGAATGTTATGGAACATATGCTTTTTGAACAATTTCATCAAAACAAACACACCAATCCACGTCAAAACCACAGTCCCAGAGCAAAGTAAACACCTTGTAGCTGGCAAAATCGATTTAACGCGTGGAAACCAACCAGAAAAGTGAGACCAGTTGCACAGAAAGGCTAAGCACCTCTTGTTTAATTAGCTACACCGGCCACGCATGTAATCAAAATTGGGAACGAAAGGAACATAGAACTACGGGTAGTCAAATGTATCCAGGATTATTTTTATAAAAATGTATTAAAAATGCAGTAAGATATTGAACAAACTTCTGTAATACATTTCATATATTAAATGTCGCCGAATGAATGTAAACATTGATGATATATGAGAGAATATAAATGCAAGCAATGTAGTACACATGGTTTGATTGATTAAATTGCTGACTTGCCATCTATAACACAAAATCTTTACAACTGTAATGTTTTCGTTCTATAAATGTCTGTTTGAGGCCAAATGTAAGTATGCGAACATAATCATTGCCAAATCGACATCGCTGTTTTTTTGTACGTGTGGCGTCATTTTTTGTTTTTCCAGCAAATGGACACATATGCTTTTGTTATTTAATGTGTATACATTGAAAATAATTATTCCATGTTTTCATGTATGGTGATAGGTTCTGTAAAATTAGAACTGGTATAATACGTGGTATAATGTTCACAGTTCACACTATGCTTATGTTTGAAGGAACACCGTCAATCCCAATGGTCCATTTCCGTGTTAGCCGTCGAACTGATCTCACTGAAGTAGTTTAGTGACCGAACCCATTTGATCTGCTTGAGCGGACTCTGAATACTCCGCCTATGTGTATGGGTCAAGCTTTGAGAATCTGTATTACATATTATTTTAACTTAATATACATTTCTACAAAAATATAATAAAATAAAACCTTTTGTGTATTTTTCAAAATACACAACACGTGATGTTTGAAGGCCCTTAAAAATTCCATAGAAACACATCACCTTGTATTATTTAATCATTTTTTGCACCCAGTGCCCGTACAAAGTCGGGTAGTTTATAATTAGTAATCCAATACATTTTTTGTATTTTCATATATTTTCATGTTTTGTCTATTTTTCATCATAACCTTTATTGTTTCGTGTAATCTGTTGCACTGGCTGTTTCCAGTTACATGTTATTAAATTGTTATTATAACCAGTCTCTTGTTTTCTGATGACGTCAGTGTGTTGTGTTCTTGCAAATAGATGCAGCTATTATTGTCAGTTGCAGACCGATTTTAACATTTCAGCTTTTGTTTAGTACTGTATTACAACGATTCTACAGGCAAATATTTCTCAAGCTCATCATTCATTGTGGAGTGTATTATTTGAGTTTTATACCCCAGTCAACATTCTTTCACTTATATGATTATATCGAGGCGTTCAGCTCTGGGATGGTAAAGGTAACAGAAGTGACCGGAGAAAACCACGGACCTTCGGAAAGTAAACTGACAACCTTTTCTTACTCTAAAATATTTCACTTGGGTCCAAACCTAGGCACTTGGAAGCGCTGTGATACTTGGAGGTGAGTTTCAGACCACTCGGCTATCAACCTCCCAACCCCTTCCTCCCAGCCACCATCGATCTTTGAAAAGCAAACTGACAATTTTTCTCGCACTAAAATCTGTCACTCGGATTCAAACACCTAGGCTTTAGGATTTGCTGTGGCCATTGAGGGTGAGCTTCAGACCACTTCACCACCAACCTCCAAACCCTTCATCCCCACCACCATGCATTGTTTATTACTGTACATATATAAATAAATATAAATATATAATTTATAAATATTAAATTCGACTTTAATAACAAGATTAAACAAATGTCGGAATTTTTGAAATGAGATATTCGTTTTTAACAATAGATTTATCCCTGAAGTTGGCTAATCCCATAAACTTCGTCATATTTTCTTTAGAATTTCAAAATAGCATTTCATTGTTAACTCGTGGGAAATACACAAACCTTGGGAACAGTCAATTTTCTTTTTGTCTTCTAATCAGGACTGGATTATCTGGGATTAACGAGATTAAACATTGAAATTTCTCTGTGGGATTAAAAATTAACTTATCCCTGATCTGTTCAACGTTTCCAAATTTACGGATTAAAAAACACTTTAATTTGCTTTTATTACAATTAGGTCTAAAGAATTTACCGTGTGAAATTTTAAACAACAGATTATGTTTTTCTTAAAATTTAAAAGGACATTAAACGTTAATGATACAAGTTATAACTGAATTAGGATGCTGTAGCAACAGTGTCTCTTCAACAAATATCTGGTCAAAATAAGAATACCGGTACCCGATGTCAGATCTAGTGCACCCAAAGATTGTTCCTGCGAAGTTGCATAAAGATCAGTTGATGACAGTTTTCGAGAAATATGGAGGGAGAAAAAATTGCGGAAAATGGAGTAAACACAATATATTCCCCACTTCCTTTGCGATACAAATTAAGCCAGCTGCTTCTGTAATCTAGTTATTTGTTATCTTGTAAGGCTATGGGGAGTCTAGTAATTTCGTATGAAATGCACTGAGTTGTTTTGAATATTTTGATCATAGTGACCAATTCTAGATAAACACCTCCAAAACAAATTGAGATGTTTCGCTGTTTTATTTACAATATCAACTACTAGTATTATTTTAGTCACTCAAAATTGTTGTAGCCCGACTAATTGGACAGCTTAGTGTCCTCGCTGTTACAAAGTTCTTCAGACAAGTAAATTTGTTTTACGCCCTAGTGAAGATTCTGTCCCCTATATCGAGAATGCCAGTTCTGGGAAAACCGGAGTGCCCGGAGAAAAAACACCAAGCGATGTTTCGGAAAGTGAAATGACAAACATTATACCACTAGAACCAAGGCGATGAGAGGCGCTCTGATCTGCAAAAGCATGCTTTAAACCAAAAGGCAACTGAGAATCCAAAAGTCCTTGATGTTACTTAGTATTGGCAGACAATAATGGTCCGAACTTTTTAAAACTATGTGTGCCAGTAATGAAAACTGCAAAGTGACTAAACGCTGGCAAAGTTACTATGAACGAGAAGCAAAGAACACGACATATTATAAGAACAAGAACAACACACAACCAACAAAGGTTGAAGCCAATGGATCATTGCAAATAAATGAAATCCTTTGTGAATTACAAACACTTGGCAACAGTCGAGGCACCTAAAACACGATATAATACAAATAATCAAAAAACAAACATACTAATCCATTTCCGAATCACAATCCAGAAGCAAAGTAAAAACTTTGGAACTGACAAGTTAGGTTAGACACGTGAACTTCCACCAGGGAAATGAGGCCGGGTGCTTCGGAAGGGTAAGCACCTCCTGTTTAGCTAGCTACACCCGCCACGTGTGTAATCAAAATTGTGTGAAAGGAACATGGAACTATGAGACGTCAAATATAATCAAGGCAATCCTGGACACAGAGACATCAAACTTATCAACAATACTGTGATGACGGCCATAACACTTTTTGAGGGCCTTGATAAGCCTAGGCTTGCAATATCCCCGAGTCAACAATTTATTTGCAAGCAGCCTACTTCGTTGTACATAAATGGTATAAAAGAACCAAACAAGAAATTACAGACATAATGGGACCACTGATTATAATATTCTAGGCTATTTATACCTTTTGAGTGAACTTATGGGCGTTATGTTATATAAGATATTAAATAATTTTGGAAGGACTCCCTATTACAATCCCTAAATATTGATTTTTAATTAAAAAAATACGAAAATTGAAGGAATCAACCGTTTTGGACAACACTCTGTGAAATATATTTCATATATTTTAAGAAGTTTACATAAAAATTAAATGGTTGGCTTTCAAAGGGAAGTCTTGACACAATTATTGTACTGAATGATGCCATCGTCATGTTATTGTCATTTACAGTTTATTTAAAAGTCGATTTGGTCACTGGGCATAATTTTGAAATATATTGCAGTGCTAGTCCAAAGTCGAGAGTTTATAATCATTGGTTTCAATATGTGCTTGTCTTTTCTTGTCTTGTATGTTTGGGTTCAGATTTCATTAACGTGTGCTGTTTGATGTTTTTGCTTGCTTTGGTTGATGCCAAGTATATACCGCGTTTTTTCTTTTTTTTTTTCTTTTTTAATTTTCACAATTCTACTTCGATTACCGGCTTACATTCCTGTGATGGCTTATTTGAAAACTTGGCATTTGGGTCATGACATTTATAATTAGATCTTGATGAGTTTTCAGTTTACCAAATTCTTTACTTCAAAATCTCTTTATGAATGGCATGGGACACAAGAAGAACACAAAAAAAAAAAAAAAAAAAAAAAAAAAAAAAAAAAAAAACAATACAAGTAAATGAAAGAAAGCATCTGAATAAGACATTAAAATGAAATTATTTTTCCGACAATTGTTTATTTTTTTAATTTGATGTTGGCTTATTACAGTGAAAACTTAGCTTTGGCGTTTCATAACAAGCGAATTATCCGATACCTTGATGAAAAGACTTTAGTAATTCAAAATACATTTATACATTTTTTTCTGAAAATTATGTATAATCATTGAAAATCCACTTTTCAGAATAATCTGTAAAGTTATTTCCAAAAACCTCGAAATCCTGACAAACGAAACACCTGGTTAGTCATTATAAAATACAATTAGGAAATGTAACAAGATTGGAATGAATATCCGGAATTATCAGATATTTATGATATAACGAGATAATCCTTAATCTATCTTGTTATCAGCAAGATAATAATTTAATCATGAAACAGAAAATATTTTTAACTCCCAGCATGTGTTATATCCACTTAAAACTATTTTTCCTAATCCTATAAACGCAGAAAGCAAAAGTTTTCAAACTCATAAAAGAATTAATAGACTTTGTTTTGTATTTTCTCCTAATCTTGTAAAAGTATGAATTTTTTAGACTTATCTTTAACTTAGTTTGTCATTTTTAAAGTGAATAATCTTTGTTTTACACACTCAAATGAAATTCCGAATACCGTAAATCCTTCTTTTGTGTTAGTTAAGTGGATAATATTCTATTTGTAAAATCCTGTTATTATTAATTGATTTGGATAATTTTCAACTTTAGACTACCACGGAACCATGCCGTCTCCTGATTGTCTTTTGATATTAGAATTTTGGCGTTATAAGATACGTAACTTATTGTTAGTAATCTGTAATTTTAACACACACACACACACACACACACACACACACACACGTTCTTTTTATTTATTTATTTATTTATGCGATACTTTTGACGCGTGCTAATTCTTAAGTTTCTATTGAATATTGTTTGCTTTTTGTGTTCAATTTTCAATACTTTATTTTATGGTTACTTCACAAAAATTTCAAAAATCAACACATGACACTCAAAAAATAAATACGAAAAAACTCTCACAAAATTTAAAAAAGAGTAAAATAAAAACAGATTCACATAAATAAATAAATAAATAAATAAATAAATAAATAAATAAATAAATTAAATAAATAAATAAAAATGCATTTGAAATAACACTATGACAAACGATTTTCAATGAATTAGATAATGGAATTTTCTCTATTAAGTTTCTTTCTTAAGTAATTCATCTATATTTAGTAAAAGATGTCATAAACTATGCTACACAAAGGTTATCCTTGGGTTACCTTCGTCAGAAAATAAAATATTAATGAAAATTAGTAAGTTATCACAAACAGTCCAGAGAATATACCCGACTCCTTCTCTTTGTTCCTTGGGCATACGGACCCATGATAATTCGATTTTCCCAATAACACATCCGGCTTGTGTAACCCATTCTATGCATTAACTTTTTGGTGTCAATTTCATTTCGCTTCGACACATCGGGTTTCGCCGCACAAAGAGACTTTGGTTACATCTTAAAATGTGTATGAGATTGAAAATCAAATTAATTTTTTGTGTAAATTTCATTTCGTCTCAACACATCGAGTTTTGCCGTACAAAGAGAGTTTTCGCTAACCGCGTCAAGTGTTTAAAACTTGTATGATTGTTTATCGCGAAGAATCGGAATTAAATTAACTTTGTAAGAACGCTGACTTCTGAATTCACTCTATTTTTATTACCTTTGCAAAATGAATTACAGACGTGACGAATTTTACAGACAGAACAGAGTGCAATCATGTCCATTTATTTGTTGTGGAGATGAAATATTTATTAAGAATGAGACCACAATTTACCATAATAATACATGTATATGTAACTGAAAAAGCTACCCAGGGATATTGCAACCCTCAAAAAAAATTATGGACGTCATCACAGTATTGTTATGATTTATGTCTCTGTGTCCAGGGTTGCCCTGGATATATTGACGTCCCATATTTCCATGTTCCTTTCACACAATTTTGATTACATAGGTGGCGGGTGTAGCTGTCTAAAAGGAGATGATTGCCCCTCCGGAGCACCCAGCCTCACTTCCTTGATGGAAGTTCACGTGTTTAACTTAATTTGTCAGTCTTAAGGTTTTTACTTTAATTTGCTTCTGTTTTGTTGTTCGGACATGAACTGGTATGTTTATTTTTATATTACAATAAAAGCAGCCAAGAAAAAGACACAGTGCAAGTAAATGGCACATTTCAAGTTAATACAGAAATGTTTAACATACCGTGACCACGGATACCTGAAGTACGTTACTTATTCAACATTGCAGCGTTCAACATTGAATAAGTAAACAGTTACTTATTCAACATTCGCAAATATTTTCGTTTCATTTATAAAACATCAAATAAAACAAATTTTATCACATTTCACGATTAAGTGTCACTACCAAGTATAGTTATCCCCAATGCCTCGGAACACATTGGCTTAAAGCTTCAATGTAAGCCCATAGCATTATACAGTGTATTTCCTATAGACGGAAAGTAAAAAGCCTGAGCAAAGTGAAGCTTTCACTGTGCTCGAAATTTCGCAATACCATTTTGTAATACTATGCTTAGGCAATGTCACTACCAAGGATGGTTACCTCCCGTGCCTCGGAACACATTGGCTTAAAGCTTCAATGTAAGCCCATACCATTATACAGTGTATTTCATATAGACGGAATGTAAAAAGCCTGAGCAAAGTGAAGCTTTCACTGTGCTCAAAATTTCGCAATACCATTTTGTAATACTATGCTTAGGCAATGTCACTACCAAGTATAGTTACCACCCGTGCCTCGGAACACATTGGCTTAAAGCTTCAATGTAAGCCCATACCATTATACAGTGCATTTCCTATAGACGGTAAGTAAAAAGCCTGAGCAAAGTGAAGCTTTCACTGTGCTCAAAATTTCGCAATACCATTTTGTAATACTATGCTTAGGCAATGTCACTACTAAGTATGGTTACCACCCGTGCCTCGGAACACATTGGCTTAAAGCTTCAATGTAAGCCCATACCATTATACAGTGTATTTCCTATAGACGGAAAGTAAAAAGCCTGAGCAAAGTGAAGCTTTCACTGTGCTCGAAATTTCGCAATACCATTTTGCAATACTATGCTTAGGCAATGTCACTACCAAGTATGGTTACCCCCCGTGCCTCGGAACACATTGGCTTAAAGCTTCAATGTAAGCCCATACCATTATACAGTGTATTTCATATAGACGGAAAGTAAAAAGCCTGAGCAAAGTGAAGCTTTCACTGTGCTCAAAATTTCGCAATACCATTTTGTAATACTATGCTTAGGCAATGTCACTACCAAGTATGGTTACCCCTAGTGCCTCGAAACACATTGGCTTAAAGCTTAAATGTAAGCCCATACTATTATACAGTGTATTTCCTATAGACGGAAAATAAAAAGTGAAGCTTTCACTGTGCTCGGAATTTCGAAATTCCATTTTGTACTACTATGCTTAGGCAATGTCACTACCAAGTATGGTTACCCCCAGTGCCTCGGAACACATTGGCTTAAAGCTTCAATATAAGCCCATACCATTATACAGTTTATTTCATATAGACGGAAAATAAAAAGCCTGAGCAAAGTAAAGCTTTCACTGTGCTCCGAATTTCGAAATACCATTTTGTACTACTATGCTTAGGCAATGTCACTACCAAATATGGTTACCCCCAGTGCCTCGGAACACATTGGCTTAAAGCTTCAATGTAAGCTCATACCATTATACAGTGTATTTCATATAGACGCAAAGTAAAAAGCCTGAGCAAAGTGAAGCTTTCTCTGTGCTCCAAATTTCGAAATACCATTTTGTACTACTATACTTAGGCAATGTCACTACTAAGTATGGTTACCCCAGTGCCTCGGAACACATTGGCTTAAAGCTTCAATATAAGCTCATACCATTATACAGTGTATTTCATATAGACGGAAGGTAAAAAGCCTGAGCAAAGTGAAGCTTTCAATGTGCTCGGAATTTCGAAATACCATTTTGTACTACTATGCTTAGTCAATGTCACTACCAAGTATGGTTACCCCCAGTGCCTCGGAACACATTGGCTTAAAGCTTCAATGTAAGCCCATACCATTATACAGTGTATTTCATATAGACGGAAAGTAAAAAGCCTGAGCAAAGTGAAGCTTTCACTGTGCTCAAAATTTCGCAATACCATTTTGTAATACTATGCTTAGGCAATGTCACTACCAAGTATGGTTACCCCTAGTGCCTCTAAACACATTGGCTTAAAGCTTCAATGTAAGCCCATACTATTATACAGTGTATTTCCTATAGACGGAAAATAAAAAGTGAAGCTTTCACTGTGCTCGGAATTTCGAAATTCCATTTTGTACTACTATGCTTAGGCAATGTCACTACCAAGTATGGTTACCCCAGTGCCTCGGAACACATTGGCTTAAAGCTTCAATATAAGCCCATACCATTATACAGTTTATTTCATATAGACGGAAAATAAAAAGCCTGAGCAAAGTAAAGCTTTCACTGTGCTCCGAATTTCGAAATACCATTTTGTACTACTATGCTTAGGCAATGTCACTACCAAATATGGTTACCCCCAGTGCCTCGGAACACATTGGCTTAAAGCTTCAATGTAAGCTCATACCATTATACAGTGTATTTCATATAGACGCAAAGTAAAAAGCCTGAGCAAAGTGAAGCTTTCACTGTGCTCCAATTTCGAAATACCATTTTGTACTACTATACTTAGGCAATGTCACTACTAAGTATGGTTACCCCAGTGCCTCGGAACACATTGGCTTAAAGCTTCAATATAAGCCATACCATTATACAGTGTATTTCATATAGACGGAAGGTAAAAAGCCTGAGCAAAGTGAAGCTTTCAATGTGCTCGGAATTTCGAAATACCATTTTGTACTACTATGCTTAGTCAATGTCACTACCAAGTATGGTTACCCCCAGTGCCTCGGAACACATTGGCTTAAAGCTTCAATGTAAGCCCATACCATTATACAGTGTATTTCATATAGACGGAAAGTAAAAAGCCTGAGCAAAGAGAAGCTTTTACTGTGCTCGAAATTACGAAATACCATTTTGTACTACTATGCTTAGGCAATGTCACTACCAAGTATGGTTACCCCCAGTGCCTCGGAACACATTGGCTTAAAGCTTCAATGTAAGCCCATACCATTATACAGTGTATTTCATGAAGACGGAAAGTAAAGTGCCTAATCAAAGTGAAGCTTTCACTGTGCTCGGAATTTCAGAACACCATTTTTTACTACTATGCTTAGGCAATGTCACTACCAAGTATGGTTACCACCCGTGCCTCGGAACACATTGGCTTAAAGCTTCAATGTAAGCCCATACCATTATACAGTGTATTTCCTATAGACGGTAAGTAAAAAGCCTGAGCAAAGTGAAGCTTTCACTGTGCTCAAATTTCGCAATACCATTTTGTAATACTATGCTTAGGCAATGTCACTACCAAGTATGGTTACCACCCGTGCCTCGGAACACATTGGCTTAAAGCTTCAATGTAAGCCCATACCATTATACAGTGTATTTCCTATAGACGGAAGGAAAAAGCCTGAGCAAAGTGAAGCTTTCACTGTGCTCAATTTCGCAATACCATTTTGTAATACTATGCTTAGGCAATGTCACTACCAAGTATGGTTACCCCCTGCCTCGGAACACATTGGCTTAAAGCTTCAATGTAAGCCCATACCATTATACAGTGTATTTCATAAGACGGAAAGTAAAGTGCCTAAGCAAAGTAAGCTTTCACTGTGCTCGGAATTTCAGAACAGCATTTTTACTACTATGCTTAGGCAATGTCACTACCAAGTATGGTTACCCCCAGTGCCTCGAACACATTGGCTTAAAGCTTCAATAAGCCTACCATTATACAGTGTATTTCATATAGACGGAAAGTAAAAAGCCTGAGCAAAGTGAAGCTTTCACTGTGCTCGGAATTTCGAAATACTATTTTGTACTACTATGCTTAGGCAATGTCACTACCAAGTATGGTTACCCCCAGTGCCTCGGAACACATTGGCTTAAAGCTTCAATGTAAGCCCATACCATTATACAGTGTATTTCCTATAGACGGAAAATAAAGAGCCTGAGCAAAGTGAAGCTTTCACTGTGCTTGGAATTTCGAAATACCATTTTGTACTACTATGCTTAGGCAATGTCACTACCAAGTATGGTTACCCCCAGTGCCTCGGAACACATTGGCTTAAAGCTTCAATGTAAGCCCATACCATTATACAGTGTATTTCATGAAGACGGAAAGTAAAGTGCCTAAGCAAAGTGAAGCTTTCATTGTGCTCGAAATTTCAGAAAATCATTTTTTACTACTATGCTTAGGCAATGTCACTACCAAGTATGGTTACCCCCAGTGCATCGAAACACATTGGCTTAAAGCTTCAATATAAGCCTATACCATTATATGGTGTATTTCATATAGACGGAAAGTAAAAAGACTGAGCAAAGTGAAGCTTTCACTGTGCTCGGAATTTCGAAATACCATTTTGTACTACTATGCATAGGCAATGTCACTACTAAGTATGGTTTCCCCAGTGCCTCGGAACACATTGGCTTAAAGCTTCAATGTAAGCCCATACCATTATATAGTGTATTTCATATAGACGGAAAATAAAGAGCCTGAGCAAAGTGAAGCTTTCACTGTGCTCGGAATTTCGAAATATCATTTTGTACTACTATGCTTAGGCAATGTCACTACCAAGTATGGTTACCCCTAGTGCCTCGGAACACATTGGCTTAAAGCTTAAATGTAAGCCCATACTATTATACAGTGTATTTCCTATAGACGGAAAATAAAAAGTGAAGCTTTCACTGTGCTCGGAATTTCGAAATTCCATTTTGTACTACTATGCTTAGGCAATGTCACTACCAAGTATGGTTACCCCCAGTGCCTCGGAACACATAGGCTTAAAGCTTCAATATAAGCCCATACCATTATACAGTTTATTTCATATAGACGGAAAATAAAAAGCCTGAGCAAAGTAAAACTTTCACTGTGCTCCGAATTTCGAAATACCATTTTGTACTACTATGCTTAGGCAATGTCACTACCAAGTATGGTTACCCCCAGTGCCTCGGAACACATTGGCTTAAAGCTTCAATATAAGCCCATGCCATTATACAGTATATTTCATATAGACGGAAAGTAAACCGCCTGAACAATGTGAAGCTTCACTACCAAGTATTGTAATCAATGTCGCGGAACACATTGGGTAAAAAATTCAATAGACGTACCGTATATTTCATATAGTCGTTAAGTAAACTGTTCGAGCATAGTTAGGCTTATATTCTGGTAAACGGTTGATAACATTGTGTTGATATACTATTCTGTTACTATGTCAGTACTAAGTTTAGTCTGGTAGAGGATTTTGAAAAAACCGCTTATTTTTCGATATAGGGAGGGTAACGTGTTCAAAGGTGGCAAGTTATGTCATAACCTTCTTTGAACTTTATTTTGGTAGAATCGGCTTGTTGCCAAGCATGATTTCACTCAGGGGCCATTGTGGGGGCAACTAAAGGTCAATGGGTGCAATGTTCAAGTGAAAATGTCCATATTGACCTATACACAAATTCAAGGTGGCTTACAGAAGTTTTTCTTTATACATTTTGTCTTCTAAATATGTAAGTGGTATCTTCAAATTAATAGAAAGTCATATCCAACTAATTCAGTCACTTATTTTCAAAGTTTTCCATGAAAAATAAGATTAGACGCTTGCACAAATTTGACCTTTACAAATATGATTAATTGTGGCAAATAAATACTACTATAAACACATTTGTGCATTTTAAATTGTTTAACAAAACTTTGGACTTCTGTTAAAATAATTTTACTGAATCATATTGCCCGTATTTATATAAGTATCCACTTTTGAAAAAAAAGAAATCAAAGTACTGGTGGTACTGAAAGATTTGATTAGCTATAATGACTGTATCTGTATAATACTATCAAGTGTGTTCTCTTTTTCTGGTGGAAATATTAGTGAACTGTTGAAACACGAACTATTTCCAGTGTCGCCTATACCTGATATATCAGGACCCTTGTTATCTGCAACCGACGAATCGGACCTTCAAAATATCCCTGAGGAAGAAGTTTGCATGGAGACATTACTACCAAAATAATTAATGGTCAAACTTTAGTTGTAGCACTGGGAAAACGGAAAGACATCAATACATTCGGCGAGTTGGGAAACGCACAAACTGTTTTTATCCACGCGAAAGATAAATGTATTAAATTGATGTCATTATGATAGATATGACCACTAATCCATAACAGGTGAAACCATCTAGAGATAAAAGAGGATCAGGTCTCTATTCTGTTAGAAAAAATATTGATGATTAAAATGTCCCTCTGCCATCAAATTGGTAAGATTTCATCAGTCACCTAGAAAACAAATATGATCTCGTAGTAATCAAAGACACTTCTTAGCTTAGCTGAGGGTATCAGGGGGTCCAACAGACAGTATGTTTAATTCATACAGAGGAAAAAGTGAAACCGTTTTTAAAGCTTTACACAAGGAAGCCGATACTAGAATTGTTCCCCATGGTGTTGATGCTTACATGCAAGGCTATAAAAGAACAGTTTGTCTGTCATGATACTGATGACCTTATTCTTCTGTTGCTTTTAAATGAGGAAGTATGATTCTAGACCGGTTCGTCCCTGTTCATAGCATAAAATTATCACCTCTGCAGAGGAATAAGCTCCCAGTATTCCATGCAATTACAGACTGTAAGACTGTCAATTAACTTTCTAGACATTCTAAATACAGCATTCCGTGTTTCCAGGAAAAACACAGGTCTTCTTCCCACTCTTGCAAGAGGGAACATTTCTGAACTTGTGAGTGCAGATGCCTTCATTGAATGTACCTAGCGAGGATTTCTCATCTACGATGTAAACTGTTCCTCTCAGGGGAAAAGTGCAATTGGAAATTTTCTTCCAACATCATATGCAACCGACCCACATATTCAACGTGCACACTATTAAACTGCTGTTTGGCTGCATTTAGTTATACCTGGTATTTGTTCCGGATCTCCCGTCACCTATAGGACACGGATGTGCTAGTGTCACTAACTTGCGTACTGTATGCCTTTCCCTTCCAGTGGAGGTTAGTCCATCGACAAAATCCCCCAAACTGGCTCTGTTCTGCGCAATTTTACTCCCTCTGTTTTAATTCCAGAAACTTGTCTCAAGGTGTCTTTTATTTCTGTGTGTTCCATTTTAAAGTTTTGTGATGTTATTGGCAGGTGTCTCGATGGTGGGACCTATCTATCCCCAATAACGCTTTTGTGTTTGTGTTTCAAAACGACCTTGTTTTGTGATCCACCATAAACTTTTCGTTATTAATTTTGTCTTGTCATCTGGCAACAGGACCACGAACAATACTAGTTTTTATACTTAAATCTGAGTTTTTCACAAATTAAAATTTTTATTTTTATTTATTTTTATTTTTATTTTTTTTTTTGCTTAAATCTTACTTTGAACTTTAACATTCACGATTATTCACGGACAGTTAAGTTAGTGCGAGTCTGAATGTGACTTAAAAACAGTTTTAATGAGAAAATTATAAATATTAATTGCATGGGGTTTTACGGGTTTTTACGTATTTCAGTACCAGCTATAGGTGAAGTGGCAGAAATAATTACCTTTGTAGTGAACGTAGAGAAATGTGCAGGAAAAGCCCCTTAACATGTTACACCCGTCTTGACACGGGGCATCGGTTTTTAAGATCTCTCTCAAAGGATCTTGTGACTTTCGTTTCTAAATATCGAGTGTTTGGCAAAAGAACAGTCACTACCTTATTTCAAGTCTTGGTCAGACCCAACTAGGGTTCGAACCCAGGACTCACCACATACGGGGAGTGAGCGCTATACCAATTGAGCTACAGTAGGGGTTTTTTAATGAGAAAATAACCTTTACCAAAATCATGGCATTCATTGCTGAATTGTAATTTAAAATATAAATCACGTTGCACTACAAGATGTACATGTAGGCCATACAGTTTAAAGTGGGTGACTGTATGCACTTGCAATGGGACCGTTGAACCGTTGATTGGTTGAACCCTTTGAATGATAATGCCACAGATAGTGATATTGATGAATGAAAAGAAATCGTTAGATGTGACTGATATATTCCAGAGATTCTCGTGACTATGCTTTGCCGATTACAGTACTTGCAGTACTTTGATTTTAAACTTTTAATAAATTTCAAATTATCAGCTGGGTTTAAACAATATATTTGTTTTAATAACAGTCATGTATTTACAAAAGAATTATATTTTAGCTTTTGATTCATGCTTTGATGCTGAATGTATACTTTATTTTATTCTATCTTGAAGCTTGTATCAGAATTTTGAAAAATAAGATTGAAATATTTAAATTTTAGCCTAAACAGTCTCAATTAGCTTCCTAGTCAATGTTAAAATACATGAAATGAGAACAGATTTTATTGATTTATTTAAATCTCAGAAAGTATATATTTGGACAGCTATAAACTAATAAAGATTAATTTTTGCGGAAAAAAACACTTTCTGACCTTTGACCTTTTATCTACTAAACCAAGGGTCGATCAGCTTGGCAACAGGTTGATTCTTGACCCCTAACCTATGATAATATATGACAGCTATGTTGCCAGCTTTGAACACTCATGTCCCCCTATTGTGAAGTTTCAATTTTTTTTCCACCAGACTATAAGTATTTTCTGATGTTCACGATTATTCTCGGACAGTTAAGTGTGTGACTGAATGTGATTTAAAAACAGTTTTAATGAGAAAATATTGCATGATAGTTTATTTTCCTGTACTTGTTTGGGACACTTTGACCTAAAGCATCAATCTAAGCAAATGTCATCACACAATAAATTATACATATGTTGAAAGTAAAGGTTCTGGCATGGTGAAGCTTTCATTTTATTGACAATTATAAATCCAAGTTAATATATAAAGTATAAATTTTTGAAATGACATATTGTAACACCTCATATGGGCATTGTCACTATAGAATAGAAACTTATCTAGAGCACATTTTTGAAAATCAACGAAATAGAACTGAGATCCTCAGAACATATGTTCCGAAAGTAACATATCAAAATTTGATATAACCGAAAGGCAAGGGCGGGCTCTGGGCCCCTAAAAATGGGCAATGTCACTACAGAGAATCAAAGACAAATAATAGGGACAATTGTTCCGAAAGTAATTAAATAGATTGATATCAGAATACGGGTTTTTATAGAACAAAAGAAAAATGACACAGCAAATCGAAAGTTAAGAATAAATATATTTGTATTTTTGTCCATAGTTTCGTATTTTTGTCACAAGTTCGTATTTTTGTCCACAAGTTCGTACATCTGTCCACAGTTTCGGATTTTCGTCCACGGTCTAACCACAAAATTACTAAACAAAAATGTCTACGACAACTTACATGGGGCTATCACTTTCATCATTTGTATTTTAAAGAAATACATCTTAAATACAATAAAATAATATCTTAAATATAGCAAAATTGCAGATT
Source organism: Anadara kagoshimensis (assembly GCA_021292105.1). Taxonomy (NCBI): domain Eukaryota; kingdom Metazoa; phylum Mollusca; class Bivalvia; order Arcoida; family Arcidae; genus Anadara; species Anadara kagoshimensis. The sequence continues at coordinate 9,483,656 of CM037863.1, forward strand.
CAACTATCACTTTTCAATACACGAGAAATACGAAACTAAATGAACATTTTCGCGGTCTATTTCGAAACTCTAAAATGATTATATTGAAGCTTTAAGCCAATGTGTTCCGAGGCACTGGGGGTAACCATACTTGGTAGTGACATTGCCTAAGCATAGTAGTACAAAATGATATTTCGAAATTCCGAGCACAGTGAAAGCTTCACTTTGCTCAGGCTCTTTATTTTCCGTCTATAGGAAATACACTGTATAATGGTATGGGCTTACATTGAAGCTTTAAGCCAATGTGTTCCGAGGCACTGGGGGTAACCATACTTGGTAGTGACATTGCCTAAGCATAGTAGTACAAAATGATATTTCGAAATTCCGAGCACAGTGAAAGCTTCACTTTGCTCAGGCTCTTTATTTTCCGTCTATAGGAAATACACTGTATAATGGTATGGGCTTACATTGAAGCTTTAAGCCAATGTGTTCCGAGGCACTGGGGGTAACCATACTTGGTAGTGACATTGCCTAAGCATAGTAGTACAAAATGATATTTCGAAATTCCGAGCACAGTGAAAGCTTCACTTTGCTCAGGCTCTTTATTTTCCGTCTATAGGAAATACACTGTATAATGGTATGGGCTTACATTGAAGCTTTAAGCCAATGTGTTCCGAGGCACTGGGGGTAACCATACTTGGTAGTGACATTGCCTAAGCATAGTAGTACAAAATGATATTTCGAAATTCCGAGCACAGTGAAAGCTTCACTTTGCTCAGGCTCTTTATTTTCCGTCTATAGGAAATACACTGTATAATGGTATGGGCTTACATTGAAGCTTTAAGCCAATGTGTTCCGAGGCACTGGGGGTAACCATACTTGGTAGTGACATTGCCTAAGCATAGTAGTACAAAATGATATTTCGAAATTCCGAGCACAGTGAAAGCTTCACTTTGCTCAGGCTCTTTATTTTCCGTCTATAGGAAATACACTGTATAATGGTATGGGCTTACATTGAAGCTTTAAGCCAATGTGTTCCGAGGCACTGGGGGTAACCATACTTGGTAGTGACATTGCCTAAGCATAGTAGTACAAAATGATATTTCGAAATTCCGAGCACAGTGAAAGCTTCACTTTGCTCAGGCTCTTTATTTTCCGTCTATAGGAAATACACTGTATAATGGTATGGGCTTACATTGAAGCTTTAAGCCAATGTGTTCCGAGGCACTGGGGGTAACCATACTTGGTAGTGACATTGCCTAAGCATAGTAGTACAAAATGATATTTCGAAATTCCGAGCACAGTGAAAGCTTCACTTTGCTCAGGCTCTTTATTTTCCGTCTATAGGAAATACACTGTATAATGGTATGGGCTTACATTGAAGCTTTAAGCCAATGTGTTCCGAGGCACTGGGGGTAACCATACTTGGTAGTGACATTGCCTAAGCATAGTAGTACAAAATGATATTTCGAAATTCCGAGCACAGTGAAAGCTTCACTTTGCTCAGGCTCTTTATTTTCCGTCTATAGGAAATACACTGTATAATGGTATGGGCTTACATTGAAGCTTTAAGCCAATGTGTTCCGAGGCACTGGGGGTAACCATACTTGGTAGTGACATTGCCTAAGCATAGTAGTACAAAATGATATTTCGAAATTCCGAGCACAGTGAAAGCTTCACTTTGCTCAGGCTCTTTATTTTCCGTCTATAGGAAATACACTGTATAATGGTATGGGCTTACATTGAAGCTTTAAGCCAATGTGTTCCGAGGCACTGGGGGTAACCATACTTGGTAGTGACATTGCCTAAGCATAGTAGTACAAAATGATATTTCGAAATTCCGAGCACAGTGAAAGCTTCACTTTGCTCAGGCTCTTTATTTTCCGTCTATAGGAAATACACTGTATAATGGTATGGGCTTACATTGAAGCTTTAAGCCAATGTGTTCCGAGGCACTGGGGGTAACCATACTTGGTAGTGACATTGCCTAAGCATAGTAGTACAAAATGATATTTCGAAATTCCGAGCACAGTGAAAGCTTCACTTTGCTCAGGCTCTTTATTTTCCGTCTATAGGAAATACACTGTATAATGGTATGGGCTTACATTGAAGCTTTAAGCCAATGTGTTCCGAGGCACTGGGGGTAACCATACTTGGTAGTGACATTGCCTAAGCATAGTAGTACAAAATGATATTTCGAAATTCCGAGCACAGTGAAAGCTTCACTTTGCTCAGGCTCTTTATTTTCCGTCTATAGGAAATACACTGTATAATGGTATGGGCTTACATTGAAGCTTTAAGCCAATGTGTTCCGAGGCACTGGGGGTAACCATACTTGGTAGTGACATTGCCTAAGCATAGTAGTACAAAATGATATTTCGAAATTCCGAGCACAGTGAAAGCTTCACTTTGCTCAGGCTCTTTATTTTCCGTCTATAGGAAATACACTGTATAATGGTATGGGCTTACATTGAAGCTTTAAGCCAATGTGTTCCGAGGCACTGGGGGTAACCATACTTGGTAGTGACATTGCCTAAGCATAGTAGTACAAAATGATATTTCGAAATTCCGAGCACAGTGAAAGCTTCACTTTGCTCAGGCTCTTTATTTTCCGTCTATAGGAAATACACTGTATAATGGTATGGGCTTACATTGAAGCTTTAAGCCAATGTGTTCCGAGGCACTGGGGGTAACCATACTTGGTAGTGACATTGCCTAAGCATAGTAGTACAAAATGATATTTCGAAATTCCGAGCACAGTGAAAGCTTCACTTTGCTCAGGCTCTTTATTTTCCGTCTATAGGAAATACACTGTATAATGGTATGGGCTTACATTGAAGCTTTAAGCCAATGTGTTCCGAGGCACTGGGGGTAACCATACTTGGTAGTGACATTGCCTAAGCATAGTAGTACAAAATGATATTTCGAAATTCCGAGCACAGTGAAAGCTTCACTTTGCTCAGGCTCTTTATTTTCCGTCTATAGGAAATACACTGTATAATGGTATGGGCTTACATTGAAGCTTTAAGCCAATGTGTTCCGAGGCACTGGGGGTAACCATACTTGGTAGTGACATTGCCTAAGCATAGTAGTACAAAATGATATTTCGAAATTCCGAGCACAGTGAAAGCTTCACTTTGCTCAGGCTCTTTATTTTCCGTCTATAGGAAATACACTGTATAATGGTATGGGCTTACATTGAAGCTTTAAGCCAATGTGTTCCGAGGCACTGGGGGTAACCATACTTGGTAGTGACATTGCCTAAGCATAGTAGTACAAAATGATATTTCGAAATTCCGAGCACAGTGAAAGCTTCACTTTGCTCAGGCTCTTTATTTTCCGTCTATAGGAAATACACTGTATAATGGTATGGGCTTACATTGAAGCTTTAAGCCAATGTGTTCCGAGGCACTGGGGGTAACCATACTTGGTAGTGACATTGCCTAAGCATAGTAGTACAAAATGATATTTCGAAATTCCGAGCACAGTGAAAGCTTCACTTTGCTCAGGCTCTTTATTTTCCGTCTATAGGAAATACACTGTATAATGGTATGGGCTTACATTGAAGCTTTAAGCCAATGTGTTCCGAGGCACTGGGGGTAACCATACTTGGTAGTGACATTGCCTAAGCATAGTAGTACAAAATGATATTTCGAAATTCCGAGCACAGTGAAAGCTTCACTTTGCTCAGGCTCTTTATTTTCCGTCTATAGGAAATACACTGTATAATGGTATGGGCTTACATTGAAGCTTTAAGCCAATGTGTTCCGAGGCACTGGGGGTAACCATACTTGGTAGTGACATTGCCTAAGCATAGTAGTACAAAATGATATTTCGAAATTCCGAGCACAGTGAAAGCTTCACTTTGCTCAGGCTCTTTATTTTCCGTCTATAGGAAATACACTGTATAATGGTATGGGCTTACATTGAAGCTTTAAGCCAATGTGTTCCGAGGCACTGGGGGTAACCATACTTGGTAGTGACATTGCCTAAGCATAGTAGTACAAAATGATATTTCGAAATTCCGAGCACAGTGAAAGCTTCACTTTGCTCAGGCTCTTTATTTTCCGTCTATAGGAAATACACTGTATAATGGTATGGGCTTACATTGAAGCTTTAAGCCAATGTGTTCCGAGGCACTGGGGGTAACCATACTTGGTAGTGACATTGCCTAAGCATAGTAGTACAAAATGATATTTCGAAATTCCGAGCACAGTGAAAGCTTCACTTTGCTCAGGCTCTTTATTTTCCGTCTATAGGAAATACACTGTATAATGGTATGGGCTTACATTGAAGCTTTAAGCCAATGTGTTCCGAGGCACTGGGGGTAACCATACTTGGTAGTGACATTGCCTAAGCATAGTAGTACAAAATGATATTTCGAAATTCCGAGCACAGTGAAAGCTTCACTTTGCTCAGGCTCTTTATTTTCCGTCTATAGGAAATACACTGTATAATGGTATGGGCTTACATTGAAGCTTTAAGCCAATGTGTTCCGAGGCACTGGGGGTAACCATACTTGGTAGTGACATTGCCTAAGCATAGTAGTACAAAATGATATTTCGAAATTCCGAGCACAGTGAAAGCTTCACTTTGCTCAGGCTCTTTATTTTCCGTCTATAGGAAATACACTGTATAATGGTATGGGCTTACATTGAAGCTTTAAGCCAATGTGTTCCGAGGCACTGGGGGTAACCATACTTGGTAGTGACATTGCCTAAGCATAGTAGTACAAAATGATATTTCGAAATTCCGAGCACAGTGAAAGCTTCACTTTGCTCAGGCTCTTTATTTTCCGTCTATAGGAAATACACTGTATAATGGTATGGGCTTACATTGAAGCTTTAAGCCAATGTGTTCCGAGGCACTGGGGGTAACCATACTTGGTAGTGACATTGCCTAAGCATAGTAGTACAAAATGATATTTCGAAATTCCGAGCACAGTGAAAGCTTCACTTTGCTCAGGCTCTTTATTTTCCGTCTATAGGAAATACACTGTATAATGGTATGGGCTTACATTGAAGCTTTAAGCCAATGTGTTCCGAGGCACTGGGGGTAACCATACTTGGTAGTGACATTGCCTAAGCATAGTAGTACAAAATGATATTTCGAAATTCCGAGCACAGTGAAAGCTTCACTTTGCTCAGGCTCTTTATTTTCCGTCTATAGGAAATACACTGTATAATGGTATGGGCTTACATTGAAGCTTTAAGCCAATGTGTTCCGAGGCACTGGGGGTAACCATACTTGGTAGTGACATTGCCTAAGCATAGTAGTACAAAATGATATTTCGAAATTCCGAGCACAGTGAAAGCTTCACTTTGCTCAGGCTCTTTATTTTCCGTCTATAGGAAATACACTGTATAATGGTATGGGCTTACATTGAAGCTTTAAGCCAATGTGTTCCGAGGCACTGGGGGTAACCATACTTGGTAGTGACATTGCCTAAGCATAGTAGTACAAAATGATATTTCGAAATTCCGAGCACAGTGAAAGCTTCACTTTGCTCAGGCTCTTTATTTTCCGTCTATAGGAAATACACTGTATAATGGTATGGGCTTACATTGAAGCTTTAAGCCAATGTGTTCCGAGGCACTGGGGGTAACCATACTTGGTAGTGACATTGCCTAAGCATAGTAGTACAAAATGATATTTCGAAATTCCGAGCACAGTGAAAGCTTCACTTTGCTCAGGCTCTTTATTTTCCGTCTATAGGAAATACACTGTATAATGGTATGGGCTTACATTGAAGCTTTAAGCCAATGTGTTCCGAGGCACTGGGGGTAACCATACTTGGTAGTGACATTGCCTAAGCATAGTAGTACAAAATGATATTTCGAAATTCCGAGCACAGTGAAAGCTTCACTTTGCTCAGGCTCTTTATTTTCCGTCTATAGGAAATACACTGTATAATGGTATGGGCTTACATTGAAGCTTTAAGCCAATGTGTTCCGAGGCACTGGGGGTAACCATACTTGGTAGTGACATTGCCTAAGCATAGTAGTACAAAATGATATTTCGAAATTCCGAGCACAGTGAAAGCTTCACTTTGCTCAGGCTCTTTATTTTCCGTCTATAGGAAATACACTGTATAATGGTATGGGCTTACATTGAAGCTTTAAGCCAATGTGTTCCGAGGCACTGGGGGTAACCATACTTGGTAGTGACATTGCCTAAGCATAGTAGTACAAAATGATATTTCGAAATTCCGAGCACAGTGAAAGCTTCACTTTGCTCAGGCTCTTTATTTTCCGTCTATAGGAAATACACTGTATAATGGTATGGGCTTACATTGAAGCTTTAAGCCAATGTGTTCCGAGGCACTGGGGGTAACCATACTTGGTAGTGACATTGCCTAAGCATAGTAGTACAAAATGATATTTCGAAATTCCGAGCACAGTGAAAGCTTCACTTTGCTCAGGCTCTTTATTTTCCGTCTATAGGAAATACACTGTATAATGGTATGGGCTTACATTGAAGCTTTAAGCCAATGTGTTCCGAGGCACTGGGGGTAACCATACTTGGTAGTGACATTGCCTAAGCATAGTAGTACAAAATGATATTTCGAAATTCCGAGCACAGTGAAAGCTTCACTTTGCTCAGGCTCTTTATTTTCCGTCTATAGGAAATACACTGTATAATGGTATGGGCTTACATTGAAGCTTTAAGCCAATGTGTTCCGAGGCACTGGGGGTAACCATACTTGGTAGTGACATTGCCTAAGCATAGTAGTACAAAATGATATTTCGAAATTCCGAGCACAGTGAAAGCTTCACTTTGCTCAGGCTCTTTATTTTCCGTCTATAGGAAATACACTGTATAATGGTATGGGCTTACATTGAAGCTTTAAGCCAATGTGTTCCGAGGCACTGGGGGTAACCATACTTGGTAGTGACATTGCCTAAGCATAGTAGTACAAAATGATATTTCGAAATTCCGAGCACAGTGAAAGCTTCACTTTGCTCAGGCTCTTTATTTTCCGTCTATAGGAAATACACTGTATAATGGTATGGGCTTACATTGAAGCTTTAAGCCAATGTGTTCCGAGGCACTGGGGGTAACCATACTTGGTAGTGACATTGCCTAAGCATAGTAGTACAAAATGATATTTCGAAATTCCGAGCACAGTGAAAGCTTCACTTTGCTCAGGCTCTTTATTTTCCGTCTATAGGAAATACACTGTATAATGGTATGGGCTTACATTGAAGCTTTAAGCCAATGTGTTCCGAGGCACTGGGGGTAACCATACTTGGTAGTGACATTGCCTAAGCATAGTAGTACAAAATGATATTTCGAAATTCCGAGCACAGTGAAAGCTTCACTTTGCTCAGGCTCTTTATTTTCCGTCTATAGGAAATACACTGTATAATGGTATGGGCTTACATTGAAGCTTTAAGCCAATGTGTTCCGAGGCACTGGGGTAACCATACTTGGTAGTGACATTGCCTAAGCATAGTAGTACAAAATGATATTTCGAAATTCCGAGCACAGTGAAAGCTTCACTTTGCTCAGGCTCTTTATTTTCCGTCTATAGGAAATACACTGTATAATGGTATGGGCTTACATTGAAGCTTTAAGCCAATGTGTTCCGAGGCACTGGGGGTAACCATACTTGGTAGTGACATTGCCTAAGCATAGTAGTACAAAATGATATTTCGAAATTCCGAGCACAGTGAAAGCTTCACTTTGCTCAGGCTCTTTATTTTCCGTCTATAGGAAATACACTGTATAATGGTATGGGCTTACATTGAAGCTTTAAGCCAATGTGTTCCGAGGCACTGGGGGTAACCATACTTGGTAGTGACATTGCCTAAGCATAGTAGTACAAAATGATATTTCGAAATTCCGAGCACAGTGAAAGCTTCACTTTGCTCAGGCTCTTTATTTTCCGTCTATAGGAAATACACTGTATAATGGTATGGGCTTACATTGAAGCTTTAAGCCAATGTGTTCCGAGGCACTGGGGGTAACCATACTTGGTAGTGACATTGCCTAAGCATAGTAGTACAAAATGATATTTCGAAATTCCGAGCACAGTGAAAGCTTCACTTTGCTCAGGCTCTTTATTTTCCGTCTATAGGAAATACACTGTATAATGGTATGGGCTTACATTGAAGCTTTAAGCCAATGTGTTCCGAGGCACTGGGGGTAACCATACTTGGTAGTGACATTGCCTAAGCATAGTAGTACAAAATGATATTTCGAAATTCTGAGCACAGTGAAAGCTTCACTTGCTCAGGCTCTTTATTTTCCGTCTATAGGAAATACACTGTACAATGGTATGGGCTTACATTGAAGCTTTAAGCCAATGTGTTCCGAGGCACTGGGGGTAACCATACTTGTAGTGACATTGCCTAAGCATAGTATACAAAATGATATTTCGAAATTCCGAGCACAGTGAAAGCTTCACTTTCCTCAGCTCTTTATTTTCCGTCTATAGGAAATACACTGTATAATGGTATGGGCTTCAATGAAGCTTTAAGCCAATGTGTTCCGAGGCACTGGGGTAACCATACTTGGTAGTGACATTGCCTAAGCATAGTAGTACAAAATGATATTTCGAAATTCCGAGCACAGTGAAAGCTTCACTTGCTCAGGCTCTTTATTTTCCGTCTATAGGAAATACACTGTATAATGGTATGGGCTTACATTGAAGCTTTATGCCAATGTTTCCGAGGCACTGGGGGTAACCATACTTGGTAGTGACATTGCCTAAGCATAGTAGTACAAAATGATATTTCGAAATCCGAGCACAGTGAAAGCTTCACTTTGCTCAGGCTCTTTATTTCCGTCTATAGAAATACACTGTATAATGGTATGGGCTTACATTGAAGCTTTAAGCCAATGTGTTCCGAGGCTCTGGGGTAACCATACTTGTGATATTTAATCGTGAAATTTGATTAAATTTGTTTTATTGATGTTTTATGAATGAAACTAAAATATTTGCAAATGTTGAATAAGTAACTGTTTACTTATTCAATGTTGAACGCTGCAATGTTGAATAAGTAACGTACTTCAGATATGCCGTGACCACTGCTAAAAACCACGGATATTGGAATTAATGTCCATTAAGTCAAATATTGCTGTCATATACCTCATATACTAATTTTTTAATTTAATCATAAAATATATTACAACTGAAATGGTATATGACATTGCTATAGAAATACGTGTAATATGAGAGAGAGAGAGAGAGAGAGAGAGAGAGAGTTGTGATTTTTCTTTTTGAAATCTAGATTTAAGATTAAAATCGTACAAAGGGCACTATTTTACAAGCAATTTAAGAAAACTACAAATCAAATATATCCTTTGAATATGTAGGCCTCGGTGGCCGAGAGGTCTAAGGTCCGTGACTACGGATCACAGCTCTTCTGGTTCGAATAACGTCCGGACAGACCCTAGTATGAGAAAGTTTATCAGTTCCCTTGATGAAGGTCTCTCGGTGATTCCTTGCGATATTCCGTTTTCCCCATTATCTCCAAGAACTGACAGCCTTGATATAGTGAAAAAACTGGACGTAAAACACAATTTTCCCATTATTTTAAGCATGTTTTGACTCATATTTTCAATTTTTTTTTTATAAAAATTACACCGTCAAAAATTCAAGTAAAACTTACAGGTCACACCAAAAACAACTTCAAAAATTGGGAAATTAGAGCCAATCTAGACTCGTATGCAATGAACAAAGACTTAACACATGCCGTGTAACTAGTGTGAACATTTTCGCCATTCTTGTTCTGGTTGAGCTTTTGCCGTCAGGGTGATAATAGCTGTATTTGTTGAACAGATGATCACGTGACCTGGCCAGCATATGTCTATTAGTTTAGTGATACATGGAGGTCTTTTAAAGAAAAGAGGTGAATTTCTTACATGTATCTGGCGGTGTGGTGTAGGGTGACAGGGTGGCAGATGTATGAAATCGAAAGTCTTAATCATAGACAGTACCCCCCCCCCCCCCCGGGAGAGACACGGGAGTAGTGTGAAGATATTTTTTGCAAAATTTTAAAGTGGCGTAATGTTTGGGTTTTTACTTCATCGACTCTTAAATCGATTCGATTCGAATTTTATATTCGTTACAATAGAATGAAATAAATTGAAATGAGATGAAATGAAATTAAATAAAATGAAAATGTATATTTAAATAAAAAAGAAATTGTTTAAATGAGATAAATTGTATAGAAATGAAATGAAACTTAGGTGCCGCGATGATAAATGAAATGAAATCCATGGTATTTATACGAAAGGAAATCGTGAATTTCTATAAAATGAATCGGAATGAGATGAAATTCTCTTAATGAAAGCAAATGAAATTAAATATATACGTGTAAATGAAATGGAAATCACAGAATTAATGAAAGAAAGGAAATGATTAAAAAAATGGTATATGACAATTCTACGAATAGAAAATTAACCATATACGTATATAATTTTGGTTTTTCATTCATAATGTCCATTTTATGCGCTCAGTAAGAAAGAAAATCGTTTGGCTTCTCGTCAAAGTGCGAACTCCAGGGTGAATTGAATTATCACATTAGTGTTATGTATTCTCAGAATACAATATTAATGAGTCTTCATGGTGGATCATTAGATCTTTTCATAAAACCTTCATACTGATGACAATGTGTTAACACAAATCTGGGGTAGCAATAAGGGTGATCTAACTCGAGTACTATAGTGTCATATGCTTTTTAAAGTGCTTTAAACTTTAAAAAACCATTCAAAAATGGTATTGTTTATACAGTCAAACCTGACTTTAAAGGCCGCCCAAAGGAACCAGTAAAAGTGGTCTTTATGGGCAGGTGGCCTTTATATACAGGTTCAATTAATATGAATTAAGAACACTTGGGATACAATTCTGCTGGTCTTTATAAGCAGGCGACTCTTATAAAGAGGTGGCCTTTAAGGCAGGTTGGACTGTATACTCTATTCCATGTTTGGATGCATATGATGTAATTAATCATAATTTTGTTTTAATCAGTATATGGCACTAATGTTCAAGATGAGTGGGATGGAGAAGTAAAATGTTGTTATAGGCCCAATAAAAACCCTTAACTTACATTGGGATAGCTAGTTCTTGTTGATGGAGGAAACCGGAGTACCCAGAATAAATCGCTTTTTTCTTCTACATTGTGTTCAAACACTAATCCCCGGATAGAATGATAGAATAAAATAACAAGAAATTCACTTATGAGAGGGGGGCCATGTTTTACTTTTAAATACTTTATTTCATGAAAATTCAAGAGTATCATCACATGATACTAACAAGAATTTTTGTCATTGTAAGTCTCGCCATTCACATAATATAGTTATAACATATTGTAAGTAACGCTTTTAAATTGGGAGGCTTCGGTGGCCAAGACGCATCAAACTTGCAGATGACAACGCCTTTTCAGTTCACCAACCGAAGGTGACACTCCGGTTTCCCCACCACCACACTGCGTTCTGACGACCACAATATTACAAACAAAATCTAGACTGGGGCGTAAAGCAGTGCTTCTCTAATCTATCTATTATTTTTCAATATAGTAATTTGTTTACTAAGCACGTGTACCCGGAAATAGTAAATGCAACCGAGCTAAGAACGCAAAGTGAAAAAGGGGACAAAATATGAAAAGGAAATAAACACATAATGGCTAAAATAAATTATAAACCCCCGACTTATACATATACACGTTATACATCCAGTGATGTGGTTAAATTTTCTTTAAAACTTCAATTACCACCCCACTTATTTTGCAACTATATCAAAAACACAAGCGCTGAGAACGACGAAACGACAACGGAAGCAGACACCTTAAAATATAATGTTCGTAGTAGTTCGGACACTCCGATTTTCCCCACCATCCAAGAAATAACCACCTTAAAATAAATATTCCACTTCACTCTTTCGTCATCGAGAAAAATTATAGATGTTGAAAGTAAAGAAAATGCTGTCTATAATATTTTCGATCCCTTAGAACCCCTCATTATATAGCAATGGTAGACTATTTTAGCAACCGTTCCTTGGGGAGCTGTCCAAACCGTAAAATCGAAATGCCGCCGAGATACACAGAAGAGCGCGGAAATACAGGCGTTAAAAAGAGGGTCTTTAGGGACCTTTAATATGGATTTTGTGGTAAAGGGATATTATCCTGTTTTTATCGGGGACTTCATTTATGAGTTCAAACACAGGTAAACTAATTAGCCATGAATGGGTTTAGTTTTACCTGTAATTAACGAGAACTTTTGACTTGTAGATACCAATATGTTCAATATTTTGCTGAAAACATGTTTTGCTATACATGTTTAACCTTTATGTATGACACTATGAAACGTGATTTTTCATCTTTGGTACATGATTTTGAGACCAGTTTCCCACCTTGCTCCTAATCTATTTCCTGTAATGTCATTTAGAACACTGCGGTACCTAGCTCATGGTCCATATCACTGTTCATGTTCACTATGTATGTTGGAGGTTGGGGTTTGAGCCGTTGATCAGGACTTCAAAAGGGTACGATTGTTCTTTTATCAGGCACTCGTCTTTTAGAAACAAAAGCCACGTGGTCCTTTGGAGGATACTTTCTGATCAAGGACTTCAAAAGGGTACAATTGTTCTTTTATCAGGCACTCGTCTTTTAGAAACAAAAGCCACGTGGTCCTTAGGAGGATACTTTCTGATCAAGGACTTCAAAAGGGTACAATTGTTCTTTTATCAGGCACTCGTCTTTTAGAAACAAAAGCCATGTGGTCCATTAGAGGATACTTTCTGATCAAGGACTTCAAAAGGGTACGATTGTTCTTTTATCAGGCACTCGTCTTTTAGAAACAAAAGCCACGTAGTCCTTAGAAGGATACTTTCTGATCAAGGACTTTAAAAAGGTACAATTGTTCTTTTATCAGGCACTCGTCTTTTAGAAACAAAAGCCACGTGGTCCTTTGGAGGATACTTTCTGATCAAGGACTTCAAAAGGGTACAATTGTTCTTTTATCAAGCACTCGTCTTTTAGAAACAAAAGCCACGTGGTCCTTAGAAGGATACTTTCTGATCAAGGACTTTAAAAAGGTACAATTGTTCTTTTATCAGGCACTCGTCTTTTAGAAACAAAAGCCACGTGGTCCTTTGGAGGATACTTTCTGATCAAGGACTTTAAAAAGGTACAATTGTTCTTTTATCAGGCACTCGTCTTTTAGAAACAAAAGCCACGTGGTCCTTTGGAGGATACTTTCTGATCAAGGACTTCAAAAGGGTACAATTGTTCTTTTATCAGGCACTCGTCTTTTAGAAACAAAAGCCACGTGGTCCTTAGGAGGATACTTTCTGATCAAGGACTTCAAAAGGATACGATTGTTCTTTTATCAGGCACTTGTCTTTTAGAAACAAAAGCCACGTGGTCCTTTAGAGGATACTTTCTGACCAAGGACTTCAAAAGGGTACAATTGTTCTTTTATATCAACCACTCGTCTTTTAGAAACAAAAGCCACGTGGTCCTTAGGAGGATACTTTCTGATCAAGGACTTCAAAAGGATACGATTGTTCTTTTATCAGGCACTTTTCTTTTAGAAACAAAAGCCACGTGGACCTCTGGAGGATACTTTCTGATCAAGGACTTCAAAAGGGTACAATTGTTCTTTTATCAGGCACTCGTCTTTTAGAAACAAAAGCCACGTGGTCCTTTGGAGGATACTTTCTGATCAAGGACTTCAAAAGGGTACAATTGTTCTTTTATCAGGCAATCGTCTTTTAGAAACAAAAGCCACGTGGTCCATTAGAGGATACTTTCTGATCAAGGACTTCAAAAGGGTACAATTGTTCTTTTATCAGGCACTCGTCTTTTAGAAACAAAAGCCACGTAGTCCTTTGGAGGATACTTTCTGATCAAGGACTTCAAAAGGGTACAATTGTTCTTTTATCAGGCACTCGTCTTTTAGAAACAAAAGCCACGTAGTCCTTGGAGGATACTTTCTGATCAAGGACTTCAAAAGGATACAATTGTTCTTTTATCAAGCACTCGTCTTTTAGAAACAAAAGCCACGTGGTCCTTAGAGGATACTTTCTGATCAAGGACTTCAAAAGGGTACAATTGTTCTTTTATCAGGCACTCGTCTTTTAGAAACAAAAGCCACGTAGTCCTTTGGAGGATACTTTCTGATCAAGGACTTCAAAAGGGTACAATTGTTCTTTTATCAAGCACTCGTCTTTTAGAAACAAAAGCCACGTAGTCCTTTGGAGGATAATTTCTGATCAAGGACTTCAAAAGGGTACAATTGTTCTTTTATCAGGCACTCGTCTTTTAGAAACAAAAGCCACGTAGCCCTTTGGGGGATACTTTCTGATCAAGGGCTTAAAAAGGGTACAATTGTTCTTTTATCAGGCACTCGTCTTTTAGAATAAAAGCCACGTAGTCCTTTAGAGGATACTTTCTGATCAAGGACTTCAAAAGGGTACAATTGTTCTTTTATCAGGCACTCGTCTTTTAGAAACAAAAGCCACGTGGTCCATTAGAGGATCCTTTTACGATCAAGGACTTCAAAAGGATACGATTGTTCTTTTATCAGGCACTCGTCTTTTAGAAACAAAAGCCACGTGGTCCTTTGGAGGATACTTTCTGATCAAGGACTTCAAAAGGATACGATTGTTCTTTTATCAGGCACTCGTCTTTAGAAACAAAAGCCACGTGGTCCTTTGGAGGATACTTTCTGATCAAGGACTTCAAAAGGATACAATTGTTCTTTTATCAAGCACTCGTCTTTTAGAAACAAAAGCCACGTGGTCCTTTGGAGGATACTTTCTGATCAAGGACTTCAAAAGGGTACAATTGTTCTTTTATCAGCATTCGTCTTTTAGAAACAAAAGCCACGTGGTCCTTTGGAGGATACTTTCTGATCAAGGACTTCAAAAGGGTACAATTGTTCTTATCAAGCACTCGTCTTTTAGAAACAAAAGCCACGTGGTCCTTAGGAGATACTTTCTGATCAAGGACTTTAAAAGGTACAATTGTTCTTTTATCAGGCACTCGTCTTTTAGAAACAAAAGCCACGTGGTCCTTTGGAGGATACTTTCTGATCAAGGACTTCAAAAGGTACGGTTGTTCTTTTATCAAGCACTCGTCTTTTAGAAACAAAAGCCACGTGGTCCTTGGAGGATACTTTCTGACAAGGACTTCAAAAGGTACATTGTTCTTTTATCAAGCACTCGCTTTTAGAAACAAAAGCCACGTGGTCCTTTGGAGGATACTTTCTGACAAGGACTTCAAAAGGTACGGTTTGTTCTTTTATCAAGCACTCGTCTTTTAGAAACAAAAGCCACGTGGTCCTTGGAGGATACTTTCTGATCAAGGACTTCAAAAGGTACATTGTTCTTTTATGAAGCACTCGCTTTTAGAAACAAAAGCCACGTGGTCCTTTGGAGGATACTTTCTGACAAGGACTTCAAAAGGGTACAATTGTTCTTTTATCAAGCACTCGTCTTTAGAAACAAAAGCCACGTGGTCCTTAGGAGGATACTTTCTGATCAAGGACTTCAAAAGGGTACGATTGTTCTTTTATCAGCACTCGTCTTTTAGAAACAAAAGCCACGTGTCCTTTGGAGGATACTTTCTGATCAAGGACTTTAAAAGGTCCTTTAGAGGATACTTTCTGACCAAGGACTTCAAAAGGGTACGATTGTTCTTTTATCAAGCACTCGTCTTTTAGAAATAAAAGCCACGTGGTCTTTTGGAGGATACTTTCTGATCAAGGACTTCAAAAGGGTACGATTGTTCTTTTATCAAGCACTCGTCTTTTAGAAACAAAAGCCACGTGGTCCTTTAGAGGATACTTTCTGATCAAGGACTTCAAAAGGGTACGATTGTTCTTTTATCAGGCACTCGTCTTTTAGAAAGAAAAGCCACGTGGTCCTTTGGAGGATACTTTCTGATCAAGGACTTCAAAAGAGTACGATTGTTCTTTTATCAAGCACTCGTCTTTTAGAAACAAAAGTCACGTTGTCCTTTGGTGGATACTTTCTGACCAAGGACTTCAAAGGGGTACGATTGTTCTTTTATCAAGCACTCGTCTTTTAGAAACAAAAGCCACGTGGTCCTTTTGGAGGATACTTTCTGACCAAGGACTTCAAAAGAGTACGATTGTTCTTTTATCAAGCACTCGTCTTTTAGAAACAAAAGCCACGTGGTCCTTAGGAGGATACTTTCTGATCAAGGACTTCAAAAGGGTACAATTGTTCTTTTATCAAGCACTCGTCTTTAAGAAACAAAAGCCACGTGGTCCTTTTGGAGGATACTTTCTGATCAAGGACTTCAAAAGGGTACAATTGTTCTTTTATCAAGCACTCGTCTTTTAGAAACAAAAGCCACGTGGTCCTTAGGGGGATACTTTCTGATCAAGGACTTCAAAAGGGTACAATTGTTCTTTTATCAAGCACTCGTCTTTAAGAAACAAAAGCCACGAGGTCCTTTTGGAGAATCCTTTCTGATCAAGGATTTCAAAAGGGTACGATTGTTCTTTTATCAGGCACTCGTCTTTTAGAAACAAAGCCACGTGGTCCTTAGGAGGATACTTTCTGATCAAGGACTTCAAAAGGGTACAATTGTTATTTTATCAAGCACTCGTCTTTAAGAAACAAAAGCCACGTGTTCCTTTTGGAGAATACTTTCTGATCAAGGACTTCAAAAGGGTAAAATTGTTCTTTTATCAGGCACTCGTCTTTTAGAAACAAAAGCCACGTGGTCCTTAGGGGGATACTTTCTGATCAAGGACTTCAAAAGGGTACAATTGTTCTTTTATCAAGCACTCGTCTTTAAGAAACAAAAGCCACGAGGTCCTTTTGGAGAATCCTTTCTGATCAAGGATTTCAAAAGGGTACGATTGTTCTTTTATCAAGCACTCGTCTTTTAGAAACAAAAGCCACGTGGTCCTTAGGAGGATACTTTCTGATCAAGGACTTCAAAAGGGTACAATTGTTATTTTATCAAGCACTCGTCTTTAAGAAACAAAAGCCACGTGTTCCTTTTGGAGAATACTTTCTGATCAAGGACTTCAAAAGGGTAAAATTGTTCTTTTATCAGGCACTCGTCTTTTAGAAACAAAAGCCACGTGGTCCTTAGGAGGATACTTTCTGATCAAGGACTTCAAAAGGGTACAATTGTTATTTTATCAAGCACTCGTCTTTAAGAAACAAAAGCCACGTGTTCCTTTTGGAGAATACTTTCTGATCAAGGACTTCAAAAGGGTACAATTGTTCTTTTATCAAGCACTCGTCTTTAAGAAACAAAAGCCACGTGTTCCTTTGGAGGATACTTTCTGACCAAGGACTTCAAAAGGGTACGGTTGTTCTTTTCTCATGTTTATTTAGAAATAAAAACCACTTTTCTTCGGATATTCCGACCATCGCAGAACTGACCGCCTCAATATAAGTGAAATAATCTTAACTTGAACGAAAAAAATCGTTTTCTGCTACACTCTTTCGCTGCTGACAAAATGATAAAGAAAATGCGGTATATATTATTTTAGTCCCTTTAGAACCCCTCATTATATAGCAATGGTAGACTATTTTAGCAACCGTTCCTTGGGGAGCTGTCATAACCGTAAAATCGAAATGCCGCCGAGATACACAGAAGAGCGCGGAAATACAGGCGTTAAAAAGAGGGTCTTTAGGGACCTTTAATATGGATTTGTGGTAAAGGAATATTATCCTGTTTTTATAGGGGACTTCATTTATGAGTTCAAACACAGGTAAACTTATTAGCCATGAATGGGTTAATTTTTACCTGTAATTAATGAGAACTTTTGACTTGGAGATAACAATATGTTCAATATTTAACCGAAAACAAGTTTTCTTATAACCTTTGTGTATGGCACTAAGAAATGGGTTTTTTCATCTTTGGTACATGACTTTGAGACCAGTTTCCCACGTTCCACATTATCATACCCCCGCAAATGAAGTTTAGGGGGGGTGTATTTATAGGAATCATCCTGTCTGTCCGTCCCAGTTTCGTGTCTGATCCATATCTTCCATGTCTATTGATGAATTTTGATCAAACGTAGTACAAATGTAAACCAACATGAGACGATGTGTCGCATTACAAAATTTATGTGCATAGGTCAAAGGTCAAGGTCAGGTCAAATATTAAACCCTTGAAGAGACAGTTCTAGTCTTTTTCCGGTAACGTTAGCCTTTAGACCACGGACTGTTGCAATGCAAGGTAAATATCTGTCACTTCACCAATAGCTCGTGACGCCTCAATATAAGTGAAACATTTTTATGTCTTGACTAAAACCTACAAAAATCAATCAGTCAATCATATTGGGGTATATGTTGTATATTGTTAGTCCCAGAGTAGATCACACTTCTCCTTATTTTCTTTGCTGACACAATCCTTAGAAGGGTTACATTTAGTAACCGAGTATCGGCTCTCTTTTAATCCTACTTCCCATTATGTCTTGTTCTGTGTTGATGTGTCTCGATTCTATATGCTAAACTGGTTGTTGCTTATATATCGGTAACAGTGATGTGACTGGCCACTGTGGTAGTCCAGTTGGTAGAGTGCTCGCTCCGTAAGTGGGAGATCGAGGTTTCGAACCCCGACCGGGTCTGACCCAATACATTTACTTAAAAGTGGGTAGTGACTGTTCTTTCGCCAAGCACTCGGCATTATGAAATGAAAGTCACGGTTCTTTCGGATGGGAACTTAAAATAAACGAGGTACCGTGTCACGGTGGGCTTGGTACGCTAAAGAACCCTGCTGTATAATGCCATCAGCGCAACGCAAAGGCAAAATTTCTGCACTTTCGCCTATAACTGGCAAAGTCCCGATATAAGTGAAATATTCTTGACTGAGACGTTAAACACAATTACTCTACTCTTCAGTGAAATGACTGAGAGTACATAATATAACCACCACCGCCACTTTTAAATGGGACCGTGATGAGTCCATCGCAAGTTTAACCCCGAATCGTATTGCTAGTACCAATGCATTTACACGCTTGTTTTTGGTGTATAAAATTCTTGCTTAAAGACATAGCAAGCAGTCTGGTTTTTGGTTTGACCACAAGTTTGAAACCACCTATGTTGGAATGCAATGGCTCATTGCAACAAACGAGTTTTATCCATTTAGAACTGCGAAGCGGAGTGAAATGGATTCAGAATTATGGTGATTTTGTGTCAGTTCTTGTAATGGTAGAGAAAACTAGCGACTTTTGGCAAACTAACGAACGAAGAAAGATCTACCTAATGAGCGAGAGATTTTTTTCAAAATCATGTGGGGAAAACTTAAGTTTCGTTTCCAGTACATTTTAAACAAGAGGCCCATGGGCCTGATACGCTCACCTGATAACTAATGGCTAGCTGATAGATTTTAAGAAAACATAAATACTAAACCCCAATGACTTTTTCTATACATCATGATAACCATTGTATCAATACCTACAATATTCTAATATACATGCCTATACAAAAAGTTTATAGTTTTCAAGATAATTAACCATTTCAGTATTGTTTCACATCTGTGACCTTGACCTTTGAACCCATGAACTTTTTCTATACATCAAAATGATCGTTGTATCAATACCTACAACATTCTAATATATAAGCCTATACAAAAAGTTTATAGTTTTCGAGATAATTAACCATTTCGGTATTGTTTCACATCTGTGACCTTGACCTTTGAACCCATGACCTTTTTCTATACATCAAAATTATCGTTGTATTGATACCTACAACATTCTAATATACATGCCTATACAAAAAGTTTATAGTTTTAGAGATAATTAATCATTTCGGTATTGTTTCACATCTGTGATCTTGACATCTTGACCTTTGAACCAATGACCTCTTTCTATACATTAAAATGATCGTTGTATCAATACCTACAACATTCTAATATACATGTCTATACAAAAAGTTTATAGTTTTCAAGAGAATTAACCATTTCGGTATTGTTTCACATCTGTGACCTTGACCTTTGAACCCCTGACCTTTTTCTATACATCAAAATGATCGTTGTATCAATACCTATAACATTCTAATATATATGCCTATACAAAAAGTTTATAGTTTTCGAGATAATTAACCATTTTGGTATTGTTTCGCATCTGTGACCTTGACCTTTGAACCCATGACCTTTTTCTATACATCAAAATGATCGTTGTATCAATACCTACAACATTCTAATATATATGCCTATACAAAAAGTTTATAGATTTCGAGATAATTAACCATTTCGGTATTGTTTCATATCTGTGACCTTGACCTTTGAACCCCTGACCTTTTTCTATACATCAAAATGATCGTTGTATCAATACCTACAACATTCTAATATATATGCCTATACAAAAAGTTTATAGATTTCGAGATAATTAACCATTTCGGTATTGTTTCATATCTTTGACCTTGACCTTTGAACCCCTGACCTTTTTCTATACATCAAAATGATCGTTGTATCAATACCTACAACATTCTAATATATATGCCTATACAAAAAGTTTATAGTTTTCGAGATAATTAACCATTTTGGTATTGTTTCGCATCTGTGACCTTGACCTTTGAACCCATGACCTTTTTCTATACATCAAAATGATCGTTGTATCAATACCTACAACATTCTAATATACATGCCTATACAAAAAGTTTATAGTTTTTGAGATAATAATTAGAATCAGAGGTAAAAAAAAATTAGGTCACGACCTTCACAATTGACCTTAACCTCATTTTGAAGATACTAACAAGAAGATTCAAAACTGAAAACCCCATGTCATTATCTGGTCAAATAGTCAAGTTATAACAATTTGAAGCTATTTTACGATTTTTTCAAAATTAAACGCAAAAACGCGTAACCTATTTTTTATCAGAATTTCACAAAATGAACAAACTATAGGCTTAAGACCCTAGAGAAGCCAAATATCACATCAGATTTTTTCTCCAATCAGTACTTTCGGAGAAGAAGATTTTTTTAAGATTTTTGCACCCCTAGGTCACCTTGACCTAGTTATAGTAGCCATAGCAACGCCACGAACAAATCTGAATTGCACCGGCCCATATATACTTCTGACAAAGTTTCATTAAAAACTGTCCAGTAGTTTCAGAGGAGAAGTCGAAAATAGGTGTTAACGACGCACACACGCACACACGCACATACACACGC
The DNA here is from genome assembly GCA_021292105.1 of Anadara kagoshimensis. NCBI lineage: Eukaryota > Metazoa > Mollusca > Bivalvia > Arcoida > Arcidae > Anadara > Anadara kagoshimensis. Next base: position 9,504,751 of record CM037863.1, read on the forward strand.
TGCGCTATGCCATAAGCTCACATGACCTTCGGTCAGGTGAGCTAAAAATGTATGAAATCGCGACATCTTGGACAAATTACTGGGTCAATACGAAGAAACTTGATTAATACTGCTTTATATAAAACCACTAAAATTTCCATAATTGTATAATGGTCTACACATGTATACACACGCATTTTCAATAAGTAGGTGCATCTGGGCCTCACGGAAAAACAAAAATCACACCATTTCGTTTGGTTTTATAACTGAAATATTGGACAGAATAACATTTGAACCTCACAAAATCAATTTGCTTTTAACATCATTCGAATAGTTTTTGTTTTATGCCACCGTCAATGTGGACACAAATTAACAATTTTTATTCGCCTTGAAATGTCCGTTACTCATATTTATTATCTAATCCATGTACATATTTACGGAATATAACTACTGATAAGGCATCAGTTTTGTATTTTGGTGATTAGATACATTATAAAGTAAGAATAATACCAAACATAGACGTTTCATACGGTCTTTTAAGGATTTTGCACTTATGTTTTATTACATATGTTTTTGTACCGTATTACACAATCGAAAAGTTTTAAATCTTTTTAAATACTTTATGAAAAACTAAATGAATATCTTATATAAATCAACTTAATGCATCAATATCCGAGTAAAGATAGATCAGACATTGGTAACATAATCATATATAGCTTCCTATTGCAAAATTATTGAACATATACGAAATAATTAACAATAGGTACAAAAGTAACGGACATGTCACTAAGAGGTTGCTATCAAAGATGAAAACTTACTTTTAAAATACCTATGTATTTCGCACATGCTTAATAGCTGTTGAGAAAATATTAATATCCCGGTAAGTATAAGGATATGTGCAACGTTCTGGCTTAGATATTCACAAGTAGAAGACATTTCACAACAGTAAACCGTCTATTCATCTATAGAAATGCTACTATTAACCACATGTATCTAATTTCTAAGTGTTAAAACAAACAGAAAATGTGCTTAAATAATATTAAAGAATAAACCAGCTTTTCCAGCAAATTATAACTAACATTATAGAAAAAGTAATGTAACAATTTATTAACTATATACACCCTTACAAAGATGTGACAGGTTCGTTACAACATAACTAGTTATTGAAACAACACATTTTTCTTTTATTACTTGTCAGAATGTGTGTTTATAGGAATTGTATGTCTGTCTGTCACTATGTCAACCTGAAAACACTAACTTTATAACACTTCTTCTATATAAAACTTATATAAGTGGTAACGAACATTTCAAATAGGATATCACTGTCGAATTTTCATGGAAAAAACTTCTTCGACGCGTTTAATGTCCTCCTGCTCAACTGTCAACATGCGTTGGGATTTTCCGAACGGTTTCGGTGATGATATTGTACACAGGACATCATCACGCTCAACCCATATGATGTCTGGGTTTGTAGGCCATTGAAACTTTTCCTTTCTTTGTGTAAGAAAAGAAATTTCAAATGTATTATCCTCATCATCTACATTAATTACTTTACCAATATACCATTTATCTAGGTATGTTGCGGCTACAAATTCGTTTTGATTAATGTTTTCTTTTCTAACATGATTTGAACCAAGTGGCGTGCTGGGCATAGCAACTTCTGTTAACTGTGAAATAGCTTGTGCTATAACTTGTGGTTGTCCAATGTTTTCAAATCGCCATGTTTCACACGTTGTCGTTGGTTCACTGAGGCAAAGTGTGCAATAGCAACTTGTATTACGTACTGCTATTTCACATTCACCTTTACCCTTCACGGCATGGATTTTATCGTTCCAATATCGGCTTTAGTTTCAGTTTTGCAATTTCAGTCGCTTTCTTCTGACATTCTTCAGACTCCACAAATTTGAAAACCACATTCATTGTGCAATGATCGGATTGTGACCAAGCGTAAAAGTCTATAGGTTCCTGTATCGCCACCTTTCTAGACTTAACTGCATTATCTGCCATACGCTTAACTGTGCCTCCCAGTCCGTCACATGGACCTTTTCCATGTCCTGCCTCCCAGTAGTTCCAGTGCAATTTATACCGTGTGCGTCTTTGTGATTAGCTATGGCATGGAAGATAAATTTGTTTCTGTATTGTGAGGTAGGACTTCTGTCCAAAAATGGATTACTTTGTCTCTGGATCCAATGTTTTAATTTCTGGAATCAAATGGTCGATGAATGTCAGTACTGTTGCAGAGTTATGCCCCATTTCATCTGAAATATACACAAAACTCTTGTGCAGCATTTCTTGTTGTTCAGTTGGTTTGTAATACACTACAACAGGGTGTAAAGTTACCCCCGTTTGATTCCAGTAGGCTGATTGAATTTCTTGAACCGATTTACATGAGTAGTTTTCACTGAAGTCCATATGCACGATTGTGTGATTACTTGGGAGATTGTCTTTCAGTCGTTTCATTTCAAAGAACTGGGTTTTAATCCGTGAAACATGTTCATCAAAATCTTCAATCTGGGTCGTCACATGTTGTACAAACTCTGTCTTTGTCATTTCTGAGTCAACAATTTTCATTTTTGATTTCATTTGTCCTTTAACCTCTACCTGTATACGTTTCCATTGTCCAACAACTACTTTGTCAAGTGTTATTTGTTTCTTAATATCTTCAAGTATTTCATGTTTTTGTTCAAGCATTTTCTCACCATTCAAAGGTGTGTTGACATTGTGTTTTCTAGCTGCTTTAAGTGTCAATGACATGTTTTGATGTTTGGTGCACAAACATGTATCTCTTGTGATCAGTGATGAAAGAAGGATGCATCTTGGACGTATTCTACTGAAAGATGTAAATGACAACTTAAGCCCTGGGTTTCGCTAATAAACTTTTGGTACAATGTTGAAGATAATCTGTAAGAACGCAATTCTGTGTTTTCTCCCCAGATGTACTTTTTACACAATCTGCTTTTCCGGGCATGTTCCGCGAGTTATCATCTCTCGAAAAGAATTTCAAAACCCGTTCTCTGTACTTTGCTACTTCTCTTCTGCGTCTGATGGTCTTAACATTGACAGTTTTCGTAACCACTTTTGCCATTTTGTTTCGACTCATGCCTGTTTTGGACCCAAACTTTTTTAGAGCTTTGTACTTTTTCATGATCCCACCAACAACAAGGTTCTGAAGAATCTTCTTTGTTTTTATTGGGGCTTTACGTGCTGCAGTTTTAATCTCTTCACACAACACATTAGAAAACTCTAGTTCTTTCTGTATTTTTGAACTCTGTTCAGGTGTCAGTTTTAATCCATCAACTAGTCTAGCAGCCTTTGATCTTGGTGTACTCGGACTTGAAGCTACTTTTCTCTTTTCTCTTTGTATGCTGCGGACTGTGCTTCTATATTTCCGCTGAAGATTGCCATAGTTTTCTTTCAATTTCTTTAGTTCATTTTTTGTCTTTTTCAGTTCCTTGAAATGCGCATCCTTGGACCATTGGCTCGGTTTGGAAAGTTCATTTTAACTGTCATGTTCATTATTTCTGACGTGCCCGTCTCATAACCACTTGTGTTAGGTGTTTCTGGTAAGAGTTGGTTGCCCAGCAAAGCAAGTGTCTCGGTTTTTTCTTCTTTCGATATAACTTTAAATATTCTTTGTTCTTTTCGTTTCTTTCAAGACGTTTTCTTTTTGATAGCTGACTGTTTGGAATGTAACTTTGTTTTCTTCTTTCTCTTTCTTTGGTGAGATACAACTCGTTGTTTTTCTCTTTAAGTCTTTGTCGATACGCCTTTTGAATTTCTGCTCTGGTTTTCCCCATATCTACAAAGATAAAACACATTTGACTTAACAAAGACATGTTGAAATGTTCGTTACCTTGGAATGAAATGTTCGTTACCAGTATTTCACGGACAAAATTTTAGCCGTATGTGCAGATATTGAATTCAAACTACAAATGTGCAAGAGATGACTTTCTCTGTGATATATTTTAAAGGTAAAACAAGCCATTTAGAATATTTAAACATCGAATATCTGTCGGCAAATTTGATCAATCAAAAATCATTGCACAGAAAATTACATGTCATATGTAACAGTGATTGTAATATGTTTTCCTTGCTATTACATACCCTATAACGTTGTTTTGAAATGTAGAACTATACATTGAACTAAGAACAAATGCATATAATATTTTATTCTCAAATATTTTTGTATTGGCTAAATTAGAAAAGTTCCTAAACAGTGACATGTTCGTTATCACATTGTAACGAACATGTCATACATTGACATCTCATAACAAGTTAAACCGTCAGTACATTTGTTTATGATAATTAATGCATTTTATGAATATAATTTTTATTTATAAGTACCGTTAATATATTCTTGGAAACGGTTTACTTGTAAAAGAACGAATAAACAAAAACACTCACCTACTGTTGTCGGGAATACTCAGTTAACCTTGTACAAAACGTGTGTCCTTGTTAAAAAACGCGATGTTTCATTATGACGTAGTTAAATAAACTACGTCACAATATTGTCTGCAGTGATCAGAAAAGCTAGCATGTCTGAGAGCTGTGTTTTGAATTTCGGTAACGAACATGTCAGTAACGGAATCTTTCATTTTCTGTGTTATTTATAGATATTGGACACAAAAACTGTTTTCATTTGCTGTAGGTATAGTTGCATCGACAGTTTTCTAGTAAATACAGACAGTGACAACAGTAAAACATACACATTAGCATGTGAAATCACACTGTATTGCGTAACGGACATGTCAATATCAAGTTATAATCTGCTGATCATTATATTTGGTATTGCTGCAAACTGTTTTCACATGTTTTACAAAGAAAATTAAAGCCCTAACCCGTTATGCGATGCTTATACTATATAAAAACGATCATTTTGTCTTAATTGTTGAAGAAACTGCACATGTATCGTACTCTCTTTTTGTGGTAACGGACATGTTTGTTAAAACTTGTATGTTTAAAATTTGAATTTTCTCGCTCATTTTCAATTAATAATTTAAATCTATGATCAATTTATTAAGTTTTTATTAAACAAAATCGCTTTCTTGTTCAAACGTACTAGAGCTTTTAATCGCCACATCATTATTAAAATTGTCCAGCTTTAGTTAATTCAAAGAAATATGCTTGGCGACAGTAACGAACATGTCAAAATACGACTTTGGGTGTCTGTAGGAAGTAGCTAAGTCAACAAACAAATATCTTGGTATGTGATTTAGATAGGCATGGTACCTCTCTACATTTTACTTAAAACTATTAAGTTGCATCAATCATACACTAACAGTGATTAGCCAGCGACAAGCAATGCACCCGTTTATTGAAAATGCGTGACAGTCAGTTGTGATCACGCAGTCAAAGGGAAGTAATCATTTTTGCAAGTTGAGCAGTTTAGTTTACACTAGACATTCATGATTGGCAATACAGAAATACTTTCAAGTGGTAGTTGTACGCGAACTGGTACAGGTTGTATAGAACCATGTAACCCGTGACAAATAAAGTGTGCTGTAAAAATTGAGTAAAACACACTTATTTAAAATTGCCGATGCTCAAAATACATTTAGAAATTGTTTATATACATGTAGCGGGTGTAGCTAGCTAAACAGGAGGTGCTTACGAGTCTTCCGGAGCACCTGGCTTCACTTCCCTGGTGAAAGTTCACGTGTCTAACCTGATTTATCAGTTCCAAAGTTTTCACTTTGCTTCTGGATTGTGATTCGGGCATGGATTAGTATGTTTATTTTTGAATATATGAAAACATCAGCTGTAAGCATTAATTAAGAATCAACATAAAACCAGTGATATGTATAACCCGATTTTATAGGTCTCTGATAAAAAAAAATCATTTTGGCGATTTACAGCAAATCGACCGATCGGTTGTATTTTTATATTTTGTTTTGAAATAAATAATAAAAAAGCAAATATTTCGAATAAAGGTAAACAGATTTCCACAATAGTTTTCATTTAGTTGTCTCGGGATAGTTTAAATTAAAAGTCAAGAATGACTGCGAACACTTTTCTTATAAATAGCAACACGTATTTCCTTATTTTCTTTTACGTGATTTTTTATGTCTAGTTTTCAGAAGTTAATTCTAATATTACAGGAACTAGATACATGGGAACGAGGTTTACACCGCTCCCAGCTGAACACAAATTATGATGACGTCATACACAGTTGAGTATCCTCCTAGTGGTTTCGTGAGGTATTTCCGCTTGAACCCCTCCCGTTACAGGTGGATGGTTCAACATATTGCCTCCATTAGAACTCCGCCATGATGGACACGTTGAGAGGTAACAGAAATGGTCTCGAGTACCCAAAATCTTTTGAAATTTCACCCATAACCTTTTCAAAGACGATGGACTAGCCGGTCGACACGACAGATCAACCTTTTCTTTCTTTCACTAACAGGACACGACTTTGCCTTAAGTTGACAGATGACGTCATGAATGTATTTCAAAACAAACCAGTTCCCCAAAAATGAGTCAACACTTTCCCTGTATTTTAAGGAGTCGTCTCTCAGAATATCTTACCACACGGCTTGTTTTAATTTGGTGGACATTGTTCCACAAAATGGTGTTGGTGTTTGTATAAAAAAATCCATTCAAAGGGTAGATGTGTTTTGTCACACCTTGCATGATAGTATCACCAACTGAATTTCCCCCTATATATATTTCCTATAATTATACACCACATTCGAAAAAAAAAACTGCTGTGAAATATGTGAGTGCTTAGCCTTTGGGAATAAAATTTACACAGAATGTCCAGCAAATTTGAGCCAGAAAAAAAAAAAACGAAAGCATAAACAACATAATTAGTCAGTAATAAATACCAGTAAAGGTCTTGAGAGACTCTAGTCTACAAACTGACCTTATATACCAGATATCAGATAATTCAGTTGTCTTCCAGTTCCACCTGCCTGGTCATGGAACATTAAGAAACCTCCCTCCCTGCACACTGCCCGAGTACACTGTAAAGTTAGAAATTACTGCTACTTCACCTATAGCTTGTCATGTCTCAATGTAAGTGAAATATTCTTGACTGGGACATAAATCACTCAATCAATCACCCTGTTTAGTGGTATGAACATGGGTTTTGGCATTCTTGCAAGGTACAATTTAAATCTAAATTCCTTGCCTTAACCTTTAAATTCTCTTCTCGCCAGAAGGCACATAAGGGTAAAGGTCGTAACACTTTCTTTACATTTTTGCCTGTCTTTCACTGCTGTTTTTGCTGTGTTCCAACTGGTCCATCCTGCAGCATTTTAATCTAAATTGGATAGTGAAATCGTCTCCTTGAAAGGGACATGTTCTTTTAGGAACATTCAAGTCAAGTACACTGTTTTGTCTGTTAAACATGCATACATCACAATAATAAAAGAATTTCTCTTTATTTATTTAAACCTTGGTGATTCAATGGTAAAGCAACCACCTCCAGAACAGAAGGTTTTGGGTAACCTGGTTCAAACCCTGGCTAGGTCATGCATAATGCATTATGTACTTTCATAAGAATTTGAGTTACTGATTCCTTGCCTGTCTCTCAGTATTAAGAGAACACGATATCAACTGGTTCACCCAGTGTTAGTACAATGTGACTTGGGGGAATGGTTTGCTTGTCTGCAGTGAACTGACCGTGGCTAGTACCTTATAGTTCACCCAGTGTCAGTACAATGTGACTGGAGGAATGGTTTGCTTGTCTGCAGTGAACTGACCGTGGCTAGTACCTTATAGTTAACCCAGTGTCAGTACAATGTGACTGGGGGAATGGTTTGCTTGTCTTCAGTGAACTGACAGTGGCTAGTACCTTATAGTTCACCCAGTGTCAGTACAATGTGACTGGGGGAATGGTTTGCTTGTCTGCAGTGAACTGACAGTGGCTAGTACCTTATAGTTCACCCAGTGTCAGTACAATGTGACTGGGGAATGGTTTGCTTGTCTGCAGTGAACTGACAGTGGCTAGTACCTTATAGTTCACCCAGTGTCAGTACAATGTGACTGGGGGAATGGTTTGCTTGTCTGCAGTGAACTGACAGTGGCTAGTACCTTATAGTTCACCCAGTGTCAGTACAATGTGACTGGGGGAATGGTTTGCTTGTCTGCAGTGAACTGACAGTGGCTAGTACCTTATAGTTCACCCAGTGTCAGTATAATGTGACTTGGGGAATGGTTTGCCTGTCTGCAGTGAACTGACAGTGGCTAGTACCTTATAGTTCACCCAGTGTCAGTATAATGTGACTGGGGGAATGGTTTGCCTGTCTGCAGTGAACTGACCGTGGCTAGTACCTTATAGTTCACCCAGTGTCAGTATAATGTGACTGGGGGAATGGTTTGCTTGTCTGCAGTGAACTGACCATGGCTAGTACCTTATAGTTCACCCAGTGTCAGTACAATGTGACTGGGGGGAATGGTTTGCCTGTCTGCAGTGAACTGACAGTGGCTAGTACCTTATAGTTCACCCAGTGTCAGTACAATGTGACTGGGGGAATGGTTTGCTTGTCTGCAGTGAACTGACAGTGGCTAGTACCTTATAGTTCACCCAGTGTCAGTACAATGTGACTGGGGGAATGGTTTGCTTGTCTGCAGTGAACTGACAGTGGCTAGTACCTTATAGTTCACCCAGTGTCAGTACAATGTGACTGGGGGAATGGTTTGCTTGTCTGCAGTGAACTGACAGTGGCTAGTACCTTATAGTTCACCCAGTGTCAGTACAATGTGACTGGGGGAATGGTTTGCTTGTCTGCAGTGAACTGACAGTGGCTAGTACCTTATAGTTCACCCAGTGTCAGTATAATGTGACTTGGGGAATGGTTTGCCTGTCTGCAGTGAACTGACAGTGGCTAGTACCTTATAGTTCACCCAGTGTCAGTATAATGTGACTGGGGGAATGGTTTGCTTGTCTGCGGTGAACTGACCGTGGCTAGTCAGGGATTTATCAAGGGCATATTTAGGGCCGAAATTCGGCCCCATTCCCAATGGAAAAACATTGATTTTTTCCCAAAATGGGCTGCGTAAATTCCCAATTAAAAAATACACTTAAGAGATCATGATTCAATAACTCCATAATGTCACACAAAAGCAAGTTTTACACAAAGCACCTCAAGACAGAGGATGCAAAATCAAGTAAAAAGATTCTAGTTTATTTTAATCCAACATGAAAATACCGCTTCTACATCAAATGCATGGCTTCTGAGACCATGAGTATACAGACTTCTGACATTGAGATTGAAAGTAAATCGGCAAAATGCAATGATGACAAACTCGAACATCAAGTTTAATTAAACACTGATAAACACTTAACGGCAGAAAAAGATTATTCATTATTAAATGGCATCAAAAATGATGCCGAAGTTTTCCCAAAATGAGCAAAAAGTTGATAGTTTTTCCCAATTTTTAGTTTAGGGCCTTTTCCCAAAGGACCCTGATAAAACCCTGCTAGTACCTTATAGTTCACCCAGTGTCAGTACAATGTGACTGGGGGAATGGTTTGCTTGTCTGCAGTGAACTGACCCTGGCTAGTACCTTATAGTTCACCCAGTGTCAGTATAATGTGACTGGGGGAATGGTTTGCCTGTCTGCAGTGAACTGACCATGGCTAGTACCTTATAGGTCACCCAGTGTCAGTATAATGTGACTGGGGGAATGGTAAGCTTGTCTGCAGTGAATTGACCGTGGCTAGTACCTTATGAGTGTACGCTTGTGCAAGGCAGGCCACAAAACACTCATACATATCACACTCATATTATGTGAGGTTTTGTCTCGCGGCATGAGATATAGAGGATCTTAGACGAGTGGGGGTTTAATATGAAATTTATTAAACGAGTTTAATGATTAAATATGCCACGAGCCTTGGCGAGTGGCATATTTAATTATTGAACGAGTTTAATAAATTTCATATTAAACCCTCACGAGTCTTAAGATTCAATATATCACATAACTCAAAATACCGAGGCATAATGACATGTACATATTATTTGATGCCATATAGAAACAAACGATTTCTATCTAGGTCAGACAAATCACCTCCAAATTAAGTGCACAAGTAAGAATATAGTGTTCTATTTGGTTATAGTAAAAGTAAATTAATCACCTAGAAAAAAAAGACATAATCAGTATGCAAGTTTAAATCATAATATTATTCCACATGCATCAAAATTATTTTTCAAAGAATCAGAAAGTCTTCAAAAGTCTAAAAATAAACAACAGACTGACGCAGTTTTCATATGACGTCATTAGGCACAATCACTACGTAAATCAGAAGCGTGATAACTGATTACGTCACAATCAAGTGATATAACATGGGTACCTGTGTAATACGAAAAATATTGCACCGTTTTATTCCATCAATAAACAGGAGGGTTATGTGAGATACGGCATGTATGACATAATCACAGACACACATACACTAACTCGTTCTTGGAGTATACCTTAGAAATGAATAATCTTGTGCTGTCATCACTAATAGCTGAAAAATTGCTGATGCGATGTTACACAGGATTAAAACAACAGCAATCTTTAGTTACCGGCATTAATCAGCTTGATAGGCAAGAACAATGTTAATTTAAGTATTTTTCTTGGTGACATACCACTGTACACCCTGTCCACCCACCACTCTTTATTTAAAGTTATAAAAAAATTATGCATACTACAGATATTTTAACTACTCTTGACAGTAAAGTATTCTTTATGATGTCAAGATTTCAACACATTTCAAATCATTAGTACTTAGTATAGTAGCCTTATTTCCAAAATTTGTGAAAATATAGTCCATTTTAAAGTATTTTGAAAGAATTTCTTAGAAATTAGTAGCCAATAGGATTTTGGTCACCTGGAATTGAAACATAAAATTTACATGTACCTGGGTTTTATTAGCAATACCAGTAATTTAAATGTAAAATTAATTTGATACATTCTTTTACAGATGAAAACTGCAATTATCTGACATGAATTGTAAATTGATGAGGCCAGAATTCCATCCTACAAGAAAATGGATGACGACTCTCTCCATTATACATCACCAAATCATCCATACAATTTAATGACGGCAATCAACCAGTTACGACAAAAACAGGTGCTATGTGACGTACTGCTCAGAGTAGGTGAACACCAGATACCAGTACACAAGTTAATGCTGAGCGTGTGTACGCCATATTTCAGAAACCTAACCGACCCCAAATCTGAGTCAACAGATGTCCTGGAGGTACATTTACCGGGTCTTGACGGAGAATCCGTACAACAGATAATAGAGTTCTTTTACACCTCGGCCATATCTGTGACAGAAGCTACAGTCTGGGAGCTACTTCCTGCTGCCTGCACTCTTCAAGTGGAGGAGGTACAAAACCTCTGTTCTGATTATCTCTCGTCACATATCCAACTAGAAAATTGTCTACGAATTCACAAGTTAGCTGCTAGACATCTGTGTTCATCATTACTAAAAGAGGCTACAGATTACATCAAGAGTAATTTTGAAAAGGTAAGGTTATCCTCAAGCTACAAGTGAGACAAGTGCCATTTACTTTTCAGTCGCCCCAATAATAACTTGTGCATTTTGCATGTTTTTGTTGATGCATGAATACATATGATAATTATCTCCCAGGCGAGCTGCAGTTCTAATTCCAGGGATTTATCAGGGTCCTTTGGGAAAAGGCCCTAACCTAAAAAATGGGATAAACTATCAACTTTTTGCTCATTTTGGGAAAACGTCAACATCATTTTGATGCCATTTAATAATGAATAATCTTTTTCTGTTGCCAAGTTTTATCAGTGTTTAATAATTTAATTTGATATTCAAGTTTGTCATCATCCCCTCTTGCCGGTTTACTTTCAATCTCAGATCACAATTTGGTTTACTCACCGTCTCGGAAGCCTTTGATATATAAGCGGTATTCTTATCTTGCTTTGCAGATGTTGTTTTAAAATAATCTAGAATCTTTTTACTTGATTTTGCATCCTCTATCTTTAGGCGCTTTGTGTAATAACATTATGGAGTTACTGAATCATGATCTCTTAAGTGTATTTTCTAACTGGGAATTTTCTCAGCCCATTTTGGGAAAAAATCAAAGTTTTTCCATTGGGAATGGGGCCGAATTTCGGCCCTAACTAGGCCCTTGATAAATCCCTGACTTCATGTATCGAGTACTAATTACAAGCTTACTGAAAGCTTATAGGAGACACATTAGTTATCAATTGTACATATATATATTTCCATTTAAACCTGAAGTAGAACAGCTAATAAATTTACCAAATGTTTGCTTGTCCTGTTCAACAGATTACTAATATTTTTACTTGTCCAACAACCGTTTTCACTTGTCTCGGGCAGTTGTACTACCAACCATAATGTCTAGCCCTGTTCAGTCCACACACTTTCAGATTATATCTTTGAATATATACAATATACCGGTATACCAATCACAATGTCACAGTAGGCATGGCTTAAAATGGAACTGCACTACACATTGCAAAGTTAAATTTTTAGACACTTTGTAGCAGAGTGATGTATCAGTATAAGTGCAGCCGCAGTTGTCAAGTGGTCTTACACTCTTAGAGATCACAGCCCCTTGGCCTTCTCTGCCTAACTTATAATCCCACTCTAGCTTATCCTAGTGTGTGAAAGTTTGTCTGTTTCCTTACAAAACTCCGGTTCCTCCAGTTGCTCCACTATTCCAGGAATGACCATTTTGATATACCAAAAACAGGGGTTTACTAGGTTTCCACAAATTTCAAATTATTAGTAGCCAAATTTTCAAAATTTGTTAAAATATAGTCCTTTTTAAAGTATTTTTCCAAAAATTTGCTAAAATAGGTTACGGTACTTTATGAAAGAATTTCTCAGAAATTAATAGCCAATGGCGATTTTGGCTATCAGGAATGGAAACATAGGATTTATCATGGTCTTTTAGGAAAAGGCCCTAAACTAAAAATTAAGAAAAAACTATCAACTTTTTGCTCATTTTGGGAAAAACTTCGACATCATTTTTTATGCCATTAATGATTAAATCACTGACCTCTTCATCCCCAGAACTGGAATTGTTACTTTCAGCCACTGGGAATTTATAATTCTCATGATCACTTATTGAATCAGAATAATCTTTTTCTGCTGCTAAGTGTTTATCAGTGCTTAATTTACCTTCATTTTCATTTAAAAACAACACAATTTTCTAATTGGGAATTTTCTAAGCCAATTTTGGGAAAATGTCCATGTTTTTCCTTTGGGAAAGAGGCTGAATTTTGGCCCTAAATAGACCTTTGATAAATCCCCGAGTAAGTGAAAGAATCTTGGGTGGGATGTAAATCACTATTACTGGACTCCACAACCCCCCCCCCCCCCCCTTCTGAGTTTAAGTGAAATAATCTATAAAAATGGTTTCATTCTAAAAGCAAAACTAATGAATACAAATGTTTCATGTGAATTTGTAATTTTATGAAAAATGTTTTTCTTTGTAGATTCTTGAAGAAGAGTCATTTTTAGATATGACAGTAGAAAACATGCTATCAGAACTGAGACGACTAAGTGATACAGGGTTATCAGAGGAACAAGTGCTACAGGGAATTAAGTGCTGGCTTATACACTGTTTAGATGAACGACAATCATTTGGGTTAAAGGTCAGTTATAATAGGGTTAAAGGTCACGATGAAGAAAAAAAGAAGCCATGCTACTGAAAAATATTATAAGTTTGATTGCATCTGTAACAGGATGTCTGTAACAGGATGGAGAAAAAAATACAAGGTCAGGCGGAGGCTTGACCCTTGACTTCAACATTATTGACTATGCTTACATTTCTGATTGCGAAAATTCCCAATGGCTACTTATGTCTGAGAAATTCTCTCAAAAGTAACCTATTTTAGCAAATTTGTGAAATAATACTTTAAAAAGGACTATATTATTAAAAATTTTGGAAATTTGTCTCATAAAATTTCAAAATTATGGTAATTTGGTAAACTTATTATCGGCGAGTATTCTACCAAATAAACCATCTAAACTGTTTAACATGTATTTTGTTTGTATTTGAACAGATAATAAAAGAATTTTCCAGTCTTAAAGATAAATTACAAGATTTCATACCCGAAGAGTACTTAGTAGAAACAGAGGAAGGTAAGTCCAAAACAATGTCAGATCAGGTCGGTGTTCAATCTAAACCTTGTGCCAGCACATTGGTCCCAAAATAAGGTCCAAAAGGTTCCATTATTATATAGTACTCCAAATCTACAATTCTATGTCTCTTTGACTTGTCACTAAATTCTTTTATAATTCTGTTTGTTATACAAATGACAGTATAGCTATGGTCAACTAAGGTCTGCACCTATTGCCTTCAATACTGTGGGCTTCTGTGGCTCTGTAATTTTTCAATCACAGTGCACCTCTCTGCCCACATTAGATTTTTCACTTTGGGTATATCCTAGAGTAAGAAAGTTTGTTTCCTTTTGCTTGCTGAAGATGTTGGGCACTTCCCGTTTTCATCCTTGTACATAAACATTGATAGAGAAGTTTTTGAATGCCATAATGGTGAAAAATTACCATAGAATTTATTTCAATTTAAGAACCATGAACAAAAGTAATTTACTCCCCAATCAGAAGGTGGTATAAAAGTGTTTTTTGACAACCACCACCATGCATAAAAGTTCTATTTTTTGCCTTCTGCGGGATAGGGTATGTTTAAATGGAATAACCCTTATCAACACAGAACTGAGTTTCTCAGTATATGAAATAATTTTGACTGAGGCATAAAACATCATTCCAACTAGCAACCAACTATTTTCACAAAATGGCGAAATCGTGTAGATGCAGTGATGTCATTTAGACAAAAATTAGACAGTAACCAATTTTAAGTACATAATTTTGAGAAAATTGAATAAAAAGTAAACTATGGTTGTTCCAGCGATTTCAGCCACAATTTAATTATCACATATATTGGATTTGTTGTTGCTCATACGAGGGGAGGGGGGCATATAGTGTTTACTCTAATTCTATAATTCTTCCAACATTTTGTCCACCTTTTCCCCAAAAACTATTTAAAAGATAAATATGAAACTCCACAGGAACATTATTTGGATGGAATAGATCTGCCATTGGGCATTTGTATTTTGATCATGGTTTAAAAAACATGGATTTCCCAGTTGGGGTTCATTTTGGGGACACTTAAAAAATGGCATCCGGTTTCAGATATAACTTCTTTGTATTGTAAAATTATATTTATTTACATGTATAATTCATATGTGTATTGTTGATTGACAAATTTGTATTATATGAAGTTGTACATAAATTTGTATACATTTACATATTTATTGGGATTGTAATCGCTAAATATGCATAGGTCAAAGTTGAAAATTGGAAATAGGGCTACTCATATCAAAGACAAAAAAAAATATTTCTGAGATTTTTCAACAGGAAGTCGGTATTTTGCAAGCGGTTCATTTAAAATGGAACATTGCGAACACGAAAAACACAAGAAAATTGGCTTTGGTAAGTTTCACAACATAATCACAATCATTTAGAAGTTGTTCCATCATTATTTTGTTTATTTCATCAAAAACATAAAATTGTATACATCACTTTATATTAATAATTATTAGAAATCATAACAAAACAATACTTTATCATGTAGCCCTATTTTCAATGTCGGTTTGGTCCCAGTTTCACAATCGCTACTATTAAAACTAAGATATTCCTTTACTTAAATCTAATAAAAATAAAATTGAAATAATTTCCTTAATTTTCAGGTTATTCCGAATTTTTTATGAATCATTTTGAAAATTATTTTGATTTGGGTACCTGACATGGAATAGAGTATTGCTAAATATTTGCTAGATTTAAGTGTAAGAAAATTTAGTTAAGAAATAGTTTCTTAACTAATTCTAAGTGATGTGTTAAATTTACAAATGAACATTGTGGAATAAGTTGGAATTCAACTTAATTCCTGAATATCTGTAAAAAAAAATTAAAATTAAAAAAACTTAAAAAAAACTATTAAGATTTCAAATTTGCCAGATTTTAAAAGGAAAATCTTAGTTAAGAAACGATTGTGAAACTCGGACTTGATATCTAGTTGTGGAAGGTTAGTTTTCTGTGTAGCATTTTTGTAAAAAAAAAACAACTTCATTTCCTTTTAATAAAAGAGCATCACATCAGTTCTAACTATATTTTTAAATGATGCATGGTACTAATGCAATATTGTGATTGAAAATGGGGCTGAATTATCAACATCATCATATCATCCTTCATCCTTCCTGTTTATTTAAAAATTTCAATCTACAGTATGTTATCATGCCAAAATTCTTGCACATTATAGAATTTTCCATTGCTTTACATGTTGAGTAAACTCATTTTTTCAATACTTATCCTTAATTTATATGTATACTATTTTTAGGCTATCTGTTATGAATTTTTTATTGCAAAAATGTATTTTCAGAATTTTCTCATGTTAATTTTGTAATTTTGTAGGCATTCTATAATTTTAGAAAAATCATAAGTTGATGATGATTGATAATTGTGTATTGGGCATTTTACTACAAGTATATATACATGTACTGTAGTTAATACTAGTTACCGTATGCTGAAATCATGCTCAAATGTGTTCACCTTTTGTTCTATCAAAGAAAAAGGTAAATACAACATCAATTTTGAAAAGAAAAACAATTCAGCATCTAAAGAAGTTAAAAAACTTCTTTAAAATGGGTCTAGGAATAAATTATGATAAATATCTTAAATAAAATTGATTTAACATAGAAAGCAATGGGAATATCATGTAGTGTTAAAGATTTTTGGCATGGTGCTTAAATGATAGGCCTAGGTGCTGGCAAAAACGAAAAATGTTTTAGAAATCAAAAAGTTTGTAAACTTCTGATGTATGACCATGAGAAGATGTAACTGCTTTCACTTCACTTAAAAAAGGAATTTAGCCAATATTTTGAATTGTATATATTGTACTTCCGGATAGTTTTCATTGTAAAATCAAAACTGTTCAGGTGGTATGGTGGTGGAGAATAAAACTTAAAAATCTTAAACTTTAACAGTAACAGTTGTTCAAATATTCAAAATGGAACCATTGCAAAATTGGATGTACAAACTAAAAATTGAATTTTAGATTTAAAAATAACTAGGCTAAAATTATTGTCTGTATATGGTTGGCCATTGCATTTTATTAAAGTTTAAAAAAATGACAATAATGAAGAAATCATGGCATTATTTAAAAAGATATGAACTTGAATTCCTAATGACAAAATTATATGTAGTTAAAATGAATAATTGTTGTAACCAATGGCACAGGAGGATGAAGGTTCAAGGTCACAGTGATTTTGTTAACATTTAAAATCTTTGCCAATTGATATACCCTGTAGATGGCTCAAAGGTTAAATTTATTTAAAAAAAACAAGAAGTTACTAAATCAGCATTAGATTTGCTAATACTCTCAGGTTTAAAAGCCAATGAGCCAATTGCCTGTTGCCATCCCTTTTTCACTATAACTTTTCAAAGTTTAATATTAAACTACTGGGCCAAATTTGTTGAAACTGAGTATGCATCATGCCTGAGTGAAGATCCTTAAAAATTACACAAATGAAGGGGATTAAGGAATGAATAGTGAAAATCATTAAAAATCTTTTTGTTAAATGTCGGACATAAGATATTTCACTGTTTTCTCTCTCACTCTCTCTCATGCTTATGTGTATGGGGCCCTTGAAATCCTGAAAATTAGCTTCGTAACATCCAATATTTTGAAAAGAAACTCCCAATTATACTGGTTTTAATGCTGAAATTTTCAAAATTGTGAAAATTGGCAGTGATTATAAAAAATCATAAAATTTTGAATGGGACAGAATATCGACCCCAAAAACGACCCTATGAGAGAGAGAGAAAGAGAGAGAGAGAGACCTGTTTTATATCTAAGTACCGGTATTCAAAAAATCAGTTCAGTACATGTTGTTTTCATTTAATTTCAGATACAAATTCTAGTATTAAAATTGAACCAGACATTGACAGTTGTAATGATGACAAAACAGAGGAAGAAACTGAGGAGTGTGACCAGCAGCTAGATACATCATATAGTTACGAAAATGTTCTTGAAAGATTTTACGAGAAACTGAAAGAAGAAATAAACAATGAAGGCATTGATCTCAATGAACAAGCTAGTTTAATTGAGGTTAGAAATCGAGAACTTCAAGCTAGACTTATGGGATTGCAACTCTTGTACGGTTTTGTAAATGAGGTTGCTCAAAGGAGTCGAGAAGAGCAGTCAAATGTTAATAATGAGAATGATGATTCGTTAGGTTTCAATATGGAAGATTTTGAAAGATCGGAAAATAACATTTGTGTTGATAATTTTCCAGTCAGTTCTCGGAATTCGCCGGAATTGCAATATGCATGTACATGGCCAAACTGTGGTAGGAGTTTTTCTTCTAGAACAGGGTTAAGATATCATACGAACGTCCATAAAAACGAGTTTCCATACTTCTGTGAACAATGTAACAAAGGCTTTAACCGAATTGGTCAGTATGAAAGCCATTGCAGCAAGCATTCTGGGATGTCATGGGAGTGTCCTATATGTGGTGCCAAAGTACGGACTCAGCAGGGACGTAAAGTACATGAGGCGCAGCATAAAAATCAAGTTTATAAATGTGACGTCTGCAGTAAAATATTTAATTGTAAAGAATACATGCAGGCACATAGGAGAGGTCATATGAACACTTTTGAATGTCCGATTTGTCATAAGAAGTTCAAGCGTAAACATCACTTAGTAGAGCATGTGCGGGTTCATGAGAAGAATGGATTTAAATGTGACCATTGTAGTTTTGTGACAAATTACAGACAGAGTTTGAGAAGACACATGCATGGTGTTCACACTACAAACACAAAACCACTCAAACAGACTCCGGAAAAGATTGTAAATAAGTGAATGTCACAATAGTCACACTGAATAATTAATGTAGCATCTGCGATGGATAGGACAGCAAAACAAAAAAACAAAGTCTGTTTCCATGCCTGACTCCAGTTTCTTAATCATTTCCTAACATAGATTTTCCTTAAGTTTACAAAATTTTGGTTTTGGAACTATTATTCAACATTTTTGACAAACCTAAAAGCAAATGTTTATAACTCTGAAGTGATCTACAGAATGACACCTTAAATTCCAAGAAATCTTAAAAATTAACATAATCATTAAGATATCAAATTAGCAAGTTTAAGTTAAGGAAAATCTTAGTTAAGACTGGGCTTGGTAGCCAAAATCCCCATTGTTTTTTTTATTCCGAGAAATGCTTTCAAAAGATACCTGTTTTAGCAAATTTGTTAAAAATACTCTAAACACCAACTTAATTGTGACTATTGGCAGAAAAAAAAAACAAAACACTGGTCTTCATTTTTTATACCTCCATTTCAAAGAATGGGGGGGGGGGGGGGTGTCTTCTGTTTTACGTCTGTCCTTCCATCCGTCAGAAACAATATTTTCCTAACAGTTTTCTCAGCAGCTATTATTCACAGCCACTTGAAATTTTGTATACTGCAAATTCAGATTTCAAGTCTACCAGTTTCCTTACTTAGTTTATTATTCAACATATATGGTCAATGGTTAAAAATGATCATATCTGCCCCCAGTTTCACTATCATTCCTTAGCTAAGATGTTCCTTAACTTAATTTTAACAATTTTTGTGAATCTCTTTTTGGAACTACTGGTAAATATTTCTGTCAAAACTAAATGCAGATGTTTTAATCCAGAAGTGATCTTAAAAATGGCACCTTAAATTCCTCAATATCTTGAAAATTAACAAAATTATAAAAATTTGAAATTTTGCAAGCTTTAAGTTAAGGAAAACCTTAGCTAAGGAATGATTGTGAAACCGGGGCCAGTTCTTTCAACAACTAATCACAGCTACTTGAAATATTAAATGCAAGTTCAGTATAAGGACCCCATGCCACAAGTACCAATTTCAAGTCTGACAGACATGTACTAAACATTTTCTTTGTATTCTGACATATGTAAAAAAAAAAACAGGCTATGTTTCCATTCCTGGTAGCTAAAATCGCCATTGGCTACTAATTTCTGAGGAATTCTTTCAAAAAGTAACCTATTTTAGCAAATTTGTGGAAAAATACTTTAAAAAGGACTAAATTTGCACAAATTTTGGAAATTTGGCTACTAGTTATTTTTAATTTATGGAAACCTAGACAGGGGTATACTAAGTGAGCAGTAGCTCACAGATTTTCTTGTTAAATCAGATTTGTCAGTAATATTAATTATTATACGTTAAGTATGCTGTTTGTTTTGCGGTAATACAATGAAAGTTTTAGCGCTGCTGTTTTAAGCATGCTATAATTGTTATAAATGTTCGTGCAATAAGTGTGGATGGCATGTTGATGATTACTGGTAATAACATTAAAGTGGAACCTGTGTAAGCTGACGACCCTTCTGAAAAATAGTTTGTTTCACCTTTCAAAGAACTTTCTTGTATATAGTGATTGGTTGACTTGACAGGGTACATGGGTCACTATATTCACTAAATCTGCTGGGGGTATGTATACAGAAATGCACACAACATCTAGCATTACTTGTACATCAAGGAGTTAAGTTACGATGAACAAACATTGTTTGCAAGTCACATCAAATTTAAAAAGGCCAAACTAGTTTTGAAGGATAACAAAATAAATCTTTGGGATAGGAGCCCACGTCACTTTTGAAATGAACTTGTATCAGTAATAAACAGCCAATCAAGTGTTAAATTTAGGGGGTCAATTTCTGACTTAATGAAAATATCAATGTCAAAAGTTCATGTTAACTTCAACTTCAATGACTGTGCTCATCAAAATGCAGCTTGGACATAACTGATGAGGAAACTGTACATTCTGTGGATCACTGTTCCAAAAAGTTGTGATTAAAATAACAAAAATAAAAGTATGTACATTCATTGTGAGTTCAGCAGCTGACTTAAGTTGAGATTATTTTTAAGTTCTTTGGGCTACTGGGCCCTTGCTAATCTGAATTCCTGTTACTTGCTTAATTTCACCAACATCATCAGCCGTATGCCTTAATAAAGTTGTTAAGTATTACATACATGTAAATGTTTTTTTGTTTACGCAGGTTTAAATTTTCACAGGTTCCATTGTAGAGGTGTAAATTTAAAAAAATGTTTTTTTTTAAATTTTCAAAAAATATTGAAATTTCAAAATGAATACATACATGATGTATATGATGAAATATTATTACAAATACTATGGCCAATTATTTTTATGAAATATTTTTACAAATTCTGTGGCCATTTTGTTTTGTCATTGTATATGTAAGGCTTTGTATCTGAATGTTAAATTTGAATTTGTATGTGTGTCCAATATCTTACATGTATTTGTTTTGATCATCTTAGTGCTATAAATTGTGCCATTATACCATTTTGTCAGTTCCCTGAAGGGTCACTCTATCCATTTTGTATTTTACAATTACAATTGCCAACAAGACAAATGTCTTTCCAATGATTGAATGATTGAACATGGGGTTTACATCCCGGCAAGAATATTTCACTTATATCCAGACATCACCAGCTAACAAATGTTCTTCCAATTATGAAGTCTCAGTTCTTCCTACAAATGAGTGTTCCTTGACAACTAGTCTGGTCCTGTGTTGATGACATCACAATGTCAGATCATAAATTACTCGGCAAACAGGGGTATACTAATTACACATTATACCAGTTTTAATTTTACAGCACTAGACCGCTGTTTCGGAATACAAATCCTCATCAATATGTTTTTAGCTCACCTTAGCCAAAAGGCTCAGATGAGCTATTGCTATCTATCATCGTGCGTCGTGTGTCGTGCGTAAACTTTACATTTTAATGTTCTTCTCCAAAACTACTGAGCCAAATTTGATGAAACTTGGTGATTATTATGCCTGGGTAACAGGCTTTCAAAATTGTGTTCGGGGTTTGACCACGCCCAACAATATGGCTGCCGTTACTATAAATAGCCAAAAGACAAAAACATCTTCTTCTCTGAAACCAAAAAGGTGCAGGCAAATTTTGATTAGATTTTTGCATTCAAGATACCTAGATACATTAATTGTGTTTTTCATGAAAATTGGACGAAAAATAGGTTACACGTTTTTTGCTTAAAATTATGTAATTTTTAAAATGAGACATTTATTGTTATAACTTCATAATGGCTGAAGATAATTGTATGAAATTTTCACTGTTGATCTTGTCTTGCGATTTTCTTCCGATTGATGTCAAGGTCAAAGGTCAAGGTCATGTCCCAGTTTTTGACTTTTGATGAAAAATGCTATTTTTGTACAGCGTGAACAAAGTGAACGCGTACATTGGTATCGCTTTCTTCCAAGATATCGAGCTTCTTTGCTATGAAGTATATCTGTTTTATCGTGAGATATGTATTCTGAGACGGGTAATGCATTTGGTTACATATGCACATTTGGAATAAATTTTCGGAATACATTTCAGAATCTAGTAAAATATCGCCACGGGATGCATCTAATAATTTCTGCAATTTGGCGAACTGATCTCATATTTACAATAAAAAGTAGTTCGAGAAGTTTGCGTCCTACGATGTAAAATCATAACTTTTTAAGAAATGAACAGCAACGGCAGGTTGTTTAATTAATTCGTCGTGAAATCGACGGAAATTTAAATTTATTTTGAAGGTTATGATAACGTATTTTGATGTTGAGGCAATTGTGTCATTTTAAAACTGTTCATCGATTAGATTTCACTTTCGTGAAAGGGAGATAATTCGTACAGTGTTGTATGCAAATTTTAAATACAGTCGTTTTACCAGTTCCGAACAGGGTTTCATATAAGCGCTGCTGCAGACGTCATCCACAAGCAGAGGAAATAAAATTTATGTGAATGTTTACTGATTCCAAAATATCGACACCTGTCCTCAAAAACACGTGGTAGTATGTTTTCTTGAAAAAAGCATTTCCGTGATCACGATTTGTTTACATCATTAAACTAGGTCACCAACAATCTGTTGTACATTTAGGAAGCGGTTGAAGAAACAGCAAATTGAGAAAGTTATTTTGCAATTCCTTTAATTGAACGAGATTGAAATTTTAGATTATTCGGTAGTAAAAATTCGGAACTGGTAAAACAACTAAATGATCCAGTTATGCATACAACCGCTAGAATGTACCCCCTTATAGCGACGGTAGGATCTGCAAAACTCTACTTTCTCTCTATCCGAAATGACAAAACGATCGGGTACAACTTTTTTAAATTTTAATTACCGATTGTCTTTTTCATATATTTATGAAATTAATTTTTTCTACCATTTAATTCAGCAATACATGGTTTGGTACATAAAAATTTGTTTCTTTTTCCAAAAAAAGATGACACCCCCCCCTTTTTGTATATGCATGTATATTTGAATATGGTAGGTATTAGCCTAACAACCATTTTGATATATGAATGAAGGTTATGGGTTCAAAGTTCAAGGTCACAGATGTGAACAAGTTCTGAAATGATTATTTATCTCAAAAACTATAAACTTTTTGTATAGGGATGTATATTAGAATATTTGCCTAATTATCATTTTGATATTTGAATGAAGCATGTGCATGTTTATCCATATCAAATTTAAATTTAAAATGCAAACTTGACTGACATCATTGCCATCGTAACTTGAACTTTCTAGTTGGCTTTGATATAAGCAATATTGTGTTGTTTTTTTCGAACAGAATTAGTAAAATAATCATAAATGACTTAAAATTTCGTCTGAACATTTTCTTAAAGCTAACATGTAAAATCCCATACCAGAAACATTTTAAAATACAAACAAACTTTACTGACACGTGCTTGCCGTGGTATTCCAATCTCTGTTATGGCTTTGAAATAGGCAGTGTTTTGCTGTGTATTTTAATAAGAATTTGAACAATAATGACTTAATAAGAGACAGCATGGCCTAATGGATAAGACATTAGTCTACAAATCCAGGGTCTCTCACCGCTGTGAGTTTAAGCCCCACTCAGACCACATGTGAAAAAGTGAATTTCTCTTACTGTTGGCCTTTACTGGTTCACCTGGTATCAGTATAATGTGACCGGGGGAGTGGTACACTTGTCTGCAGCATACTGACTCTGTGAGCTAGCACATTAAGTTAGCCCTGAGTGTGCGCTAGTACAAGGCAGACCATAAAACACACTCACACTTCACATGCATACACAAACTTGTTCATAGATTGATTCATAGAGATTAATGAAATAGATCTCATCCCAAATAGCTGAAAAATTGCTGTTGTGAAGTTAAGCAACATTAGACCAAACAACCAACCAATAATGACTTAATGAAATTAGAAAAAACTACTGTTGGTGCCAGCATGTAAAACTCCCGTACCAAAACATGGACAGTTGACAAATCATGTTATGGAAATACGCTTTATATGAATCATGATATAAAAATTTGCTATCACAATCACTTAAAACTCTCAGTGTGCATATTATTGAGTAAAAAAGAAATTTTACTGGTTTTATACAGTAATTGGTCTTACCTAGACAGTCAGATTATATATTATACAGTGAAACCTGTATATAAAATGGACTTAACAGACAGTGACCTTTATATAGAGTTTTTTTTATGAAATATGAAATAAAAAGAGCTTAAGTAACAACTTTGTTTAGTTATGATCACTACCGACAGTCCAACGTTCCTTAAAGGCCACCTCTTTATAAGGACCACCTGCTTGTAAAGGCCAGTAGAATTATAGCCCAATTGTTCCATATTCATATTATTTGAACCTGTATATAAAGGTCATTTTTACTGGTTCCCTTGGGTGGCATTTATGGACAGGTTTGACTGTATATAAAGTTTTACTGTATATTGAAAATTCAGATTTTTACCAAGAATATATTTTTAACCATGTTTACAGTTTTATAATTTTTTAATTTAAATTTTTAAACTTTATCTTACCTGAACTTAACTTTTACCATAATAATATATTTGCAGTCTTTATAATTTGACATGATTTGTTAACTAGACAATACATTTAACCTTTTCGGTTTCATCTACAAAAACCGTGAAATTTTTAACTTACATTCATTGAAAAAGAAATTGAGCTGAAAGGCCTACAAAGTCTGAAATCCTCACTTATTGCATCAGTATATGACAGCCAAATTACAAAATTTGCAAAGTAGGTTAACCCGGACTTTCAGGGTTACAATTATGGTTTAGTTGTATAGTTTTACCATAGTCCTGTAAGTCATCCAAGCTACCAAAATTGCAAAGTCAAGTTCACTGTAAATGCTGGTAGTTAAAACCTTATAATCAGTTCTTTTTTCTCACCAAGCCTGTTTTTGCTGGTGTCCTTGGATAACTCAGAAGATTTCTGGTCCTGGAGCAGCAGTGGCTAAGTTGCCAGGCAGAGCCTAGCATGAAAAAGTGTCTATTTACTGGAAGTCTTTGGTTTTCTACCAGGACTCTGGTTTCCTACTTCATCCCAAAACTGACTTTCTTTTCTTAATATACAATTTATAAATAAAATATTCTTTACAGTAAACACAATTTCTCAACTCTTCCCACTAGGGCTCTTAATGAGATTATGATAAAAACAGGTTTTTCTGTAAAATGAGATATGTGTTCATGATAAAGATTCTTTTTGTAAATTTTTTTTTAATGTTCATGGAAATGAAATTAATTACTTACAAAGGATGAAATACAGCATTTGAATAATTTTGACAAACATGGTTTAATGTTTTCTTTATGTGTTTTTATACATACATGTGCGTCATTGCTGTTTTTTTTAATCTCATTTTTGTGATGTTTTTTTTTTCACATCATCTTTTTATATATGTTGCTTTTTGTGAGTTATTCTATATACATGTATATTTAATGTTGTGAGTTTTGTAGTGATGCAATAAAATTTTTAAAAGAATGATTTGAAAATATAATGTCTTTGATTTTTATGAGATAATGATATTGTGATAAGAGAAGTTTTATTTTGTTTTAGAAAAGGTCTTAAATAGTCTCTTGTCAAGGTCCGCTCAGACCACATGTGGGAAAGTGAATTTTCCTTGCCGTTAGCCTTTACTGATTCACCTGGTATCAGTATAATGGACTGGGGGAGTGGTACGCTTGTCTGTGGCGTACTGACTCTGTGAGCTAGTACGGTAAAGTCACCCTGAGTGCGCGCTAGTACAAGGCAGACCATACAACACACTTGCACTTCACATGCATACACAAAATTGTTCATAGATTAATCCATAAAGATCAATCAAAATAGTTCTCGTCGCGAATAGCTGAAAAATTGCTGATGCAACGTTAAGCAACATTCAACCAACCAATCTTGTCAAGGTAAGGCGTTAGTGATTGTGACCTAGCGGTCTAAACAGGTTACAGCTTACAGATCTAACACGTCTCATTACTTAGATTCAAGTTAGTTGGCTTGCTAGAGGTCATTGGTTTTCTCTCGAGCCTATTCTGGTCTCCTCCACCATTCTGAAACTTGCTGACTAGATATAAGTGAAAAAAGTTCAAGGAAGCCATGGGGAAATCATTCAATTATTGAGTTGAACACCTGGCATGTGTTCTATTTTAGTAACACTATAACAGCTCACCTGACTGATTCAAGGAACTGCCAATATTAATTTATATACGCCAAATGTTTGAGCCCCAAAAGCACCAAATATATAGACCAATGAATATACATGTACTTATATGTAGAATATTACAATAGCACACATTTTATCTTTCTTTGCATTGCAGTGGCAATATCCGCACTATAAAAAAATATCCCAGTTGACTGTTCATTGGTCAATTATAGACCCCCAACTCATTGCTACTACTAGGGCGTTGGTGGCCAAGTGATCTGGCACACTGGCTATAATGTATTGCAGTGCGGCAACCCCTCTTTAGCTGATCTTAGTGTGAGAAAGTTTTGTCATTTTGCATTTTGAAGGGTTGTGGTTTTCTTTGGGCATTATTATTTATACTATTACATGTGTTATGGACTAAAAAAACACCAGTAAAACTTGTTACAATATGTCACTTAATGACTTTGCCAAAATGCTTAATTTCCACAGTAAAAAGTGGTTATAATAATAGTACCATCTTGTTTACTACCACAGTAAAACAAACAGTCATAATGCCCCTCAATAATGATGCCACCTTGCTTGTCATCACAGTACATTTGTATTTTGCAGTACCAAAGGCTATTTCTTGTACATTTTTCTTTGTAACCCTCCCTAACATTATTAGCAAGCACCTTCCTAGATTATAAAATCTTATGAACAAATGATGTTGTTTAATTGAAGTTTCATTACACTCCACTAATTCCTGCTCATTAGAAATATGAAACTTACAACAAATGATCTCTTTGGGTCAATGTCACGACCTTGAACCAAGGTCATAAAGAATGAGAGCGATTGTTGCCAGGGGAGAGAGTAGTATTTATAAAAAAAAACCTCACAATAATGATATTATAATTGGCTGGACATTAAACAATAATAAGTTTCCTTTTTGCCTTCAAGTTAACTAATGGTGCTTATGGTTTTAGTTGAACATATAAGTTGTAAATTAAGCTGTAACACCAAACACTTGGCATTACTTTAGTTTATCATATTGAATTTAGTTGATTAAGTTTTCATTTTAGTATTTAGACTGTGACAACCTTTGTAGAAAATATTATTAATGTGAGGCATTACTTATTGGATGTGGAAGCGCGTGGCCTAGTGGTAAAGGTGTTGGACTCATGATTCGAAGGTCGTGGGTTCGATCCCTGGACTGGGCGATGTGTTGTGTCCTTGAGCAAGACACTTAATTTCACGTTGTTCCAGTTCACTCAGCTGAAAAATAAATGAGTACCAGCAAAATGCTGGGGGTTAACCCTGCGATGGACAGGCATCCCATTCAGGGGAGAGTCTTGTACTCTCAGTCGCTTAACGCCACAGAAACCTGGATAAGCTCCAGCCTGATGGGCCTAATGGCTTGGGACAGACTTTAACTTTAACTTACTTATTGGATATAAATTCCAAGTTAGAATTATGCCTCACATAAATGTTTTTCAGCTTGCTTAAAGTCTGTCTGTCTGTTGTCCATCTGTCTCTGTTTGTAATACATTGGTTTCCACACAATGAATTACCTTTACTTAAATGGGATTTTATCAAACATCATGCTCTGATAGATGTTATTGAAAATGAGAAGACTGATTTTTAGATCAAAGGTCAAAGGTGAAGGTCGCTTTTATTATAAATAGAGATATGATACAGTTTTCTGTACAAAAGTTTGCTCATGTAATGAAATATGTTTTACAGATATTACTCTAGTTTTAAATTGTTTATAAAATATCAATTTTGTTATCTTTCAGTGGAACAGGAAGTTGACAAGAGCCAGACTTATGGGTATAAAAACATAAAAATGATTTCATTGCTGAATAACTCTGTGACGACAACGAACCAATTCATCAAGCCTCTTTTCCAATCAACGCCATTCCGAAACGACAAAGATGGATTGACAAACCATGTAAACCATGGCAACCTGGATGAAAAAGATGGTGGATTTATGTGTTTTGAATGTGCAGAAATGTTTGACTCGCAAGCAGAATTAAACGAACATGTTAAAACACACATAGTCATGGTGAATCATAATAGTCCAAAGCCAACTCTCAGGAATACGAGTCCGTATGAAAAGGATTCAAGTTTAGATAGCTCTGTATGGTCCATGAGTAGCTCAGACCAGTTGGGTAGGTCCAGTAACATGGACAGTCTGGAAAAAAGTGGATCCCAAAATATTGATTCTATAGATTTCAAATTTGTCAAATCAAGTCCAGATGATAAGGTTAAAAGTTTGAGTCCTAATATTAATTTGGAAAGCTCAGATATGAATTCAATAGTAGGTAAAAAGCAGTTTACGATTACTGTTATGAGTTCAACTTCGGAAGGTGGCGACCTCAACTACATCTGTCCTGTTTGTGGCAAGAGTTACATGAACAGAGATTCCTTAAGCAAACATTTAGAAGTACATGCTGGATTTGTATGCAGTGTATGTGGGAAGTCTTATACCACAAAATCAAACTTACAAACTCACATGCGGAAACATAATGGCGAAGATAAACCATTCAATTGTACTCATTGCGAGAAAACATTTACAAGTCTTTCTGTTTTACGTGTTCATCTTCGTACTCACACAGGAGAAAAACCATTTGAGTGTCCAACATGTGGCGTCTCATTTGCGAAAAATATTCATTTGAGGCGCCACCTGTCAATACATACAGGAATTAAACCTCATGAATGCAATATATGTAAAAAGAGATTCAGTCGCTCAGATCACTTAAAACGGCATGTTCAAAGTATTCATACTCAAGATAGACCACATATATGTTCCCTCTGCGGTAAAGACTTTGTCCGGAAATATGAGCTTAATAAACATATGAAGCAACTTCATTGGGGCTTCACTGTCGGAGAAAAGAATCCTGATCAGTCGTTAAACATTCCTGGTGAGGAAGAGAAGTCGGGCTCAAGCAAAGTTCAAGAGGAATCAGTTGAAGAGAATGTTTCCTGAATGTGATCTCTTTGTTTGTTTGTTTATGTTTTAATTCTATAAATATGTTTTACACTGTGATCCTTAAATTACTATACATGTTGAAAACTGCTTATGTCATTACAGACTGACAACCTTCACAAATTTTCAGAATACATCATTTAGGGATAGCAAGGTGTTTTTCAGCTTGAATATATAGATCTTGTGTTTTTATCTTGAAAAATATATTTTCCCACATTTTTCTGCAAAATTTCAAAAAATTCCAAAATACTTTTTTTTCAAGGAAACCAACTTTGGTGCATTACATTTAGATCATTGAGTTAAGAATATCGTTTTCAAATACTACAAAAACTTAAATACTTAGTATCTAAAATCTATAAATGAAAGCTGACATGATTATAATATAAACTAATGCCAGTTTTAAACATGTATAATTATTTTGAATAGCAGTGTTTATGTTGATGTAATGTGATATAGTTGTTAACCATCTGTCTTTCATCCTGTCATATTTCTTGTAATCGGCTGACATTCCAGAAAAATTGTCAGAGTAAAACTGTTTTAGTGTAATCATATATAAATGGAATATTTATATCAATTAAATTGTTCAAGAATCCTCACTCAAGACATTTGCCAACTTTAATTTTAGCATCATTGGGTATTATAGATTATATGTATCATAGATATTATAATTGCAATTGAGTTACATCAGAGCAAAACTATTTTATTGTAATATTGTAAATTCAAAATCTTCATATTAATTAACTTTCGCAAGAATCACCATTTCAAGATATTTGAGAACTGGCACTTCAATTGATTGTTAGTATAAGTGCAAATGAATTATATTAAATTTAAACTTTCATTAAAGTTTCAAACTTTTTTCTGTGGTCTGCACATTGATATTCACCAGTTGGCAAATTTACCACATTTTTGGTGATTCACTATTTTACCATTTTTGCTTGTGAAGAATAAAATTTTCTTTATAATAAAATGTTTTTCTACAAAAATTTGCATCAACTTCACCTGTTCATAGTATCCTGTGTAGTGGTTCAGTACTTCACCATTTTTGTACCAGTGAAGTACCAGGTAAACAAAAATTTTACTCATTTTTTTCTAAGTTTTACTTATTAAAAGTTTAGTACATTTTGTGACTCGATTCACCAGTTCACCTTATTCACTACTTTACTATTTTTTCACTAATGAAGTAAAACATCTAACACACTATATACTTTTACTTGAATTTTTTTTCTGTTTCAATCCAAAAACTAATTTCACCATATTTACTGTTGTTCACCTTTTCACCACTTGTTTCACTACTTTTGTTCACCACTTCACCATTTTTCATTGGTGAAGTGTAAAGACTTTTGACTGCAATATTTTGTTTTACTTTATGTGATACTTTGTTAAGTTACCTTTGGTAAAGGAATTTTGTTTTTATTTTCTGTTATTTTGTGATTTATTTTAAAAAGTCCTGGCACACAGTCACAATTTGAGCCAGCCTATGCCAATGTACCCATATAGAGATGTAGATATTTGCTGAACATGCTAACTTTTTGGCATATACATACCATAATTATCACACAAACAATCTGGACATAATGTATTGGTTACTTGTAAACATACAATAATAAATAATTTATAAGATACCATCTTCAACATTACGGCAGAGGGTTTATAAAGATTTAAAGATTGGGCGAGTCTAAACTACTGTAAACCAGCTTTTATTCATAGATATGAACTTTCTGGTTTCTCATACCAAAACCGTTTCGTGACTTAACTTTCACTAAATGGACTATAGCTGAATATTTGGCATAAATAAATCCATTTTCAGAAACAAGTTTGTGAGATAAACTTTCATGATTATTTTGTCAAATATATAAAACATGCATTACATTTATAAAAGTTTGTTAACAGTATACAATCCGATATAGTAAAGGCTGCCCATTCTAGAGGTGCTGGCCTTACGCTTGCATGATGAATGTAACTTTTTTAACTCCGCTACATTTCAAGTTGAATATACACTAAATTTTGTACATTGGAAATGATGGCTAAATTGTGATGGTGTGACAGGAGCTTTAACATGCTAAGGAGGCTTATAAAGATTTTATTCAGATTCTATTTTATTTATATTTGTTGGTTACCATGGTGATTGATTTATTCATGATACATTTAAATTTTATTTATGTTTTATTATTTATTATTGGGTGTTTGGCATCTCAAGAAGAGATTCATTTAATCAGTTTTAATTAAAAATAATAGATTCACCCCTATACCTTATTGGTTCAGGCTGATTAGTTTGTTATGGAGATTCCATTAGGTATACAGGGGTGAATGATGAAAGGAAACCTGATGGGATTGAACTTTTAAAAATTCTTGAATTTTGTCATTTAAAATTACTAGATTCACCCCTATATACCTTATTGGTACAGACTGATTAGTTTGTTCATGGAGATTCCATTAGGCATAAAGGGGAGAATGGTGAAAAGAAAACCTGATGGGATTAATTTTTGAATAGAGTCCTGGAGTTTTCCATTAGTGCCAGAGTTGGTCCTTAATTTTGACATCAAAGTACATTTTCCTTTGAGAATATTTCATAGGAGATTTAAAAATTCATAATTTTACAGGACCTTTGAAACGAAGTTTAAGAAATCAGTAAACCCAAGAAAAAACAGAAAATTTAGATTCTTTCTTTTATGAGCTAGAGAAAAATATGAAATAATTTCTTTGTGACAAAAAGTTCATTTACAGTTAACTTGACAGGGTTGGTGGTTTCCAGTGGGGATTCCAGTTTTCTCTATCAATTCAGAAATTCCAAGTTGTGATATGATTTACTGGTTTTATTTGAGGAATAATTCTCTAATCTGATTGGATGTTATTCCATGACAAGATAAACCATTGGTTATTTATTTTTAACTAATCCCAAGGGTTTCTTATATAACAGTGATGTGGTGAACATGACTTATCTCCCTTGGATCATAGTTTAGCAGATCTTGTGCATGGAAGGTATAAAAGGTTAATCCCATCAGGTTTTTTTTTCTTCAAATTTGTTAATAGTTATATAATTATAATTATAAATGGAAATATTTATTAAGATTTATTTATTTATTTATTTTAAAGTGTTATTATTATTTTAATTGTTTTTCTTCAGAGTTTGGTCACAAATGTTGTTCATTGACTGTGTTAAAATGTATTATGTTATGTTTAAATTTTATTTTAAAATTTAATCAAGTTGAAATTCACCAGATAGTGCAAAGTATTGTGTTATATATTTGTCCACAAACATGATTTGTTGAAAAATATTTTGTTTTCAAATTTTAATTACATGTGATCAGTTTCAATGCACCTTAATTACTTTTAATGTTTTATCCAAGTTGCATAAAAATTATAAACAAAAATGTAAAAGTTAAAGCTATTGTTGTGGTCTGGGTAGCTCAGTGGTAGAGCACTCGCCTATAGTGCGGGAGGTCCCTGGTTCAATCCTGGGTCCGACCCTGCATTCTTTCTTCTTCCTGTTACACTATGAAAAAATCTAAACTATATTATTTAATGTATGTTCACACAGTTATCATTATTTAAAATTTATTTATACATTGTACATTATTTATTTATTTATTAAATAAGTTCAAAATGGTTTAATTTGTTTACATAAGTATTATAACAGGCACACCAAAATTTAGTTGTGCATATAATCCTTTGAGTTACGAGAGTTATCTCCCATAGACAAGATTTCAAGGGTTTGACCATTTTTATACTGCATGATGAGTTGTGTCATATATCATTTTTTGAATTTATACCATTTTTAATGCATTTTTGATTAAATTCAAAAAGTGGTATGTGACAGTTGAAATAGAAGTTAAGAACTTGTATTGAATTGTATAATCACAATTTATTTAATGGGTTTTGGGAGAGGACACATGATACACAAAAACTTATAACGTTTGTGGTGATATGCACATTTATTAACTACATACTCAATATTTAAGGTCATGTAACGGTGGGTGTAAGGTGATGGCTCTAGATAGCTTAGGCTTTAAGCAGGTGTTTAAAATCATGTGCTGTAATGGAAGGTATAGGACCTTTTGTCTTTATTTTTTCTAGGTCCTTCGTAAAGTTTTGAAAAGTATTGAAAGATCTATGTGCAATTATGTTATTACATAGAAAAAGTTTGATAATGCTGGTAAAAAATGGTAGGTCCTTTGGACTTTTACAGTTTAAATATTCAAAAGGCCCAATGTACTATCAGTAGGTCCTGGACCTCGGACCTGGGGAATTTTGAACCCCTGTTTAAGGATACTGACAATTAATTACAATTCAGGTCTGAAAAACAATTGCTTAGAAACAAATGTCTGTGTTGGAAATTGGTAGCAGAGAATGTACAAACTCTAGGCAAAGTTTTAATCTTACCCACAATAGGGGCTGTCAGTACAACGCACCATACTCTGCCATGTGCTACTTTTGAATGCACTATTTAAGAATACCGGTAATAATAATAAGAAGCCTTGAGAACTCGGCTAGTTTGTGCGAAACAATTATTTCCAAAGCGTTTATGGTGCACAAACTTAAGGGATTATCACGTGATACGCTTGCGAGTCTCATTTTAATTGCAAAATCATTAGGTGCCTGGTAATTGTCGTCACAGGAAAGCAAATGTCATTACAGAAAACGAGAAAAAGAAAATGACAGACATTTGTCATTACACATGTTTGGCATGGCAGCGAAATTCACCAGCGACCACGTGATAACTTACAAAGTTTGATCCGGTGTTGAAAGGATTTGAAATAGGGTTCGCCGCTGTATCACGTGATCAATACCCCTTAACGTCCGCGTGGAACGTTTTGAAAATCATCGTTACCCCCCTACCCCCCCCCCCCTCCCCCACTCCCCCCGTATATCCGGAATAACGTCGTTTGTTACGGGAAAACGTAATCTTATGCGATTCAATATCCATTCATCATTGGAAATAAGTGTTCCGCACAAACGTTAGAGGTATCACGTGGTACAGCAGCATGCCCCATTGTTTAATTTGATGTTGTCACGCAAAACGACGTTATTCCGGGATATTTTCGACGGAAACGTTTTTATAAATTGTTCCACGCAGTCCTTGTGAAGTGTTGCTCACGTGGTACTCTGGTGAATTCCATTGTTATAGAAAGTTATAATGATCAGATGGAAATGAATAAATGAATAAATGTTGATTTGTCAGTGATTTACACATAAGGTCGCGTATTTATCAAGAAAAGGGAAGGTAAGTTCCGTTTGAATGGGGTTCGCCGATGTACCACGTGATACCCTCTAATGTTTGTGCAGAACACTTATTTCCAATGGATATAGAATCGCAAAAGATGGTGTTTTTCGTAAAATGATGTTATTCCGGGGACTTGTGACGTTAACGTTTTGCAAAACGTTCCGCATGCCCTCTATCGATTGTGCGAAACACTTACCCCCAATGGATATGGAATCGCGAAAGATGACGTTTCTGTAAAAATGACATTATTCCGGGAAGTTGTGCCCGCACAAACCTTAAGAGGTAGTGATCACGTGATACAGTGGCGAACCCCATTGTTTGATATTCTACCCGGGTATGAAAGTGTTGCCCGCAATTTTTCGTCATAGGACAGTCGTCAGTAACGTCAAATGGTCAGTTTGTTTCGTGACGTCATTTGACGCCGTTTCCAATCACGCAAATTCACGTTTGTCACATGGCGATACTTATAGATTCTGTTGTGTGATTGGCTGACGTTTAATTATGATATGTTAAAGTGTTATGTTATAAAAAGTTTATATATAAAATTCACGTTGAATATCTCAAATATATTGAAAATTACTAAAGAGTATTATTACACGTTATGTTGAGAATTAAAGATATTTAAGTTATATATTACTGGAATTGTTATGTTATTTTAAGAGAGAGAGAGAGAGAGAGAGTGCGTGTGTGTGTGTGTGTAGAGAGAGAGAGAGAGAGAGAGAGTGAGAGAGAGAGAGAGAGAGGGGGGGGGGGAGAGGGTCTTGAAACTTGAAAACCAGCTTAGTTACCGACCTCAACAGCAAAACACACTGTCAGTCCAAATTTACCTTACCCTTTAACAACGACGATAATGATGATGATGATGACGACGATGATGATAGTGAAGTTGCGAAGGTGCGAAAACCCCATGGCGAAGTTTTGAAGGCAAAAGGGGTATTGCAATTGTATGTGGGAGGTCATAGTTGCGAAGATGAGAAAACACCATGGCGAAGTTTTGAAGGCAAAAGGGGTATTGCAATTGTATGTGGGAGGTCATAGTTGCGAAGATGAGAAAACACCATGGCGAAGTTTTGAAGGCAAAGGGAGGTTTTGTATGCGGATGGTAAAAATTGTGACGGTGCGAAAACACCATGGCGAAGTTTTGAAGGCAAAGAGGGTATGTATGTGCAAGGCTGAGGTGAAGTTTTGAAGGCAAATGGTTTTTTATGTGGGAGTTCGTGGGTTCTAACCCCGTTCGAGTCTGTCCAAGACTTGAAAATAGACAGTTACTATTCTTTCGCAAAGCACTCGGCATTTAGAAATGAAATTACCCCTTGTCACGGAAGGCGTTGGCAGTTGAATAACCCTCTCTGCACATTGCCCTGATCGCACTGCAAAGGTCAATATTTCTGCCACTTCACATATAGCTGGTGACGTCTCGATATCATTGAAATATTCTTTGGACGTAAAACCCCATTCAATAAATCTAGATACCGTTCTGTCATTACATCCAAATTCATTGCCAGTACAAAAAAATTAAGCAGCACTATGACACAGTGTAATCACGAGTCTTAATTCTGGTTTTTGTATGATAATTTTGGTTTTAGTCGCTCTGTTTAAGTTGGCAATTCAAACAATGAAAAAATTAGATCGCAGTCTTTGACTCTTTGGATGTTACTATAGTAATCAGGTCCCGGTTTCACAATCATTCATTAGCTAAGATTTTAATTAAAAGAGGCAAATTTGATATTGTAATAATTTTGTTAATTTTCAAGATACAGTTGAACCTGCCTAAAGACCACTCATATATAAGAACCATCTGTACATAAATACCATTTTAACTGGTTCCCTTGGGTGGCCTTTATAGACAAGCTCGTATTCAGGAATTCAAGGTGTCATTTTAAAGATCAGCCAAAGCCTATTACCTCTTTATTTAATTTTTGTCGAAACTTTTTATTTGTAGTAAAGTCATGTGGTGATTTTGAATTGTAATTTAAATAATGCATTCAAAATCAGCACATAACGATTTTGAATGCATTATTTTAATAAAAAATCAAAATCAGCACATGGCAGTAAGATAAAATGCTGCCACAATTTACAAGATTTAAATTAAGCAAACTCTTTGTTAAGGAATTATTGTGAAATTAGGGCTGGATTCAGAAAATATGTTTTTAAGATTTTAAGCAAATCTAGATTTCATATCTGTTTAAGGCGATGGTGTACAAAATATCGTTATGTTGTTGCACTGATATTTATCATGCGTCAGATGTATGGAAACTCGGTGCTGTAAAATCACTCATTATTGTAGTGTACGAAACATTCAATAACAATGGTTTCGTGTCAAATGATAAACTTTTGAACTTCTTGGGAGAACCAAGGATATGGCAAGTCTAGGCTTATCAAGACCCTCAAAACTTTTTATGACCGTCATAACAATATTGTTAAGTATGATGTCTTTGTATCCAAAATTACCCTGGATATATTTGACGTCCCATAGTTCCATGCTCCTTTCACTCTCAATTTTGCATACACACGCGGTAGGTGTAGCTTCCTACACAGAATCCGATTACCCTTCGTAAAGTACCCGGCCTCACTTCCCTCGTGGAAGTTCACGCGGTTAACCTAATTTGTTAATTTCAAACTTTTTTTACTATGCTTTGGGAATGTGATTTGGACATGGATTGGTATGTTTGTTTTTGAAATGTGGAATGATAATAAGACCTTCGATCAACAGATGACTTGGAACCCTATCGATTACTAGCAACACGGCTTTCTCTCTTTATTGGCGAATCATATGTACCTGATCTCGTTATAAGTTAAATTATCTTCAAAGCCTTTATAGGCAGATTCTTATTTTAATGACATTGTGCAAATGTCTATTTTGCTGTCAAAGTGATAACTTAAAACATGGTTAATTCACTAGCTTGTTCTATAGTCAGCTTTCCTTTTCTTTGCAGCATTGTACCCGCTTTTACCATCTTATGGTGTATTGTTTTCACAGTTGTCATGTGCTACTCTTGAATTTTTATGAAACAATAAATTCAAAAGTAGCACAAATACGCTATCGCAGAACTTGTTCCAACTCCGGGAACTTCATACAACGAATCAAGTTGCTTACAATTAGAAGTTGTTTAGATCAACTAGGATTCAACAAGATTCAACAAAGCTCTCAAAGTTTTATGGCCGTCACCACAAAATATATTGTTGATAAGAATGTTTTTGTGTCCAAAAATACCCTGGGTACATTAGACGTCCCGTAGTACCTTGGCTTACCCTTTAATAGCACCAGGCCCCGGTTTCACAATCATTCCTTAGCTAAGATTTTTCATAACTTAAAAGCAAATTTTTGTAATCTCTTTTTGAAACTACTGGTGAATATTTTTGTCAAAACCAAATGCAAATGTTTTCATCTAGAAGTGAGCTTAAAATGACATCTCAAGTTAAATTCCTCAATATCTTGAAAATTAAAAAAAATATAAAGATTTGAAAATTTGCAAGATTTAAGTTAAGGAAAATCTTAGCTAAGGAATGATTGTGAAACCGGGGCTTGGTCTCAATTCACTGGCGGAAGTTTACGCGTTAAACTAAATTTGCCAGTTTTTTTTTAAGTTTTCGCCATTTGCTTTTTGGAATGTGGTATGAACACGAATCGGTATGTATGTTATTGATTAGCCAAAATGCATTTTTTGATTGCTTATAATATATCGTTACACCCTGTCGCCATGGAAACTACTTTAAAGATACGAACAAACACATGTATCACTACATGTACTTGTAAAACAAACATGTGTCATATCCATTTTTTTAAAATTTAATCATAAAATACATTAAAAAATGGTATAGGGATGCATGAGACTATTTTCATTTGTCGGAAATGCCTGGGACCTAATTCATTCATGGAACATTTTCAAATGGATGCATGCATGGAACTTTTTCAGGGATGTCTTTCTTCAATGGGTAGCGTTAGCCGTCCTTTTTCAGGGAAGCAGATAGATGACGAGCCTTTGATATGGAACTTTATTTCTATTTAAAAATACATGGGACTTGATTAAAAATCATTTTTAGGAATACAAGGAGCCTTACTTGCCACTTATTATTTATTTATTTATTATTGTTATTATTTAATTCAAAATTAGAGCATGTCAAATATTTTATAAAATTCAGAAATAGCAACTACACATTTAAATCGTGTCAAATTATTATTATTATTATTATTATTATTATTATTGATTTCTAAATTTCGCCACTGGACATTGTTTTTTTTTCTCTCTTAAAATCACGACATGTCATCGGACATGCCCTGTCTCTAGATATTAAACCGTTTCATATAAATACCGCCCTGGGTGACGAATCACTTTTATCTACGAAATATCCGTTACTGAGAAGTGTTGAAAGAAATCTTATTAAAGTTTTGCTGTTGGGCAAATTGTATATATTAATATTTTTGTTTCGCTGCTAGGTACGTAAAACAAATATTTATATTTTTACGGTTTTTTAGTTAGCGGCATTGTCATATATAAATGTAAACAGCGAAATGATATGAACAACCTGTTACACATACCAGTATAAGATATGCATCGTGTGTAGGTGTGACGTACAACACAAAACAAGCACACATGTATAGGAAATCCCGACATCACATCATAGCGTAGAGAACTTCCTGTGTAATAAAACTTGAAAAGTTTGATCCATGAATTAGAGTGTGTACACGCAACCATGTTGATAAGGATTAACTTGAAGATTTTTGTGTGTAAAAACTTTTTATTGGATTTTATTTTATTTAATGAAGAAATATTAACTTAGGACAAAAAGAGAGAAAAGAATAAATCATGTGGGTAAGTATGAATAAAAATATAATATTTGTAAACAAACTATTTTTGTCAGCATGTATCTTAAGATGAAAGATGTTAACAAGTTGGGGGCCCACGAAGGGGTTGTTGACACTTGTTTTCTGTGACAGCATGTATATCTCAGGGGCCCACGGAATGTTCAGATTCTTAAGAAAATCAAATGTACTTAAATTCCATGTAAAATGCTGATAATTTCTGATAATTTGTAAGGCATGTACATAGAAATGGAAATAAGATGTTTGCAAACTTTATCAGGGGCCCACGAAAGGTGATCTGACACACATTCTCAACACATTTGTTTATGTTTACGGAGAACTACATGGCGTGGGTTCAGATGAAATGTTATGCACATATTACATATGAATATAAAAAAAATCTCATATATTAGTACAGTGTAACAAATTCGGCATAAACTGCAGTGTTGCATAGAGATGAAGAGTCCAGTGAGAAGTAGATCTATGTAGATATGGTATACAAGGAAAGGTGCTCGATCCCGTACCTGTCCCGAAACCTTTGGAGACTCGATGCATACTGGCATCTAGCATTTGAGATTTTACCCTGTTTATTATGTTATATCGGAATTGTAAACACTGTCGGACGATGATGTGTTGGTTTTATACAGTTCTAAGCACTTTCTGTAAGGCGTGGGTTTAGATGAAATGTTATGAACATATGTTTATTACTTATAAATTATGCTAAAAGATATTAATGTCTTTTTATATACGCCGAAGTACAAAATTCGAGATCTGTGGATATATCATGCCTAGAAAGGGGGTTCGATCCCGGTACTCCTTTACCAGGTTTTAAATATCTAGATGAACCTTACTTTGTACACTATAATTTTATATTATCAAAATTGTAAACAAACTGGGTTTTTTTGGCATAACTTGTTAGACAATGAGGCGTTGACCACAAGTACCGATGAAAAATAATAAAGAACACACACACGTACGAGAGAGAGAGACGTTGATACTGATGGAAGTAATTAACACACCTGTTGAATTTTGAAATACGCGAACATATGGATTGTATAATCAATTTAACGCCACCTTTACAATATATTTATCTAGTTACATGTTGTCAGCATCTTAACAGCTGGTGGTATTAAGTCACAGTATGAATGATAAAAATGTCAACAGTCTTATAATAAGACCATGCAATAACAACATGTTGATTTCTATCAGTCTAAAATCAACAGTTGTCGAAGTTTCATATTGTTTAGATCATGTACAAGTTTAGATGCAATATTTTTCAGTTTATGATTATCTTTTTAATAAATAAATAAATAAATAAATAAATAAATAAATATAAATAAATAAAAAATAATACTATATCGAATTGACCACATAAATATTTGAAATTTCTCCTCTCTCTCTCATCATCATCATCACAGTCACAAACTCTCTCTCTCTCTCTCTCTCTCTCTCTCAGGTGTACGAAGTAAACACAGAAGACGGATATTCTTCATTTTACTCGCTAGTTTATTATATATGACACAAAGTTACCAGGTAAGCTGATCCGTCGTGGTAAAACTTTCAAATTCCCCATCAATCTTCGTTAGTACATACATCTATAGTACAGACCTGTCGAAAGTTTAACATACACTGAACTAACGAACATGAGTCGACGCTCTGCTACTGATTGAGTGACCGAAATGTGGATAGCTAGTGGAAAGACTGTCGAGAGACAGATGACAGCTTCCGAGGTACAAGGGGTCAAGATGAGGTGTCTATTCGGTACTAATTTTAGTGTTAAAACTTTCGATAGGTCTGTACTGTATAAATATAGCCCGCCCGACCGGCTGGCTCGTACCTAATAAATCCCCATCTATTTATAGATTGACAGAGTAAAGAAACTTTGCGTAGTAAGTAAGATTTGCCAGTCTACACAAGATGTCTTGTTTTGTGTAAAAATAAATCTGTTTGTACTACATACTAATTAGGTTAACAACAAAGTCTGGCAATTGTGCAACACGGAGATTAATTCTTGTTCCGGTAACTTAGAGGAATGATTATTGATGCCTCCTGTTGATTAATTATGTCCATGATGTAAACACCCCTCCCTCTCTCCCTCTCTTTCTCTCTCTTGTTGACCTATTAAGTGGTCAAAAGCGAGCACAACGACACACAGTGCACAATTTCTAATCAGGTCTAAGTGTGCTAAACTTGCCGATGGTTTGAGTTTCTCTCCATTCTCCAGATACTCCGGTTTCCTCGACCATCACAGAACTGAAAGTTTCAATGATGTACAGTCGTCAAAATCACGAAGTCACACTTCAAGTGTATTTAAATACAAATGGGCGTTGTACTGAAAACGATTACATCTTCATCTTCTATACGTTTCCCGCCTTCATTATTCAATACAAAATCTCATGTGTATCACAAATTTATACTCTCGAATTCTTCGAAAGGCGGGTGGTGGTGATGAAAAAACCAGCCAGAGGTATCATTGGAATAGAACCAAGGGATATGAAGGAGTAAATAAAATTTGGCCAACAACGACAGAACCATTGATTCTAGTATACCGAATGCGTCATTTCGGCCTTTCATGAACTATCAGTGTACCGGTATATATAAAAGTGTTATTTATAACCAAATGTTTTTAAAATGCAGCCTAAAATCGTTTGTTTTGTTTTTATATTGTTTCGATTCTATTTTTAAATTAATAGTTCACATGACGCAGTTGCCACAGAAAATAAAAGTAAAGTACAAAAGTACATTTGCTGCGTCATGAATGATCTTTGTTTTACAAGTATTTACAATATATAAGTACTTGTATGAAATTCAGGGGAAAATTCACTTGTAGCCCAAAGGCCCTTTGTGTGTGCATATGTAGCAACATGGGATAAAACATTTAAATAAACAGTAATACGGATGCTCTAACCCATTTATAACATGTTGTCACTTTGTTGTAAGTTACATTTATGTTGCTACTTAAAAGAAAACAGAGAAACAAAGACTAATAAAAGTTTGTTCATTCTTTCATTCAAATCTAATTTCAACCGTTGAACTTTTATCTTCTAAACATCAAGACTATCTGTAACAGTATGCCTTTCTTAAAATATACAGTATGACCTTTCCTTCTCATTCATTCATTCATTCATTCATTCATTCATTCTTTCATTCTTTCTTTCTTTCATTCATTCATTCATTCATTCATTCATTCATTCATTCATTCATTCATTCATTCATTCTTTCTTTCTTTCATTCATTCATTCATTCATTCATTCATTCATTCATTCGCATCACCACAGATACTAAATTTACCCCTTTTCCCAATTCATTCATATTCAAACATCACACATTCATTTATTCATTCATTCGTTCCTTCACCATCACAAGTACTAATTCTGACGCTGTAAATACACATTACTTATGTTGGTATAAAGACAATTTCATTCATTCATTTATTCATCCACTCACCATCACAATTACTAATTCTGACACTGTACACATAACTTAATAAGTATGTTGGTATAAAGACAATTTTATTCATTCATTCCTATTCATACATTACATTTTCATTCATTCATTCATTCATTCATTCATTCATTCATTCATTCATTCATTCATTCATTCATTCATTCATACCCGGTATCTAATATTCATCCATCACTTTTTTTATCATACATTAAGACTATTTGTAATAATTTCCTTTATGCGTGTCCTTTTCTCGCCTTTTTCATCATACATTGAGACTATTTGTAATAATTTCCTTTATGCGTGTCCTTTTCTCGCCTTTTTTATCATACATTAAGACTATTTGTAATAATTTCCTTTATGCGTGTCCTTTTTTCGCCCACCCGTTCGTAATTTCATACATTTGTCATCATCATCACCAATAATACTAAGCCTGGTGATGTAAAGTGTGTATATACAAGTCGAAAGTTTAACAATACGCTATTGAGTAAATTAGTGTCGAATCGGCAGTTCATCTCGGTCCCCTATCAATATCTCGACAGTTGCTAGCTATTTGGTCACTAGCAAGACTTGAAGTTCTTTCGCCAAGCACTCGATCGGCATTACGAAATGAAAGTCACGGTTCTTTCGGATGAGAACTTTTTAAAAATAAACGAGGTCCCGTGTCACGGTAAGCGAGGCACGATAAAGAACCCTGCTGTAT
The DNA here is from genome assembly GCA_021292105.1 of Anadara kagoshimensis. NCBI lineage: Eukaryota > Metazoa > Mollusca > Bivalvia > Arcoida > Arcidae > Anadara > Anadara kagoshimensis. The sequence continues at coordinate 9,548,369 of CM037863.1, forward strand.
AATGCCATCAGCGCAGCGCACAGGCAAAATTCCTGCACCTTCGCCTATAGCTGTCGACGTCTTGATATTTATAAGTGAAATATTCTTGACGACTAGGACGTTCAACACCATTACTGAACTCAACTCTTTAGTCCAGTGTTAACTTTTGACAGTCCTGTACTGTATATACACAATACATATGTAGGTATACTATGTGAGATGACTCATTATTTTATAATATCGCATTAATTAATCCAATTAATATGTAAATACTTTGTCCTTTCATATTTACCACATGTCAAAATACGGAAACTCATGAGTACCAAGATAACGTGTTGATTTACTTAATACGAGAGCCTACAAGTGCTAAGATAACGCGTCAATTTACTGATTACAAGAACCTGTAAGTGCCAAGATAAAGTGGTAATTTACAAAATACGAGAGGCTTTAAGTGCCAAGACATCAACAAGTACAAACAAAAATGCGGGAAGTCGAACCTGCAATGTAGAAATCACCATTGGAGATTATAAGTGCTTAATGAATAAATTACGAGAGGCTGCAGTATATACCAAATCATTCTCTATATGTAAAAAATTATGACAGCCTATAACCGTTAAGATATCCTCTAAAATGTGCACAAAATACGGTAGCTGTCTACAACAGAAAGTCATTATAAGGACTAAGTCAGTGGTCTTTATGAGCCGTTCTCAAATAGGAAGTAAGGTAGCTTTCTTATTGTAGTGACCATACATATATGTACGTCTTCCAAATTAAAGAGAATTGCGCCTTTAATAATTGTCCTGTCATGTGCTACTTTTGAATTTTTATGAAATAATACATTCAAAAGTCATGTGCTACTTTTGAATGTATTATTTCATAAAAATTCAAAAGTAGCACATGACAGTCCAAATTTTGTTACTAATACATGTGTTTTTATTTTGGTAATAGGATTCTACAGAGAAAACAAAACCAGAAACACTACCGACCGACAACGAGAATTTACCGGCATCAGACGAAGTTTGTCTTCGGGAAACTTCGGAAATAAACCAAGATGACGTCAAATGTGGTTACTCCGGCTGCAAACCTGGATGGTTACAATATTTTAACAATCCAAAATGTCTTCTAGCCTGTCTATGTTGTTTTGCCGCCATTCAAGGTTTGTAAACATATGCATTTTACTAATGATGAATCAAAAACAAGCTTACCAATCTATGTCCAAAGCACTATTCCAAAACAAAGTAAAAACTTTGAAAACTGGCAAATTTAGCGAAACACGCGAACTTAAACCAGTGAAGTGAAGTGGGTAAAACTTTATAACTGACAAGTCAGGTTAGACACGTGAACTTCCACCAGGGAAGTGAGGCAGGGTGCCCTGGAAGAGTATGCGCCCTCTGTTTAGTTAGCTGCACCAACCACGTGTGTATTTTAGCTAATAATTGATTTTTCATATGTTGTTGATTAACTTATACGTTTAAATATAAAATTGAGTTAATGGTATTTGCAATATGTTGCCACATTTAAAAAAATTATTTCGATTTATATTGCTATATGATATATTCATATAACATTTGCGTGACATTTGAAACCTACAGTCACTTTTAAATTGGAATATGAAATTTCGCAGCTCAATAAGGCCAAGATTGAAAAATAGTTTGTTAATAAGTTATTAGATTTATACCCTTGTATCTATAAATATACATTTGTAACCCATTTGCACAAAAATTAATTTGTTTATGCCAAATGAGATGGATGGGCGTTGCAGTAATCAACGGATGGGTTACTGAATCACCGTCTCCCCTGGTCCTGCTTGTCATTCAGCTTTGCTAGTATTTAAATTGTCTCCACAATTTGATGTGCTCTATTGTAAACCCTAGCTGTATGTTTCACAAATAAAATACTTGTCATCATTTTCAGAATAGTACATATAATTTTCCTGTATCGGGACGTTTCCTTCCGAAGTTAACTTGTAAACAACATTTTTAAGTCTAAAAGTCAAGTGATACAGGCACAATGGAACGTTTCCATCCGAGCTTCATTGTTTCCGTGCTGTTACGTTATCCTGTTTGTAAAGTACTATGTCACTGATACGAACTTTGTATTGGTTTAGTAAACATTTTTCTACATATTTAGAATAATCTTGTCACTCAAAAATCGTATCTAGAAACGCCAAAATATACAATTAACGTTGAAACTTGATGTAAATGGGGTTTACCAGCGTATTACGTAGCCATCCTTAACGTTGGTGTCGAACTTTTACGTGAAATCCCATCAGTGGACGCTTTTTCGTAAAAACTACGTCATCCCGACACTTTGCGACTTACGTTTTCCAACAAACGTTAAAGAATATTTATTATGAGGTATGTTGGCAATTTCCATTAATAATTGCGGCTAGAGACATAACCACATATAATAAGTGTAATGTTGCCACTAAAAATAATTAAAATTAAATTTCAGAAACGGTCATACAAATAATTAACTTTGAAACTGTTGAGACTTGATGGACATCTCCACATAAACTGGGGATAGTAACACAAGACGCAATGATTAATTATATTATAAGTAATGACTGTATCATGTGCTACTTTTGAATTTTTATAAAATAATGCATTCAAAAGTAGCACATGACACATTTTTATGAATGCATTATTTTATAAAAAGTCAAAAGTAGCACATGACAACCGGTCAAACTGCTGTATTTCAGATTATTTTATTTCTAAGGTATTTTCTAAAGCCCATAAATTCTGCTGGTATTACAGTCGTTTTATACTTTGGCGTTTCGTTGATTTCGTAGATAATATGACCCACGAATTTACTTGTATTACAAGCTAACCCTAAACTGAAAACCACATATCACGAATTTACCACTTTTAACCACTCCAACAATGGTAATTTTCTTTGCCTTACTCGACATAATTTCATCTGGTGGAGAATTGAGGGCAATTTTCCTAGAACCATGAAAATATATGATTTCACAGTATCAGTTTGTCAATTTTATTCGGATGTTTTTAAAAAGCTAAATAAAATATACACAAAAGAAAAATCCACTTGAGAAACTCTCTTATCGCAAAGACCGTTTTTAATTTTAATCACGGGCTGTTTTTGTACATATCTGAAAAAATCTAGCTCCTGTTTTTGGCTGATAATATATCTTATATAAACTGTTCTATAATTCCACGAAAACATTTAAATAGCCATTTATTTGTTTTAATTATAAGAACGCTTGGTGTTTTAGTAACCGGATCTAATACTAATTTAATGATGAGGATATGCTATGCTCCGCCTATTTCTATTGGTACATAAAGACGGAACTGATTTTTTTCAAATTTTATATTTTTAATCGCCTACAAACTACATCCGTTATGATAAGGCGTATTTGTACTGGTCGAAAATGCTTTAAAATAGAAATGCAGGAATTTGTTGATAAAATTGTATACAAAACACTCGAACAGACAACCGAACAAAAATATTATGTAAAATATGGACACACCCAGACTTGCATCCTAAAATATGAAATCACACCAAACTACTTATGCATAAAATGACATTTGGGGGCAATTCTGATATTTGACGAACTTAAGTGTTAAAGTTCTAACTTTTGGACTGGCATTAGACGCAGTGTACCATGTGTATGGCCCATGTCCATTTATCCATCGAGAGAGAGAGAGAGAGAGAGAGAGTAAAATCAATAAAAACAACAAGTGTAAAGTACTGACTGTTACTAGCAGCAGTACACGCGATGTTCATCCCTCCAAATCGTTCTACTGCATAGGTGATGTTACTGGATCAATAGAAATTGTGGCTCAGTAATTACATTTTAGTCTCAAAAAGATTTTTATAGAACTAAAACATAACAAATGCACTTACTTTTTTAAGGTTTTGTGGTTAGCGGCATAAATAATGTGAACACATCAACCATAGAGAGACGGTTCCTGCTTCCAAGTTCCCGTGTTGGAATGATATCAAGTGCCTACGATGTGTCTGCGGCGGTTCTAGGGCTTATTATTAGTTTCTATGGATCTGGTGGACACAAACCAAGGTTGATTTCCATGGCAACCGTTGCTATGGCTTTAGGGTCATTTATAATGGTACTACCTCATGTTACTACTGATAATTATCACTGGGGAGAAGAAGCAGTCGATGTGTGTCAAGGTAAGATTGGTTGTCATTGCGACAGTTGTTTTTTATGATTAAATTCAAAAAATGGTATATGACCATATGATAATTATTATTTTTATTTATAACTCTTAGATCTGCTGCAAGTTAAACATAGTTCATATTAATAATCACTCCAAAGGACAAAAGGCAATAGACTCGTTTCAATATTTGTTGTCATGAACGTTGCCATGACATTAAGTTTATGAAGAACAATGCTAAAAGGAGAACATAATTTATATTGGTATTCTTTCCAAAGAACAAAAGACTATAGACCCGTTTTAGTGGTTGCTGTCATGGTAACCGTTGTCAAGACATGCAAATAACAATAAAATGTATTTACACAATCAGAAATGCTTTATTATGCATTGACTCCAGTTTCTCGTGAAGGGCAAAAGACAATAGACCCGTTTCAGTGGTTGCTATCATGATAACAGTTGTTATGGCATGCAAACAACAATAAAATATTCCCACAATGAGGACTGAGTGTTTATTTGGCATCTGGAGTATAAAAGTAACACTTATCATACGTTATGGGCGTATTATACGTAATACAATCACTAACAATTCTGAGAGGAATCTGTCTAATTGTTTAATAAAAGAATCATAGTCAGACATCTTAATTTTACCCACTTCAATCAAATATATACACATAGGTATTTATCTGTTAACCGATATCATAGTGGAGACTTCAAGTTGGCAGACTTAGAGTAAACTTACTAATATTTATTTATAGTACTAATAAAGTATAAATTATACTGTGATGCATACATTCCACATCGTTTGAGTAGAGTGATACTATTTTATATTCAAATCAAAATTAATTTACCTCTATCAAAGCAATCAGTTCTTAGATGGTGAAGCAAGCATCTAGCTAAAAACCACCAAAGTTTGGCAACTGCGGCCAACTGAAATTATTAATCTATTGCAGCCCCGTTTACCCAGTTTTCTCAATAAAAGTTGGTCTTCAATTATCAGCGACATACACAACGATTAAGATAAGCAGGGTCCAGAAGCCCATGGCTTCTAATACTCAGTCTGGGCCTCTAAATGTTTACACATTTTAGCTATTTATTACTATTGAAGCGAGATAGGGTCCCAACTCAAAAAAAGTCAAGCTTCATCCCTCCATACACTTAAAGGTTCAATGTCTAATGCGAAAGCTTAAATTATAATTTTATTCTGAAATTATAAACAGCGAAGCCTTCATGTGGATAAGCAGAAATGTAAGTAAGACGATTTCCATTGCCGTTCGCTTTTTATCCACCGTCTTTCCGCCGTCCGAAATTCTTGTCTGCGCAAAATCTCCAAAACTGTGTAGCATTTTTCGAGAAACTTGGTGCAAATCATCAACATTGATAGCAGATACGCATATCCATGCCCGAGTAGATTTTGCTCATTTCCTTGGAGTTATTGCCCTTTGAACATATCACAAAAAAACTTGCTTGCGGGAGACACTAATTCACTTAATTTACTTGTTCAATATGACATGTAAATATAGAAGGTTGGCTGAAATGCTAATTTTACGCTTATACAATTAATAAACTGTATTTATCATTTGACTGGAAGGTCTGACTAAATTAAGTAAAAATATTTTTTACGATAACATTTGATTTCCATCTGTACAGCTACAGGCAGCAAAAAGGAATGTACCAACGAAAATGACAGTGGATTAGGCAGCAACCTGTACCTATTTTTATTTGGCCAAATTCTACATGGACTTGGAGGAACCACGCTTTATACCATTGGTATATCCCTGATAGATGACAGTGTTACCGCCAGCTCTTCACCGCTTTACCTTGGTAAGCGTTTTTATACCAGTTACAAAAGTAGATAATTGCCTCAAAGTTTTAGGCTTATTGGGTCGGTATTTATCACAACTTCCATGAGCTGAAAGAAGTACCTGACCCACACGACCATTCCCTTTGTTTTGGACACTGCAGCATGTTTTTGTCTGGCAAACATTCAACCTTTCATTAGATAGATGGATTCAAGTCAATTTTAATTAAATAAATTCCATACTTGACAGGGGCGCTTACCCACGCCCTCTGAATCACGAATCTGTGTATTTAACTACTTGAGTGTTACACAACAGTGGGACCTGTAAAATCTGAACCCTGTGTAAACCAGGTAAGCGCACCTGTTGCCTTAACAGTCCTGTTTTGCCAGGGCATGCTATTAGTATTTGTATATGCCTATGCATAAATTGATCTGCTTTAATTGAATACCCAACTTAAAATTATCCTAACAGAATTATTGGCCAAGAAGATGTTTTGTTAAGTTTTATATCTATATAAATTATTGCCTGTCGGTTTGGGTGCCAGTTCTTCGCCTCTTTATCTAGGTAAGAGATTGTACACCCGTTACAACATAGAAGAATTGCCCTAACGTTGTAGATTTTTCCCTGTAAAATCATCAAAACATTGTTATTTTGTCGACCCTATTTTAGAAAACATGCCCTCCACCCGTTTAGGCCTTTGGCCATGATGGTCCCACCAACCACATTCCCGTATTGAACACCGATCTAACAAAATCGATAGTCAAGACATGTGTTTCGTTAAGCAATGAGAGAGTTTTACGTCTAGGTGTGGCCTGTCGGTGTTCGGTTTAAATGCTGCATTATATATATATAATGTTTGTTTCTCTTTCAGGTATTCTATATACGTTTGCCACATTAGGACCAGCTATGGGCTACCTCATCGGTGGACAGTTCTTAAATATCTATGTTGATTTTGATGTTTCTGAAAGCCACAGGTGATAATAATAATAATAATAATAATACAGCCCAACCTGCCCTAAAGACCACCTCTATATAAGGGCCACCTGCTTATAAAGATCAGTAGAATTGTATCCCAATTGCTCTTTATTCACATTATTTGAACCTGTATATAAAGGCCACCTGCCAGTAAAGGCAACTTTTACTGGTTCCCTTGGGCGGCCTTTGTAGACAGGATTGACTGTAATAATAATAAAGATTGCAGTACTACTACTAATAGTAAATGTTACAGAACAATATCTAATTAAAATGGCATGTGCTATTTTTTAAATTTATGAAATTAAATATTAAAAAATTTTAAAAATGAAATAATATTATCCGTAGCTATCATAAAAACCAAGGTAATATAATAATAATAATAAATGTTATAATAATAATTATTATAATAATAATAGCAATGATAATAATAATTATTTATAATAAATATAATTAAGTTAATTACATGTACTTCACATTTAAAAATACATATACGTTGGTCATTGTTTAATGGAAAGTTTAATTTGGAACATTTTGGTCATAAACATGCCAAATTTCATGACATTTTTGAGTACTACTTCTACCACTAGTACTACTACTACTACTAATAATAATAACAATAATAGCAACAATAATAAAAACAAATTTCTAAAATAATAATAATAATAATAATAATAAATTAAAAATTATTATTATTAATAATAATAATAATAATAAAGTTAATAAAGTTAATTACTTTACAATTAACACAACTTATTCTGTACCCGTTGTTTAACAAAGTTTAACTCGGAACATTTTGGTCATAAACATGTCATATTTCATGACATCTATTTTATATATATTTCAAATTTTGACTGACACGTACTAGTATTATGTACACTGCATACACCTGTTGTAACTTGCATAACACTCCTATATATATATATGTCAAACACGTAATTTAATTTAATTTTATGTTTTACATTCACTCTCATTATGTGTATTAAATTAAGGGTCATTTCTTATTCTTTACATTATCTTTTATTATGTGTTCCTGGTTGCTATGGTTTCTGAAAAATCATTTCAAAAATTCACAAATCCAGTTTTCTGATTGGTTGTAATAAGTCATCCATATCCATAAAGAAATATTTTCTGCATGTTTGTTGCGGCTCCGACAATTGTTCGGCATTGTTTGCTTTTGCTATATTCAAGTTCCTGCATTTGTTTTTATTATTATTATTTTACAGAGGAAATTTGACCCCGGATGACCCGAGATGGGTAGGAGCATGGTGGCTAGGGTATATCTTTGCCTCTGTATTGTCCCTACTTGTAGCGATTCCGATATCTGCTTTTGGAAAAGAATTACCAAGTAAGTCAATTTCTATTGTTACAGTGGCATTATCTTTAATTAAATGAATATTTTTGAGAAGAACATTGACAAGTTAAATAAGGCAAGATTGAAGTAAAAATCTGTGTTGAGCGTACATACTGGTCAAACCATTGCTTATCGCAGATTCGGTGGCTTGTGGTAGCTTAAAGTAAAACAAAAACAACACAGATACCCAATTTGAAGCTTGGTTGAAGTTTTTGACTGAAGCAATGTTGAATCAAATGTCTTGCACAAGGAACTATTATTTTATATTTTATTTTGCCCCATTCGAAGCAACTACTAGACCCGTTTTCTCTTCAACCAAATTATTAATTTTGTAATATTTTAGGTGCCAGTACCGTGCGTTCAACACGGGTATCTCAAGCCTACGCCCACGACAGTGATGAGAAAGATACGGAAGTACAACAGAACAGATCCTACAAGGACCTACCCCAGATTGTCATGTCGCTGTTAAGGAACCCTATCTTTATATTACTGACCTTGGCGGGGTCCGTGGAAGGTCTGTCTACCTCAGGGTTCGCCACATTCTTGCCAAAATTGATACAAAATCAATTCGGAGTTTCAGCAGCCAAGGCGTCAATGTATGGAGGTAGGTTGCTATAGTTACTACTCTTAAATAACACCACCTGTAAATTGCTAACATCGGGTTTGCTCTGTATATATTATTACTCTAATTTTTCAGCACTAGACAACTGAATTGAATAAAATGCTATGACCAAAATTGTGAAATTGGGCAACTAATCATTCGACAAGTACGGCTAAAGTACGGCTTACTAGGCCTTCACTAGGGTATATAGAGGATGCCATTGTCACAACAATCACAAAACATCTTGTATAGGTAAACAACTTTGACCTGTCCGCTTGACCTTTCATTTAAATATTTATCAGGGACCAAGTATATCTATGTATAGGGAGCACAGGTGTTTATATTGTATACATCATGAGATATACTCACCTCATAGAGTACACCTGTGTACTGTGTATGTATTAACTTGGATATTAACACTACCCATGTGTTGGGTGGACCCTCCTATATGAATATTCCTAATGAAAGGCCAAACGGACAGGTGAATGTTGTTTACCTATAACTTCATACACTTTATACTAGTGTATATACTTTATATGACAAGCAATTCAGGTTTAGTTACTACATACAGTAACATTTAAGCTTTCCAGTAATCCCCGCAAATGGTCCGGTGCTTTTCTTGTAATTTGAACATTTACAACTTGGAGTTTGAAAATGACTTTGGTACACAGAACATACTTTTATCACTCTTACAATATTTGTATTAATATATACCTGTAAACAATATTTCGTTTGACCAAGTACTTTGGTACGCAAACCATGCTCTGTAAAATTAGTGACAAGCACTTTCAATAGGTCTCTACTAGTATATAGTACTCCGATTCCACGGACGCAACAGTTGTCTGTCAAGGTTAAAAACTTCTAATAGGGCTGGAATGAACATCCCCTCAATGCCGCTGGTAATACAATTTTGTACATTTGTGTATAACACGGGCACTTTGAATGAAAGCCTTTTCTTTTTAGTGCACCAGAGAGCATAAATTTAGACCATTATCCAATTTTTTTCATGGGAACCCCCTTTCAGATTAGTCCCTTCGTCTTTCACCATTAACACCTCAAAGTCAGATTTAGTAATATTTTGCACATTCCTTTAATCCCTGGAAATGGTCTGTACTTTGGATTTGATTTTATTATTATTTATTCATAGCGATTGCAAATAAGATGTTTCTACACTACGTAGAATATGCTTTTCACGCTCACAATGTCTTTACTGTAAAAGCTATATTTCATTTGACCAGGTTTAGTAGCGGTACCGGGGGCGGCCGGTGGTCAGTTGATTGGTGGATTGATATGTAAGAAATGGAAGTTAAATGTCCAGGGTATGCTGAGGTACATGATGGTGGTCTGTCTTGCGGCTATAATACTGGACAGTGTGGTCTGGATTAGATGTAATCAAGAGGACATCGCAGGTGTAACAAGACAATACACTGAAACGTAAGTTTAGCTAAAAGTACGATACGGATCTGTGGAAAGTTTATCACTAAACTAACAAAGCCCGGCTGTCGAATGGTCGCGATGATGGCTAGTGACCAATAGTCTACCAGGAGATCAATAGAACCTTCAGATAAGCTATGGATATATAGCTAATGCGGGAGGTTCGTTGTCGATTAAGCACTAATTCGTTACCTTATTGTTAAACTTTCGACAGGCATTTACTGTATGCAAGTATCGTCATGGGGCCGGACGATTTTTTTTTCAGGGTAAAAGAACAATTGGCGTGATTGAAAACCGCGTTAATTAAATGACGTCTTTTGACGTAACTAAAGGTTATCTCTGTTCTCTGAGGTCAAATTGGAAGGACTAATTTAGACCCAAATACTAAACCAATTAACAAAGATTTTCGACTAGACTGGTAGATCCTATTATCAGTATGTCTGAAACGGTTGTGTTCTGTCTCTAATTTTAATGTCCATAAATAAACATATTTACATATATTGCCCTTTTCAGTTGCCCTCTTTATTCTTCACGCATTTCAGTACTTAACAAAGTTCTGTGTTTTATTACCATATTAAAACAACAAGGCTTTTTTGTTCTTTTAATTTTCAGACTAGATGCGTTTTTACCAAACTTGAATTCAGCTTGTAACGTTAACTGTACATGTCAGACAGAATATTATAAACCGGTGTGTAGTGGTGATAACATACAGTATTTCTCTGCATGCCATGCAGGATGCCAAAGCACAAACCACGACAGAACGGTGAGTAAAATTGCAAGAAAGGGTCCCTGCTTTCACATTTCGGCAATCGGTCTCCGCCGTCCAATGATCTAACATCGCGTTTAACCATCACATTGCCTCTCACAGCCTTGGGTTGGATCCCAAGCTTGCCGGATACTAGTTTGAATAAAAAAAAACAAACATACTAATCCATGTCCGAATCACAATCCAGAAGCAAAGTAAAAACTTTGAAACTGACAAGTCAAGCTAGACACGTGAAATTCCACCAGGGAAGTTAGGCCGGGTGCTCCGGAAGGTTAAGCACCTCCTGTTTAGCTAGCTACACCCGCCACGTGTGTAATTAAAATTGTGTGAAAGGAACATGGAACGATGAGACGTCAAATATATCCACGGCAATCCTGGACACAGAGACATCAAACTTATCAACAATACTGTGATGACGGCCATAAAACTTTTTTTGAGCCTTGATAAGCCAAGGTTTGCAATATCCCCGAGTCAACAATTTATTTGCAAGCAGCCTACTTCAAAAAAGTTTGTCTGTTAATTTGTCGAAGGTTAGTTGTTTTCTCTATGCAGTCCGGTTTCCTCTGCCATTGTAGATCTGACTGCCTTGATATATATATCTGAAAGACGTTGGACTTGACGTGAAACACCTTACCAGTTTCTGAAATTAACAAAAATCACCATGTTCACATAAACATTTAATGGCTTTTTCGTTAAAACAGACGGTCTAAAAGGAGTTGTTTCTCTTGATTCGCTATTATATTTTAATATACCAAACAAACACAAAGAGATGACGTTTGGGTAGTGAAATGCAGGTCATAATATGATATTGTTACACATATGTAACAATTCTTAGTTCCAAATGACATCAGGGTCTATATAAATCTAACTTAACACTCATTCATCAAACTCTAATGGTGCCAAAAGCTTTGTCTATTTTTCTTTTATAAGTATTTTGACTATTTTTGCCTGAGTGATGCTGGTTCAGGACAGAAACTGATGTTTTATTGTGTTGTGTTGTGTTCATTTTGTGTCTATTTCAGTTATGATACTTGTGTTTGTAGCTGAACTGGTGTTACTTCAGATATTCACATTTTAGCAGCAACAGCTAATATTGTTGTTGTGATTTGTTTATTATAGGTGCATTAGTTAAAACTGTTCAATCTGACAACTGCTTCAGTTACTAACATTACAACAAAAGCAACTAATATCACTGTTGAAGCAACAAACATTTTTTAAAAAATATTACACTTGTTCATACATGAAGGGTCCTACTTTAGGAACAAGCCTTATGGTAGATAAACTAATAACTTTGTTGTGTTTTGTTTATTGTAGGAGTATTACAACTGTTCGTGTCTGACGGGTGCTGTATCAGGGACAAACATCACAGCTACAGCAGAGACAACAGTTAAGAGTGGTAAATGTACAGAAGAATGTAACCTGATATATGTCTTCCTGGCACTGCTGCTGCTTGGTATATTTTCACGGTTTCTACTAATCCCAGCTGCCGTATCCGTAACACTAAGGTAAGCTTACAAATTATAAACAAACATACTAAACCATGAACATTATAAGTGCACAACTCACAGATTTTATCCTGTAGAACGATTAGGTTGCCGTGTTCCTCAATATATGGATGCAACATATATATCGTATTGAAATTTCTATACATTCCCCAAAAACAAAGTGAAACGAGACGTTTCTGTCGTTGTTTAATTTTAAGGTTGTAATAAATATGTATATTTTGAATGAAACCCGTTTTACAAGTTAACATCTTTTTGTTCTCTTCACGTTTTCGCGTGCATTATTGTGCTTATGTAATCGATAATTTTATCGGAATGAAAATGTGTCCATGGTAAAATTTATTCGACAGAATAAATGTCATTGCTTAATCCCTTAAATATTATCCACGGATATAATTTACCAATACCCATGGAACAAATCTCATTAGCAAATATTATCCTAGGAAAATATTTCATTGGGGATAAAATATAATGTTACACTTATTTACTATTTGGTACACTATCAAATGGTTGTTGACCTTTTTTATACGATATGTACAGAAAAAAAGTTGAATGAATGGCCCAGGTAGTTTGTCCTTTTTTGACGTCAGCGAAGAAACGGGTTTGCAAATTAGTTTTAAGGCGGCAATATCTAGCGTTTGTCTATGATTGAATTTGTCATAAATTTGTAACAAAAATAACATTTGGAAATATCTTAACGCATATTTCTAGCCTTTAAACATGTAACAAAATTAACATTTGGAAATATCATAACGCCTGTATTTGATATAAGCTAAAAGTGTTCGCAACCGTTATGATGACTTCGAGTTTTCTAACCATGATATAAAAATAACGATATGTTTACCTATTTACAGATGCATTAAAGAGAAACAGAAAACTTTTGGTCTTGGTGTACAGTGGTTCGTTGTAAGATTAGTTGGTAAGCATTTTTTAATTATTTGAAATTTACCAAAATTAATTTTCAAATATTAAGTTTACATAAAACGTGGTAAAGTCCTTCTTATATTTTCACAATAAAATAACATTTGGCTTTCATCATCAAGTCTTTGCTATATATATGAAACTGGTTTATTTAAAATTGGAGAAAGCACAATTGAACTGTTTTATCGTAAGTAATGAATTCGGAAGGATGTCAGAAAAGCTGAAAGCTTTATTTCCAAAAGAATTTTGACTGATATTTTTTTTAACAATTGTCAATTTCAAAACTGTACATGGAATGTAATAGGTTTATCATTTATCTTCTCAAACAACCCGACGATGCAAGTCAAGGCTTAAATTAGCATTTTTCGTAAGTTTAAAAAAGCCAAAACGATTTATGGATAAATAATTCAGTTTTGTTTTATTTCAGGAACTATACCGGGACCAGTATTATTTGGTGGTGTTATTGACGGTTCATGTTTGGTTTGGCAAGAAAAATGTGGAGAAAATTCTTCGTGTTGGATTTACAATAATGGCTTATTAAGTCAGAACTTTTTTGTAATACTTGTTTCTGTAAAAATATGCACTTCATTATTTTTTATAATAGCTTTTAAAATATATAAAAAACCGGTTGGTAAAAATGCACAAATCGGAAGTACTATGGTGAAAACAGGAAGTGACGTCACCGATAACCAAACCGAGGGTGATGTTATAAGCAGAAGTTTTGATGAACACAACAGCGTTACCTAAAAGACATATGCATATCTTATTTTTTGAAACATTGTTTTTTTTTTCTTAAAACGTCTCTTGGTGTGATATTTATAAAAACTATGACAATTAAATGAATATCATTTTTAATACATGTACTTTAAAACTTTAAAATTGTGATATATTATATTATGCAATTGTTAATTGTTATATTTGAATAAATAAATATTTATTTATGATTTGGGTTATTTGTTTCTTGAGTATCTTGGAGTGGAATAAGGTAGAACAATGGAGTTTAACGCCCCAGTCAAGATTCTTTCATTATATCTAGGCGATCAGTTCTAAAACGATAGATCAAACCGGAGTAACTGGAGATAATTACAAGTTTCGATAAGCGATAAACCGTACAAGCGTTCGTTTAGAAACTTCGGTTGTCAGTAAAAAGAATGTCATTATAAACTTAGAAAGCATCCATAATTAGAATAATGACATGACCCATTAATTACTAGTGTGGCGACACCTTTAGGGGTTTCACGGGAAAGAATGGAACAATCTAGAGGATTTCTTTGCATCTGCAAAAGTTTAGTAGAGCTCATCTACAGCACTTGCCTCTCAAAAGTTAAACACTGACCTAACGAATTAGTGCCGAAACTTCGAGAAACCGAGCTTTGTTTACTATGTGTTTAAGCATTCTATTATATTTCTTACGGCAGATAACGCACCATAATAACGTCTAGTAACGCCACCTTAACAACCGTCAGTGTCAAAAAAACTGACATGGCTTCTTGCCGTTGAAGGCATCTTGAGGTGCCGTTCGCTGATTGGATAACTATAATGATATGCAGAAATCGCACGTGCAACTTGGCGCACTTTGTGTATTGGAAGACAGGGTTGAATTTAAACATTAATTATAAAAATTTGTACGTAAAATAGGAAAATATTAAAATACCGTCGTTTTCTTAATATCTTAAATATCTTATTTTAGCCGACTTGCAAACCGTAAGTCATCAGTGGATAGTTCTACATAAATGATGAGAAAATATTTGCAGCTGCAATACATGAACCTGGCAAAAGCCCAAACCATCCATGAAAAAAAAGCAATTACATGTAGAATTTAACAATATGTACTTCTCAACATACACTATAATGTTTGTAATCAAAAACAAACATACCAATCCATGTCCGAATCACAATCCAGAAGCAAAGTAAAAACTTTGGAACTGACAAGTTAGGTTAGACACGTGAACTATTACCAAGGAAGTGAGGCCGGGTACTCCGGAAAGGTAAGCACCTCCTGTTTAGCTACCTACACTCGCTACGTGTTTTCACAAAATTGTGTGAAAGGAAATGGAACTATTGGACGTCAAACATATCATTGGCAATCCTGGACACAGAGACATCAAACTTGTTAACAATACTGTGATGACGGCCATAAAAAATTTTGGGAGCCTTGATAAGCCTAGGCATTCAATACCCCTGAGTCAATTATTTATATTCAAGCAGCCTACTTCGTTGTACAAAGTCCTCGTAGTCGCGTAGTGGGAACAAGCTCTACCAAAGCGTATTAATTGGGAAACAAATACATCATAAGCAGGAGAGGCAGGTGATGAATAATGTCTGAAGCCGCAATACATGGACCTGGCAAAAGCCAAAACCATCCAAGAATCCAAACAACGGAATATCATGATGACATAGTGAATATAGAGGAAACGCAATTACAATTGAACAATATGTACTTCTCAACAGATACTATAATATTTTTAACCAAGAAACGTACAAAATGTACCGTTTGATTTGATTTTCTAAGGCGTAATTCACTGACACAAACAGACGGGCTCTGACAATAGTTAATTAATAGCACCTAAACAATACAACTTGTATTACAAGTACAACCACCGATACCAATACTTTCATTGTACTCTATGACAATTTCGAAATATATACTTATTAGAAATTATCTCTATATACATTGTGTATAAACAATCTAGGTACTAGTTTCTTAAATCTCGAAATTTCCAAATTGATTTCTAGAAATGGAATCGATTTCAATGGAATTATCTACATTATTATTATTATTATTCTTATTATTATTAGTAGTAGTAGTAGTAAAAAGCGAAAAAACGTTATGCACTATAATTAGATCCCGAGATACACATGTAGGCATATGCAGCACGTTTCAACTGCATATAGAAATGTATATGGTACTCGATGATAATATTGAAAAATTTACATTGTCAGAAGTTTTCACTCTATTATATGTATACAAATATATACAATACGGGATGTGGTCATTGCAGACCATTAGACCTGTGCATAACGATTCCATTAGCAATATCGCCTCCAGATACGTGTGTTATTGTTAAGTTTGTGTCATATCTGAATACTTGGGAGTCAATAATTGAAATTATTTGCCCGCACCTCTATATAAGTGCGATAGTATACGTCATGGAAATATGGAATTTTTGAGTCATGTTTAATTTTTCAATTTTTTTAGGAATTATAAAATTTTGTTTGTGACGTATTTGAATATGTTTTATTTATGGTTGATTGTGATCTCTGTTACCACGGTTACTGGATATATTTTACCTGTTAAAAACCCGCTATACACTGGTAAGTGATAGTCTGACAATTAGGAATTAGGCATCTAAATATTAAATTTAATTTCCGGAAAAATAATTATTTTTAAAAATTCCTTTGTGATTTTGTGTCATTAAATTAATTTTGTCATGACCTTTTAAATATACGTAGACGATAAAAGTTGTTTATGGACAGTGTATACTTTGCAAAAACAAAACTAATGTTCACAAACATCATGTTTGTGACAGTAAATTACACTCTCTATCCAAATTAGGTATTGTTTCTTTGTCTTTTGCCTTTGTCAGTTTCGCTATTGCACAGAACATTTTTAGTTTGGATACATTTGATAACACTGTGTGTTTGGTAACAATGTGGCTGGTATCCTGGACCTTGGATACATTGTAATGTTTACATGTTCCTTTGGTAACATTTGGATACATTGCCATGTAAACACGTTCCCTTGGTAAATTGGTTGAATAATTGTAACTTTTCAAATATCAAATTCCATTTAAAAATATCATTCAATAAATTTAAATATGGTACATGACAATGTTGTACTTTTTCAGAATGCATTTTTAAAAAATAAAAACATTAAAAGTAGCACATGGCACAAACATAAATGTTTAGTGTAGGTACACAACATTGACCTGTCAGTTCAACCTTTTATTAGGAATATTCATATAGGCGGGTCCACCCAATACATGGGTAGTGTTAGGATTCACAGTTATTACTTATACACATTGCCTATGATTAGTGTTCACATCAGGTATACGAAATTTACACCCATGGCCCCTACTTACATAGAGGGCGCGGTGGCCGTCAGTCTTCAAATCCAGGGTCTCTCACCGCTGTGAGTTCGAGTCCCGCTCGGACCACATGTGGGAAAGTGAATTTTCCTTACCGTTGGCCTTTACTGATTCACCTGGTATCAGTATAATGGACTGGGGGAGTGGTACGCTTGTCTGCGGCGAACTGACTCTGTGAGCTAGCACGGTAAAGTCGCCCTGAGTGCTCGCTAGTACAAGACAGACCATATAACACACTCGCACTTCACATGCATACACAAAATTGTTCATAGATTAATCCATAGAGATTAATTAAATAGTTCTAGTCGCAAATAGCTGAAAAATTGCTGATGCGACGTTAAGCATCATTCAACCAACCAACCAACCCTATTACTTACATTTATTCGTCCATAATGAATATTTTAATCAAAGGTCAAGCGGACAGGTTTACCTATGTTGTTTACCTATATACACTATTTTTCTTACTCCAATTTTTGTATTCAGAGCGTGTGGTTGTTGGACATTTTCACCATCAACTTCGGCAGAGAAGATCCCAAGACTCGAACCCGACATTATTTCCTGAAAACATTCGTCTCCAGTTTACATTGAAAGGGGCATTAATTGACCTAAACTTGACCAAGAAGGAACAACCAAATCATCACGTGATCCAAGATGGCCAACACACTTACAGAGCTTCAGAGAGCATTATCCATCAGGTAAAACGAAATTAATAAAACACAAACATACCACTCCACATCCTAACCACAATTCTAAAGCAAGTAAAAACTTTGAAGTTGGCAAATTAAGTTGAACACGTGAACTTTCACCAGGGAAGTGAGACCAGGTGTTCCGATATGGTCACGGTAAGCACTCCTATGTATCTAGCTACGCCCGCCTCGTGTGTAATAAAATTTTAGAAAGGAAAGAAAAGAACATGAAACTATGGTATGTCAAATTTATGATGGATAATTTTAGATACAGAGACTTCATATATACTTGCCATCAATTTTTGATGACAATCATAAAACTTACTGAGGTTCTCACTGAGGTTCTTGATAAGCCTGGGCTTGCAATATCCTTGCTTCAACAATTTATTTTAAAACAGCTTGCTTCGTTGTATTGAGTCCCCGTAGTGGGACAAACTCTATCATAGCGTATTAATTGTGAAACAAATGCAATAACGTTATAACCACGAGGAACAGGGCATTTTGCTATATACATGTATTTTAATTAACTTTATTTTGTTCCAGGATCACGCAATATACCAGAATAAAACGCTAGGGGCCGCTATAACGATGAGGTGTCCATTCTTTGATTATCTAGACTGTGAAGTTGTAAGTATTTTCTCTCTCTCTCTCTCTCTCTCTCTCTCTCTCTCTCTCTCTCTCTCTTTGTATTCTAGGGGCCATTATAACGATGAGGTGTCCCTTCTTTGATTATCTAGACTGTGAAGTTGTAAGTATTCTCTCTCTCTCTCTCTCTCTCCTGTATTCTAGGGGCCATTATATAACGATGAGGTGTCCATTCTTTGATTATCTAGACTGTGAAGTTGTAAGTATTCTCTCTCTCTCTCTCTCTCTCTGTATTCTAGGGGCCGCTATAACGCGATGAGGTGTCCATTCTTTGATTTTCTCGTACCTCGGACAGAAAAATCTCACGCGCACACCAGTGCTAGATTTTTCTGTCTTGTCCAGTTTGTCTGGTACTGCCTCACGCGACAATTGAACAATCAGGATGACGTATCCGATCATTGCGCTTGACGTCATCATAACAAAGCGTTTCTTTATTTATTTTTCACATATGTGTTTTATTTTACTTTTTATTCAAAATATTTCATTGTCAAAGTTTTTTATATTTGCATTGAATACAAATCGTTGATATTTTAAAATTTTGAAGAGTTTTCGATGGGATTATTTTCAAAGGGCGGATTTGTACAATGCATTAGGTGCCCAAAGGAATGAAAGAGGCCCCATGAGGGTACGTGTTTTGTTTTGTATACGCAGTTATAAACACTTAAATGGTACGAGAAATAGAATCTATCACTTGTTTGTGACCGATACCGGTTGATCTCAGTCTCGGGTGCTGTGATGTAACATATCCCAATCTCGGCAAAGCCTCGATTGGGATATATGTTACATCACATCACCCTCGACTTAGATCAACCGGTATCGGTCACAGATAGGAGACAGATTCTATTAATCTAGACTGTGAAGTTGTAAGTATTCTCTCTCTCTCTCTCTCTCTCTCTCTCTCTCCTCTCTCTGTATTCTAGGGGCCGCTATAACGATGAGGTGTGTCCATTCTTTGATTATCTAGACTGTGAAGTTGTAAGTATTCTCTCTCTCTCTCTCTCTCTCTCTCTCTCTCTCTCTCTCTCTGTGTATTCTAGGGGCCGCTATAACGACGAGGTGTCCCTTCTTTGTTATCTAGACTGTGAAGTTGTAAGTATTCTCTCTCTCTCTCTCTCTCTCTCTCTGTGTATTCTAGGGGCCGCTATAACGACGAGGTGTCCCTTCTTTGATTATCTAGACTGTGAAGTTGTAAGTATTCTCTCTCTCTCTCTCTCTCTCTCTCTCTCTCTGTGTATTCTAGGGCCGCTATAACGACGAGGTGTCCCTTCTTTGATTATCTAGATTGTGAAGTTGTAAAAATTCTCTCTCTCTCTCTCTCTCTCTCTCTCTCTCTCTCTCTCTCTCTCTCTCTCTTTGTATTCTAGGGGCCGCTATATCTAGATTGTGAAGTTGTGAGTACTCTCTCTCTCTCTCTCTCTGGGGGGCCGCTATAACGATGAGGTCTCCATTCTTTGATTATTTAGACTCTCTGTTCTAAGGGCCGTTATAACAATGAGTTGTCTTTGTTTTCATTTCCAGCATGGAACATTCAAACACAAGAATGGATTATTCCGTTTAGAACCAACTGATAGCGAACTGAAAACTGTGTATGAAATAAACCAAATATCACCAAAAAATCACAAAGCAGCTAGTGTGGCCGATTCTGTAACTAAATCAGGTAGGTATCGAATGTTAATATCTTTGACTTGCAGATATTGTCATTGCAATTCCATGTTTCAAAGACACTGCTTTCTAATATTTGCAACTGATTAAAAAATCATGAGCGTCATCACACTCTTCTCTATAAATATATATAAGTTTGTGTCGAAAATCAAATTAGAAATCACATTGTCTAAGGTAACAAGGCAATCGAAAACCAGTAGTTTATTTATTATTTGTCTGAATATGTCTCGATTGCTCGGATATTTTGTTTGCAGCTTAAAGTTCTTGAAATCGCTGGCGTTGGCACCGGAGTTGATTGACGTAATTCCGCCCCAGGAAAGAATTTTTGCGCTTATAATGACGCTGTTACTCTTGGATAGTGGAGGAAACTGGAGTCAGGAGTTTATTATTTGTCTGAATATATCTTGATTGCTCGAATATTTTGTTTGCAATTTCAAGTTCTTGCATTGGCCATTTGAGTTGATTGACGTTTAAAGTGTTTTCCGCCCAAAGGCAAGATTCTTACGCTTATAATGACGCTGCTAACTCTGGATTGTGGAGGAAACCGAAGTACCCAGAAAACTTACTTTCGGCAATGGAATTGACACACTTCTCGCACTAGAATCTATCCAAGTAAGATTCCAACTAATGAGAGGCGTGGGATTGGTAATCACGTGCTTAAGACCACTTTTCAAGACGCTCTTTGGCTAGTGCATGGTTGTTTTTTTTTAGAATAAGTATTATAATATTTGTACTTCATTATTTTAGCTTTAGATGCATTAGAAAAGAAGATCAAAAATTTTAAAAGAGAAAATCTGAAAACAGCAAACTTGACCTCGAAGTCAAGGTCAAAAAGAGACGCAACAACTCCCGGAACTTACGTCATTGAAATGGCATTATGGTTTGACGACACTATATGGAACCAGTAAGTAAAATGTGTGCCGTTATGTGTGCATCTGTATGTGTAATTAATTATTTAATTATTTATTTATTTATGAATGAATGAATGAAAATTTATTTACTTATTTACTTAGTTTACATTAGCATTCATTCCATAAAAGCCTTTTATGTGTATTATATATATTTTTTATTTAATGATATCTATTAATTATAATTATATTAATTTTAAAACAGCTTTAATAAGTTTTGCTCAGTTTTACCATTGTCAAACATAATGCCGTTAATGGCCGACATTTAGCAGTGTAACCACTATTGTTAAGGTTATGGTTTATTATTATTATTATTATTATTATTATTATTATTATTATTAATATTATTCCCCACCACAATAGGTGGGGAATCATATTGTTTTCGTTCTGTTTCTTCTTATTATTATTCTGAATCCTATTATTAGTTAAGGTGTAATATACGGAATAAATCTCGTGTATAGAATTTATAGGATGGAAAGAGTAAAGCGTCTGAGTGATCAAGATTAACAACACTTTTATATTCTGGGTCGGTTGGAAATAAAACCCTAGTAGAATTTTTCACCGGATATATGCCATATATTATTTATGGATGGTAGGGAATCATACGTAACTGGTATCCCAGTTACAATTTCCAGTTATTATTATTGTTGTTGCATTTTATTTGGCAACTTCTTAATATTTGCAATTTATTTATCAAGAGACTAGTTAACATAAGAGTTTAACTTTTTTCCAGAATCATGATTTTGTAAAATTTACAATGTTTTATACCAAATATAGTTATATCTTGAATAAAATATCGTTTGTACTAAAGTTATTGTTTTTACCACACCGCTGGATATTTACCCCAGTACTCGTCTAAAGTCGAGCGTTTTATGATCAATGGTCGCAAAGAAATGTATCTACCTTTTCTTATTTGTCTGTTAATTGCGTTAGCTATTGTCTTGGTCGTTTTCAGATACAAAATTCGTTCTTCTGGTTTTGTGTTCTCAGTGGTTGCGTCGCTCATATGCCGAATTATCTGCCTTAACGATGTAAATCGTTTTTATCTTGCTACCAACGTAAAAATACAAAAAAATGATTAACCGTCGTCCAGGCTAATGCAAATAATTTGGCCTACGTTGGTCGTTCCAATATTTTTTATTTATAACATTTTTTTTTCATTTTAGATTTCTGGCACTTAATAGCCAGAATACAACATCCGCTGAAGCTGATCTTAACGTATTTGCAGTTGGAATTATGAACGAGGTAAGTTTTATTTTTTTTTTCATGGAGGGGATGACTTACAATACTAATAAAACGCCTTCAAACTTCACTTCTTATCTTGTTTTGTTTAGATTAAACAATATTTATTCATCATTAAATACAAATAATACAACACAAATCAAACTTTAAACTGAATTCAGGAACAAGCGCTTGCTTATTTAAACCCTTCAATAGAACAACTGTACAACATAATGTAAAACAACCTTTATTGTCAACTGCAAACCCCAAACCAATTCAATAAGACGCTATTTCGCGATTTGCACTTTGGGTTTACAGTGAAACAATAAAGGTTGTTCTACAGTAATTCAGAATACAATCCTGCTTTGTTTTACATAATGCAGAGCATTAAACCAAAATATATATAACTAGAAAAACTGTGTGCCACAAGCTCACAAAAAATACCCCCTCCCCCGCTCCCAAAAATCCATCGGATCAAATTTTTAAATAGGAGGTTCACATCTACATTATATCACAAAGATTGTGTGAAAGTATCGTGAAAATCCATTGAAGGGTTTAGGAGGAGTTGCGGATAAGAGATAGGTATCCTAAGGTGTAACGGAAGGACGGATAAACACATGGACGGACACCCCTATCACTATATACCCCCCCCCCCACTTTTTCAGCAGGGGGGGGGGGTATAATAAAAATGTCTTTGCTTTTTGTTAATGTTTATTTGATACTTATATTATGTCTAACCTGCTTTTTATGCTAAAACTCTTAAACTTACTGAACAAATGGTGCAATGAATTACGACTGTTTTGAACATTTGATGTTTTAGTTTGGTTTTGCGTTTTAAATGCATATTGTATGCGGTTTATTATTTTTTATATTTTTTATATTTGTGGTAAACATTTATGTATGCTGCTTTTATGAAATTCAGTCATCCAAGACTTTAGTCAGACTAATTAGACCACTAAACCCCCATTTTATTTTTTTTTTACTTGTTGGGTGTGGGGGGGGGGTTGTTGTTGTGGTCTTACAGCTTCTATAATTGAATTCTTGAAATTTCTGGCAATTGAAGAGAAATCAGAAAGAAAACCTGATATTTCTACCGATATCGATGGATTTTAATTAAAAGTAAGGCATGGATCGGTAGAATATTGTTTTAGGAAATGTTCCATGTTGTCAGCAAGAGCGAGGCAAGAAAATACTGAAAGTTATCGACGCGTGTTTTCGTTCCTGCCGTTTTCGCCAGAAATTTCAAGAATTCAATAATGGAAGTTGTCAGACCACAACCTCCTAACAAGTAAAAAATTAAAATGTGGATTTAGTGGTCTGATAAGTCGGACTACCAAGACTTTTAAAGTGATTAATTGAAGCGTTTTATAACACAAGTCTTGGTTTTATGCAGATTGAGAGACAAAACTACACAAACTCAGTATATTTTGATTACTTTTCTCTCCATCATTAGGTTGATGTCAGACTTCAGAATATGCAAGGAAAGATAAACGAGTATGGACTTAAATTTCTCTTTGATTGTAATGCTATGCTTAACTACGTCAGAATATGCAAGGTATGTATCGGATAAAGGCATTAGCCGCGGTACCACGTGATCAATACCGCTTAATGTTTGTGCGGAACGTTTTGGAAAACGTTAACGTCGCGAATTTCCGTAATAACATCATTTTATGTGAATACGTTACATTATGCTAATCCGAAAAAAGTGTTCCACACAAGCGTTTGAGGGTATAACACGGCACAGCGGCGAGCCCAATTTAAAAAAAGCCAGATTAACCATCCCTCCCTAGCAACGTACATATACACACTGGTGCATTTGTTTATATCCCTGTAATGAAAGTTGATATATTTTTGGTATATAGAGGAATCACCATACCAGTATGTCTATGCCCCCCCCCCCCATACCGTGCCAGTTCCATAACTCCCCTAACTATAGAGTGATTTTGGTGAAACCTGGCACAAATGTGCATCATGAACAGTTGTGTCGCATAATCAAATTGTGTGTGCATACCAAAGATCAAGGACACAATGTAATCCGTATTGATGTTAGGGACGGGAATATATCACGGTGGCGAACCTACGTCATAGACGCGACTTCGTAAACACAACAATGGCGGCCAAACGATCGATTCGCGGTGAGTTTTAACTGAATTTCCATACTTCCCAACGGTTTATAGTTATCTCAATGTGCCTAAAGAAGGCAGAATAACTTCACGAACGATCGGTTGATGTATATATATTCTTAGAGCTGCTAGTTTTTTCAAACATTCGCGTCAAAGTAAAATTTTGTACCACGATGTCGGGCACACTTTTCACGACGGCAAAGGAAAAAGTTGTATTTTCACCATTTAAACCCGTCCTACTGACTATAATGTTACAAATGGGATATGAATAAACGAAAGGTAATATGTATCAAAGGAAAAAGTCCAAAAACTGGGCCTAATAACGGCTATTTTAGCATTTTTGGTTTATTGTAGTCGTGCACACTCTGCAAAACTCCTTGCAACTTATGTTGTCGTGCACACATAATATTTATAAAAACAAACATCAACAGAAATAATATTCAAGGAAGATAATATTAATGGTATCTGTCACATCCCCATAGCATATATACATGTACAAGCCAAGTTCAACATGCCCAAATCCATATAAATCATTAGTAAAATTTGTCACAGTCAAAACAGCTATACCCATAAATACTGTGCATACTGAAAGGTATAGTTTGACTTGCCGATTGCACAAAATTTGTATCCCCCATAGCTCAAATTTCTGACAAATAGCAATTTAAAAATCAGCACGTGTCAAAGTTGTAATATTAGCAAATGTTGCCTAAAATAGGAGCTGCACATCCTTCTTATAAAAGACTGTCGCCAAATCATTTCACTCCACAAACAGAAATATAGATGACGTTTTATCTCTGAAAAATCCGAAATTTTGAGAATACGTGAAAGGCATACATCCTTAAAATACGACAGATTTTCCAAGTTCTGCTTCATATTTGGACTTGTACCTCAATTATGACATTCACTAAAGGCTACATTTAAAGCTACATGTAAATGACGACGTGATGACTTCAATTTAATTGTCAACTTTCTGTTTCTTTGCAACAATATACTTGCTTCTCTTGCGTATGGTGTATTTTTAGAGCTTTTTCCCACTTCAGGAACTTTATACAGTAAAACACGTTTATAACGAAGCCCTGGGTACTCTATTTTTAACTTCGTTATAAAGCGACTTCGCTATATTGTCATAAAAAGACATATATAGTCCAATATTTTACAAGCAAATTGCTTACAAATAAATCAAGATCCTTATAAAGTTTTAAAGCCGCCATCAAAATAGTGTTGATAAGTATGATGTCACTGTATCTGTATCCAAAATTACCCTGGATACATTGGACGTTCTATAGTTCCATGTTACTTCCATATTGAATTTTGATTACGCACGTGGATGGCGTATGTAGCTAGTTAAACAGAAGACGCTTTTTTGGTGGAAGTTCATATATTTATCCTAATTTGTCAGTTTTAATTTTGCTTTTGAATTATAATTTGGACATGGATTGGTATGTTTGTCTTTGATAGGTATGTTTGTTTTTATTATACATGCAAAAGTCTGCCAGACAACTACTTCCTGTTTCCCGACTTATTTTTTTTTTACGTTTACGATGGTTGAAGATAAAAGGGAAGCATACTATGTGAGCTACTGATCACAGATTTCTTTTGGCTATATGGCACCGAATCATCAGTTGAAAAGGAAACCTTATTTTGTGGTATAAACCACAGCAGTCGTGATGTAGACCTCTTAGAGGTTGAAGAAGTAGGATAATCACAACAACAAACACAACAACAATTGAAGTCTGGACTCCATTCTGTGTAGATTTCTTTAATTCATTTTAAACACATGACGCTGTCTTCAAATTTTTCAAATTGAAATTTTCCTATTCTTCTTACTACAAATTTTAAATCGGGAAAGGTTGTCAAGATTATTTCACCAGAGCATTGCAAATTTTAATTAAATAATAAATGTTCTATTCTACCTTTACTTTTGAATGTCGAAGGTTTAACTTCAGGTTTTCTTTAGATTATGTAACAAAAACTCTTTTTGGAGTTATTTTTTTAATCAACGGAAGGAGAAGCTGTTTACTAAATAAAATACGGTTTTTGCTGGAGAAGGAAGCCCGATCCTGACACGCTTATTGAAGGGAGACCTTTCTATTGCACCAATGACCTTTAAGGTACTCTAAGATACGTTTTTACTGCTATTTAAAAATTCCTTATATTGACTCATTTCAAGTAAAACATTTATAATGACAGTGAAAACCATTCTGGATGGTTTTTTTAATAAATATTATGTGTGCACGACAACATAAGTTGCAAGGAGTTTTGCAGAGTGTGCACGACTACAATAAACCAAAAATGCTAAAATAGCCGTTATTAGGCCCAGTTTTTGGACTTTTTCCTTTGATACATATTACCTTTCGTTTATTCATATCCCATTTGTAACATTATAGTCAGTAGGACGGGTTTAAATGGTGAAATACAACTTTTTCCTTTGCCGTCGTGAAAAGTGTGCCCGACATCGTGGTACAAAATTTTACTTTGACGCGAATGTTTGAAAAAACTAGCAGCTCTAAGAATATATATACATCAACCGATCGTTCGTGAAGTTATTCTGCCTTCTTTAGGCACATTGAGATAACTATAAACCGTTGGGAAGTATGGAAATTCAGTTAAAACTCACCGCGAGTCGATCGTTTGGCCGCCATTGTTGTGTTTACGAAGTCGCGTCTATGACGTAGGTTCGCCACCGTGTATATGATGTTAATAAATTTTAGTTCTACGAGAGCGAGATCGAACATAAATTTTATTGACACGTACCACTGCGGTGGCTCAGTTGATAGAGTACTCGCTCCGTAAGTGGGAGGTCATGGGTTCGATCCCCGGCCGGGTCAATGTTCTTTCGGATGGGAACTTAAATTAAACGAGGTACCGTGTCACGGTGGACTTTGCACGCTGAAGAATCCTGCTGTATAATGCCATCAGCGCAACGCACAGGCAAAATTTCTGCACCTTCGCCTATAGCTGGCGACGTCTCGATATAAGTGAAATATTCTTGACTGGGACGTTAAACACCATAACTCAACTCAACTCAATTTTATTGACACCGTATATTCTTAAAATTCACAACATTCTATAATCAAAATCAATTAAATCAGTTCATGTTCAACAAAATAACAACACTGAAAGTTGGCAAATTTAGCCAAAAACCTAAACCTCAACTAGGGAAATGAGACCGGGTGCTTAGAAAAGCTAAGGTCCTCATCTTTACCTCGTTACGCGGCTGACTCGTGTGCAATAACTAATTTTATCTTTTTTCAATGAAATATTATTTAACTGTAAGTTGCCTAAATTGTGTGCACTAACTCTTAATGATTTATTCAATCTTTCAGCTTGCGTCACAGTGTTTGTGGTCATCAAATAATGTTGTCAACGGTAAGATAGAGGCCGATACAGATGCTGTAATTGCCAGCTTCATCAATGAAATCGGATCAGTACCCATTGGTTATGATTCCATTGCCGGCGTCACATTGTAAGTATCCCAATTTGAATACTTACTTACTTTTCATCTTCATCCCCACTGGGACATAAGGCACCAACAGGCGTCCTCCCTTTGTCTCTGTCCTTTGTCATATGTTTGGCTTGCCCCCGGGTGTACCCCAGCTCCTGTAGTTCTATTTGAATGGTTCTCCTCCAGATGGTACGAATTCCACCAGGCTGTCTTTTTTCCGGTGGTGTCAAATTCCATGTTGTTTTAAATATTCTCTCATTGGGCATTCTCATTACATGGCCTAACCATCTAAGGTGGAACAAGTAAATTTAGTTAATTAGGATCCCCGACCAGCAGGTTCTTTTTTTGTGATTTGCACTTATTTTCAAAGGGCAATAACTCCCAGGGAAATGAACAAGCCAATGATGTGCGCATCTCCTATGGAAGTTGATGCTTTGAACCAAGTTTCACGAAAAAGTGATTCATTATTTTGGAAGTATGGGAGAAAAGATGGACGGAAGAAAGGCGGTGGATTAATACACGTTAAGTAATGGTGTTTTACGTCCCAGTTAAGAACATTTCACTTTTATCGAGACATCACCAGATATAGATGAAGTGAAAGAAATTTTGACCTTTGCAGTGCACACAGCAGGGCAATGTGCAGACAGGGTCTCACCCGTGACATTCATTTCTAAATGTTGAGTACTTGGCGAAAGAATAGTTATTGCCTATTTCCAGGTCTTGGTAAAACCCGGCAAAGGTTCGAACCTACGCCCCCAACACACAAAGCATGTGCACTCTTCCAATTGAGGTTCTGAAGAGGTCTATGTATTATCAAAATTCTCTCACAAGACAGGGACCCCGATGGGCTAAAGAACCTCTCGCCGCCTAGGCTCGAATTTCACTCTGGGAGACCCCACTAAGATAAGATGTCAGTTCGTTTGATAAATACATGTATACATAAAGGCGGTGTTTCAAGGGTACTCAGGTTTCCTCCACAATTCCAGAGCTGGCCTCTTTCAATCCTGTTGATATCCCAGTTATAATCTCTAGTTTTTTATTTTTTTATTTAGGTATGAATGCAGGGATACTAAGTCAAGCCATGACGAATTTATTGGTAAGTTAATTAAAATTATCAATATGTTCTATGTCCCTATAAATGTTCTTAAGTGTCTTAAATCCCACAGTCACACATTCACGGATCACCTCGCCGGATTAGCTACGGATACGATCCGGCATCATCCGTGGTATTCTGTAGTGGACCGTAGTTTTGCGTATAGTAACCGTAGTCATACATAGTCAATGTAGTGGTATTTCTATATCCGTGACAATTTTTTTGAACATGTTCAAAATTTGACCACGGATCAAACAACCGTAGTGGAAAGAACTGATCTGTTATAGTCCCCATCAAAACCTATTAACCCGTGCTTATCAGTAAGCCCGAACTCGTCAAGGATTTATACGGTTAGATACGGTTAACTACGTAGTAGTGCGTCCGTATCGGATCCGTGCCGGGCTACGGAAATTGGCTTTTACGGGGTCATCCGTGAAATTTAATCCGTAGTGTTACCGTGAATGTGTGACTGGGACATTAAACTGAGGGTCCCAAAATTTCCTGCATTTAATTGTTAACCTATTTATTGGAAGGATATGGCTTTAACAGCATGATTTATGAAGTAAAACTATATACTCGCTATGTCATTTTTAAATGTACAGTCAAACCTGTCTATAAAGGACACCCAAGGAAACCAGTAAAAGTGACCTCTAAGGGCAGGTGGCCTTTTTATACGGGTTCAAATAATATGAATAAAAAAAATGGTATAAAATTCTGCTACCCTATATAAGCAGGTGACCCTATAATATAGAGGTGGTCCCTAAAGCAGGTTGGGCTGTACACTATTTTAATAATTTTCCCGTTTTTGACCGTTTTTACACATGTTTGGAGGCGTTTTCTTAAAGAAATGACAGTTTCTCCATCAACCTTGTTTCATATTTCTAGCTCTCACGAACCTGAATAAAAATAGAGCAAAATAACTATTTTATGTTAGTGTCAATATAATCATGTTTTAACCAATTTTGTTGTCATTTTTGGTAAAACAATAATGAAGAATTTTTGTTGATAAAGGACTTTTTAGATTTTTAAGAACAAGGAAAATTTATTTTCATCTATTGTTAGATAAACAATTTTTAAAATGCATACCAAAGAGTTTTGTAACGCTATAAAAGGTATAGGATGTACATTAAATTTGTAAAGTCAATTTGCCCCATTTTCTCATTCCTTGATGACGCCATTGGCCTTTTTCAGTTATAGATCACTCAAAAACCACTTATGATAAATACATAGTTCTTTCACACAATCTAATGGGATCATAGTTATTCTTAAATAATTTACAATTTTTACTATTATTACATATTTCGGAAATTATATTAAACGAAATTTGAACGAGACTTGGAATATCTCCATAAAAATGTATTGAATCAGAATTCGAACATTCCACCTTCTGTCTTGTTGAAGATATAAATCTATTCCGAATCGCTGTTTTTTGTGACAATGAGTAATGCTTTATTCCAATAGAACATCAAATACTAGTAACTCGAATACAGTTTGACATTGTTCACTCACTTATGCCTTGTCGTAACTGAAAATGTGTGTGCTTCTCCGCGATTGTCATGAAGTATTTCTGTAGAAAGGAAAACGTTGGCGCTGTAGCATTGTTTTTTACTGGGAGTGATGTCCTCCATGATGTCGTGCAACAGGATCCGCCATTTGCCTAGTTTTTCAAAATGCTAAATCCCAATAGCGTCAACGTTTTGCTCTGTGCAAAAATATTATGATCAAATCTCGGATTTGAATATAGATTTCCTGTAACGACTAAGTAAATGAAAAATATCAATCTTAATTTAACTTAATTTGATTCGCAATGGGAATAAAGCATAACTCACTGTCATAAACACAGCGACTCTTTTACTCTGATAATGGTCATAAAAACCTTCAATGCACGTTATTGAATTCCTTGTAGACAAGGCTTCTAGAGTTGAGTTGAGTAATGTTCTTTAACGTCGCAGTCAAGAATATTTCACTTATATTGAAACATCGCCAGTTATAGACGAAAGTGCAGAAATTTTGCCTGTGCGTTGCGCTGATGGCATTATACAGCAGGGTTATTAATCGTGCCAAGTCTTTCGTGACATAGGACCTCGTTCCCATCCGAAAGAACCGTGACTTTTATTTCGCAATGCTGAGTGCTTGGCGAAAGAACAGTCACTACCCACTTTCAATATTGGGTCAGACGCGGCCGGGGTTCGAACCCATGACCTCCCACTTACGTAGCGAGCACTCTACCAACTGAGCTTCCTCAGTGGTTGACAAGAATTACAGATGTCTGGAAGATTTTTCAAAACAGTGAAATTCAATGGGTTTGTATACGATTAATTTATGTAGAAATTATGGTATCTGATTGTGATTGCTTGATTGTACGTAGAGTATAAATATTTTTTACCGAACACATGTACTGGGATATTGTGGGTTCGAACCTCTGGCCGGGTTCTGATAAGAATTGAAAATAGTTTGTTTTTTTCGCCAAGCACTCGTCATTTAAAAATCAAAGTGACGGGATCCTTCGAAAAAAGGCCTTAAAACTTAACTTTTGCGTCACGAGAGGTGTGACACGCTAAAGAACCCTCGGTTTACATTGCCCTAAATCCCTTGAAAGGTAAAAATGTCTGCTACTTCGCCTACAGCTGGTGACGCCTCGATTTTAGTGAAGTATTCTTGACCGAGACGAAAGATTTAATGCAATCAATCAATCAATCAATCAATCAATCAATCAATCAATCAATCAATCAATCAATCAACCGCTAATAATTATGCCTAATATTGACCTAATCACTCTGCCATCAGAATGTAGACGACGTTTAGTGGCGTAATGCTGCTTCAAAAACACTTTTGTTTCATGTCAACTTAGCTTACATATAACTAACCATATATTTACAGGTATATATTTTTATCAAGACACAATGTGTACGGCATCAGGATCAAGACTCGTAGCGTCAATCGTAAATGCACAGAACGGAGCTACTGGATTTAATCTTGCACACATGATTGCCCATCAGTATGTATTAAATGGAGTTCGCCAATGTACCATGCGATACCCCATAACGATTCTGCGGATATGGGATCACATGCCGATGGTTTTCTCTTGTTATTCCTACTCCGGTAGACCCTTGTTGTGAAAATCCAAAGGATTCAATCTCGAACACATGTTTGCAATCAGTATTATTAAATGGAGTTCGACAGTGTACCAAGTGATACACCATAACGATTCTGCGGAGATGGAATCACATGCCGATGGTTTTCTCTTGTAATTCCTACTCGGACAGATCCTAGTTGTTAAAGTCCAAAGATGTTGAATAAATTAAAGAAAACAGAAGCCAACATTTATATTACCATATCCACCTAAAGCAATTCTTTATACGATTAAGCAAATCCAAGAATTTTCAGAAAAGAATTATATTTTTGCAAGGAATAGTTATTGAACTTAGCAGTACTGATGAGGAATTTTATCCCGAAACGACTGTCTGGTGCTGTAAAATGAAAACTGATTTAGTAAAACTTACAATTTAATCATCACTCGCTATATGAAACTCTTTTCTACGACTGACGTAGTTAAAGTGAAAAAGTTTATTCATGGCGTATGAACGTAATAATGCGCAAACTTCACAAATAGTTCCAATAGATATTTCTACTTAGGCGTATTCTGATTAATCTGATAAATCGACATTCACAAAAATATATATTTGGAATATAAGAATTTACGTTTGTTTTTTAATCGTTCATCAAGGTATGAAATGTTAAAAATGTCAGGGGCAAATCACCCTTTAACTGCTTCGCAATTTTTGTGATTTGTCACAGCCTGCTTTATCAGTTGATACCTTAATGAACGATTAAAAAACAAAGGTCAATCCTTAAATAAACACATCTTATTCTATATTATAGATTGGGAGCGAAGGGAGATGCTGTGGACGCCAACTGTACAGAATCTGATAATTTTATTACTTCAAAACAATGGAGTGTAACGACTAACAGTTCTCTTGCTACTAACCCCTTCACCTGGTCATACTGCACCTTACAACGGCTTAAAACCTATATCGCGTAAGTATTTGTTACTTTGCCAAAACATTGCTACTAACCCCTTTACCTGGTCACACTGCGCCTTACAACGACTGAAAACCTACATCGCGTAAGTATTTGTTTTACTTTGCCAAAACATTGCTACTAACCCCTTCACTTGGTCATAATGCGCCTTACAACGGCTTAAAACCTATATCGCGTAAGTATTCGTTACTTTGCCAAAACATTGCTACTAACCCCTTTACCTGGTCACACTGCGTCTTACAGCGACTGAAAATCTATATCGCGTAAGTATTTGTTACTTTGCCAAAACATTGCTACTAACCCCTTTACCTGGTCATACTGCGCCTTACAACGACTGAAAACCTACATCGCGTAAGTATTTGTTTTACTTTGCCAAAACATTGCTACTAACCCCTTCACTTGGTCATAATGCGCCTTACAACGACTGAAAACCTATATCGCGTAAGTATTTGTTTTACTTTGGCAAAACATTGCTACTAACCCCTTCACCTGGTCATACTGCGCCTTACAACGGCTGAAAACTTATATCGCGTAATTATTTGTTTTACTTTGCCAAAACATTGCTACTTACCCCTTTACCTGGTCATACTGCGCCTTACAACGGCTGAAAACCTACATCGCGTAAGTATTTGTTTTACTTTGCCAAAACATTGCTACTTACCCCTTTACCTGGTCATACTGCGCCTTACAACGGCTTAAAACCTATATCGCGTAAGTATCTGTTACTTTGCCAAAACATTGCTACTAACCCCTTTACCTGGTCACACTGCGCCTTACAACGACTGAAAACCTATATCGCGTAAGTATTTGTTTTACTTTGCCAAAACATTGCTACTTACCCCTTTACCTGGTCATACTGCGCCTTACAACGGCTTAAAACCTATATCGCGTAAGTATTTGTAGTAATTTGCCAAAACTTTGCTACTAACCCCTTCACCTGGTCATACTGCGCCTTACAACGACTGAAAACCTATATCGCGTAAGTATTTGCCAAAACATTCCTACTGAAACCGCTTTACCTGGTCATACTGTGCCTTACAACGGCTTAAAACCTATATCGCGTAAGTATTTGTTTTACTTTGCCAAACATTGCTACTAACCCCTTTACCTGGACATACTGCGTCCTACAACGGCTGAAACCCTACATCTCGTGAATATTTGTTTTACTGTGCCAAAACATTGCTACTAACCCCTCACCTGGTCATACTGCGCCTTACAACGACTCAAAACCTACATCGCGTTAAGTATTTGTTTTACTTTGCCAAAACATTGCTACTAACCCCTTTACCTGGTCATACTGCGCCTTACAGCGACTGAAAACCTACATCGCGTAAGTATTTGCTTTAATTCGTCAGTTTTAGTTGTAAGAATTGGCAACAGAACCCTCTTCCGCTGGTCATATTTTGCCTTACAACGGCTTAAATCGTACGTCTCGTAAGTATTTGTTTTAATAAGCCAGCTCAAGTTGTAAGAATTGGCAACAATAACCCCAATAACCACGTCACCTGGTCAAACTGCGCCTAAAAAGCTACATCGGTTAAGTATTTGTTTTAATTAGCCAGTTTTAGGGACCAAACCTGGCAACAGCAACAACCATCCCTTAACTTCAGTCATACTGCGTCTTACAACGACTAACAACCTACATAAGTAAGTATATGTATTTGTGTTGTAGTGAGTGAATTTGAACATGTACCACACATTCTCAACAACCAAAGGTTCCATTTTTACGCAAGTACATGTATATCTATTAGTTTTGATTAACCTGTTTCAGTATTGCATTTTGTTAAAATTCGCACCAACCAACGATTCATTTTGTGTGTAAGTACTTATTTTCATTCAGTTAGTTTTTTAAGTTTGGTAACGTGTCAAAATTAAACAAACGACTCCTTTTCGCGAAAATATTCGTTTTAATCAGTCAGATTTAGTATTGGGTGTGTGTCAAAATCCGCGACAACTAATGGTTCCTTTTTCGCGAAAGTATTTGTTTTTGTTAGCCAGTTTTAGTATTGGGTCTGTCAAAATTAGAGACGATTCTTTTTAATTATACTGAATTAAATTCTGTATTCGGTAACCAGTTGTTTATATTAGCAAGTTTTACATTTGCAAAAATATGGCTCCTTTAACGTTGAGCACTTTGGTTCCGATCCCACTCATATTCAGGGACAGATTGTTGTGTCAACTCGGTTGCCGAAGGTAGGTTGTTTTCTCCGGGGGCAAACCGGTTTCTAACACCGGCACGGTATAAGTGAAAATAAATCTTGATTGTGGCGCACAATACCATTTAAATTGTTTTTGATAAGTATAGTGATTTTAGTTATAAGGTTTAAATTGGACTTATGTCAAAGTTTTCAACAACAAAAGGGTGCTTTCACAATACCATTACTTTACGCATTTTTTACAAAGATTTATTTAGGTTTAGT
Source organism: Anadara kagoshimensis (assembly GCA_021292105.1). Taxonomy (NCBI): domain Eukaryota; kingdom Metazoa; phylum Mollusca; class Bivalvia; order Arcoida; family Arcidae; genus Anadara; species Anadara kagoshimensis. Next base: position 9,584,162 of record CM037863.1, read on the forward strand.
CATTAATACTGTTTCTGACTAGTTTTATGGTTTAGGTCTTGTATGTCCGTAATTTTGAATGTTTATTTACGGATTTATGCAGATTTGACATTTTCCTCACTATGTTGTTTAGCTTTTTTAATTTGAGCACCCTGCCTCATCTCACTGGTGGAAGTTCACGTGTTTAAACTGATTTGCCAGAAAAAATTTGCTTTAAGATTGTGGTTTGGACATGAATCGACATGTTTGTTTTTGATTTGACATGGTTTCGGTACTTGGGCCTCTGGCTGTTGCCAAGTATCCGTTTTTCATTTTCAAATATCCGTCTTCTCTTTTGGCTATTTTGTGATCCTATTGAACTAGAATGTCATCGTATTCTTGGTTACATTGTTATGAAAACCATGTTATCTCCCACACTTCACCGAGTTATTCCGTTGGTTGCTAGATGTAAGATATCTCTTTCTCGTATCTCGGGCAGAAAAATCTCACGCGCACACCATTACTGCTTCACGCGACAATTCAACAATTGGGATGACGTATTCCATCATTGTGATTGACGTCATCAAAACAAAGCGTATTTTTATTTATTTTTTCAAATAAGTGTTTTATTTTAATTCTATTCAAAATAGTTCATTGTCAGAGTTGTTTTATATTTTCATTGAATACAAATCGTTGATATTTTAAAATGCATTAGGTGCCCGAGGAATGCTAGAGGCCCCGTGAGGGTACGATTTTTGTGTAGTACGTATCACAGTTATAAACACTTTAATGGTACGAGAAATAGAATCTGTCACCTGTATTTGACCGATACGCGTTGATCTCAGTCTCGGGTGATGTGATGTAACATATCCCAATCTCGACTGAGATCATACGGTATCGGTCACAAACAGGTGACACATTCTATTAGTCCAGATGTACATTTTTATTTTAGGAGGAAGGATATATCATGTCTGACACAGAATAATTTTGCAGCTGGACTGTACGCTCAGTACCACACTGCAGCCTTACTGGGTGAAGTCTATGATCTTGATAAACAATGTTCTCTAGAAACGGGAACCAGTGCTTCAACTTGGTGTGGGGTGAGTGTATTTATTTCTTTTTTGTTGATATGTGTGTACGGATGATGTATTGAAGTCCCAATCACACACACCTGTTGCCTAGAACCAGGAACCAGTACTTCAAGTTGTTGTGGGATGAGTGTATTTATTTGTTTATATCAATATTTTTCATGGGTGGGGTCCAACAAACAATCGTTATACTAATGGGCACAACCTGTGCACCATTTTTGCAGGATTTACGTTTCTCCTTTTTAATATGGATGGATACAGATTATCTTTTAATAATTTTAAATTTGTACAATATGTGAACGTGAAAAATCCTTGTGAACTGAAATAAAAGATACGGCTGATTCTGCAAGTTTTGCTTCAAATTTGGACTTATACACAATAAGCTACTACATGGCAAATTGATGACTTCAAGTATAGTATTGCAAACTTTACTTTTTATGCAGCAATATACCTGCCATTCTTGCTTATTATGTCTATGATTCAGAAGTGACAAGTTAGGTTAGACACGTGAACTTTCACCAGGGAAGTGAGGCCGGGTTCTCTGGAAGGGTAAGCATTTTCTGTTTAGCAAGCTACACCCGCCACGTGTGTAATCAAAATTGTGTGAAAGGAACATGGAACTATGAGATGTCAAATATATCTAGGGCAAACCTAGACACAGAGATATTATACTTATCAACAATATTGTGATAACGGCCATAAAACTTTTGAAAAAGCAATATCCTTGCGTCAACAATTTATTTGTAAGCAGCTTTGTTTAATGTTCCCGTAGTGGGAATAAGGTCAACCATAGCGTATTAATTGTGAAACAAATACACCATAAGCAGAAGAAGCAGGTATATTGCTGCATAGAAAAAGAATGTTGATAATGAAATATTGAAGTCATCAGGTTTGTGATACTACTTCAAATATAGCCTATAGTTGGCGTCATAATTGAGTAATAAATCTAATTATGATGCAGTATATATTTTCTTCCAGCTCACTGGGATATACGAGAATGACATTTACATTATCCCCAAACTAAGATACACAAAAATCCTTGTGTAAAAATATTGTATTTTATTTTATTTCAGACACGTCGAGAGGAAATATGTTACCAAGGATTGGAATGCACTGACCCGAATGCCGGAAACGCATGTGTTAGTTCCTCCGTATTCCCTTATAGTGGTACAAGATGTGACGTACCAGATACGTACCCAGTAAAGGTATTGTTTTCACTTTTTGGTGACAAATGTTACTTTTTGCATTTAAAATGTCTCAGAATATCGGCAGCAAATTTGATATAGGAATAACTGATAAAACATTAACATACTGATCCTTGCCAAAACCAAAGAGATATTGGGTTAGTTGTCTGTGAACTATTATGAAGTACCTACTATGGGCCATCAAAAAATGGTATTGGGTAAAATTCTCAAAAATGGTATTGGGTAAAATTTCCCTGAGGGGGGAACAGGGTGAATTGTCAATTTAAGGTCTGTCTATAAGTACACGCTTTTCATTTCCAAATATCCTCTTTCTGTTATAATAAAAACATACCAATTTCTGTCCATCCAAAATCTCAAAAAACGTACCAATACATGTCCATTCAAAATCTCAAAAAACATATTAATTCATGTCCATCCAAAATCTCAAAAAACATACCAATTCATGTCCATCCAAAATCTCAAAAGCAAAGTAACAACTATGAATCTGGCAAATTAGGTTGAACTCTTGAACTCGCATGAAAAACCCTAAAACCTTCAAATCAGAGAGGTCATATAAGAGGACAGTTTGTCAGGTCGGTTGCCGAAGGTCGGTGGTTTTCTCCGAGTATCCCGGTTTCCTTTAACAGTCCTAAAATGACCACCTCAATACTCAAACACAATTTAACAATTATCGCAAAGATCCATTTTAGTTATGTTGCTACCAATGTTTGTCACATTGAAGGCCTGGGACGACTTAAATCAAATATTTAATTCAAGAACATGTCACACAGAAAGAAAAAACTATCTATCATAATTTCTTATGTTTTTTCTGTTGAAACGCTTCTAATTTTTCCAGTTAAAGCTAAATAACTCAAGTATTATTTAGTATTATTCCGCTGGAATATCACAAGCCTACTACATAACACAATATTACACTGTAATTTATTTATTTATTTATTTACAGTCAAACCTGCCTATAAAGACCGCCCAAGGGAAACAGATAAGGTGGATTTTGGCAGGTGATCCTTATATACAGGCTGAAATAACATGAATAAAACATTTTACTGACCTTTCAAAGCAGCTTACCCTTATATATATAGGTGGTCTTTACGGCAGGTTTTACTATATTTATTTATTTATTTATTTATTTATTTATTTATTTATTTATTTATTTATTTATCTTCAATTTATTTTCAGTACTGTTCAAACGGGGCCTGTGTAAATGGACCAACTTCAAAATATTACAGTTGTAATTTACAGACAACGTGTGTTGACGACTGATATATGTGATTTCGTTGAATATTTTCACATAGCAAAATTAATTAAAGGTTGGCTTAATCTGAAACGGTTCTTCTTGTTGTTTTAACAATGTTTAATTCTTCGTAAACAAAGTCATTTAGCAATATACCTGTTTCTTCTGCTATGGTGTACTAGTTTTTTATAACAGTTAATACGCTATGGTATAGTTTGTTCCAACTACGGGAACTTTATACAATGAACACGCTGCTTACAAATGAATTGATGACACATGAATATTGCAGATCTAGGCATACAAGGGCCCTTTAAAAATTGTGATCGTTATCACAATACTTTTGATAAGTATGATGTCTTTGTGTTAAATATTGTCCTAGATATATTTGACTTTAACTCAATTTTGATTAGACACATGGCGAGTGTAGCTAGCTGACTAAAAAGTGTTTACCTTTTCCTTAGCACCCGGCCTCACTTCTCTGGTGAGAGTTCAAGTGTTAAACCTAAATTGTTCAGCTTCAAAGTTTTTTACCTTGGGATTGCGGTTTGGACCTGAATTAAAATTGGTATAATAGGAGAGTCGGTATCTCTCCTGGTGGCTGGTGCTCCGAGAATATCACTCAGTAGGCAAAAATTGTATATGATTGTCGGAAGTATACTTTTATCTAAATTTGCTGAAATTCCTCAAAAACTAAAGTATACTCCCTTAGGCAAAATATTTCCTTAGATAAATTTGGTTAAATGTGTTTAGGTCTATTGAAATCTTTTCAACTTCTTGAAAAAATTGTTTTAAACACATTTGACTCAAGCACTACTTATTAAAATGATATTCCGAAACGTCCGTCTAGTGCTGTAAAATTAAACCTGGTATAATTGTAATTTAAATCACTGAGCCGGTATATCTTGTGGATGTTTCTCCGAAGATATGACAAACTCGGTGGGAAAAAACTGTGTATCATTATCAGAAATATACTATTGTTTAAATTTGTTGCTTGTTAAAATGTTAAATTCCTGAAAAGCTAAGGTATACTACCTCGAGGGAAGTATTTCCTCAGCTAAATTTAGTAAATACACTTTGGTCTTTACAACATCTTGAAAAAAAATGTTTTCACAATTTGGGTTCAAGTACTACTGATCCTCGAGGAATTGTATTCTGGTGTACATGTAGTTGGTATGTTTGTTTATTATTATTATTATTATGATTCCCCACCACCGAAGGTGGGGAATCATATTGTTTTCGTTCTGTTTCTTCTTCTTATTATTATTATTTTTATTTTTATTATTATTATTATTCCGTCAGGACCATATGCTGAAGCATATCTCGGGAACGGCTTGATGGATTTAGATGAAATTTGGTACCAATAATCTGTTGTCTGTGTAGATATATATTACATATTATACCAGTTTTAATTTTACAGCACTAGACGGCCGTTTCGGAATACAATTCCTCATCAGTAGTGCTTGGACCAAAATTATGAAACCAAAATTATTTTGAAGATGTTGTTGGTGAAAAGCTAACCAAAAGACCAAAATATATTTTACCAAATTCAGCTAAGGAAATACTTTGCATGAGGGAGTATACCTTAGTTTTTGAGAATTTTCAAGACGTTTTCATTTTTGTTATCTTGAAGGTGGGTGGGTGGGTGTAAATTGCTTAATTGAATACGTAGTTAAATACCCGGGGAAACTAATTCTGAATGGACATAAGCTGGTTACGACACTTTAATCATACCAAGCAAATGCTTTCACCTATGAGTTAATCCCATTAGTGACCATCAAAAACTTCGCGAATTTTAAAACCACAGCTTGTCACGTCACACGCCTGTTATTAAAACCTTACACAATGAGCTGAATGGTGTATACAATTTGCCTTGATAGATCGAAGAAGGTTAAGCGTGTCGAAATGGCTTCGGGGTATTCTGTTTATCACTGACTGTGGAAGTAGAAGACTGCCCACTTTTTAAGTAAACACCAATGAAATTTCTCCTGTTACTGACTGACACTTTCCTAATGACCGGTATGTCGTTTTTTCCTTTAACCGGACTTTATATAGAATGTTGAAATATATTGGAAAATTGACGCTTTGGTGATGCATAAGATGAGAATTATATTAAAATTTGAAATGAAATTTAGAACATTTTTTGAAAAACTATTTTGTTCCCTTAGTCGTGATCACGATCTATGAGGCACCAATATTTATTTTTCCCGAAATCATACTCGTAAAATTAAGGCAAAAATTGTAAATAAAATTAAGTTATTATAACTACCATTTTGTATATTATAGGATAATTATTTTGTTGTAAACATTTCAATTTAATGTACCATTTCCATGAGCATTGCCAAAATATTGTACAATAATGTATATACACCCATAAGTTGTAAAACTTTCAGTGAAAATAATATATATATATATATACGAAAAATGAGGAATATTCTTGACCGAACGAAATATTTTTAACTAGGGTTACACAAATTCATATATTTTGACTGAGTAGAAATATCGTTATGATCATGAACCTCAAACATATAGGAATAACCGATATAAGTCGCGAAATTAAAATACGATGTGTATTGCGCAAAAAAAAATTAAATAAACATCACAAAGGGTAACTTTTATTATACTTTATTTTGGATTTTACAATAAATCTGAGTCCATCGGTGTTTATACTGTCTAGCGACATCGGGAGGGCACCTGGGTATATCCTCATGCAATGTCGACACGCTTCTATATTACCTGGATCTACCTGCCCATAATTAGAAGGTCTTACATTCACACCTAAGACAACGATCTTAATCAACTCATTCTTTAAGACCAGTCGTTAATTACTGTGTTTATTCAGTGACACTCGCCGATCCGTCACTGGCTGCAATGTGTTATCACATGTTAATAACTGGTGACCAAGATACCGGTGAACTTTTAAAACTTGTGGCCAGAAAAATCGCAAAGCGCCGTTTTTTTTTGTCGCCAGTTAAAACAATCGCAATTGGCGACGTTTGCGAGGCCCAGCGCAAACCCTCCTATACGTGTTCATTCATTGTAACACGCGGCGACGCCGAATCATAGGCCTGAGAGGGGTTCTACGAGTTTTCTTATTCAATGAAATTCATTGAAAACGTCACTTCCTATGCCAAGAAGGCCTTCCAATGTACGATTTTTCTCAACCGAAAACTTTAATTTAAATCTGCTTTAACTTTCAAAGAAATCTGAAAAAAGTAATCAAGGTATGATTTTTTTAGTTTACCAGGTCGGCGCTGTACAAATGTTCTTCAAACACAACTGCCTTTAGAATGTAACCGTTCATCAAGGCAATATATACACAACATTAAAAACGCATGTGCCGCGAAAATCACAAAATTTACCTGTTGATTAATAACTAAACAACAACATCTCTTGTTCATTTATTGTTTTATTCAATCTTGTAATTCATATACGAAGGGCCGTAACTTTGATGTAAGACTACCTGCACATGCAGGTACCCGACTCGACTAGTGCATTACGTCAAATGTTGTATGTGTCAAAAAGTATCCTTTTTGGCGACACAGTGATGAAATTGGCGACAAAATTTTACAACTGGCGATTTGCTTGGCGACAGACTTTTCCAACCCAGCGCTAACCCTGCTAGGGTTTTTCACCAGATATTTATGGGTGGTGGGGAATCATACGTAACTGGTATCCCAGTTACAATCTCTAGTTATATTATTATTATTATTATTATTATTTATACTTATATTTTCATGGAAATAAATGGGTAAACAGGGTCAATAAAATCGATTGCACATTTTCTCCAATCAAGCGTTTCATAATCAGTGGTCAAAATATGTTTTTGTCTTGTTCGGCTTTTCTTTAATTATATTGAATAGTGTTTTATTCTTGGTTGAATTGGCTATTGCAAAGTACATATTCAATTTCTTTCATTTCATTTTTACAAGTCAATGTTGTTCAGGTCTTAACTGTTGTCTCTTATTCCGCTATTTCCACGCATTGTTGAATTGTAGATGTTTCATCTTTACTACAAAAACCGGACCCACTAATCTGAAATAAACATTTCCAGCTGAGTCACGCTTCCAGATATCGACATTTCAAAGAAGTTATGAATATCCTGTTTCCTTTAAAGTGTGTACTCTATAAAATTTCCTCTAATTTTCCAAAAATGTAACCGGATCTTGATATTATTAAATCTATAAAAATGATAGAACAATACCGAAATTTCAATCATACTGTTTTGGGGCTTTCGCAATCAAAGGTAAGATTTGTTATTTTCAGAGTTTAAACTTTAACATTTGTTTTTGTTTGGTGAGTTTGAACATGGGCAGGACTGGCTGATGAAAAAAAGGTATACGCCCTCATGCAAAGTATTTCCTTAGCCAAATTTGATAAATTATATTTTGGTCCTTTGGGTATCTTTTTAACATCTAGTGAAAAAAACTTCTGCAGTAAAATTAACAATGGTACTGTAAACGTATTTAATATCGCGTGTATTTATTTTTGCGATATAGGAAATTTAGACATATCCGCATTGTTAAATTTTTGCGATTTTGTAATATGCATTTTAACACAATAAGCATAATATAATTTTCGCTCGGTATTAATTTTCGCACAAAACAAACGACCACTAAATGAGCAAAATTAATACACCGCTAAAATAAATACGTTTACAGTATATATAACATATAATTAAACACGTGCATTTCTAAAAAAGAAGTGAAGCCAGTTGAAGGGTAGTTATCTCCTGTTTAGCTAGCTACACCGGCAAAATTTGCTATAAAATGAATGAAAAGAACATGGAACTTTGAGATATCAAATATATGCAGGGTAATTTTGAATACAGATACAACTTCCTTTTAACAATATTGTAATGACTGCCATAAAATGATATTTTTCGCTAACCCTACAGATTAGCTTGTGTCTAGTTATGTGATACGGCCATTTATATTGAAGAATTCATAGATACCAATTAGAATAAAACATCCAATCTAACCGAACATGGTAATCTATTTGGTTTACATATTTAGATAATATAATGGTTATTAGACATTTTCTCAAATGTCTTTCTAATAATTTTAAATCTTTTGAATCTCTGAGGGAAAGTACTTAACGAAAAAGCTTTACTTTTTACATGAGTGAAATAATCGTGGAATATAAAATCGAATTTCAATTAATCAATATTTATTGGTACTTTTAAATCTTAAACTGACATATCGAATAAATCATTCTATAATCTCAACTTGGAAAAATGAAAATCCCCCTTAGTTTAGTTTTACTTTAAACAAACACTTTCAAGTTTTGACAGCCATCTAATCTACATACAAAAATTATTGAAGTGTCTGTCGGAATAAATCATAGATTAAAAACCAAATCTTTTGTATAAAGATTGCATAAATAAAATAAATGTTGTTAAACATTCCTTTCGCTCTGATATATGTTTCGTAGCAAATACTTGCGTTTTAAAATGTAGGTACATTAGTCTTTCAACGGTTTATCAGTCGGTAGTCAATACGAAAAAGGAAAATCCTTTTTCAACTTGGTAGGTTGTTGCATACAGGTTAGACCATTCGACTCGATTGCAATTACGTCGAATTGCATAATTTGAGAATCATAATTATTAGATTGATTGGTTGAAATTCTGCAGTTACATGTCGCAATCAAGAATATTTCAATTATATCGAGACATTAACAGCTATAGGTGATGTCGCAGAAAGAATGATTCCCAAAACGCCGAGCTATCCGCCTATAGAAATATATACGCAAGAAACTAGGTTACACCCTTTTCAGGCCTCTATACCCGTCACTATACTTCGAGGCCAAGTACAAATAAATCTCTGTGTAAATACTTTGATTTAGGCCGTCATACTTGATTCAAGAAACTCTGCTGTTAAAGCCACCCGTGCTTCAGAGAAAATGCTTGACACCTATTGAGCATTTTTAGACCACATAGTGTTGCAAAACGTTAATGGTAAAGACCAGTTTGAAGCTTTATCAAGAGCAGTCCTAATGAAAAGCTTTTAGACCTTGGTGCTGTGGACTTTACTGATATAACCTTTTTTACAAGAGGATAAATCCAGTCAATGTATAATAGCTATCACCAGAAAGGTCATTTGTATAATCGAAATCAATTTCTATACTTTTATTATAAAATATTACTATTTGGAGATTGTTTCATAATTCGGTGATTTCCGTTGTATGTAGACTTGATGAATATTATTCATCTTTGAAGCACCAAAGATTACTGATAGTTTGATATTTGATATTTTTTAAGATAAATAATTACAGCATATGCTAACACCAAATGGTACAAAGATACCTTGTTTGACGAAAATGTCAGTTCTTGCCTGAATTGGTGCAAGTTTCATGACGGAAATTTTTTCTTTGAAAATAAAGCAAATGGCAAAGACTTAGTCTATTCGATCAACCACAGGTTCATGATATTCAGTCTTATCCAGCTAGTGACATTTATAACATATGAAATCTACCCTGACTTTTCGTTTATGGCCTTTGTTCGTGCGTCAAATGCACTTAGAAAAGTTGATGTTTTGGCATTGTTTACTAGTACGTGTTCAACGTACACAAAACACACGGTAAATGACAAGTGGCCTTAAACTGAATTGTAATGTCGTTATATATATTGTATGTATAAAACAAATATGCGTGCATGTCTTTCTTTATATTATGTTATTTGTGGCAGAAATAAATAATATTGCATTTAAATTCTAACACAAAGTAAGATAAAAAGAAATAAAGCCGTAAAACATACGTTTTTTTCAAAATAAAATAAGATGAAAAATAAAATTGTATCTTTGGGATTCGAACCAACAACCTAAAACTTACTAGTCCCTACGTATATCCACTACACCACGCAGGTAATTGTTGACAATAAGGGTTTATTAATATCAAGTACGAGTATAGTACGGTTATATTGGGGTAACTCTCTAAACATTGATTTTTACAAAATTCAGTATCAGCGCATATCTCTCCATTAACCATACTTTGCATATCTAACAGAAAAAAAGATAGTTTTTATCTTCAAAATATCTTTAATGGAGAAGCATGCGCTCTATGTGTATTCATTAAAAAACTTGTTGATTTTCACTGACTTGCTCCATGTTTGTATAGAGTTATACGGAGACTTGACCAATGGATTACATGTTTTAAACATATAATGCAATATTTTACTGAGATTTTTACCATATAAACTTTTACATAATGATATTAGCTTTAGGTTTTTTCACTATCAATATGTATTCAACATACTTTTAAATTTTGAATCCTATAGGCGGATAGCTCTGCGTTTTGGGTATCATCCTTTTGACCTTTTCATTGCGATCAGGACAATGTGTGACAATGCTCCGGGAAGGTTCTTTAACACTAGAAGGGGGTTTTACCGGAATAATTGCGAAAATCCGGAATAATCAGACCAAATCCGGAATAAACCAAATTGATCCGGAATAATCAGGTAAAGTCCGGAATAAACCGGTAAAATCCGGAATAATCAGGCAAAATCCGGAATAATCAAGCAAAATCTGGAATAATTGGACTATTTTGTAACGGTAAGTTTTCCGTAATCTAAAAATTACGGTAAGTGTCTGATTATTCCGGAAAATGACCGATTATTACGGAAAAAGTCTAATTATTCCGGCAAATGTCCAATTATAACCGGAAATTTTCTAAAAAATAATAATTTTTTTAAATTTTTTTAACGTAATAATTGGACATTTGCCGGAATAATTAGATTTTTACCGTAATAATCAGTCTTTTACCGGAATAATCAGACAAATTACCGTAATAATCAGACACTTGCCGGAATTTTTAGAATCCGTAAAATTTACCGTAAAAACATTCTTATTATTCCGGATTTTGACCAATTATTCCGGATTTTGTCCGATTATTTCGGATTTGGTCTAAAAATTCTGGAATTGATCTAAATATTCCGGATTTTCGCAAAGATTACGGAAAGTGTCTTACTTACTATTCCGGAATTTCGCAATTATTCCGGTAAAACCCCCTTCTAGTGTAACCTGTCATGCCTGCCATTACACGGCGGTCTCTGACGATATGTAAATAAGAGTATAGTAATTTCGAAATATATTCTTTTCAATCTTGTGTGTTGTATGTTATTGATATTTCAGTATATTCAAAATATATTTTTTTCTGTTTTGCGCACACTATGGAGACGATAGTCTAGTATTTTGAAAAATATTTTTCTTCTGTTTTATACACACTAGTTAACAACATAGTATTTCCGGAGTATAATGCCTTCTGTTTTGCACACTCTGTGACAGTGAAAATGTAGTATTTTTGAAATATATTCTTTTCGGTTTTGCACACGCTATGTAAATGACAGTCTAGTAAATCCGAATCCTTAATATACTTTCTTCGGTTTTGCGCACTCTATATGTTGATCATATTCTAGTATGTCGGATATATATTCCCCTTGGTTTTGCGCTCTCTGTCGATGATATCCTAGTATATCGAAAATATTTTACTTCGTTTTGCGCTCTCTGTCGGTGATATTCTAGTATACCCGACATAAATTTCTTCTGCGCACTCTATGTTAAAGATATTCTTGTATATCCAAAATATATTTCCTCGGTTTTGAGCTCTTAGTTGAGCATACTCTACTATATCGAAATTGTTTTGCGCACTCTATGTTGCTAATATTCTAGTGTATTCGATTTTTCCGGTTTTGTGCGCCATGTGTCGTCGGTAGAATATTCGTAATATATTTTAGTAGGTTCCACATGCCATGTTTGAGTTTAGCATAGTCAAAATATATTCTTATCTGATAGAATATAATTTCTTGGGTTTTGTACTGTCACTTAAAAGACATGTATATAAACAAACAACATTGACATGTCCATTTGAACTTTCATTAGGAATAACCATACAGGAAGACCTACCCAGTGCATGTGTATTGTTATGATTCGCAGTTAATAAATAAGCAATGGATGTTTTCCAAGATGTAGACGAATGAAACACCTGTGTTCCCTATTTATAAATGTACTGGTCCATCATAAATTTTGAAATGAAAGGCCAAGTGGACAGATCAATGTTGTTTGCCTATGCATATTATATCGAATTGGCTTTACACTTTCCTTCGGATGAATAGTCCTACTTGGGAATTCCTCGTAAATCAACATAAATAAAATATAACTTGACATTATATTGTTGTTCTAATGAGTCAAGATAATAGAACAACACGTGTGGTGATATGTTTTTTTGCGCAGTCAATTTACATTTCAAACATTTCAAATTACATTGGAACTAGTTTTATTCCATATTAAGAATGTGGTGCAGAAAACGTTAATTAGGTAATGTATATGTTTTTGTGTAACTTTTTAAAACGTTAGTTAAAGGAATAAAAAGATGTCGGCTTGGCATTGTTTTCATAATTGATACATACGTATATGTGGTTCCTAAGTGACAATGTACGACTAGGGCCTTGTGTATAGCTTGACCTTGCAAAGGGAGCTTTCTCTGATTCACTGTATGGGTTGATATAAATGTTGACCGGTTGTTTCATAGACTAAGCTTTTGAATTTGTAGGTTTGAACGATTATTTTGGAGTCAGCCAGCTGTAATTAACGACGCCAAATTTAGTTCAGTGTTTGGCTGTTTCATTGAATAAGTTATGAATTTTCAGGATTTATCAAATATTTACGTGCAAAATCTGCTAAATTCGAGTTCAGGGTTTTCGACAAAATGTCTTATTTTAAAGTGCACTAAACAAACATTTGGGACAATCTGTCACAGTTAGGGAATTAGGTACCCGATGATTTGCATTTAAAAACGGCACGTATGCACTAACTAAATAAATACCTCTCTGTCTTTCTTAAAAGGTACACAAACTTTATAAATTGATTTAGCAATCCTTTAAAATTTACAGGATCGACCGACAAACCGAGCCTGAAGTAGCAAAATACAATATAAACTAGAAAAACTGTGAGCCATAAGCTCACAAAAAATACCCCTGCTCCCAAAAATCAATCGGATCAATTTTTTAAATATGAGGTGCACATCTACATTATATCACAAAGATTGTGTGAAAATTTCGTGAAAATCCATTGAAGGGTTTAGGAGGAGTTGCGGATAAGAGATAGGTATCCTAAGGTGTAACGAAAGGACGGACACACGGACGGACACCCCTATCACTATATACCCCCACTTTTTAAGCAGGTGGTATAGTGAGTATATGCAAACAACATTGACCTGTCCGTTTGACCTTTAATTAGGAATATTCATATACAATAGTCCACCATGCCAATACATGGGTAGTGTTGGATTCGCAGATGATACATAAACAATGCATGTTCCCTAAGACGAAGACGAAATAAGCAGATGTGTAACCTATAAATAAATGTACTGGTCCATAACAAAGGTCAAGGAGACAGGTCAATTTTTTGGCTATAGTTATTTCGTACATATATAGGTAAATAGCATTGACCTGTCCGCTTCATTATAGAAGATAGGGATAATGAGTGTATATTTCGTATACCTGGTGTGAACACTAATCATGGACAATGTGTAAATGTATTAACTACGAATCCTAACACTACCTATGTATTGGGTGGACCCTCCTATATGAATATTCCTAATTAAAGGTCAAACGGACAGGTCAATGTTGTTTGGCTATACCTAATGATTTGTTGTTAAAACATCGTGTTTTAATTGGTGGGAAAATAGGTTAATTCTTCGTATAGATAACAACCGTCACTTACGATAAAAAAGAAAGAATGGTGAGATTATTTTTTTTTTTTTTTTTTTTTGCCCATCAACAAATTGGATGACAGGAACATATACACATTACAAAGTGTCTAATGACGTCTAACTGATGAGATGAAGTAAGAATGACACAAAAAATATGTATTGGATAACTTTCCCAGTAGAAGTCCACGTGTGTAACTTAATTTGATTGATTTTAACATTTTAACTTGCCATTTGAATTGTGATTTGGACATGGATTGGTATGTTTGTTTATATACAGTCAACCCTGTCTATAAAGGCCACCAAAGGGAATAAGTAAAAGTGGACTTTATGTGCAGGCGGCCTTTATATACGGTAAAATAATATGAATAAAAAACAATTGGGATAAAATTTAACTGGCCTTTATAAACAGGTGGACCTTATATAGAGGTGGCCTTTAAGGCAGGTGGGACTGGAATGAATGCATGTATACATGCTAACCTTTCAAGATGGTTAACGTAATCCGTCTATTTATCATCCATAAAATTCCCATTTTGGTCGTGGGGGAATAGTGTACAGCTAGTATGTTAAATAATAGATACCAACCACGGACTTTGTCAGAGATGCTTACTCTTCCGGAGCACCCGGTCTCGTCTCCTTGGCGGAAGTTCACGTTTTAAAATTACTTTGTAAGTTTTCAAAGCTTTCAAATTTGCATTTGAGATTGTGATTTGGACATGACTCGTTGTATCTGGGATAGATTTGAGTTTGTGATTTGATCATTGATCGATATGTCTATTTTTGCTTTCAAAATAAAATTTGACACAAATTCATGACCAACCATGAACTATTTATTTAAAAAGTCATGTTTTGTCATATTTATCTTAAGTGTATAAAGTTGGAAATAGCTTAAGAGATATTTTGACAGTTTGCTTTAAACTTTGAATGTTTATTTATAATTTTAATTTTTGTTTAATTTGATTTAAAAATAAAATTTGTCAAAACTAGGTGTGACTAACTGGATTTTTCGAGTGTAAATAAAAGATTTTGTATCTTTCTTTTCGATCTAAATTAATTCAAAGTAAAGTGTTAAAGAAAGCATTTTGACAGTTTAAGAATATGTTCTGTTGTGGTGGATATAGAGGTAAAGGCAAACAACATTGACCTGTCCGTTTGACCTTTGATTAGGAATATTCATTTAGGTGCGTCCATCCGATAGATCTAAGTTTATACATACACAGTGCGCATGTATGCTCTATGAGGTGAGTATATCTCATGATGTATACAAAATAAACACCCGTGATATCTGTACATCGCTGTACTTGGTCCGTGATAAATAATCAAATAAAAGGTCAAGCGGACAGGTCAAAGTTGTTTGTCTATGTAACGGTACATTGGTTTCGCCTGATTAACCGTGACGGAAGGTTGGTGAAGCGGAAACAAAACATGCCACACTGTCAAAACCGGATATATACCTTAAGAAATTTCTAATTGATTGGATAATGATTTGAAGGTGGGCGTATTAAGACATGGATTCGAATGCGCCTGGAACATTGAATGGTCCATAACTCTAAATTAAATTGTGGGCGTCTTAATCAACGGATGTTTAGGGACGTGATATGTTTGATTAAATACGCGTGTAGCAATTAAAGTTCCCGAAAACGTAAGCTTTAAATACAAACTTTGAACAAACATTACATCAGTTAAGAATATTGTATCGTGTCATCGCAAGGAAAAGGTGTTTTAATACATAGTCAAGATTCTTGTTAGAAGGTAAGCTAGCCTATTTGATTTATTTTTAAATTTTTTTACACTAACTGGTAGTACACCAGTATTTGTACAAAAGCTTGTTAGTGCCACTTCGTAATCTGATTTTTTTTAAATCGTACCTACGAATTTAAAAATCGTACATACGAATAAAAAAATCGTACCTACTAATTTTGAAATCGTACATGTATACGATTTTAAAAATCGTACGTACGAATTGAGAAAAAAAATCAGATAATAAGTGGCACGAACAAGCTTTCGTATACAGTATTTGATTGCCTCATAATTTAAATTTTAAAAGAGAGGTGCCACCTATTTCATTATTTTTACACTACTCCAAGAAATATATGTATATGCTTGTTTCGTGATTTAAATTTTTGAAGAACGGTGCTTAAATAAATAAATAAACAAATAATAAATAAATACGCGCAACAATCGCTTCGAAACGGTAATAAGCATCTTGAAACGCGCATGTTCTTTCATTTTTTAAAGTTTTTTGTCTCGGCATTATCCCTCATTATCCCTATTGAAACTTGAAATATTTTCTCAATTGAAACTCTCGCCTATGTAAGGTGACTTATATGTGCCAATTTGAAAATAACGAAATGACGCCACGCTAAAGAGTAAAATAACGAAAAAACTCCAAAGACATAAGAAAACTATATCAGGATCAAAATTAATTTGAAAAATTCAACAAGTTATATCAACGACACTTACAATGTAGGTCATTAATTGACAGCAAAGAACCTACTCTGTCGAAGGCAGAGAGTCACACATTGGTTTAAGAGTCATCTAAGTAAGAAAATTCAAGTAAAAACCATTTGGTTGAAAAGCGTGAAAGAGGGGTATAATTATGAAATTACCTACACAAGTGCGAAGATTTATGAATAAAAATACAGCAGGAATCAATAATTTAAGAAAATTTAAAATATTTTTTGCATGTTTTTATGAAAATAGTGAAAAAATACACGTGTTGGGGAAAATAGTTTACACCTTGCATAACGAATTAATTTTAAAAAATGAAAAGATATTAAGATAGTCACCATCATAGAGCAGTGGAAAGGTGCCAGAGTTTGTTAAAGAAATACGAGGTTTTTGAAAACTCGACAATTTACGGTTGATGTTATCTACAATTTCTTTTCCTTTTAAATGACCCTTAATCGTAACCGCGACATTGTGGATTTAACAACTTTATCATATTAGAGCCATTTTCGATCCAGCCTGAGAGACATTGGGATTCTTTAGTTCACTCAGTCGTATAGATCCATGAAAGAAGAAGAAGAAGAAGAAGAAGAAGAGAAGAAGAAGAAGATGATGATGATGATGATGATGATGATGATGATGATGATGATGATGATGATGATGATGATGATGATGGTGGTGGTGGTGGTGGTGGTGGTGTAGAAGAAGAAGAAGAAGACGACGATGACTAGATAAATAGTTAAATGATAAACAGTTTAAAGTCTTTTAAATATAGTACCGCGCGCGAGTATAAATCTGCAAAAAATTGTTCAAAAGAGTTCAGTTTCAATCTATGCGGAAAAAGTAGGTCGCAACGATGTAAGTTTCTTCTAATAAATTAAAATATTAATTATGATGGACATGAAGGAAATTTAAATAAAATACCCACATAAATTTTTATTAAATCGTTCACCATCTCGATAATTATCTTCAGTAAATAAACTGAACAAAGAATTATTTATTACCGCGGGCGTGTTCGTTCTAGTATGTGGTGTATAAACAAGGAGTGAAAGCCGGGGGCGTGTTCGTTCTAGAACTCGGGCATGAAGATGAAACCACCGACAAGATAATTATGTTGATAGATAATTTGAAAAAAATAACAATAAGGATAGGTGTGTAATAAGGTATTTTGATGAGTTGAGATAAATGTAAATAAAAGGAACTTTAATCAACCGGTAAATCAACATGTTATAGATATTGCATTAAATCAAATTTTGACGTTTTGTTTGTGTAACGCGATTTTAATCCCTGAGAAAGTAGACCCTGACTGAATTTCATATTGACATAAAAATGATTGCCTGATTTCAGGTCCTACAAATGTTATAATCATTTTAATTTTTTCTTTAAAAACTTTAAAATATGCGTGTCTAGGGAAGGGCCATCGGGTCGCATATGACTAGGATGATCAAGATTACTCAAATCATATCAATTAATTTATATAATTTTGCGGAATTTTTTAGTTTAGTTTAAACGATATTTCAACGATTCAATGAAAATCATTTCACAAAAATTAAAGATTACAAAATATAAGTTGGGATTCTGAAACAAGAATTAAATTATTATATATACAATTAATAACATGTGGAACAAAATTAATACTATTTGAAAGAAATGATAAAAAAGAAGAGAACATATATAATATTCAAACAAGAAGGAAAAAGCAACATATGTAAAGGATGGCATAATGTTTAGGTCAAATATGTAATATACATGTACAATTGTAAGAGCAAATATTATTGTTAGTTTGTTTAATCTATCTGGATTGTTTTGACTATGTAAACATATTGATTTTCGCGGTATAATAATTTTCGCTTATTTCGCGGTCGTTTGTTTTGCGCAAAAATAATACCGAGCGAAAATTTTATTATGCTTATTGTGTTATGGTGCATATTTCAAAACGCGAATAATTAACTACGCGGATATGTCTAAATTTCCTATACTGCGAAATTAAATACGTTTACAGTATTGCAAGTTATATTTTTTATCTACAAATTGCCATTATTTAGAAATCAACCTGCCAGTCGTCTATCTTTTTGTCTGTCCGTCAAAATAGTGTGTTTGCTTCACATCTTCCATATCTGAACTTGGTACAAATTAAACCGACATGAGACAATGTGTCGAAAACCAAATTTAAATGCATAGGTCAAGGACCAAGGTCACAAGATCAAATCATAAAAATGATGACCCAGCAATGTTGAGGAGGGGGGTGGGTATTTGTCTCTAAAGAGACTGCTCAAGTTTTGATAAATGAACATTTTAGCTACCCTAATGTTTTTATAAACTAAATTATCAAAATATTGATTTTTCTCGCTATAATCCTAACTATGTTTACCTTACGAATACCTAATACCATTAATTATTAACAGCAATCAAATTAACTCTAGCCGTCAAATTCAGACTCTCCATACACAATCACCGTGTTTAGTTTATATTTCGAGGTGATTAAAATTTATAGCTTTTGGGTGATGACCCATGGAACATTAATTTTCTGCCCGAGAACTGATACCTGAGTTCTAACTTACCTGGGCTTGATAAGTTTTGAATATTCTTATATTAAATTCGAGTAGACCTCCAGAGCAGCTGGGATTATCACCATTTGCATTTTGTGAGTATAATTCAATAATAATACTGTACATTGTGGAATTTTTGTGAGAGTTAATTTTCGCGATAATCACCATTTCAAATTATTAGCGTACTTTATTTTTGCGTCGTAGGAAGGCAGTAGATGTAAAATCCATGACAACCATATTAATATGCGGAAAGAGAAGCAACACTCACTTGATGTACCTTGTATTCATATTAGAATTAATTACTGTGTAATGATCGCATTTCGTGGTTGTTTTATTTTCGTCTGTCTGATGTGGGTTCTTTTTCAAATAAAATCATTAAGAGTATAGTTTTTATACTTACGTAAAGCGTTTTAAGTTCTAAACCGCAAACATAAAGCAAAGTATCGTCATACCGTGGAAATATGACATCGTGAAAATACACGTAAGCTTTAAACTCGCGAATATTGAAATTTTGCGTCCCCTACTTGCGGAATAACATTACAATGAAACTAACGCCAAAATTTTCCAATTCACGTTGGTAATTGTGTGCATATTAAGGTTATTTTGTATCAAACAAAATATCATATTTGCATTGACTGATATAAATATTTTAAAATGAGATTCTTCATATGGTAAACCATGATGTTTGTGAGGAAAAACTATATCCATAGGGAATATAATCACATAATTTGTCATGACATGATTTGGAGGATGAGCAATCTAATTTTTTCTGTAAAATGTGGACACACAAACGTCGATATGCCGTTCCATATGACACGCTTGTGAACCCTTTTAGACAGAACGTTGACCGGGTGGTCTAGATATATCAGGACCACCACGCCTCTCGCCCCTGGTTCAAATTCTATTAAGACAGATCCTATTGTGAGAAAGTTAATGTATCCCCTGACCGAAGATTGGTGGCTTTATCCTGGCGATGTGTTCCTCGATAACTCTTACACATGCCAACTCCATAGAACTAACTAGCTTGTCTTGGGGGTAAACTCTATTACTCCAACCCATCGAACAGTTTGTATTTTAAAGCAGTTCGCAAAGCAAAAGAAATAAGCAATATTTTATTATAGATGTCATTTAAAATGAATGATGTTGCGACATCAATAAAACTCAATATTTGTTTACGAAACAGATTTAAATTCTAACTACCGACTTATTTAAATCACTTCGAGTTTCAGCAAACAGATACATAGACATACTATCTAACGTTATAATTTACGATCACCTTCCAACAATTTTAAGTTATGTGTTCAAAGTACAAACGAACTTTTTCTGGTCTAATGAAAAAATTACGAAAGTTAGCAAATAAAAAAGGTTTTGAAAAAATGTGTGATTCATTTAATCAGTAAAATGTGTTGCATTGCACAAGAAAATTAAAATCCTGTTTTGATGTACAGGCCTGTCGCAAGCCTGACACCTAGCTTACGTAAAGGAGTACAATTCGAAGATCGGTCGAGATATGGATAGCTCTTGTATCCGAAAAGATCACGAGAGATAGGAAAACTACTGGAAAGCTGACTTGTTGAGATAAAAATGTATATAACAATGGCGGAGATGAGCTGCCGTTTTGTCACGAACTCGTTATCTTATGTTTGGAACCACATTGCAAACGCAAGTTTTAGTCAACATAGTTATGGAAACCACAAACTAAGCAATAGTACATGTTGTTCCATTGCATTCCATTTGGTTTCCATCCGAGGCCATAAAATATCCCTTTCAAAGTGCCAAAATGTTCCTTTCTCGTGAACGTAGCAGTTGCAAATACGACATCTTCTAGCTTTATGGATTAGCTATCCGGCCTTCTTATCTTTCTATCAGTGTGGATTAGCGATGCCTTTAGTTTCTGTTTTGTGGATATACCATCTTTCTAGCAATTGTGGATTCTTTTCTATTTCAGTGGATAAATGCCCTCTCGTGTCCTATGGATAAGTCATTCGACTTTACCTGCGGTTTAGCAAACTTTCTAGCAATGTGGATAAGCGGCCCTATTAGTATAGAAGATAAATAAAATAACATACATTTTAAACTTGTCCGTGCGGCAAAGACACTTTATATAGTCAAAAATAAAAACAAAATAAATAAACCGTTAAGATTAATACAAATGACAACTTCAAAGACTTCCAGTAGCCATTTTATGACACAGATGTCATTTAACCCAGGGCGGGTGTCTGTTATCCGAAAATCTTGATAACAATCTCGACTATAAACCAGGCTTTCAACTATCCAGTAGAATAGTGTTCACTAGTACATTTTAAGGTTACAGTCCAACCTGCCTTAAAGGCAACCTCTATATAAGGGTCGCCTGCTTATAAAGACCACTAGAATTGTATTCCAATTGTTCTTTCAGTACTCATATTATTTGAACCTGTATAAATGTCACCTGCCCATAAAGCCAACTTTTACTGGTTCCCATGGGTGGCCTTTATAGACAGGTTTGACTTTATCTTAAAATTTTATACAGAACTTTCAAAGCCAATTGATGTGGGCTCGGCAGCGAACCACGTGATCAGTAACTCCAATCGTGATAGTAGAACGTTATTAACGTCGCAAATTTATATCTCGAATATTTACGTATTGAACGGGAAAACGTAATGTTATGCGGCTATTTTATTTATCTAACAATAATATTTACCGTGCAGACTTAAAATGTGTACATATCGCGTGGTACGCTGAAGAGCCTCGTATTAACAAGTGTTTAGGGGACCCTGATTTTTATAAAAGTTTGTGAACCGCCATTGGAGATCCGGATTATCCGAAGTCGGGGGGGGGGGGGGGGGGGGGTTCTTTTTTTTTTTTTTTTAAATCGGTACTAGTATATAATTGCTTTTATTCGTTAGGTTTGTTGTGTTGTATATCTTCTTCGGGTACAAAAGTGTGAGCGTAACATGCAGTTTTGATACAAATAACCGTGATTTAAGGATCTGTTTCAGTATGTCAAACTGTGGCAGGATTGGAGGTATCGGGGCTATTTAAGGGGTTTCAGGGGTCCTATTATGACGTAACCAAAACCCCACACAAGGTCCAAGTTATGATGTAATTCTTACGCCTGGGTAACTCCAAGACCTTGAGGGCCGACCTCCTCTCAAGTTTGACGAAATCCTAACCTAAACGACCGAAGCCAGATGGTGTGGTTCTATCTCCGAGTATCTAGCTTGGAAGTAAAGGTTCGGGACAACGTCAAATCACGTGTACCGAGCAACAGAGTGTTGAGTTCAATAACCACCAAGTACGCGACTCCGGCAAAACAACAAAAGGTAAAAGCTGCCACCACCTCAAACGAGGAACAAGAACTCAACGTGCGTGAATCCGCAAGCCAGTATAGCTTGAATTGATCTATTTCTGTTCTGTCAGTTCAGATACTGATCATAAAACTCAATTACCAAGATCATGACACTAGATCAAGTACATATATTCATCTAAACTCAACCAAAATTAAGGGACTTAATAAAATCAGAAATCCTAGGATATACCCTAACTCACAAACAAGGGCTGTTATCTGAATGCTCAAGTATAACTCGAAATTTTAATATAATCAATTATGCCAAAAATCAGTAAAAGTACACAACACGTACTTATAAATGCTGTGTATTAAATTAACCAATAACCATATAAATTTGATACTAGTGCCTCCTATGGTCATTAGAATTCTGGCACTACTGTCTTATGGTAGCTAAGACAAAAGTCTCAAATTTAAATGTAAATATAAATATAATTTCTAAATCTGACAAATCTAAATAAAATACTGAGCATTCAGGCTACAACACTTGTTGAAACTAATCCCTAAAGTAAATGAAAACTATAAGAAATGGCGTACACTATATATACAACATTTATTATAAAACTAGATCAAAACTTTATTTACACAAATATATACAACTCTCAGCCTACAAATCTCACTTCCTCCTCATGAAAAATAACCTTAACAAGGCATTAATTCAGGGACAATAAAAAAATGAGGGTAAACTAGTATTCCCAAAAACTATTATTAATCCCAATAATCAAAACCTTATCAAAACTATTATTTGTACTTTCCTTAACCTTAACAAGAATAGAAAATACTGAAAAACAGTAAAAACCTACTTTACCTCAAAAATGAATAAACCCCCCAAAAATATACCTACACGAATATAGGGCAAAAATATGAAAAATGACTGCTAAACAAGAATGTGACTGCTAAACAAGAATGTGACTGCTAAACAAGAATGTGACTGCTCCCGACCCCATTGACATAAAATTCAGACCACATATAAAGTTATCTCGCATGTTTTGGATTAATACCATTAATAATACAGCAATCCAAGAGAAATTCGACTGGTCACGCCGAAATATACCAAAAATCGACTGGTCACGTCGACAAACATAGGATAATCGACTGGTCTCGCCGAATTGCAAGTGAAATTCGACTGGTAACGTCGAATTCCACTTGGGCACGACTGGAAGCGCCGTAATATAATGAAACTCGACTGGTAGCGTCGAAGTAATTCCATAATAAACCAGAATATAACTCACTAGCTGGTAACACTAGAATACTATATTAATTTTAGCTGGCAACGCTAAACTAAGTAAAATCCATGTGGACCAGCGACCAGGTATTGGAACCAAGCACTCAAAATTTCTACACGAGGTCTCTTGAAATCCCAAAATACTCCTCTTTTTATAAGATCCCCATCATCCTACACAAATTACTGACCAATGAAATCTAATAAAATGGGGGTCAAAGCAACCTGACCCTACCTATCCCCACATTTCAAAGGTACTGTGCTTGACCATTACAGTAAGAAGTTAAATTTAGTATCAATTTCAATAAATTTCCTTTTTAACAATGGTACTGTGGTCAATGTTTATACAAGAAATTAGGACATTGACATATTTCTCTTCAGTGTAAGGTCACCATGGTATTTCTTTGGAGAAATAACATACTTAGTGAACTTTGACTATTGCTAAATCTACTAAGTTTTATGACCTATAAATTAATGGAGAATTTAAGTAAAATTTTACAAATATTTCCCCACAAATAATTATTAAAATATTAGCCCAAAGTACATAAAAATCAACTACCAATACACATTATGGTGTGATTAATTAATCCCTTTGTATCAGAATTAACTCCCAATTAAGAAATGATGTAAGTAATTAATTAATTATGTAACTAATTAATTAATTATGTCACCCTGTGACACTACCCCCTACCAAATAAAAGTTCGACCCGAACTTTACCAAGTGTAATACAATCACCTGAATAACAATCTCACACACAATTGCTCTCTCACTATAGATTCGAAAGTTGAAGTTCAAAACACAAACATTAAAATAATAGTGTCCAAGTGATGCACTATTAGTGTCAGAACGACTTATTTTTATCTTTATCAAACCATTAAGAAGAAATTGAAACTTTCGCATTTTTATTGAAAAGTAAAAAGAATAGTGTCCAAGTGATCACTATTCATGGACGTAATCTTATTTTACCACGCGATTCTTTGCCTTTTCTTTTACCATTTACCATATACCTGAAAAAAATTAGACCTGAAAGAAAAAAATGACTGGAAGCGTCAACTTCAAAAGGACTGGTCAGGGCTGGATTAGTCTTAGCTGGTAATGCCAGACTCACTGGTTGGTAACACCAGTTCCCATGGTTCTTCGCCAACTATGCGGTACACAAGACTCACTGGTTGGTAACACCAGTTCCCATGATTTCTTCGCCAACTATATGGTACACGAGGCTCACTGGTTGGTAACACCAGTTCTCACGGTTTCTTCGCCATCTATATGGTACACCAGACTCACTGGTTGGTAACACCAGTTCCCATGTTTCTTCGCCAACTATGTGGTACACCAGGCTCACTGGTTGGTAACACCAGTTCCCATGTTTCTTCGCCAACTCTGTGGTACACCAGGCTCACTGGTCGGTAGCACCAGCTCCCATGTTTCTTCGCCAACTCTGTGGTACACCAGGCTCACTGGTCGGTAGCACCAGCTCCCATGTTTCTTCGCCAACTCTGTGGTACACCAGGCTCACTGGTCGGTAGCACCAGCTCCCATGTTTCTTCGCCAACTCTGTGGTACACCAGGCTCACTGGTCGGTAGCAGCTGACATGGTCTATTCAGCTTCATTGTGATAAAAATGTATTTGGAAACAATTCTCAACAAAATTTTGTTTTCATAATTTAGAGAGAAAAGAAATCAATCCGATTATATACCCGTTGAACTTTACAACTGTAAGAATACTTATTTCCGTACATAGTCTCAAAATACCCAATATATTTTACTTTTTCCAAACTATCAGCAAAATATTTCATTGTACACGGAGCTTGACGACAGCTTTCAAAAAAAAAATGACGCACAAAACACAAAGTTTAACGTTTCCCGAATGTTTCCTGCCATTCTGGTAAATACTTGAGACTGAAATCAGCATTACAACAATTCATGATTACCAGGGTTTACATTACACCTGAAGGATTGTTAATTTCTAAACTACATTTCTCAATATAACCAAAAATATTTTACTTTTTCCCAACTATTAGCAAGATATTTTATTGTACACGAACTTTGACCTTTGACGACAGCTGTCATAAAGGAGGATGACGCACAAAACACAATGTAAAACACTTCCCGAATGTTTCCTGACATTCTGGTAAATACTTGAGACTGAAATCAGCATTACAACAATTCATGATTACCAGGGTTTAAATTACACCCTTCCCTGGTTCTTAGGATGGCCAATCCTAAGCATTGCCGTCCCATACTGACGGACTTATAACCTCACGGACATCAACCCATGTGACCCGGTCGAGGCAAACCTCACGGACATCAACCCATGTGACCCGGTCGAGGAAAAACAACAACCAAAAAAAAAAAAAAAAAAACCCATGTTTGGTAGCAACATGCGGGATAGGGGGTCTTGGCTTCACTTGACCTGCCAACCAAATTAACTAATCGACTTTCCCCACAAACCATGGCACGACATAGTCGCAACCACATAACGCTTGCATAATGTAATTCTAATTTGACCATCTTGTCCAGGTGAGAGAGAAAACAAAACATTCCAGTAACAAACATTACTCTGTCACCTAAGGGAATAGAAGATTATTGATTAGCCAAATTTAGAATACTTGCATCTATACGTCTATAGAGCAAAGTAAAACTACATTGAATGCAGTTGACCGAAACAAAGTTTTCAAGCAAATTTAGGGACCAAAACGCGGGTCTATCCCCTCAGAAACCTCACTAGGGGCACGAATCATGTATACTACAAACACAACACTTCAAAACACCTCCAACAAAACACCATGTTGATTTCACTAACAAGAATTGAAAAGTATTCAGAAGTAACACCCTGACTTCTAATACAAATTCTAAAAGTAGTCAATCCTCTGACAACATCCACTGTACGTCAAATATCTTCACAATTTCCAGTGTACTCATTCACCATTAACCCAAAATACTAAAACAAAATTCACTTCATGCAATACAACACACTCTGTGTATTACAACGTGAACTAAAATGATTAAGGTATATATTTATACAACCAAATAACTACTTTAAGCTAAACAACTAACCAAGTCTAATAAGAAATACCCTAAAAAAACAATAAGAGATTGGTAACATCTCAAAACAAAACTAAAACTAAACCCTTCACCATAAATGCTATCTACACAAAAACAAAGGAGAGATGACTATTTATACATTGCCATGACATTAGACCCATTCTTCACTAGTATGGTCACTACTAGATTTCAGAATTTTCTGGACTGGTTCTTCCAAATCATAACCAAGAACTAACCACTTATTACCACCTTCTGGTGAAATATCTTCCCCAAAATGACCAATAAACCAAATACACTAATAACCTAAAACTTTAGTAAGCAAAACAGACTTCATTTAGTCAACCTGAACTTTGGCATCAAGCTAACAGGTTAACTCATATAACCTAAAACCAAACACTGTTATAAACAATACCACCTAAATTTGTTTATAATCTGTCGTTTGCTATGTCATCATTTATTAGACAATGGGCATTCTGGTAATTGAATGCATGTTCCCATCTCAACCAATCTATATAACTCTTCTAAATTAGCCAGTTGTGCCGACTAACTTGTCATTGCTCTTTCACTAGAGTGAGAGTGAGGCGCCTTTCCACTCTCCTCCAGTTGCTTCACGAGCCGTTTATTTCCTTTTAAAATGAATTCTTGATAGAAGAGTTGCCACAGATTGGCTGAACGTAATCAGTGCCTTTGTCAACATCATCAAATGTTTGAGTGGGCTTAACCCCAAAAATAAATTCCATACTTAATGTCCCACCAACAAACCTTCTGTGGCTGGGAAACGATGGGTGACCGAGACCAATTTTTGGTCAAGGGAGCAGTCGTGGTTGGTTCCAATACCTGGTCGGGTATAAGTATGATCCCTATCAGAATCCATAATCTAATCAAAATGTCTTGGTTCCCTATTACACAAAACAACCCCGAAAAAATCAACCTAACAAAACCCATACTGTATAAAACAACCTATAGAAAAACTTCCTTAACAATGCAAATTTCACCTAAAAACACAAAACATCAGATATCTCTGGTAACGAGATACAAAAAAGACACTTAACTGCCAGAAACAAACAAATAAATCAACCAATTTATCCCACCGCTGCCACCACTGTGGCAGGATTGGAGGTATCTTTATCAACCATATTTATCCCACCGCTGCCACCACTGTGGCAGGATTGGAGGTATCGGGGCTATTTAAGGGGTTTCAGGGGTCCTATTATGACGTAACCAAAACCCCACACAAGGTCCAAGTTATGATGTAATTCTTACGCCTGGGTAACTCCAAGACCTTGAGGGCCGACCTCCTCTCAAGTTTGACGAAATCCTAACCTAAACGACCGAAGCCAGATGGTGTGGTTCTATCTCCGAGTATCTAGCTTGGAAGTAAAGGTTCGGGACAACGTCAAATCACGTGTACCGAGCAACAGAGTGTTGAGTTCAATAACCACCAAGTACGCGACTCCGGCAAAAAACAAAAGGTAAAAGCTGCCACCACCTCAAACGAGG
Source organism: Anadara kagoshimensis (assembly GCA_021292105.1). NCBI lineage: Eukaryota > Metazoa > Mollusca > Bivalvia > Arcoida > Arcidae > Anadara > Anadara kagoshimensis. Next base: position 9,612,435 of record CM037863.1, read on the forward strand.
AACAAGAACTCAACGTGCGTGAATCCGCAAGCCAGTATAGCTTGAATTGATCTATTTCTGTTCTGTCAGTTCAGATACTGATCATAAAACTCAATTACCAAGATCATGACACTAGATCAAGTACATATATTCATCTAAACTCAACCAAAATTAAGGGACTTAATAAAATCAGAAATCCTAGGATATACCCTAACTCACAAACAAGGGCTGTTATCTGAATGCTCAAGTATAACTCGAAATTTTAATATAATCAATTATGCCAAAAATCAGTAAAAGTACACAACACGTACTTATAAATGCTGTGTATTAAATTAACCAATAACCATATAAATTTGATACTAGTGCCTCCTATGGTCATTAGAATTCTGGCACTACTGTCTTATGGTAGCTAAGACAAAAGTCTCAAATTTAAATGTAAATATAAATATAATTTCTAAATCTGACAAATCTAAATAAAATACTGAGCATTCAGGCTACAACACTTGTTGAAACTAATCCCTAAAGTAAATGAAAACTATAAGAAATGGCGTACACTATATATACAACATTTATTATAAAACTAGATCAAAACTTTATTTACACAAATATATACAACTCTCAGCCTACAAATCTCACTTCCTCCTCATGAAAAATAACCTTAACAAGGCATTAATTCAGGGACAATAAAAAAATGAGGGTAAACTAGTATTCCCAAAAACTATTATTAATCCCAATAATCAAAACCTTATCAAAACTATTATTTGTACTTTCCTTAACCTTAACAAGAATAGAAAATACTGAAAAACAGTAAAAACCTACTTTACCTCAAAAATGAATAAACCCCCCAAAAATATACCTACACGAATATAGGGCAAAAATATGAAAAATGACTGCTAAACAAGAATGTGACTGCTAAACAAGAATGTGACTGCTAAACAAGAATGTGACTGCTAAACAAGAATGTGACTGCTCCCGACCCCATTGACATAAAATTCAGACCACATATAAAGTTATCTCGCATGTTTTGGATTAATACCATTAATAATACAGCAATCCAAGAGAAATTCGACTGGTCACGCCGAAATATACCAAAAATCGACTGGTCACGTCGACAAACATAGGATAATCGACTGGTCTCGCCGAATTGCAAGTGAAATTCGACTGGTAACGTCGAATTCCACTTGGGCACGACTGGAAGCGCCGTAATATAATGAAACTCGACTGGTAGCGTCGAAGTAATTCCATAATAAACCAGAATATAACTCACTAGCTGGTAACACTAGAATACTATATTAATTTTAGCTGGCAACGCTAAACTAAGTAAAATCCATGTGGACCAGCGACCAGGTATTGGAACCAAGCACTCAAAATTTCTACACGAGGTCTCTTGAAATCCCAAAATACTCCTCTTTTTATAAGATCCCCATCATCCTACACAAATTACTGACCAATGAAATCTAATAAAATGGGGGTCAAAGCAACCTGACCCTACCTATCCCCACATTTCAAAGGTACTGTGCTTGACCATTACAGTAAGAAGTTAAATTTAGTATCAATTTCAATAAATTTCCTTTTTTAACAATGGTACTGTGGTCAATGTTTATACAAGAAATTAGGACATTGACATATTTCTCTTCAGTGTAAGGTCACCATGGTATTTCTTTGGAGAAATAACATACTTAGTGAACTTTGACTATTGCTAAATCTACTAAGTTTTATGACCTATAAATTAATGGAGAATTTAAGTAAAATTTAACAAATATTTCCCCACAAATAATTATTAAAATATTAGCCCAAAGTACATAAAAATCAACTACCAATACACATTATGGTGTGATTAATTAATCCCTTTGTATCAGAATTAACTCCCAATTAAGAAATGATGTAAGTAATTAATTAATTATGTAACTAATTAATTAATTATGTCACCCTGTGACACTACTATATCTGTTTTAAGACGTTCTATTCTGGTTAAGATCATCACCTTTGAGTAAACAACACACGCGAATAAAATAGTACAGAACAGTCCTGTCTAAAGTTTAACTCTAAGCTAACGAATTAGTGCCGAATCTGCAACTCATCTCAGCTCTCCGTTAGCTATACCTCGGCAGCTTTTCGGCAGCTGCTAGCTATCTCAAAACAGGTTTCCAGTCACCAGCTTTCCATATTTCACTTGGCAGCCGCGATTTGACTCCTTTCCGTTAGCTCAGTGTTAAACTTTAGAAAGATCTGTACCGCGCATCGAAACACAAGTCCTGGGGACGTTAAATGGGCCACTGTTAGGATACAGTGTTATTTCGAATTCTTTGTCGTAAGTATTTAATGTAATATTGTCATTTATTTCAATATTTTGTATTTTCGTTATGTATATCAGACATAATTATGCAACACATATTTTACTAGCAGTTACAAGTATTTTACAATAGAATTCGCATGGTTAAAAGTTCATTTTCTCGTTACACAATATTCAGGGTTATCTCCCTTTTCAGTCTTCGTCAGCGAGTCTCAAGTCAAATTTTTGCCACTTATATCTAGACATCGCCAGCTATAGTCGAAGTACAGAAATGTTTCAATATTTATATAATTCATATAATGCAAACTTGTAATATAAGCGATGGTTAATTTGTGACACGTCTGAGAACTTCGAATTCGCCTGGCGGGATAACTGGGAGAATTTTAACAAAAATACACAATATTAATGGCGGACAAATAAATAAATAAATAAATAAATAAATAAATAAATAAATAAAGCAACACTGAAATACGAGTATTAATATAATGTGAAACGGGTTTTACGCCAAAGCCAATATTCTTTCACCTTAATTGATACGGTCGATTCTTGTATATGGTTGAGGAAAGCGGAATTCCATAAGAAAATCGCCATACTTTGTCAAGCGAACTGACAAAATCGCACACTAAGACTCAAGTTGTCCCGATTTGGATTCAAAACAAGGCGGTGAGTGGAGCTGTGATTCTAAAGCGCACGCTTTAGAGCACTTAGCAACAGAGAAAGGCGACACGACACCGTGACAGATCCGCCGCTATTAATTTCCGCTAGATTAGCAATACTGTTAATTCTATGTATCCGCTCGATTGAACTCTGTCTTAGTGCATGTTTCTTTTTGTGATTTTCTTATGTAATTGAATGTTTAATGATGCAAATAAGTTAATTATCTGAGGAAATCCTGTCGCGATTTCTTTTTGTTCAAAAATAAAGAACATCCATTATAATGTAATAATGAAATAGACCCCACCAAAACCACATGACTACAAAAGAATCGTCCAATTGCATCAGTTGTTACAAAAGTAATATTATGAGTCAGATGCATCCGTCAAAACATCAATTAAGATGTTATTACACCTGCACGCATACATATACTGAGTATACAATTTATAATCCCTTATAAAGCTTTAATCTCAGTCTTGTTCCGTGACCCTTCTCTGCATTAATAAATAGACAATTTCCCCGGTTTTATAAAGAAATCCGTAAGTCTATTTGGAAATTACAATCACGACCATCAATTAAAGTGCTTTCAGCAAAAATAGCTTCACCGTGTTTCCGTCTACCCGACAAACAGAGCTGTTCCGGAAGTGCGTTTTGACCGGTCTGCCGCTTACGAAAAAGATAATATATCCGGCAAGACCGCTTACGAAATGAACAATGGCCCTTATTGTTATAATAATTTGAATAATAATAGCTAATAATAGTTTGCAAATCAATATTGTTTCGAACAACCCACAATGGCATCGTATGCAAAATGTGCAAATAAAGCATTTAGTAAAAACCAGACAGACATGATTGCCGAGTGGTAGTCACTATTTTTCCATTTTGGGTTCGAACCTCAACCAGGATTTTTTCTGAGATAATCTTCATCCCTTGCCTATACACGTATGGGTTCCCTGATTATATATTTTTTACTTTGCCAGGCCCTGTGAAAATATGACAAATTATTTTAAAGTCCTAACCATCTCATCAACATTGTATTTGATTTTTAAACAGTTTGACTTAAAATTTACCTTTATTTTAATAACCTTTGATTGATCAGAGTTTGACTTAAAATTTACCTTTATTTTAATAACCTTTGATTGATCAGAGTTTGACTTAAAATTTACCTTTATTTTAATAACCTTTGATTGATCAGAGTTTGACTTAAAATTTACCTTTATTTTAATAACCTTTGATTGATCAGAGTTTGACTTAAAATTTACCTTTATTTTAATAACCTTTGATTGATCAGAACAAAACTATTAATAGTAACCGAACTAACCATCTCCGGTTTGGATAGTCAGCCACTATATAAAATATACTTAACAAAAAAAAGTTAAGGACCACATCAAAAACATATTTGATTTTGTATAATGCAAGTCATATCATTTCATTATCACACTTCTCGTAGTTTCATTAATGAGATTTAATTTTATGCAAAAAAAAAAAATTACTTCATAACATCATTTGAAACAAGAAGAGAACGAGAATAGTCTAGAATACAGATAGATATTATATTTTTCAGTTCTTGAGGTTTTAATCAAAATTTTGCATCGGTCCCTTACTTTTTAGTTAAGTATATATTGTAAGTCGCGAAATGATGAAAACATGCTTATGCGTAGTTAAAAAAAGTAAACGAAATAAAATCAAAGTAAAACAAAAGACGGACTTCTGAGTTCAAGATATACTAGTATTATTCTCTCTAATCTGTTTTGATCCGATGCTTGATACAGTACTGTCATGTGCTGATTTTACATTTTTATTATAAAACCGGGTAATGCATTCAAAACCAGCACATGACAGTACAGGTAAAAACTTAACACTTAAGCCAATAACGAATAAATGCTCATTTGCAGCTCATTGCGACTGTTCGTTAACTTTTCAGCAGCTGTAATCAATCTCTCGTCAGATTTGCGGTCCCGAGCTACCCGTATCTCAATCTTTCGGCAGTTTTTCGGGCACTAACTACCCATATCTCGGCCACTAACTATCCATATCTTGGCCACTAACTATCCATCTCTCGGCCACTCGTTAGCCGAGCTTCGACTCCTTTTCGTTAGGTGCGTGTTAAACTTTCGACAGGTCTGTACTGTACATTGATAACAGGGGGCAGAAGAGAGAGATCATATTAGACAGGGGATCAGTTAACAGCTGGTTGCTTCGGCGGTCGAGTGGCTTCACATAAATCTCGAGGCATCCCACCGATCTGGTCCGAACTCTAATCTGATAGATTTTAGTGCCAGAAAGTTTGTTAGTTTGCTATCCGAAGATCAATGTATCAGAAAGTGTATCAATTCACTTGTCGAGGATGGATGGTTTTCGCCGGGCACTTCGGTTCCCTCCATGATCCATGGACTGGCTGTCTCGATATAAGTGAATTAATAAGAATTTTGAGCGGGCGTATAACTCCATTACTCTGCTCCACTCCTTTTAATTTCAAAAGGAAAAAAATCATTTTTAAAACATTGCATTTGTTTGCCATTTTTAAACAACACAATTATTTTATATTTTAAAATTTTAAACTTAAAATTTAAGAATCTATCACGCCATTTGTTTGTCATTTTTAAACAAAATTTTATTTTATATTTTTATTTTTGAAAGAAATTCATCAAATACCCAATATAGAGTTATATTACACTGTTTATGTACCAAGTATCGTTGTACTTGTATACATGCTGATATAAAATTGCTTTAAATTATTAAATGTCGTGTGTATTATTTAACTTTCTTTTGAATTTGTGAACTATGAAGGGAAGGGAAACATGCCTTAAAATGACCTTGACGTTGAGGACAAAACTTACAAAAAAAACTATTCATAAAATTAATAAAATGGACAATTGACTTTAATATTCTGTTTTTTATTCTCCGTTAATCGCGTGACGTGTAATTATATGACGTCACGATTTAATTAAGCAATACATTGATGATTCATATTTTAAAGGTGTATTTAATTTGGTTTTGTATACATGTGTGTGTTTTATATATATCGAAGACGTTCATAACTTAAGGTGTGTGTGGGTTTTTTCTTAACATTTCACGTGTGTGTGTGTGTGTGTGTGTGTGTGTGTGTGTGTGTGTGTGTTAATTAACATGTCAGGTGTGCGTGTGTTTTTTGTCATTGTTTGCGTGTGTTTTTTAACATTTCAGGCGTGTGTGTGAGTATATGTGTATGTACATCACAATTCATATATGATTACAACTTGCGTGTAAGTGTTTTTTATTTTATTTTTATTTTATTTTTTTAATTCATTATTTTATTTTTATTCATTGGTTTTTATTTAGCATGGACATAACTATTATGTAAGTTCATTTCAAGATACAGGTGGGTGGATGGGGTACGTGCTTGTTTAACAATGAAAATGCATGAATTAAGCTGTAATATTAAACTGTATTAATTTTAAATCTATTATATATTTCAGATGTTGATGGCGGATTTGTTTTGGTGGAGTAGAATGGAATTCTTTACTCTCACCCTCGGGATTAAGTTTTTAGGAGGAGTCATTGCCACGGGAATTTTAGCGCTGATTTTGAGATTTAAAAGAGAAAAAAGTGATGAAACGTAAGTTTTAATCTCTCTCTCTCTCTCTCTCTCTCTCGTACTTGTAAACACCATAAAATTATAATGTGTTTATGTAGCGTGTTCTTTAATTCTAGTTTGTCCTCTAATGGTCAAAAGTGTAAATACAATGTAATTTTCACCATTTATATAGAACAATTATAACAGATTGGGAGACGAGTTTATAGTTCAGTGTGGATAATTACTTTACAGTTGAACTTTGTAACTCATACATATCCTAGCCATAATACATGTGTGTAGGCATATCCAATGATAATTCAAAATAATTGTAACGAATTGATTGCTTTGTCACTAAAATTAAAATTAAATAATTCCCAAATCAACCGAGTTTATTGTAGGACATTTGGTTGTAAAAAATCTAAATTGTTAGTGTGTTTAAATCGCCATCTCCTTTTGTTAACTTCGACAAAAACTGTTTGAGTGGTTAAAAGCTTGCGCTTACGAATGACACGAGTGTAACCGTCTATAGGTTAGGATTCCGACTGAGGCAAATCCCATTGTGAGAAAGTTTGTCAATTCGCTTTCTCAGAGAACTCCCGTTTGACCCACTACACCTGAACCGTCTCGATATAGATCGGAGAATATCGACTGTGACTATTACTATTAGACACTATTACTAAGCTCAACTCAAATTTGGAACATGATTACCACTACCAATATGTGCATTGTACGTGCGCGCGCATGTGTACTTGAGAGAGAGAGAGAGAGAGAGAGAGAGAGAGAGAGCAGACGTCTTAGAAGGTCTGTCAATTCGATTACCGAAGATCGGTGTCTGTTTTCTTTTCAGCTATCTCAGAGATGACAGTCTCGATATAAGTGAAAGAATCTTGGCTGGTGCGTAAATCAGCATTACTCCACTTTCAATTCCATAACGTTGCGCTTTTATTGATCGCGTATTGCGCTGACAAACTTGATCAAACTGACCAATCTCTGTCTCTTACTTACTTACTGCCCATTACGCCCTCTGGCGTGTGGGACAGCAACGAAGTCTTTCCACTTTTGTCTGTCATTAGCCAGTAATTTGCAGATTGTCACATGAATGGTGTGAATCGTTCATTTCTGCTTCAACCTTGCACCTCTATGTGATCTTTGATATTCCTTTACGTCTTTTACCCTCAGGTGTCCAGTGTAGGGCAGATTTAGTGATATTGTGTGGTTCTTTTCTTAGGACATGTCCAATCCATCTCCATCTTCTTTTCTTTATTGTTGTATACAGGTCCTCTGACTGGCATCTTCTAGATGCTAGAAGATGCCAGAAGAAAATCTCTGTCTCTTGCACTATACAAATTGAAAAAAAAAATCCATAAAAACAGTAAAATATATTATTACGTATGATTGTGGAACTTGAGTTTGATACCAGAAGCAGTGATAGATTATATATATCATTTCTAAATATTTCTAAACAGGACACAGATTTATCCTACAGATACAGTGATTTTGCATCGGACTGACAAGGGTCCTTACGCTCCAAGTATATCACCATTTGTGATGAAGTTAGAGATGTACCTTAGGATCCATAAAATCCCTTATCAGGTATGTAGTTAATATAAATCAGAGTTGAGTTGAGTAATGGTGTTTAACGTCCCAGTCAAGAATTTTTCACTTGTATCGAGACATCACCAGCTATAGGCGAAGGTGCAGAAATATTGCCTGTGCATTGCGATGATGGCATTATACTGCACGGTTTTTTTATCGTGCCAAGCTTACTAAGACACGGGACCTCGTTTACTTTAAGTTCTCGGACCCGGCCGGGGTTCGAACCCACAGCATCCCACTTTCAGAGCGAGCGCTCTACCAACAAATCTAAATAAGACCTCTTGTTGTATGTATAGGCCAAATTATCTTACACAAGGATGGCAAGACATTTGTTGTTGCAATATAAGACAATGTCTTTTCATCGTAAGGGGAGATAATTCTGCCTATAGCTGTAACCAAACGGAGCTAGTAAGGTTACATGTAAAAAGAGGTCTGAGCTTTCAAAATTGGTATTGGCCTTTTTCGCCAAGCACACGGAATTTGAAAATAAAAGTCACAAATCTTTTGGAATCGTCCTTATAAATATCGTTAAGCGTGACATGCTAAAGAAGAACCAACATTGCTCTATGCTGTTTTTAACTGTCGATCCGATTGATCGTCATTACCTCCCTTGTATAAGCTAGATATATGTATCCTATCGGAGCACCCGGTCTCTCTCTCAATGGTGGAAGTTCACGTGTTTAACCTAAGGCAAATTTCTTTTTTTACTTTGCTTTGTACTTTTGTTTTCGATTAACTTACACCACAGAGGAGTTCAACGACTTTCAGCCACTTATAAACTTCTATAAGCAACACATTGTTTTATTTATTTTCAGAGTGTATGTGACAATAAACGAGGCCCCAAGGGAAAACTACCCTGGATAGAATATAATGGAGAGACTGTGTCAGATACACAGTTTATAATGAAATATTTGAATAATTTACGCCATATTGATTCTAATGACCTTTTGACCCCGGAAATGAAGAGCAGTGCGCATGCGCTACAGAGAATGGTTGATGAACACCTTTATTGGTAGGTATGCTAAATTGAATTAAATATTAAACTAAGTAATTTGTCCTATTGTCTAGATCGATCCTTTATAAATCGCATCATTAAAAATTTATAAACAATACACAAGCTAGAATGTATACTTCTGATATTGTCATGTAGGACTTGTCCTATCGATATTTTAAGTCTAAATCGGGTTCATTCGCAATGGTTATAAACAAATATTTTCTTTCTTTCTTTTGTTATTTTTTCATTTACCCTCACCTTACTTTTTGCAACATATCATCTCGATATGCATGGGCTTTTGGCCTTAAAATCTCAAAGTTCTGGTCTCGACTAACTGTTTTAAGCAGCTAAAAAACAAGCAATGAAAGGGGGCATTGAACTTACTTGCGAGCTCTTCTTGGAGGCTTTTGTTATGACTGGCACAAGCTGTATGCGTATTCGTTGACATGTAAATGCGTGGGTCAATATTCTAAATGTATTTATTTTCGCGGTGTACTAATTTTTGCTAATTGTGTTACAGTGCATATTTCAAAAACTCGAAAATTTAACTGCCTATATGTCTAAATTACCTTTACCGCGAAAAATAAATATACGCAAAATTAAATACGTGTACAGTATTTTCACGAAATTAGAAATAACGAAAATGATTTATTTCACAGTAATGACATGTTTTTATTTCGGGAAAATGATTTAGTACAGATTGTAATATATTGTTTTTCGTTGACATGCAAATCCGTAGGTCAATATTTTCACGAAATTAGGAAATCTCGAAAATGATTTATTTTACAGTATTGGCGTGTTTCTATTTTAGGATAATGATTCAGTATAGATGGATTTGAAATATTTGCTTTTCGTTGACATACAAATATAACGAAAATGATTTATTTCACAGTATTGGCGTGTTTTTATTTCAGGATAATGATTCAGTATAGATGGGTTATAGACAATGAAAAGAAAGAAATGCAGCAAACACAATGGAGTAATTTTAAGATATGGCTAGTGTCAAAAATAGCAAAAATACAGACATATATACAGGGAATAGGAAGACACACAGACTCGGAGGTCTTACAAATATTGGACCAAGATATTGAAGCTTTGTCATTATATCTAGGTAGGTTATTCTTCAAAGCGGGGCTATACTAGTTTACCCTTGTCCTGTCCGAAACAAAAAAATCGTAACAGTTTTCCCAGCAACCACTTGTCATATGAGTTATAGAATACTTTTCAAAATTTCTGCCACTTCACCAATAAGTTAGTGATGTCTCGATATAATTTAAATATTCTTGACTTAGGCATTCATTTATTCATTCTTTTATTCATAGTAGCAAGTGCAAGGCATTATGATAGATGTTACTAAGGTCTATAAAAATTGGTCCATAACCATGACACGTTAAAGTCGCCCTGAGTGAGCGCTATTACCATGCATACCATAAAACACACTGCATTTCACATGTACACACCAACTTGTTCATAGAGTAATCCATAGAGATTAATAAAATACTCCTAGTCGCGAATAGCTAAAAAATTGCTGATGCGACGTTAAACATTTAACCAACCAACCAACCAGCCATCACCATGAACAAAGTTAACACCGAGACTTAAACCAGTTGATATAGATGGTCTCAAATGAAAATCAAAGTAACTAGGACTGACTTCATACATAAGCCGGAGGGTCAAGTAACCTTTGTAAAGAACTGTGTAGTTATTCATCTGGGAAGATGTACTTAATGATACCACTATTTAATGTTGATGATAAGACATCCCTCTGGCAAATTTGACAGTTTGTCAATAAAATCACACGGCATTTTAATATATTGTCCTTGTACATGGTGTCAAGTTAGATTAATAATCTTTTTATATTTCTATTTTTAAAAAGATTCATAGTTATATATAATTTAAAACAAGATAAATATTTTATGTATGGCATTGTATTATTTTGTCCAAAATGTTCGATAATTAATTCATACAAAAGTCGCAGATATCGGGTGCAAAAGTCGCAGATATCATGTGCAAAAGTCGCAGATATCGGGTGCCTGATGCAGGTAAATGATTGAACATACCGGCCCATGTTCAAATAAAAATTAAAAAAGCAAAGTAAACACTTTACATAGCGAATACTTATACAGGTATACAGGAAAGTAAGGTCAGGTGCTCCGGAAGGGTAACCTAATTTTTGACCATCCATCTATACATCAGGATTTTCTCGTATAGATCTGCATTTTAGAATAAATATTCGTTTCAAAATGTTAACCAACAGCTCTTCATAATAATGAATATCCGTGTCAAAATGCTGACGAACAACATTTTATCTCCCTTGGCCTAAGAGGTATTTTAAAAATGTATGTTTATCACAGTTTAGGTTTAACTTGTCCATTTAAAAGATATAAATACCTCCCGAGTTAAAAGCTATGTTTTCCTTCAAAGGGAAAGGTTACTTCTAACAAACATCAACATGCTTGTGTTTCCATGTAAATGGATAATTTAAATGTACTATATACAGGTACATTTTGGATGGCAGTATTAATTGGGGCTTATTTTTTACACAGTTCTTAAATCGAGGACCGGTCAACAATCGATACTCCAATTGTCATTAGTATCAAGCAAAGTTGTAATCAAAAACAAACATACTAACCCATGTCCAAATCACAATCCAGAAGCAAAGTAAAAACTTTGGAACTGACAAGTTAGGTATAACACGTGAACTTCCACCAAGGAAGTGAGGCCAGGTGCTCCGGAAGGGTAAGCACCTCCTGTTTAGCTAGCTACACCCGCCAACTTCGTGGTTGGACTAATGAGTTAAAAAAGTTCATCTCCATCGTGTTAAACCAAGTCAAGATTCTTTAATAAATTAAGGCGGTTATTTTAGGAATAGATGAGGAAACCGTAGTTCTCGGATAAACAACGAGCGAACTGACATTCAACAAACTGACAAACTTTCTCACACTAGGTTCTGTTCCAAATAGGATTCGATCCTAGGTAGTGGGAGGCTCTATATAACCTGTTACACTGTACACATATATTCATTTAAGATCATCCATAGTTTCATGATTCTTTCACACAATTTTGATTACACACGTGGTGGGTGTAGCTAGCTAAACCGGAGGTGCTAACCTTCCGGAGCGCCCGACCTCACTTCTCTGGTGGAAGTTCACGTGTCTAACCTAACTTCTCAGTTCCAAAGTTTTTACTTTGCTTCTGGATTGTGATTAGGACATGGATTAGTATGTTTTATTTTTTTACTATAAATGTAACGCCCTTAGTTGGTTATAATTACAGAAATTTTCTATCATTGATCAAATAAATTTGTTATTATATTTTAGGAGAAAAACTATACATGATGGGTGATAAGCCAAGTGAATTGGACTGTTCTGTGTTTGGACATCTATCACAGTTTAAATGGCATTTACCGGATACAGATGCTAATAAACTTATTACTGGTAAGTAATTATTCCTTTCCTTTAGTAGAGAAAGGAAATATTAAATTCGTCCGTCCAGTCACATCCCGTCCTTAGTAATTTTCTAAAACTAGGAATCACTTTTTACGAAACGTAGTGCAAAGCAATTAATAGAATATGTGCATATGATTAAACAGAGTTGGTTTGCGCATTTTCCTTGGAGTTCTTGGTCTTTGAACATAGGCGCAAGTAACAAAATATACCTACTGAAGAGAAATCTTAATTTACTTGTTACAAAATTAAAATATTGTCAAAAAAGCTTAGATTGTATTTAGCAACTTATAAGCGTACCACTTGATGCAATTTACCAATTATATGGAGCATGAAGAATGGCGTTTTATTGATAAAGACGTTTCGAAAATTGCAACATGTTCCTTATGGTTCTATGGCTCCGATGAAACCTGATAAAGTTGTAATTACGTGTCCCAAAAATATTTTATTTACTATTTCAACACTAATATTTACTTTCACACCTAACTCTCCATCGGTTTGCACATTTCACTTTGTCCTGTATAACCAACGTTGTAGTTTGAATCCTGTAGTTTACCATACACAAGTGTTTCTAAAATATTTAATAAATATACTATGCTGCCTAACTTGTAAAGCTAGTGGGCATCAATTCCCTTGTTTTGGTTTATAGTCGGGTCATTGAAAAATTTCATAGGGAACGACAAGTGAATACATTTAAATAACGTTTGAAATATCATAACTGTTAATGTTAGCCAGATTATTTGTAGGCACTTCTTTTGTATAGTCAGAATTGTTTTTATATTTTTTGTTTTATTTCAAATCAAAAATAAACATACTGATCCATGTCCGAATCACAATTTCAGAAGCAAAGCAAAAACTTTGACAAGTTAGGTTAGACACGTGAACTTCCACCAGGGAAGGGATGGCCGGGTGCTCCGGAAGAGTAAGCCCCCCCTGTTTAGCTAGCTACACCCTCGTTTAAATTTGCTGAATCTCTGAAAATCCTCTCGGACTAAGATATTCTGCCTCATACATAATATTCCTTTGGTTAAGTTATGTTAAATACATGTATGTTTTGGTCCTTTGGATACATTTTTTTTTCATTCCCTTGAAAAAACAATTGGTTTCACAAATTTGGTCCAAGCACCACCACTGAAACGGCTGTCTAGTGCACTAAAACGAAAACTGATATAATATTTAATTTTATTTACAGATAAATATCCCAATATAAACAGCTATTTAGAGCGAATGAAAACAACATATTGGCCTGATTGGGAAGATTCTATCACTCATGGTAGTGGAGATAAATGAAAAAGGAAGTTTTACGGGATTCTGAAAACCGAGCAAATCAGAGACACTACACTGTTAAGACTATCTCCTGAAATAGTTCTTACCAGAATCTAAGACCGAAGTGGTTAACAGTTTATAATTGCCAAACTGTTGTGTGCTTTTGCTTTTGTAATTATCATGAGCAGCACATAGGCTACTTTTGCTGTTTTAAAAACTTAGAGCATTATATTGCGACATTGGGAACAACTGGGATGCCTTTGTTGTATAAAAGAATGGTAGCAGCATATGGTGACATTGGAAACTGAACGGTGCCAACATAGTAATGCAAAGTTCATCAGAACGCGAACGCAACTATATATATATAGTTCCGATAGTACATGTTCTATTGTTAAATGTGCTGGTACACCAATTCCGCCTTTAATTTTCGTTTTTTTTTACTAATTCTGAATACACATGTACTTGCATATTTTGACTTGTAAGAATTACTCATTTTAATTGAAAAGTGTACCGAATCGATAAACTGTTGAAGGTACAGTCAAATCTGTCTATAAAGGCCACCAAATGGAACCAGTAAAAGTGGCCTTTATGGGTAGGTGGCCTTTATAATGTTTCAAATAATATGAATAAAGAATATTTGGGATAAAATTCTACTGGCCTTTATAAGCAGGTGGCCCTTTTATAGTGGTGGCCTTTAAGGCAGGTTAGACTGTACATGCTGATCGTCTAATGTCCGTTCGTACATATGGAGCATGAATGTATACAAGTACAGGCTAGTAACCTCGGTCCAGTTGCACACAGCACAATTGGATTTGATTATTATTTAAATTATAACAAACACAGCACTGCCCGATTTTCTAATTATGTTTTGATTAATTATAAACTTTGATCAAGTTTTGTGTAACAGGATCCAGTATTGCATACTAACTGAGTATTATTATTATAACTAGGGGCAGTTGTTCGAAGCCTGATTAGTTTAATCAATTGATTAATCAGAAATTGAATGTTGCATAATTTTAGAGATATTGTGAACTTCATGTTGAAATGTTGAAAATGAATAAAACTTCCATCAAATAAACGAAAATTGTAATAAAACTAGATCCGATCATGATATTTTGATGTTATTCGTGTTTTAAATTGCTGCTAATGATATATTAAACTAATCAAGCTTCGAGTCCTGGTATTACATCATTCATGGAAATCCATCTTCCACATAATCGCATTTTTACATTTTTGTGATCAGAACATGTTTTTGATGTAGCCACCTACTCTAAATATAGTAGTTTTTGACTTATAATAATTGTTAACTTGCCATATCATTTAGCAAATATGTTACAGAAGAGAGAGAGAGAGAGAGAGAGAGAGAGAGAGCGAGAGAGAAAGTTTACTCGATTCTGTAAAAGAAATCCATGATAAGCCAGAAAGAAAGAGAGAGAGAGAAAGAGATTGTTTTTAAAAATTCTTGTATCGTTATTTATTATGGAACTATTTTGTTATAAAACATTCAATATGATTATAAATATTACGTCTTTGTTACATGCTGAATTTATTACCAATAAAATAACTTTTTTGCAAAAATGAAGTTTTATGTCATTCCTTTTACACCAATCAAAAACAAACATGCTAATCCATGTCCAAATCGCAATCCAGAAGCAAAGTAAAAACTTTAAAACTGACAAGTTAGGTTAAACACGTGAACGTCTACCAAGGAAATGAGACCGGGTGCTTCGGGAGGGTAAGCACCTCCGTTTAGCTGGCTACACCCGCCATTTGTGCAAATAAACTTAAGTGTAAGGGACTTTGAACTATGGGATTTCAAATATATCCATGGCAAGACACAGAGACATCAAACCTACGTCACAACGTTAATGTGATGACGGCCATAAAACTATTTAGGGCCCTCATAAGCCACGGCTTTCAATATCCATGGGTATATGTCAAATTGCAAATATAATGCACTAAGTAACATGAAAAGTTGGGCGTTTGGTTTTCATGCAACACCTGCCATAACGCAGAAGATTCTGAACCAACAGGCACAAGTTTAGGTAGGCAGTAAAATCTTTCCAAAAAAAGTTGGTGTCTGAACTCGTTATCCTTAACATGGGAAGTATTTTGCAGTGCCACTAGACTGCTTTCGGTTCGTACTTTTACATTTTGTTGAAACTTTAGGTTAGGCAAATGACCAAAACAATTTATAAAGTTTAAATTATGCAGCATCTATATTTTGGTGTTGACCTTAATGAATATTACAAGCCTAGTTTAGCAGGGCTCTCAAAACCTTTTATGATCGTCATCACAATAGTGTTGATACGTTTGGTATTCAGGATTATCCTGGATATATTTTACGTCCCATAGTGCCTTATACATTTCGCTCTGAATTTCTATTATACACCTTCCGGGTGTACCTAGCTCTAGCTAAGCAAGAGGTACTTACCCTTTCAAAACAGGAGGTGCTTACCTTCCGGAGCACCCGACCTCACTTCCCTGGTGGAAGTTCACGCGTCTAACCTAACTTGTCAGTTGCAAAGTTTTTACGTTGCTCCTGGATCATGTGGATTGTTAATCGGAAAAGGATTAGTATGTTTGGTTTTGATATATAATTCATGAAATATTCATTTTCCAGAAAACTGGAAACTGGGTACTTTTGTGGCCAGAACATAACTAAAACATCACGCATGTATTATTTGGAATAATTGAAAACTTACCAATCCATGTCTTAACTTTGAACTGTCAAATTAATTGAAACACGTGAACTTTCACCATGGAAGTGAGGCAGGGTGATTTGGAAGGGTAAGCACCCCCTGTGTAGCTAGCCACACCCAAAGACGCCGGCAATCACAATTGAGAAGGAACTTGAATTTATGGGAGGCCAAGTTTAATCAGGGCAGTTTTGGATACAGAGACCTTTCAACATATGTTTCAAGACGAATATAACACTTTTAGAGTCTTATCTGGCAATATCCTTACGTCAACAATTTGTTTGTAAGCAACTTGCTTCGTTGTATAAAATCCCAGTGGTGAATTAAGAGATTAACAAGATTAAAAACTTTTTTACCAGTATGTGGTTGGCACTGTTTCGTTCCAGTTATTTACGACCAAAGGCTAATGAATTATGTTGAAATTTATCTGGTATGCGAACTTCTGTGCAAGTATTTCTAATCAAAATTGTACTAGTATACACATGTATTGACATTAAGAGTCCTTGTAATCTGTTCCACTTCCTCTTTCGCAGATAAACGTCAGACAACTCGGTCCATTTTTCTCCTGCCAGGGCAATCGAAAACAAACATACTAATCCATGTCCGAAGCACATTCCAGAAGCAAAGCAACAAATTTGGAACTGACAAGTCAGGTTAGACACGTGACCGTCCACCAGGGAAGTGAGGCCGGGTGCCACGGAAGGGTACGGGCGCACGGGAAAGAAAATTCCTTTGTCCTTTCAGATAATGATGAAACACTGCGATTGAAGTCGATGGTCTTAACCAGTTGTGTGCCTGTTACCGCCAAGAATTAACCATGCTTATATATTAAGGTCTAATGCAGTGTATTACAAATTATATGCACTATGCAGTAATAATACTTACGTCATAGAGACATGGGCTCCTGAAGTAGCTTTTAGAGACGAGACGCTGTTCAGTAACAAATTGCGTATGCAAAAGAAGTTTTGTTAGTTGATTGGTTGAATGTTGCTTAACGACGCATCAGCAAATTTTCAGCGATTATTACTTCAGTTGGAAGTTGAGATGGTTTACCTAATCTGCCAGGTTTTTATTACCTTGGTTTTGGGATTACAATTTGCACATTTGTGTTTGATTTGTGCTGAATATGTAAATCAAGGATTAACGCATTAAAAACGTTAAAATATTACAACAATTTGTTAGTCACAACAAATGGTTAGACAGCCACCATAACGACGAATACGTTAGAAACATCTTATAGCATTATATGACAATATGGCATCGATTTAAATTGTTTGTTTACGATTTCAATTTGCCCTAGGTGAACATTAGACTATTAATGGTAATTAAATCATGAATAAATAATTTCAATTAATATAGAAACGACGGATCGTTGGCCACGGCCAAAATGTTCCTACAAAGGACGGGCAAGTTTAACCCTCTGGCTGCCACGATACCATATATGTCCTCCCCCAGCCCGCTGCCAAGAGGACATATATGTCCTTTTTTTCTATGATTCCAACCACAATACTTTAAACCCTATTTCTTATTAATCCACTTTATATCTTATTTTCATAATAACAAAGTAAGATGGTAATTAACTGACATAACGGTTGCATGACGTCATCACAAAAATTATGACGTAAATATAGCGTAATTATGACGTAATCAAATGCTGCTGTCGTACATCATTGCTACTGTAGAAAATGCAGTCGTAAATGCCATCACCAGTGACTGAACAGCCATGCGTGCTGGTATATTTTCCTTAAAACTAACGGACCTATCTCATTTGATAAAATAATTAAATAAATAATTATTTTCAGGGCAAATTAACAATTAATTAAACCTTCGGCAACGCGAAAAACACTGATCCATTAAAAACTTATTTTCTTACAAATGCATTGGGTCATATATAGAAAAGCAAATAAGTGTTAAATGGTTATATTTTCGGAAAAATGAAAATTTATGAACGGCCACTCGACAGTTTGAGATGAGATGAAATATGCTTGGAATCAAAGAAATTAAATGTCGCTTATAATAATAATAATAATAATAATAATAATAATAATATTAATACAAGTTTATGTCAGCACGTAATGATATCATGTTTTTTTCATCAAATATTTTTTCGATGTAGTATTTTTCAGATCTCCAAATGCGTTGAGCGTTCTCTGATTTTCATTAATACATAGCAAACAATATGTTGAGAAAAGATAACATTGTATACGATTATCACAACTATTTACAATTGTATACACCGTTTCATCGCAGACGTGTATCACTAACTTTGTTCAAAATATACAGTTTTATATTTGAACTCTGTACGTCATACATAAAGTTAGTTCTAAAATATTCAGAAAATTCATTATTGGGTACTGTGGTATAAGCACGAGGTATACGAATTACAGTCACCTATACCTTAACCACCCCTTATAATTTGAAGTCCTCGCATATAATTTTTAACTTTTACGAATCATTTAATCGACTTTTAGATTACAACATGTGGTCTGTCAAATTATATAATTAGAACGCCTCTTAAAGGCTTCGTCACGCACTGTGCAAATGTACCCGACTAAATGTTTGGATTGATTGTGAAAAGTACTTTGTCTCTTCAGGTACCCGGGAAATGGATTTTAAGCATTTTATAAAAAAAGTATAGCGTATCACATATATATATATGAAATGCTTAAAATCCATTCCCCAGGTACCTGTACATATGACACGTAAGACGGTAAGGAAAGCTTCTAGAAGGAACTCTCCATTGGTTGTCATATGAAATGGTTTATAGTATGTTTGGAATGTATTTGATGAAAACAAAACCTACAAGTACATAAATATTTAACTAACATTAAAATTGTATACAAGTAATGTATCGCTTAATTCACGTTTGCAATAAAAGAATGAAGTTGTTTTTGGATATAATGTAGGTGGCAATATATTTCATTTATTTTATTCAGCATTTACACCAAAAACAAGGTCAAGCTGATTACAATATACAACTGCGTTCCTGGGTCATAAGCGAAAAGGACCCTTATAACATCCAAATTGTCATGCAGAAAACACATTTTGAATGCAATAAATATATTATGTTACAAAAGCATGACTGTGATTTTGCATTTTTTTCCACAACTATTTTGGGTTAATTCACTTTTATTGCTATTTCATATAACCTTTTGTTAGTTTCCAAACATTTTTCATCTGAATGCCTTTTTTTCATATGGACGGTCAAATATAAAATACGGAATATAGTAGACACAAAAATTTGAAGAATACATGCACACATTATTGTATAGAGATGAATACATGATAAAGAGTGCATAACTGTCGAAAGTTTAACACTAAGTTAATATAAAGTAGTCTAAGTTTGGCTGCTAAGTGGCAGAAATATGGATGGCTTAGTGACCCTAAAAGTGGCCGAGAGATAAAGAAAAGTTGGCAAAAAATCATCGCTAAAATGAACTGAGATGAGCTGCACATTAGCACTACCTCGTTTTCTTAGTGTTAAACTTTCGACAGGCCTGTATTGTATATGGGCATGCTATCAAAAGGAAAAAGGGACTCGTTAGAGATCAGGGAGGGATCCGCTGCGCTATAAGAAAATGCCCCTTGTTGGTTTTCCTGTGCATCATCATTCCAAAAAATGCATTGTCACGGATTATGCTACCTCCTTATTGATCTACGCTTGTAGCCATAACTAACAATGAGTTATGTTTTTATCTGATTTGTGCTAGCTATATTTCGCAATCAGGATGCTTTTAGCATCTATTTATGTTGCAGTTCCCAACGGTCAGCGGCAGTGTGAATAAAAGTTATATATGTCTAAGTGTCAGAAAATGTTTCCCAAATATCGTGTATGTTGAGGTATGCTATCGTCACTTTGCAATTGTGTCTTTTCATTACCGTTTACTTTACTTGAAAATAATTAATCACGGCTTTCATATCAATAACTTAAAACATAAAACGTGTATACATGAACTCTGAGATAGTTAATCGGATACTATCGGGAAAGTCGCTGACGATAAAGAAACCTTGCTAAATAAGCACTGTACATTCTAAATTTGTGCAAACTTTATACCTGTATGGTAAGACTTCAATAATTTTAGAAATATCACGTTATACGCAACATTATCAGTTAATCTAGAACTATACCAAATAGAAAACAAGCCTCTTAGCTAGGAAATTAATTCAAGAGAATTGTGCTAAAA
This sequence comes from Anadara kagoshimensis, assembly GCA_021292105.1. Lineage (NCBI taxonomy): Eukaryota > Metazoa > Mollusca > Bivalvia > Arcoida > Arcidae > Anadara > Anadara kagoshimensis. Next base: position 9,633,102 of record CM037863.1, read on the forward strand.
TGGTTTGTACGAACGGCCCTGACTGCCACTATCGTCGTTTCACGACTGCTGCTTGTATTTTTTCAACAGTTGTTTGAACTTGACATTAAATTAAACAAACTTGAATCTTGAATGTAATAAATAAACATCCATAAAAATCTATCTGTGTACCTGTTCTATAAATACTTAAGATAAATTTCATATCAAAACCCATTGCATAACCTCTGTGTATTTAAGAAACTATTAGATGCGATTTTGGCGTTTATTTATCATTTTTTCCAACCCATCTTAAAATTCTCTTTAATTAACTGACGGATTGAGCACAGCATTCTTGTTTGATTATTTATTTCTTTTAAGGAGGATCTATTACAAATATAACTCTCCTCCACTAATAGCATACACAATGAAAGTAAATACTGCCCATCATGTGCAGATTTTATTTCAACGGTATTCTTGACTTTCATCAGGCGGCACAGGTGTCGGTAATGCTCCTTGATAATGCGCATTTCAATATTGCATCATGACCAACTTAATGTTTTATAGTGAATTTTTAAATTAATTAAAACTGTTAGCTCAAAATTTGAGGATTCGATAGTATTTTAACATTCAATTGCATGAACATTAATAAGCATCTCATTTAAATCACTGTTATTATCATTATACAATTTGTTAAAAAATAAATTTTACGAGGTCAAAAAAACATTTCGGGATAGACTACTTGCCTAATAGAAATTCAGCTCTTCTTCAACTTGGTTTTATGCTGGAGTTTATACTTTTAAGATATGAACAAAAATCTGCGAATAATGATGCGTAAAATATTGAAAATTTCATCAAAATCGGACAAATAATGACCTTGGAATGAATGTTTTACGACGTATGACATCAGGTGAATGAAGACAGGTTCTCCTTTTCTCTGAACGTCGTCATTTTTGATGACGCAATCATGATGACGTTTTAACCTTGGCACAGCGCTGACGTAATTTCAACTGTCCCGTGGCAGCGAGAGGGTTAAAGTGCACACGAAAGAATGAAATTCGGCCTGAATTGTGTCATTTAATGACGTCACCGCCAGTAGTACGTCATTAGTTGTTGTTGTGGCGTTGCTTTGGTACCAAGATGGCGGCCAGTGTCGGAAAATAAAAGGCATGGCCGACGATACGTCAATAGATAAGAGGTAAAATAGATTTATACATATAATGTAATAACAGGAACAGTTTAAAATTACATTTTGCAATATTCAGGCGAATGATTTAATAATAATTACAACGTAGCAACCTTACAATGACGTCACAATATTTAAGGGGAGATAATAATAAAATGGGAGGAATTAATAGTGCTCAAGTTTTTCCATCTGATTTCTCAATAAAGTGTTGTTCTCTGTTTTCCTATTTCTTGCATACACCGGTTATATATTAATGGTCAGTTTAACAAGATTAATACCCGGCGTATCTATCCTTTGGGTGTGATATATTTCCATACATGGTTGATCAAACACTAATGAGTTGTTTATCCCTTTGGATGCCATAAGAACTTTCTAAGAGAATGCCAAGCAACATTTCAGGCCTTGCAGATTTGAAAGTCACAATGACGTCACAATCATTGATGCCTCTCGGAAGCGTCAAGATAACATTACATTTTTAGCGCCATTTCTGCGTAATTTCGCGGGAACTTTAAAAGCTAATCTATAACTCGAAATTTCCTTAAACGCTATACGTTGATTCGTACTTGGATGATTGATTTAGAATTTAACAGCAATACAAACCCTGTTGGTTATGCAGATAATATTAATTTTGCTATTAATGCACCCAGGTTCTCGCTCAATATATAGATATTATTATATGACCATTTGTGTCACACCCCTTATCAGGACTCGAGGGCTGATTAGAGGTGTAATATCAAAATAGTTATATTACAAACTGTTTATCAGTTTTATTCAGTTGAAAAGACTTGACTAGATGACAATCTCCAACAACACAGGAGATGATAAAGGTTTAGGTTCAACTTTGTGACGCCGGGGTTGCTAATTAATCATTTTTCATAGCATGCATAAATTTTTTTCTACAAATATTTTGACGCCCGATTGTGTATTATGGGCATTATTTTGTTTTTCAATCAATGATCAGTTCACAAACATAAATCGCCACAAAAAGTAAACAATTCAAAGTACCAGCATAATTTCCGGATTCATGTTGGTATACTGTCTCTGTACGTAAGTCCATCGTTTTTGCTACAAGAACGGTTCAGACATAAACAATGCATGGTTTTGGTACAAGTTTCGGTTATATTGATTCTAGGAATAAACAAAAGAAAACGTTGATGATATTGTTATAGATAAGATGGTGTACGCTTAACATGTAAAAGAAATCTACATCTACATGTATATAAAATACATGTAGAACAAATTTATTTCATGAATATAAGAAACGAATATCAAGAAATTATAAGTATGTCGTAAAAGAAACACGAAAAGTAATAAAAAGTTCCAATATGGAAAAATGCTAAGTTCACTCCAATAAACTTATATTGCGTATAGCAAGCAATAATGTCTTCAGCGATTCCTGTTGATACACTGAATATATTGTGTGATTTCGGTGCGATTTTTGGTACCGATCATAGAAGTTCTGTGAAGGAGAATAAAATCGCTTAAACTGCATGTTTATATGGTCTACAAATGGTCGGACTTTTCCTATCGGGTCATAGAACGGACTGTTCCTATTAGGTATGTTGTTGTTGTTTACTACATGAAAAAACTTCAAAATATTTTGAAACCGATTCCGACTCATTACTTCACTAAACCAGGACGTTCTCTCGCTTCGGTATTTTGACGACCAATATTCCTGTATCGATGGTTTCTGTATTACCCCCATGTTGATAATAACTGCTATGAAAGCCTTGAACTCTGTAAAAGATACTGGCCTCCAGGCTTTTACACGTGAATGGGGAGCAAGCCTTCCAATATTCCTTCCAATAAAAATGAAGGAACTATGGTACTATTTTGAATAATGATCAAGGTAATTTTGAATTAAATACGTTTACAATTGATTTCCATTATTTCCATTACTATTTGGTCAGTCGATAGAGTGCTCGCTCCGTAAGGGGGAGGTTGTGGGTTCGATCCCCGACCGAGTCTGACCAAAGACTTGAAAGTGGGTAGTCACTGTTCTTTCGCCAAGCACTCGAAATTACGAAATGAAAGTCACGGTTCTTTCGGATGGGAACTTAAAATAAACGTGGTCCCGTGTCATGGTGGGCTTGGCACGCTAAAGAACCCTGTTGTATAATGCCATCAGCGCAACGCACAGATAAAATTTCTGCACTTTCGCCTATAGCTGGCGACGTCTCGATGTAAGTGAAATATTCTTGACTGGGACGTAAACCCCATTACTCACTCACTCACTCACTCCATTACCATTTTGCAAAACATATGCACTTGATAAAATCATAAAGACCGTCTAGAAACGGTAACAAGATCAAGAAAAGCTAAAGATAAAACTTGACAGGTCTTTCAAAATCGAACAGTTCAAGTGACCGTGATGACTTTCGTTCGACAAAATATTGGAATAATATATTGTATCAAAATTGTTTCCTAAACTACACAATTGTAACAAATCTACACATTTGTATCAAATCTACACATTTGTAACAAATCTTCACATTTGTATCAAATCTACACTTTTGTATCAAATCTACACATTACATTATATGATGCATATTTTCACATTGTATCATACCAACTACATTGTATGATCTTTGAAGTACCGAAGTTGATAGAGCCATTTATTTCAGCGGCAAAATCATGGGTGCCCAATATCACCTTCGATTTTCTCACCTATTTGTTTCTTTGACACACTGTCTGATTAAATTTGTGGTAAAAAACAACATAAAATATGTTAGTGGAGTTGAATCCCTCGGTGGCATGTTCTTCGGTCCAGTTAGTTCTTGAAAATCAAATGGTCTGTCTTGGTTTTCCGGCGGGTATAATCGAATCCACGGAGCAGCCATGACTGTGGAAATACGAAGCGTTCCGAAGTTACGTATGACGTAATTCAATAGCATATGACGTCATTGTGATTGTTGCAACGTCAACTTTGAAAGAGCCTCCAAGTGCGGCCCTCTGGCACTCAAAGGAGTATAGCAAGGGCCGCAATTGAGGCCCTTTGGCATTCTAAGGGTTATTTGTTTATTTATGAATTATAAAACAAATTGTTACCATCAAAGTATCTATAGTTGATACAAAAATATCAAATATTTGGAACCGCTTCGAACGATACGTGAGAAGCGTTTATAAATTCGGATATTTGAAAGTTTTTTTTTACTTTCAAAGGTTGGACAATTTAAATGTTAAATTGCATAAGGGATTAAAATCTCTCGTGTGACTACAGGTAGGAATCGGATGCATAACCTGCTGTGCTTGGCCGGTCTCTAAACTTGATGCACGGTAGATGGTATTTATCGGAATAAGGGAATAAGAAATATTTAAATTCATATTTCAAATTGTTATGATTCCTTTATTAATTAGTGGATAATACATATAAGACGTCAACTAGTCAAAATCTAAGAAGTCCGCTACGTATGATCGGGTAAGAGGTCCTTATGCAAAAAAAAAAATTTGACTTACATAATGTATTTAGATCGAAATATGCTTCGCATAGAAATTACACAATATGTACTGAGGTATTAGCGTGCACAATGTTGATATCTTCATGCAAACTTGTTTGAAGACGTCATTTTTGTGTTGAAATCATATTGTAATAATTTTGTATAGTTTTATACAAGAACTGGTGCAATATTTGTGTATTTTGAGACAAAAATGTTATTTAAATAATTTAAAAAACAAATGAAATGTATTTTTTTTGATTGATTTTGTGAAAGATTTGACATTTTTACGAGCTTTAGTATTGGATATAATATGCTTAATAAGTTGATATTGCACTTGTAATAGTTCAATAGTCAAATAAAAAACTTTTATATAATATAAACAATAAAATATAAATGGGAACACTCTATAAGTAAATGAACAAAAGAATGATACAATTATTATTAAAATTGTTTTAGTTGTACATACATGTATGTGCATTTTCGTTGTAAGGATCGATTCATCATCTACTTTCATTTAAAAGCATCCAATATAATTATCGATAAGGTGCTTGCATAAACCATTATTTCTAAACTTCTTCATCAAATGGAAAATTTCAATTCATCAGAGAATAATATATGAAATATGTATGGTCCTGATTCTAATTTGAAGGCCATATTGTTGATCAAATTATATTAAATAATTGTTATGATATACCATCATTAATCTACCAACTTGTCCTGGTTGTGCAAAGGAATTCGGTGATAACGGGTAATATTTCCATTTTGAGTTTCATTGTATTTTAATTTTTGTTTGATTTTGTTTTTTATTTATAATATTATTTTATTTATTTATTTATTTAATGCATGCATTTTGTATTTTTTGTATTTTAATCATATTGCTTTTGCTTGAAGACGGCATTAAGCCGTGTCAAATTGAACAAATGAAATCGATACTTGTGTTTTAAACTTTGTTTTGTTTTTTACTTATAATTGCATTTTGTTAATTTATTTATTTATTTATTTATTTATTTATTTATTTATTTATTTATTTTTATTTATTGCATGCTTTTGTATTATTTTTTTTGAATTTTAATAATATTTCTTTTGCTTGAAGACGGCATCAAGTCGTGTCAAATTAATTTTTGAAATTAAATTAAATTGAACAAATTAATTCTGTGACAGCAGATAATGTTTTAATTTTATTTTAATGCATTGCATTGCATTTTAATTTTGATAAAATTATGTTACACAATTTATTTTGTTTGAAAACAACATACTCGGCCTGATAAAGCAACTTAATTTAGTGATTTTGTTTTATCTTTAATTTGTAGTGTATTAAACTTCTTTGTATTTCAATTTTCTTAAAATTGGTTAGACAGACAATGTTAAGTCGAGTAAAGATAGCAATAATCAACACAATCAAGAGCATCGTACAAGAGAATTAATATAAACAGCAAAACAAGACCAAAAAGGACCATAAATACGCGTACAGTCAAACTTGTTTATAAAGATCACCCAAGGGAACCAGTAAAAGTGACATTTATGGACAGGTGGCCTTTATATACAGGTTCAAATAATAAGAATAAAGAACAATTGGGATACAATTTTACTAGGTTTTATAAGCAAGTTGTCCTTATATAGAGATGGCCTTTAAGTCATGGTAGACTGTATACCGTTATGGTACAGCTTGTTCCAACAACTGGAACTCTATACAACGACGAATGCTGTTTACAAATAGATTGTTGACCCAGGGATATTGCAAACCTATCAGGTACCTCAATAATTTTATGGCTGTCATCACAATATTGTTGATAAGTATAATGTCTCCGTGTCCAAGATTGTCTTAAATACATTTGACTTTCCATAGTTCCATGTTCCTTTCGTTCAATTTTGTTTACACACATGGCAGGTGTAGCTAGCTAAACAGGAGATGCTTACCTTTCCGGAGCACTCGGCCTAACTTTCCTAGTGAAAATTAACGTGCTAACCCTGTTTTGTTAGTTTCAAAGTATTTACTTAGCTTCTGGATTGTGATGCGGACCTCGATTAGTATGTTTTGGTTTTTTGTAATAAACTTAAGGCAAGACAGAAACTCTATGTATGGTAAACATAAAAAATATTTTTGTTTTGTAGATCATGTCGATAGAAGAGGCATACCACAAAGTTGAAAAATTGAAAAAACCTACAACATCATATTTATTGTCTAAAAGCACCAGACGATTTAATAATACTATGTTGCCAATTATTGTACTACTGTATTCCTTGATTTGTGAAATCAGTACCTTGACAAATGGTCAGTGTGTGCCAGGGGGGAACGTGGAATATGGTGTATCTATTGTAGAAAACACCATTATAACATTAAATCGTATAGGTTTTCAACAATGCATAAAGGAATGCAAGAGAACACAAGATTGTCTGTCAGTGGATTTTAACAGGGATGCGTATATATGTGATCTTAAATCAAAATTATTGAAGGATACAAATACAATAACTAAACCAAATGCCTGGAACTGGCATATAGATATGGATAATGTTCCGGTAAGTAAATACAGTGAAACCTGTCTATAAAGGCCACTCAAGGAAACCAGTAAAAGTGGCCTTAATGAGTAAGTGGCCTTTATATACAGGTTCAAATAATTTGATTAAAGAATAATTGGGATACAATTTTACTGGCCTTTATAATCAGGTGGTCCTTATATAGAGGTGACCTATAAGGCAGGTTGGACTTTAATTAAATATGTTTTTCTTTTCTATGCAGTAATATTCCTGCTTCTCCTTTTACTGCTTAGGGTGTGTTTGTTGTTAAAGTAAAACTCTAATGTAAAGTTTGTTCCCGCTACGCAAACTTTGTTCAACGAAGCAAGTTGCTTAAATAAATAAATTGTTGACAGAGGGATAATTATTGCAATCCCTGGCTTATCAAGGTTCCCATAATGTGTTTTGGCCGCCATCACAATATTGATGATGCCTCTGTATCCACTATTCCCATGGATATATTTGACGTTCCATAGTCCCATGTTCCTTTCATTCTCAAATTTGATTAAATGCGTGGCGGGTGTAGCTAGCGAAACAGAGGTGCTTAGCCTTCCGGAGCACCCGGGATTTGCAAACTTCAAATATTTACTTTGCTTTAGGGTGGTAATTTTTACTTAGATTGAAATGTTTGTTTTTAATATGTTAAGCATCAAAGGAACCTGTACACTTACGATTATCAGTTTGATCGGATATATTTTGCGGACTTAGAAGAATTATTATTCACACTTAGCCATTTTCCGTAAATATGTGTACAAGTTGGTTCAGATTATTATTTAGTTATGTACGATGTATGACCCAATTTTGTATTTTGTCTGAAATTATTCAACGATGTTAAGCGTTAAAAGATCCCATCCGTCACCTGAGCTTAATTTTCCCATCAACATTGGGGATGTGGACATTAGTTTTCTTCAGAGACAGTTCAAGTTGGTTTTATATTCATTAACACAAAAAGACATGTAATTGGATAGTTTTTTCAACCCTTTTTAACAAAGAAAAAAAGTTTCACATTTTAGCTTTCAATACTACTGGTGAGGACATGTATTACGAAACGACCGTTTTTTGTTGTAAAATTAACACTGGTATAATATGCCATTTATATAATTTCAGATAGTGTCTGATTGTGACGGATTTGGGTGCAGCATGTATGACAAGTGTATAAAAGATAGCTGTATACCTTCTGGTAAGTGTAATAATAATCCAATTTAGAAAATTTCTACACAACACATAAAATATGGCAATATCAATACCTGGATTATTACTTTAGATTTAGATAATTGGGTTATATTAAAACACTAAGGTACACTGACCCTCATGCAAAGTATTTCCCAAGCTAAATTTGATAACAAATATTTTGGTCCTGTTTTGGTTATCTTTTTAACATCTTGAAAAAATTGGTTTCTAAATTTTCGTCCAAACACTGCTGATGAGGAATTGTATTCCGAAACGGTCGTCTAGTGCTGTAGAATTAAAACTGGTTAATGTGTCATTTACGGGTCACACAATACTAGAGAAAATGTAGTCAGATCAAGAAATGTTAGATAAGGACTGTTCATATAGATGACACTGCTGGGACATTTTGTCATATAAGTTTTAGAATACTGTAACCCGCTTTATAACGATGCATACTTATTTTCGCATAACGGGTCTAATTTGTTGGTATTAATGATTAATACTTCAATGATTGAAGTGAAGTACTGATCGGTGAACTGGTAAATTAAAATCTGAAAATAAGACTTGTCACATTGTAAGTATCACATACAGTGATCGTAATTAACCTGTATTCTAAAGTGTTCCCTAATTTATCCATTAACCCGCTTGTCGGTGGTCAGTCTACTGGGCCATTAATAGCTAATTACTTCTCATACGCAAGTATATTGATGGACGCCATACCATTTTTTCTACACCTATGTCATTTAAAACATGTTATAAATACTATAATTTAAACAAATATTTTAAAATTATTATTTTAAAACTGACTATAGAACAATTAATGTACGTCCATACCCATTCAGAGTCACAGAAGCGCTATATAGTACTGATTTTTTGTTGTTGTAATTTTAGCGACAGTTTCATTTTAGCGCTAACACTCTTTCTCCAATTGCGCTATAACAAAACTGCCGATAAAACACACGGTTAACCGTATTTCATTCAGAAAATTTAAATGTGTAATATCACACATCCCTTGGTGGAGCTAAATGATAATTGCTCAAGTACCAATCCATGTCCAATCTACAATCCCAAAGGCAAAGTCAAATCTTTGAAGAGGACATATAAGATATGTCAAGTCTTCACAGGAGCAGGACATTATATTCTAGAGAAAGAAATTCCGTAGTCACCGGCGTCATCAGCAAATCGGGATTAAACACATGAACTTCTGCCAGAGACCGGAGGTTTTGGAATGGTTGACACTATCGGTTAATCTAGCTATACTAGCGACGTGTGGTATCAAAACTAAGAGCGAGGGTGCCATTTAACTAAAATGTCATAAAAGCCATGAAACTTTTTGAGTGCCCTATTAAGTATTTGCTTGCAATATCCAGAACTCAAGTACTTATTTTTGAGCAGCTTGCTTGTATTTCAATACTTATAATAGGTTGCTTTGTCTTTTCCAGGATGTCCACCATCTTCGACAATAAAATATAGCGACGCTTCACCAACAGACGGACTATCTTGTGGAGGAGAGAGGACATTTAAATGTTTGGAAGGATACACAGGGAGGGGGAATCCGATTGCTAACAGTTTAACATTTTCCAATAATGATTTTAAATGTTGTATGTTCTATTTATGATAGGGGTCACTGTGTTGTGTGTAATACAATACCTGTTGAATTTATAACGTAACAGAAAAATCATTTTTATTAATTCAGGTTTTACTGTAACAAATATTCTATTTTTTAAACCGTGATAGTAGAGTAATATAACATTTTACAACGCTATATTTACAATTCCATTATTACAACTTCGATAACACTTTAATTGCCATTATGCGTTATCAGTCGATAGCAACAATAGAAAGTAGTTCCGGCTTTCTTGACAATCTGTGTGTCAACGGGTTTCTAGATCCCCATTTTGATGTTGCGCGTAACGTTGAAAACGGAAAAACCCAAAGATATTCACACTACGCCCAATAACTTCAGTCAGGCATACTTACAAATTCTACGTTTTCAAATTGCACGTTCATTATTAACATGAGAATGTAAACTAATTTATAATTATTCAATAAAAATCATAAGAAGGAAAAGTCTGTACTATTTTTTTACGTTGACAGTACCATCGACATTTCCATTCGCCACTAACACAGTGGAGTGACATCGAAATGTACATTGTATATGTTTGTTAAAGTTAGCATGGGAAATATTGAAAATATAAAAAATAAAGACAATTGTATTGTTAGTTATCGTGGTATAACTAACAATACAATTGTCTTTATTTCTTAATAACCCAACTTGAAAGTGTCTTATATATGTATCTTGGTTCCATTCGCCTTTGACGGCTCTTTTAAGACCAGATAAAAATAGGTCTTTCGTTTTTGAAGACGACGTTTTAGAATTCTATAATCCATTGGAGGCAAAATACCACGGTTCACATATAGAACATTTGGTACAGTGAAATCTGAATTATTAAAGATGCTTTTGTAAATCAAAAGGTTTAGGTTTTAAAATGAACATGTTTCGCATGATAGGTGTGTTTTTATTTTATTTCAACAACTCAATTTGGGGAACCTAAATGTTTACTAAATCCTTTCTTCCGGCAATATGTTTTCGGTATTTTTAACAAATATTTACAAAACATTATTTTAACAATCTTCGGGTACAGTAGATTTGTCATTTGATATTCGTGTTTTTTATTCTTCATACAGATAGGTAGATGACATTCTACATAATTATATCACTTAATAATATTGAATTTCGAGAATATTTGAATATCACAATTTAATACAATATAGTATAACTTTTTCCTCTAGGGGAACTTTATACAATAAAGCAAGCTGCTAGCAAAGAAATTCAGGGAGATCGCAAGTCTAGGATTATCAAGGCCATAAAAGTTTTATGGTCGTCATCACAATACGTCGATATTTATGATACCTCAATTTCATAAATTCGCTTGTATAAACCTTATTCCGTGTTCCTTGAGGTCTCAATTTTAACTTGCACGTCAAGGGATATCTGGCTGGATAGAAACTGCTTACTAGTATCCTTCTGTAGGTCCCCCTTTATTTCCCTGCTGGAAGTTCACCTGCTAACTTAAATTCCCAGGTTCAAAAGTTTTAGTGTTGTAATTTGGATATTGATATGTATATTTTAACTTTAAGTGTTGCAAATACGTTGTCATTAATAACATTGATCAAAAACAAAAATACTTATCAATATCCGAATCATAATCCAGAAGCAAATTAAAAACTTTGGAACTGACAAGTCAGGTTACAGACGTTAACTTCCACCAGGGAAGTGAGACCGGGTGCTCTGGAAGGATACGCACCTCCTGTTTAGCTACCTACACCTGTCGCGGGTGTAATCAAAATTGTGTGAAAGGACATTGGAACTATGGGACGTAAAATATATTCAAGGCTAAAATATATACCCTGGACACAGAGACATTATTTAATTGATATTTTACGTTTCGTTATCATAGATAAAACAGATGGAGAATGGATATTATTGGCAAGGTTCATGGCTGGTATTGGTTCGCCTGTGCTTAGCACTTGGCTGTCAGCGGGAACTTCCAGCGAGTCTGATGCAAGTGTTGAAGAAGGATGTAGTTCAATGAACTTTACAGCTAATTGTACAAAACATTACAGAACGAGTCTTGTTGATGAATGGGAGACGTTAAATATTACTGAGGTAATTCTTACTAGGTCTGTTTTAATTTTGCAGCACTTAACGACCGTTTCGGAATAACATTCCTCATAGTAGAGCTATGGTAGTTCAAGTTGTTTTAAAAATGTTGAAATGAAAAAAAAATAGAAGGACAAAAAATAATTTACCAAATCCACCGAAGACAATATTTTAAACAATAACGATGAGGAATTGTATTCCGAAACGGCCGTCTAGTGCTGTAAAATCAAAACTGGTATAATATGTAATTTAAACCCCTGAGCCGATATCTCTGCTGGTGGCTGGTGCCCCGATGATGTCATAAACTCAGTAGGCAATAATTTCGTATTATTGTCAGAAAAATACTATAATTGTCTAAATTTCCTGCAAGTTTAAATTTGAAATTTCTCAAAAACTAAGGTATACTCCCTCATGCAAAGTATTTCCTTAGCTTAATTTGGTAAAGTATATTTTGGTCCTTTGAGTAGCTTTTCAACATCTTCAAAATAATTTTGGTTTCATAATTTTGGTCCAAGCACTACTAATGAGGAATTGTATTCCGAATCGGCCGTCTAGTGCTGTAAAATCAAAACTGGTATAATTTAAATGTAATGATGTACAAATATTTGCCGTGCTCCGATGGTTTGCGTGCTTTGTGGCCCCCAGGGCCAAAGCGGCCGGAGTTTCACTCCTGACAGGTTCAACTATGCCGTGCGGGATTGTCAGGTAGAGGTCAGACGAAAGTGTGCACCATGGCCCTCCAGGTTAGGGGTTGGGCAAAAAGCTAACTACCTACTGCTGTTAAAAAAATCTAGTTACAGAAACAACAGACGTCAATTAGATGTCCAAGCCTTGTGAGCCTTCTTGTACTAAGAGAATTGCGGTTAAGGTAATGTTAGTTCTTGAGGAATTTTAAAATTTACGAAGCAGGTAATTTTGATTAACAATGTTTATCTGACAATACAATGTATTGCCTTTTTGTTTGCGCCTGTGTACATGACGTCATTTTAGCTGTTTCGAGGACAGTGTTTATCTGGCAATACAATGTATTGCCTTTTTGTTTGCGCCTGTGTACATGACGTCATTTTAGCTGTTCCGAGGACAGTGTTTATCTGGCAATACAATGTATTGCATCTGGCAATACAATGTATTGCCTTTTTGTTTGCGCATGTGTACATGACGTCATTTAAGCTGTTCCGAGGAGAGTGTTTATCTGGCAATACAATGTATTGCCTTTTTGTTTGCGCCTGTGTACATGACGTCATTTAAGCTGTTCCGAGGACAGTGTTTATCTGGCAATACAATGTATTGCCTTTTTGTTTGCGCCTGTGTACATGACGTCATTTTAGCTGTTCCGAGGACAGTGTTTATCTGGCAATACAATGTATTGCCTTCTTGTTTGCGCCTGTGTACATGACGTCATTTTAGCTGTTCCGAGGACAGTGTTTATCTGGCAATACAATGTATTGCCTTTTTGTTTGCGCCTGTGTACATGACGTCATTTAAGCTGTTCCGAGGACAGTGTTTATCTGGCAATACAATGTATTGCCTTTTTGTTTGCGCCTGTGTACATGACGTCATTTTAGCTGTTCCGAGGACAGTGTTTATCTGGCAATACAATGTATTGCCTTCTTGTTTGCGCCTGTGTACATGACGTCATTTTAGCTGTTCCGAGGACAGTGTTTATCTGGCAATACAATGTATTGCCTTTTTGTTTGCGCCTGTGTACATGACGTCATTTTAGCTGTTCCGAGGACAGTGTTTATCTGGCAATACAATGTATTGCCTTTTTGTTTGCGCCTGTGTACATGACGTCATTTTAGCTGTTCCGAGGACTAGTAATACATGTCGTAAGAAGCAGCACTTTTAAATTTCTTTCAGGACTGAAAAGCCAAAATATATAAAATGGCTAAAATGCAAAATGTGAATATATCCATTGAGCTGGCCTTAAATAACATTTTATTTTTTCATTTTCCAGCACTAAACGGCCATTTCGGAATACAATTCATCATTAGTAGTGCTTGGACGAAAATTGTGAAACCAATTTTTTTTCATGGGGGTTAAAAATATACAAAAGACTAAAGTATACAAAATAATTTTTCTAAGGAAATGCTGTGCATGATAGAGTACACCTAACCTTTTTGAGCATTTTCAGATTTTAACTAGCAGCCCGTCTATAAAGTCTTATCTCTTTTGGCTGTTTCTATCAATTATCTTTCCTCGTTGCGGTGATTGTTGATAAGTTTATTTTTTCAGTTAAAAGCTCTTTCTTCTACTCGTCATCACTGGCATTAAAATTGATTGATTGATTGATTGATTCATTGATTGATTGATTATTGATTGATTGATTCATTCATTCATTCATTCATTCATTGATACAATGGGTTTAACACCCCAGTCAAAAATATTTCATTTATATCGAGATTCCATCAGCTTTATTTGAAGTGGAAGAAATTGTGACCGATGCAGTGTGCTAATGACAGTTGACAGGGAAAATGCTTTAACGTGTCACGCCTGTTTTACACAGTACATCGGTTTAAAGATCTCTTCTGACGTACCCGTTATTTTCATTCTCAAATGCCGAGTGCTAGCCACTATCTACTTTCAAGTCTTGGTCAGACATAGACTGGGGTTTGCATCTTCAATCTTTCACATACGGAACGAGCACTTCACTATTGATCTACATAGTGGTTTATGGGGCATTAAAAGCCGGATAGTTAAGACGAACCATATATCATCACCACATATCTAAATATATATATATATATATATATATCGTTATTGCAAACCTAGGCTTGCCAGGGGCCTCAAAATGTTTTATGTCCGTCACCACAGGTCGTGTCACTTTTGAATTGGCTTTTTGTAAGACTGTGAATCAAAAACAAATATAACAATCAATGTCCAAACCATAATTCCAAAGCAAAGCTTACAGCTGAAAGCTCTAGTTTAGCTAGTTTTACCCGTCATGTGTGTAATCAAAATTGGAATTAAAATGAATAGAAAACTACGAGACGCCAAACATATCCTAGACTATCCTGGTCACAGAGACGCCAAACATATCCTAGACTATCCTGGTCACAGAGACATCAAACTTATGAATAATACTGTCATGATGGTCATAAAACTTTTTAAGAGCCTTGATAAGCCTAGTCTTGCAATATGCCTGGGTCAACAATTAATAATATATAATCCACATTGGGAATGAAAGGAATATTAAACAATATGACTTCAAATATATCCAGACTAATTTTGGATTGAGGCACAATGATACCAAAATTGACAAAAGCAAAATCATATATTATTGCGTTACAACATATATCAATTTTTCGCAAGTTACTATAGCACTGCTAAGTTTATTTAATGTTTCAGGTAAAAATTGAATTATTTGAAGTTGGTGTTATGGTAGCAAATATTCATTTTAAAGGCAACAACACGGACAAAGAATCGTGGTTCAGCATCGATAAATACTTATCATCGGGTTGGACAGATATAAATACAGGCCAAACATTTCTATTTTTCGATATATATGGTGAGATCGGGTGAGTACTTTATACAATGTGTTTGGTTTGAACTTAAATGTACTCTGTTTATGACCACGTGGTATACTAGTACCTTAACATTTGTGTGGAATATTTAATTTCAATGGAAATACGTTTTCTGGTATAATCAACATTATTTCGTCAATTTTGTGACAACGATGTTTTCGAGGACGCCATGCACAAATGTGTAATGATGGTGATTACGTCGTACATCAACGAACTTTAACAGCGTATATTTTTAAAATTTAAATCCATAAGTAATGAAGATTTCACAATCGGTTTCTGGTTTAAAACATCAAGCTCTGTTTCAAAACCATGCAGCTGGATACGAAGGGTTTGATCAGAGGTGTTGGAAACTTACCAATTACTAGTAATAATACATCTATTTATGCGATAAATAAGCTATGGTAGAGATTGTTCTATCAAAGGAACTTTATACAAAGGAGCAATTTGAAACTGTATGACAAATGTGATGACTTCAATTTTTCTATTGTCAATTTTTTGTCTCTATGCATCAATATACCTGCTTCCTCCGCTTGTTGTGTATTAATTAATACGCTATGGTAGAGCTTGTTCCCACTACAGGAACTTTATACAACGGAGCAAGCTGCTTACAAATAAATTTTCACCCAGAGATATTGCAAATATAGGTTTACCAGGGTCCTCAAAAAGTTTTATGACCGCCATCACAGGATTAATATGCTTTTATTTTTGATTATGTTATTTCTGATGTTGTTTTACTGTAAAGTTACTTTCCAATGTTATTTTACATTAGAGTTTCACGGTGGTTTTACATTGTGAGGAATCATAATGGATGTGAAAATGATGCAGGGTGGTTAGCAATCTCTGAAGGTAATGCATGTAGTTATGAAGACGGGGCCAAACCCATTTTTTTTTACTCGCCATTAGATACATATTGCACTGGATGGAGTCGTGAGTATTAAGTCTACTTTTTCTTATACACTATATGATGCACATTCCTTTTTCTTTTGGCGAAATGAACCGTCCGTGAGATGACAAAAAATCTTCCAATAGGAATTCAATTGATTGATTAATTGACTGAATAGGCTTTTACGTCCAAGTGAAGAATATTTTACTTATATCGAGACATTACCAGATATATATGAAGTGACAGAAACTTCGACCTTTGCAGTGTGTTTAGTGCAATGTGCAGAGAGCTCGAGTGGTTATGTTACATGTCACGCCGGTCATGACACGGAGCATCGGTTTTTATAATCCCTTTCGAAGGATCCCATGACTGTCGAGCGCTTGGCGAAAGAACAGTCATTACCTATTTTAAAATCATGTTCATACCCGGTAGGGTTCGAACCCACGACCTCTCACATAGAACGCGAGCACTCGAACAACTGAACTACTGTTGTGGTATTAAAACAAAATAAATTCTACAAATAGCAATACGAAAAGCTTTTCAAGTTTTAATCCTGTTTTAATTTTGGCAACACAATAGAACCAGTTCGGAATAAACTTCCTTATCACTAGTGCTTAAAACTGGAAATCCAAATATTTTTAAGATGTTGAAATAAAACAAATTGAATGACCAAAATGTATTCTGTCAATTCCACGTCTAACAATTAAGCCTAGCTTATGTGTTCGAGGAATTTTTAAATGTATAAAGCAGATAATTTTAAAGAAAATATTTATCTGACAATACTATGTAAAATCATTTTAAAGTGACAAAACAGGTCCGTTCAAAAAACGTCATCCCTTGTATAGAATCTAAAATTATTTATTTTATTATCTTACTGCAGTATGTGTTACAAACTAAAATAATCGGTCTGATTAGACACTATATTACGTTTGCACAACGTTTTAAACACTTGTTGACAAAAAGCACCTTGGTGTCGAGTGTTTTTTGTTTTAAATTTCGACTGTTTTAATGTAAATTAAATTCCAAAAGATTAAACAGTTAAAGACTTAAATTCAAATATATTTCTCAATATCAAAAACAAATACATTAATCCATCTTGAAGCAAAGTAAAGACTTTTGAACTGACAAGTTAGGTCAGACATGCGAGCTTCCATCGGTGAAGTGAGGCCGGGTGCTCCGGAAGGATAAGTGCCTCGTGTAGCTAGCTACATCTGCAACGTGTGTAATCAAAGCTGTGTGAAAGGAACATGGACTATCGCACGTCAAATATATCCAGGGCAACCCTGGACACAAAGACATCAAACTTATCAACAATACTTAGATGGCGGCTATAAAACTTTTTAAGGTTAGTCACGTGAACTTCCACCAGGGAAGTGAGGCCGGGTATCTTAGAAATAGATTATCTATAATGCAATTTGTTTATAAAAACTTTATAGTTTGATTTTCAAATAACACTAGCAAATGCAACAGCTCGACCTTGTCAAGTTTTGGGTATGATATCTCCTAACGATGATAAAGTTATGAAAAAGTTTCTTCAACATTAAACTATGAATTATATGAAAACCTTATCTTAATGCTGTGAAAATGCATGCTGGATGTCATGCGTTACATTTTCAACAGGATCTAGCTCCTGCTCATTCGTCAAAGTCGATGGGAAATTTTCTACAAACATACCCGTTTTAGAATGTCCTCATGAACCCCATAGAAAATCTGTGGAGTTATTTTAAGAAAGTTTCAGCTAAGGATAATCCTAGATCACATTTTGCTCTTTGGAAGTCCCTGCAGAGCCACTGGTACATTATGACAAAAGCCAAGTGCAAAAAACTGTTTGAGAATATGTCAATGCAAATAATGGCCGTCATCAAAACAAGAGTAGCATCAACTAAATATTAACTATTAGTTATGTATTTTTGAAAAAAATGAAACTGTTTTAAATAAAATAAGTCATGTTAACTCTTTTGTTTGTTCTTTAATACAGAAACAAGGGGGTGACGCTTCTTTTTGGAAATTAAGGGGTGACGTTACTTTTTGAACGGACTTGTAATTATCATTTGAGATTAAGATATCAAGATATAATTTTTGTTTTCAGATTATAAAAAGGCTGATGTGATGGCGATTTCTGTGAAAGCTAGTAATTTTCCATAAAAGATTTCAGATAAATTGCATGTTCACCTGTGTAAATAAATTAAGGATACATCGGTATATTTTGTTTTCTAAACAGAGAATTTCTACATCCTCCACCCACTCATATGCATTTTTGTTAATAACATTTGTGAAATTGTATCAAAACAAATAAACAAATAAATACCAGGACATTCCATATTAAGACACATGTGCCGCTAACATAACAGGAGGCGCTTGCTCTTCCGGAGCACCTGATGGAAGGCCGCGTTAGTAAAATGGATTTGTCAGTTTTCAAAATGCTTACTTTGTTTTTTTTTTTCTTTTATTTACTTTTTTGGATTGTGATTTCAACAGAAACCGGTATGCTTGTTTGTGACTTTTGGGTTGTGATTTGGACATGGGCTGGTATGCTTGTTTTTTCTTGTGGGTTGTGATTTGAGCCTGTTTGTTTTTGATTTTTTGAATGTGATTTCAGCATAGATTGCTATGTTTGTGGTTGACTTTTGTGATTGTGATTTGGACATTTTTGTCCAAATCTCACAGTCAGTTATATGCCCTTAAAAGGGTTGCTGGACAGCTCGTATCCAGGACAACACGTACCCGACCCGATACAACTCGTACCCGTTAATGTTTTTATATCAAGACAACTCGTACCCAACCCGAGGCAACTGGTACTCAGGAAAACAATAATTTTTAAGAAAATTAAGATTTTTTATTATTCAAAACTTACTTGTAATCAATTTCGCCATCAAAAACATCCACACTCGTAGATGTTCTTATATCAAGACAACTCATACCCAACCCGAGACAACTCAGACTCAGGAAAACAATAATTTTTAAGAAAATTAAGATATTTTATTATTCAAAACTTACTTGTAATCAATTTCGCCATCAAAGAACATCCACACTCGTAGATGTTTTTATATCAAGACAACTCGTACCCAACCCGAGACAACTCAGACTCAGGAAAACAATAATTTTTAAGAAAATTAAGATATTTTATATTCAAAACTTACTTGTAATCAATTTCGCCATCAAAGAACATCCATACATAAACATAAAAACTTACGTTCCGTTGATTGATAAAGAAATTAATAATAGGCAGGGTAAAGGGGTTTTCTAGTAATGCTTTTTAACTTTGAAATAGTCAAATAAAATTTATTTAAAGATAAAAAATGATTTAAATTTTCTTATATTAGAACGAAATTCGTTAATATAGTTCAATTGTTTTCTTGGGCACGAGTTGTCTTTTGTTACGAAATGCCTTGGGTACGAGTTGTCGTGTTATGGGTACGAGTTTACTTGGATACGAGTTGTCTTTATACCCTTAATAGACCGGTTTCGCGATTTACATACATAATTTTAATATGATTATGATGATTGTGAAGAATCAATAAAAAAGCATTGAAAATAGCCCGGCATGTTTGTTTGTGAATGGGAAAGCAGGGGAACCTGGTGGAATAACAGCTGTGTCATGTGCTACTTTTGAATGTATTATTTCATAAAAATTCAAAAGTAGCACATGACAGCTGAAATATTAAAAGCAGACACAGAAACAAAAGCAAAATACATGTACTTAGAAAAAAATTCAGCGATTTGGAAACAAGAAGCTGTACCAGCGGTATGGAATAAAGGCCTGGTTGTTAAGATTCCCAAGAAAGGTGATAGAACAGTATGTGACAATTATAAAGGTTGGTTGGTTGGTTGAATGTTGCTTAACGTCGCATCAGCAATTTTTCAGCTATTCGCGACGAGAACTATTTTATTAATCTCTATGGATTAATCTATGAACAATTTTGTGTATGCATGTGAAGTGCTAGTGTGTTGTATGGTCTGCCTTGTACTAGCGCGCACTCAGGGCGACTTTAACGTGCTAGCTCACAGAGTCAATACGCCGCAGACAAGCGTACCACTCCCCCAGTCCATTATACTGATACCAGGTGAATCAGTAAAGGCCAACAGCAAGGAAAATTCACTTTTACAAGGAAAATTCACTTTCCCACATGTGGTCCGAGCGGGACTCTAACTCACAGCGGTGAGAGACCCTGGATTTGAAGACTGACGTCTTATCCATTAGGCCACCGCGAATTATAAAGGCATCACACTTATATCTGTGCCTTGAAGACTGACGTCTTATCCATTAGGCCACCGCGAATTATAAAGGCATCACACTTATATTTGTGCCAAGCAAAGTCTACTCCAGAATACTGATACAAAGGGTTCAAGATGGAGTATAAAGACAACTACGTGAAGAACAAGCTGAATTTAGAAGAGGGAGAAGTACAATAGAACAACTATTTACACTAAGTAACATTATAGAACAATGTATTAAATGAAACCCAACCCTGTTTGTTAATTATGTTGATTTTGAGAAGGCATTTCACTCCGCCAATAGAGAGAGTCTCTGGTCCATCATGAAGGCATATGGCATCCCAGACAAGCTATTCAGAATGGTCTAACTTCTCTATGAAACATTTCAATGTGCAGTCCTAGAAGATGGTGAAGAAACTAGCTGGTTTCGGATTACAAAAGGGGTGAAACAAGGATGTACAATGTCTGGGTTCCTATTCTTATTGATAATAGACTTTGTAATGAAAAGAACCGCAGAAGGAAAATACAACAGGAATAAGATGGAACTTTACAACAAAACTTGAAGATCTAGACTTTGCAGATGAACTTGCTCTATTTTCATTGAAATTTCAGGACATTCAACAAAAGATACAACAACTACATGAGAATGCAAGTCGGGTTGGACTCAAGATAAATATACTAATGAAAACAAAAGTGATGAGACTCAATACTGATGTAAAAGTGCCAGTTAAGATCGATGGACAAGACCTTGAAGATGTAGAAACATTTACATATCTTGGAGGGGTGGTAACAACTAGAGGAGGTACTGATGAAGACATTTCCAACCAACTGGGAAAGGCAAAATCACAATTTAGAAGACTAAGAATAATCTGTAGCTCAAACTTTTCCATCCAAACAAAACTTAAACTATTTAACAGCTTGGTCATGTCGGTACTTTTGTATGGAAGCGAGACATGGAAAACTACTGAGAGAGATAAGGAAACGATAGACGCTTTCCAGAATAGATGCCTTAAAAGATTCCTGAGAATGAGATGGCCTGACAGAATTACAAATGAATACCTTCACAACAAAACAAAAACAGAAAGAGCAAGTGACATAATAAGAGTAAGGAAGTAGGGGTGGATTGGCCATGTTCTCAGACTGGACAGCAGCAGAATTTGTACCACCGATATTACATGGCACCCAGAAGGAAAGTAGTCAATCAAATACAACAGGGCGAAGAACAACAGAGAAAGAGAGAACACAACTGGGATAGAAGATCTGGGCGTCAGCAAGGGCAGCTGCCAAAGACAGAGCATCGTGGAAAATGTGTATTGGGGCCTTATGTGTCAGTCGGCACGAAGAGGATAGGTGACGTGAGGTGAGGTTTAGATACAGGAAAAACTTCAATATTTCAATTGTATGAATAAAATTTGCTATGATGAAAATAATGTCAACCTATGGCAAATATAAATTTGTAATGTTATTTATGGAGGGCAGTGTATTTTGATATTCTTCACTTACTTCATTCTATTTAATCGTACCTGGAAATCCGCATGTCCATACACCGTTGTCATAAACTATTTCTGTGGAAAGGAACCTGTTGTCGAAAATGGCGATGTTTACAATGGAAGTGATGTCTTTGGTGACGTGTTACGTCGTGTGTACAACAGGGTTCGTCATTTGCCTTGTTTTTCAACATGATAAATCACCATTGCGCCAGTATTTTACTCTGTGCAGAAATATTCTAGGCTAATCACGGATAAGTATACAATGTTCCTGTATCGACTAGGTTCAATTGTAAAAGTGAAAAATATCAATCGTTATTCAACTAAATTTGACTTTCTATGGAAATAATATTAGTTACACAGTCTGTTCAATGTTGGTGACCTACTATGGTTTATACAGGGTTAAGTAAATTCCATATCGGGCGAGGGCGAAGCCCGAGCCCAGATATGGAATTTACTGACCCTGTATAAACCATAGTAGGTCACCAACAGACTGTGTAACGATTATATCCTACCGATCACCCTGAAGACCCACGGTGGACACCTTTAAGCAAACATACAGTACACGGATACGGAGACCGGAGAGAAGTTCAGGATGAGACACTGCTGTATGTTTTAGTAACCTATAGCTCCAAACAAACCCTTTAGATATCATATTATGTCACTAAAACACTGTGTAACTATTATATCATACCGATCATATCAATAAATGATTTACAAAACCAATTTGAATGTATCCACACAGCGACATGTGAATGATGACTGAGTTAGAAATACCATCGTTTGACATTCTGTCTGACAAAATATTGAAAATAATAATGAATTTGACTTACTAGCAGCTTCCGTCAAAGAAATCAATTGCACTTTTATCCTTGGACATCAAATATTTTGTTTCAGTATCACAACACTTTTACTAGTGTCTGTATTTGCCGTAAATACTTGTGATAAATATGACGTGTTTACTACGAGGCGGGCGCCATATTGATGTTGGTCAGGGGAAATAACTCTCATACTGACATGATATGAACAGACCTGACCCGATATGGATTATATTAGGTCACCACGTGACCAGCATCGTCGAATGAAATTAACAGAAACTAGTGAGAGGTAGGATATAGCGTCATTCGCTGCCACAACTACAGTGATTCAAACAGTTGTGATAAGCATTTAGTACTGGGTTATGAGAGAGTGAGTGTCTAACGTCCCAGTCAAGAATATTTCACTTATATCGAGACGTCGCCAGATTGTAGGCGAATGTGCAGAAAATTTGCCTGTGCGTTGCGCTGATGGCATTATACAGCAGGGTTCTTTAGCGTGCCAAACTCATCATGACACGGGACCTCGTTTATTTTAAGTTCCCATCCGAAAGAACCGTGACTTTCATTTCGTAATGCCGAGTGCTTGGCGAAAGAACAGCCACTAGCCCACTACCCACTTTCAAGTCTAAAGTCAGACCCGGCCGGTGTTCGTACCCACACCCAAGAAAGTACTGTGTTATCTATCTGACAGATGCTAGTAGGTAAACAACTGAACACCGAGTGAAAAAAATTCTGCTTCCATTTAAGGTGTTCAATAAATAAAAAACAAACAAACTAATCCATATCCAAACAAAATCCAGAAGCAATGTAAAAACTTTGGCACTGACAAATTAGGTTAGACACGTGAACTTCCAACAGGGAAGTGAGGCCGGGTGCTCCAGAAGGGTAAGCACCTCCTGTTTAGCTAGCTACGCCTGCCACGTGTGTAATCAAAATTGTGTGAAAGGAACATTGAACTATTGGACGTCAAATATATCTAGGGAAATCCTGGACACAGAGACATCAAACTTATCACATACTGTGATGACGACCATACAACTTTTTGAGGGCCTTGATAAGCCTAGGCTTGCAATATCCCGGGGTCAGCCATTTATTTGCATACAGCCTGCTTCGTTGAACAAATACAACGAACTATAAGTGATGAGCACATAGA
The DNA here is from genome assembly GCA_021292105.1 of Anadara kagoshimensis. NCBI lineage: Eukaryota > Metazoa > Mollusca > Bivalvia > Arcoida > Arcidae > Anadara > Anadara kagoshimensis. Next base: position 9,657,108 of record CM037863.1, read on the forward strand.
ATGAAACAATGGAAGTTCATTTGTGGGCAGCGAAACCGCAGAAGGGGATGGATAGTCAATTCATTATAACGAGTGTTTGATTGTAATGGGTACCATTACTATATGTGTTCCTTCCAGGGCGTCATATATTTCAACACAACATAATATTAGAAAATATAACATGAGAACAGTAAGTGTAAAGGGTGAAACGGTGAAACTCAGAATCCTGTTGAAAGCAATACATAGTTAACTCTATTAAATGAATGTGTGTATGCAATTTGAATGAATGGTTGGTTGGTTGAATGTTGCTTAACGTCGCATCAGTAATTTTTCAGCTATTCGCGACGAGAACAATTTTATTAAGTTCTATGGATTATCTATGAACAATATTGTGTATACATGATTGCAAATGAAATGCGAATGTGTTGTATGGTCTGCCTTGTAATAGCACGCAATCAGAGCGCCTTTTAAAGTGCTAGCTCACCGAGTCAGTACGCCGCAGACAAGCGTACCACTCACCAAGTCCATTATGTTGATACTAGGTTAACCAGTTAAGGCCAACGGCCAGGAAAATTCACTTTCCCACATTTGGTCTGAGCGGGGCTCCGACTTAAAGTGGTGAGATACCCTGGATTTGTAGACTGACGTCTTATCCATTAAGCCTTCCAATTTGAATGGGGTATATCAATTGCTGTAAAGGAACTAATATCTGTGTGCGATAAAATTACATGTATTGTATAAAGAACAAAAATTTGTGGAAACAAAATGTTGTAAAGTAACGAAAGGCTGTACAACAGAACAAAATCAAAATGAGCAAGTGAAATAATAAAAATAAGGAAGTTGGAGATGGATTGGTCATGTACGTACTTAGGATGGAAAACAACAGATTGCAACACAGCAATGGCATGACACCCAGAAGGAAAGAGGAAAGTAGGTCGGTCAAAAACAACATGGCGCAGAACAACAGAAGATGATAGAACACAACTGGGATGGAAGAGCGTCGACAAGATCAAGCAGAGATATTTGTTTGTAGGTGACACGATAACTACAATACATGAAATTGTCAACGGCTGAACATTTTCGCTAAATAACCACGTGACACTAAAAATGCAAAATTCTAGGTGAGGCAACAGCCTCATTTGACACAATGTAGTAAAGGCCGTGGTTAAACTGATACTTTAACTCTATTATATAAAACAACCACTGCGGTAGATCAGTTGGTAGAGTGCTCACTTCGTAAGTGGGAGGTCGTGGGTTCAAACTCCGTCCGGATCTGACCCAAGACTTGAAAGTGGTTAGTGACTGTTCTTTCGCCAAGTACTCAGCATTACGATATGAAAGTCGCGGATGGGAACTTAAAATAAACGTGGTCTCGTGTCATGGTGGCCTTGGCACGCTAAAGAACCCTGCTGTATAATGCCACCAGCTCAACGCACATACAAAATGTCTGCTCCTTCGCCTATAGCTGGTGGCGTCTCGATATAAGTGAAATATTCTTGACTGTGACGTTAAACGACACCATTACTCAACTCAACTCAACTCCATTATATAAAACTATGCATCGAATTTGAATGCAATAGGTCAAAGCACTGCGAAAAAAGTGCAGAAAACGTGGTCTGTAGACACACAGACAGACAGGAACAAAACTTTAGTCCCGTTCGGTGAAACTGGGAGGGGGTTATATCTATGAGTGGATAATCTATGTGAATAACGGGAGTGTAATCTCCAACCTAGAAATTAATCGTGATTAATTAACAGTTTTCAAAGGTTTTATTCTCATCCATTCGTATTTTACCTGGTAATAAAAAAAATCCTTTCATTCGCCAGCGTGAACCACACCCCCGAAAATTGGTGTGGAACGTTTGCAGAAAAACATTACTGTCTCTAAAATATCGTTGTTTTTTACGGGAATCTATGATTCCATGATAGTTTCATACAAAGGTCAAATGTTATGGGGTAAAAAGTGGAGTTACTGAGCTCAATTATATTAGATTGGTTGATTACGTCCCAGTCAAGAATATTTCACTTTTATTATACCTCACAAATATTAAAACACTTTTCATTGGATGTTTTCCAATTACATGACATGTAATAAATGAAATATTTCCAACAGAATCACTGTCAGCGTGTGACAACTTCTCACAGCCATGTGATAACCTCGCACAGCCATGTGATAATACTATTATCACCTGGTGATAACCCGGTACAAGGGAAATAACTCGTACAACAGGGCCGTGTTGTCATTTGGTAAACAATAACAATGGCGGCCGGTCTTTTTTTTTTTTTTTTTTTGTAGTTCGTTGGAAGCGGACTTGGAGTTAATTTTGCATGACAAAGATGCAGAAAACACAAAAAGGGGCACCCAAGCTTTAGTGAAAATACTAAAAATGCATTTGATGGAAACAGAAAGAGAGGTAAACCTAGATTCTGCGGAATATAAAGTATGTAGACGAGCGCCAGTAAAGGATGGTTGAAAGTGTAAACTAAAACTGGCTGCATTTAATCTAATTCAAAATTTATATATTGTTTGTGTCATTTTACATGGTAAGCTTTGTTTCGGTATAATAAAATAATAATTGCCCTCTAGGTGATGCCCTCGGGTGACAACCCTTCTGTCGGGTGACAATTCTGGATGTCCCCATACCTAGAGGGCAATTATTGTATAATATCGAGACGTCGGCGAAGTGTCCGAAATTTTGGCCTTTACAGAGAGCTAAGGTCACTCTTCAACGTAGTTCGTTACGTACCACGCCTGTCGTGACCTGGGGGATCGGTGTTAAACGACTTTCCCACGAAGGACCCCCGTGATGTTTCATTTCTACATGCCGCGTGGTTGGCGAATGAACAGTCACTACCTATTTCTAAGCCTTGTTCATACCACCACCAGGGTTCGAACCCACCATCTCCCACATACGGTCGAAGCGAGTACTCTATTAATTGATCTACGCACGTAGTGTCCCTCTATCATTTAACATAATATTGAGACAAATGTTTATAAAACTACCGATTCGTAGTTCAGAACAGTTCATGCTTAAATGGAGCTTAATTATAGAACAATCCAGCTTATGCCAAACGGTGTTCAAAGTAGAACATCGGGACCCATTACCCTTTTGGATAGGCCAAGAACGGCAAGTCAAGCAGTACTCGTGACAACCAGCGCTAATGAGACCGTGGGTGCCTAATGGATCAGTAAGAAGACATCAGTCTACAAACCCCGGGTCTCTCATTGCTGTGTGTTTGAGTCCAGCTCAGACCACATGTGTTCGTTGGCCTTTACTGGTTCACTCGGTGTCAACTATAGTGTGACTGGGGGGTGGTACGCTTGTATGCGGCGTACTGACTCGGTGAGCTAGCACCTTAAAGTCGCCCTGAGTGTACTCTGGTACAAGGCAGACCATAAAAAACACTCGCACTTCACGTGCATATATACACATTAATACTTGCAGATTAACAAAGAAGGTCTCGTCGCGATTATAGATGAAAAAATTGTTGATGCGATGTTAAATGAAATGTATTCAAAGAGAGACAACTCGTGTTTCCAACTAGTGTGTAAGTTCATTTTGCGCGTTTGCAATATATATTTTAAAAACATGGAAATGTCATATTTTCGATAATGTTGTTATAGCAACGAAACAATTCATGTTCAAAGAAAATAAAAGGTTGTACATAATGTTTCTAGAAGTTAGCATTTGGGAGGTTTTTTCAGTGATAATCATTCGACATATTTCGCTGGTATTTAATAGTAAAATAGATCAACAGGGCCATTTTTTGTTGCTGTCAGTTTGTGAACCAGCTCTTTATTGACCTTTGTAAACATTCATTTAGGAATCAAGTTTCATAATGACAAACATAAAATATGAAACAAAACAATATTATTAATTAATATTTTATTTATTTATTAATAAGGTTGGCCAATTCGACGGATTTATCCGTTTTTGACGGAATTGTATCGGCATAAAAATTGATAAACGGTCGGATCATAAAATGAAAAGGTCAAATTAGACGGATTTTTTTCCATTTTGACTATTTTGTTAATAAAAAATCGGCGGATTTTTTGTTTGAAAATTGTGCCAAAATCAAACACTTACCGAGAAAAAAGTACCTAAATGGCAACCCTGCGCACTAAAAACTTGTACCGATCTGGACAAATAATAAATTTGATCGGATATTCTGTTATTTTGCCTTTTAATTTTATGTATTTATTTATTTATTACTAAATTAAATTAAATTAAATTAAATTAAATTAAATTAAATTAAATTAAATTAAATTAATGAATTAGTGAGCTTCAGATGATAAGTATTTACTAATTTTTTTTTCAAACCAGGCTTTATTACAGTTTATTTAAACAATATTTTATTCAAAAATGTTGAAAAGGATTGGACAGCAGGCATTGCCTTTTTACAGTTTATAATATGTGACTGAAATCCAAGGCGACAAATTCACCATATCTACACCATATATAAATATGTAATACGTAATTACTTCCGTTTTTCACATTAAGGTTTATTAAATAATAAATTAAAATTTTAAAAATGACAAAAAAATATTTTTACTGACTATTTTTTTAAAAATATATAAATAAACGGATAAACCAATAAAAATCGACATTCATGTTAACTACTATTAGAATCACAATATTTACATATTCTCATAACTACGTAGGTCAGATGTAAAAAACCTTACTCAACATTCTGTCAACGACATTTTGAATTTATCGATAATAAATTAATTATTTACCGCCAAAACCTTATTGATTTCCCCTTGTGGGCCCCAATGTCTCCGGATCTTATCAAAAGCATGTGTAATACGTCACTGCTTATGAATGTCCTAAAAAGCCCGGATGAACTCAGGTGTGAGTTACCTGTGCAGATTTTGATGACAAGGACGAGGCATGAATTTATGAAGAGAAAAGTTTTGATCGAAGCCGGTTAGTAGATTTAACATTAATTAACATAGGTATTTAGATCTAGACAAAGTCATAGATTGGATTGATATCCAGGTAATTCAGATTTTGCATTTAAAAATTGAAAACATACCTGGCTATCCAGCTGCACCCAGAATGACCCAAATGCGGTGTATGTCCGCTTCAGTGAGTCACCCTCGATTTTCCACAAATAATCTTTGTTATATTAATCACCATAGGAAGTGCGTTTAAATTTTGTTTTTCCGTAAAATCCAGTCGTACAAATAATTAATAATCAAGTGATATCTAGTTAAATATTGGATCAGCGTTCAAGATTTGAAGATTTTTGTAAAATTCTACAAAGGCGGAAGTGGGTAAGGTATTTGATATAAACAATTTATTAACACCTGTGGTGTTTCCATTCCAGGTAGCCAAAAAAGGCATTTCTGAGAATTTATTGAAAAAGTAACTTATTTTAGCAATCTGTTAAAAAAAACTTCAAAAGGACTATAATGTCGCAGGTTTTGAAAATTTGGTTACTAATAATTTTAAAATTGTAATTAATTCAACCTATGGTAAGTCACAGAGCAGTAAAATAAGAAATATTCCATTAATATTCACCTGTTCACAGCAATGCAAGGGATTATTTTCAATTCTATATATGGAGGGACAGTATAAAAAAGGTTTTGAAGTAATATTATATAGTCATTTATTTTATAGAATTAATGTGGAATGAATAAAAATGTGTGATATGATAATATCCATGATATTGTCATGCAGTGATCAATCAAACATGGGCCATGGGTTCACTGACCCTTTATTTATCCAAATAATCCCCATTGTTAAGGCCTTATAGCAGGCTATATTAAAACATTACAAGAATGCAGAAGTATTGATATTAGGTATCATAGAAGTATGTGTTTTTGTATATGGTCTTCTCAAATATTCTAGATTGAATAATGGTCAGGAATTTGTTACTAACATCACTCATTTTGATTTTAATCACTCATAGATGGGCGGACATGGCCAAGTGGCACTGTCATCAGCTTTCTAAATCGAGGGTTGTGTGTTCAAACCCCACTCAGGAATTGGAAATTTTCTGAGATAATATTCATATCCTGTCCATACTAGAGCTGTAAAAAGCTTAAAGTACTAGAAGCGCGTGGCCTAGTGGTTAAGGCCTTGGACTCATGATTCGAAGGTCGTGGGTTCGATCCCTGGACCGGGCGATGTGTTGTGCTCCTTGAGCAAGACACTTAATTTCACGTTGTTCCAGTTCACTCAGCTGAAAAATAAATGAGTACCAGCAAAATGCTGGGGGTTAACCCTGCGATGGACCGGCGTCCCATTCAGGGGAGAGTCTTGTACTCTCAGTCGCTTAACGCCACGGAAACCGGGATAAGCTCCGGCCTGATGGGCCTAATGGCTCGGGACAGACTTTAACTTTAACTAGAATATAGTCTTTCGGATGAAACTCAAAACTGAAGTTCCGTGTCTTATTGCATGCTAAAGACACCTCTGTAGAGTTTGAAAAAGAGAAGGCACCTGTGGCCGCTACAGAGGTTTACAACTAAAAGCAATTGAAACAGACTGAGCAAGATAAGATTATAGTTTACTGTTTTCTCAATTAATAGGGGGTGTGTCTGGAAAATAAAGGGCATAATTTAAAAATAAATCATATTAATTCTTTTTTTTATGAGGTAATCATTAACATTCTTGAATATATACAATGGCACATCAAAGTAAAGTCATATTTATTGAAGTCCTTGACCCTTGGGGTAATCCATAGCTCTAGGGTCATTCCCCTTAGTATTGAGTTCAAGCAGTTAACAGCTGATTAACCTGACACTTGTCCTGATGAATACCTGTTCAGGTAATCAGTAGTAATTAAACAGGTGGAGATAATTACAAATAAGAATAGGTGTTTGAATTTAGATTGATGTTTTGCTGACCGTAAATTGTTGATTGAATCGGATAGAGATGAGTTCACTGTCATCACCCCAAGAAAAGTCAATGGTACTGTAATTAACATGTGACAGAACCTCATTTTGTACTTCAGTCATTAATTTTGTACCCTCCTTTAAAATATAATTATTATTATAATTTTTGTACAGCGTGAACAAAGTGAACCTGTACTTTGTCATCGCTTTCTTCCAAGATATCGAGCTTCTTTGCTATGAAATTATAAGATATGAGTACACCTGGAAATAGTGCGCCTGATAAATGAGCGTGAAAGAAGTATATCTGTTTTATCGTGAGATATGTATTCTGAGACGGGTAATGCATTTGGTTACATATGCACATTTGGAATAAATTTTCCGAATACATTTCAGAATCTAGTAAAATATTGCGACGGGATGCATCTAATAATTTCTGCAATTTGGCGAACTGATCTCATGTTTACAATAAAAAGTAGTTCGAGAAGTTTGCGTCCTACGATGTAAAATCATAACTTTTTAAGAAATGAACAGCAACGGCAGGTTGTTTAATTAATTCTTCGTGAAATCTACGGAAATTTAAATTTATTTTGAAGGTTATGATAACGTATTTTAATGTTGAGGCAATTGTGTCATATTTTAAAATGTTTATCAATTAGATTTTACTTTCGTGAAAGGGAGATAATTCGTACAGTGTTGTATGCAAATTTTATATACAGTCGTTTTACCAGTTCCGAACAGGGTTTCATATAAGCGCTGCTGCAGACGTCATCCACAAGCAGAGGAAATAAAATTTATGTGGTGTAATAATACAAATGTTTACTGATTCCAAAATATCGACACCTGTCCTAAAAAACACGTGGTAGTATGTTTTCTTGAAAAAAGCATTTCCGTGATCACGATTTGTTTACATCGTTAAACTAGGTCACCAACAATCTCGTACATTTAGGAAGCGGTTGAAGAAACAGCAAATTGAGAAAGTTATTTTGCGATTCCTTTAATTGAACGGGATTGAAATTTTAGATTATTCGGTAGTAAAAATTCGGAACTGGTATACAACTAAATGATTCAGTTATGCATACAACCGCTAGAATGTACCCCCTCATAGCGACGGTAGGATCTGCAAAACTCTACTCTCTCTATCCAAAATGACAAAACGATGGGGTACAACTTTTTAAAATTTTAATTACCGATTGTCTTTTTCATATATTTATGAAATTAATTTTTTCTACCATTTAATTCAGCAATACATGGTTTGGTACATAAAAATTTGTTTCTTTTTCCAAAAAAACCCATCCGTCGGACTATATGCATAGATTAACGACACCCCCCCCCCCCCCCCGAATTTTCGGTTACTGTATTTTGTCTTGCCACAACACAATTTTCCCAACTACGCTGTACAGCAGCACGACAGTGCTATGTTTATTTATTTATTAATGTTGTATGTCAAAACTTTTTGAGGGAGTCACACCATTTTGAACATTTCTATGAAAATAATTTTTCAAGAATTTTGACATGAGTCCCAAAATAATAATCTTGTTCGACAAAAATAATGTCCGAGGGGCCACAGATATGGCCCATGCTTTTAGTCTTGATTCAGTTTTAAATTAATTCATTTTTTACCTCTTGTTTATAAATTTTTTGTTAATAAAAATATATAAAATGCATCAAAATTTACTCATAATTTTGACAACATGACCTATTTTATTTTCCAAGGCCTGGGTAAGGATGATGTAATTATCTACATCAAAATTTCTGATAAGAACACAGCATTTGCATTTTGCCTTTCATGTTGTTTTTTTTCCCCCGCACTAATTATGACTGTTTTATCATTTATAATCAACCTACATAATCATATACATGTAACATTTTCTCAGGATTAATATTTAATGTGATGGATAGAGATTATTATAAATATCAGCTGGGGTAATTTATTCTCTTTGATGATAATAAATAGAGCATTATTGTTATTTGTATATTTACAACTGCAGTAGCTTAGTTGGTAGAGTGCTCCCTCTATAAGTGAGAAGTTGTGGGTTCGAACCCCAACCAGGTCTGACCCAAGACTTGAAAGTGGGGAAGTGACTGGTCTTGATAAGACTTCCTTTTGTATCATTATTGTTGTTTGTATATTTACAACTGCAGTAGCTCAGTTGGTAGATTGCTCCCTCTAAAAGTGAGAAGTTGTGGGTTCGAACCCCAACCAGGTCTGACCCAAGACTTGAAAGTAAGAGGTGATGGGTCTTTTACCAATCACTTGACATTTAGAAATGAAAGTTACTGGGTTTTTTCGGAAGAGACCTTAAAATCAGGTATGACATTTAAAAGAAATCTCCCTGCACATTTCCCTGAGTGCACTGCAAAAGTAAAAAATTCTGTCGCTTCACTTATAGCTGGTGACATCTTGATATGAATGAAATATTCTTAACTTGTGATTTATTTTTTAATTTTGTGAAAATAGCAAAACTTACCACCACATCTAAATATCCATGTTTACAGTGTTGTATCGGTATATAATTGTCTCCCTTCCTGGTAGTCAACTGTAACATAAAGTATCCTAATTTAGGAAATTTGAGTAAAAATATTTTTTAAAAATTACTGTATTTTTACAAATGTTAGAAATTTGACAAATAATAATTTTATGATTTGTGGAAACTAAGGAAATTCTTTCTAAAAGTAACATTTTTTTTAAAACAGATTTTTTTAAAAATAGGACTGCTTTTTCACAAAGTTTAGAAATTTGGTTAAAAATAAGTTTTAAATTTGTGGGTTTAATAACCTATATATATAACAGTAGAATATTAGTATTTATGTTTCCATTCCTGGTAGCCAAAATTGCCATTGGCTACTAATTTCTGAGGAATTCTTTCAAAAAGTAACCTATTTTAGCAAATTTGTGGAAAAATACTTTAAAAAGGACTGCTTTTTCACAAAGTTTAGAAATTTGGTTATAATGTGGGTTTAATAACCTATATAGTTGTATATTAGTATATGTATATTTTTTGTACAATAAATCAGAGTATTATCTGTATTTATTTCCTGTTTTATAAAGTGGTCATTTCATATCAATCATTGTCCTTTTAATAAAAATATAATATACCCTAAATACTAGACTTGCACAAGTCCCTATATTAAATTATTAATTTTAGTATCTTGCCCCTTTAAAACTATTACAGAGATCAACTGACAAAAGTCAATTTACTATCAAAACCCAGGAATATAGGGACTTGTCAAGTCTGCATGAAGCTCTTGCTAACAATTATATTTGATTGACATTAGAGGTCAAAAAATCAAATGATAACACAGCACAGTCAGATTTAATTACAATACAATGTGGTCCAGCACACGCTTGGTGTATATATTACAAACACTCACTAACACAATTTTTATTTTAAAACTACATTTTTTATGACCTCGTCAACATCAAAAAAGTTTTTTAAGTTTATAAATTATACTCCAAGAACAAAACAAAGAAGAAAACTTTTCATGGGTCTGCTAAAACTAATTCCTGTTTATTGATTGAAAAACATCTCCAAATTGATATACATCCGGATTTACATACCTGTCATATACCATTTTTTAAAATTTAATCATAAAATACATTCAAAAAATGGTATCATTTTTTAATGTATTATATGGTTAAATTAAAAAAAATCGATATATATCATACCGATACAGTATGCAGGAAATGTATAAGGGATATCCAAAAGGTAGAAAGTATTGTTTCACACTTAAAAATATCTTATCAAACTTAACTACTGAGACATTACAAGTGTCACATGGAAAAGAATATACAACTTATAAAAGGCAAATCAATGAAGAAAAAAAGACATCAAAATGAAAAGTTTTATTTCCAAAGGAGGACGACGACAAAGAAAATGACAAAAGTCAAGAGGATCTATGTAGTTTTGTTCCACTTGATATAGAAGAGAATACAGAGTATACAAGTAAGTTTTTTAAAATTTTATATCTGTAAAAAGTTGTAAAGAATTTCACCTTCATGACTAACCAAATGTGGCCCGTATAAGACAAGACCAACGGAAATAAATGTCTCAAATCTAGTAATAAGTATCAATATATGCATGTACTAGTGAACATATTTCTGTATTTCAAAATCATAATAAATTGCATTGTGTCCATTATTATCTCAAATTGAATATTGAAAAACAACTGACTTTCCTTGTGATGCAAATAATAATAGTACAGTAAAACCTCGAATCATCACCACCATTTGTTTAGTCAAATTTTGGCATTATAAAGGGGTTAAGCGATAAATTGGGATAGGCGGATAAAGAAAAAACATAAAGAAAATGGATTTTTGGACTTCAAACCTTTTCTATTTACAGAAGTTTTAGTTTAAAACAAATCACTTAACCACACCACATTTATTTGACCTCTTTTTGTTGTAGATTGAAGTTTCAAATGGATCGCAGAAAACTGTGTATTTTCTCAGACAGTTATATGTACCTATAATGTGTCTCTGAACAATCACCAAAAATCACCAAAAACTGTGGCTTGCACTTCAAGAAATACCCGAACTAAAACACCTTTCTTACAACATGAAATAAAAACATTGTCATCAAAAGAAACAAATTCTATTCTCAGAAAAACGGATAAAAATATTCTGAAATCAATCACTGTAGATCAGATTCTGTCAGAATGGATGGAAAAGGCACCAACATTTTTTGAGATATTAGAAGCATGTACTATCAACCCTTCACAAAGCCGATATAAGTACAAAAAGGATGAAGCTTTGTTACCAGGTATTATGTCGACAGGTTGCAAACTTTTATTAATTTACAACCAAGACATGAATCCACTCCAGCATTTAAACAGCGTCATTTTAATAAAGGGTGGGTGTAAAAAGTCTGCATTTACAAGGCTTAATGCAATATACGATTGTCTTAGTTATAAGGCATCCCTCAACATATCTGAAAAGTTTAGCGAGGACTGGAACCTTGAACTGAAGTTTTGGGGTCAGTAAGTTTCGCAAGATACCTTCATTGAGGACAGATTGCAGAGTCAGATTAAGGAAACACAGGAATCAATTGCAATTGACACACTAAGGCATAGGCGTAGGATGGTTTTTAATATTGGGGGGCCAAACCGAAGCTATGTCTATGTCGTGCCGCAGGTACGACCTCTTGCCAGGCACGAGGCGGGAAGAGTATGAGAGGGGTGCCAAACCCCTCGCATAGGTGGGGGTCCGGGGGGCCTCCCATGGAAAATTTTCAAAACTAAGTCTTGTCTTGACGCATTTTCAATGTATTGTGCATCGTTTTTGCTGGGGGTAAAATACTGTGATATCAAGGCAAGGAAATAACTGTATGGCACAAGTTCCATAATCACCCCTTGCAATGGAAATGGATATCAGAGGCTGATCCAGAATTTTAGAAAGGGGGCGTATAATGTGAGAGCCGAAGGCTCGAACCTTCTAGGGGGGTTCGGGGGCATGCTCCCCCGGAAAATTTTGAAAATGTGGCGCAAAAACCTGCATTCTGGTCCAATCTGAGCTGAACAATATGTATTATTAGAGACATAAAGGGGGGGGGGGGAGTATGTCCCCCCGCTGAATCCGCAACTGGATATGGGGTACACCGGAAAATTTTGACGCCCTTTACAAGTATAATGATGAAATTGATAACTGATTGGTTACCAGATGGACATTTCCTGTTAAAGCTCTTGGGTTTTTTTTTTTTTTTTTAGCACTTACATTATAAACATAAACTATGATACAAAATTTCACACAATATATTGCGGGGGCCTGCCCCCCTCCCCTTCTCTGACATTGGGGGGGGGGGCCTGGCCCCCGCTGCCCCCCCCCCTGCTCATACGCCTATGTAAGGGGTAATCCATAGAATAGTCAATACAGTTGATCTAATCATTGAATTATCTCAACTGGAAACAGATTTAGAACAACACAGAGCAGCTATGCATCCTGGATTTTATTTTGTAGGGACAATGTTGATATGCGAACTAAAGTTCGACACATACAAAAAATACATCTTTATTTTGTAAATATGCCTCTATGGCCTTTTTCTTGTTTTCTCTAATCTCTTTATAAGATAATTGTTTTAAACCATTTGTAAAATCCATGCTGTATGTACTATGATGTTAAATAAAACAATGAGTTATACTGACCCAGTATGTGTGATTTAATTATATTTTGCTAGGGACATTTAAGTTCAGTCTGTAAGCTGTATCTGGAGAAGTAATTAAAGCTGTCAACAGTGTTAAATGAAAATTAATGACCGACCATATACTGGTCGGTGGAAATGCAGACTTGACAAGTCCCTATATTCCTGGGTTTTGATAGTAAATTGACTTTTGTCAGTTGATCTCTGTAATAGTTTTAAAGGGGCAAGATACTAAAATTAATAATTTAATATAGGGACTTGTGCAAGTCTACCTAAATACATATAGACCTATCTCAGTCAACAAATTGATCACCACGGTTCTCTGCCTGTGGACATATTTGAGTGATTTTATTTTGATTATATAGACTGTGACAGGAAATAGGTGAGTAGTAATTGTGGTTGACAGTGGAACCTTTATGACCTGTTAATAGTTCAGAGATCACCAAATGAAAGTAAAATTACTAACCTGTCCATTCACACTCTATCTCAGATCTTGTTATGAATGGCAGGCTTCTTCTACCAAGTATTGAATCAACAAACTGAAGTTTATGTTGTTTATGCTGTGTACAAAGAAAGGGACTCTGCATATTATCTTTAGGGACAAATAATCACACTAATTTAATGGACCATTTGCACTACATTCCAAGACTCCTAACTCCAGGGACCCTTCACAATATAATATACAACCCAAGATTTTGACTCTAGAACTAACTCAAAGGCTTAATGCTACATACCATAACTCCTGAACCCTAACATCAGGGACCCTTCACACTAATTCCAGAGACAATGCTGACTATAAACCAGAGCTCTTACCTCAGGGGCCCTTCACAATATAACTCTGGACAGAAAATACACATTAATACCACAAACCTTTCATGCTATAACCCAAGACTCTTAATCTTTAGCATTACTGGTGTTTCAGGCTTCAGAGACCCTTAACAATATAACCTAGGGCTGAAAATTCACACCAAATGCCACAGTCCCTTCTTACTATAACCCAAGACTCCAGCATTACTGGCCCTTCAAACTCAATTCAGGGTCCCTTCACAAAATAAATCGGGACCGAAAAATCACACTAATACCACAGACCCTTCATACTGTAATCAAAGACTCTAGTTTCTGCACCACTGACCCTTCACACGAAATCTCAGGACCCTTCACAATGTAACCCAGGACCGAAAATTCACACCAATACCACAGACCTTTCATGCTATAACCCAAGACTCTTAATCTTTAGTACTAGTATTACTGGCCTCTTCAGGCTTCAGGGACCCTTTACAGTATAACCTAGGGCCACAAATTCATTCTACCATAATACTACAGTCCCTTCACGCTATAACCCAAGACTCTAATCTTAGCACCACTGGCCCTTTACATTAAATCTCGGGACCCTCCACACTTACAGTATAACCCAAATAGACCACTAATCTTCAATCTAAATCAAGGGACCATTTACACAGAACTTCATGTTATTGGCAATGTAACAAACCCAATCAGAACACCTTTACACTATAGGGAAGAATTATACCAACAACCACTAGCATCCACTAGAATTTAAGTATTTGATTTCAAATTACCTTAATGACATTCAAATGTGATACATGTAATGTATATTCAATCATATGCATTTCCGATTAAAATGGTACCAATATTAAAATTTGTCATCAGAGCACACGAACAAATACTTAAGGAATTTTTTAGGTTTATCATGACACAAAGTATAATAATTTCCTGGTCGTGTTGAGATATATATATATATATATATCCATCGTGGGAAAGTACAATATAATTATTTTTGATAGAAACAATTACTGCATCACAAGCCTCATCAAACTTTGTATATGGTATCTATAGTTGGATTGGGTAAGTTACATGTATATACAATTCACACTTTTTGTATATATTTTAAGGTGGTACACTCTTTGCCGAAAATTTTAGGTGTACACTGAACATTATTAGGGGGTACACACTGAACATTTTGAGGGAGTACACACTGCAAAAAATTTTGAGGGGGTACACTATCTACAAACATTTTTAGGGGGTACACACTGAACATTTTGAGGGAGTACACACTGCAAAAAATTTTGATGGGGTACACTATCTACAAACATTTTTAGGGTATACACAACATTTTGAGGGGGTACACTCTCGGAGAAAGTTTGTCGGATCCCGTACTGAAGGTCAGTTTGACTTTGTTTCTCCAGGCACTTCCTCTGCCATCCAAAAACTGACCACCCCAATATAAATGAAAGAATTTTGACCGATGCCTAAAACACCATTGCATTACTTCACTCTACTCAAGGAACCGTTGACTCCAAAACCTAGAATAATCCCAGACCTGCTGACATCGGAATAAAGTCGGTATAAGTGAAATAATCACTACTACTAATATATGTTTTGTAACATAATGAGACATTTTGTTACCTGTGCAAGTTTGCACAACATTTTACTCTAGTTTTCTGTTTCATTCCAATTATCAATATTTCAGATATTTTATTTGTCAGTTACAGTGTATCAAGGCTTGTAACATATCAGAGCACATATATCTGACATTTGATGAGGAAGTTAATGTATTATAATATCTACTCTGTATAAGTACAGAAATTAATGTGTGAACCACAAATAAAATGTCAATTATTTTTTTATACAAGATCAGTTATAATATATTGTATACATGTATCTATGTTTCCATTCCTGGTAGCCAAAATCGCCATTGGCTACTCATTTTTGTGAAATTCTTTCTAAAACTAACCTATTTTAACAAATTTGTGAAAAATTACTTTAAAAAGTACTATATTTTCACAAATTTTGGAAATTTGGCTACTAATAATTTTAAAATTGTGGAAACATAGCTTGTATGTGTGCATGGTTTGTTTGTTTTTTTTTTTTTTTTTTTTTGGGGGGGGGGGATGGTGTGTGGTGCGGTCATCTCAAGATGGGGACAGTAGATTCAGGTAATTTTGACTTTGGTTTAAATCTCTTACCGGTAGGTTATCTCCTGTACTAATGGTCCATTTGCACCCTCAACTAAAATTTTAGTATTGACTGTAAAAAACAACAGGAACAAAAAACAAACAACAAAAAATAAATAAATAAATGTCTGAATTTTCAATTTTTACACATTTCTGTGAAAAAGGATTTTTTAAAAACTAATATAAGTACCGTACTTGTGAATACAAACTATAAGGTTAATCCATTACATTTTCAAAAAGCACTGGTAAATGTTTTAATTTCAGGGAAATCTAAAGCATTAATTTATAATAAATAAGGTTTACCCCAGACCGGTTTTGATCAAAATTTCCGTCATGAGACTGATTAATTTTAATTATATTTAACTGATGTCATTACGGTATTGCTTACTTTTAATTATATTATATTGAATATCTGTCATAATCTGCTGGAGTTAGACTGATCGGTCCAGATAGATCTGTGATCGTGAGTGTCTTCGGGATAGGATGTGATACTCGCACGGCTACACTATAAAACGTATCCTCAGGGACAGCTTCAAATCTATTATGATGAATATGACTTGGTTATTAGAATTGGACAAATAAAAGGATTTCTGTTTAGTCAGTCAATAGCTTGGAAACAAATAAAAATAAAAGAGAAAAAATTTCTCTTTAGTCGGCAGTGTCGAATACCAGCTGTGTTAAAAGCAACTGTGCAATTATTTATTTCATGTGTTTTAACTGGGGCTTGTAGAAAAACTCTGCAAAATGAATTACTTTACCTAAACATACTTGTATTAGAATGTCAGAGGCAATCATATGAGAAAGCTTGGAATAGTTTTAAAAGACTGTGGAGAAGGGTTATTTGTGTGTATGCAGTTAAAAAGTTATTTCTAATAGGATTCTTAAATAAGTAATTAGTGGACACCAGGACAGGTTAATTTTTGATACTAGTTGGTGTGTATGTGTTAAGATATACAGAGGCAGGCAAGTTTAATTTTTTTTTTTATGTAACAAGAATGTAAATTTTAGCAAATTATCCCACTTTGTACGTTAGCTAAAATTAATTTCTAAGAGGGATTATTAGTTGTTACACAGTGCCATGTTAAAGTCACCAGTGATATAGGTGCTTGAATCAGCCAGGGTGTAGTGTATGTATTAAGATATTACAGAAACAGGCAAGTTTTAGTTTTATATATATATATTTCTGCGTTTTGGTGAAGGTGAAACAAGAATTTTAGCAAATTATCCCACTTTGCTCATTGTTCCTTAAATCTGTTTTGTTTATCTAAGATATGTTGTAGCTAACTTATATTTATTGAATTATTTATATGTCACTACTTGCAAATAAAGCATCAACACAGGTTATAATGTTTATTAATTAATAAATGTTATTTTTCTGGCATTTTGAGTAAATGCCCTTTTTCAACTCATTTTTTTTTTGACATGGATTTCTTATACTGAGTGTTTAGTCTCTTGCCAAACACACTTCCAAAACATGTATTCATATTTTTCATTAGGTGGACACCTGTACATATTTTAAATTCTATTGTCTTGTGGTAGTATATATGTCGTAGTTACGTTTGTTGTGTTATAAAAAAGAACAGAAAAAAATTTCCAGGTACGCAAATTTATCTAGATAGTTCAAATATATTGTTTGAATTTTAAACGTCTTTTTGTGTAAACACATTTTTTGAATTTTTTTAAGTTTTAAAAAATGACCTCTTTTGAAGTCACTTGAAATTTGATTCCAGGTTGTATTATTTTTTAAATCTAAACCCACATGTTGTTATTTTAGAAGTGTTTGTAGCTTACCGGCTTGTACATTCCACATGTGGTTATAATCAGCTGTTACAAGAATGTTACATACATGTATTATTATACCGGTACATACAAATTTGTGTGTGTATAACATATTTTTTGTGATAACCATATTTTCCTCCCCTCCCTCCCCCTCTCTGTCTTTTTTTACCATCTTGTACATTCCACATGTGGTTATAATCAGCTGTTACAAGAATGTTACATATATTATCCTATATATATGTGTGTGTGTGTGTGTGTGTGTAAGGGGGAAGCAAAAACATTTTGTTTTTTGTGATGCATGTATTTCTTCATATGCACCATATCTTAAATTAATATGTCCTACCTGATTTACAAGGGATACAGTAGCATTATAAATTATTTAAACAGCAAGCAGCTTTATAACTAGAACTGTCTCTTTAGAGGCAAATACTCCCCACCCCGGCCAACTAACATTGACCTCCTGACCTTGACCTTTGACTTATGCACATAAATTTGGTATGTTGGTTTACATTTTTCCCAAGTTTGATCAAAATCTATCCATAGACATGGAAGATATAGAGTGGACACCACATTAGGATGGACAATCGGGCAAACAGACAGACAGACAGGGTGATTCCTATATATCCCCCTAAACTTTGTTGTTGTTTCTGTACTGAATTTTAGTTATAGCTTGATGATAAGCATTTCATATCTTTGTTGCAATGGTTTTAGTCAGTAAATAAGTATTATTTTATCTTGATAGACAATGTTCCAGAAAGGGTACCAGTAATTTTTAAAAGCTTTTCCTCTAAAACACCATAAGATCAATACCTTTGCATTCATGTGTTGTTAAATATGGCCCACTTATAAGGCCTTAACAATGGGGTTAATCTGGAAAAATAAGGGAACGATCATCAATGCTCATTACCCTTTTTACAATTAACATTGTCTATGAATTTGCTTTTCTTAATACTTTTGTGTCAGAACTATATATATAAAGGCAGTTATTGATAATAATTTTGTTCGAACAGTGAGTATGGTCAGTATTACATTGTGATACTGCTATGTTTCCATTCCTGGTAGCCAAAATCGCCATTGGGTACTCATTTCTGAGGAATTCTTTCAAAAAGTAACCTATTTTAGCAAATTTGTGGAAAAATACTTTAAAAAGGACTATATTTTCACAAATTTCAGAAATTTGGCTACTTATGGAAACCTAGATACTGCATTGGAAACCCTAGATCTCAATTCAATAACACCCTTTTGAAAACACTAAAATGCCCTACACTAAATTCAATAAAAAACATATAAAACACACTAGAACTTCCTTAAAGCATAATATTGTACTCATTTACACTTAAAGAGGTCATTTATCCATAATTTCTCCAAGTAACAAAGCTACTTCACAATTAATCAATATATTTTTTTCCCCCGGAAAATTCTGCTCGCTTCTACCATCTGATCATCGCGTAACTAAGATATTGCTAGAATCAGCATTACTAAGCACTCGTTTTATTGAAAAAAGTTAACAGCATTTTTGTGATGGTGAGTTGACATGATTTAACGACAGAGTCACATAAATCAGTGGTATTTACTACCACAAGGAGATCTAATAAACTGAAGCAGCTGACTTATATTGATTTTATTTTATCGGAACAAAAAGAAATCCATCGTTCGGTCGGTCGTCGTCGCTGGAGATGCTAGAGAAGTACACTATACACAACCATTTAAGTACATATATCTATATTTAATCTAGAGAAACTGTAAACATAAGAGCAGTTATATCGACATGATGGCTGTTAAATTTATTTATATGTTTTGCAAAGATCTTGTTGTTGGAATGCTAATTTAAGACTTCGGAAATAATCAATTGCCATGCTTCAAATATTTCAAGGAATTTCAGATGAGTCAGTCACGTTTCATCTTGGGTAATTCCGTCACAGAAAATAACTAAGAAAGGAAAATTGTGTCATCTTTGTTGTGTATACAAAAGAGGAGTTTTGTGTCATACTTATGTCATTGAGATCTTAATGTGGATTTTGTCATCATTACTGGTACTTTATAAATGTGTAGTCATTGATGTTACATATAATGAAGACAACAGACTATTAAGTGTAACATGTAAGTTTTGTTTTTGATTTGAAGGTCTTATTTTACTGGTACATCACAGTGATTATTTTCTTGAACCTGATATTTTTCAAACATTTTTTATGTGATTGTTTGATATGACAATTCTTGTTTGAAGTACCGGTAGAGTTGATGCTTGCATATTTTGAAGATGTATTACTTGTATTTAAGGATGGTTTCAAGGAAATAGTTTTAATGGTGTTCATTCTAGAAGGGGGTTATTGATCCCTTATTATACCCTCCCCCCCCCCCCCCCCCCCCCCCCGCTTAAAAAGTGGGGGTATATAGTGATAGGGGTGTCCGTCCGTGTGTCCGTCTGCCCTTCTGTTACACCTTAGGGTACCTATCTCTTATCTGCAACTCCTCCTAAACCCTTCAATGGATTTAATGAAACTTTCACACAATCTTTGTGATATAATGTAGATGTGCACCTCCTATTTAAAAGCTGGGGGGGGGGGGGGGTATTTTTTGTGAGCTTGTGGCTCAGAGTTTTTCTAGTTTTGTCAAATGTTAAGGCCTTAGTGGGTCATATTTAACATTACATGAATGCACCATAATATGGATATTGACAAATGTTTTTTAACAATGGCTGCACTCTGGCATTGAAAATTGAAAAAGTTCTTTAAAAATCTTGAGTAAATATGCATTCATTAAAACATAAAAAGATATTCATAGACGGTAAAATATTAACTGGTGTCTACATTCATACCTTTCTTGCGATAATTGAATGACAAATTATTAAGAATATATATATAATATTACTGGTATACTAATTCTGACCTTTTCATACCAGTCAGTGGGCGAGAACAAAATACCAGTTTTGTTTTGAAAAAAAAATGAAATTAAATTGGTACAAAACATACACACGTACATATAAAAAAGAAGTAAGTCACGCTGGCTCAAAATTTACTACAAAACCTTTAAACAAAAGTAGAAATTTAAAGTCATCTAAAACATATTTTATTTTGAAATGAATTTTTTTGTCGCAACGAATAAAAAGTGTAGCAAATTGCTAGGTTTCCATAAATTTAAAATAATTAGTAGCCAAATTTCCAAAATTTGTGAAAATATAGTCCTTTTTAAAGTATTTTTCCACAAATTTGCTAAAATAAGTTTTTTTTTAAAGAACTCCTCAGAAATTAGTAGCCAATGGCGATTTTGGCTACCAGGAATGGAAACATAGAAATTGCGACATTTGCAACTGACAGCATGAGCCCAGAGTCAAATGTTTATATAAAACAGGAATGGCTAATCACAATACTATTTGAATTATTAATTTTGTCATAGAATTGTACCCCTGATAACAATACGTGATAGATAACATACCCAATAAAATCATTTGTTTGTATAATGCACAGCTGTATAGAAATGGAAGTCATTAACACACAATCACCGTCACCATTATAGATCTAATGTTCACATTGCCCTTTCTATCATCTGAATAATTATCCACTGGTCCTGTTCTATCTCAAATTTTTAATTACATTAAGTGAAGATTTGATAGCCGACTGTGTATATTACACCAAATAATGATGTATTGATGTAGTGATAAGGGAGATCATTTGATTGTGATGTCATTATGATGTTAGAGGGCAATATTGATGCCTTTTAAGGGAGTTCAGTATATGGTCAAACTTTATCTATAACAGATCACACAAGGGAACCTGCAAAATTTGCTTTATGGGCAGGTGTCATGTGTGCTTATATACAGGTGCAAATAGCATTAATAAAGACTAAATGGGATAAAATATTACTAGCCAATAAAAGCTGGCGACCCTTATATATCTATGTTTCCATTCCTGGTAGCCAAAATCGCCATTGGCTACTCATTTTGAAGAATTCTTTCAAAAAGTAACCTATTTTAGCAAATTTGTGGAAAAATACTTTAAAAAGGACTATATTTTCACAAATTTTGGAAATTTGGCTACTAATTATTTGAAATTTATGGAAACCTAGATATATGGGTGCATTTAAAGCAGGTTTGACTTTACATGCAGCGTATTCACTGTTTGTGCTAATTGTAGAAGGGATCTATCATAACGTTGATCCTTAATTTTGTCATATATAACTTCATAATTAACATTACATGAATGCAAAAAATATTTATGTGTTGGTGTTTTAGAGAAAGCCTCTTCTTAAAAATGTTAGATTGAACATTGCACCATAATGTCACAGTGTGAGTAAAGTAATGGTGTTTTATTAAGCCCCAATCAAGATTCTTTCCCTTAAATCAGGATGGTAAGTTCTGCAACAGTGGAGCAAACTGGAGTACCTGAAGAAAAATCGCCCAGCCTTCGGCATGTGAACTCACAAACTTTCTGACACTAGAATCTGCCTCTATAGACAGCTGTTCTTTATGTACAGGTCGGGTCTTGTACATACATGTAGTTACACATTGTCTCTAATAGACAGGTGCTATTTATGTACAGGTAGTTAAACTCTAGACAGGTGTTGTATATAGATGCACATGTAATTAGACTCTAATAGACAGGTGCTCTTTTTGTAGAGACAGGTATTTGCTACATCATCTTTCAGTTTATACCAAACACGCATTTTAAGTGTGTACATGTAATATGACATTATTCATTCCCAGGCTTTTATATTTAGTGTATAATGTCATGCTGGGATTCTTATATTGATCATAAACAGGCGGCAGTATCTATCTGTTTGCTGTTTGTAATGTGATATATTTGTCAGTATTTTATAGTTGTGTAATGTCCTCTTTATAATCAATTCATAGTTACCTGGTTTATGTCTGAGCCAGCAGTTTGCTGTAAATATTGGATAATTTCAAATTAATTATTTTTTGGGGGGGAGGGGGGATTTTTTTATGGATTTTAAGCTGTCTGTCAAACAATGGAGATTAAGAATTTATGATAAATTGTAGGAAACTGGCAGTGCTTTTTATACATGTATTGGCTAATTTCAAAATATTTAATAATTTTTTAAGTGTCAAACATTGGATATTAATTAAGAATTTATGATAAATTGTAGGAAACTGCTGGTACACATGAACACGTGTTGGCTAATTAAAAAAACAAATCATGGTTTTTAAGTGTCAAACAAGGGAGATTAAGAATTTATGATCAAATGCAGGAAACCCTGTTGGTATACAGTCAAACTTATCTATAAAGGCCACTGACTCAAGGAAAGTGTCATGTGCCATTTTTTCAAAATTGTGAAAATATAGTCCATTTTATTTAATTTTTTTGCCAAAAGGCAAAATTGGGTTATTTTTTTGAAGAATAACACAGAAATAGTAGTCAATGGTAATTTTTGTAGGAATTGAAACCAGAATACATTTCATTTAACTATATAAATTTATTTTTATATTTTCAGATTAATTACAGTATATTAAACATTCCATATTATTATATCCAGCACATTCCTAGAAAGTCATCAATCACATCATTCCCATATAAAACCAAGAATTAACAAGCTACTTAACAAAGAATGCAGCACACCTGTCTGATATTATTAGGCTTAACAGCCTTGTTGGCCTTGACAGTAGCAAAACAATCTGGCCGTGAGTATATTCATATACCTGTATTTCAGAGAGAGAGAAGAGAGAGAGAGAGAGAGAGAAAGAGAGGGAGAGAGAGAGAGAGGTAGAATAATGGTGTTTTATGCCACGTCAAGATATAAACATTTCACTAGTTTCAGTGTTTGAAAAAGTCAAAGTTTTCAGCCAGTCATTTACTGATAATTAATATATTCTTGGGGAATTATCAGGGTCTTTTGGGAAAAGGCCCTAAACTAAAAATTGGGAAAAACTATCAACTTTTTGCTGATTTTAGGAAAACTTTGACATCATGTCAAAAGTCAGTTTACTCATGACCTTTGAAGCCTTTGATGAAGAATCGGTATTTTCATCTTCCATTGCAGCTGTTGTTTTAAAATAATCTAGAATCTTTTACTTGATTTTGCTGGTTGGGGGGCTTTCACAAAATTTACCTTCCTTTTTTGTTTAAAAACCAACACAATTTTCAAATTTTGAATTTTCTCAGCTGATTTTGGGAAAAAACAATGTTTTTTCCATTGGGAATGGGGCCAAATTTCGGCCGTAAGAAGACCCTTGTTGAATCCCTGATTCTACTGTACATGTTAAACAGGAGATTATTGAAAAAAAAATACTGTAATAATAATAATACTTGTCCATCCCAAACGTTACCAGTACTGACTGTTATTTCAAACACTGGTTATATAGAGCTGGTCAGTTTTGCGATTAACCACCAACTTTTGGCTATAGAACTGAAGTGACTTTCTTTATATATTCTTTTACTATATTTCTTGGGTCCTTTAACACGTTTTAATGAAAATGTTATTCCTTAGTTTATGTAAGAGAAAGAAAGAGACGGGTAAAGAGAGATGTTTTGGGTTATTTTGTGACTTTATGATATATGAAACATTGAGGTTGTCAAGACACATTAATCTTAACATCTGGAAATAGTAGAGGGGTATTTTTCTGGTTGAATGATACCAGTAATAAAATGGCCCTAGCTTTTAAATGGAACAACCCTTTTTTGAGATTAAGATCAGTCCACTTCTTTTTTGGAGTGTTTAAGCATTATATTCAATATTATTTATTAGGATTTTTTTGCTTGATAGACAATCAATAATCCATTTGTCTCAAGCTAAGGGAAACAGAAACACACCAGGCAATTGAAAATATCTAATTATAAATTCTGTGAAGCATAAATTATAAATGAATTGTCTTGAACTGTTTCTATAGGCGTTATCTAATTGTATTTTTATTTTTCAGTGGAGAGGCCACCGGTTATAAAAAGCAAGCTAAGATCTAAATATTATGTGTCTAAATCCGTAGTTCATAAAATGTTTCCATGTCAGACCGACGGCAATCCTGAACCTTCGTAAGTATTTTCTAAATCTAGAAATTATCATATCATGTTTTGATGTAAAGTTGATTCTCAGCACAATGTCTTGAAAACAAACCTAGACTTTGTGACAAGTTTCCAAATGGTCATTTCAAAATAATTTAGTATGACCAAAATATTGTGGGAAAAGAAATGTTAGTGACTGTCCGAATTGACAGCAAACTTTCTGTTAATTTAAAAGGGACTTTGGTGGTTGATTGGTGTTACACACATGTTAATGAATCACAACACCTCTGTGTTTAAATTTCACTCGGTAGCAGATCCTTGTGGTTTTCTTTGGTATTCTGGTTTTCTCCACCATCCTAGAAATGACCAGAGGCCTCGGTGGCCTAATGGATAAGACGTCAGTCACAAATCCAGGGTCTCTCATCACTGTGAGTTTGAGATCCGCTTGGACAACATTTTGGGAAATTTAATTTCCCTTGCCTTTGGCATTACTGGTTCACTTGGTGTCAGTATAATGTCACTGGGGGAGTGGTACGCTTGTCTGCGGCATACTGACTCAATGAGTTAGCATGTTAAAGTCGCCGAGTGCACGCTGGTACAAGGCAGACAATAAAACACACTCGCACTTCACATGCATACTCAAACTTGTTCATAGATTAATCCATAGTGATTAATAATAGTTCTCACGAAAAGCTGAAAAGTTGCTGATGCAGCGTTAAACAACATTCAACCAACCTACAAATGACCACCCGTAAATAAGGTAAAGAATCTTGACTGGGCACCAAAAAACCTCCATTTTTTCACTGTAAGTGATTCATCACCACTGTTTGTCAGAATCTGTCGTGTTCTCGCATTATTATGAAAAGATTTGGTGATAAATTGAAAAAGACAAAGAAAATAGACTGGGACGCAAAATACTTTTAACTTTGGCAATGAGACGAAGTAATTGAGTGGCCCTCTAACAGAGTTTTTTTCTATGACCAGTGCCTTGACAACTATAATATGATTTATCATTTCTTATTTCAGAGTTTACTGGACACAAAATAATCAGAAATTTGAATCTACAGAATTAAAGCGTATTTATCCAAATGGAACACTTCATATTGTGAAGATTGTCACTGACATCACATTGCCACCATATAAAATTGACTGGGGACGGTACCAGTGCTTTGCAGAAAATAAATTTGGAAAAGCAATGGGTCGGCCATTTTTACTGATGGAAGCAGGTACTAATAGAAAATTTAGGGAATTATTAACTTTTTCAAATTGATACATGTAAAAAAAATTACTTTTTACAAATTGGTTGTATAAACATTTGTATATGATAATTGTTTGTTGCAGCATAAAATTTATGAAAAAGTAAATTAACCTAAAATAAAACTCTAGTTAAGCAAAAGATATTAAATTGGCTGTCTAGATGCCCTCAATTTTGTTCTGAGCACTACTGATGAGGAATTTTATTCCGAAACAGCTCTCTGGTGCTATAAAATTACCACTAAATTAAGTAATAATTGATGACCAGTTTGCTCATGACATGGCTTACATTAGTTTCCTTAATAACATAGATGACACTAGTTTACCTAATGACATACATACATACATTGTAGATAAACCTTGGTATGTTTTATGGCTGTTTCACTGTATGTTGATTTCAACCATTTATGCATCATTATTAGACTGATTTGTATATAATTTTGTTATAGTTAACGACCCATTTACTGATGGTATTACTACTGGGACTGACAACAGAGGTGTAGAAGGTCTCCATAAGTCTATAAAATGTCCTGGTGTAGAGGATCAGAAATGTACCCCAAAATCTAAATGTCGTATAGAATGGAAGGTCGGAGAGGGAACAAATAACCCCCTATATCTAGATACAAGAATAGCTGTTGATACTGAAGGTAGGTAGTTAATCATTTTATCTCTTTCTTTTCTACCTTTTACCCCTATCTCTCTCTCTCTATCTCTCTCTCTCTCTCTCTTTCCATCCATCCACCCACCCACAATCATTGCCATTGCCACCAGTGTAAGCTCTGTTCCATGTATAGTTGAAGGTCACAGAGGGAGCAAATAATCCTTTGTATCTAGAATAGCTGTTTATACTGAAGGCATTAAGCTTTAGTTTATTATCCTCGCTACTACTTCAATCAGTCTCCATAAGTGGGAGGCCATTGGTTCGAAACCTGACTGGGTCTGACCCAAGACTTGACTACATTTGTTGTATTTTGAGTTTGCGGCCCAGCTCAATTCATTATAGAACTTGAAATAGTAATAAATAGCTAACGTCTATATATGTTAGAGGCTAAGATGCAGTTTTAGGAGCAATGGGCAACTGGTTCCCTCCTAATCTTAATACCTGTGGTATAAGATTTTAGTACTTTTATGAATTCTCAATATAGATGTGAATGCCAGTACTTTCAGTACTTTGATTCTTTTTTACAGGTACTCTACATTTTGCCTATTTAAAGAAGAGCGACCAGAAGAATTCTGATTTGGATTTTTATGCTTGTTCTGTATTCAATGAAGAGACTAATTCATTAACTAAAGGACCACAAGTTAAACTAACAGTAGTGGATTCAACAGTCGAAGGTAAATACATTTATATAACTTAAATTCACATTATTTGAAGTAGAACCTGCCATGTTTTAATCCTGTTAAAAATCGTCAGATTTCAGATATTGTAATTATAACATCTTTGCTACAAGGACCCCAGCTGTTGCAAGCATATCAGTTTGCTAAAAAAATTTGAGCAATTTACTTTCTCCCAATTTTTAAAAAAGTAAAATTTTCTCAAATGTTGAAGGCAGAAGACTGTAATTAAAAACTCCCATAACCAGTTGAAAGGCCAGCTTCGATTTTTTCCGTTAAACCCGCGATTTAATCTTCAGGGCCGTTCAAGGGGGGTACGGTAATTCAAATTTAGTCGGCAGATGGCGCTGTGTCGTCACCTCGAAGAATTTGCATTTTAGGGTTGACGCAATAAATCATTAATTAAATGGTGTTTTTAACTTAAACTATATATAATTTTGTATCCGTTTGATAGAAAATTGATTTTTCTATACGATCACAACAATTAAACACTCCTTATAACTAATTAAAATGCTGAAATCATAGACATAAACTGCGGTATTGTGAAAGGTCAAAATCAAGTGGGCGGTGCATTCAGAGTTTATGCCCGGTAAATTGAATTGACAGAATCGCATCCCACACCGATTCGGTTAAAAATTATAGTCGTAATCGGTAGCATATAGAACACCGGTCATTTTGATACCGGGTAGAAACCATCATTCGCACCGGTTATTGCACAGGAACATTGTCAAGTTAACCCTGCGTGCCGATGATTTGGAAAACAAAACGTGCTATTTATTGCGTCTAGACATCTTCTAATTTGTTTATTTTTACTCTAGATATTTGTTGGTGTGTTTTTAATATAATCTTTAAACATTTTTGTTTAATTTTAGTTCAATTTTGTAGAAAAAATGCCACGAAAATCAAACATCCAGATCGCCCAGCTGGTCCCATGTAGTCACTATGTGACTCAGATATCAGCTGATATTGGATTTTTTTACACTTTCATTACATTTAGAGTCACAAGATGGACAGTTTGCTAGAAAACCATCTGAACAACAATTATCTGGCGTTGATTTAACTGCTGCAGTGCATGCAAATTTTAAAACAATGTGTTTTTAATGTTTCAGATCAGAAGTTGACAGTTGTATCACATATTTACAGGTACACAGGCTGGCAGGGAGGCTGAAGGAGCATAATTATACATGTAGTTTGTTAAATTTCAGAAAGTTTGCAGAAGAGGAGAAGTCGATATAGAAAATTACATAAAATGTTTTCAACTGTAAATTACTTTCTTTTGTTTTTAGAAATTTGAACAGTTTAGCCACTTCAAGGGTTGGAGATAGATTTTAAATACCAAAGTTCAGTTTAGTTATTCAGAAACAGAGCAGTATCACAGGAGATGATGTTGGCAGATATTGTGGTCCAGGTTGCAAATGCACAAATTGCAAAAATCTTGTAATTAATGCCATTCTAGATCCTTCAGCTATCACTACTGCTACTGTTGTTGATGATTCCACAGCTACAAATACCATAGGTTTTTATAACATTGATGCTAATTTTGAATGTTTTCTCTCCACAGTAACCACAGCAAGTATGGATGTACCAGCAGAAAACATACTTGACAACACAGAAAATTCAGAAATGGATCACAAAGATTCTTGTACTACATGTATTAGATAATTACTGTTCAAACATTTCATATTTTTAAAGTTGATACATGTACATGTATTTGAGCTTTTTATGAAATTTATCACAATATAACCCATTCACTTTTATTGTGCAAGAATCTATGTAAATATCTTTTACTGTATTTCAATTTTAGCCAAACTTTAAATCATGGATCATTGCTGCACACATCATAGCCAGTTCATACAGCCCCACAGTACCATTCTTGTGTGGTGATTGATGTTATACTGGTACTACATTAAATCATTCTGTTTTAATTAATTTCTTTTTTGTTCATTTTCAAGAATACAGAATATATGTAGTTTATTTTCATATGATTTTATGATACATCATACATGTATAATGTATTTATTTCAGATGATTTTCAGATTACCAATACCCAGATATCTATACAGTTTAGTTTCAGATTATTTATTCCTACAAGTTACTTTTTAGGGTACC
This sequence comes from Anadara kagoshimensis, assembly GCA_021292105.1. Lineage (NCBI taxonomy): Eukaryota > Metazoa > Mollusca > Bivalvia > Arcoida > Arcidae > Anadara > Anadara kagoshimensis. Next base: position 9,686,461 of record CM037863.1, read on the forward strand.
CTTTTCAGTTCATTTTATTTGAAGATAACCTTTTTTATATTTATTGACATGTGAGATGCATATTTCAAATTTTATTTACAGATTTGCCAACATTATATTTTCAGATTATTGATAGATAACTGTTTTATTTGTAGATTAAATATTATTAATGCTATTGCTATGCTAAAAACATTAGTACTTACATTGAATATTATAATGACTATGTTTGGGTTTTTTTTTTGCAGATAACACTACATGGCCAACACATAGTACAATGTCAATAAAGATGTATTGCTTGCATATTAAAATTATCATTACTTTAAGAAAAATAAATGTTAACTTGACATAATAAATGCATAATAATTTTTGTGCATTACACTGGCACCTGTCCAGCATAACCTCTGAAATGTTGGTAGGGACATGGCCTCTTACTGTACAGGTTTGAATCTCATTTAGGACAGTTTTTGTGTGAGAAAGTTGGTCATTTTGTTGTGGAATGTTGTTGGTTTTCTTTGGGCTCTACAGTTTTCTCCCCATCTCTAAATATGTTTGATAGTGAAAAATCTTGACTTTTACTCTACTCCTTAGCTGCAAAAAAGTATATCAGCAGCACTTGATCTGTGAAAAAATTAAACTACAGAGACTACAGATTAAACTGTTACACCCAGTAAAACTGACCTGACCACCTTGAAAGAGATTTTAATTTCCAATTATTAACTTAGGATGTGGAAACAATATTTCTTCCTTTTCCACTGTCATGTGTTGATTTTGAATTTTTATTTAAATACAGCATTCGAAATCAGCACATGGCAGCTTGTTGTCATGTGCTGATTTTGAATTCATTATTTTAATAAAAATTCAAAATCAGCACATGACACCACTGAAAAAAAAATTATATAACTTTCCTGTGTATCAAATTTGGAGAAATATTTCCCATGGAAAATAATTTTATTTGATTAAAATTTAAATGTTTAATGAAGCCAATTTTTTACATAGATTTTAATTGCCATTAGATATTGCAAAACAATTGAAACAGTTGAAATTGCACCCTAATAAAACAGATGATCTACAGGAATTTTTAAGAACATTTTTGCATGTTACTAATTTACGTTGATAGTTTTTTTTTTGTTTTGTTTTGTTTTTGTTTTTTTTTAAATTTCCCTACATTAAAATGAATATCAATCAATAAAACAGTAAAATCACTTCAGTTTTATTCGAATACATGCAAGAGACAGTGTAAACAAGGGAGATAATCATCATACGAAAACCAAAACAAAACAAAGGCAACACCTGCTGATTTCTTAACTGACAGAATCGCATCCCACATCGATTTCGGACAGGTCTTTCATATGAATGTGTTCAGAAATGAATATATTTTCAGAATTGAATTATTAGAACCCGTCATTTGTCCTAATATTTAATAATTTGTGTCTGAAGCACGAATGTCGGCCGACAGACGTGAGCCAAACCCAGCAAAAGGAGCCTCACCTGCCGTTTTCTCAACTGACAGAATCGCATCCCACACCGATTTCGGACATGTCTTTCATATGAATGTGTTCAGAAATGAATATATTTTCAGAATTTAATTATTAGAACCCATCATTTGTCCCAATATTTGAATAAATTGTGTCTGAAGCACGAATGTCGGCCGACAGCTGTGAAGTAACCCCCACTTTCAAGACGTATTTCTCGTAATTTTCTGTATATATTTGATTCTTTTTTAGATAAATTAAAGGGAAAAATATCTGTTGTTAAAAATATTTGGTCATTTCAAGTAATAACGATCCCATTTAATAGTATACTTAAATTTTCGAGACCTACTACCATTTCCGATCGCGTACCAAAATTTGAACTGAAAGTCACGTGACTAAAGCGATTAAAAATCAGCCATATTGGAAGCTGGCCTTTCAACTGTAACAAAATCTCTAATGTCTAGTATTTTGTATTTTCAGGTTCTTCTACAGTTGATCCAAGTCCAGTTTTCCATACAGCCACGGTGGAAGCAATGATTGGCGAAACAGCTTTATGTCAGTGTGTGTTCAGAGGAAAGTATGTATTAAATAATTTGTAATTAAAGCATTGCCACCATTTGTTATTAACACTACCCCATCCCCTTAGGTTTTACTGTCATACATTAATATGAATTCATTACATATTATTTTGATGATTTTTATGAATTGTATTCGCGAACATATGTGTACACATGCTTTTATCTAAGATAGATTGGAAAAAATGTTTCCCAAACTAGAATGAAATCACAAATCATCTTTTGTTGGAAATGTGATTGCAACAAGATTGGAATGCTTGTCCTATACTGAGAATGGTCAGATATTTCACTTGTTCCTGGTTTAAAAAGAAAGCATTAAAATAGTTCTATTTAACCATTAGGCCAAACTTAGGGCCATGTATTGGTATAACAGGTAGTCATCAGAAATTAATTAAAACATGGGTATATTTCAAATATAGTATAGATTACAATGCATGTAGTTTTGGCCTTTAGGGTCCACACCTCTGTATTGTTTAAGGGCCATGATGGCTTATTGGTCTAAAGCACATAGTTTTATTTCCCGCTGCCTTTCACCACCTATGTTCGAGTCCCGCTCAAGCTCATTCTAGTGCAAAAAAGTTTGTTGGCTTGTCAAAGGTCAGGAGTTTTCTCTGGAGATTCCAGTTCCCTCCATAATCCAAGATCTGGCTATATCGGTACAAGTGACAGAATCTTGACTGGGGCGTAAAACTTGCCCTAAATTTGGGATACTAGCTTTCAAAGGCCAGTAATTTGTACCTATATATATAAGGTCTACCTGCCCATGCAGACCACTTTTACTGCTTCCTTTTGGTCATCTTTATAAACAGGTTTGACTGTGTATTGAACAAGTTAGTTAAGTTAGTTAGTTAAAGTCTGTCCCGAGCCATTAGGCCCATCAGGCCGGAGCTTATCCCGGTTTCTGTGGCGTTAAGCGACTGAGAGTACAAGACTCTCCCCTGAATGGGACGCCGGTCCATAGCAGGGTTAACCCCCAGCATTTTGCTGGTACTCATTTATTTTTCAGCTGAGTGAACTGGAACAACGTGAAATAAAGTGTCTTGCTCAAGGACACAACACATCGCCCGGTCCAGGGATCGAACCCACGGTATTGAACAAGTACTATGACATATTTATATATTTCATAGGGCCTCATTGGTTGTGCAAGAGTTTTTCATCTTGCTAAAAAACAGTGGTTTTCTCTGAGCACATCATTTCCATCTGATCTTTACATTTGTGGATAGACCACATGTAGACGTAAAACCTCCGACAATCATTACCAGTTTTCTCAACCATCCCAAAACTGACTGCAAAAAAATTAATCAAAGAATCTTGACTGGGGCATAAAATTCCATTAGCCCGCTCCTTTCTGAATTGTTAGTTCTAAGTATTGTATATTATTTATTTTTAGACCGGAGAGCAACCTGGGACCCATACAGTGGTTTAGAGAAGATTCTGTTACTGGTATGGAGGTAGAAATTAACTCCGGGGGAAACTACAGTATCGAGGACTCCGACAGGAAACTCATATTTAAATATGTAAATGAGAAAGATGAAGGTCGATACACTTGTCAGTTAAAAGGAATACGCAACACATGTTTTCTGAATGTCACTTGTAAGTTGATATACATGAAAAACATCTACTTTGATATTTAATTAAGAAGCTTGATTTTTATCCCCCGCTTTTCGAAGAAAGAAGGGATATTAAATTCCAGTTTCCGTCCTTCCTTCCTTTCTTCTGTCCGAAATTCTAGTCTGTGCTAATTCTCCAAAACTATGAATCACTATTTCTTGAAACTTGGTTCAAAGTATCAATATAGATAGGAGATGTGCATATTGTTAACCCAAGTTTGTTTGCTAATTTTCATTACAGTTATGGCCCTTTGAACATAAGTACAAATCCTAAAAAAAAAGAAACTGCTGGTGGGGTATCCTACATGTAATTCACTGAATTTGCTTGTCAAATTTGTTATTATAATATAATTTTGTTATATTGCCCAAGAACTTTGTCATCTCACTTACTGCCAGTTTTTGGAAGTCTCCATCAATCTATTGTCAAACTTGATAGAACAAATGTGGCAATAAATCTGGTTTGACTGCATTTAAAGGGTAAAAATAAGTGTTTATTTGCTATGAAATGCTGATTTTATCATTTCATACTCAAATAATTGCTATTTAGCTTATTTTTTGCTCAAAATTTTTTATCCAATATGAAGGGCCTCAGTGGACAAGTTGTCACTGTTGTCTAAAGTGTCTATGTTTAAATTTCAAAGTGCAACTCACTGCTTAGGTTTATTATTAGGGTGTATAAACAAGATTTTGGAAGTGGCAATTCTCGTAAAATTGCGAAAACCATTTATGATAGAGATGCCACTTCCAAAATCTTGGTTTTATCCCGTAAACCACAACAAATTGAAAATCATTGCTTATATTTACAATATTAATTGTTGACATTTCTGCTTAGAACTTGCAAAAGGCTAGTTAAGAAATACAAAATAGTAGTTTTCAAAACATTTCTTATCCGCTGATTTTGTCGGTGAATGGAACAGCACCATTCACCCTTTCAGAACATTTAGCCCGCCTTCATCGACATCATTTCATCTCTTTAAATTATCTAGCATCGCTTTCTTTGTCATCACAATAAACAGTCAAAACTAAAATTTGACTTGATGAGAGGTTGACCGGTCATGCTAGTTTACTGAAATGTAAGCATTATTTTTGTCAGTAAGTTTATGTATAGGTAAACAACATTGACCTGTCCGTTTGACCTTTGATTAGGAATATTCATATAGTAGAGGCCACCCTATACATAGGTAGTAGTAGGAGTCGCAGTTAATGTTGCATACACAAGATAAGTGACTAGTGTTCTTATTATGTATACAAAATAAGCCTGTGTGATATCTATATATAAATGCAGTCGTCCATGATGAATATTTAAATTAAAGGTCAAACGGACAGGTCAAAGTTGTTTACTATAATGAAACATCAGCTATTGTAAATATTTAATCATAAATTGTTTAACATTTCAGCACCACCCATCTTTGATGATGAAACAAAAGATAAACCACAAGGTTTGACTTTACCCGAGGGAGAAGATGCCGTATTTCGTTGTAAATCTCGATCTCTGCCAAATGAGAAACCACCTTTCTCTCCAGCATGGTACCAAAATGGCAAACTTATAAAATCAGGTAAATAAGACTAATGTTTTATTATAACCACATTTAATATAACCATCAAATTACCTAGATTTTACTAGAGTACTTTGGGTGAGCTAATTTGTAAAAAGTAAGATTTCCGAATGATAATTTGGCAAAAAATAACTTGGAAATAAGGAAACTTTTTAATGTTTTTGCTATTGAGAATAAGGGCCCATTGTTGGCTTAAATTATGGGTGACAGAAGTCTTTGAAAGGGTACACATTTTTTTGTTTACATAAAGTGCATGGAAATTGGATAACAAACTTATGAGTGATGGATATTATTGTTTTGAGTACATGTGTGGGCAGAAAAGGCCTTGCAAAGGGTATATTTAGTGTATGGGGGTTGGTATATTTCCTGTAATTACCGGTATACCCCCCGCTTAAAAAGTGGAGGGTATATAGTGATAGGGGTGTCCGTCCTTCCGTTACACCTTAGGGTACCTATCTTTTATCCTTAACTCCTCCTAAACCCTTCAATGGATTTTCATGAAACGTTCGCACAATCTTTGTGATATAATGTAGATGTGCACCTCCTAGTGAAAAACTATGGATTTTGTTTATGGGGGGGGGGGGGGGGGGTATTTTTTGTGAGCTTGTGGCTCACAGTTTTTGTAGTTTATCTCTGGGACAATTTCATTTGAATTTATTCTTTGAGTACATATATGTATTTCTCCAGCTATTATTAGTTACATTTGTATTATTATTAGGTACTGCCAAATTACAGCTGAGTACCGACAACACAACACTGGTCGTAAAAAATGTCCAGAAACCAATCAAAGGACCTGTATTTAACCCAATGGACGTCGGTAGTTATGTCTGCGAAGTGTCTAATACTTTTGGAACAGTGTACGGATTTGGCTCACTTAATGTGATAGGTCAGTATTTTATAAAGTATATAGTTACCATGGTAACAGTAGTTAAACTTTTAGATAAAAATAGTTTTGTCATATTTGTTATAAAAACAAAACAATATTATGAGTAGAAACAAAATAAATTTTTTAGTCAAACTTACCTTGAAGGTCACCTCTATATAAAAGTCACCTGCTTTTTAAGACAAGTAAAATGTTATGCGATAATTTTTATGTTATTTTAACATGTATATAAGAGCCACCTGCCCAGAAAGATCACTTTTATTGGTTTCCTTGGGTGGCCTTTAAAGGTTTGACTATCAAATAAATTTGTAAGTCTATGTGAAATTATTGATTTTGCTATTATTGGTCTTGAATTAAATATTAAATCTGGAGTGAATTAAATATTAATTCTGGAGTGAATTAAATATTAAATCTGGAGTGGAGTAATGGTGTTTTACTTCTTATTCATGATAATTTATTATTTGTCCCTCTGATTAGGCCTTAAATTTGCAAATGAGACCTTGAAAAGACCCTAAGAAGTCCTTAAATTTTGAGTCCAAATGTGTGTACGAACTGTGTTTGCCATTGGCTATTAGTATTTTAATCATGCATATGGATGGGGATTCTCCAGTGGGGCTTCGATTTGGGTGATGGTTTTGACACATTTACCTGTTGCAGTTATAAAGTATATCTCGCTTATATTGTCTTATAGAGCCCATTAAATGGCTGCTCATTTGTTGATCAGGAGCATGGTTAGGGATGTCACATTTGAGGTTTGTTTGGATACAGAAAACTAATATAACTCGTTTATTTTGTCTTACAGAACCCATTATAATCACACTTCCAATAGAAGATAGTGTTGAGATTTTACCTGGAGAAATTAAGACGTTATCCGTAGACGCCACAACGGATCCTCAGTTGAACCTAGAATACATCTGGAGTTTTACAAAGAAAGATGACGAGTACACATTATCACAACGCGATATGATACTGTCCAATTTATTTGAGTTTAGTACTGGTAGAAAGAACGTCACCATTAATGCTAAAAATTTAAAAGGCTCAGAAATCTATCAAGTTATTGGAGTCTACACTGTTGTAATCAGGCACCAATATGAAAATAAAACACTGACGTCTGAATTTACTACAGATTCCACCATAGAACCACCTGTAATAGGTAAGTTATATTTTTATCCCTCGCCTTTCTAATAAATGTGGGCTATTATATTCGATTTTCAGTCCTTCTGTCCATCGGAAATTCTTGTCTGCGCTAATTGTCCAAAACTATGCAGCACATTTTCACGAAACTTGATGAAAAGTATCGACATACATAGGAGATGTTAACCCAGAGTTTGCTCATTTTCTTTGGAGTTGTGGCCTTTTGAACATAAGTGCAAATCACAAAAAAAAAAACCTGCTGGCGTGGGATTCTAATTCACTGAATTTGTTTGTTATTTAATAGTTTAACATGAAATGGTAATTTTATGGATAGCACTTGTGTATGTAATAAATATCTGCAAGAATAGGATCCAGATAAGTAAACCACTATGCTAGCGTAGGTGTGCTTCCTCTAGATGTGACTGGTTAGAGTTTGAACTCAGCTGGTCCGATTAAAGACCTTTTGAATAGGTAGTGTCCAAACCCTATACTTGCCCTTTAGTAAAAGTCACAAGGTCCTTGGAGAGAGACCTTAAAAATGATTCCCAAGAGTACAAAGAGAAATCCACCCATATTAGAATTATGAACTGACAAACTATCACATATTGCTCAAGTGGGGATTTTAGTGTAGCAACCCCAGGTGATTACCTGTAACTGCTAGAATTTCATAAAATAGTATACCCATCATCATTTATTTCTATTTTATTATGTGTTGTTTTTAATTTTCTTAATAAAGAGTTATATCATTGGAAACAGATTAAAATACACTACACAAGTATATACTTTGTTTTGTTGTGAGATTTTTGACACCTGAGATATTGTGTGTTAATTGTCAAAATTCCAGGTAAAAAGTGTAATACACTGAAGGGCCGATTTTCGGGTAAATCGTTTTAGAGAGGGGTAAATAAGTTTTTATTTCCGAAGGGGATGTAATTATCTCAGGATTCTGATTTTTAGCTCACCTGACCGAAGGTCATGTGAGCTTATGGCATAGCGCAGCGTGTGTATGTGCGTGTGTGTGTGTGCGTCGTTAACACCTATTTTCGACTTCTCCTCTGAAACTACTGGACAGTTTTTAATGAAACTTTGTCAGAAGTATATATGGGCCGGTGCAATTCAGATTTGTTCGTGGCGTTGCTATGGCTACCATAACTAGGTCAAGGTGACCTAGGGGTGCAAAAATCTTAAAAAATCTTCTTCTCTGAAACCAATGATTGGAGAAAAAATCTGATGTGATATTTAGCTTCTCTAGGGTCTTAAGCCTATAGTTTGTTCATTTTGTGAATTTCGGATAAAAAATAGGTTACGCGTTTTTGCGTTTAATTTTGAAAAAATCGTAAAATAGCTTCAAACTGTTATAACTTGACTATTTGACCAGATAATGACATGGGGTTTTCAGTTTTGACATCTTCTTGTTAGTATCTTCAAAATGAGGTCAAGGTCGATTGTGAAGGTCGTGACCTAATTTTTTTTACCTCTGATTATAATTATTATCTCGAAAACTATAAACTTTTTGTATAGGCATGTATATTAGAATGTTGTAGGTATTGATACAACGATCATTTTGATGTATAGAAAAAGGTCATGGGTTCAAAGGTCAAGGTCACAGATGCGAAACAATACCGAAATGGTTAATTATCTAAAAAACTATAAACATTTTGTATAGGTATGTATATTAGAATGTTGTAGGTATTGATACAACGATCATTTTGATGTAAAGAAAAAGGTCATGGGTTCAAAGGTCAAGGTCACAGATGTGAAACAATACTGAAATGGTTAATTATCTTGAAAACTATAAACTTTTTGTATAGGCATGTATATTAGAATGTTGTAGGTATTGATACAACGATCATTTTGATGTATAGAAAAAGGTCATGGGTTCAAAGGTCAAGGTCACAAATGCGAAACAATACCGAAATGGTTAATTATCTCAAAAACTATAAACATTTTGTATAGGCATATATATTAGAATGTTGTAGGTATCGATGCAACGATCATTTCGATGTATAGATTAAGGTCATGGGTCAAAGGTCAAGGTCACAGATGTGAAATAATACTGAAATGGTTAATTATCTCGAAAACTATAAACTTTTTGTATAGGCATGTATATTAGAATGTTGTAGGTATTGATACACCGATCATTTTGATGTATAGAAAAAGGTCATGGGTTCAAAGGTCAAGGTCACAGATGCAAAACAATACCAAAATGGTTGATTATCTCAAAAACTATAAACTTTTTGTATAGGCATATATATTAGAATGTTGTAGGTATTGATACACCGATCATTTTGATGTATAGAAAAAGGTCATGGGTTCAAAGGTCAAGGTCACTGATGCAAAACAATACCAAAATGGTTAATTATCTCGAAAACTATAAACTTTTTGTATAGGCATGTATATTAGAATGTTGTAGGTATTGATACAATGGTTATCATGATGTAAAGAAAAAAGTCATTGGGGTTTAGTATTTATGTGTTCTTTAAATCTATCAGCTAGCCATTAGTTATCAGGTGAGCGTATCAGGCCCATGGGCCTCTTGTTTAACACAAATCAGATAAAAGAATTATCTTTTATCCATCGTTTGCAGCATCTTTTTATCTGTAGTAGAAAAAAAGTTATAACACCAAAAAGTTGATCGACGATTGCGCCAAAAATATTTGATAAATTTTTTTGCTGCATATATATTTTAATTCTACACTTTTGTATGATTATTTTAAGATAAAAATCATAAAAATCCATTGGGTATAAGCCCCTCGGAAAACCAAACAAAAAAGACGATCTTGTCAGTTCGCACCGACGTTCTTCTTTTTGACCTACATGTGGTTGTTTACAGTCGCCGCCATATTGGATTTTTAAATTTACGCTAAGTGATATCGATAAATAAACACAAAATATGCTCTTTATACAGCGTTTTAAGTTGAATAAAGTTTATAATCAACACAAATATATTCACAGCTATCAGTGTTGAAAGCAGTTTTAATTTTCACGGACGATTTTGTTATGAAAACGAAAATTTTTAAAATGGGGAAATCCCGTTCCAAATAAAGAATCGACAAAAATGGATAGTTTTGAAAATTAATACATGATCGTTTTACGGAGGAAAAACAATAATCGCGGATCATATTTGATGACAAATTATATATATTTTAAAATTGATTTTCAAACACATGGATTTAGCGGTTTTGTTAAAAAAAAAAAAATATGAGTTTCAACCGCTATATACCGGAACGAAAAATATTTTGACCCCGTGTTAATATTGAAAATAAATTATAGAAAATATACCAATGAAACCCCAGAAAACAGCTATAATTTCAGCAATAAATACTTTATAGTTTCATCTAAAAATTTACAATAAAAATGTGCGTATGTGATCGAAATCTTTTGTGGAAAATTTCACTTAAATTCGGAATGTATGGCGACGAAAATTTTTTAAACCAGGACATTTGGGAAAAAGGTTACTCGTTTTGAGATCATTATTTCTTGAAAATTAAAACACAAACTGCAATAACAAATCTGCTATGATAAATAAAAAAATTATGACAATCAGGCCTGAAATTAATTTAGTATTTTCTCATACAACAAGATCCATGCACTTAAACTGTAATTTTTATTTTAAATTTGCATACATGTCTACATTTTGCCCTATTGCCCCAATATGTGAAATTATTAAAAATATTATTATTATTAGCAGTAGATCTAGTGTTGCCTTTTTTTCTTTTTAAATTTTTACATTTATTTATTTATTTTTTTTTTTGAGAGGGGGCTAAGCTACAGGTCACAGTGTCTGCCCCCCTGTCTGTCTCTCTCTCTCTCTCTATCTCTCTCTCTCTCTCTCTCTCTCTCTGGCTAAGTGGTCTAAAGCACATGCAGGCCTCTCCTTGACTGGGTCCGAATCCCACTCAGGACAGATCCTAGTGAGAGAGTTTGTCAGTTTGCTTGTTTAAATCAACAATCAACACATGTCAGCATTCATTTCAAAACTAGTGACATTAAAATAATATATAACTGAAAATCAGATTAACAATTATAGAAGAAAATATGATGGCAAACATCAGCTTTATTTGTCGTAGAATTTCAACAAAAAGAAAAGGCACATCCAATCTTTGCTTGGCCATTTAATATAAAAAATCTGCTTGCACTACATACAAAAGATTTCTTATATCTAGTATTTATTAATTGTTGCTGCAAGAATTTTGTTTACAAAGAAGTATGATTTGTGTTAGTATTACCCAACCATTATCATTGCATTATGCGGAAGCGAGTTTAGGAAAAGAATCATTATCCATGGTGATTCAATACACAAAAACACAGGGATGCTTTTGATTTAGCTCAATTTTAAGTAGAAAAATGAGTTCAGCATGCAAAATACCATAAAGTTGTCAAGTTTCAACAACATATGTTTATTTTTAAAGTTATGGAGAAAAAGATGAAAACCTCTCTTGCGACGGTTCCGTCGGCTGTTGATTTTCAATTACCAATTACCGGTAGATAAGACAAAAATTCAAGAAAAACGCTCCGTTTTTGCGACTTTAAAAAGTCATAACTTTGGTTCTAGTTTAGATATCAACATAATTCAAACTGTTTTGGAAAGAATTATTAAATATCTTTCTGATTGGTTTATTTTCATTAAATTTTAAATAAGTTAAATTTTTCACCTGGGGTTGCTATTTAGTGTCATGGTGATTGGTAAGCATGGGCTTTAGTCCGCTTGGCCACTGAGGCTCCTAAACAAAAACTAAGCATCATAGATTACTAACCAGTTATTTTGTTTTCTTTATAGCTCCAGGACCACAGTTAGCTGCATTTGATTTCTGGATATTAGCTGTTGTATTAGGATGTCTTGTACTATTTATTGTTATTATCTTAATAATATGTTGTGTTACCGAAACCGTGGAGGAACATACCCAGGTAAGATGATTATATATTTATATCTTACCCCAGCCCGACCCCTTAACAAAAAAATTATCAACTTCTTCTTGTCCATGAAGAAAAACCTCTTCATTTCCCCCAAAATATAGGTCCCAATTTTTAAAGTAAAATAACTTTTATTTCCCCAACAATAGGAAATCAAAAGGCAAACTTTCAAAGTTTCATAACTTTGTAATTTGAAAACTACTTGACTTTCCTTGACAAAAGAGGGCTATTTTTCTTTTGCCATCTCATTATCAGTTTAGTGAAGTAAAAAAAATTTAAAAAAAACCCTGATTTTTTGGAGAAACCATATTCCCCCCAATACCTCAACATATATTTTTCAATGAAAAACTTACGTTTTGCATATATAGGTTCCAATAATTATTTTAATCAGACAAAAAACATTCATTTTCATATATGTATATTGTAGTTGATAAGAAGGAAGTAGAAGCTGGTCATGATCCAGAAAAAGAACTTAAGGATGGCGGATTTCATGATTTGTCAAGAGCGTAAGTAATGACTTAACCCCCACCCCCACCACCACCATACACAAACAGAATTTATAGTGGTTTATAGAAACCACCCTGCTTGTCCATTCAAATGGCATGTCTGCTCTATATCGTCCAGGTCTAAAGATGAATTTTGATCAAACTTAACAAATGTACACGAACATGAGATGATGTGATCACATACCAAATTTAGTTGGTCATGACCCAATGACAAAATCACAACCACGGTAACTCAGTTGGTAGGGCACTTGCTCTGATGTGGAAGGTCATGGGTTTGATCTCCCATCAGCATTTGACCAACACTTTAAAAAAGGTTTTGGCTTTTTCACTGTTCACTTGGAATTCAGAAACGAAAGTCATGGGGTCCTTTTGAAGAAACATGAAAAAACGATCTCCTGTGTCGCAGCAGGTGGCCTGAGCACACTTTCAAGGTAAAAATTCCTGACACTTTACCATTAGCAGGTGATGCCTTGATATAAGTGAAGGATTCCTGACTGAGACATAAAAACCCATTCAATCAATCAATTAATCAATCTAGACAAAACAGATAATATGCTTGCTGCAAGGTCATCTACATTGAAACATGCTAAATGTGGTCAGGTTCAGTATTTTGACATGTTTTCTTTTTGTATTTTAGAGATGACTTTGACAATCCTGGTTATGACAATGTTTCACTGTCAAGTCTGAAGCCTATCGAGAGTGATGAAGATAGTATGGGAGAATACGGTGAAATCGACATTGCCAAATTTAATGAGGATGGATCATTTATAGGACTTTATGCAGAAAAGAAAAAACCAACACAGTCAACGGTGTAAAACTGTGGCCATTAGAAAATGCTAGTTTATTTTTATATTGAAATTTATGAAAGAAGGAAATTTAATATACCAGTATATAAAAACAAAGTTAGACATTGTAAAAGGAAGTTATGAGTGTTTTAAATTTGAATAAGTATTTTTTACATAAGTTTTCAGCATTGACCTTTGACCTTTATGTTGTGTGTGCACATCTCATAGTTTAATATTTTTGTCATGGTAACCATGTGTGTGAATCAAGCATGTTAAAATTTATGTTGGTATATTGAAAAGTGCAGACAAACAAACTAGTGTGACCTTGACATTTGACCTTGGCTTTTGGTTTTCATCATGAACTATTTTTTTTTTGTTTCTCATTGTCAAGAGGAATATTCTAATCATCCATATAATGGATATTACTTACATTTGCCATTTACATTTTTGCCAATTATGAAACACTCATGTACATATACAACTGTACGGCAGTATTAATTTATTCGGCTACAGGTCAGATGTCAAGGTTATATTTTTAGAGGAAATACTATTATCACATCTACACAAATGTAAGATGTGTACTGTAAACAGATTTAGATAGGCGTATACTTATTGTAGCTATTCATGTATGCCCTATGTATTAGCAGAGTTGAAATTTAGCACTAACAACGCTTTTAACAAGACCAAATGGGAGTTTCTTAATTTAAAAAGTATGTATATTTTAGGAAGAATATGAAGTGATGAGATGGTTTTACATTCTAGATAAGAGTAATTGTTAGAATTTCTTTGCAAGAATATGAAATTTATAATCCAGATAATGAGTAACTGTTAAAAGTTCTTTGCAGTCTCTCTCATTCTCTCACCTAAAAAGCACACATACACACAAACACCTTAAGCATAGCTCAATATTTGGTTATTAATGTCAAGGTCATTGGAATAGCTATGTGTTGATAATCAATTGAACTTAGTGCTATGAATTAATTATGATACTTATTTTATTGCTAAATGGCACACACACACACACATTTTTTTTATGTATAGAAATGTATAAAAAATGGAATATTTAAATTTAAGTCAGAAAAAAGAATAAAGACTGAGTTAAAAGTATGACAACTGATCATGAAACAGTTAAATCTCGTTATCTCGATCTTCACAGGGAAATGAGAATAGTTACTTATCCAAAGTTCAAGATATCTGTGCTGAAGAATTCAACTTTATGTTGTATGTTACCTTGTGTAAAGCTCCGGTAATATAGATTTAGTTAAAAGTGTGGTAGATTACTGTGGACTTGATTAAGGACAGTAATGATTATATCAAGGACCTCTCTCGCCCTTTTATGAATAGGGCTTGGATCCTTGTGAATTAGGGACTGTATTTCTATTTTGGCATCAATGGCGCAAGAGTCCCTTCTACATTGAACACTGCTATTATGATAAATTATTGCAGAAATGTCATTATTGGAACTTTATTATGTGTTTGGTGTATTGGTTTTGATATTCCGAGAAATGGCTGTAAGCAACATGTAATTTGTTGTAGCTCTGCTTGGTGTACTTGGTTTTGTCGTTATATCATTATACATGCATGTTATTCTGATAAATGCCTCTTAAGATAATGCTTGTTTGTAATTGTGCAGGGATTTGGTTTTGTGTTTATTTATGAATTAATCTGTTTATCCATTCCCTCCATTAATTATCATCAATTAGTAACGAAAATTAAATTAGATATTCCTTCATGTGTTACATCAACAGATTACTTGTGTTACTAACCATGGTTCTCATTGGTTCTCTCGTTGAACTTACCTTGGTTTTCATTGGTTCCCTTGTTGAACTTACCTTGGTTTTCATTGGCTTTCTTGTTGAACTTAAGTTCTCCTGTTGAACTTATCTTGGTTTTCATTTGTTATCTTGTTGAACCTAACCTTGGTTCTCTTATTTAACTTCTCTTGGTTCCCATTGGTTTTCTTGTTTAACTTACCTTGGTTTTCATTGGTTCCCTTGTTTAACTTACCTTGGTTTTCATTGGTTCCCTTGTTGAACTTACCTTGGTTTTCATTGGTTCTCTTGTTGAACTTAGCTTGGTTTTCATTGGTTCTCTTGTAAACCTAACCTTGGTTCTCTTATTTAACTTCTCTTGGTTCCCATTGGTTGTCTTGTTGAACTTACCTTGATTTTATTGGTTCTGTGCCAGTAACTGATCTCATTTAAACTGTACTGATATATTATATATGTATTGTGGTAGTTTTATGTCATTGTTATGGTCTACATGTTGTCTGTAGACATTTGTAGTTAGTTATGTGGCAGGTTTTAATCGCTAGCTCAAATGTCAATTTTCATTAACTTCAGAATTTCCTTTTTGAGGCAGATTTTTATTGGCTAGCTTGTAAGTCGATTTCATTAGCTTCAGAATTTCCACTCTGTGGCAGATTTTTATTCGCTAGCTCACAAGTCAAATTTTCATTAGCTTCAGAATTTCCACACAGCTTATTTGCACTATAGCTACAAAGTAATGGCAATTAGGATTGTATAGGTCTATTAGAAGATTTTTATCATATAATTATAAGAATGTTTGTCTAGGTTTTCGCATGTTTTTAAATTGATTGCCTTGTTTAGCAAACACATTGACAGACACGTTGACACCGACACAAACACACACACACTCGCATGATTTGTGGTTATATCACAATTGTAGGCATTCTTGCATATTATTCATCTGATAATGAACCAAACATACACACAAATATATTAGTGAAACACTCGCACAAACATACACATTAGTGAAACACACTAACACAAATATATAAGTGAAACACACACACGCATACATACATGTACATGTATTAGTGAAACACACACACATTTTGCTAAATGGTTAAATGTCCCATGTAGGTTTTTTATTTTTGTATTATTTTGCATATATTTATCATTTTTCATCATTTATCATATTTCAGCTATAATTATTGTGTTTATTTCATTAGTCTCAGCTATCGTCATCATCCACTAAAAATCATTTTTATATATATTTTTACATGGGCCTTGTTCGGTATATATGCCCTACGTGTATAATTGTTGTATATACATATATATTTTTACACGTGTGATAGGTGGTCGAACGGGGCTCACTTGAGTAATTTTTTATGATTTAGTTTTTACGAAACATTCCTATAGATACCCAAGTTCTTGACCTACTTATATAACCCTAAAGGTCAAGGTATTTGGGTATTTTTTATGTTTTTCCTCGTTTGCGGCCCAAATATAAAGATTTTTATTTGATAGAAGGAAGAGTTTTGTGCAATTGTTAATACAATTATTGTTATATTTTTTATAAAATCCTTTCTGGGTGGCCAAATTCTTGGTAGTTGCATAATTCTGTTGAAATAGAAATTTATTTAAAATCACAAAATGTCTGGGTTTTGAAAGGTACGTTATACAATATATCTGAAAACATGGACCTTAATTTTATATGAGAATATTTGGCCTGATTTTAATGAATTCTTTTTTCATAATTAAATCAGACACTAGTACTTTTTAGGTGTTCATGATCATCTTTGCAATATTTCAATTTTGATTGTAATAGTTAGGTTTCTGTGAAGAACTACACTGTATTAGCTCAGGATTATATGGAAAGCCATGTGATTTTTCTGACAGCACTTGTAATTAGCAAAGATCCTGGAGCTAGATCAAATAATGATAGGTTTTAAATGTTTTTTAAATTCTTTGAGAACATATTTTAATTTTAACATCTTCCAATGTAATTCTATTATCTCGGAAAATGTTTTACAAAGAATTATACCAGTTCGTGGCTACAGTGCCCTAACTAGCTTCTTGTTTTTGATTGGCTAGTTTGCTAGGTCAAGTCATGGACTGGGACCCTGATCGCTTTGACTTTAGTGCCCTGACCAGCCTTTTTGCTGGTTCTGCTAGGTCCGTCGGGTGATCGGGGGCTCAAGGCCATCTGGAGACGATATTGTTATTAAATATTGATATTTTATAGAAAAAAATGAAGAAAAACAACAATTCTTTTAAAATGTGAATATATGTTTTTATCAATGTAAAATAGGATTCAAATTAAGTAGTTTTGGCATAAATTAAATTCTCAATATTTTATAATCTGTAAAAAAAAAAAAAATTAAGTTAGAGTTATCTCCCTTGCACTTCAAACTTGTCCATAGTACCTGTATATTGACTTGTTACAGGCAGGATAAAAATTAATTTTACAAAACAAAATTAATAAAATTGATATCTTTATGAAAGTTTAGGTCCAAAATTATGAATGTTTTATAAATGCAAGTTTTTTGGGGTTTTTCTTACTGATACAAATCATATACATATAGGATTTTAATATTCTGGTGTTTTTGGAATTTACTTAAGGAACTTAAAATTTTAACCTGTACAATTTTTCGACTAGTGAATTATTTGATGTACCTCTGTATTCACATTGACTAAATAAATGCTTTTGTAGTAATCTGAATAGTCTTGATTTTACTTGATTTATGGACGGACATGGCCGAGTGGTACTGTTACTGGCTTTCAATGTCGAGGGTTATGGGTTCGAACCTCACTCAGGACTTGGACAATTTCTGAGATGATTTTCATATTCTGGCTGTACTAAAGATGTGAAAAGCTTGTTATTCTTACATTTTTTGCATGAGAATCCCTTTCTCAGTGCACGCTAAAGACACCTCTGTAGAGTTCGAAAAAAAAGTAGGCCACCTGTGGTCACTACAGAGAACGCTCACACAGTTATAATTGAAACAGACTGAGCAACATCACCCGAACCATTCCTGAGCTAAATCAGAATTTTTGGTTACATATTTCTATTCCTCGATATCTCATGAATAGAGGTGTCTGAAAAAATTCTGAATGATTTTAATTTTGAATAGTTGTAAATTTTCAGAATGAATTCAAAATTTTCAGACAAATATTTCAAATGAAAGCATTCAGAAAAATTCAGACTACATTAATTTTTTGTGTAAAAAATATAATTCAGACAAATTTCAGAATGTTTGTGTTATGAGGGAAATTACCACTATGATAGCTCAGTTGGTATAGTGCTGAGTCTGAGTGGGAGGTCTGAGTTTGAATCCTAGGTAGGTCCAACTAAGACTTGAAAAAAGGTTGTGGCTGTTCTTCCACCAAGCAACCAGCACTTAGAAATGGAAGTCACTTGGTCTTTTTGAAGAGACCTTAAAAATGGATGCCCTGTGTCACTGTAGAGATTACTCATTAAAGAACCCTCCCTTCACATCTAAATTTCTATCACTTCACCTATAGCTGATGATATCTCAATATACTACTTAAATGAAATATTCTTGACTGAGATGTTAAACCCCATATTAATCCTCAATCATATTTACTTGTGATGTGTAACTACAGTAAAACCTCATTATAATGCCCCTCGATAACTTTGCCACCTCGCTTATCGCCACACTATTTTGAAGTCCCAAAATCCATTTTGTTTATGTTTTTCTTTATCCACCTCCTCCGATTTATCGCCAAACCCCTTTATAGCGCCAAAATTTGACTGAACAAATGGTGGCGATGAATCGAGGTTTTACTGTATTTCTATAACCCCACCCACCCTTCCACACACAATTAAAAGGGTAGTAGATAAGTTTGAATACAAATTACATGTAAACCATCTCCCTAACTTGCTGTTTGTCATAACTCTCACCTCTATACAAGTGATAGGTAGATCACATTGGTTGATTAAATTGTAGTGAAGATCATTTCACTTCATGAGATGTCACCAGCTATATTGAGTGAAATATGGGTTTACATCACAGTCAAAGTTATTTTACTTACATTAAGATAATATCAGCTATATTGAATGGAAAGAAGTTTACACCAGTCAAAAGTATAAGGAAATATGGGTTTATATAATAGTCAAGGTTATCTCACTTATATTGAGATGTCACCAGCTAAAGTGAAATGGTGTTTTAAACCACAGTCAAGTTTATTTCATAATAGTTACCAGACCACTGTGGTACCTAAGTTGGTAGAGTGTTTGCTCCATAAGTGGGAGGTTGTGGGTTTGATCTCTGGGGTCTGAATCAAGACTTGAAAGTGGGTAGTGACTGGTCTTTCCCCAAGCACTTGACATTACAAATAACAGTTGGATGGGAACTTAAATAAACATGTCCCATGTCATGGTAGGCTTTGCACAATAAAGAACTCTGCTGTATAATGTCATCAGCACAATACACAGGCAAAATATCTACACCTTATCCAATAACGATGTCTCGATAAAAGTAAAACATTCTTGACTGGGATGTTAAACACCATTACTCAACTCAACACATGTTTCTAGCTATAGTGAGTGAAAAGGGATGTACATCAATCGAGATTATTTCACTTCTATAAAGTTGTCACAATGTTATGTATAAGCGAAATAAGGGTTTACATAAGTCAAAGCTATTTCACTTATTTTGAGACATCACCAGCTATTTCAAGTGAAACCAGGGTCAAGGTTATTTCACTAACATCTATATTGAGATGTCACATCTATACCTAAACAAATATACAATGATTGACTTCTATGGTGGCACATCCACCGACACAGGACTAATGGTTTACCAATAATATCCAATCTTGTATCAACTAAATTATCATTGGATTGAATATACATGTATATGTTTATCAATTCTTACAAAAAGGTTGCTTGCTAATGCGGAGAAATAAGTCAACATAATTTCAAGCCAAGTTTTATGGAATGGCTTGTTGCACCATTTGAAATAAGTGATATATCATTGACTTTGAAGTGAGGACACCATTCCGACAAAACTGGTAGATGTGAGTACACCATTCTGACAAAACTTGATGATGTTTCAACACTGAATACTGTTTATCTGTAACTTTAAGAGGGA
The DNA here is from genome assembly GCA_021292105.1 of Anadara kagoshimensis. Lineage (NCBI taxonomy): Eukaryota > Metazoa > Mollusca > Bivalvia > Arcoida > Arcidae > Anadara > Anadara kagoshimensis. The sequence continues at coordinate 9,706,737 of CM037863.1, forward strand.
CTGAAACTTTTATTTGTGACTGTCTATGATGTTAAACAAAATTAATGATGGAATGTTTTAAACTGAAGAGAGAATTGAAAACTGTTCATTTTGTTACACATTTTGTGAAAGTTTTATCCCAAAGCTTGCAGCTTGATTTGAAATAAGTGATATATCTTTGACTGGTGGTGTAAAACACCAATCTTATAACCACACAATAAAACTGCTTGAGAGTTTCAACACCAAACACATTTTACAGCAGACTTCAATTAAGAAATAACATTCTATTTGAGTGTATTCATTTGGTATTATGAATGAGAGTCAGGAATAGCATATTCAATGAACTGCTTCTTCAATGAACTGCAAAGCAGTTCATATTAAATATGCTATTCTTGACTCTCATTCATAATACCGAATGAATACACTCAAATAGAATGTTATTTCTTAAATTAACAATCATAAAAAATAGTGATAGCATGTCCGAAATGTAAAATTATAGCTACAGTAATTGATTTCATTCAAGATTCCGACAAACATACGGGATTAATGGAACAGCCTTGCTCCATATAAGGAAAGTTACGTCGCAAGTAGACTTGGATTCTGACCAATCAAACAATGCATGACGTAATAGATGTCATTCTGTGACGTAACCGAATAGTTAAACATTACGTAATCAGAGGTCATGACCCCACACTGTATTCAAGAGCAATTGAATGCCAGTTAAAACAAATAGGTTCATCTAAAGAAGGTCAATTCCAATTGTAAATATATGGAAATGTTACTACTTGTAACTGTCTATCATGTGAAACAAATTAAGAAAAGGTTGAAGTTAAAGAGAAATGGCAAACTGTTCATTTTGAGAAATAATTTTTAACTTGGTCTTAACAGCCTCAATAAGTAATTCTTCTTTGCACATAATGGATATTTTTGGCAATTCTCTCTTTCCATCATATGAAATACAATATAATAACGAAATTATCAGAAATGACATAAGGTTTATTGTAGCAAGTTCAAATTTAAATTAGTAAGGGTGTAATAAAACAGGATTAACCGGTAAACATAAGCTCTTAAAAAGACAACATCTGCTTCACACACACACACAGACACACACACACACACACACACAGACACACACACACACACTTGCATGTTCAATTTCATCGGCGAAAGGCTCGGAAATATAATCCCAGAATTGAACGCCAATTAACCCTCAAAAAATAAATTCCAGAATTTTAAAAAAAAATATTTAAAATGAAAATGTAACAATTAATGGCTTTCAAAGTCAATAAATATGAATGCCAAAACCTTGCATGACAAACCAATCATAATGTGCAATTGCACAAAGGTTGTTGTGCAAAGGTTTGACATTCAAACTGACTATGAATGCCATGTCAAAACAGTTTAATTGTTAAATATCTAATGCAAATCAGGAAGTTTGTGTGTCATTAATTTTTCACCAGAGGTAGCATTTTAAGTTTTTTGTGTACTATAATTTGGTTGGAAAACAGTTGAATTTTTTTTTAGTATTTTGTTAATATCAGGATTTTAAAAAGTGAAGTACATGTACTTGAAGATACATGTATATCACTTGTGTTTCTACATTTCCACAGATTCAATTTTATCAACTGTCAAATTTCCAAAAAGTGTGAAAATATAACCCTTTTTAATTTTTTTTCACAAAACTGAAATCTATTACTTTTTGAATGATGATCTCAGACATTTACTAGTATCAAAATGGCAACTTTGATAACCAACAATAGGCCCATGGGCCTTATACGCTCACCTGATAACTAATGGCTAGCTGATAGATTTAAAGAAAACATAAATACTAAACCCCAATGAATTTTTTCTTTACATCAAAATGATCATTGCATCAATACCTACAACATTCTAATATACATGCCTATACAAAACTTTTATAGTTTTCAAGATAATTAACCATTTCAGTATTGTTTTCGCATCTGTGACCTTGACCTTTGAACCCATGACCTTTTTCTATACGTCAAAATGATCATTGTATCAATACCTACAACATTCTAATATACATGCCTATACAAAAAGTTTATAGTTTTCGAGATAATTAACCATTTCGGTATTGATTCGCATCTGTGACCTTGACCTTTGAACCCATGACCTTTTTCTATACATCAAAATGATTGTTGTATCAATACCTACAACATTCTAATATACATGCCTATACAAAAAGTTTATAGTTTTCGAGATAATTAACCATTTCGGTATTGTCTCGCATCTGTGACCTTGACCTTTGAACCCATGACCTTTTTCTATACATCAAAATGATCGTTGTATCAATACCTACAACATTCTAATATACATGCCTATACAAAAAGTTTATAGTTTTCGAGATAATTAAACATTTCCGTATTGTTTCGCATCTGTGACCTTGACCTTTGAACCCATGACCTCTTTCTGTACATCAAAATGATCGTTGTATCAATACCTACAGCATTCTAATATACATGCCTATACAAAAAGTTTATAGTTTTCGAGATAATTAAACATTTCCGTATTGTTTCGCATCTGTGACCTTGACCTTTGAACCCATGACCTTTTTCTATATATCAAAATAATCGTTGTATCAATACCTACAACATTCTAATATAAATGCCTATACAAAAAGTTTATAGTTTTCGAGATAAGTAACCATTTTGGTATTGTTTTACATCTGTGACCTTGACCTTTGAACCCATGACCTTTTTCTATACACCAAACAATACCTACAACATTCTAATATACATGCCTATACAAAAAGTTGATAGTTTTCGAGATAATAATTATAATCAGAGGTAAAAAAAATTAGGTCACGACCTTCACAATTGACCTTGACCTCAATTTGAAGATACTAACAAGAAGATGTCAAAACTGAAAACCCCATGTCATTATCTGGCCAAATAGTCAAGTTATAACAATTTGAAGCTATTTTACGATTTTTTCAAAATTAAACGCAAAAACGCGTAACCTATTTTTTGTCCGAATTTCACAAAATGAACAAACTATAGGCTAAAGACCCTAGAGAAGCCAAATATCACATCAGATTTTTTCTCTAATCAATACTTTCGGAGAAGAAGATTTTTTAAGATTTTTGCACCCCTAGGTCACCTTGACCTAGTTATGGTAGCCATGGCAACACCACGAACTAATTTGAATTGCACCGACCAAGACATGCATCTGACCAAGTCTCGTTGAAATCTGCCCAGTGGTTCGTGAGAAGAAGATGAAAATGTGAAAAGTTTACGACAACGACGACGACGACGACGACGACGACAGACAACGGACAAATTGTGATCAGAAAAGCTCACTTGAGCCTTTGGCTCAGGTGAGCTAAAAATGGAATGGGGGTTTTGAGTGCTAATATAAAATGGTATATTAACTCCTTTGTGCGTTAATTTGGAATATGGATCGTAATATCAAATACCTGATAAATAAATTACTGGTATTAAAAATGAACTGTGATACACAATACGACTATCTAGGCCTGAATAATTTTTTTTCTGTATACAATACATATGACAATGTGATTTTCAGACTTAAGCCAGAATTTTTTGTGCATATGTAATTATTGCAATTTCCATTTTGAGAATTTGTGTCAAAACCTACATGGGGGTATAATTCTGCTTCACTGACGCTTCTAGTTTGGAATGGATTATAATATCAAAAACAAAATGAACTGTGATGCAAAATACCATTCTAAGCCTGAAAATTCAAAAATAAAATTTTTATACAATGTATGCACATATATATAATCATGATATTAACACTACAAAATTAGTAAGAATTGGATATTACATACAAAATCAAAGTGAATTTATGATACATTCAGGCCCCGGTTTCACAATCATTTCTTAACTAAGATTTTTCTTAACTTAAATCTGACAAATTTGAAATCTAAATAATTTATTTAGTTTTCAGTTTAAGGTGTTATATTGAAGATCACTCTAACTTTATTATATCTATATTCCAATTTTGTTGAAACCTTTTATTTGTAGTACAATAAAATTTTGTCAAAATTCATCAGATTTAAGTTAAGGAAAATCTTAGTTAAGGAATGATTGTGAAACCCAGGGCTAGTATAAATATAATTATATACATAAGGTGAAAGTGCTAGTTTGGATAAATATGGCACATAGGTTTTGTTATAATTATATTGCAGATATTAATTTGCATCGCATACCATAATTTACACATATCCCTGATTTTATTTATTGGATGGAAAAAAGATGCCATTTTTACACATAACACTAAAATGCTTAAAACATCCACCATGGAAAGAGTTGTCTGAATATTGTCTGAAAAATTCTGATTTTATTCTGAATTTTGTCTGAAAAATTCTAAATTTATTCTGAATTTTGTCTGAAAAATTCTAAATTTATCTTGAAAAATTTGCATAATTGACGACATGCACTGAATATTTTTACATTTTCAGAATTTTCAGACAAATTTCAGAGTATAGTTAAACATTCAGGATAAATTCAGACACAAATGATTGGTGTCAGAAAATTCATAATTTTTTGTTTCATGAGGGAAATAACACTTAGTGTGCCATCATGTAAAATATAATTGTTAAATGACTTTTTAACTTTTTATTCAACTTGCTGTTACCTTGTGTAAAGAATGGGTAAGGGAGGTAACTCTTTAAAATAAAAATTAAACCACAAACAGACCATGTTATTAAAATTATCAGTTAGTTTTAAACAATTAAAATGGTTATCATAATTCTTATTACACCATTTTTTTTTTCAATATTTTCCCCAAAATAAAAAATTGTGAATTGTTTTTATTTTGTTTTTTTTTTTTTTAAATAAAATAATGCATTAAAAAACTGCACATGTCAAATATGAATTCATTCCAAGAATTCCATAGATTTCTAGTTCCTAAATTCACCATAAGACTTGAATTAAGTTTTAAATTGACTGGAATTAAGTTTATCATTCTGAAACTCTGCTAATATTCAACAGAAATAATAGAATCTACACTGGTAAAAGTGTGAGATGGAGATACCAGTATCTGGGACAAGAATTAACATTTTCCTGTCCAGAATGAGCTTCATGGAGTTCTGGACATTGAAAATATTTTTTCGAATAATTTTCTGATCAAATCATTTTAAAATGATGAAGGTGGCAGTAAAACAAAGCTTTTGATGCAAGTCTGTTTTTATGGTGACTTTAGTTACCAGGGGAGACAACCATGAAATTAACAACATAAATCTATACACTGTACATATTATATAAAAAATCTGAATATTTTACAATAATAAATGTGTTCTGATGGAATGTACAATGAAGGATTGTATGTACAACATTTTTACAAAGTATAAAAATATATAAAAAATATAAAAAGGCACTCATTGCACCAAAATTACCATACACGAATATGCAAAAAGGACCCTTAGGTAAAAACTTTGAGATTTTCACTTTTTGTTATATTTTTATAGCACCAACAATGGGTAATACAAAAATAATAATAAAAGTGAAATCAATTCAATAGTTGTGGAGAAATTATGCAAATCACAAACCTTGTTTTCAAAAACAGGCTATATTTTTTTCATTCAAAATCAGTTTTCTGAGTTATAATTCCCATTCTTTTAAAGTCCCTCTTTGCTTACGGAATGTCATATATCATTGAACATAAACCAGGACCTAGTTACACAAAAACACTTTTAAGTCTTGGCTCACACATTGTAAGTCCTGTCGGGGTTCGAACCCACGACCTCCCACTTAAGAAGCGAGCACTCTATCAACTGAGCTACTGCAGTGGTGTGTGCCAATTATGGTTTATTTACTTATTAACTTTAATATAGCTTTGTGCAACTGGGCTCTGATAATAATATAAAACACCAAATATATCCTTAACAATACACCAGATGGATAAATAAAATGCCAAATATACAGGTATCCTTGACAACAAAATATACAGGTATCCTTGACAACAAAACATATAGGTATCCTTGACAACAAAATAAACACTTAAATACTGGTAATACAGGCCACACATTGTATGGCTGGAATGTTATGAATATCAAATTTAACTGTCGAGAACAAAGTTAGTTCTCAACTAAAAAAGTCTTAAAATTTTGCAAAAAAGGAATTGGATTCATCACTCTACCACATGATCAACAGACATTAACGTTTGTGTGAGATGTTTTGAAAAACATTTACATCACAAATTCTTAGAATAATATCATTTTCATGATAAAAATGAACCGATACGATTTCAATTCCAATGGAATATTGATTCCGCACAAACATTAGGAGGTATCAGTTGGTACATATACAGCAGCGAAGCCCATTGGTGTGGAGTATGCCCCAGTCAAGGCTCTCTAACTTAAATCTAACCAATCAGTTCAGATGGTGGAGAAAATTTAAGCAACTGGAGAAAACCATCTACGTTTGGATAACAAACTGATAAACTTTCTTGCACTAAGATTTGCCCTGAGTGGGATTCAAAACTTTAGGCGTTCAGAGGCACTGTGACCCTTTACTTATATCAAGAAAGTCAATTCTGGAACAGTGGAGAAAATAAGAATGCCTGACTAAAAAAACCTGACAACCTTTCTTGCACTAAAAGCTTCCCGGGTGGGATTTTAATCTAGATAGTGAAAAGTGCTGTATATCAGAGTTTTAAGATAGCTGGGCCACAGATGTCCCTTTATTTGCAAAAAGGAATCCAAGAGAAATATAATATTGTCATAAGATTATTTTTCGGACTATTTGTCCAGTAGTGACATGGGTCTGATATTGGATCACATTCACAATTAAAGATATTATAGGTTATTTTAACAGAGTGTTATCAATCAATTATTTGGTTAGGACTCATTCCACAATAAGTAACCCATTTACTCATTCCACAAACATAATTTATCACTCATTCTCAACCAGTATTATACAACATTCTACAAACATAATCTAACATCAGTAGTCTTTAGGTCTCATTCTACACATAGCTATACATAGTGCAAACACTATAATTATGAGAATTATGCCAACTGACATCAGGGACCATGTTGCTGTTTTAAAATTTGTCACTTGCTGTGCTTCTTGAGCTGATTTCGGAGTTGTAAATTCTGAAATAGAAAAGATCACCATCAACATTAACAACAATCTTTACTGAGTTAGAAGCTAAGCATCATGTAGACAAGATGTAAAGGAGTGGAATAATATGACTGATAGTGTGACCGTTAAGGAAGCGAAGCAGACAAAGTTCTATGACAGAAGTTTTAATTCTACTTTCAGCATAGGGCAAATGCGGAATATTTCTTAGGAAAAATTCTGAAATAATAATTTGAACATTTTAGTTACAGACAGTATATAAGCATACTAGGTTTTTACACTGTCAACATTGGTGGGATCTCTGAAAAGAAACAACAATCTCACGAGATCCCATTTGGTTTGAGCTTCAATATGGCTATGTATTGCGGGTATAATAATTCGATTCATTTAAGAATTTTATGTACACATGTTGTCTATTGTGAAAGCTTTGCTTTTGCAGCCTTAGGACGTGGAAAAGCTGTACTTTCTATATGTTAAGAATCTTTCACATATATCTATATCCACCATGTATGTGGTCAGTTAAGGGATGGTGAAGAAAACAACCGACCTTTGGCAAGTAAACTGACAAACTTTAACACTAGGATCTGCCTAGAGAAGGGTGAAAATCTAGGTTGTGGGAAGTGCTGTAATCCATTACCAAGTGTTTCAGACCACTCAGTCACTGAATTTCCTTGACAAGGTGGAAGCCGCTCTTTTATGTTTATGGGATTTTTTTAATTTAAAGTAACCCTTCACCCTTATCCTGCCCAACCCATGTATTAATAACCCCAATCTTCACCCATTATATAAAGTCAATCATTTTACGAGTTCCTCATATGTATATACAGTTCCTTCCCCAGTCTCACCCTTTACATATAACCACTTCCCTCTGCCCAAACCTTTATATAAAACCACCTCAATCTTCCCAACCCTATCTATAAATACACCCTCCCTACCCAACCCTTTCTATAAACCCCTCCCTTATCTCACTCTTTATATACACCCTAGTTAAAGTCTGTCCCGAGCCATTAGGCCCATCAGGCCGGAGCTTATCCCGGTTTCGGTGGCGTTAAGTGACTGAGAGTACAAGACTCTCCCCTGAATGGGACGCCGGTCCATCACAGGGTTAACCCCCAGCATTTTACTGGTTCTCATTTATTTTTCAGCTGAGTGAACTGGAACAACGTGAAATTAAATGTCTTGCTCAAGGACACAACACATCGCCCGGTCCAGGGATCGAACCCATGACCTTCGAATCATGAGTCCAACGCCTTAACCACTAGGCCATGCACTTCCACAATACACCTGCAATCATATACACCCTGCCCTTGCCCAAACCCTTACATCACCCCCTGCCCTGCTCTTACCTTTATATACAACCCATGCCCTACCCCTGCTCCCACCATTTATACATATCAACCCTCCCTGATCATTTATATACTTACGACTTGGCCTATTCCATATCTTTGGGAAGTATTGTCTCCAGAATGCGTACTCTGTCTGCCTGTAGTTAGTTAAGTTATGAGAAGAGTTGCCTATATACAGGTAACTATGGTTATATAAATTATACTCTCCCCAGGTTATGTTTCTGAAGTGCTTCAGGTCATATGTTCTTGGTGTTGGATCTCTGAAAAAAAAGAAAAACATGTAAATTTAGTGAATGGGGTTCATTGCTATACCACTTGATACTCTCTACTGTTTGTGCGGAACACTTATTTTCAAGGGATATGGAATCGCATAAGATGACGTTTACTTGTTAAAACGACGTCATTCCAATACTTTGTTATTTTGAAGTTTTCCAAACGTTCCACACAAATGTTAAGAGGTATTGATCATGTGGTACAGCGGCAAACCACATTAGAATCACCCGATAGGTACTTCATTATGATTTTTACTTATGTTAAAAAAAACATAACTCCCAGGAAAATCAGTAAACCGACTCAGGTTAATGACATGCACATCTCCTACTGTATAAAAAGAAACATTAGCCGTAGGATACATTCACGGTTATAATCTTCCGAACTATTTCGTAGTAGAAATTTTCACAGTTCTAACAGTAGGAATAGTGTACCAAGGGAAATAAGAAATTTTCGCTGAGAAGATATATTTGCGGTATAAGAGTTACCGTGAAAATTGCGAACATTTTTTCCTTGCAAATATTTCTTCTTTTACAGTATTAATGCTGAATCACTGATACTTTGCACCAAGATTCGTAAAATAGTGTTTCACAATTTTGGAGAATTACTCTAGACAAGAAGTGTCTGGACAGGCAAAAGGATGGAAGGTCGGATATAAAAAATCTATTATCCCCCCTTTTTTCTTCTTAAAGACAAGGAATAATAAGACATTAACAGATGTATTTAATAAATTAAGACACAACAAGAAAGTTTGGCATCTTGATTTCCAATTAGGTCTGTTGCAATGTTATTTGTTCTTCTCATTCTCTCCTAATGATCTTCAAATGCTATAGGATTTTGCATAAAAGGAAATAAACAGTAAGCCATTTGTGTATTCAATTTAATTTTTTACATAATAGATATTTCATATGTAGAAACAACACTTACCCGCTAGATGAAAAGTTTGTCCATAGAGCCATCATGTATTCACTTGTGTTTCTATCAGCGTAATCATAATATTGTCGTGGATAGACACCAAATAAATCCTTATATGTCTGGTTAATAAAGGGAAATCCAAATACATATTGTAACTCCTGTCCATGTGCAATACCTGAAAATACATAAATATATTTACACAATGAATTCCAAATACATACTGTAATTCTTGTCCATGTTCAATACCTGAAAATATGTAAATATATTTACACAATGATTTCAAATTCATATTGTAACTCCTGTCCATGTGCAATACCTGAAAATACAAAAATATATTTACACAATGAAGGGAATTCCCAAACCCAAATACATGTACATACAACATGTACAAATACATATTGTAATTCCTGTCTATGTACAATACCTGAAAATACGTAAATATATTTACACAATAAAGGGAAACCCAAATACATTGTAACTCTTGTCTATGTGAAAGTACATATTTTTATGTGTGTGTATATGTATTGTGTGTGTACATGTATATGGGTGTTCTGTTACAATGTGTGTAAACTATGTTTCATAATATTAGATGTATGTGCAGCGATTTTGTTTACCTAAAATTACTACCAAATAAAGGTAGTTTCTCCATGGAAAAAGTGACTTAAATTTCCCAATTTGACCACTAAAATTCCCAAAACAACAGTAATACACTCACAAATTTAATCTTGTTGTCTTTAACAACAAAACGTTTGATTTGCATCTTCATATACATGATCCTAAGCTGTTGCAAGCATGTCATTATGCAGTTGGCTGTATTTGAGAACTGTTTTGTTTTAAAAAATATAACAAAATCACTGATGTGTTTGAAAACCAAATAACAATTCAAATTATAAAATAAAGATGTTAAAGTTAGCATAGAAAACCAAAACCTTACCTCTATATTTAGGCAGATAGTCGTTCCAGGAGAAGTAATCAAATACATATACATAAGTATGGTTAAATCTAGAATGTGCCTTAACAACTTCATCCATGCCGGTACCGAACATGTAATCCGACATCATCTGTAAAAAAAAAAAAAATCCAAAAAGTAAATTCAATGAGTTAGGATCCTTGGCAAGCAGGTTCTTTTTTGTGATTTACACTTATGTTCAAAGGACAATAACTCCTAGGAAAATGAGTAAACCAACCCAGGTTAACGATATGCACATTTCCTATCAATGTTGATGCTTTGTACAAGTTCGATGAAACAGTGCTTCATAGTTTTAGAGAATTTGTGCAGACAAGAATATTAGACTGATTGTCTTAAAGACGGACAGAAAGTGAAATTCAATATCCCCCTCTTCCTTCGAAAGGTAGGGGATAATAAGGTATTGTCCATACCAATTCAAGTGAAGCTATTTATTCATACATCTATTTAAAAAATTATGTCAATATTACAAGCCATTGCAATAAAAAATTAAAACAGCATTTTCATAAACACATACCGTACATGGTGAAGCTATAATACAGAACTCAGATAAAAATTTTCTAACAGCTTTGTATGAAACCAAGTACCGGTAATCAAGCTACCGTGTACTCAGCACAAAATTAGGATGGACGGCCAGACATATGACCAGATGCATGGTCTGACACTAAACTTGGGAAACATTATCTTATGATGTTTCACATTTCTGATATCCATGGATAGACATGGAAGATTATGGAGCAGACACAATATTGAAAAGGACAGCCAGATGGATAGACAGACATCTATGTTTCCATTCCAAATAGCTAAAATTGCCACTGGCTATTAAATTCTGAGATTTATTATCTTAATAATTTTGTAAAAACCTAACTATATACCCCCCCCCCCCCATAAACCTTGTTTGCCGGGGGTATAAAAATCAATCTATCCACTCACATCTATGGTGCGTTGTCGTACCATACTGAAATTTTTGGGTTGTGGCCAGTATGTGTACTGGAAGGTCAGCGCATCTACTGTGTTGGTCATATCCTCCACAGCCCTGTCGTTTAGGAACTCATATAAAATGTTGTCGAATTGAACATCAGATATTCCATCTGACAGTGTTGGTAAATTAGCTAAAATATAAATACAGCAAAATCTCATTATAATGCCCTTCTATCTGTTAGTAGTGGTAAAGTAGATAGAATATTTACCTGTATAGATGTGTGTTTCTCACACAGGAGACATGAAAATCCTGCGTTTTTACCAATGTGAGATTTTTAATCTCAACCTAATGTGAGATTTTTCCAAACCTACAATTTTCTCAAAGTCACAATCAGTTACACACTTTTAATGGTGATATAATAATCATTTTACATGAGAGTGTCAATAAAAATCAATTACATCATTTTCAGAAGACACCGATGATGGCAATAAATCTGAACATTTCATGCAAATCTTTGTTTACAAATCATGTTTTTATGCTGCAAATGTGTGAGAAAAAGAATCCTACATCCATAACAGTGTAAGACAGATATGTCTTAAACTCAATAAAGCTTGTTCTGGACAGGAAAATATTCATCCTGGTTTGAGATATCTCTGTCTTAAACTGTTACCTGTGTAAGATTCTATAAATCTCTCATGGCACAAAACCCTATCTCACATGAGCAGATATAGAAAGAAAATGGGTTTTGACTTATTATAACAACCTCTTACTCAAACGATCATGTTCGAGTATTGTTGAGTGGTTATTGCAAGATATTTAATTTAACACTTCTCTAGCCTAAATTACAGATAAATGAATGAATATTGACAGAAATTGTAATGTTTAACCTTGCAATAAATGGGCAACTTATTCAAAGGGGTTATATAATCATTGTATTCTTAATTATTTAATCCTTGCACAGATTGTCTCTATATACAAGTTTTACTGTACTAAAGCAACTGAGTAAACTTACGTATAAAAAATGACCCATCATCTTTATTAAGACCAGCCATTATACGATACTTCTTGAATCTGGCTTGCTCTCTCATATTTTTGGGGGTATCTGGCAGAAACCCAAAGTTTACACCTTCTATTGGACCATCAACTACCGGTGCCCATGGGTTACCGACCTTACCATCCTGAAAAATGTAGTCATACATTATCATGATTCATGGTTGAAAAAATCTTTCCTGAAAAATGTCATGAGTCAAAATTAAACAAAACAAAAACATTCATCATTAATGTACATGATCAAAAAGCTAAACAAAATTAAAATTGGATCTTGAAATTAAAACGAAAAATTCATAAATGAAAAGGAAATACAATGCATTTAAATACATTACACATTGACCATGGAATCTTGTGATGCGGACCACATGGTAGAATGTTATGTACAATAAAACATGAATATAATGAACACACTTAAAACAAATACATAGATAGAATGAAGTCAATTATTTGGCCTGACCGCTTCTCTATATAAGTCTATTTATAACAATATAACGAAGTCGCTTTGCAACGAAGTTAAAAATAGAGTCCCAAGAGGTTCGTTATAAACGTGTTTTACTGTATCAACTTTTACAGCAAAATAAAATGGAGTCTATTTAAGAAATGGTGTTTATATCCCAGTCAAGATTATTTCACAGTTCATGGATGGTAAAAGAAACAGAAGTGACTGGAGAAAACTATCAAGCTTTGGCAAGCGACTGACAAACCTTTTCATGCTAGGATGTGTCCCGAGTTGGATTTATACCTTGGCATCGAATCTTTGGTTCTGTGGTACATAAGTGCATGTTTGTAGTGTGAACATGTATTGAGTATACGGAAGAAGCCTGAGAGAATGTTTCTGCAGTATAAATATGTACAGCAGTGATTTTGTTACATTTTTTTAAAAACTAACTTTTGTCGTTTAAATTGGAAAAAACTGAAGTTCTAAAATACAGAAAACTGCATAATGACATACTTGCAATAGCATAGGTTAGGGACAACTAGATTTAATTTAGTAGTAAATCACTGTTGTTAAATGGGAATTTTAGTGATCAAATTGGGAAAATTTAGTCTTTTTTCTCCCAGGGGAAACTACCGGTACCTTTATTCGGTAGTAATTTTAGACAAACTAGTAAATAAGAAGAATCCCTGGGAGGATGTTTCTATAGTTTAAATACGTATTGTGTAGTAAAAACCTACCTTTACTCTAATCATAAATGAGGCATTGACAATCTCGTCACTTTTTTTAATTTGTAAACATTTAATCAATAGGAAGTTGTTATTGGTTGGACATCCAACCTCATTGGCTAATTCCTTAGCATATTGCGCAGCATCAGTTACCGGGTCAATTACGGCCCACTCACTCCTGTCTGAGCCACTCTGCATTATAGCTCGGGAAAACATACCTATGAAAAAAATAAAGAATGTACATTATAAGTTATACAGGGCTTTGGCAGGTTACATGGCCCCATGTACCCTCATTCATCTTTGACGGGGTACATGGGGCCATGTTACCTGCCAAAGCCCTGTATAGCGTGTTTGCCACCCTTCAAAGCATTACCAGTTGCCTCTTTTTAACTTCCACTTTGTGTTTTGTGTGACTTGCGTATGTTGTTGCCATGTTTGTTTACCATATCTAGACATCCACGATGTACGAGTTACTTCCCTTTTACCGCTAAACGTTGCGTGTGTTCATGTACCCCGGCAGATTTCCGAACATTGTTCTATGTACCCCGGCAAGTTAACCAATCAGCATGCAAGAAATTTCATTGAAGGGTGACAAAAACTATTAAACCAGTAAAATAAGTCAATTTCTAGCATATAAATATTGACATAAACTAAAACTGTAGGTGAATCTGATTTATACCCCTGAAAAGGTTTTGTCTTTGGGTTATGACCTTTGACCTATGGCTCTAATTTTGGTACGTGACACATTGTCTCAAGTTGGTTTACATTTGTGCCAAATTTGAACAAAATCCATCCATTAAAATGGAAGATAGGGAATACCAACAAGATATTTCAATGTGCAGTCAATCAGGCCATGTTGCCATTCCTGGAAGCCAAAATCACCATTGGCTACTTAATCTGAGAAATTCTTGACTAAACTAGCCTAAATCAGCAAATGTGTGAAACAATACTTTAACAAGCAGACAGTTGATACTTTAACACATTTTGGAAATTTGTCTACTAGTATTTATATTTTAAATTTGTGGAAACCTAGAACAGGGCGATTCCTCTATACTTCATTTGCAGGGAGTATGTTAAGGGGTGTTGATCATATGGTACAACAGCAATCAGTATATTTATCTAACATTAGAGTAGTTTTTCTATCTGATTCGACGAAATAAAGTACATGTGCACTTTTAGTCGGATTTCTTATTGTGACGTCATTGGGGAATCTCCGATTTTTCAAATGTAAATAATGACGTCATTACTACAGAACATGTCATAACAAAGTTCAGTGGTTTTCTGTGGTAAAATGTATTTTTTTACATAAAGTATTGTTTTTATTTTTTAAATAACTTAATTGGAAATGTTAGATAAAAATATCATATACATAGTGTGAATGTACAACCCTTCCTTTTTTCGTAGCTATATCCCTTCTCCTCGCGAGTGATACGGCTGCGAAAAAAGGACTCAACCTGATACTGAGAGTTGTACATACCCACTGTGTATATAATATGTATGTATTGCTCCATCAAAATCTATTTTTGATTTTGGTGTTTGAAATAATAATTTCAACTGTAAAAATTAAATAGTTGATTGTAAAAATAAGGCTACTTACGAACAGTTCTTGGAGACAGAAGATGAAGGCCGACTGCAGCAGCTCCAGTACTTGCTCCAAACAGTGTCACTACTCCTGGGTTACCACGGAAAAACCTGATATTATCTCGGATGAATTCCAATGCTCTATGCTGATCCCACAATCCATAGTTACCAATAGCATTTCCATCTCCAGTACTCAGAAACCCTTAAAAATAAAGAAATTTATAAACAGTACTGTAAACATATTTAATTTTGCATGTATTTATTTTCGAGGTATAAGAAATTAAGACATATCTGCATAGTTTAATTTTTTGGTTTTTCAAATAAGCACTATAATACAAGTAGCATAATAAAATTTTCACTCGGTTTTAATTTTTGTGCAAAAAAAAGATCGGGAAAATTAGTACACCACAAAAATTAATAATATTTATGTTTACAGTATTTCTATATAATACTATAGGGGTGGGTATTGGGGAAAAAAGCATATTGCAATATATTGCAATATTTGAGAAAATATTGCAATACATATTGCAATACATATTGCAATATATTGCAAAGTTAATGAATGCTTAAAAGGTAAACGAACCGGCATCCAAGTTTGGGTGATGGCAGCGAATGTGAGAAGTAAGATTACTTGTACCCCCAGCATAATTATCGTCTGCATTACAGACAGTGCATACTGCTATATTTTCATTAATAGCCCCCGCTATTTGCATAAATTTAACATGTAGTTGACAAACACTTACGAGATAAAGATGATATTACAGTCTATTGAGTGTTAATTAACAAAATAATGACCGTAAAGCATAATCTACTGATTTTTTTTAATTTCCGTGGTATACCGGTTTTTTATTTTGCGTACCGGTATATTGTATCGACCCTGCCAGACCGCAATATACCGGTATACTGGTAATATTGCACACCCCTATAATACTAGTAATCAAATCCCACTTGAGACAGATCCTTGTGTGAGAAAGTTTGTTAGTTTGCTTGCAGTTTGTCAGATTGTGAAAGGTCGGTGGTTTTCTTTGGGCATTCTGGTTATTTTGGCCATCTTAGAACTTACTTTCTCGTACCTCGGACACAAAAATCTTACGCGCACACCAGTGCTAGATTTTTCTGTCTTGTCCAGTTTGTCTGGTACTGCCTCACGCGACAATTGAACAATCAGGATGACGTATCCGATCATTGCGCTTGACGTCATCAAAACAAAGCGTTTCTTAATTTATTTTTCACATATGTGTTTTATTTTACTTTTTATTCAAAATATTTCATTGTCAAAGTTTTTTATATTTGCATTGAATACAAATCGTTGATATTTTAAAATTTTGAAGAGTTGACGATGGGATTATTTTCAAAGGGCGGATTTGTACAATGCATTAGGTGCCCAAAGGAATGCAAGAGGCCCCATGAGGGTACGTGTTTTGTTTTGTATACACAGTTATAAACACTTTTAAAAATGGTACGAGAAATAGAATCTATCACTTGTTTGTGACCGATACCGGTTGATCTCAGCCTTGGGTGCTGTGATGTAACATATCCCAATCTCGGCAGAGCCTCGATTGGGATATATGTTACATCACATCACCCTCGACTGAGATCAACCGGTATCGGTCACAAACAGGTGACAGATTCTATTAGTCTCAGTATAAGTGAGAGAATCTTTACTAGGCCATAAAACTCCATTACTCGACAACCCACTCTATACCATGTATCAAGAAACCCTTAAATAAATAAATGTTACCAATGGAATTTCTATACCCTTTATTCATAAGCTTTTAAATATATACTAGTTTGTATATATATACAAAGAAACAAAACACAACAAAACAAATGAAATCCAAAGGATAAAAGGTAAAAAGGATGCCCAAGAAACACCTGGAGACAAAATACATGTACCGAAATGGAATTGAAACAGAGAGGATGCAACTGGACAGACATTGAAAACTTTGCACAGAAAAGAGCCAGATGGAGGGATTTTGGGATTTTGCCATGGCCTTAGAGCTCCAATGGTAGTTTAGGGACAAAGTAAGTAAGTAATACAAAGATTAAATTTGCAATGGCAGGTGGTCTTTGTACAAAGGTAGTCACTATAACAGGCTATATGGTATTTGTATGAAAAATTAAATAATCTCTGTCAGAAAATCACATACCTAAAGGACCTAGTCTGTAATTTAGTGTTACCACGACAACATTTCTTTCTGCCAGGAACACACCAGGATACTGCTGAGAGGCACCATACACAAACCCCCCTCCATGTATAAACACCATGACTGGATACAAACTTGGGCTTATTGAAGATGGTTCATCTGTTCTCTGAAGTAAAGAAAATATAAAACATGACACAGTTTAGCTAGCACATGAATTAGATTGATTGAATTTGGTTTGATGTCCCAGTCAAGAATGTTTTACTTATATTGAGACACCACCAGCTGTAGAAGAAAACAAGTGGCAGAGATTTTGACCTTGGCAGTGTGCTTTGGGCAATGTACAAGGAGGGTTCTTTAAAGAGAAATGTGTGCCTTGACACAAAGCATCGAGTTTTAAGGTCTCTTCCGAAGGACCCTGTGACTTTCATTTCTAAATGCCAGGGGCCAGTTGCACAAAGCTTGATTAGTTTAATCAATTGATCAGTCAAAATTTGAATTTCGTATAATTTCAGATCTGTTGTGAAATTAAAGTTGAAAATGTTGAAGAGAAATACATATGTAGAATTCCATCACACCTAACTATATCATTATAAAACTATCAATTTGATAATGTCATATTGATTTTTATTGTCTTTTTAAATTTGTGTTAATCATTGATTAAACTGATCAAGCTAACTTACAACCAAAGCTAGTCATTTTGTACCATAACCATTTCGTACCCAAATTTACCATTTCGTACCCAACTCTGTCCATTTCGTACCATGCTATATGACCAATTCGTACCATAACCATTTCGTACCATGACCATTTGGTACCCAAATTTTCTGTTTCTATGGTACGAAATGACTAGCAAATTTTTATTAAAATAATGCATTCAAAATCTGCACATGAAAATACTACCATTTCGTACTACATTTTATAAAATATAATGACATATTCTCCACTTTATCATTTGGAAATTCCGTGACCCGGCCTTTGTTTTAGTTCTGATGCCCATAGTTTACCAAAACACATTGTTTTTTAACATAGATTCTCAAAGTCCAAGCATCTTTTTTACTTGAAGATGTTCGTCTTATTCAAGTTTTATTTAAGAACTTTAGTATCATGTAAGAACTACGTTGAGAGAGAGAGAGAGAGAGAGAGAGAGAGAGAGAGAGAGAGAGAGAGAGAGAGAGAGGGGAGAGAGAGAGACTTTCACTATGATACGAAATTTATTGTAGGAATTGGTAACATTTCACTATCATATGGTATGAAATGGTAGCTATGTAGTGATAATATATGGTAAAATGGCTTGAGTGTATGGTACGAAATGGACATGGCACGAAATAGGCGTTGATATGGTACGAAATGGATGGTACGAAATGGTCATGGTACGAAATGACTATAATTCACTCCGCTCTGTAGCATATCATGCCTAATAATGCTCAAAGTTCACCGATATACCGGTATTGTGGTGCACCAACGTTTGTGTAGGACAATTATTTCCATTGGATATGGAAGCATACCAGTTTACAGGGATTTATCAAGGTCTTTTGGGAAAAGGCTGTAAATTAAAAGTTGGGAAAAACTATCAACTTTTTGCTCATTTTGGGAAAACTTCGACATCATTTTTGATGCCATTAATGATTAAATCTTACGCTGAAGGTGCTCAGCAATGTCCTGGACACCAAGATTAGCAACAAATTTTACAATGTCTTCACAATTACACAAAATTTTCTTTCATTTTCGTTTAAAAACAACAATTTTCTAATTGGGAATTTTCTCAGCCAATTTTGAGAAAAAATCAATGTTTTACCATTGGGAATGGGGCCGAATTTTGGCCATTAATAGGCCCTTGATAAATCCCTGGTTAATGTTTTCCTATAAAATGATGTTATTCATGAAATTTTCAATGTAAGTACTGTATATTCAAAACATTCTGTAAAAACCTTAAAGTAATTGATCCTGTGGTACACTGGAATATTCAATTGAAATTATCACAAAGAGATTCAGGGAATTATCTGGATGACCACAAATGATATAAACAATTGCTTACCAATCACAATGTCTCTCACCCCTAGGTTTGATCCAACTCATGGTACATCCTAGAGTGCGAAAGTTAATCAATCTGTTTGCCAAAAGTTTGGTGGTTTTCTTTTGGCACCCTTGTTCCCTCCACCATTTCTGAACTGACCGTGTTGATATAAGTGAAAGAATCTTGACTGCATCATAGAGTACCACTACTATACTCCACTCAATTCAAATAAATGTCAATTTTCAATATACAGTCAAACCTTTCTATAAAGACCACCTAGGGGAAAAGGTAAAAATTACCTTTATGGACAGATGCTCCTAATATGCAGGTTCACATAACCTGAACAGAGAGCAGTTAAGATAAAATTTCACTGGCCTTAAAGGCTTTAAAAGCAGGTGGTCCCTATATATATAGAGGTGACCATTAAGACAGGTTTGACTGTAATTCTATATAGACTTACAGCTGGTGAAAATATATTGAGGTAGAGACAGTCCTCATCTATATCTTTGTTACTAAAGTTTGGTACTGTCTCTTTGACATACCAAACTGGCTGGGGACAAGCCGGACGGTAATATGTGGCATCCCAAACACCACCCCAGTAAGGCTTCTTTGGTTTCTGAAATAGAAAAAAAAATAGCTCATATAAAAACAATGTGATTATCTACAGCATTAAAGACCACAACTATGTTTTTATTCTTGGTAGCCAAAATCACCACTAGACACTGGTTACTAATTTTTTCAAAGAGTAACCTATTATCCCTGCAGACAGGGATTTATCCGGGTCTTTTGGGAAAAGGCCCTAAACTAAAAATTGGGAAAAACCTATCAACTTTTTGCTCATTTTGGGAAAACTTTGACATCA
Source organism: Anadara kagoshimensis (assembly GCA_021292105.1). Taxonomy (NCBI): domain Eukaryota; kingdom Metazoa; phylum Mollusca; class Bivalvia; order Arcoida; family Arcidae; genus Anadara; species Anadara kagoshimensis. Next base: position 9,727,021 of record CM037863.1, read on the forward strand.
TTTTTTACGCCATTAATGATTAAATCTAATGCTTTTAGTGTATTGAGTTGATTGAAGATTGAGAAAAGCAGCCACATTTATGGCCAGGCTTAAGCTATGTATCTGGTACAATTTTCTAATTGGGAATTTTCTCAGCCCATTTTGGGAAAAAATCAGTGTTTTTTCCATTGGGAATGGGGCCGAATTTCGGCCCTAAATAGGCCATTAATAAATCCCTGCAAATTTGTGATAAAAATAAAAATTAAATACTCCAAGAAGGATGTTTTATTGATAGTTGGCTTCTTCGGAAGATGAAGGACAGACTCCAACCCAGAAATATGGACGGACATCACATGGCCAAGTATAGTACTTGTCATTGGCTGTTGAAGTCATTTGGGTTGAGGTTTCCAACTTCACTCTGGACTTGGAAATTTCTGAAATGATTTGCGTAAATACATGTAGGCCACCTGTGGTCACTACAGATGACGTCTTCAATGAAAAGTGATTAAACCGCCTAAGCAAGATAAGAAATTGTGCAAACCAGAAACCTTCTTGCAATTGGGGACTGAGCTCCACTTTCATGTCTCATTCCTCCACTCTTTCTCTCTATCCAGATGCATTACCCACCTTAAACCTGAACTCTCTCTGGAAGTCATCGTACTGAGATTTTCTCTTGGCGTATGGAATTCCTAAGAATACATTGATACGTTTTCGTTCAAACGCCGAGTAATGGGAATGGATGGAAAAGCCCTTGACGGGACCGTGTATCGTGTCAACCACAACATCAGTTAAACCTTCACAGAAACTAAATGTTATAAAAACACATAAAGTCAATAAAATTAAGTTTTTAACATCAATCCGGGGATATGATGATTCCATCTGATGTTTACAAAATATGTCACACCTGTAGTTTCAATTCATATTTACATCCAGGAAACAAAGCGGAAGTGTACGTCACGTGATCACAGGTGAGAAAGAGAAGATAACTCATGAGACCGCAATGTTCCGGTTGATTTTTGTAGCAGATGCGTTGCGAGTGCAAATAAATTGTATTTGCGGTAACTATTGAAATCACTAATTGGAACGTGGCGTTTTGCACCCAAGTCAAGATTCTTTCTTTTATTACATATTTTAAGAACGAAATATAATTTTTCGGTGGGATGAAAAACAAATTTGAGTGGGTGGTGTGGTTCTTTAGATATTCTCGGTTTCGGTGTGACGTCACCGGGGAAGATTGCGACTAAGACACTTTGGATACGGTGACACTAACCCGCGGCAGCGACATTTAATAAATGCATTAAATATCGCTGTTCTGAGTTATTATAATTTTTTAATTATTTTTAAATTCTAAGCAGCGACATTTAATGTCGCTGTTCTAAGTTTTAATGAAAATTGTTTTATGAGGATATCATAAAATATTGAAATTTAAATTGGGAGTAACTTGACCGTCGAATTATTCATCAAGTTTTACATCTACATATAATGTATAGGAAAAAAAGAAAATTATCTTTATCTTGTGAACAGCTCTAGTGAATATCTATCCTCTCGATTAAGACACGATCTTACCTATAGAGTACGAGTTAAGTCCCTTGATTTACCGAACGGTAAGTTCATAATAATTCAGGCTGAATGAGAATATGGAGTGACAACAGATAATGAAGATACAAAATAATGTAAAGATGACTTTAACAATCATAGTAATAACAAACATGCTGAGAAATTTTGGACCTTCATCTTAAGTAAAAGATCAGAGAACTCAGGAGTACTACCACTGAGGAAAGAGGGCATAGATCTTACATAGCGAAACTCAGTGTGACCAAGGCGAACATCCTGAACGACCAATTTGTATCTGTATTTACCAAAGAAGACACAAACAACCTACCTTACAAAGGAGGCAGTCCATTCCAGATTTACCTGACAATACTGTCTTTCCAGATGGAGTGAAAAGTTACCGAGAGACATCAATCACCACAGGGCTACAGGGCCCGGCAGCGGACAACTTACCTGGTAGACTTCTCGGGGAGCTTGCTGATGAGGTTACGCCAATAATCACTCTCATATTTAATGCTACACTTCTCCATGGGCAGATACCTAGTCAATGGAAGGAGGCATTAGTTACACCATTATTCAAGAAACGTGACAGGCGGAAAGCGACAAACTACAGACCAGTCTCCCTTACATCTATAGCCTGCAAGGTCATGGAACATGTCTTATTGCACAGCAACATCACTTACAAGATCAAGGTATCCTATCGGACTTCCAACACGGATTCCGTAAAAACGACTATATGAGAGTCAGCTAGTCATACATTACCTATGAGGACATAGCAAATGACCTCAATACAGGAGACCAAATTGACTGTGTCCTTCTGGATTTCTCCAAGGCCTTCGACAAGGTATCCCACCAAAGGCTCCCTCGCAAATGCTACTATTATGGAATCCGTGGTAAAACTCTTAATTGGAAAGCAAACTTCCTCCAACACCTGAACATCGGATCGAAGAGGTCGTTTGTGAAGGCGAAAGGTAGGAAAGATCACCTGTTACGTCAGGAGTGTCCCAGGGGACAATACTAGGACCCCTTCACTTGATCTAAATCCACTGCAAGATTGTTCGCAGATGATTGTCTACTATATTGCCAGATAAGATCATCTAAGGACTCTATCACAGTGTTTGAACGGAACTGTACGCAAAAAGATAGCTACTGTTCGTCGAAGCGAGAAGGTGTATCGGGAGACACGAAGTTGTTGATTATCTATCTTTCTAGCTCAATTTTGATGGATTTAGTTTATCCCTTTTATTTAATCCATCTTCACTATATAAAGCTTTAGTGGTAGCCATATGCTCTCAGAAAAGTGTCAACTTATATAATAAATATGATGATGAACATCATCAAACGCAGAGCCGTGGGCTTGTCACTTCTAGTTAAATGATGTAAAATACGTATTATTTCACATTGTATGTTCCATTATCAGTACCTATATGTAGAAAAATATTCTTAGATTCCCTAAATCATGTACAGAATGTTACAAAACTCGTATTTACACTGAAAAAGCAAGTTTTCCTACCGTGGTCGAAAGTTAGAACTGTACCGGTAGTTTTCAACATCTGTATTGTTTCTGTACCGGTAGCTACTTTTCTCTTCCACGTCATCCATGCGAGTTAGATGGAATTTTCAGTTTGATACTAGAATTTTTTTGTAATTCAATTATAAATTATAAATAATGCTTTTCTATTGAAGCAAAATATGCTTTGGACAATAATAAAGACCAAGTAATAGCCCCTTAATCATAGTACATTTTGCAATTGCATTAAAATATATCGTATACTGTAGCATGTTTTAGGCAATTTATTACTCAACTTTCCATATTGCAAGAACTGAGGGGGTGATAACTATAACATAGAAATATTATTAAACGTAAGCTACTATTTGCGACGAGAACAAGATTATTACCCTCTGAGAATTAATCTATGTGCGTGAGATTTGCTAGTGTGTTTACTATCAGTCATTAGCAAGGAATTTAGCTGTATAGTCATTGCAAGGATTAAGACAGGAGTGGACAAGAGACTCAGGAAGGAACATGCGGAATTTAGACCAGGGAGAGTAACAACAGAACATCCTGAGAAAAATACTGGAACAAGAAAATGAATTCAGAACTCCAATATACACATACTTTGTGGACTTTGAAAAGGCATTCGACTCGGTGCACAGGAAGAGCCTTTGGACGATAACGAAGAGTTATGGGATTCCAACCAAAATCACTAATGCTATAAGAGGGATGTATGAGGGATTCGAATGTTCTGTCATTGAAGAAAGTGAAACATCAGAGTGGTTCGCTATTAAAAGTGGTGTAAAACAGGGATGTATAATGTTAGGGTTTCTTTCTACTAGTTATAGATTGGATGATAAAGAAAACAACAAATGGAGTGAGAAGAGAAATAAGAAGCGACTTTACAACATTATTGTTAGGTCTTGGGTTTGCGGAAGATATAGCACTTTTATCTTCCAAATTCTAAGACCTGAATGATAAGACGAGGAAAATGACTGCAGAGGCATCAAGGATAGGGCTTAAATTAAATTCAAAGAAATAGACGTAGAAGGTTTTGGAACACCAAAAATATTGGAAAAAATACAAAGATGCACCTATTGAAGACCTTAGTAGGACCAGTATTGTTTTATGAAAGTAAAACGTGGAAAAGAACGAAGAAAGATGAACACCTCTTATAAACGGCTTCCAAACATATTGCCTCAGAAGGATACTAAGAATAAGATGGCAACAGAAAATACCTAATAAAAAAATATTAAAAACGGCTAGACTTAACAACATAAGCTATGAGATCAGGAGAAGAAAGTGGAACTGATTGGGACACATACTACGGAAAGAGGGAACAAATGACTGAAAGACAACACTAGGGTGGCAGTCAGAGGGAAAAAAAGGAACGACCTAAGTCCACATAAAGGAGAACAACGAAAAAGGAAAGAAACGCTGCTGGATGGAGTAGATGGAACTCAGCAAAAACAGCTGCAACGAAGGACAGTCAAAAATGGAAGGATAGCGTTCAGGCCTTATGCGCCTTCTGGCGCAGAGAACATTAAGGCCAAGTGGTACAAATGGATGCTGACGTTACGCACAGCGTGTACAAATCTATGCACTTTGATGGTATTATTCTAAGTCCTAACTTAAAGGGACTTAATAATTTTGATAAATATCTTGCAGGGAATAAAATACATAATATCTATTGATTAAAAATATTAATGAAAATATACAAGAAAAGATACAGGGATAAATTCAACAGATCTAAATACCAGTGATTCACTGAAGATTTGCCTTTTTATACCTTCAATTAATAAAGACGTTTTTTCACAAAATTTAATTGATGATATCTTTTTTAATATTGTTATTGTTAATTTTGGTCATATTTTCGCATCAAATTTCGTCTTTAAAGTTTTATACCAAAAAATCAAGCAAGGTGACATATGTATTTCTTTACATTTTCAGAAAATTTAAATTCAGAACTACATAATGTTAGTTTTTCAAAAACTTGTAGGACAATCTGTTATTTTTCTACACTTTTCCCAATTTTTCAGAGCCTGAAAAAATGCAATTTCCCATTAATCCTATGGTAAAATCCCGACATTTTTGAGATGTTTGACGCTTTATAGCAAAAAAAGTAAAAAGGTGACCCTTATATATTTTTACATTTTCAGATGCGCCTCAAAAAGTTTTACATATATGGAAAAAATCAGAAACTTGTAGGATAGTGCCCATTTGTACCACTTGGCCTTAAGTTAAGTTATTTGGTAAAAAGCCATCTTTGTAAATGAAAGATTTTTATTTTACGACAATCTTTTTTGGCCAAAGCAATATCACAAGTTTAAGAGGAGTTGAGTAAATGTGTTCTACGTCCCAGTCATGAATATTTCACTTATTTCAAGAAATCGCCAGCTATAGGTGAAGGTGCATAAATTTTGTCTGTGCGTTACACTGATGGCAATTTACAGCAGGGTTCTTTATCGCGCCAAGCCTACCATGACACGGGACCTCGTTTATTTTAAGTTCCAATCCTAAAGAACCGCGACTTTAATTTCGTAATGCCAAGTGCTTGGCGAAAAAACAGTCACTTCCCACTTTCAAGTTTTGGGTCAGCCCTGGTCGGGGTTCGAAGCAACGACCTCCCACTTACGGATCGAGCACTCTACCAACTAAGCTACCGCAGGGGTTATGTTTAAAAGGATGTGGTGGCTGTGTTACCATAATACTTATACAACAAATTAGATAAAATCATATGGTAGCATAATAAGCATAAAAGTACTAAAAATCTCTGACTGGAAAAAGAGAAATTTCTCCAGTATCACAGAGAGACTGAAGTTAAAGTATCACAATAAAAACTACCGGTACAGTGTTTCTTTAACTAGAAATTCACTACCGGTCAATTGCTGTAAACTCCTCAGTTTTGGTGGTACACTCTATACTGTCTTCCAGGTGGTTCCAGTCAATTGCTGTAAACTCCTCAGTTTTGGTGATACACTCTATACTGTCTTCCAGGTGGTTTCAGTCAATTGCTGTAAACTCCTCAGTTTTGGTGGTACACTCTATACTGTCTTCCAGGTGGTTCCAGTCAATTGCTGTAAACTCCTCGGTTTTGGTGGTACACTCTATACTGTCTTCCAGGTGGTTCCACCCAATTGCTGTTCGCTCAAATAGAAAGTTTTTGTATTGTTCTGTTTTTGCTCAGTGACACAATGACGGCCTTTCCCCTCTATCACAGAAAAAGAAGTAGAACCACTACCTAAGTTATGAAGGATAGAAGACTAAAAGTGGTTTTTACTCAGTTGTTTTTTTCTTTTCAGTGTCCTTTCTTTTTATGTCACAACTTGATTCGTTTAATGAGATACATATGGCGGGAAACAGTATTAGCTAGGACAGCTTCGCGTGTGCGGGGCAGTGAATTGCCACAGACTGTTCACATTTCATTGTTGATTACGTCACTGATAACACCAATCAAAAGATGTATCTAGATCTTATAATTTTAATCTTAAATTATAAGATCTAAATAAATTTTTACTGTTTACGCATGAATTTTTAAGAAATATGTTTCCCGGAAAACCGAAGACATTGTGACGTAAATGGTGTTATCAGTGACGTAATCAACATAGAAATGTGAACAGTGTGTGGTTATTCACTGTCCTGCACACAAGATGCGGTCCTGATACCGTTTCCCGCCAAATGTATCTCAGAAGTAATGCTGTTTCACTGCTGTTTCACGCCACATTTAAGATTCTTTTGGTTCATGTAGTAGTAGAAACAATTTTTACAAATAAGGATCATGGAACAAAAGTAAAACTCTTATGTTAACCAGTTTCATGTGCATCTATAATATAACAATTTATACAACATGGCATTTTTATACGTACAATTAAGTAAAGCATTTAGTCTCTAACTCTTCTTGTATATTTCACTTCTGTCAATTAGCCACACATAGAAGTTAACGCAATTGCTAATGTCATCAGCGCAACACACATGCATTGCCGCAAAATTCTGCACCTTCGCCTATAGCCGACGACGTCTCGATATAAGTGAAATTATCTTTATTGGGACGTAAAACATTATTACTCAACTCCGGGTTCGGTCCCCAGAGCAAGGATGTGTGGATCTCACTTTAGGGTCAAGACAAAGTGCTTAAAGGTATTAGACCGTTTAACCAATGTCAAGAAGATAATTATACTGCTATGGATCAGTCTCAGGATTATACTAATCCCTTAATCCTTATTGTCCCGCCATATGTTCTCGTCCTATATCGAATTCATTGTATTAACAAGAGATTAAGGCTAAACCACTTTCGTGTCATTATGCATTATATATAGGCAAACAGCATTGACCTGTCCGTTTGACCGTTAATTTAGATATTTATTTTGGTCCAGTATACTTTCCTAATAGGGAAACACATGTTTAGTTCTTCCATGTACAGCATGGAAGGCATACATTATTTATGTATTAACTACGGATCCTGACATTACCTATGTGTTGAATGGACAATCGTAATAATTATATAAATATGAATACACCCAACGAAAGGTCAAGCTGACAGGTCAATGTTGTTTGCCATTTAATTTTAGATTTCACTTTTGATTATAGCTATAAATTGACATACGTCATATTTGGACATTCATGTTTTCTTCATTGTTAGTTTAGTTTTAATTCATTTTTGTCTTCAAATCATACAAGATGGCGATGGTAAGTTTGACATCATAATATTCATTAATGAGTTTTAATTTGACTTCAAGTTCAGAGTTTGCTAAATTATACGTGTTTGTCAGTACTGTCATGTGTTATTTTTGAATCAAACACAAACATACCAGTCCGTGTTAAAACACTATATAATAAGTGCAACACGTGAACTTTCATTGTGGAAATGACTAGGTCAGATGCTCCGGAAAGGTAATGACGCCCTGTTTAGCTAGCTACATGGTCAAAAAATTAGAAGAAATGAAAGGAAGTTTAACATGGAACTATGTGACGTCAAATATCTATACATGATAGTTTTGGATACAGAACACGTTTGAGGGCGATGGTAAGCCTAGGTTTGCAATATCCGCGAAACAACAATTTATTTGTGAGCACATTTCTTCGTTGTATAAATTTCCCCTGGTAGATCTTTTTTTTAAAAATATCAAAATTTACGTATGTACGTGTCCAATATGTAGCAGAGCATGTTTTCCTTCCTCTTTTCAGGGAACGAATTAATTTACCGTGAATCTTGTCATCCTTGTTTTAAATATTGCTATTGGAATGAAAACCCTACTTTAAACGGTATGATCATTTTTTGAGAGTTTTATGATAAATGGTCTACTGAACGCAATGGTCTCATACCTTATTATATAAACTACTAGTAGTTATGCGTATAAATCGTTACCTATGAAGAGTTGCTCCCCTTTGGTTGTTACTGCCAACAGATGCCCTTTTATCTTATCTAATACCGATTCAGATCATTTCTTACAAATCACATCATTAACGTACTAGACAGCCTATAGGTTCGAACCCAACTTGGGACAGATTCTAGTGTGAGAAAGTTTATCAGTTCGGGCACTCCGGTTTCCCCATCAATCCCCAATCAATCAATCAATCAATCAATCAAAAAATAAATCGATCAATCAATCAACAGATCAACCAAACAATGGGATATAAGGTAAAGAATCTTGATTGGGACTTGAAACATTCTCACTCCCTTAGGTAAACAATGATCATTACACATTTTAAATGATTATCTACGAGAGTATTTTAAACAGTTCTGCCACAAACTTATAAGGACCAGGATCAATTTATTTAAATGAAAACGAATCAAATAACCCTCTTTTGTAAATAAAGTAAAATTCACTAGAACGGTCTCTTTAGATCCAAATACCCCACGTCCCCAACATTAATGTTTTCCTAGACCTTTCCAATATACCTTGGTACAAGGTCATGACACACCTTTGGACCATGAAGATTATTCACGTCACGTTTTATGACAGTTGTACAGTTGTACACGTATTGATGCCACATTTTCTCAATAACCATGTGCTTATTGCTGATATTAGTAGCGATGCAAATATATCGTAAAAATATCTGACAAGAAAATTTCAGAGAGACTAATTAATACAGCTCATGTCCTTGTTGTTAATATGCAATTACATGTGTGTATTATGTTTGTTTTAGTTTAAACCTTGTTTGTCGATTAGTGAGCAGCAATGATTTTGATCTGTTCAACAAATATTGGAGGCTTTTGCAAAGAGGATAAATAATTGTGGAGATGAATGATGTTTCACTGTAGTCACTTTAAGTTTCGTTTTTTCATTTAACTTTATAGGCATTTGATGAAGAAGATGGTTTAAGACCAAGTGAAGCCGCAGGTAAGAGGAAAATGTATTTAATTACATTTGAAAAGAAACCAGACCACTTTTGGGGTCAGGTAATCGATCGGGTCGTTGTTTTCATATAAATGACTTCAACGGGAGCCAAATAAAAAAAAACTAACATTTTATTTTACACTTTAATTAAAATGTTATGAAGTACTTGTCATATGACGATTCCAAAAGAAGACGTTTTAATGTACTTCCATACAGCTGTTCCAATGTCCGTTCAAATTAAAGTCAGTTATTCGAGTGTCGCCAGAAGTAAGGTGTTCCAGTTCTCATCTAAAGTCATGTCCGATCCCCGTTCAAAATGCATTGTTTCAGTCCCTATTGCACTTCTTCACCACCACCACCATTTTGTAAAAGAAGGTTTGTAATCCAAAACAAACATATTAATCCATGTTCGAATCACACCCCAGAAGCAAAGTAAACACTTTGGAACTGACAAGTCAGGTTAGACACGTGAACTTTCACCAGGGAAGTGAGGCCGTGTGCTCCGGAAGGGTAAGTACCTCCTGTTTAGCTCATCTGTTTTTATTAAATCATTGGACTGTTTAGAAATGACATTTATATTACTGTAATTTCACCAACTGTTGAATAACGTTTGTCAAATTAGAATGCTTTGTACGACAAAGGAAGTTAACTGTTAACGCCAATTTCTAGACAGTTCAATAGTTATATTACCATTTTGTTTGGTTGTTTTGTTTGTGTTTTTTTGAAAATCTTAGTTTTGTTTGTTAACTCTGAAATAAACGTTGTTGTTTACAAGATGCACGACCAGTTTTTAAACAGCCAACGCATGAGCTCGTGTGTATTGCAAATGCAATATTTAGCATAAATTGAGTGACGTCACTTGATCAATGGTACTTATAGTCATATAATTACGTTTGGTCTAAAACAGAGATTTATAGAACAAAAAAATTTGAAATGTAAATATATATGAAGTATGTACTGACCTATCGAAAGTTTAACACTTAGTTAACGAATTATTGCCTACTCGACAACACATCCGGACCTCCCCCTCGTTAACTACAGTACAGACCTTTCAAAAGTTTAACTCTCAGTTAACGAATTAGTGCCGAATCGACAACACATCCGAACCTCGCCCGGTTAACTATATCTCGACAGCAGGTGCCATCTATTTCTTAATAGCATTTGGCCATTAGCAATCGATATTTCGACAACTCTGTAACCGACCTTTGGCTCATTTTCGTTACTTCAATGTTAAACTTTCGATTGGTCTGTACTGTATGTATAGTGATTTGCCAAAAAAGCGACTGCGAAGAAATAGGTAGCAGCTGCCGAGATTTAGCTGACGGAGGGCCGAAATGAGTTGCCATTTGAGTACTAATCCGTTAGCTAAGTGTTAAACTTTCGACAACCCTGTACTGTAGTTTACTTGTTTGTTTCGTTATACAGAGTTAATGGAAGCATTTTCTATGTTTGACAAGAACAACGATGGAAAGATTAATACATCTGAGCTTGGAGTAGTTATACGGGCACTTGGACAGAACCCAACCGAGGCGGAAATAGAAAAGTTTATGAAGAAGTTTGACAAAGACGGTATGTAAATAACATTTGATTAAGGTAGCACTAAGGTAAAATAAACATGTAGTTTAAGGACACTCGATGTTCATGGACCCTTGTCTCAGTTGTCTGGTTATCTCCCTTTAATTTTTGGTTTGTGATGTTTTTGTAAATAGGCAAGACGGTTTTACATAATAATTTTCAATGTGGTCCGTCAAGTGAAAACCATATACTGCATAGTTGGTTTTATTCACTAGGGATTTAATTTTGCTATGTTCGCGGTTTGACTTATAGCGCGAAATTAAATACAAAATTAATATTTTCATGTCGCAGAAAACCGCGTCGCGGAATTTTATACCCGTGAATAAGTTCAAGTGTCTGAACCGCGAAATTTATTCCCCGCAGAATTAAATAACTATACAGTATTCCACGTTCTACAGGAAAAAATTACATATTCAATTCTTTCCAATTGTAGACTGTCGCTGAACCCTTTTGAAAATTTTTTATTGGGGTTAGGGTTTTACTAACGTGTTTCGGCAATTGACAAGTTACCTAAAATTTTGTTATATTTCAACCGACAGGTAATGGGTTTATAACAAAAGATGAATATTTGAAGCTAATTCGTGACCACATGATCGACCCCCAGATAGTTGAAATCAAACTACGAGAGGCCTTCAGAGTATTCGATAAAAACAGAGATGGAAGTCTAGATTTTGCGGAGATGCAAAAAGCTTTGATGACCTACGGCGAACCAATGTCAGCAAAAGAATGTATGGAGCTAATAAAAATGGCGGATGCTGATAAAGACGGAAAAGTTGGTGTAGAAGGTATGTGTGATCTGGGACTCGGGCCTGACTAACATCACATAGCCGGGCTATACAACCAGTGCTAGCATACTGAATCATCATGAAACTGTTCTGTCTTGTATACAGTCCCCCATGCAAAGTATTTCCTTAGCTAACTTTGGTTTCAAAATATATTTTGGTCCTTTCGAAATTTCAATTTCTTGAGAAACATTTTGTGGCACAATTTTTGTCCAAGCATTACTGATGAGGAATTGTATTCCGAAATAGCCGTCTAGTGCAGTAAAATTAACACTGGTACAATAATGTCTTTTAAACTTCTGAGCCGGTATCTCTGCTGGTGGACAAAGTAACTTCGAAGATATCTTAGATATAACTCAATAGGCGATGCTGCTTGTTAAAATTTGAAAACTCTAAAAAAAAAAACAAAACAAAACAAACGAAGGTATACTCCCTGATGCAAAGTATTTCGCCATATGTACTTTGTACATAAGTACTTTGGATATTTTTTCAATCTATAGTTCCCCAACCCCCATGCAAAGCATTTTCTTTGCTGAATTTGTTTTAAAATATATTTTAGTCCTTTGGATACCGTATTTCACCTCCTTGAAAAAAAGTGTTTCACAATTTTGGTCTAAGCACTACTGATGAGTAAATATATTCCAAAACGGCCATATAGTGCTATAAAATTAACAGTGGTTATATTATGTAATTTGTCAGTTGCAAGTTTTTACTTTGCTTTGAGGTTGTGGTTTGGACATGGTTTTTGTTTATAATATTTTAAACGACTGTTGGCAGTTTCCATACTTTGCGAGGTTACGTAACAATAAAAATTAACAATTTACTAATGATTATTATCATGGTTTGGTTATTTTAATCAATGTCCAATGATGATTATAAACACACCAAAAGATATCACCTTTAGTGAAAACGTCATTTATTAGTCCGACTAATCAGCCCACTAAACCCCCATTTTAATTTTTTGACTTTTTGGAGGTTTGTGGTCTGACAGCTTCCATTATTAAATTCTTGAAATTTCTGGCGAAAACAGCAGAAACGAAAACACGCGTCGATAATTTCCAGTATTTCCTTACCTCGCTCTTGCTGACAACATGGAACAATTCCTTAAACATTTTTCTACCGATCCATGCTTAATTTTTAATTAAAATCCATCGATATCGGTAGAAATACAAGGTTTTCGGATGCCTCTTCAGCGCTCTGTCACTTTCACATCGTGAAGACATTACTAATCTGCATTGACCAATCAGATCGCGCGTTGCATTTGGATGGTGAAACTCGCAGTTCTATCTTTAGAAAGCACATGGCGATGTTTATTTACATTAACGATTCGCATTATTAATGATGTTTTCACGCGTATAACATATTATTTTAGTTATTTTATTTTTATCAATATCATGTGAAGACATGTATACTAAATCCAGTGAAGATTTCTCATCTTTTTTTCTCGTGTATATCTAAATTATTTTTTCTTTCAAATTGGGTAATATTCTATCATATCTGGGACTTGCATGTTCTCCTGAAATGCTGTCAAGTTTTGTCCAATATTTTGAAGATCGTAGTATTATAAGTTTTAAACCAGTTGTAATATATGAAGTTCGACACAAGAGTACTTGTCCGCAAGGTCATTAAAATTAATTCTCTCAGTATATTCATCTCGACCACACTGTAAAATTTTTCATAGGGTTCAATTTTTAACTGTATTTTGCGTGAACATATACATATATACAGTGAGGTGCTTAATTTTTTCTCTTCAAAATTACTGGAAAAATATTTCCAGGATACTAGTTCAGAAAAAAAAAATGAGAGGGGTCAAGAATATAAATTTACATAGAGACTACTCCATTTGAAAGTCTACATATAAATCTGACAACTATATCTCTAAATATTTTGAATACATTTCAATGTTACCTTTTGTAAGTACATGTATTAAACACCATGTAAAAGATCCTTAAGAACGCGAATTACCAATGTAAATAAACATCACCATGTGCTTTCTAAAGATAGAACTGCGAGTTTCACCATCCAAATGCAACGCGCGATCTGATTGGTCAATGCAGATTAGTAATGTCTTCACGATGTGAAAGTGACAGAGCACTGAAGAGACATCAGAAAACCTTGTATTTCTACCGATATCGATGGATTTTAATTAAAAATTAGCATGGATCGGTAGAAAAATGTTTTAGGAAGTGTTCCGTGTTGTCAGCAAGAGCAAGGTAAGGAAATTCTTGAAGTTATCAACGCGTGTTTTCGTTTCTGCCGTTTTCGCCAGAAATTTCAAGAATTTAATAATGGAAGCTGTCAAACCACAAACCTCCAAAAAGTCAAAAAATTAAAATGGGGGTTTAGTGGGCTGATTAGTCGGACTAGTCATTTATTTAAACAGTATAGACCTGTCGAAAATTTAATACTGAGCTAACGAAAAGTAGTTCAGCTTTCGAGGTCTTGATAGTTAAGCACCAAATAGCTGCCGAGAGATATATAACAACAAACAAAAAACTGTCGACATATACAATACGAAGGGCCAAGATAAGCTATTGATTTGGCTTTAATTCGTTAGCTTATAATTAGTGTTAAACTTTTGACAGGCCTGTAAAAATTACATTTGGCATACTTACAATTTCATTGTTTGAATTTTGAAAAAGAAGCTCGCGTGCCGAATAACTGAAATTGATTGTGACATCATCAATCATGCTGCTTGAAATAAATATTTGTTTGCATCTCGTGGTAATGACTATTAAAAACTATAATCATATTCACTTTTAAGCGACTTTAAACTTTCAAAAACATTAGATAATCACTTTGAGGGGAATTTAGACTATCAAAATCTTTGGTCATATTGGAGAATGTTTCAGAAAAATTGAATAAAGGTTCACTCAATTAAAGTCTTTAAATTTGAAGTTTTTAATAGCGTTAACGTTATAATGTTCACGGCACAAATTTCTTCACCTTTAGTATTTTTGGCTGACGTTTTAAAAAATAAGATGGAGTTCAATTCAATCAAATTCTTCAAAATTTTTATCAAGGATTTTGATGGTGTAAACTTAAACAATGTTTCTAACTAACTTTAAGTGTTCCCCCAAAACCTCGGTATTTAATGCTTTTTTCATATATCTCTGATGCTTGTTTTTTTATAATCCATGTATCTGGTTTTGTTTTGTCTTCATATGCCATGTATCTGTTCTTTCATATTTCATTCATCTTTATTTTTTTATATTTCATGTCATGATCTTTACTTTTTATAATTCAAGTTTTTTTGGTTTTTGTTTTATAATTTCAGAATTTGTTAAATACCTGTGCCAAAAAATCTGATGACGCAACTTTAAGTGAAGTATAAGCGTACACGGTGACGAATCAAGTTGTTGCATTAATTTTTAACCTGTTTTTCTTGATATGTTATAAAATTATTTGTATGTTTTATAAACTAATGATGTCAATTGATGTGTGTTTGTCTTTGTTTTTGTCTTGTGTTTCTTCAAACATTCAAAACAATCCTACTAATCCATGTCCAAATCACAATCCAGAAGCCAAATAGAAACCTTGGAACTGACAAGTTAGGTTAGACAAAGGAACTTCCACCAGGGCAGTGAGGCCGGGTACTCCGAAGGGTAAGCGCCCCCTGTAGCTAGCTACACCGACCACGTGTGTAATCAAAATTGTGTAAAAAGAACATGAAACTATGGGACGTCAAATATATCCAGGGCAATCCTGGATAACCCTGGACACAGAGACATCAAATTTATCAACAATACTGTGGTGACGGCCATAGAACTTTTTGAGGGCCTTGATAAGCCTAGGCTCAACAACTTATTTACAAGCATCCTGCTTCATTGTACAGAGTCCCCATAGTAGGAATAAGCTATATACTAGCATTTGACATTTCATAGTGTCATGACCCTTTCATTCTTACTGGCTGATGTAGCTAGGTTAACAGAGAATCTCTAACTCTTTCGGAGCACCCTGCTTCACTTTCTTGGTGGAAGCTTACGTGTTTAACGTAATTTTAACTAATTTTAAAGTTGTTTTTGTTTTTGGGATTGTGGTAGGGACATGAATTAATATGTTTGTTTATGTTTGATAAATTTAGGTTAAAATAGCTTTATTATACCCATTTTCCCGTGCATTGGATACCTGAATTGTACTATATACTGTAAATGTATTTATTTTCGGGGTGTACTAATTTTCGCTTATTTCGCGATCGTTTTTTTTGCTCGAAAATTAATACCAAGCGAAAACTATATTATGCTTATAGTGTTATAGTGTACATCTCAAAATCGCGAAAATTTTAACTACGCGGATATGTCTTATTACCTATACCGCAAAAATAAATGCACGCGAAATTAAATGCGTTAACTAGTAGCCTAAGGGGCCTTGCACTAAACCTCGAGTGAATGAGGTCAAAGAGTTTGAAAGGTTGCTGTTTTGAAAATAATTCCTAACGTGTCGAAACACTAATAAAAATACATTTGTAGGAGGGGGTAAAATTTTACATCATAAAATATTCTGTCAATGTCATATACCACTGTAACAACCCACTTTGAAAAAATTACGCACTTTGAAAAAATTTTTCAAATCGCGTTAAATTCGGGACAAGCTCAACGCACTTTGAAAAAAATTTTCAAAGTGCGATAAAAATTGTTCAGCTCAACGCACTTTGAAAAAAATATTTTTTATTTCAAACAGCGTTAAAAAACACCTGTGACAACCCACTTTGAAAAAATTACGCACTTTGAAAAATTTTCTTCTCAACCATAAAACATCTTTGATTGCAACAATTTTCTTGGAGCTCTTCTTTACGGGAGACCCGATAATAACCAACAGGAATGAACGTGCACCAGGCAGTTTGATAGACAGTACGTTCAAAATGACAAAGCACGGAGAGAGAGAGAGAGAGAGAGAGAGATTTTATTAAAAGAAAACGAATTGCCAACTTGTCGACCTTTGTCAACTTGGTATGTGTGTGCGTCTGTGTGTGTGTGCGTGTGTGTGTGTGCTAGCATATTCTAGTAATATAAACAGGTCTGAAATACAACTATATAACGACATGAGAACCCTTGATAGTTAATCAGTCAGGACGTCAGAACAATGGCAATTATAGCCGATATAACTGCAATTGATGTAGCAGGCAAAAATAATAATGCGCTTTACTACATGAAAAGTAGGAGGTTTGGCGCGTGTGGGACCCCTATATGTAGTAACTACCACAAATGTAGTAACTTTTAAAAATCTGAAATGTAATGAAAAAGTGTCACATATGTAGTATCGAACCACAAATGTAGTAAGTTTGGTCACAAATGTAGTAAATGTTTTTCACAAATGTAGTAAAATTTAACACAAATGCAACAACTAAAAAAATGATAAAGTGTAATTTTTTTCACAATTGGTAATATCTCGGCTATTCATGGTTCATGTATATGTGAACAGTCATTTTCAGCTGTGACAAGGCTACTACAAGGGAGTTCCGAGATAATTTTCACGTCCCCAGGATATTTATTAGTCGCCGCTTTGAAGATATAATTTTTTGATTTGTTATTGGTCACCCCCGCCCATCTTCGATGGGTTGAATTTTATTTATTTGTTATGGCATATTTAATAATGTACTTTCTGTCACGGAAGATAATTTCCGTGTGTGAGAGATCACTGGTTCGAACCCCGGCAGGATCTGACCAAGACTTCTTAAAATGATATTGTGAAATGAAAGCCATTGGGGTAATTTGGATAAGACCTTACAACCTATGCCCCATGTCGACGCAGATGTTACACGATAAAGTGCACTCCTTAACCCTAAATTTCAAATTCCAAACATGAAACATCTCTCATCTATATATGTTTAAATTCTTTTGCTAATATTTATGTAATGTGTAATATAATGCATTACTTTAGTAAAGTAATTGTAATATATTGCATTACTTCCCAAAATGCAAGTAATTGTAATTGTAATATAATGCTAGTTTTGCCAAAGTAATTGTAATGTAACGATTACATGTACATTGCAATGTAATTCGCCCCATGTCTGACATATAGGGTCTCACAGCCCGCCATAAACCGGTTAACCACACCACCCCTTTATATCGAATGTAGGTCCAAGTCGTGCCATGATGGCAACGGGCCTTAAATTTTTATTGTATTGTCTATTGTTGTTAATTGGTTTTTTTTTTCGGGGGGGGGGGGGGGGGGAAGCTTTTGGTTACTGGCATTTGTCCAGTTTCACAATTTTTAGACATCTTTAACACCAATTAAATATTTGTGTTTCTTCTCTTGAACATACAACTACTACCATACTACGCATTTGAGCAGGAGATACTACTCCCGGAGCACCTGATCTCACTTCCAGGTCTGTCGAGAGGTCCGCGCTTCATTTCTTACACATAAGTTTCACGAGAAAGGAATACACATTAGTATTGTTTGTGTGGATTTATGTGTTCAATGGCCAAACTTATATATATATATATTCCATCTTCTTTGAACTAAATCGGACAACACATAAGACCAAATTAAAACGGCCGATTATGCGTTTATAGTAACGGCGGGTATCTTGGATATTGCGCGGGAACGCCAACAAAACTTTTAATCTTTACAAACCATGGCCTTTCACACCAAATTTGGTTCAAATTGGCCCAGTGGTTTCATTGTAAATATACATGGTTTACGGTCAGGCCCCAGTTTCATAATCATTCCTTAGCTACGATTTTCCTTAACTTAAATCTTGCAAAATTTCAAAACTTTCTAATTTTGTTAATTTTCAAGATATTCAGGAAGTTAAGGTGTCATTTTTTACGGTCACTTCTAGATTATAACATTTGCATTTAGTTTTTACCAAAATATTCATCAGTATTTCCAAAAAGTGATTACCAAAATTTGCTAAATTTAAGTTAAGGAAAATCTTAGCTAAGGAATGATTGTGAAACCGGGACCAGGATATATATGGTATAGGTGCTACATATTGCAAAGATAGGTGTTTTCCCAAAATGTCCCCCTTGTAACCCCCTCCTCCTCACCCCGACACCCTAGGCTGCTAACCGCATTTTGAAACTGGTTTTCACATTCTGCGACATACAAACGCTAACCCTGCTATTAGTTATGGTGGTTAAAACTTGTGTTGGCTGTTGTAGATCATTCAATCACAAATGAAAATATGCGTTGAACGAAGTGAAATATATTTATATGTACCTCATTAACGCACTTTGAAGTATTTTTCAAAGTGCGTTGAGCTGAACCATTTTTTAACGCACTTTGAAAAAATTTTTCAAAGTGCGTTGAGCTTGTCCCGAATTTGACGCGATTTGAAAAAATTTTTCAAAGTGCGTAATTTTTTCAAAGTGGGTTGCTACATACCACTTTTGAATTTAATCATAAAATACAATATGATTAAATTAAAAAAAGTTGTATATGACGGCAATAACAAAGTTTAACTTTACACAGTGAGCATATAAATAGTTCAAAATGCTAAACATTTTGATACTAGTATGTTCAGTATAGACATGTCGAAAGTTTAACATTTAGCTAGCTGGAGAGCTAGTCGCCAAAAACTGCAGAGTGATAGATAAAGTCGAAAATCTGTCAAGATATAACTACTAGCTACCGATTCGTTACTAATTTGTCAGCCAAGTCTTAAACTTTGGAAAGTTACCAAAAGCTGCGGAGGGATAGGTAGCCACTGCCCAAACGCTGTTGATATACATGTATAGTTAATGAGGACTGGGCTGTCGATACGGCAATAATTCGCTATACATGTACATTACAAACATGTTGAAAGTTTGACACTAAGATAACGAATTATAGTCGTTTCGATTGCTCATCTAGACCCCTCGTAAGCTGTATCCTTTCGACAACTGTTATCTATCTCTCGGTAGCGTCTCGGCCATTAGGTATCTATATCTTGAGTACATAGCATCCAACTTCGGTCCCATTTCGTTAGGCAGTGTTAAACTTTCAACAGATTTGCACTGTAGTTTTCCGATTACGTGAGGTATATAGTAAGAGCAATATATGGAGATAAAAAGAGATAATCAGCCATTCCATGCATTTTTTTAAATGTGAGTGAGGACATGTCAAACTTAACCATAATCCATTGTTATGTGTATTACTACAGTAGCTAAGTTTGGTCGTATGTAGGAGTTCGTGGATTCGAACCCCGGTGGTTCTGACCAAGACTTGAAAATAGGTAGTGAAAGTTCTTTCGACAAACACTTGGCATTAAGAAATACCCTGAGCGCATTGCAAACAAAAGGTCACAATTTCTGCCATTTCATCCATACCTAATGGCATCTCGATATAAGTGAAATATTCTTGACTGTGAACTGTAAACCCAATTCTCTATCTCTCTCAACTTCCGTTTTGTTGTTCACAATGTATCCGATCAGCTTCCTCTTCTTGTCATCAGTTAATTAAGGGAAATTACCCAATATATTAAAATTTTTATGATATATAAATATATGTTAGCATATATAGAAGTCCTTGATATACAGATGTTGATGATTAAAGGAATGACATTAAGTTTTCTTTTTGTTATGGAAGTATGAAAGAATTGGACTATTTGCACACGAAAATTATTCAATGTACAAAATGTTCAATTCTTTCATACTTCCATAACAAAAAGAAAACTTAATGTCATTTCTTATGATTCAATTCTTAAAAACTTTCGACAACAGATTAACATTTTAAACAATAATATAGCAGTAACAAGTGCAAAATAGCAACTCTATGGCGTAGGAATCAGTCGAATGCCCCTGTACGTCATTCACAACACGATGTCGTCACTGATAGCCACGTAACAGAAAAATCTGACCAATCAAAATGCTTTCAACAAATAAGAATTTAATTATATGTAGATAAGATGTGATCTGATAACTGATAACAGCTATATACTACTATAGTCCTGCAATTATATATGCTAAATCAGCCTACTCTTATATGAATCAGATGATTAAGGGAAATTACCTAATTAATTATACTTTATATATGTGATCGTATGTATAGATACCCTTGGTACGCAGATGTTGATAATATATATAATATTAACTGATAAAACAGTCAACAATTATGACGCTCACGAAAGGCTACATTTGAAACTTTATGACAAACGTGATGACTTCATTTTTTATTGTCTACTTTCCTTTTCTATGCAGCAATTTACCTGCTTCTCCTATTTACGGTGTATTTGTTTCCCAATTAATACGCTATGGTAGAGCTTGTTTCCAGTACGGGGACTTTGTACAACGAAGCAGGCTGCTTGCAAATAAATTATTGACTCGGTGAAATTGCAAGCCCAGGCTTATCAAAATCCTCAAAAAGTTTTATGGCCGTCATCACAGTATTGTTGATAACTTTAATGACTGTGTCCAGAATTGTCCTGGATATATATGACGTCCAGTAGTTCTATGTTCCTTTCACACAATTTTGATTACCCACGTGGCAGGTGTAGCTAGCTAAACAGGAGTTGCTTACCCTTCCTGAGCACCCGTCCTCACTTCCCTGGTGGAAGTTGAACTTTGCTTCTGGATGGGGATTCGTACGAAAGCCTATTAAGCTCATGAATAAAAAATTAAAAGGCGTAGTAACGCGAAATAAAGGCGTGATAATGAGAAAAAGGCGTTATAACGCCTTTAGAAAGGCGTAATTGCGCGAATTGAAAGGCGTTATAACGCGAAATAAAGGCGTAATAACGCGAATTGAAAGGCGTTATAACGCGAATTAAAAGGCGTTATAACGCGAAATAAAGGCGTTATAACGCCTTTAGAAAGACGTAATAACGCGAATTGAAAGGCATTATAACGCGAATTAAAAGGCGTAATAACGCGAAGTGAAACGCGTAATAACGCGAAGTGAACGCGTTATAATGTCTTTTTGTCTATATATAGAGCAATCACTTCCTTGGAGAATGTTTCTCTCCATAGGTTAACAACCCTCACCACAAACAGACAGCTTAAGACAACTGCAATTGATTAAACCTTGTTCTATTCATACTAAGATGTCACAGATGTCATTTGATCATTTATGTATTTATTCTATGAAAATTCAAAAACTTCACATCATCCGATCCTGCGGTAAAACGTAGAAAGAAAGAAAGAATTCTTTTCAATGTTAAAGTTTTTTCATAAAGAGTATCATTTTATTTATGGGGATGGAAATCTTTTGAGTAATCTGAAATATAAACATTGATAAACATTGGCAATATACACATGGCTATTTAGTAAAAAGTTCCTGTCCAATTGTCAACAGCTAACTTTTATCAATGATCAAACCCCAGGACCTCCACATCATTATGGTAGGCATCTTAATTTCGCGTTAACACACCTTTATTTCGCGTTACAACTTCTTTCAAATCGCGTTATTACGCCTTTCTAAAGGCGTTATAACACCTTTTAATTCGCGTTATAACGCCTTTCAATTCGTGTTATTACGCCTTTTTTATCATTATAACGCCTTTATTTCGCGTTATTACGCCTTTTAATTTTTTTTTATTCCTGAGCTTAATATGCTTTCGTAGATATTTATGTAAAGTACAGAACTGTCGAACGGACGAATTTCGGCTCCTTGTAAGCTATCTGCATCTCTGATTTTAGCAGCTGTTATCTACCTCTGTGCACGTATGCGGTAACTATAGCTGTCCATATATTGGTCACCCGAACTTGGACTCCATTTGGTTAGCTCAGTATTAAACTTTGGACAGTTGTGTACTAGATGTTCGTATATAGATGATACTCTGGGTAGACATATGCTGATGATATACAGATAATATATTATCTAATAAAACAGGTATGTACTGTAACTGAACTCAATCCACTTCCTCTTTTCTCGATCAGATAATTTAGGGAAATTACCTAATGGTTTATATAGTTTTACAAGACCTGCCGAAAGTTTAACACTACGCTTTTCAATTTTGGCGGTTCATTTTAGCTCCTTGTTAGCTATGTGTATATCCACAGTTTTAATTTTAAGCAGCTGCTGTCAAAATCTGTGTACAACTTCCGTAACTAGCTCTCAATCTCTTGGTCATCCGAACTTTGACTTGATTCCGTTAGCTTATCGTTTAACTTTCGACAGGTCTGTACTGTATAGTTGGTAACCTAGATGTTAATGATTTATAGATAAAATATGATCTGATAACATCGATGAGTATTTATGGTGACAAAGTCCGGTCGGGTAGTAATGCTTTTAATTTACTGCTCATGTAAGACGAAGCATGGTGTTTGTTGTGATGACAGTGTGTCATGTATCAAGAACATGTTTTGAAGGAGGCCAAAAAAGATTGTGTTATACGCCACCGGGCTTTTTGAGATATAAATACTTTTTCTCCTACTATTACTACTACTACTGGTACTGCCGGTGACTGTAGTTATGCCATTGTGTCGCACATCAATTAATGTACACAAATGTCTAATTTTTTTTAAGAAACTCAAAATATATTGCTTTGTGTTTGACGCCAACGAGTATTTTGAAATAATAATAATAATAATAAAACTAATATTGTTACGATGCCAGTACGTCACGTATTAAGTACATATACATTCTTCAAGAAGGCCAAAAAAGGTTGTTTTTATGTTTAACACCACCAGACTTTATTTTTTAATTAAAAATAAGATAAAATACATGTAATGATAATAATTGCTGATTCTGTGTTTTATGCAATTAGGTCTTTTTCAATAATAATATTATAATAATAATAATATTAAATCCAAACAGATATGAAACTAGTGTCAGCATTATATCGCATTACATACTAGCTACTTACTACACAGCACGAAGTGACATCATCAATGATCAAATCACATTCCAAAACACCAGACTCTAGTTCCGCAACCCTTCCTCAACTAAGATTTTCCTTTACTTTTACTCTCTTTTACTTAAATATGACAAATTTGAATTCTTAATAACTAAGTTAGTTTTCAAGATATTTGTTAATTTTAGATGTCGTTTTAATGACAATTTCAAGCTTTATCACGTTTTGGATTTATTCCCAATAATTTTTGTGCCATCAACTGACTATGTCGTTATAAAGGGTACTGTTGTAAAGGGAGATGAATGTGCATTTGTTTTCTTATTTTGTCTAAAATATTTCAATTGTGGTACCATAAAATTACGTTTTACGATTTAAGTTAAGGATAATCATAGTTTAGGAATTATTTTGAAACTGAAGCCTGTTCCCAACAACCAAATGTTGATATTGATCATAAACAAAAAATACAAGTGTTTAAGATTCAGTTTTTGTCACATTTTTATTGATTTAATTCTTTGAATGTAACTACCGCCATGCAAAATATGGTAGTAACCTATGCCTAGCCCTAGCCCCATTTTTCGACAATACAATCGTGTCAAGGTATTATTACGTATCAATTAATTCCAATATGCTTCACGGCCCAAGTTGTCTTGGTGTATAATTTCTGGCCAAATGGTTTACCTGGAGTTCGGAAGTTGTTCTTGTCGCTGCTCATTTTTCTTGTTTCATTGTGTATATTAACATTTTATACCCTCGAAAGAAAATAATTGACGTATTCTGAAAATAAAAGAAAATAGTTTTTTTTTATAAATTGTATATGAGAATTCTATAGCCTCGAAAGAAAAAAATTGACGTATTCTGAAAATAAAAGTAAATACTTTTTAAAAAAATCATGGTATGGTTTATAAATACATATAATTATGAAATTAACAAGTATTTAATCCAATTCATCAGGTTTCACATACATCACTAAGGCTGACTTTTCTTCGCTCAATCAGGTAAATTTGAATTCTTCACGAAATTACTAATTATTAAAATTTTCAGAATTTAAGATGATATTTTGAAGATCACTCTAAGTTTATTACAACAACGTGTATATTCTAATTTTTTTGAAACGGTTTATTTGTAGTTATATAAGATCTGTCAGATTTAAGTTGAAGAAAGTCTTGGTAAAGAAACGATTATGAAAATGGAGCCTGGTCCAATTTTCACATACATTCCTCCACTAATTTTGCTAGAGCTGTTTTCTTTTATTAACTTTATTTATCTCTATGGAATAATCTATGAACAAGTTTGTGTATGAATATGAAGTGCGAGTGTGTCTGCCTTGTACCAGCGCGCACTCAGGATTACTTTACAGTAAGCCGCAGACAAGCCCAAGTCACATTATACTGATACCCGCGGGTCAACCAGTAAAAGCCAACGGCAAGGAAGATTCACTTGCTCACATGTGGTCTGAGCGGGACTCTACCATCACAGGGGTGAGAGACCCTGCATTTGTAGACTAACGTCTTATCCATTAGGCCACCACGGTCTCATGAATGCGGTGCACAATTCCAATATCTACAAGGTAACCCAAAACCCAGCAAATGCTAAAATGCTGCATTTACAGTTTACCTCTATATCAACATGTCATCTATATAACACAGAACAATGAAGCACTAACTCACCTAACGAGATTAAAAACCCTACATACTGCATAACACGTTATCATCAATTTGATAAAATCTTACTACATGTTTTAAATAAATTCAAAGTTCATTTGTCAAACATTTGATAGTATCAATCTTTTATTTTAGTAACCACTGCGGTATCTCAGTCGGTAGAGTACTCTCTCCGTTAGTTGAAGGTTGTGGATTCGAACCCCGACCCTGTCTGACTCAAGACTTGAAAGTGGGTAGTGACTATTCTTTCGCCAAGCACTTGGCCTTACGAAATGAAAGTCACGGTTATTTCGGACAAATAACATTTCCCTTATATCGATGCATCACAAGCTATAGATTAAGAAACGAAAATAATAACCTTTGCAGTGCACTAATTTAGAATGTATTCTGCCAGTCAGCATACGTGATAAACGAAATGTTGGTTGGTTGGTTGAATGTTGCTTAACGTCGCATCAGCAATTTTTCAGCTATTCGCAACGAGAACTATTTTATTAATCTCTATGGATTAATCTATGAACAATTTTGTGTATGCATGTGAAATGCGAGTGTGTTGTATGGTCTGCCTTGTACTAGCGCGCACTCAGGGCGACTTTTCCGTGCTAGCTCACAGAGTCAGTACACCGCAGACAAGCGTACCACTCCCCCAGTCCATTATACTGATACCAGGTGAATCAGTAAAGGCCAACGGCAAGGAAAATTCACTTCCCCACATGTGGTCCGAGCAGGACTCGAACTCACAGCGGTGAGAGACCCTGGATTTGAAGACTGACGTCTTATCCATTAGGCCACCGCGCCCTTCTCGATAAACGTAATGCATCTCACCAATGAGCAAACGTGTTACACAGTGAAGGAAATGCATCTCACCAATCAGCATATACGATACATACCAGCAGAATCTATCATACCATCATTGTTGTCGTCTATGATATTAAAAAACTGGTCTGCCTCCTCTTTATTGAAAGGTTCTCCACATATAGTCAATATTTGTTTTAGCTGTTCTAGGTTCAAGGTTTCCTTTCCACTTTTTGGGTGAATTTTTGTAAATGTCTTAAATGCTTTTTGGAGATCTTCTTTCAATACTTCTTGATCAACCGAATTTTCTGTCAATAATTCTTTGTATTCTTTTTCTTCAATATACCCTCGACCTAGAAAAACAAAACGGCTTTTAAAATGGTATTAAGGCGCCAATATATAAATCACGTTTATTACACGTGGTGAGTATAGCTAGCTAAACAGGATATACCTACCCTTCCGGAGCACCCGGCCTCACTTCCCTGGAGAAAGTTCACGTGTCTAACCTAACTTGTCAGTTCCAAATTTTTTATTTTGCTTCTGCTTTGTGATTTAGACATGGATAAGTGTGTTTGTTTTTTATTATAATGAAGCTCTAGGGACTCTATTCTTAACTTCCTTATTAAGCGACTTTAATATATTTATATAGAGTAGCAGTTGGGCCATATCTTTGACTTCGTACTATCCATGTATAGTCGTTGTAAGCGCGTCCGTTTTATTCATATGCTTTACTGTATGCGGAATGTGATGTATATAGCTTAACTCTTCAGTGCGTTGCATGACTAGCTGTATGCCTCGGTCTGGATTCTTTTCCGTATATTGTGACAGTAATTTCTGACATGATGGAGGAAACCAGAGTGCTCGCAGAAAACCACAAATCTTCAACACATGACAATTTTGAATGTAATATTTTATTAAAATTTCAAAATCAGCACATGACAGTTAGGTGAAAAAACTCAATAGTAAGGTGATGAGTTCAACATTAAAGTTATTGGACTCCAAATTTACGTAAATGAACTCGATGGTGTTCGTAAGGTGATACACTCAAAAGTATGGTTATGAATTGACTCAACGGACAAGTTCACGAACACAACTTAAGATATCGACTCAACAGTATAATTAATTAAGAAAAAAATAATGAACTCGGGGAAAATGATTAAATTCGACATCAAAAAACGGACTTAGCTGTGAGACAACTGGAGTGAAGGTAAAATAACAAACCTGCTGGATCATATTTTTCTACACACTCTTGTATTTTAGCTTTTGTTGGATTCTGTCCCAACGCCTGTAAAACTTTACCAATCCTGTCAGAAGGTATTCGACTTCCTTCTTTGTCAGTAAACATGCAAAACGCATCCTCTAACTCTGTATGAAAAAATTATTTAAACAAGTTTACACAAAGACGTATGTTTTTTGTCTAAATATTCGACAGCGAGAGTTCTACATGCGTACAGAGTTGTTTTTTTTATCCAATACCTACTTTTCTCCGTGTATATTACATGCCAGTACAAAGTCGGGAGATTTGTGAATATATTCGATGTCCTACGGAGTCTGGAGTCAAGTTTTTTTTATCCGATGTTCAATGTTCGTGCACAGTCGGAAGTTACTTATTTTGTTTTCGATATCCGCACAAGTTTGGGAGTTTTCTTTATATCCGACACTCGTGCTGAGCCGGGAGATTCCGGTTCGAACAAAATCTTTAGATACACAATCAATGGGACTACGTCAGTCAGAAGTTCTTGTTGGGACCGAGCTCAAGAAATGTAGGAGTTGAATTGAGTAATGGTTTAACATCCCATCAAAGAATATTTCACTGATATAGAGATGTCGCCAGCTATAGATCAAGCTGCAGAAATTTTTCATGTGTATTGCACTGATGACATTATACAGCAGGTCTCTTTATCGTGTCACTGCTACCGTGACGTGGGATATCGCTATTTAAAGTTCCCATCGGAAAAAATCCGTGACTTTCATTTCGTAATGCTTAGGAAAGAACAAACACTATCCACTTTCAATTCTTAGATCAGACCCGGCCGTGTTTTGAACCCAAGACCTCCCAATTACGGAGCGAGTTCTCTGCCAACTGAGCTGCCCCAGCGGTATACGTATAACAGTAAAAATAGGACTACTTGACACAGAAATTTAGGAAGTGATAAAGCTTCTGGAGACAGTTAGTAGGACTTTGTTCAGAGATTCGGGAAGTGATCGAGCTTTAAGACACGGCAGTAAATAGGTCTAGTGATGATAAACTAGAAAATAGGGGAACTAAGTTTTTCTTCATGTCTGTCCTTGATAAAATTTAAATGTAAATTACATATGATACTTGTACCAGTTTTAACTGATAAGATAGTCACGTGGTCGTGTACTTTAGGTAAGGACATTTAATTGCCGATATCGCCCGCAGTGGCGGGCCCGGGGGACCGGGGTTTTGAAATACTTAATTTTTATCCATGTTATTATGTATGTGTGTATCAATTGCTCAGACTGCAAAAACTTTATGCTACATTTCAAAAGGAGGATATAAAAATATACTTTTCTGGTTGCCAACACCAATTCCAATCAATCAATGCTTAAAGCCTAAAACGGAATTTGAGACATCGAGACATATGTTCTTTATGGACAAAAGAAGTATATAACCTTTTGTTTTTATTCGTCTAAGGCTGGCGTCGACCTGATATAAATAAAATATATTCATTCATTCATTTATTCATTCTTTCATTCATTCATTCAATCAATCAATCAATCCTTAAAACTTAATGGAATTTGAGACATTGAGAAAGACACAACAGTCTTACCTTTTCTATTTATTCGTATAAAGCTGGTGTCGGCCCGATATAAATAAAATATACTTGACTGGGTCCTAAAACTCACTAAATCAATCAATTCTTTAAGCGTTTTAAAACGGAATTTGATGCCATAAAACACGTGTTCTTTATAGACAATAGAAGTATTACCTTTTACGTCCGAGGGATATAAAAAGCCTTGTCTATACTCCACAGCCTGTAATGAAAAACACGGATACATTATCAACGGAGAGAGAGAGAGAGAGAGAGAGAGAGAGAGAGAGAGAGAGAGAGAGAGAGAGAGAGAGAGAGATAACTACGCGAATGCGCGCGTGTGTTTGAGAGATATCACTGGTGTACACGTGTGTGTGTGTGTGTGTGTGTGTGTGTGTGTGAGAGAGAGAGAGAGAGAGTTAATAAGTTTATTTAGTTTCAGTACAGAGATGGTGGAGATAATTGGAGTACCCGTATATTCTTCTGATTCTAAGAAGT
The DNA here is from genome assembly GCA_021292105.1 of Anadara kagoshimensis. Taxonomy (NCBI): domain Eukaryota; kingdom Metazoa; phylum Mollusca; class Bivalvia; order Arcoida; family Arcidae; genus Anadara; species Anadara kagoshimensis. Next base: position 9,756,188 of record CM037863.1, read on the forward strand.
CGGTTAACAATGAATAGACGTAATTTAAAGTCGAACGTTAGCTAACTTGAGTGTAACTTTTACGTTATTTCGGTCACTTTTTATGATTCATGATACGTATAATTTATTATTATTATTATTATTATTATTATTATACCAGTTCAGACCTATTTGCAGGAATATAGTTCAGACCTGTGGAAAGTTTAACACTAAGCTACAGAATTATTTCAGACTTATACTGGCCCCTTTTTATCTATATCTCAAATACTTTTGGTTGCTTATATCTATCTCTCGACAGTCTTTGTGCCACTATCTATATAATTTATGCTTATATCTCGGCCACTTGGCAGCAATGCTTGGACTCTATCGTAAATGTAATGTTTTCGACAACTCTGTATGGTAGATTAAAGTTTTACATGCACATACATTGATTTAATATCTTACTTTGCAGTATTAGGGATTAATTTTGGAATAACCTTTTAAATCTAATTCATAACAAACTGTCAAAAAGTTGTCCCTTCTGACACTCATGCACATGGTTCAAACGTCAACTTTTGAAAATGTAGATCGTTGTGTGTGTGTGTGTGTGTGTGTGTGTGTGTGTGTGTGTGTGTGTGTGTGAAAGAGCGAGATGCTCTGCCGTTGATCTTGGGACAATTATTAATAGCTCCATCACAAGCATATTGGGGACACCACCAACAACATGGAACAAATCTTTTGTAACCGGCAAAATCTACGGTAAGTTAGTTGAAATAACCTAAAACGTCATTTACAATAGAGTAGGTTTAGGTTAAAATGTCCCCACATTTCAATACTAAAATGTCCACACATTGTAGGTAAAGAACTAACTTATTTCTTATGCTTCTCACATTGTCCCCACTATTTGTCATTTGTCTTTACACTGTTAAAATAACGAGAGAGAGAGAGAGAGAGAGAGAGAGAGAGAGAGAGAGGTGGTCTGTGGAGAATAATTAGTTCCAACAGTCTTAGTGGGCACCCACCTTCGTAGCGGGAGTACCACCAAAATGATATGGGGGAGCAAAACTCACGTCACCAGTTCTATGGTAGATAATTTGAAATTTTCTAAAATGTTTTTATCAATAGAGTAGTGTTACTTTAAGGAGACATTGACATAAATAAAATGAAATAAATTTCCCTACAAAAATGAGTTTACCGTTGTTCCTATTTATCTCACATTGATTTGCACTGTAATAAAACAGAGAGAGAGAGAGAGGTTACCGAAATCTGAGGATATATTTAACCCTCTAACCTATAATGTGAGATTGCAGATAAGAAGACACATTTCGTGTCTCCTCATTTCTTCTATAGTGGTCTTGAACATTATTTCCTTATTGTAATTACTGAGAGAGAGAGAGAGAGAGAGAGAGAGAGAGAGAGATATTCTACATACTTACCATGGCGTATTTTTCATCAATGTTACTGACTGTTTTCTATATCACCATGGTATAACAGCACACCTCCTTAGAACTATTATTTTAAGTAGTTGTCACAATTCAGATAATTTTGTCTAATTTTCTTTAAGAAAAACTTCTAATTACCGCCAGTAATTTTTACATGCATTAGTATATTTCCAACTTTAAAGTTCACGACATTTTAAACCAAACTTAACCTGAAACTAGTAGCTAATTGGTCACGGTTTTGATTTTAATTCCGAGCACCTGTTTTTATGTAACGAGTTTGTGATAAGTAAAACATAATATGATTTCAATACAATTCAATATGTACAAAAAGATATTATCTAAAAACTTTCTTTTAAATGGATTTATTTCAAAAGACGCCATGTAACCCTTGGATAAAGAGAGTAACGATACCTATTGTGTTAAAAAGCATGACTTTAAATAAAAAATATTTTAAAAATGTTTAAAGCGGCCTTGAAATTTAAAAAAAAATGTGAATTGATAAAAGTAGGGTTAAAATTGAATATGTATATATACTCCATGTTACTATTAATGTTCTGTTTTCATTACTACGCTAGCCCAGTTGGTAGAGTGATCGCTCCGTAAGTGGGAGGTCGTGGGTTCGAACCTCGGCAAGGTGTGACCAGTGGATAGTGACTGTTCTTTCGCCAAACACTCGGCATTACGAAATGAAAATAGTTAATAGTTCTAATTGGAACCCCGCGTCATGGAAGGTATTGCGCGATAAAGAACCATTCTATATAATGCCATGAGCGCAACGCATAGGCTCAATTACCTACACTTATAGCTGGCCATGTATCGATATGAGTGAAATATTCTTGACAGGACGTTAAACACACACACACACACACCACACACACACACACACACACACACACACAAAAACAACTCTGTGTTCAGCTATATAAAGTTGATCATGTCATTTTGTGCTCAGATGTTTGGACTTTTGACCACGATGACACGTACCCAATTGCATTGAAACTTTCACCATATGTCCAATGTTCATTGATAATAGAACTCTGTTTCAGCCATAGCGAGACTTTGATCAAGACAATCCGTATCCGGCTAAAACTGTAATGATGCCAATATATTTTTAGCAAAACGTTATCCTACAGTGATATTCAGGTTTGTTATGAAAATACTAAACTATTCTAACTATCTAAATTTAAACTTTTGACACCACAAAACAGTGATGAGGCCCAAACATTTTAAATTAAGATGTCTCTGAAAATATTATCTGTATAAAAATTTGTGACACAGTAAAACAATGATGAGGCCCATACATTTTAGAAAATTTTCACCTACAATAAAATTTAGGTTCGTTGTGAAAATTCTATACAATATTCACCACATTACAGACTTGTCGAAAGTTTAACACTAAGGTAACAAACAAATACCGAATCGACCGCTTATTTCGGCCCCTCTTAGCTGTATCTTGGCAGCTATGCTATCTATCTCAAGGTTGCTTTTCGACCACTTACTAGACATATCTGGGCCAGTCGCGAGCTGACCTTCAGCCACTTTTCGTTAGCACAGTGTTACACTTTCGACGTCACAAGTCTGTACTGTATCCATATTGAAACCTTTTGACATCGTAAAAAGTGATGATGCCCGTACATTTTAGCAAACTTTCATCTACGTTGATATTTAGGTTCGCTATGAAACTTCTTAGCTGTGTATACTGTGTATTCACTATGTATATGGAAAAGATTGACGTAAAACTGTGATGATGCCCGTACCTTTTTAGAAAACTATCAACTACTATAATAATTACGTTATTGAACAGTACTGTGTATATTGATTATTTAATGAGCTTTTAGAGCCAGTCCATATTATTTCACTTACATCGAGGCCTCACCAGCTATAGGTGAAGTGGTAGAAGTGTTGACTTTTCTAGTGCCCTCAAAGCAATGTGCAAGGGAGGGTTCTTTAACGTGCATCGCCTGTCGTGACACGGGGAATCGGTTTTTAAGGTCTCTTCCGAAGGACGCTGACATTCATTTCTAAATTCCGAATTGTTTTCGATAGAATTGTCACTACCTTTTTCAAGTCTTGGTCATCGACCGGGGTTCAAACCCATGACTCCCGGCATTCAAAGAGAGCCCTCTACCAACTGAGTTACCGTAGTGTAACTTAATATCCTAACACAGACATTTTATACGCAGATATACAGGTAAGACCAAACACCGTGATACATTAATACATTCATTTCTAAATTCCGAATTGTTTTCGATAGAAATGTCACTACCTTTTTCAAGTCTTGGTCATCGACCGGGGTTCGAACACATGACTCCCGGCATTCAAAGAGAGCACTATACCAACTGAGCCACTGTAGTACAACTTAATATCCTAACACAGACATTTTATACGCAGATATACAGGTAAGACCAAACACCGTGATACACTAATACATTCATTTCTAAATTCCGAATTGTTTTCGATAGAATTGTCACTACCCTTTTTCAAGTCTTATAGGTCATCGACGGGGTTCGAACCCATGACTCCCGGCATTCAAAGAGAGCCCTCTACCAACTGAGCTACCGTAGTGGTAGTGAAAAGTACAACACAGAGCATTTTATATGCAGATATACAGGTAAGACCAAACACCGTGGTACATTAATGATGATTATGAACACATTTTTCAATACAGGAAGTAAAACTATAGAGGTTGATTACGAAATTTCTGAATAGCATCCACTAAATAACGTGACTGAAAACTGTGTACATGTACGAGATATGGAAGTTTAGTGTGATAACGTTTGACACTGTATCAGGAAATATCGTGTATTATTGATAATAAATTTTATTTTGTATTGGTCGTTATTTATATCAGTGAATAATCTTATATATATATATATATATATCTTTTATACACATATGTATATATACTAGATTTTGTCACTGGATCACATTACACGGACAAAATGGCACGGCAGCAAGGTAGGCTTAGCAAAGATTTTTCAATAAATAATTCCATGGTCCATGTTCCGGTTTCACAAACATTTATTGACACAGATTTCCCTTACTTTAAATCTAGTAAACATCAAATCATAATAATAGATATTCAGGAATTCAATATGCTATTTTGAAGATCACTTCTAACTTGAAAAAATGTTTTTAGTATTGTCAAAATTTTTTCATTATGTCCTGTTACGCCGTGTGGCGTCACTGTAATATGCCAAGTAATGTAATACCCACCTTGTAGTGTAATAATTTTTTTCGTCTAACAGGTCCTCAAAAATGCTAAATTTAGTTAAGGAAAATCTTAGTTAAGAAATGGTTGTGGATCTGGCTCCGGTTTCACAATTATTCCTTAGCTAAGATTTTTCCTTAACTTAAATCTTGTAAAATTTCAAATCTTTATAATTTTGATAATTTTGAAGATATTCAGGAATTTAAGGTGTCACTTTTAAGATCAATTCTAGATTAAAACATTTGCATTTAGTGTTGACAAAAATTTTCACCAGTAGTTCCAAAAAGAGATTAACAAACTTAAATTGAAGTTAAGGGAAATCTTAGCTAAGGAATGATTGTGAAACCGGAGCCTGTTTACCTCATTTTGCCTTCACTAAAATCTGATAAATTTTGACAATATTTTATGAATCTAAAATTGAAATGTTTGAACAAAATTGAAATATTGGTTCAATAAGGTTAACTGTTAACAAAATGAATCCTTCAATTAATGAATACCTTGGAAACTAAGAAAGATATTCGAATTTCAGTTTTGCAAGATTAAGAAAAATCTTGAAAAAAAAATTGCGTGTTTAAAATTTCGAATTATTAAATGATTTATTATGTAAGCGACTAAAATATTGTATATTAATCTAATTTTATTTGAAAACACAACCTTTTATACTCTCTAAATATATGCAGTAACTCATATAGTACTCGGTTCATTCTCCATTATTATATTTCTTGCTACTACATCTTATCACCACATACTATATACATATATATTATACCAATGGATATTTTTTCAAGGTAATAATCAAAAACAAACATACTAATCTATGTCCGAATCACAATCAAGAAGCAAAGTAAAAACTTTGGAATGGACAAGTCAGGTTAGACACGTGAACTTCCACCGGTAAGTGTTGCTGGGAAGGGTAAGCACCTCCTGTTTAGCTAGCTACCCGCCACCTGTGTAATTAAAATTGTGTGAAAAGAACATGGAACTATTGGACGTCAAATATATCCAGGGCAATCCTTGACACGGAGACATTAAACTTATCAACAACACTGTGATGACCACCATAAAACATTTTGAGGGCCTTGATAACCCTACGCGTGCAATATAAATAATTATCATATACATGTATATAGAACGCGTTTAATCAGTTTTATTTGATAATTCACATTATATAACTTGATTCTAGGTATCTTTTTAATATCGCCATTTTCAGTCTATGTACATGTATATGGAGAGCCTCTAAGCGATTTGTATACCGATGGTGTTAGTGACACTTCAACCGAATCAAACTCATCTTGAAAAGGCTTAAAAGTTGATGGTTGAAAAATATTCCATGTCATATGATTCCTTAAAATTGAATATTGTTTTCATATCTCCCTAGTAATAGTCACCGGTAGCAAACATATCTTTTGAATTTTTATTAAATAATACATTCAAAAGTAGCACACATGACATATGCATGCTGGTCAATGTTTTGATTTTAGGCGATTGCCGATGTAAACTTAATAAATAAAAAACGCCCCGCCCTAGCAATTGTTTTATATTTTATTTGTAACCTAAATTGATTAATTTCATTGTGAAAAAAAACGAACTTTAAAAAAAAAACAAAAAACACACACACAGCTAACAAATGAGCCTACCACTTACGATCCATAAAAAATCTTTATTATTATTATTATTATTATTATTATTATTATAGTATTGGACTATAACATGAAAAACGAGCACGTGCAATGACGTTGTGTGTATTGCAGCGTGATATTACAGAATTTAGAAATTAAATTACATTATTTATAAACAAACTTACATCACTACAAATATTTAAAACATTAATTTATTGCCTGTAAACTTTATGCTAACTAATACATAAACCCCATACAGTAACCCCCATACATTCTATTACACATACTACGTAATGCAATGTAAATATGACGTCATATACAAACAACCAAATTTAGCACCAACATAAAGACAAAGGTCAAGGTTGACCTAGAAGTAAGTCAACCGGTGTTACATGAAAATGTTACCAAATGAAATGTTCGTATTATATTCCCGTGATTACAGTTATTATTATTATTATTATTATTTTTATTATTATTATTATTATTATTATATTATTATTATTATTATTATTATTATTAACAAATAACATAAACTCGAACTTTTTTGTATTTATTTTAGATTTATGGGCCGAAAAGATTAATATCTTCCAAACACATGATGGCGAGAACATTTCTAAATATATCAAAGATACATTGGCGTCACCAAAGTATAATTTTCAAGTGTCGTCCATAACCTTCAGTGACGACATGGTGACGTCAATAGCTACAGCGGTGTGTGTGATAATCCTAACTGAACAATCACTACAAGAATTCAAAAACAGACCCACGGAGTTCTTAAACAAACTCTGCCCAAATAGCGCACCTGTTGTTGTGTTAAACTACCAACCCAGCACCACTGGACCATGATTCGGTTAAAAAGATGGTTTCCAACAAGGTATTATTGCTCAGACAAAAAAGTAGTAACCATAGGAAAAAAGAAGGATATAGAAAGGCGTTTATAAAGATAATGGGTTTTGCTGATCAGACTGAACCATTGAATTACCGACCGTGAAACAATTTTATCATGCATCCTACAGAATTTGGAAGGTCGTACTGAACAAGTTCGAATTTGTAAAGGCAGCCTAAGCTGAAAAATATTTTTTAGAGATTTAGTTATCAAAACTAAACATACAAATCCATGGCCTAACAAAATCCAGAATCATACTTTGAAACTGACAAATTTGGTTAACACGAAATTCCACAAGGAAACCTATAAGGCCGGTGCTCCGGAAGGGTAAGCACCTGTCGAACCCCTATATGCAGTAACTACGCTTATGTAGTCAATCCGTCATATATAGTAAGGACAGCATATATATGTAGTAACATTTTTGGTAGCTATATGTATAAATGCTAGGTCATGCTATATTGTAGTGACATTTATGTAGCTATATGTAGTACTTAATGGTTACCCCCTTAAATATCAATGGATATAAAAAGGCGTTTATAACGATAATAGGTTTTGCTGATCAGACTGATCCAGTAAAATTACCCACCGTGAACAAAATTATCATTCATCCTACAGAAATCTGGAAGGTAAATACTGAACAAGTTCGAATTTGAAAAAGGCCGTCTAATGCTGAAATTAAAAAAAAATAAATAAGAACGAATGAAAGATTTAGTTTTCAAAAACTACAGATATTTTTTTCAAAATAACTTTGATATATTGTGGATCAAAATCGTAGCAAACACGTTATTTGTCTGTAATAGTAGTGGAGTTAGTCACCATATGTACAACAATATAAGAACGCACACACTATGTGTTTCTGGTTGATTGTTGTTGTTTTTAGTGTTGTTTTACGTCGCCTCAACAACGTTTCGGCTATTCGTCACGAAAGAAAGTCTATTATTTTCGCAGGATTTATCTAAGAACAAGTTAACACGTTCATGTATGCGCGAGTTTGCTTTATTGCCTGTATTGCAATATCGCGCACTAAGTGCGACTTAAAAGTGAAGCTCAACGAGTCAGCACGCCGCAGACAAAGATATCATTCTCCCAGTCACATTATTCTGGCACCAAGTGAACCAGTCGATAGTCTGTCCTCTTAATGCCGAACAATAAACGACGAAGCAGTATCTGAAATTTCACCGTCTTATGTATGACCAGGGTGAGGTTCGGACTACGAGCTCTCGCTCTCTCTAGGCGGACACTCTACCACTGAGCCATCAAGGCAGTATAATATGTCTAAACTAGATAACGAACTCGTTTCTTATTGTTGGCCACCCCTCTCTCTTTGCAATTTTCCGAATCAACAATTCATTTTGATTTGTAAGTAGATGGCTTTGTTAAGTTCCCTTATTGGGTGCAAGCTCCGTCATAGCGTATTAACTGTGAAACACTATAAACATCAGGTATACTTGTCAACGAAATTATAATGACGATCATTTATTCTTTAACCTTACAGGATTCTCAGGAAATCGTGGTGGTTTTTACGAATGAAAACGACAGGAGACAGAAAGTAAAAGTAAAAGTTGTGGAGGCAGACGGAAAGGAGAAGATGTATGATGCTGCAAAAAAGTCATCTTGTGTTTTTACGTTTACTCCGCTAGGTAATGTAACATATGCCGCCTTGGGTTTATTATATATGGGAATGACCGATCATGTGGCGGACCGGACTCGACAAGTGTCAGATCTGTTCAATCGGTAAAGCGTCCTGCTAGTATTGAGAAGGATCCGTGTTCGTGTCCCGGTTTGGCCGCTGCATTTTTCCAATTTCTGTTACATTTGGGGGCTCGTTCGTTGCTGGGAGGCGGCCTACCAAAGGATTGGTCATAGGATGGAACCAGAAGATTTAAACCCAAGGGAGTAAAAACGAAAAAAAAAGAAGGGAATAATGTGGCGGACTGGACTAGAAACGTGGCCAATTTGCTCAATCGGTAGAGCGTCCCGCTAGTATTGAGAAGGTCCCGTTTTGGTTTTGCCGCTGCATTTTTACCTTTCCTGATACAATCATTACCAGTTATAGTCAAATAACATTGACATGGCCCCAGCTTCAACACCATTCATTAACTAAGGTTTTTCTTAACTTAAATCTTGCAACATTTGAATATCTTTTAAAGTAATACAAATAAAAACAAAGCAAAAATTGACAATACAGATGTAGTAGGTTTAGAATTGCACCTTAAATTCACGAATATCTTGAAAACAAACAACATTATTTAAGTTTTAAATTTGCCAGATTTAAATCAATGGAAACTTTAGTTAAGAATCTAGGGTCTCTTCGTTTGAATTTCATGAGGGATATTCATACAATTAACAAATAGTGTTCGGATTTGTACAGCCAAATCTTATTATAAAAGCCACTCAAGGCAACAAATAAAACTGTCCTTTAAGAACAGATGACCTTTATATACAGGTTCAAATGATAAGAATAAAGAACAAATGGGACACAATTCTTCTGGCCTTTATAATCAGGTTGCCCTCATATAGAGGTCAGCTTTAAGGCATTTTCGACTGCAGTTAATACATACACAATGCACGACAATAACACTTAACTTTAAGCTTAACACAGCATTCTTTATAATTATTGACAAATATTTCAAACATTTTTTTTCAATTATTTAAAACTTAAAAGATGTCACCTCAAAACTTAGACAAACAATCAAAAGGGGGCCGTTGATTCCATAACTAAATAACATGTTTTCTGAAATGAGAGTAACTTCTCTTTGTTAAAGCTCTCTCCCGTCGCCCGCTAGCTGCTTTATACGTATTTGCTTATTTCCAAACAGTTAAACATCACGTATAGGCAGAGGATATTGACTTGTCTGCATGAATTTTAATTTGAATATTTATTCTGGACCAAAACATTCGTGGCGGGTGTAGCTAGCTAAACAGGAGGTGCTTACCCTTCCGGAACACCCGGGATCACTTCCCTGGTGGAAGTTCACGTGTCTAACCTAACTTGTCAGTTCCAAAATTTTTACTTCGCTTCTGGATTGTGATTCGGACATGGATTAGTATGGGTTTTTTTACTTTGCTTCTGGATTGTGATTCGGACATGGATTAGTATGTTCGTTTTTACTTTGCTTCTGGATTGTGATTCGGACATGGATTAGTATGTTCGTTTTTACTTTGCTTCTGGATTGTGATTCAGACATGGATTAGTATGTTTGTTTTTGATTATGTATAGGGAATGCAGGTGTTTATTTCGTCTTCATCAAGGAAAACATACATTGCTTTTGTATTAACTGCGAATCCTTACACTACCCATCACTGTATCGGATTGGTCATCGTTAATGAATACTAACAAAAGGTGAAGTGGACACGTATGAAAACAAATGTGTTTAGACAATTTGACCAAAAACAAAGATACTGATCCATGTCCGAATCAGAATTCAGACGCAATGTAAAAACTTTGAAACTGACAGGTTAGGTTAAATACGTGAATTTCCACCGCGGAAGTGAGACTGTGTACTCTGGAAGGGCAAGCATCTCCTGTTTAGCTAGCTACACTCGCCACGCGTTTAAGAAACATGGAACATATAGAACGTCAAATATATTCATGGCAATCCAGGACACAGAGAAATCAATGTTATTAAGAATACTGTGATGACGACGGCCAAGAGGGCCCTGATAAGCCTAGGCTTGCAATATTCCTTGGTCAAATATTTATTTTGAAGCAGCTTCCGTCGTTATATAAAGTTCCCGTAGTGGGAACAAGCTCTACTATAGCGTATTAATTGGGAAATGAATACACCATAAGCAGGTGGAGCAGGTATATTGCTGCATAGAAAAGAAAATTTGGCGATAGAAAAATTGAAGTAATCACGTTCGTCATAAAGTTTCAAATGTAGCCTTTCGTGGGCATCATAATTCAGTCTAAGTATAAAGCAGAACTTGAAGAATCAATCGTGTCTTTAATTTCAAGCTTTGTCATTCAGTTTATACGTTTGTGTTTATTCCTATTTCATTTGATATCATTCTAGGAAACTCGATTGTTTTAAACATGATTCTAATTTAGGCATTGGTAATACTAATAGAAGATGTGAATGGTCGTTCTATTATTGCTCTTTTCAATAGGTATCATCCCTGGCAAGTGCAGTATAGAAATCTTCGTAGATGATGTTTCTTTGGGCAAAGGCGAACTGATTCTTAAAAGTGAAATGGAACTCATATCTAGTTTACTGACAGATGTAACCCACCCTATACATTTACTGTGTCAAAGTTTGGGTATTAATATAGTTAAAGAAGACTTAGATAGAGAATTAGCAGATATGTTAAATAGAGCAGGAGAGGATCCTCTAAATATGCACTTTCTAGATGATATGGAAACACCAGGTAAATACAACCAAATTTCGTATTATACCAGTTTTAATTTTACAGCACTAAACGGTCGTTGCGGAATGTAACTTCTCATCAGTATTGCTTGGTCCAAAATTATGAAACCAAAATTGTTTCTACGATGTGAAGAGGTGTTGAAAGATATCCAAAGTACCAATTATATTATCCTCGGGGCAACAGCCAATATTAGAGATACTGGCTCAGTGGTTGAAATTACAAATTATGCTAGTTCTTATTTTACAGCACTAGACGGCTGTTTCGGAGTACGCTTCCTCATCAATAGTGCTTAAACCAAAATTGTCAAATTGTTTATAAAGGCAACTAAAGGTAACCAATAATAGTGACCTTTATGAACGTATGACTTTTAAATACAGGTTCAAATAACATGAATGAAAACGATTGAGATAAAATTTTACGGACCTTTAAAAGGAGGTGGTCATTTTACAGTGGTGACATTTTAGACATTTTCGGCTGTATATGTAATTGCTGGTACATATATGAGTGATAAGTGTAGTATCACACACGTGACAGGTGTAGCTAGCTAAACAGAAGGTGCTTACTTTTCCAGAGCACCCGGTCTCACTTTTCTGGTCGAACTGCATGTGTTTAACCTGACTTGTCAGTTCCAAAGTTTTTACTTTGTTTCTGGATTGTGATAAGGGGTACATGGATAAGTATGTTTGTTTTGATCAAAATGATGTTTCATAAAAAAAGATGTAATCAAAAGCACAATTACTAATCCATATTCAAATTAAACCACAGTCCTAAAGCAAATCTAAAACACTGAAAGAAACAAAATTAAGTTTAATACGTGCTCTTTCACCAAGAAAGTGAGGCCGGGTGTTCCGAAAGTGTAAGAACACCCTGTTTAGCTAGCATATACGGAAAAACCACGAAATTTTGACATCAGGAAAAGTGATGTTACAAAGTAAGCACGAATTATCATTTTATAATAACCGATTTGCACTTTGTAACTGTTTATGTAGTCAAAATTACAAACTAAAGAAATTAGGATTCGTAAAAGAAAAACACATTAGAACATCAATTACTTTTGTTTTTTTTTCATAGATGGTAGGCAAAAATGTGAATTGCCAACAATGCTCCACTTTGGTGCTAAATTCGGACTGAAATATTTCTGTGAGGAACTCATGAAACTCCCTGGAGGAAAACTTGCACTAAATATAAAAAACAAAGACGGGAAGAAACCCTACAACCTTGCTGCTATGGCTCAAGCTAACGATCTGGTTACTATATTAATTGTGAGTATAAATTCTCTCAAAGATTCTCTCAAATACTGAATGTACATTTTTATACGTAGTTGAAATTTTAAAAAGTCGTGTTTTGAAACAAGAAAACGTCTATGACATAAAATTAAAATTAAAACTGTTTTACATATTATACTAGTTTGAATTTTACAGCACTAGAAGGTCGTGTCTGAATACAATCCCTAGTCAGCAGTGCTTTAACACAAATTGTGAAACCAATTGTTTCAAGATTTTGAAAGGATTAAAACATATTTTACGAACGTTAGCTAAGAAAATAGTTTACATGAGGGAGTATATCTTAGTTTTTGAGGAATCGGTTTGATTTTCCAATTTTTAATTTTGGTATAGCTGAATTACTGATTGTTTTCAGGTAAGGTCCATTAATGCTCCACGTCTGTCGTGACAAGGGTAATCGGTTCTCCGAGTGCTTGGCAAAATGACAGTCTCTATCTATTTTTAAATTTTGGTCAGATCCCTACTGGGATTCGAACCACCGACCTCTCATTACGAAGCGAGTACTCCACCAAATGAGGTACCAAACTGATAAGCTGAATCATAGATGGTTTATAGGTTATTTATTTAGCAACAAAGTTATATATATTTCATTTCAGCTAATTGTATTTTTTTTCTTTCAGCCAATAGAGAACAATGAAGATGAACATGAAGTATTTTCAGCAACAGGTAAGACATTAGCTACTGACATTTCAGATGTAGAATATAGGTTATACTGAAAAATAATCTTGAAATAATAACCAAACAAACTGTTCCAGCACCACGTTACAATCCCAAAACAAAGCAAAAACATTGAAACTGATAAGTAAGATGAAGCGTGAACTTCTACCAGTGATGTGAGGCAAGGTGTTCCGGAAGGGTAATCACCTTCTATTAAGCTAGCTACACCTGCAATATATATATATATACTAGTAATCAAAACTAGTTACTCAGTCAATCAATAAATATTTTCTATATTGAAACAGGTGCAGCGGAAGATGATGGATACATGACGATGCGTGACTTGCATATACAGGCCCGTAAGTTTTAAATCAGTTGTTTTATTTTTAAAAATAACTTCCTGATTTTGGTGTATATGTTTCACGGGTATTACGCTATGGTAGAGCTTGGTCTCACTACGGGGACTTTGTACAACGAAGCAGGCTGCTCGCAAATAAATTGTTGACCCACGGAATTTCACAAGCCTCAGCTTGCCAAGGCTCTGAAACGTTTTATTGTTGATAATTTTGATGTCTCTGAGTCCTAGATTACACAGGATATATTTGACATTCCATATTTCCATGATTCTTTCACCTAATTTTGATTACATCCGTGGTTGGTGTAGCTTAGAAACAGGGAGGTGCTTACACTTCCGGTGCATCATCATTAGTAGTTATCGGACCAATTTGCAGAAATCCAAAATGAGGATGAGAAACAAAATTCAAAGTTCATCAAATGCACTTTGAACGATTAGCTTAGTTCTTTTAGAAATTCTCATAGTCTGGTAGAGGATTTGGAAAAAAACGCTTATTTTTCGATGTAGGGAGGACAACGTGTTCAAAGGTGGCAAGTTATGTCATAACCTTCTTTGAACTTTACTTTGGTAGGATCGGCTTGTTGCCAAACAAGATTTCACCCAGGGGCCATTGTGGAGGCAGCTAAAGGTCAATGGGTGCAAAGTGAAAATGCCCATATTGACCTATGTACACAAATTCAAGGTGGCTTACAGAAGTTTTTCTTTATACATTTTGTCTTCTAAATATGTAAGTGGTATCTTCAAATTAATAGAAAGTCATATCCAACTAATTCAGTCACATATTTTCAAAGTTTTCCATGAAAAATAAGATTAGACGCTTGCACAAATTTGACCTTTACAAATATGATTAATTGTGGCAAATAAATACTAGTATAAACACATTTGTGCATTTGAAATTGTTTAACAAAACTTTAGACTTCTGTTAAAATAATTTTACTGAATCATGTTGCCCGTAATTATCTTTTTAAAAGAAAGAAATCAAAGTACTGGTGGTACTGAAAGATTTGATTAGCTATAATGACTGTATAATGACTGTGTCTGTATAATACTATCAAGTGTGTTCTCTTTTTCTGGTGGAAATATTAGTGAACTGTTGAAACACAAACTATTCCCAGTGCCACTTTCTATACCTGATACACCAGGACCCTTGTTATTTGCAGCCAACGAGTCGGATCTTCAAAATATCCCTGAAGAAGAAGTTTGCATGGAGACATTACTACCAAAATAATTAATGGTCAACCTTTAGTTGTAGCACTGGGAAAACGGAAAGGCATCAATACATTAGGCTAGTTAGGAAACGTACAAAACTGTTTTTATCCACGCGAAAGATAAATGTATTAAAATTTATGTCATTATGATAGATATGACAACTAATCCATAAAAGGGGAAACCATCTAGATAAAAGAGGATCATGTCCCCGTTCTGTTAGAAGAATTATTGATAATTAAAATGTCCCTCTGCCATCAAATTGGTAAGATTTATTAGTCACCAAGAAAACAAATAGGATCTCGTAGTAATCCAAGACACTTCTTAGCTTAGCTGAGGTATCAGGGGGTCCAACAGACAGCATGTTTAATCATACAAGGGAAGGAGTGTAACCGTTTTTAAAGCTTACACAAGGAAGCCGAAACTAGAATTGTTCCCCATGGTGTTGATGCAAGGCTATAAAGAACTGTTGTTGTCTGTCGTGATACTGATGACCTTATTCTTCTGTTGCTTTTAAATGAGGAAATATGATTCCAGACCGGGACATCTAAAGTTCGTCCCTGTTCATAGCATAAAATTATCACCTCTGGAGAGGAATAAGCCCCCAGTATTCCATGCAATTACAGACTGTAAGACTGTCATTAAACTTTCTGGACATTCTAAATACAGCATTCCGTGTTTCCAGGGAAAACACAGGTCTTCTTCCCATCTTGCAAGAGGGAACTTTTCTGAACTTGTGAGTGCAGATGCCTTCATCGAATGTACCTAGCGAGGTTTTCTCATCTCCGATGTAAACTGTTCCTCAGGGAAAAGTACAATTGAAAATTTGCTCCTAAACATATGCAACCGACCTACATATTCAACGTGCATACTATTAAACTGCTGTTTGGCTGCATTTAGTTATACCTGGTATTTGTTCCAGATCTTCCGTCACCTATAGGACACGGCTGGTGCTAGTCTCACTAACTTGCGTACTGTATGCATTTAACTCCTAGTGGAGGTTAGTCCATCGACAAAATGCCTCAAACTGGCTCTGTTCTGCGCATTTTACCCCCTCTGTTTCAATTCCAGAAACTTGTCTCAAGGTGTCTTTGATCCTTGTGTGTTCCATTTCAAAGTTTTGTGATGTTGTTGGCAGGTGTCTTGAGTGTGACCTATCCATCCCCAATGTCGCTTTTGTGTTTGTGTTTCAAAACGACCTGTTTTGTGATCCACCATAAACTTTTCGTTACTAATTGTGTCTTGTCATCTGGCAACAGGACCACGAACAATACTAGTTTTTATACTTAAATCTGTGTTTTTTTCACAAATTAAACTTATTATTATTTTTTTTGTTTGCTTAAATCTTACTTTGAACTTTAACTTTTCTAAGACAATTACAGGTCAAAGAATCATGAACAAAAACTTAACTTTTTGGACTTAAGTTAAGTATTTCCCTGATGTTCACGATTATTCTTGGACAGTTAAGTTAGTGCGAGTCTGAATGTGAATTAAAAACAGTTTTAATGAGAAAATTATAAATTAATTGATTGCATGGGGTTTTACGGGCTTTTACGTATTTCAGACATATCAAGACGTCACCAGCTATAGGTGAAGTGACAGAAATTTTGACCTTTGCAGTGAACTTAGGAAAATGCGCCTTGGCACGGGGCATCGGTTTTTAAGATCTCTCTCAAAGGATCTCATGACTTTCGTTTCTAAATACCGAGTGTTTGGCAAAAGAACAGTCACTACCTTATTTCAAGTCTTGGTCAGACCCAACTAGGGTTCGAACCCAGGACTCACCACATACGGGGAGTGAGCGCTATACCAATTGAGCTACAGTAGGGGGTTTTTAATGAGAAAATAACCTTTACCAAAACCATGACATGCATTGCTGAAATGTAAATATAAATCATGTTGCACAACAAGATGTACATGTAGGTCATACAATTTAAAGTGGGTGGCTGTATGCACTTGCAATGGGACCGTTGAACCGTTGATTGGTTGAACCATTTGAATGATAATGCCACATATAGTGATATTGATGAATGAAAAGAAATCGTTAGATATGACTGATATATTCCAGAGATTCTCGTGACTATGTCTTGCCGATTACAGTACTTGCAGTACTTTGATTTTAAACTTTTAATAAATTTCAAATTATCAGCTGGGTTTAAACAATATACTTGTTTTAATCACAGTCATGTATTTGCAAAAGAATTATATTTTAGCATTTTGATTCATGCTTTGATGTTGAATGTATATTTTTATTTTATTCTATCTCGAAGCTTGTGTCAGAATTTTGAAAAATAACATTGAAATATTTAAAT
Source organism: Anadara kagoshimensis (assembly GCA_021292105.1). Lineage (NCBI taxonomy): Eukaryota > Metazoa > Mollusca > Bivalvia > Arcoida > Arcidae > Anadara > Anadara kagoshimensis. Next base: position 9,773,485 of record CM037863.1, read on the forward strand.
TTTAGCCTAAACAGTCTCAATTAGCTTCCTAGTCAACGTTAAAATACATGAATATGCTATGATTGCATGAGAACAGATTTATTTGATTTATTTAAATCTCAGAAAGTATATATTTGGACAGCTATAAACTAATAAAAATTAATTTTTAGGAAAAAACCACTATCTGACCTTTGACCTTTTATCTAGTAAACCAAGGGTCGATAAGATTGGCAACAGGTTGATTCTTGACCCCTAGCCTATGATGATATAAGACAGCTATGTTGCCAGCTTTGAACACTCATGTCCCCCTATTGTGAAATTTCAATTTTTTTCCACTAGAGTATCAAAGTAAAAGAGCAGTTCATTTTGAACAAAGTCTGATTATAATATCTATTTCATATTAGTTTTGTAACAATAAATTCAAATGGGTATTGAGCGATCACGTGGTACAGACTACTGACGTGTATGGACCGAGCGGGCGGTAGACATTTCCAATTAAGAGGGAGACGGACTTCAGAGACCGAGACCGAGACTGTTTTCATTATTTTAGGGGCGATCTCACAAGAATAGAAATAAAATCCAATGCAAATTATGGACATTCAGTTATTGAACTATTTGATATCATTTACGTATTGACTGATTGAATACTGACAATCAAATGTCAGATTTATGAACACAGTCTCACTCAAAATCAGTTTAGAAGTGGTGAAGGAAACAGGAGAAACCCTACGGTATGTACACTGACAACCGTTCTCACGTGAAGTGGTTGTGGCCCAACCTTCAGAAGAAGCACTGTGATCCGAAAACTAACGTTTTAGTCCACTTGCCAAGGTGGCCCATACAGAAATAATAGAACGAAGTCATTATACTTGTTCATTAATTTTTATTCGTTTGGTTTTTATTTATTATCTAAAATTACCAAATTATTTCAATATGCCTGCGATAGATTCATTCGTCCAAATCAGAGTCAAAGACCCCAAACATTTTCATAAGTTCTGGTATTTTTTTGGTGATAAACTTATGGTAGGCCTGTTGGTTTTTCGTAAGCTAAGGATGCCCACATTTTTAAATTATTGCCCTTTATTGGACCAAATATGAAATTAGACTTTCCGCAGGATATGATTATTCTTTTGCAAATAGATTTCCAGTTCTTACTCCATTTGAGACACAGCAGATAAGAGCCGCCCTTTCCAATGTTTTCGGAAATACAGGAAAACTAAATCGCGTAATTAATACATATCGTGTAAAAGTTTAGCATAAAATACAGGGGATGAAAATATATCAGGCAATAGATAGTCTGTGGCGTCATCCACGTTGGTATATTTCGTCAATCGTAGAAATTTGTGCTTCATTAGCTGTCCATAGATAGCGACTATTCTGATAATCCCATGTTCTATAAACTGTTTATGAATAAACATATTTTTTCACATATATATATTGTTATATGATAGCATATCAACGTCTGAGATCGCCTTTAAAATAATGAAGTCCGTCTTGGTCTCGGTCTCTGAAGTCCGTCTCCCTCTTAATTGGAAATGTCTAATACACGGCCTTTCGTTAAACCGAACGGGCAATACACGACGTGACGTTGAACGAAGCGGACAATGGACAGATTTACGTTTCTTTAACACAATGCCTTTACGATCATAATTAGGTATGGTTCAATTAAATAAAAGCCTGCCGCTAGGGCTATATGAAAGTGACGGCCCATATCCTGGCCGTCGACCGGTTCTGTTTCTTCAAAGTTTCTTGTACATTATCAACTATTGCTAAAGTATTGCCTCCTTTATTAAAAATATCCTTGGGAATGCTTAGTTTACTAACAGATACCAGGTCAGTGGTTTAATTATAACTGAACCTATGTTAATTTTGCCACAAAAAAGGTCTTTTCGGAATAAAATTCCTTATGGTATTTCACAAAATGCGGTTTTAATACGAATACATGTACACTGTATTATATTTTTTTCAGGCGAAAGAAAAGAAAGTGACATAAGATCTCCTGCTGAACTACGTAAGTAATATTTAGATGACGCCAGCCAAATGCTACATTTGAAGCTGTATGGCAAACGTGATGACTTTATTTATCTATTGTGAACTTTCCTTACCTATGAAGTTTCTTCTGCTTACGATGTATTTGTTTCACAATTAATACGCTATAATAGAGTTTGTTCCCACTACGGAAACTTTATACAACAAAGAAATATGCTTACAAATAAACTGTTGATGCACGGATATTGCAGCCCTACGCTTATCAAGAATCCCAAAACGTTTTATGGTCGTCATCACAATATTGTTGATAAGAATGATGTCTCTTTACTCAAAGTTACCTTGGATACATTTCGCGCCCCATGGGTTCATGTACTTTTCATTGCCAATCGCAGTTTCGATTTTACACGCGGCGGGTGTAGTTAGCTAAAAAGAAGGTGCATATAATTCTGGAGCACCTGACTTCTTTTCCCACGTGGATGTCCTTAAATGTAACCTAATTTGTCATTCTCCTACAGGAAATGCCTAATACTTTCATTATTATGCAAAATAAAGTTTAAAAAAGTCACTTACAGTAACCATTGTAAACAAACACAGACACCACATAGCTGATACCTAATAATTGAATATAAGATTAAACGTTAATTAAAGATTAAAAGATTGAAACGCGAGTCTCACTTATGGGACCTCGGTTGCCGAGAAGTGTGATACGCGAAGTTACAGACCAGTGTCTAACATCGCCTAGGTTTGAAATCGGCTCGTTAAGGTCCTAGTGTGAGAAAATATTTTATGTCGGTTACCGGCAGTCAGTTGTTTTCTCCAACACAACATAACCTGAAAAAATCGTGCATTGGATCCATAGCGCCATCACTCCGTTTTTCTCGTAGTAACTTGTGATGAGAATTCGAAATAGGATGACCCTCTAAAGAACCTAGGAACGCTTTTATTTCTAAAATATTCTAACACGAGCACTTCAGTAAAAAGTAAGCAATGAATTAATACAGATCTCGTATTCGTCCCAGAGATATAGCCCGGGCTCATCAAGGTTCTCAACACCATCTCAATTTTATTGATATCTGCATATATTTGACTTCTCATAGTTCCAATGTTCCTTTCATTCTCAATTTCGATTCTACATGTGACGTTTGTAGCTAGATAAAAAGGAGCAACCTGCCTCATTTTCTTGGTAGATTCACATGTTTGACTTAAGTTTTCAAGTTTTTAATTTACTTTAGGATTGTGATTTGGACTAAGATCGGTATGTTTATTTTCTATTTGTTGATCAAGTGGCAGTTGTTTCATTTGCACCTATTCCATGTTAATTATGATGTTTTGTTTCTCTATGTTATTCGTGAATCGTCTTACATTTCGTGTCATTTTATTTTAGGGTTTTCTTCAGCATCAACATCCAGCAGTGAGGTATGTAACGTCTACACGCGCACTCTAGGGAATTATCTTCACTGTTAAATTGTTGACCCAGGGATATTGCAATCCCAGGCTTATCAGGTGCCTCAGAAAGTTTTATGGCCACCATCACAGTATTGGTGATAAGTTTATAAGTTTGCCGTCTTTGTGTCTAGGTCTTCCCTGCATATATTTGACCTCCCATATTTCCATGTTTCTTTCACACAGCTTTAATTACACGTGGCGGGTGTATCTAGTTAAACAGAAACTGCTTACATTTCCGAAGTACCCGGCCTCCCGTCCCTGGTGGAAGTTCACATACTTCATAACCTAATTTGTCAGTTTCAAAGTTTTTACTTTGCTTCTGGATTATGTTTCGGACATGGATTAGTATGTTTGATTAATAATGGCAACAGATCAATAATCAATGAATAAAGAACCACAAACTATATATTTAATACCACTAGTTGCAATAGGAATGACACTATCTCTTGTTTTTTTATTTATAGGAATGAAGTTATTGGGATGCAAATGTGAAAGAATTGTACATTTTGCACACTGAATAATTCGCATAGCGAATTGTGTACAAGTGCAATGTCCAACTCTTTCATACTTCCATATCAAAATGAAAAATTAACATTTCTTATAATTAAATTCATAGATTTTTTTTCCAACAATTTCAATAACAATATTGCCGTAGCAAATAAACGATAGCGTTGTTATAGCGTAGACATGTGCAAAATCAAAATCCATAATATGATGATGTCACTGAGAGCCAATTCGTTTATGCAAATGTAACAAAAATATGACCAAATGCTTAAAACAAAGGAGAATTGAATTATTCAAAAACAAAAGAATTTGACATTTTCCACTGCATAATTCGTGTAACACAATAAATGGAATTGAATTAACCTTTTGTTTTACACATATGGAAGAATTGAACATTTTTACCATGTAACATTAAGCCGCCTTGCGTACAAAAACGACACAACTTGTCACCATATTAGGTCGCTCACAAGCTGATGAAATGAATAATAATGAAAAGAATTATCATGCATTGTTAATTTTTAATTTTATATATAATATATATTTTTTCAGAATGTTGTTATGCGTCGACTATCAAGTACTCGAAGAAGAGGTTAGTATTCTTTTTATAGTTACATTGCTTGCACAGAATAAAAAAATCACACAGAGCACCCGGTCTTACTCCCCTAGTGGAAGTTCACGTGTTTAACCTAACTTGTTAGTTCCAAAGTTTTATACCATTCGTTTGAATTGTAATCATGGATTAGTATGTCTGTGTTTGATTTCTAGATAATTGCATATACCAGTTTTAATTTTACGGCACTTGACGACCGATTCGGAATACAATTTTACATCAATAGTGCTTGGAACAAAATTGTGACACCACAATTCTAATCAAGACGTTGAACAAATACACAAGGAACTAAAATACATTTTGCCGAATTCAGCTACGGAAATATTTTGTTGGTGGACGTAAGTTCACGTGTCTAACCTAACTAAGTTTTTACTTTACTTCTGGATTGTGATTCGGACATGGATTAGTGTGTTTGTTTTTGATTGCATAAGGGAGATCTTAAACTAATTGTAATCAGTGTGAGATTGATTGTAGGAACAAATGATCAGGTTTATACAGACATGGTTTAGTATGTTTATTTTTGATTACACATGATCAGACTAATGAATATGTCATAAGAGACTGCAAAATTCGCTTTAATTTTGTGATTTCTGACATGAATATAAAGATGTTCTTTGCTGTTGGACATTATACTGAAACACAAAAGATAAAATGCAGGTCCAATGAAAACGTATGGTTTTCCCCTGCATAACGAAGAAGACTGCCTACAAATAAATTTTTGACACAGGGATATTGCAAGCCTAGGTTTACCAAGGCCCTAAAAAAATTTTATGACTGTCATCAAAGTATTATTGATAGTTTGATGTCTCTATGTCCAGGATTGCCCTGGATATATTTGACGTGCCATAGTTCCATGTTCTTTTCACACACTTTTGATTACACACGTAGTAATCGTAGCTAGTAGCTTAACTAGATGCTTACCCTTCCGGAGTACCCGGCCTCACTTTCCTAGTGGAAGTTTACGTGTCTAACCTAACTTGTCAGTTCCAAAGTGTTTACGTTGCTTTTTGATTGTGTTTCGGGCATGGATAAGTATGTTTGTTTTTGATAATGTTTGTGCAAATACATTTTTGAAGTATAATTCACTATTTTGTCAGATAAAATCTGCTATTTAACGAAATCATTAAGAATTTTAGAAATGGGGAAAATATTATTTTTTGGAAAGCGTATTTTAATAATATTCATTTCCGACACATTGCCTTTGTCCTACTTTAAAAAGTAATATTTTATTTCGTTTCTTTTACTTTTTTTCTCGCATCAATTTTTTAAAATAGATCTTTTTAGATTTCAACATTCATGGTCCAAACACTACTACTGAACATAAATTGTATTTAAAAAGATCCCTATAGTGCTGAAAAATTAAACGTTTTGTAAAAGCCATTTAAGTCAAACAGGAGGTGCTTACCCTTCTGGAGCTACCGACATCACTTCTCTAGTGCAAGCCCAGGTTTATCAAGGCCCTTTTATGACTGTCATCAAAGTATTATTGATAGTTTGATGTCTCTATGTCCAGGATTGCCCTGGATATAGTTGACGTCCCATAGTTCCATGTTCCTTTCACACAATTTTAATTACACACGTAGTGGTCGTAGCTAGTAGCTTAACTAGATGCTTACCCTTCCGGAGTACCAGGCCTCACTTTCCTAGTGGAAGTTCACGTATCTAACCTGACTTGTCAGTTTTAATGTGTTTACTTTGCTTCTGGATTGTGATTCGAACATGGATTAGTATTATTTGTATTTTATTAAGACTGAATGATTAAAGTATTTTATTTTTTATTATTTTTCTCCAACAGAAAGTGGATACGACACATCATTTACATCTAGCGGCGATTATGTAAGTATTTTATTCAATGAAGGAGATATATAATAATTTGTCATCTTTCATAGAAATTTCTCGCAAAGCGATTAGTTAACTTGCCGGGGTACATACAACAATAATCGGAGATCTGTCTGGGTATCTAAATGCACGCGACGTTTAGCGATAAAAGGGAAATAACTCGTAAATTGTTACCGTAAACAAACATGGCGACAACGTACGCAAGTCACACAAAAACGAAATGGAAGTTAAAAAAATCAAATAAGTACCGCTTTGAAGGGTGACAGAAACGTTATACTGGGTTTTGGCAGGTGTCACGCCTCTATGTACCCTGTCAAAGATGAATGGACCGTGTAACATGCAGAAATCCTGTATAATTTATAATGTCAGTTTGAACATTCAAACGGACATGTTCCACTTGACACATTATACACGCATACATATTATAATAATAAATTATTATTATTTGTTACCATTATTATTGTTTTTATATTTCACTTGTGTATAGTGCTTGAAGTTTCACCTGGCTGAATGACTTTTTATTTGAATACCCATACGGTGTTATTAAATGGCTATATAAAGTTTATATATAGGGATAGATGATAGCAATACTGTGTTCAGGTCTTTATGGTAGTGCAACACTATATCTTATCTAAATTACACAGTTAATTAGCTTATTATATTATTCATACAAGGAAGTAGGTTGCTTGCAAATAAAGCGTTGACTCAGAGACATTGCAAGCCTAGGCTTATCAAGGCCCTCAAAAAGTTTTATGGTTGTCATCACAGTATTGTTGACAAGTTTGATGTCTCTGTATCCAGGATTGTCCTGGATATATTTGACGTCTCATAGTTCCATGTTACTTTCACACAATTTTGATTACACACGTGGCGGGTGTAGCTAGCTAAACAGGAAGTGCTTACCCTTCCGGAGAACCCGGCCTCACTTCCCTTGTGGAAGTTCACGTGTATAACCTTACTTGTCAGTTCCAAAGTTTTTACTTTGCTTCTGGATTGTGATTTGGATATGGATTAGTATTAAAGTATTACTTGTATGCATTTATACAAGAAAACAACATTAAACGGTCTGCTTCTTATTATTATTATATACTACTTATTGAATGTATTTTGTGATTAAATTCAATAAGTGGTATATGACAATTTAATAAACACCATATTCCACATCATCCCTCAATCTAAACTCTAATATTTGGGTATCGGTCATATATAAAGTATGGTATAGATTTCACCATGTATTATTCTCTATATCACTCTGTTATATCACTGATCAATAAGTGTCTTTGTATTACGTTTCTTTGTATTATGTCTGCAGTCACTATGGTAGTGATACTTTGAAAGAATTCGTCAAAATCAAATATACAAGCCCCATGTCTAAATCACAATCCCAAGTGGAAATTTTTGTGAAGTGTGTCAGTGTGTTATGATATGAACATTTATCTTACAATTAATGTGTATTTTGTTTAAATTTACTCATCTTTGGACTAATACCATAGTGTTTGATACAAGATTCTGTATCAAGCATATGCCTGACACAAGGTCGCGTGTGTTTGTTCACGGACTACGTCAGATTCGTAGTAATGACGGCATCAGATTGGAATGTAACGTAAACAAAGATCACGGGTTCCCCTAGATTCTGTCGTGTCAAGATTAATAATTGCAGTTAAAATCTACGATATATTGTCAAAATGTTTATCTCTATCCGAAAATAAAACGGTAAAATGTAATTCTTGGCAATGGCGGCAAGTTGATTTGTATCAGTACATAATATATTTAATGTTTTCCAATGACGATTCATCTGTTCAAATGTTCGAATGTTGCATTCATGTGAATTTAAACTGCACAAAGAACTTCAAACACTGTCAAAATCATAAGTGTTGATAAAAATTATCGCCATTTCCATTTTCCAAAGATTTAATTGTCTGAAAGCTAGTTGATCACACGTCCGATGTCTATACTGACGTCCAATGAACTGGCCCGTCAACCGTGATTCGTGTTTTATACCGTGACGTTACACACCCCAGATATCCATCCGAAAAAAAGAAATAGTACATGCTATGTTTAACTTTGATCAATAATACTAGAGTTTGGATAAATTTGAAAACATTGTAAGTTAAATATATCACTCATATCTTATGAATGTACGGGATTTGTATCAGAGTCTCGTCTTGTCCTTATGGCACATCACGACACGCTGCACAGCGGCTCGTCGTGATATCGTAATGGGAACAAGACTCGACTCTGATAAGAATTCCGTACATACATGTATAATGATTTATTGATGACAGGGTAGAGTATCAGTCGGGGCATAAAATATCATTGCAGCCCTCAAATAGCCAACATTTAACGTTTGTTTATTTTTGACTATTTGTAGACCGAGATGACGAGAAGAATGACGATGATGTTAACAGAAGACGATGAGCGTCTATCTACCAAGTTGTAAAAAAACAACTGTCTGTTCTATGATTAAAGAAAACAGTAATCGGTCAGATCAAGTGCAGTTAAACCTTGATTCATCGCCACCATTTGTTCAGTCAAATTTTGGCGTTATAAAGGGGTTTTGGCGATAAATTTGGGGAGGCGGATAAAGAAAAACATAAACAAAATGGATTTTGGGACTTCAAAATAGTGTGGCAATAAGCGAGGTGGCAAAGTTATCGAGGGGCATTATAACGAGGTGTGTATAGGTAGACAACATTGACCTGTCCAGTTGGCCTTTGATTTAAATATTGATCACGAACCAGTGTTTTAATATATAAGGTATGTTATTCGTCTATATCATAGGTCATAGGGACATGTTATGTATTAACTGCGAATGCAAACACTATACCTATCTATTGAGTAAAACCAGCCTGAAACAAGGTCAAGCGGACAGGTCAATGTTTATTGGCCATACTTTGACTATCGAAAATAAAATAATATTTCTAAAATACTCATTTTATGGCACATGATAGATGATTATCGTTTATGGAATTTGTAGTTCGAACATAGGATAAGAAGAAGAAGATTCGTTACTGTATACCAACTTTTTCGCGTGTGATTAACTTTCGCGTGTTTTGCGAGGGCAAAATAATCGCAAAAGGTAATCGGAGCGAACTTTTTTTGAAAATGGTATTAGATGTACAAAATATATCGCAAAATTCAACAGATGCAAGATGTTTTTTTTTGGTAAGAGAATTGCGAAAAAGTTTTACATTATTATTATTATTTTTATTAAAAATGAACTTAATTGGTTAATTAAATATTAGCGATTTAGTTAACATATTAATTGTCATAAGCTGTGATTTAAGTTCATCAAACCCTTTTCCAACAACAAAACAACTAGATTTGCTTTTGTAATTCACCAATATGCTTATCAAAAGACGTTTATTTTATTTTATGATCAGCGATCCATTTTGCGTTTCTTTTTCAATTTAGTTTTTGTTTTTGCTGTTTCTTTTCCTGTACTTTCAGTGTTAATTACATGAGGCCTTTATTAGTATATTCTTTAAATCAAGTTTTTACACATAGAATTGAAATATTATTTTGGTATTTAAAAGTAAAATTTAAACTGATTTGTTTGTTTATTTCTTGTTAAATATAAATTTTTAAGGATTTTATTGTTTTTAAAATTTTGGTGAAAAGTATAAAGACTATATATTTTACAAGATAAAAATATTTTATCGAAAAAAACACGGCTTTAGTTTAATTTTGTTTTCATACAATTGAATATTGTGACGATGTTTAGTCTGTTACAATTTTACCCTTTTAAACAAGTATACTTACTTAGTATGGCCGGTACTTACACAAAACATGCATGTCTGGAGAAGTGTTTTCTTATACATTGAATTATATCATGAGCAACATTTAGAATGATAAAAGCCTTAATAAGATTAAACCATCATGGATGAAAGTTAAGAATAATGTGACCAAGTAGCAAGGTATATAAAACTTTAATTGTTTGAAAATAATTACTTGTTGCTAAACTTTAAAGTTGTTTTTAAATTGTTCCATGTACTAAGGTATTTCACCTTCAAACATTTCGAGAGCCAATCATGGTAATACCAACTGTATACCTGTTTTGCTGACGTGTTTCTTCACTAATTTTGTGACCTCATGCTTCGTTTCTCGATCAATGGTATTGACGTAATTTTCGGACGTAAAAAATTTAGAGGTTTGATGGGTCAAGTAATGCAAACTATAAAAAGTTTAATTTTTTAATCAATTATTCTGATATGTTAAAGAGGAGTTTGTTTACATTAAAATTACATTATTATGTGCAATAATATTTTTTGATAAAGTTTGTTTTTACATATTCACGCACAATAAATGTTATATTATGTCTTTTCAAAATGTGTATTATGATTTAAGAAAAATAAGTTCGAATACTAGAGCTTAAAATATGACTTTAACCACTCAGAAAAGCCAGTGCTCGCCCAAACTAGGGAGTTTTATCGTGAGTGGTTTCAATAGATTGTGTTCATCTTGTCTTGTATGACTTCTTTGTTACTGACTACTTCTGTTATGGCGTGTTTTAAGGCCGTCATCACAGTATGGGCTATAAATATGCAGAATTTATGCAGAACCTTGTTAAATCTGGAGAAAAACTGTCGCCAAATCATTCAACTCAACATACAGATATATAGATGACGTTCTGTCTCTTAACAATCCTAAATTTGGAGACTATGTAAATGTCATCTATCCTAGTGAGCTTGAAATAAAAGACACGACTGATTCCTCAAGTTCTGCTTCATATTTAGACTTATACCTGAAATATGACGCACAGGAAAGGCTACATTTGAAACTTTATGACAAACGTGATGACTTCAATTTTTCTATTGTCAACTTTCCTTTTTTATGCAGCAATATACCTGCGTCTCCTGCTTATGGTGTATTTGTTTCCCAATTAATACGCTATGGTAGAGCTTGTTCCCACTACGGGGACTTTGTACAACGAAGTAGGCTGCTTGCACATAAATTGTTGACTCAGGGATATTGCAAGCCTAGGCTTATCAAGGCCCTCAAAAAGTTTTATGGCCGTCATCACAGTATTGTTGATAAGTTTGATGTCTCTGTGTCCAGGATTGCCTTGGATATATTTGACGTCTCATAGTTCCATGTTCCTTTCACACAATTTTGATTACACACGTGGCGGGTGTAGCTAGCTAAACAGGAGGTGCTTACCCTTCCGGAGCACCCGGCCTCACTTCCCTGGTGGAAGTTCACGTGTCTAACCTAACTTGTCAGTTCCAAAGTTTTTACTTTGCTTCTGGATTGTGATTCGGAAATGGATAAGTATGTTTGTTTTTGATTGATATCTCTGTGTCTAGGATTGCCCTGGATATTTTTGACGCCCAATAGTACCATGTTTCTTTCACACAATTTTGATTACACACGTGGCGGATGTAGCTACCTAAACAGGAGTTGCTTACCCTTCTGCAGCACCCGGCCTCACTTCCCTGTTGTAAGTTCACGTGTTTAACCTAATTTGTCAGTTTCAAATTTTATTTTGTTTTTGGATTGTGATTCGGACGTGAATTAGTATGTTTGTTTTTGATTTTTGTTTACATATTTGTTCTCATTTGAAATAATAGACACTTGGGTGTATTGAAAAAGGCATTGCCATCGGCTAGATGGATTTTTCCGTCAAATTCGAGATGTTAAGTTATCTTGTTTATATAAGCTATAGTTTTACCACATCATATTAATTTTAAATTTAAAGGAAGCAATAGAAATATTTTAGTTTGTACATTTACGATAATATATTCTATTATTAAAATGAATTCAAATGATAATATGTTCGTATTTACCGACCCCATGTCTACATCACATTTCCAAAGGTATTTAAACTTAAACTTAAACACACGAACTTTAGAAAAGCTAAACTGGGTGCTCCATAAGGGTTAGCACTTCCTGTTTCTCTAGTTGCACTCGCCACGTGTGTCATCAAAATTTAGAATGAAATGAACTATGTTTTATGCATGTTTCATTAAATCCATTTATATTTTAGTAATATAACTCAAAGTTTAATTAAATGTGCCAGTTTTCAGCGTATTTTCTTTGTTTTTATATTGTAATTTGAACATAAAGTGGTAAGTCTGTTTCCCGTTCTTAAATTGCTAACCAAACATAATCAAATCGAATTATTTTCATAACACTATTCTAAACGTGAAGTATAAACTGTAAAATTGGCAAACTACGTTTAACACCCCAACTTCTACCATTGATCCCAGGTGCTCCTAAAGGGTAAGGACGTCTTATTTTTTAAAGTATAGTGTCAATACAATGTTTTGAATACACCCAAAAAGAATTGCGCGTCAACATAACAAACCACATTGGAATAAAAGATTAAGCAATTCTACCTTAAATCAATTCTTATTGAATATGATGTAGTTGGCAACAGCAAACGCGTCGAAAAAGGACAAAATACCAGTTTGTGGAGGAAACACTTGAACAATCAAAACGCATGAATAAGAACCCAAAATTTTGACAAGCACTGTATTTTAGAAACTAATTTAATACTATATTAAACAAACACTTTGCTAAACTTTGTTAAACACAAACATCCCTCTCCGATCCATGTTCAAGTCACAAATGGAAAGAAAAGTAAAATCTAATAAATTAAGTTAAACAGGGAAGTGATGCCGAGTGCTTCGAAAGTGTTACTTGTCCGAATTTTGACAATCACTAGATTGGAGTACCAATTCAACAATTACTTTTATTTTTCCAAAACGCCAAACACAAACGTGTCCATCCGATTCATGTTTATATCACAGTTGCAAAGAAAAGTTAAATCTAATAAATTAAGTTAAACAGGGAAGTGATGCCAAGTGCTTCGAAAGTGTAACGTGTCCGAATTTTGACAAGCACTAGATTGAAGTACCAATTCAACGATTACTTTTATTTTTCCAAAACGCCAAACACAAACGTGTCCATCCGATTCATGTTTAAATTACAATTGCAAAGAAAAGTAAAAAAAAAATCGAAAACTGGTAAATTAAGTTAAATAGGGAAGTGAGACCGAGAGTTCCGGAACAGTAAGCGCCTACTGTCTAGTAAGTAACACTCGTCACATTTGAAAAATGAGAATAAAAAGGAACATGTAACAAGAATGGAACAAAAATATATCAAGGGCAATTTTGTATGCAAAGACATCATATTTATCAACAATGTTGCGGGTCTTGATAAACCTACGCTTACAATATATAGACAAACAACATTGACCTGTCCGCTTGACCTTTCATAAGGAATATCCATACATTACTTAGGTAGTTTAAGGGTCGGCTTAACATAAGTTTAGTGGTCCGTTGTAAATATTGAAATCAAAGGTCAAGGGGACAGGTCAAAGTTTACCTATATGTTGATGAAGTAGAATAGTAATACATATATATTAAAATGTTGTTGGTTCATGCTTTGGTTTAGGCAAACAACTTTGACCTGTCCGTTTGACCTCCCATTAGGAAAATTCATATAGAAGAGTCCATTCTATTCATAGATTACAGTATTCACACTCAATAATGTGTACACAAGATAATTGTTTTTATTATGTATGCAAAATACACCCGTGTGATTCCTATATGTAAATGCATTCGTCTATGATGAATATTAAAATTAAAGGTCAAACAAACAGGTCAAAATTGTCTGCCTAGAAATAAAGATTATAAGTAAGGACTTAATTTGTGTCCTTTCCTTTTATCGTGAATTCCATTTCCGGTGCTTGAAAACCGTATGGATGACCGCCTGAATTATATAACACAAAAATTAGTAAAACTCACTTTATTATTTTCCACCAACAATTAACAATCACACGCATGCGCCGACACAGTTATACTGTTTATTCAGTTTAGAACCTCCAGTCCAGAAGAGTTCTCATTTCTGTCCTCTGCTGTATAATCACAAAAACGAAATATCACACAAAAGTTCATATGACAAAGTCAAAGTAATATGACAGACCCTCCATACTTTTATGAATTCGAATAGTATCGTCCATTTTGTATTCGGATTATACCATTTGTCTGTTAAGATAGAATAGTAAGAAGACGTAGTAGAAATTTTTTCCATTTTTGTAATTTTTGTAAACTGCATCAACGAATTTGTATTTTATTTATGTTTTCTATTGAATGAACACCACGCGAATCATTGAAACATTGACATTTCCTTTCCATAATAGCTACCTCTCGACGTTATTCGTCATCTGACGTCATTGGTCATCGGTTACCGACTTGACTATATCTTAAGAAGAGAGAGAAATAATTTTGAAACAGGAACAACACTATCACATTTCTCTTAAATGGCCATCCAAAGATTTTTTTTAATGTCTGTATAGAATTCACTGGCTTCTTTTTTGTAGTTTAACACTTAAAAGTTTCATATTTATTAAAGGTTTAATACTGATTTTCGTTTCCATGAACGCAGAGGGAGTTTTACTCCATAATTTGTATCGGTATAAACTATGGCATCATAGATGCATATTTCAGATGAAATGACCATCTAAATAATCCACGAAGTTCGTATACAACAATGATGATTTGGGTGATGCATAAATTAGTAAATATTGCCGCACGAACATAGGATCAGAAATGCAACGAAAGTCATTGTTACTGAATAAATTACGCTTGCATACCGGAACAGTACATATCACCAGTACAAAGCGCATGCGCCTTTCTAACTTCCTTTACAATATGATCTTGAATACAATGTGTCGGTGGTTTTGGTTCCTTGGAAATAACAGGGCCTTCAACTTCAACTGGAGCCGGTGCAGGAGTTACCTTTCCTGATTTCGCCATTCTTGCAGCTTTAGCATAATTAGGCAGGTATACTCTTAAACAGGTTAAACCTAAAAATAAAAAAAAAGCACCAAGATTAAAACATGTTATAACTTTTTGTCATAATTTATGATTCATGTCAGCCGAGCAAAATTTGAAGATGTATAATCAGTGGTCTCGCATATGTGCTTTGTATACGGGATTTACCGGCTGTCTTGCATTTCTATACATTTTGTTATACTTTTCAGATTTTCTATATAATAATAATAATAATAATAATATTGAACCGATTTGCCTTTAATCTGTTCTGTTATTACATTAAATATCTGGATTTACGTCATGTTATCATAGCTGACGCGCACAAACATATTTGAATTTCCATACCATAGCGATTTTTTTAAATTATGATATTGAATTTTGTTTTTGGAAAAATGAAAGTATCTGTTGTTTTGCACACTTGACATAACTCGCTTAGCAGTATGCAAAACGTCCGAAACTTTAATTTCCCATAACAAATAGCAAAATGAAAAGTATTTCATCAATGCCGTAAACATTCAGTCTACTGTCCGTTTACTCTGCTGGAGAGAAAGGAACAACGCTAATATTTCAAAGATTTGAATGAAACGGTTAAAAAGCAACTAATCATTTACTTACATGAGCCGAGTCGTTGCTAGCAATCCTAATTTCAATCTAATCCATGCATTATAACTCCTTAAATACACCAAAACGTATTTTGGTGGGTGTTTACAATGGTAAAAATTTTGACAAAATGGCGGTGTCTTTCGTGTGACGTCATGATGACGGAAGAATTAATTATTTACGTAGGTTCGCAAGGGGAACAATGAAGGATAGCTCAAAGATCGGGTTGAGTTTAAAAGTTTCAATTGCATGTCATTTTTTTCAAAAGTTTGAAAATGCAGAAAGGTAGTTCACTTTATTACTTTATTAAATCAATTTTGGTCACCCCAGTTACGCAAAAATCAATCCGTTCTTGAGCTGCACTAACCTACTCTTTCGTCATGACTACGTAACATAAAGAACCCCGCCATTTCGTAAAACAAATTACCATTGTAAACACCCACCCAGGTTATATTTTGTCGCATAAAATGATATATGAAGCAAGGGTGGGACCGAAACAGGAATTTTTAGTAACGACTCAGCTCATGTAAGTAAAATAATCATTGATTTGAACCCGTCATATTGAAATTCTTAAAATATTTTGCGATTTTGCGTTCTCCGCAATATGCTAAATAAATAGTAAGTCTTATCATTATGATCCTATTGGTATAGCCGGATAAACAAGGAAGCGTGAAAAACGACATCAACTCCCTTGTTGATGTTTACACGTTTAACTAAATGTACAAGTTTTCAAAGCTTTGCTCTGTTTAGGATTGTGATTTGGACATGGACTGGTACATTTGTATTTGAATTGCTGTTTAAGTCTCATTTTGCCAGGATTAATTTTTTGGGTCTTTCTACTAAAACTCTATAGATCTTAAGAACGAACAAATAACTTTTCCTCAACAGACAATATAAAAGTGATGTTGATCGGCCACATGAAATTAGTTTTCACACCCTGTCTGCTTCACTGTAACACTTCTCAAAAAAATATGAGCAGAAAGAACTGACTAACAGCGCGAATAAAAAACAAACAAACTAGTTCATGTTAAAATTAAAATCCCAAAATAGCAAGGTAAAACTTTGAAATATGTTGAAGTAAGTGAAATACGTGACTAGCAAAATTCGTAAGCAGCGAGGCGGGGTGCTCCGGAGATGTAAAAGCCTCCCGTTTACCTAATTACAAATGGCGCATTGAAATCTATGGGACGTCAAATATATCAAGGTCAATCCTGAATACAGAGACGCCATGTCTATCAATAACAATTCAATGACGTCCATAAAACTTTCTGGATACCAAGGCCCCATCATATAAGAACCCTTAACACTTTTAGGAAATAATGCATTCAACAGTATCACAATTTCAATGTTTCAAGTGAGACTTGCAGACCAAATTGTCAAGTAAAGCAATTCCGTTGAAATATTATATTGCATACTACACAATTTAATGGTGTCAATTTAACAGCATTTTTAGACAACCGTTTAAGAATACAATTTCTCAGTAGTGCTTGGACAAGAATTTTCAAACCAACATTTTTGAGTTGTTGAAAAAATACCCCAAAGAAACAAAATATCTACAACCAAATTTAGCTTGGGAAATACATGTACTTTGCATGAGGGAAGATACCTAAATTTTAGAGGACTTTCAGAAATTATGAGAAATCACAAATTTGGTTGGAAGTAAATAAAATCGTGAAATCGCGATAAAATACCGCGAGAAAACACGAGATGCCACGCATTAGTCACCATACTGCACTTGAGAAATGCATAATTTCTACACGATCAAATAAACTGTTAAACAAACGACTTTGTATTTTCTTAAAATGATACATAGACATTTGTGGTATGATTTAAATACATGAATATATGTTTTATTATAAATACAGTACAGTCCTGTCAAAAGTTTAACACTTAGCTAACGAAAAGGAGTCAAAGCTCATCTACCATGTGGCCAAAAAATGGATACCTATTGACTTAAAAAGCTGCCGAGGGATTGAAAGTAGCTGCCGAACACCTGCCAAGATAAGGCAAATGATGTAACGAGATGGTCTGTTGATTGGTAAGCTAAGTGTTAAACTTTCGGCAGGTCCGTACTGTAGTGCAAAATGAATAATTCAGGGCTTAAGAAGTTTAATCTCAAGAACATAAGACACCATACACCTGATGGTAGTTAGATCTTCATTGTCTTGTAATATACAGTACAGACCTGTCGAAAGTTAACACTGAAGTAAGGAAAAGGTGTTGATCTTTGCTATTGTTTGGCTAACTAATGACAAAAATGCTGCCGAAAGATGAATAAAGCTCTACCGACGAAAAGATGTCGGTAATAGCTTACTTTAACACGAAACTGAGATGAACTTCTAATTTGGCATTATTCGTTGGCTTAGCGTTAAACTCTCGACAGGTCTGTACCGTATACAACAGAATTGATTGACTTGGAAATTATTCCTGAAAACCAGTTTTTATTTAGCTCACAGGCCAAAGGGGTAAAAAATACACTTGTAGAGACAAGTTGTAGTTGCCAAACATTTGACCTAAACTTTTCCTCCTATGGCAAATACGTGCAGTTTGGGGTCCATACTGTGTCACGCCTGCTCTGACAAGGGGTTCTAAGGTGTCGCCCCCAAGACCCTATGACGGTGTGTGACGCTGATTCGGTGTCTGAATTCCTAGTAAAGAGTTAAATTAGGTTATGTGCGACTGAATAAAAGTTATTTATAAACTAAACTTCTACCATTAAAAGAATACGCTCACGATATCTAAAAGGCTAACGAGTGTAAAGTATACAATGTCGAGTTGACATACTTACAGGTTGAAATTTGCTCTGCCATGAGGAGCACTTACTTTGAATGATACGCCCCTCGCAACTGCGAAAGGATGTTCTGTAAATGGCTACGCACGTGCCTAAATCTGCCCTACAAATTGGCATTAAAGGAAATATGCATCACATTCAACTGGCCTCGCTCACATCCGTCCATACACGCGCCCAAATTTGAATTTTCTTTAGTTCTCTAAAAAGAGAATACAGTCGGACAAGCCATGTGCAACTATCTGGACTAGAAAGTGATTTTGTTTAATTATCTCTTTCTTTCAGATTTTTAACCAAAATCAAAATCTTTGCATACCTTTATTATGCGTTCAAAGAGAAAAAAATAGGACAAGTCATGTTCCCATAACCGGACGGACGGACAGTGGTAATTTAATATACCCTTGATTGTTTTGAAAAAGGAATTTTGCCTGACAATTAATATAGCAGAGACATGTACCGTTATCGTTACGAAGATAATTTATATGATTTACATTAGAATGGAGATAACTTTTGCATTGAAAGAGTTCCGACGGTAAAACGCGACTTCAATTTGCGACAGTAAAATCAACGTTTCACGGTCGGAACTCTTCAAATGTTATCTCCTAATTTTACTTTTCTGAACGACATAGATAATAAACATTAGCTTTTGGCAGGTAAAAATATCAAAGGACGTTCGTGTGAGGTACTAACTAAAAATAAAAACCACGCAATCTTAAATGGATACAGACTTTTTAATAATTAAAACGAAATATTCAACACATTACAAATATACATGAACATTAATATTATAATTACAAATGACAAATTATTATGATTTCATTCCATTATATGAACTTACATTGTCAAAATATTACTAACGCGCCAAAAAGATACAGTGAATGCGCTATCGAAAGGCAACTATTCGCAAGCCATACACGAGTATATGACAATCCTGAAAGACTGCACAGAGTTATCGAAAGTTTAACACTAAGCCTATCCCGCGCGCACCTCCCCGATAGTTATATTTCGTCAGGATTTTGGCTGCTGCTATCTATCTCTAGACATTTTTTTCTGTCACTAGTTAATCAGGCAGCCGAACTTCGTTTCCTTCCGTTCGCTCTATGTTACATGATTCACTTCATCACACTTACATCTCTAGCTTGTTTTTGGATCTGAACAATACACCTACACATGCCGTGCTCAAATGACTGAAGAATAAAGCTTATCTCTGCCCCTAGGTACGTATATATCGACAGTTTATCGTTCACTACATGTACCTATCCGCATCTCGACCTTTCGCCAGCCAGGCTTTGGCTTCTTTTCTTTAGCTTAGTGTTAAATTTTCGACAAGTCTCTTCTGTATATAACTTAAAATGCCCAAGTGTACCTATAACCCTTGATCAACTATCTTACACTTACCAAGACGCAAGATGAAATGTAAAAAAGCAAATAATTTATTCTTTGACTGATCAAAGTTTGTTAAGTCTCGTCATGTGACGTGCTGCGTGAGTTTGCGATTTCCGGTTTACACGGAAACCGTGCCAATTGAAGTCACTAAAGAATGGAACATTTTTAGAAACAGGCAGTGACGTTTGTTCTTTGGCGTCAATTTTTATATCCAGGTATAAATATCCGAGGCTTTTGACGAGACTTTCAGACCCTATTACAACTGATACATTATTTAACCACAATTTTGCGTATGCAGATTTAAGTAAATACTGGCCATTTTGAAAATTTTAATCTGACGCAATATTGACCACGCCCAATTGTCAAAATGGTGTTTAATGATTTGCAACGAACCCCATTTTGAATATTTGAATCTCGCTAATGTTAGCAAAGTCCGATTACACCCAGTCGTGAAAGTGGTGTTTAATGATTTGCACTGTACACCTTTTTGGATATTCTAATCTGAATAGAAGTTGCAATGAGCACATCCAGCGGTGAAAATGGTGTTTAAAATTATTTACATTGCGCCCTTTAGTATATTTTATTAATTCATTTATAAACGTTCACTAGAAAACTCTATCTAAGTTTACATCATTTGCGTTGTTGTAAGAACAACGCACGTTCCATGGTATATTCTCTCAAACTTAGAATACAAATATTATATTTGACAATACAAATATGCATGTGTAAACTCATACACGACTTTTCTTAAACTAGTTGTTCTAACATTGAAAAATTCGAAAAAATAAAATCATTTTCTAACTTCAAACAAAATTATTATATTTGAAAATCCACACATACATGTCGTGTAGAACCTTGCACAACTTTTCTGTTAAAATAGCTGTTCTTACATTAAAAATTCGAAATAAATAACTCTCTACTGTGAAATACAAATATTGTACATATGCAAGTGTAGACTTGTAGACAATAATTCTAAAAATAGCTGTTGCACAATAAAAACTTCGGAAAAATCACCCTTTAATAAGAAATACAAATATTGTATTTGACTCGCGCACAACTTTTCTGAGGATGGTTGTTTATTATTTTTCGACTTTTAAAATTTAAACGGAATCGCCAACGATTTTGTCCCATTGTTGCTCCTGAAATCAGAGAAACGAAACTGTTAAAGTTTCCAGAAGAACGAACATCCTATTCTCTCGAAAAATATTTACATGTAGGTCAAAGCCGACAAATGTGTTTAAATTAATTGAAAAAGTTCGAAAATGCGGACATAAAAGTTAAAGTACATGCATTAAATTCAGTCTATGTGCTTATATAATAATAAATTATAAACCCTTTACAAAAAACGTGCGTGGTGTCGCCATGTTTAGTTTTTAAGAAGATAGATGTTGTGAAATGACACTTCTTAATTGGCAATAAATAATACCAATGCCACACAGGGCACCTGTCTTCAGGAAGGTTCCATTGTTGTAAGGTAGGCATTAAGTCCTTTAAGTCAATTATGTCTCTTTAGATGACACGCCCCCTTTCCGACCATCATTCATGGTTAATTATCTTTAACAAAATTGATTGACATTTAAACAAAAAACGAATTTATAAACATTCACATTTCTTCCCATAAATAAATCCCTATTCCACTTTGGCACAGAGGTATGAAGACAGGACTCGATACGATTTAATTTGTAGTCAAACGTCACACGTCCATTTTAAAATGGCCACCGGAACTTCTTATCCTTCTCCTGGAATTCCAGCACAAAATGGATCCATAGTGCACCATCGAACGGCTTGAACCTCTGCATGAAAATCGATTTCTCTAACACATTGAGTCCTTGGCTTATTTGGATGACCTCCTTCCGGTGGTTCCCCGCCACCCATTAATTGTTTTCCTGTTTTGTAGTCTGGTGGATAGCGCCGGAAGCATTTCATGCCTACAAGTCAAAAAAATGTTAAATTAAAAAACAGAAAAGCAACAATGTGACAATGATTTACTACACAACTGCTTCGTTTGGTTCGTTTAATGCTAACTGTCGACAAAGGCAACTATGCATCAATAATGATTTAGATCGAAGCCCAATTTTCGCGCAGTGACTGATTCTTAAAAGCAGGCAAATGCAAGATTCGTTAGGATGTGTTACTTAAGCACGTGTTTACGATACTAAGTGATTGTCGCTTATATCTACGATTTAATCCACTGGATATTAAAGTATTCAGTAAAATATTTTGTAGATAGCGACGATTTCCCACTTAGTAACCAAATTGCCTGAGCTGGGTTATCTTTAAAACTGCGCATGTGCCAGCAGTTCAAATGCACGCGTGAAACTGCACATGTGAAAGCAGCTCAAATGCACGCGCAATGTAAAATAGCAGCAGCAGCACACAATATTTGTGATTACAATGCATAAAGAGTATAAACTGCATGCAGAATACTACAAGCCACTAAAGCAGCTTTATTTTATATTGATAATAATGTTTTTTTCTACAAAGTTAAAATGCATGCAAAAACACTGCATCACAAAGACACACCGTCATTATTTGTACAAGTACGGGTTATATATATATATATATACTGTATAAGAACAAACATAGGCGAGGAAGATATATTTTCACGGTGACACTTGTACCGCAAATATATCTTCTCAGCGAAAATTATTTATTTTCCTTGGTTAACTTTCTCCGTGGGAATTTCTTACCGTTAAAAAGTTTAGAAGACCAAATCGCGAAAATTTTCTAGGGCTAATAATTCTTCTTATACAGTATATAGTTATCATAGAAAATGCAATAATACGTAGGAAATCAATTTGGAAACCCCATTAGTACTGTTAAGAGAATGAGAGAATTAAAAAATAAAATCAAAATTTTAAAACCAGAATTACATCTGAAAAACATCAATACGGAATCATTTGCATTTCACTACAAAGACCCAATATGAATTCTATATCCATTACATGGTTCATACAAGACAAGATGACACCATCCAAGACATTTAAAGCAGTGTAATTTCGCATGATAAACAGTGATGGCACGGTGTGTCTTTGTGATGCAAATTGTTACAAAGTTTCATGCTTCTAAAATATATGCAAAAGCGTATTAGTGATAGTTAATGCAATCGTTGATGGCTTTTGTTCTGTTTATTTCACTGTGACCTTGACCCTAGCTTGAATTCTTTATTTTTTTTAAAAATCTCATCTACATAAAATACTCTAAAGATTCTGTTATCAAGTTAAAAATTATTTCTATCGAGGATTTTTAAAATCTGTAATTAAAACTAATTTTAAAACAAACTATCCTCACCTTTAAAATCTTTTGTTGAACTTTAACCCGGCATTCCGTCCGTATCACTTCCGGAAATCGTGTCGAAAATATGTCGGAACTTCCACGGTAGGTAATTACGAGAGAAATAAACAGAAGAACTATTTACCTGTCCTGATGGCTGAGCTGAGCAAAAAAGCATCACATGCATAAGTGGTCCACAGACAACAACAAGCAACAACATATACAGGAAACAAATATTGGCAGCTGGTACAAAAAGCAATTGTAATTAACATTGAAAATTCAAGTTACATTTAATTTAAAACAACATAGAAAAACGCACAGTCCACATATAAACAGCATCCTTAAATTGAAGGAGATTAATTGAAAAAAAATGAGAGTTCAAAAGAACAATCTTGAATTTTAATTGTCTTGATTGATGAATATGTGCGTGTGTTTGATTTTTGTATGTGTTCATGCATATACACTTAATTGAAAAATGAGTTCAAAAGAGCATTCTTGAATTTTAATTTTCTGAGCAAATCTATTGATGAATATGTGTGTATATTAATTTTGTGTATGTGTCCATGCATATGTGTTAATAGTGGTATTACTTGAAGAGAGTATAATATAATATGATATAATATAATATACATTTTGTATAATATATAAAATTTATAATATATAATATTATATGTTTGACTATATATTGACTAACAAACCGCGCGCTCACGACAGTCACACAACTTAGATGCCGCTGTCGATATATGTGTATATATAAACTGTTAGTGACTTGTTCTCCAGATAAAATAGTCAGTCGATTTTTTCTTTTTTGAAAATATTTTGGACTTGAAGTACAGGCCTTTCCAAAGTTTAAAACTCAGGTGATGATCAGTGTCGACAGGCAGCACATACCAAAGAGTTCAGTTGAGTAATGGTGTTAAACGTCCAAGTCAAGAATATTTCACTTATATCGAGACGTCGCCAGCTATAAGCGAAGGTGCAGAAAATTTGCCTTTGTGTTGTGCTGATGCCATTATACAGCAGGGTTCTTTAGCGTGCCAAGCCACCGTGACACGGGACCTCGTTTTTTTTAATATAAGTTCCCATCCTAAAGAACTGTGAATTTCATTTCGTAATTCCGAATGCTTGACGAAAGAACAGTCACTACCCATTTTCAAGTCTTGGTTTTTAAAAAAACATTCACTGACCATTGTAGCTGGAGAATAAGTAGAAAGGTTGGAAATGCATGCATATAAATACCACCAAAATCCTACAAGCGCGAACAAAGCGGTCTAGAATTTTTAGTGACAGAGGTCAGCATTTTTCTCAACTCTACATGCCAACTTTATAACAACTTGGGTAGTAGCAATGAACGACAACTCTAAAACGGCAACGGTAAAGCATCCATTTAGAAATCGGCTTCAGAGAACAAATATGTTTTTTTTCAAGAGTTTTAGACCGGGAAAAAATAAACTTCGCATTCCTATAGTGTCTTATAAATCTTATACTTGACTTATGCTCCAAAACAGGTATGCTGGCATGAATATGATCAAAGACAAACATACTAATCAAAGTGATGTATATATGTTTCAAGTTAAAAACATATTTCTTTTATGTTTTCCTCTGTAATTATTTTAGGTTTTTAGTTAAATTTTCAAATATCCAAAGTTTTAATTTTTTTCTTGGATTTTAAATTGTTAATGTAGTTTTATTATGGTAAGGAAAATATTCTTCTAGCACAACATTGAACGTAGCAAGGACGAAAAGCATATCGCAGCCATGGTGGAAATTCGCACTCTTTGCATATAGCACAATAACGCAGCAATGATTAAATTGATTATTGCATCCATAATTATAATGAAACATAGCACAGCAATACATTGAACGCAACAAAGAGGAAATTATCATCGCAGCCATGATTATAATGGGAAATCGCACTTTGTCTATAGCACAAAAATATATTAAACGCAGCTATGAGAATTACATATTGCAACCATAATTAAATTAGAAAGCAGCACACTAATACAATGAAGAAATAAAAAGGAAATGAACATCGCATCCATGATTGAAATGGAAACACAACACAACAATACAATGAACGCAACATGGACGAAATGTATATGTTAGCAATATCATTGCATATTATTGCATATTGCACTTTTCTAAAGCACAACAATGGACGCAGCAAGGACGAAATGTATACCGTAAACAAAATTATAATGAAAAATAGCACAATATAATACACGCAACATGGACGAAATGCATTTAGCAGTAATAATATTGCATATTTCACTTTTCCTATGCACAACAGAACATTGGACGCAGCAAGGACGAATTACTTATCGCGACCAAAATTATAATGAAAAAAAGACACAACAATACAGTTAACGCAACATGAACGAAATGCATATCGCGGCAATATTATTGCAATTCGCACCTTTTCCTAAAGCACATTGAACGCAGTAAGGACGAAATGCATATCGCAGCAATAATTTAAGTGGAAAACAACACAACTATACATTGAACGCAACATGGACAATATGCATATCGCAGCCGTAAATATAATGCAAATCGCACATTTTTCTATAGCACAACATTACATTGAACGCAATAAGAACGAAATGCGTATACCAGCCATAATGCTTTTGGAAAACCGCCTTTTTCTATATGCAAGTGCTAAAAATTATCAGAACAAATGCGCGCAGTTCTTCGTGGTCGTATTGCGTGCGCAAAGCTACCTGTAAAAAAGCACGTAGTCTAAAATGGCTGTCACCTGTAAAAGTAGCATGTGGTGTAAAATGGCCTCTCGATGTCTCTAATCCAGGTGTAATGCACTGTTTAAGCGTGCATTTCAAGCAAATGAATCAATCCATACCCAATTATCTATTTCAGCCATTGAATAATTCACCTTAGTATGGGGACAAAAAAAATAAGATTGCCGGAACCCTTGAATCCACCTTGTGATCTCAAGTGCTAATGTATAGCGTATTGGTTTCTGAAGCATTTAATCGAACAGTGATGTATTGGTAATGTAGGGGGGTCATTTCACTTAAATCGAGACGGACATTTTTGTAATTTGGAGGGTAACCTGGATATCTGGAAAAACCAAATATCTTCGGCGAGCGAACCGTAGCAATTAGGTCGAGTAGACAGTTTTGTAATTTTGATGGAAACATGGGTATTCGGAATTTCTATGGCAAGCGAATTGTAAGCAATGTAGCTAGATGTACCTTGCTCAATTGGCGTCAAAGTAATCATTCGTTTTTCTGAAATAAGATATTTTGGATTTTTGGACATAAAAGTTTGGTGTCAGAGTCACCATTCTCAAAATCGCCATTCTCTTTTTCATTTATGCAATTGGTGCAGAAATATTTTACTCACCTTTTTTGCATGCACAATGCATATCGCAACTTTTTCCTAAACCGGGACTATATTTTTTACATTCTCCTTTTCCTGAAACAAAAATAATTATTTAATTAATAATATAATAAATTAATTATCTTATATTTATGATTTGATTAATTAATTTTTTAATAATGATAATTAAGTTATTTTTTTTAAATATTAATAATTAAATTAATTGTTTTGTATTAATAATTCAATCAATTAATTATTTTACATTAATAATTTTACTTAATGAAATATTTTGTTTAATAAAAAAATTGAAAAATGAAATTTAGGAAATTAGAAAAAAAAGTTATCAAGTAAGTTGAAGAACTCTCAGCCACTCAGATCCTAGGGGTACTAGGAGTGTCACCATTAGATCATAGCAGCATTCTATCTGACATAATGAAGTATAGTAATGGCGTTTAACGCCCCAGCAAGGATTCCTTTATTTATATCAAAACGGTCAATGGATGGTGGAGCAAACCGGTCAAACCACCGATCTTGGGTTGGCGAACTGACTCGTTAGGATATACCGAATGGGATTCGAAACTTAGCGGTGATATAAAAAACACAAAAGCCAAACATTGTAACATTTGAGCCTATTTACCTGTTTTCAGAGTTTTTAACTTGCTTGTGTGTGATTTTGATTTAAACATTGAGCGTTAATATGTTTGTGTTTAAAAGTTATGGCATGATGGGAACTAACTGTCGGTTATGGCAGAAGTGGAACCAGCACCGCATTTTTTTTAAAATAATACAAAATTTTATTACATACCTTTATTTTCCATTTTTCCTCCAGGTCCATAAAGTTCTAATTCTCTTACAACACCACTAACAGTATCCAAACAACATAATCCGGGTCCTTCACAATCCATAGTAGTAGTACAAGGCGTTGCTGGCGTCTTGGGAGCCGCTGTGGTTGCTGGAGCCGGTGCTGCAGTTGCCGCTGGGGCAGCTGTAGTAGGTGCAGCAGCAGGAGCGGCATGAGGTTGTGCAGGGTATCCCGGTGGGGCTTGTCCTGGGTAAGGTGGATACCATGGATTTGGTGCTCCCCATGGTTGCGGTGCTCTCCAGGCACCAGGTTGGGCTCCCCATGGATTTTGTGGATTTGCTTGTTGTGGCCAAGCGCCTTGTGGAGCTGCGGGTTGTGGCCATGCACCCTGTGTTGCTGCGCTAGGTGCTTGGGGTGGCCAAGCCGGTGCTGCTCCTGCTGCCTGTGGGTATGGTGCGGCTGGTGTCGGTGCAACTGGTGGAACCTGAGCAGATGCAGGTTGGACCCACGTCGCCGGTTGCTGTTGTGGCATAGCTGGTGGTTGTGCTTGATTAGGTTGCTGAGGAAACATTGGTTGTTGCCATTGACCTGGTGGTGTAGGTTGTGTCCCTGGAACAGCTGGTGGTTGTTGGGCGGCGCCTTGTCCTGGCCATGTCGGTGGCGTTTGTTGCCCTCCCCATTGTTGTTGAGCGTTTGGCTGTGGCCATGTTGTTTGTTGCCCCTGTCCTTGCCACATCGGTTGCTGGGGTTGAGTCTGAGTCTGGCCTGCTGGCCATTGTGCTTGTGGTTGTGCTTGTCCTTGACCCTGCCCTTGCCATGCTTGTTGTGGTCCTTGTTGGCCTTGACTTGGATCCCAAGGTTGTTGGTTTTGTCCCGGATTTTGCCATCCTTGCGGTCCCTGTTGGCCTCCCATCCCTTGTGGACCTTGCATTCCCTGTTGGCCTCCCATCCCTTGTGGGCCTTGCATCCCTTGTGGACCTTGCATATTTTGCATTCCTTGTGGGCCCTGCATTCCTTGCATACCATTTGGTCCCTGTATTCCATTTGGTCCTTGCATTCCATTTGGTCCCTGCATTCCATTTGGTCCTTGCATTCCATTTGGTCCCTGCATCCCATTTGGTCCTTGCATTCCATTTGGTCCCTGCATTCCATTTGGTCCTTGCATTCCATTTGGTCCCTGCATCCCATTTGGTCCTTGCATTCCATTTGGTCCCTGCATCCCATTTGGTCCCTGCATTCCATTCTGTCCCTGCATTCCATTCGGTGCCTGCATTCCATTCGGTCCCTGCATTCCATTTGGTCCCTGCATTCCATTCGGACCCTGCATTCCATTCGGACCCTGCATTCCATTCGGTCCCTGCATTCCATTTGGTCCCTGCATTCCATTTGGTCCCTGCATTCCTTGAGGACCTTGCATACCTTGACTTGCATCGCCCCACTGTTGCTGTGGTGACATACTTCCTTGTCCTGGGGCGTCTTGCCACCCCTGTGGCTGTTGCTGAGGTTGTTGTTGCCCGCCTTGCCAACCATTTTGAGTTTGCTGTTGTGATTGTCCCCAGTCTTGTGATGGCGAACCGAATTGGCCGTTTTGTTGAAAGTTTCCACCTCCTCCATTGTTCATCTGTGAATTCGGGGGTTGGAAATTATTATTTTGATTTTGTTGAGATGACCGTGTTGTGGGGTTGTGATCATACTGGAAGTAAGAGGCTGTCGTTGGTTTTGGTTGGTTAGGTCCTTGGCCGAACTTTGGTTGTTGTTGATTAGGTGATTGCCAAGGTTGTGTATCGTATGACGGTCCTTGTCCTCCTTGACCTTGACCTCCCTGACCATTCATCTGAGTTTGCCAACTTTGAGCATCTGGAGATCCGCCTGTTTGGAAATTCAAGTCAGTCTGTGTATTTTTCTGCATCCATCCTACTTGGCCTTGTGATTGCTGTTGTGGACCAGACGACCAGTCTGGTTGGTTTGCCCCTGAGTTCCAGGGGTTGGTTGTGGGATCAAACTTCTGAGGATTCCCTGCTGACTGTATATCCGGATTTTGCTGTAAAATAAATCAAACAAAGAAAGATTGAAATAAGCTTGTAATAACAAAGATTAGTGTGATTTAACATATACAGTGAAACTTGTCTATAAAGGCCACCCAAGGGGACCAGCAAAAGTGGCCTTTATGAGCAGGTGTCCCTTTATATACAGGTTCAAATAATATAAATAAATAACAATTGGGATATAATTTTACTGGCCTTTATAAGCAGGTGGTCCTAGTATGTACTGAACATACGTTTTAATTTTAGCGTGTATGAATTTTAGTGCAAATTATAATTTGGATAAATTCAATGTACTAAAATTAGCGTGAATGCCGTGGATAACCTTCTGTACCATTATCGTATTCAATTTGACACTGGATTATTTAGTACTACTGCAGCTGGTCCCAATTCACAATCATTCCTTAACTTAAAGATTTTTCTTAATCTCAATTTAGCAGATTTGAAATCTTAGTTTTTGTTAATGAAATTGAAGATGTCATTTAGAAATTTCATCAAGCTTATGATTATTTTAATTCCTTAAAGAACTTACCAAAATTAAGTAAAACCTTAGTTTAGTAATGGTTGTGACATTGGGGCCTGTTTTATAGCGACAATCGCTAAAATTAATCGGACCTCTTTATAAAGACCACCATCTTTAAATGTCACTGATATTTTATCCAAATTGCTTAATATTCATATTTTTATCCTGTATATAAGAACCACCTGCTCAAAAAGACCACTTTTACTGACTTCCTTGGGTGGCTTTTATAGACAGATTTCACTGTTCATCGCAAAAGTTAGAACCTTTACTGCATAAGTTGTCTGGCGTACGTGTGTGTCATAATCCGAATCTCATTACCTTGTCTAAAACTCTTGTTGATTCGACCAATCTTTGTTAATTGACAAAATTATTCAGAAGGATGTAATCTAGTAATGTACGACCGCTTAGTAGGGCCAAAATTTGCTAAATTGTTTGAACCAATTAGATAAATCGTTCGAATAAATTAGATAATCGTTCGAATTAATAAGTATTCAATTATGCTCTTATAAACCGTCGTAGTAATGTAACCCAATTCCTCAAAGTTATTAGTACAAACCTGCAGTTAGTTTTATTATTAAAAAAATCAGTTAATAATCAATAACAACAAGAGTGTGTTATGCGAATGTCATATACCATTTTTTGAATTTAATCATAAAATACATTCAAAAAATGATATATGACATTATACCATTTTTTGAATGTATTTTATGATTAAATTAAAAAAATGGTATATGACACGAACATTACATGCCCCATGAATGCTCATCTAAGCTATTTTATTTTGACAATTTGAACAATTTTTAATTTCTGTACATATTTGTTACATTAAAGGGATTGTTTTGTAAATATTCGCTTGCTAAGGTTGATTATATGTAAACAAGACTATATTAATATTGTAAATACTGCAATTTTACTTCTCTTCATTAAATTAATGTATCTTAGCTGCTTAAAAAACGCGGGAAAAGCTATTTTATGAATTTTAATGACCCCTCTGCTACCAAGGAACCACCTTTACCTAGTGGTATATGACGCCCGCGTTTACGGATCGCAATAGCACCTCTCACCACCTGGGTTCGAACACCACTAGCACCACAAAATAATAATTAAACACATATGTAGTGTTGTGTTCTATATCCGCATTTGTCACCCTTCAACGAAATTTCTCGCATAGCGATTGGCCAATTTGACAGGGTACATAGAACTTTGTCACCCTTCAAAGACATTTCTCGCATAGCGATTGGCTAACTTGACAGGGTACATAGAACTTTGTCACCCTTCAAAGAAATTTCTCGCATAGCGATTGGTTAACTTGTTCGGAAATATGCCGGGGTACATAAACGCACGCGACGTTTAGCGGTAAAAGGAAAGTAACTCGTACATTGCGGATGTCTAGTTACGCTAAACAAACATGGGGACAATGTACGCAAGTCACATAAAATACAAAATGGAAGTTAAAAAGATCCAACTGGTAACGCTTTGAAGGGTAACAAAAATGTTATACAGGGTTTTGGCAGGTTACACGGCCCCATGTGCCCCGTCAAAGATTTATGTGCCCTGAGCCGCCAAAACGATATACATCATGCACTCGGATACTGTCAATGTCATAATATGGATATTATTAGTGGTGAAAATAAGCCAAACATTACTACCTTTTCAACATTTTCAATTGTGATATATACAAAAATGTTGAAAAAATTATAGTCAATAAGCAATATTTCTATCTCAGCATTACTCTATATGAACATATTGTCTACGACTGACGTTAATTTTCAATGAACTGTTAGAATGTAAATAGTTCCGTCATGGCGTATGAAACGTAATAATGCGCAAACTCCACAAATAGTTCCAATGCGACGTCTTTCGTTTAATCTGGTATTCATTAAAAATAACTATTCGCGAAAAAACCACTTGCATGATTGTAAAGATAAGGAATGATGTTTGTGTTTTATTTGTTCATCAAGGTTCGATTTGTGTGATTTAGCCCAGCCTGATTTAACAGTTCATACTTTGATGAACGATTAAAACACAAACGTCATTCCCTAATTGACCTATCAACTTGACTTGAGTTGAGTAGAGTAATGGTGTTTAACATCCCAGTCAACACTAACTTTCAAGTCGTGGGTCAGGCCCGGCCGGGGTTTGAACCCACAACCTCCCAATTACGGAGCAAGCACTCTACCAACTGAGCTACCGCAGTGATTCCTGTCAATTTGACCTTTCATGCGTAATATTCATATAAGATGATCCATTAGCTACATGGGTACTAGAATTTGCAGTAAAGAGGAATGTTACAGTTTTGACAATAGTGTTTTCATTATGTAACGAAATAAATACTTGTGTGTTCTCTATAGCTAACTGTATAATTAAACTAGAACTGTCTCTTGATAGCCAAATAACTAGTTTGCAAAGGGGGAGTATAACTAAAGGTCAAGTGGACAGGTCAATGTTGTTTGCCTATACCCAAACGTTACAGTACACGTCACAGACTAATCACTACTTCGGTATATTATGAACACTATTTTTACCTACCCAGATATCAGCTTTTTTTAAGAATGATCTTTGCGATTCTTGTGTCAATGAATTAGCAGACGACGTTTTAAGATCCGGTGCAATGGCTGTGTTTGCAGCTTGTTTTAATGCGGACACAGGTGGATCAGTTGCTAATTTATTTATACTGGATGTAGAAGATTTGCCAGCACTGAATTTAGTTGATAAACTTTTCATTTGTTTTTTTAACGAAAATACATAATTCTTTTTATTTCCACCGTTTATACTCAGTTTTGGTTGCTACAAATAGAAAGAAAAATCAACTAGATTTTAATTAATTAAAAAAATAATTCTACAAAAATGAATAAAAAAATTCTAAATTCTACAAAATTGAATGAATAAATTTCTATCTAAATTTATGCATATGCTATAATTTTGTCAAGCGCACGCGCGTCTAATTAAAGGACGGACTGAAAACATAAAAGGGCTCTACCTAGTGTTTTCACAGACATAGGTGATTGGGATAATAAATAAATAAATAAATAAATAATATAAATAATATTTTAAATGACAAAAAATATAAATTAGATAGATAAAAAAGAAGTGAAGAAATAATTGGATACTTGTTTACTTGTAAACACGTTGGTTGCGTTGCTTGCATAACAGAAAAAAGAAAACGCGCGCGCGCTCCCCCCTCCCCTCCCTCTCTCTTTAGTGATGTCTATTAGCTTATGACGTGTAAGTAACTATGACAAGATTTATTGTTATTTGTTGATTTTCTGTTTTTATCTTGTCATTCTGTCGTTGAGTGACAGTTTACTTATTTGCATTATTATGTTTATGAAAAGTCTCTCTCTCTCTCTCTCTCTCTCTCTCTCTGATGTTTTGTAATCAAGAATGCCCTATCTCTCATATTTTGCAAATAGGATAAATAATAATAATAATAATAATAATAATAATAATAATAATAAGTTATTTTATTATAGTGTCACACATTAATACACATTTAATATGTACATACATAAAGATGGAAACATTTTCTCACTAAAAGTATTAATGCCCAGCCATTACTGACTTATAAGACACTTTCATTATTTAATACATATTAAAACAATTAATTATGCTATAGTTAAAAATGGCATTAAATGTACAGTACATTTAAAAAGGTATACATTTTGTAAAAAGCATCACAGTTCAGCATTAAAAAGCTGTTGTCTTTAAAAAGTACTGAAATACAGATACTACATAATAAAATTTCCTCGCATTTTGTACATAGCCTAATAGGAGTACTCTCTCCCTCTCTCTCATATTTTTTAAATGTTCTTTCTCTCTCATTTTAACAATATATACAGTTTAAAAATTTATGTAAATATTAACATGATTTAATGCTGAAATATACATGAAGTATACATATAACAGTTCATTTTAGAATTATATACTGTAACAATAAAGGCAGATATAACGAGGTGTATACTCCCCTCATCTCTCTTTCTCTCTCTCGGATGATAATTTGCAATCAGTTTTTAATTACAGTAAACGAGAGCAATTAAATGAAATATATGTTTCTTCTTCTTTTTTTATAATTTGCAATAAGGTTCTACGGTATATTTGGACGATTAAATGAAGTACATGTCTATACTCTCTCTCTCTCTCTCTCATAATTTGCAATCAGTTGTTTTACGGTAAATATAGTCAATTAAATGAAGTACATGTCTATATCCTCTCTCTCTCTGTCTCTCTCTCTCTCTCTCTCTCTCATAATTTGCAATCAATTGTTTTACGGTAAATATAGTCAATTAAATGAAGTATATGTTTTCTGTAAACCCCCCTCTCTCTTTAATAAAGTATTATTTAAGAATGTGTTTACTTCTTGTCTCCCCCATTGGTATTCCTCTGATATAATTTTTTTTCAATCAGGACCATACTGTAAGTAAGGGCATATATAACGAAGTAAATGAAGTATATGTTTTTTTCTGTTTTTGTCCTGTCATCTCTGTCCCCGGTTGACAGTTTCCTTATTTATACACATATATCAACCTGAATACCTAAAAACCTTGATGGACAAACAGGATAAAACAGAAAAAACAAAGACACCGGAATTATGACAGGGACAGGGTATATTTTATAACAGAGTCTGCAGTTTTGAAATGTGTAATTTGTATCGTTTGAATGAAATGAATTAGAAACAAATTAATTTCTTTTGGGTTTGTAATTGAATAAACGGAACTTATTTTCGAGGGTGGTTATTATATGTATCACAATGTTATATAAATGCGTGTATCACGGGTGTTTTCTCATTCAGCGGTCTACCATCACACGTGACAACGTAAATGTTTTTAATGAGTTTCTTTTAAAATTTCAGTTCACTGGATCAATTGCTGTAACTCAGATTTATGGTGAAGACAAACAGTTTGCTAATAATTTTGACTACTGTAGTCGTGACCCGGGGGTTATGGAAGGAGGCAATGTGGATTTGTGTAGTTTTTGTAAAATTTAGTTCAATAATTCCTATGGTTGGTCGTCATATGCCAACAATGTATTTTAATGAAAGATAATAAAAGAATTAAAATTAGCTTATCAATATCAGAACATCTAGTCCCATTTTAATTACTCTTTTCTGTGGAATCAATTATTTTCTTACGGGGCCTCGGAACAAAGCGTGTCCGCTTTATCATTAAAGCATTATTATCCTTGTCCATTCAAAGTAAAATTTTAAAGATTATATCAAGCTGACGACAACTGTGTTTAGTTTTGATAATAATATTTATATGTTGTTCCAAGAAGGCGCTTGCCTACGAAAGCCTATTAACCTTATGAATAAAAACGCATTATTACGCCTTTTAATTCGCGCTATAACGTCTTTATAATGCCTTTTACGCATTATAACACCTTTATTTTGCGTTATTACGCCTTTTATTTTTTTTTATTCATGAGTTTAATAGGCTTTCGTACTTGCCAAAATGTGCTTACGTTAAGGAAAAATCTAAGTTAAAGAATGATTGTGAAACTGGGGCCCCATACATCCTATTTTAATGCAATATTAATTTGTCTCTTGAAAGCCAGTTTTTTTTCAAGAAGATAAACTCAGAGATACACACACACACACACACACACACACACACACTCTCTCTCTCTCTCTCTCTCTCTCTCTCTCTCTCTCTCTATATATATATATATATATATCATGATATAATACATACACTACCAAAATTCTCTTTAAATTGTCAATTTTGATTTCACACGGGTGTAGCTAGACTGGAGGTTCTTGCATTTCCGAAGCACCGATCTCAACCCGCTCCTATTGTTGGAAGTTCACCGTGTTTCACTTACTTTACCAATTTTCAAAGCACTAGTATTTACTTTTCATTTGGAAATGTGATTCGGACATGGGACGGCATGTTTGTGTTTGCTTCAATACAATGTTTATTTTTGCCCTCGGATGCCAGTTAAAAAGACAAAACCAGCCGTCCTCTTATTACCTATATATCATCATATAATGCATTATACCTGAAGTCGGTATGTCTGGGTCAGTATACTCAGAATTATATGTCTATTTATAGTAACTCAGTGATTTATTAACAATAAAATGTTTATTTTTAACACTATCTTTTACATTTTTACAAGCTGACTTCTGCATTAAAGTTTTAGATCCCTGATGCAACAAACTTACGACGCAATATATATTTCCAATATGAAAATGCTTCATGTCCAATTGCAGATGTAAAGTAAGGATACAGTCCAACCTGTTTAAAAGGCCACCTCTATCTAAGGGCCACCTGCTTATAAAGGTCTATTTAGAACTGTATCCAAATTGTTCTTTATTCATATATATTTGAACCTGTATATACAGCCCCCTGTCTATGGAGGCCGCTTTAACTGGTTTCCCTTCGGTGGCCTTTATAGACAGGTTTGTAAGTTCCTATTTTCTCCAACATATAATTAAATGTGTAAAAAATAAATAAATAGATAAATAAATAAATAAATAAATACCAGTCTGCAGTTTGAATGACATTTAATTATGGGCCATGTAAAAACAGAAACAAATCATTCCAATGATATATTGATAGATTATTCGAAGAGAACAGCCGATATTGTAATGACATTCCAAAACAACAGTTCAAAACTGAGTAGAAACAGGATTTTTAAACGAAGGAAATTTTTTAAACAACAAGAACTGAATTGTATTAACATATTGGAACCATACACACCACACACTCTTATTCGACTCCATTAAACCTTATAAAAGGTTAAAATATTGGATATGTTTTTCTCGACTGTCAGCATAAAATTAAAAAAAAACAAAACAAAACATGCGAATATTTTCTAAATGATGAATATAATGCATCTACACAAGAACAAACATCTGCGTTAAGATTGGCCAACAATAATAATATTATTAATTCCAGTGTTAGAAATAAAACAACCGTAATTTTAAGTTGTCAACAAAAACGTTTTGGTTTTTATAAAATTCTGCCAGTTAACTGTCCACATATGATAGTTCTGAGTTAAAATGTTATTACATAACATGACAACATATTAATCACAGCTAAACTTTATATACAGTGCAGTGCTGTCGAAAGTTCAACACCGTGTTAACGAATTAGTGCCACATCGGCAGGTCGTCCCATCAGCCCCCCCCCCCTCGTTAACTCCATCTTGGAAGCTGTTAGATATCTCTCGATAGCTTTACGGTTACTAGCAATCCATATCTGAACCCCTTTGACAGCCGAGTGTCAATTCCCTTTTCGCTAGTTCACTGTTAAACTCCCGACAGGTCTGTGCTGTACAAGATAAAGGTGTTTATGTATGTAAAGTCCGTACAAAAGTTATGCCCGTCGTCCGTTTTGGCATTTAGACTTCATTTACATCTATAGAAGACACCATTTTATTTTAGACTCACAATAATTTTATTATAACGCCCGTTTTTGTCTTGGACTTTAAATTATCCTTTTCTCCCTAATTTTGAGAATTTCAATAAAATTCCTAAACAATGGCTTTAAACAACCTTTTCATTGTTCATGTTGGTAGTCATTCCATCCATTTTAAAACATAAGTTAACAAGTTATTGTTACACAGGTTTATGTTGCATTCTCTTACTTACATAAAATAATACCCCTCTCTCTTGTTTTAATAATTTAAAAAAAAAAAATAATAATAAATAAATAAATGAATAAATAAAATAAATAAATAAATAAATAAATAAAAATCAAATAAAAATAAATAAATAAATATTAAATATAAATAAATTAATGAATAAATAAATAAATAAATAAATAAACCGTGGTTTAATTAGCCATTTCATTTTTACTGCTGGAAGTCACTGTACCCATTTTAAAACATAAAGCTCCATTGAAAAATAGTAAAAATTTTGTAACATATCAGAATGTCGTCATTTTATCTAGGTCATTAAATTAGCATTTTCTCCCTAATTTTAAGAATTTCAATAAATTTTTAAACCATTGGTGTTAATTAGCCATTTAATTTTTGCTGCTGGTGGAAGTTATTTCACCTATTTTAAAACATTCTTATAAAAGCTAGAACAATTATAGGTACGTGGTTATATGTTGCGTTTTCTGATAGAATATTTAGATTATTTAACGTAACACAACATTGATCATGAAATGTCATGAAAAATATCGCCATTTTATCTAGGTTAATACCGCATGCATTAAATTAATTCTCAGCACAATATTAAGTTCCATTAAAATTTCTAAACAACTATGTTCATTGGTAGTCGTTCCACCCATTTTAAAACAGTTTAAATAGTCATCAAAACTTTATTTTGCAACTCCTTGAATAATATCTTTCTCCCTAATTTTAAAAAGGTCTAAACAATGGAATTTAAAACCTTATCATTTTTCTGTTGGCAGTCTTTCCATTTTGAAACACAAGTCAAAAAGTCATCGGCACATGGCTGTATTTTGCATCTTCTGAGATAATCCCTATTCCTAATTTTAAGAATTTTAATAACATTTCTAAACAATGGGGTTCATCAACCTTTTCATTTTTTTCTGGTGATAGTAATTTCACCTATATTTAAATATAAGCCAGTTCGTATTGCATCTTGTGA
The DNA here is from genome assembly GCA_021292105.1 of Anadara kagoshimensis. Lineage (NCBI taxonomy): Eukaryota > Metazoa > Mollusca > Bivalvia > Arcoida > Arcidae > Anadara > Anadara kagoshimensis. Next base: position 9,811,939 of record CM037863.1, read on the forward strand.
CATAATTTTTAGGTTATTTAATATATGCCACGTAATATGTCGCCAGGTTAAAAGTTTCGGCACAATTTCATTAGGACAGTAAATTAGCCCTCTCTTCCTTATTTCATAAATTTCAACCATAGAGTTCCACAACCTTTTCTTTTTAGTGCTGGTAGTAATTTTATCCACGTTAAAACATACATTAAGTTATCGTTGTACGGAATAATGTTGTCTTATCCGACATGATTTCTAAATTATTTCATATATCAAAACATTGAAATGCTATGTACAATTGTCTCCAGGTTACAAGTTTCGGAACAAGTTCATTAGGGTATTAAATTAGCCTCCTCTCCCTAATTTAAATAATTCAACAATAGAGTTCATCAACCTTTTCTTTTTTTTAACTGCTGGTAGTCATTTTACCTACTTTCAAACGTACATTAAAAGTTATCGGTGCTAAATTTTGTCTTATCCGACAGAAATTCTGGGTTATTTCATATATCAAAACTTTGAAATGTCATGTAAAATATTGCCAGGTCAAAGGTTTTTACACAAGTTCATTAGGCTAATTAAGAATAAACATATAGACTTTTGTGCTGCATAGGTATAAAACTAAAGTGGCTATAATTACTATGAATAATAAAAAAAATAGTTTAATTCAAGTCATTACGACTTAGAGTAATAAATGACAATGCCATTCATACAATAATTTCATTGCTTTTTCTGTCTAAAGACAGTACAGACCCGTCAAAAGTTTAACAATCAGCTCATGAATTAATGCCGAATTGACAGGTCATTTCGTCCCCTTGTTCGCTGTATCTCGACAACTGCTCTCTCTCTCAATCTCTCGCATATGGTATCTTTTCGGTCACTAGTTGTCCATCTATGAGCTACTGGGCAGCCAAGCTTCGACTCACTTTTTGTCAGTCTACTGTTAAACTTTCGACAGGTATGTACTGTATAAATATGTTTACCAAGACGGTTCTAGGGCTGTTTTGTGAGGTCATCATGTTTAATGTCAGCCGGGGCAGGTATGTGACCATGAGACCATGAAAATGAACAACAGGCCGTGATAATGTAAAAACCCATAAAAATAAGACAATTACCAAATTATAATTACACATCTAACTTTCTGTAATTATGCCTCATTTTATAGCCCATAACTTCCATCTCTCTTTATAATAGTTAATTAAGACAATATTTATGTGTTGGTCATGATCTGTGTTAAAAGTGTTTGAATTATGTATTCCATTAAACTCGTTTCCGCCTGCCAATAAATGTTTGAAGACGTTAAGTAGGTCATGTTGCGTTACTTCCAGACATTTTTTAAATTTATATGGACATATTAGTTTTTCATTACTCGAGTGATCTCATATGGAAGGCGTATTGCTACCGCCATCTTGCCACCTTTAGCAGTCTGAAATAAGCGTGTATAAAAATAGTGCACGATGCACCTTGTGCAGCCTGTGGATAATATAAGTTTGCATTAATTACAGATTATACCAGTTTTAATTTTACAGCACTAGACGGCCGTTTCGGAATACAATTCCTCATCAGTAGTGCTTGGACCAAAATTATGAAACCAACATTATTTTGAAGATGTTGAAAAGCTACCCAAAGGACAAAAATATATTTTACCAAATAAGCTAAGGAAATACTTCGCATGAGGGAGTATACCTTATTTTTGGAGAAATTTTTTAAATTAGATTATATTGCACCTTCAGTGGTATGGAAGTGCATATGGAAGTAGTACAACTTTAATCTATCATGCAATTAAGCAGCCCGGATGAAGTTCTCATTTAAATATTGCACATTCCATCTTGAGCATCCTGGAAAAGGTGTGCATAATTGTACTACACAGCTTCAGTATTTTGAATAAGTGTGCAATAATTTACTGCATATTCCAAATCAAGTATCCCGGAGTAACCTCGAATTTAAAAAAAAGCAGATTCTACCTTGAACAATCTCGAAAAAAGTGCGCATTGAAATAGGACACGTTTCACTTTCGAGCAGCCTGCAGGAATAAGCGTTCATAAAAAAGGCACACTTTACCCCGAGAGCTGCACAATAAGTGCATTAAATAGTGCACAGCTAGGACGTAACACTAGTTACATCATAATACAATACCACAAATCATTTTTGAATGTAAAAGGATATTGCAAAGTAATTGGTTGACTCTTGTACCAAAATTGCCATGTGTAGTACATTGTTAACCACGGCGTGTTTGTATGTCAACGTAACATATTTTACGGACCTATAAATAATTTGATTAATTTGTTTATTAAGTAAAACTTGTTAAGTAAACTTATTGTTCACAGTGACATTTAAATCACAGAATACTGGAGAAATATAGTAAAGGGAAAGAATATCATAAATTGTCGTAGACATTATATACTAGGCCCCAGGTCCCGGTTTCACAATCATTTCTTAACTTAAGATTTTCCTTAACTTAAATCTGGCAAATTAAGAACCTTTATCATTTTGTTAATTATTAAGATATTGCGGTATTTAAGGTGCCATTTTAAAGATTACATCAAGCTTATAAAATCTGCATTTAGATTTTACAAAAAATTTATTTGTAGTTCAAAACAGAGCTTGCCAAAATTTGCTAAATTTAAGTTAAGGAAAATCTTAGTTAAGGAATGATTGTGAAACCGGGGCCAGTTTCGCAATTATTTTCCTTAACTTAAATCTGACAAAATTTCAAATATTTATAATTTTTAACATATTCAGAAAATCAAAGGATTAATTTGAAGAATATTTCTTTAGCTTGAAACATTTTATTGAGTTTTATCAATAATTTTTAACAGTATGTCCCACAAAGATAACCAAAATACTACATTTTAAGTTAAGGAAACAGGGAGTATTGTCCTGGTTTTACAGACATCATACCCGATATTCGAGATACAATAGCTGGTGCTACAAATATTGCACATAATTTTAGATTATCCAAATGTTTTTAGAAATAAATTATTTTGTACACTACCAGGCTATTGGGCGTAGTTTGGACTTTTGCTCTAAAACACGCTGTTATGATGCATAAAAACCAACATACCAATCCATGTCCAAATCACAATCTCAAAGCAAAGTAAAAACAAACATACGAATCTACGTCAAAATCAATATTCCAAAGCAAAGTAAAAAACCCCATACGAATCCATGTCCAAATCACAATCCTAAAGCAAAGTAAAAACAAACATACGAATCCATGACCTAATCACAACCCCAAAGCAAAGTAAAAACTTTGTAGCTGCCAAATTAGGTTAAACACGTATACTTCCACCAGGAAAGTGAGGCCGAGTGCTCTGGAATGGGTATGCATCTCTTGTTAAGCTAGCTAAACATTGCATGCATTATGTAAAAAAAACATGCCTTGGTGATGCGCTTTTTTAATTTGCCTAATAAGTAAATTGGATTGACAAAGTGTTAAAGAAGTGTGTTTAAAAGGACCTTAACATTCAACTTGACATCGTTATTGTTTGAACATTTGTGATGCACTTTTTAAATACAAAAATTGAGGCACCCACAGCAACTTCAGTATTTAAACACATAAGTATATAGCTATAGTGATCACCTCTTTATAAAAGCAACCGTTTATTAATGCCAAAGTTCATTTACTCCGTACTATAAAACGGACTCTAAAGTCCATTCATCTATATTAACCTTGTTTTGGGGTACTCTGTTAATTTTTTATATACAGATGCTATTCGTGCTACTTATGTTTCTGAAAAAAAACCAACCGTTTATGCCAATTGTGCAAAGTAACTGGATTTGTGAGTAAAGTTCCTTCAGGTCAACTTTCTATGCAAGCATCACTTAACTCTTAAACGTTAACGATCAGAGTGTTAGTCGACATAATAAATATTACATAGATACAACACATAAAACACATAGTTACACGTGTAAATTATTGTGTTTTACTGCAAATGTCCCGGGTCAGGACACACCAGTAATGTAATATTGTTATAAAACTCGTGTGAATTCTAGTGTTTTACTCGGACTGTCCAGGGTCAAGAAGTTGTTTGAGGTCCGTGGCTCAATGAAATGACCATAAATCTGTCCAATTACATATATAATTTATATAAATTCCACTGACAATATAGACATTTACGGCTAGCTAGTCACCTAACGCATGCGCAGTACTGTCTGACCTACAGACGACTGATTATTTGGCAATGTGATTTTGATATCTGGCCCAGGTTTCACAATCATTCCTTAACTAAGATTTTCCTTAACTTAAATTTAGCAAATTTTAACAGGCTCTTTTCGGAACTACAAATAAATATTGTTGTCAAAACTTAATGCAGATGTCATAAGCTTGATATAATCTTTAAAATGGCACCTTAAAGTTCCGAATATCTTAACAATTAACAAAATTATAAAGGTTCTAAATTTGCCAGATTTAAGTTAAGGAAAATCTTAAGTTAAGAAATGATTGTGAAACCGGGGCCAGTTATCGGTGTTTTGAGTATTGGATTAGGTCTACCCTCAGCTTATTGGAACTTACAGTGATTTATTATAATAGGTTTTCACATCACCCAAAAGCCTTCTAATGTAGATTTGAAAGCTTTCTGTCGTAAAAGGAAGGGACAATTTTTCGATGTTTGTAGTATTTAAATTTGGTCTGCCTTTGAAAAAAACTAAATTGGAACAACTTGCCATATAATTATTTATCATAGATGTCACTTCTTTCAAGTCTATTCTAAAGAAGGTTTTAATGGTTTATTTGTTTACACTTTTGAGCCATTTATCGAGTTTTTTTATTGTCTATTCCTATGCCTTGTCCAATATTAGTCTATGTAACCAAGAATTCGACTCGACGCAACAAAGAAATTTAAAAGAATTAAAGACTCAACATGCTGAACTATGTTGTCTATGAAACTCCGGAACAGGAACTAATGAGAAACTGTTTGTTTTATTTTCACAACATTATATTTTTCGAACATGTTTAATACACATGGTTATAACAAAGATCCGGTTGTTCCATGTATTATAAGCTTTGTAACTGTGTATCTTGTAATGATCCATGTATTCCAACGTAAACTAGGTAAATAATAAAGCGTGAGTGTATATGTTTTTACAAATATGTATACTTGTATGGGATTTGTATGCAGTATCGATTGATTGATTGATTTATTTATTTATTTATTTATTTATTTATTCATTTATTTATTTATTTATTTGTTTGTTTCTTTCTTGATTTATTTATTTATATCACTGTTATATTTCTTGTGATAAATAAGTGAAAATATTTATTGAATACAGTTTTAAAAAGTGATTTATTTCCCTTTCTCTTCCCTCTTTCTTTTTTTACATTTTCTTAATTCATTTTAAGACCACCTCGCTCATTTATTTCATTTCAAAATATCTTTGCTCCACCCTTTCAAAAAAATTCTCATAATTCTCCAAGACCCTCTACATATACTTTCATCCCTTTCTATAGGATATACTTAATATATGCATGTAGTATTTCCAAATATCCAAACCCTTTTCTACTATATAAGAAAACGCATTTGAATGAATTAAAACTTCCGTACTATGAAGACCGCATGTTGCATCTACTTATAAATGCAAAATTTTAATTCAAGTTTCAGAGTTTATGAAATATTCAGATGTCAGCTACAAGTTTATAATTAAAACGGACACGTAATTAATTATTTCACGGTTCTTGTCATACAATAAAATTAAAGCTTTGTTAAAAACAACCTGAATTACATCTAAATATAAAATCTACATACAATATTGTGGCATTTATTTAACATCGGAGATAGTGCAGTGGGTTAGGTATGCATGCAAATAAAAAGTGCTGATTTTGTCACTAAATAAAAATGCTAAATATAAATATGCATTACTAAGTAATTTATATGAATCATAAAATGGTTTTATGAATACATCTGATTGTGTTTTAGATTGTTTGTTGTGTGTTTCACATTTCGGAATACGAGATTTATAGACTTCAGCTATTGATGTCATATTGTACCTATGCTTTTAGAGTCACAATGGTGAATATGACGTTTGTGTCACATTTGTGGATTTGTTGTTTTGGACTTCAGTTTGTTTGTGTCACATTTGTGGATTTGAGGGTTTTGTACTTTGGTTTTGGTGTCACATTTGTAAATAGAGGGATTTTGAACCTTAGCGTTTTGTGTCACATTGGTGGATTTTAGGGTTTTGGTTCACATTGGTAAATAGAGAGGTCTTAAATATTAACTATTGGTATCACATTGGTGGATCTGATTTGTACTCGGTATTTAGCGTAAGTTTGGTAAAAAGAGGAGTTTTAGGCTTCGGCTGCTGGTGTCACACAGGTAAATTTTGAGGTTTGGACCGTTGGCGTCACAATAGTGGATATAAGAGGGGCTTTAGACTCAGCTGTTTGTGTCATATTGGTGATTATGACAGTTATGGAGATGTTTGTGTCACTATTTCGAATTTAGAGTTGTTTAATCTCAGTAACATTGGTACATGTAAATAGAGTAGTTTTGGACTGGTGCTGCTGGTGTCACATAGGTGAATCTTGAGGTTTGGACCGTTGATGTTGCAAAAGAAGACATAAAAAGGGTTTTAGACCCCTGCTGATTTTGTCATATTGGTGATTATGAGTTTTGTTGTTATTGGTGTAACCATTTCGAATTAAGGGTTGTTTGACCTCAGTAACATTGGTAAACAAAATAGTTTTGGACCTTTGCTGCTGGTGTCACATAGGTGAATCTTGAGATAAATTGGATATTAGAGAGTTTAGACTCCAGCTGTTCGTGTAATATTGGTGATTGTAACAAATTTGTAGTTATTGGTGTAACCATTTTAATATTTGAGTTGTTTGACCGCAGTTGTTTCAGTCATATTAGTTAATATAGTGGTCACTGAGCTATGGTGTTTGTGTCACAATTGTAAACCTTGTCGTTTCGACTGTTGATGTTGGTGTCACAATAGTGAATATAGGGACTTTAGACCCCATCTGTTTTCGCCACATTGGTTCTTCTGGTACTTTTGATATTATTGATGCCACCATTTCGAATTTGATGTAGTTTTACCTCAGCTTTTTAAGTCACAGTGACATTTATTTAACATCAGAGATTGTGCAGTGGGTAAAGTATGCGATCCAATAAGTGCTGATTTTATCATTATATAAGAACATAAAATGTAAATAAGGAATAATAAATAATTGTATGAATACATCCCATTGTATCTATATTGTTTGCTGTTGGTGCAGAATTGCTGTATAGGAGTCGGCTGATGGTACCACATTGAACATGAGCTTTCAGCTGTATGAATCTGGAGGTTTGTACTTCTGCTGTTTTGAAATCTTAGTGAATAAAGGGGTGGGAAATTTAATGTGTTGATGCCACATTAGTCAATATAGAGGTTTTAAAATTAGAAATTTTAGACACTTTGTTGTCTTGGGTGTTTTTTTTACCCCAGCATTTGGTGTATTATGGTGATGAAGCTGGGGCTTTTAGACATCGGCTTTTTGTGTCACAGTGTTGAATATATAAGATTTTGGACGTCAGTGGTTGTTGTCACTTTACTCCATATAGAAGTATTAGATCTAAGATGTTTGCATTACATTGTCGATTTTTACTACCTCAACTGTTTGTCTCACATGTTGGTGAAGGAGTTTTGTACTTTGGTGTTGCATGTTGAAATGTTGGTTTTTAATATAATTATTTTAAAGATGTTTCTAAAAATACATGTTTTTGGAAATGTAGGCGTTTAAAATGAGAAGTGTTGTTGTTTATTGGAACATTTTTTCATTGCGCGTTCCTGTAAATGTCTTTTCTTGAATTGTTGTGGCTTTTCTGTAAATGGGATTTTCTTATATTGTTGTGGCTTTCCTGTGAATGACTTTTCTGATATTCTTGTGGCTTTCCTGTGAATGTCTTTTCTGATATTCTTGTGGCTTTCCTGTGAATGTCTTTTCTGATATTCTTGTGGCTTTCCTGTGAATGATTTTTCTGATATTCTTGTGGCTTTCCTATGGATGTCTTTTCTGATATTCTTGTGGCTTTCCTATGAATGGCTTTTCTGATATTCTTGTGGCTTTCCTATGAATGGCTTTTCTGATATTTTTGTGGCTTTCCTGTGAATGACTTTTCTGATATTCTTGTGGCTTTCCTATGAATGTCTTTTCTGATATTCTTGTGGCTTTCCTGTGAATGACTTTTCTGATATTCTTGTGGCTTTCCTGTGAATGTCTTTTCTGATATTCTTGTGGCTTTCCTGTGAATGTCTTTTCTGATATTCTTGTGGCTTTCCTATGAATGTCTTTTCTGATATTCTTGTGGCTTTCCTGTGAATGACTTTTCTGATATTCTTGTGGCTTTCCTGTGAATGTCTTTTCTGATATTCTTGTGGCTTTCCTATGAATGTCTTTTCTGATATTCTTGTGGCTTTCCTGTGAATGACTTTTCTGATATTCTTGTGGCTTTCCTGTGAATGTCTTTTCTGATATTCTTGTGGCTTTCCTATGAATGTCTTTTCTGATATTCTTGTGGCTTTCCTATGAATGGCTTTTCTGATATTCTTGTGGCTTTCCTATGAATGACTTTTCTGATATTCTTGTGGCTTTCCTGTGAATGTCTTTTCTGATATTCTTGTGGCTTTCCTGTGAATGTCTTTTCTGATATTCTTGTGGCTTTCCTATGAATGTCTTTTCTGATATTCTTGTGGCTTTCCTATGAATGGCTTTTCTGATATGCTTGTGGCTTTCCTATGAATGTCTTTTCTGATATTCTTGTGGCTTTCCTGTGAATGACTTTTCTGATATTCTTGTGGCTTTCCTGTGAATGTCTTTTCTGATATTCTTGTGGCTTTCCTATGAATGTCTTTTCTGATATTCTTGTGGCTTTCCTATGAATGTCTTTTCTGATATTCTTGTGGCTTTCCTATGAATGTCTTTTCTGATATCCTTGTGGCTTTCCTATGAATGGCTTTTCTGATATTCTTGTGGCTTTCCTATGAATGTCTTTTCTGATATTCTTGTGGCTTTCCTATGAATGGCTTTTCTGATATTCTTGTGGCTTTCCTGTGAATGACTTTACGGGAATAAATAGAGGTCCTGCGAATGGCCTTTCCGTAAGCGTTTTGGTGTTTACTTCCAATAGAGTTTTCTGAAGCCTAATGGAATTCGTGTTCGTCTTGTGACTATGCTTTGCTAGAAACGCTGGCTTTTATTCTGGAAAATGATTTGTCTGTGGAATATTTGAATCAATGTGAATGGATGTTTGCCTTTAAAAATGGTTCCATATACTTTAATCCCCGATTATTGAAGTGTAATGGCATTCGCTTTCGTTTTGTTTTTGTGACAAATGGATTTTCTGGACGTGTTGGGTTTTAATGTGGAAAATGAGTTTCCTGGAAGTATTCTGTTGTGACAATGCTTTGCTAGAAACGCTGGCTTTTATTCTTGAAAATAATTTGTCCTTGGAATATTTGAATCAATGTAAATGAATGTTTGTCTGGAAAATATTGTTTCACTATAGTTTAATTCACAATAATTTTGAAGAATCCTTCCTGAAACTTACCTACAAATAAACACTCCTAGTTATATTTACATAAAGTAGATTGACACGGGATACTGCCTTTAAAAAGCAAACAGACACAACCGATATATCATTGTCATGTATAAAAGACACAGAACTTAACATGGACAATTACCTGCAACACATACTAAACATGTCATTGAGGAATATATGCACGTAAAGACAATGTATGCAGGTTTCAGGTCTTGGTTGAGAGTTTAGTGGAATGTATTGAAATGCGTATCGTGGTTTGTGTTCGTTTTTGGAATAAATAATTAATTTTTATACAAAAACGTATTATGTTTATTAATAATGAAATCAAATAAATAAAAATAAATGAATAAATAAAAAATAAAAATAAATAAATAAATAAATAAATAAATTAATAAATAAATAAATAAATAAATAAATTTATTAATTAAAATGAACCCCAAATTAATAAATAAATTAATTAATAAATCAATTAACAAATTTGTATACAAATCAGAAAAAGGACTAAATAATAATAATGTTAACAAACAAACAAACAAACAAGCAAATAAATAAAAAATAAATAAATAAATAAATAAATAAATAAATAAATAAATAAATAAATAAATAAATAAATAAATAAATAAAAGTGTAATTCTATAGAGCATAACCTAAAGATTATTTTAAAACGAGTGCAAGAACAAAATGCCACATCTTTTTTTTTATTTCATGTTTCATAACCTAAAGATTATTTTAAAACGAGTGCAAGAACAAAATGCCACATCTTTTTTTTATTTCATGTTTCATTTTATAATCTGAAACTACATTAATTTTGTAAAAAAATGATATAATCTGAACTAACCAACATATATAAAATGAAATACATTGTATTCTTAATGACGTAAAGCCCCATTCTATCAATCAATTTATCCGCCATTGTCACAAACTTAGTGTGTAAAGAAACAAACGCGCTTTGAAAAAACGTCAAACAGATTTCTACCAGGACAAAGCCAATGCTGGAAGCGGCCATCATAAGACACAACCTCCTACCTCACCCACGGAAATATGACCGAAGGCAAACAACATGTACAACATTCATTCGGGAAAGCACATGTTGGTTAATAAAACCCTAAAACGAGATGCCAATTACAAACCATTTATCAGATTAAAAAGTCATTAGTATCCTTACTTTAAGATGTTTGACGAGTTCCGGGGAAGTATAAAATCGTATCAGCTTTTGAAAAAAAAAAAAAATAAATAAATAAATATATAAATAAATAATTGTTGCAAGAGTTGATGACGTGTTCTTGGGTATCAACAATTTGAACTATTTTTGTGATTAATTAAAAAAACCCTATAAAAACTAAAATTGTGAAAAAAAATAATTTTAAGAAAAAATGCAAATATTTTCTACTACAAGAATTTTAAGCAGCTTCTTTACATCACGTGTTTAAGGAGGGTTTTAATTTACGAATTCCGTTGTGCATAAAACAAAATAGTTTATAGTCGGATGTCCAATTTATACTTGTGTCATAGTATCTGACATGCTTCTGGAAACTAAAATTTATGTTTATGTAAAATATGAATTATTACCGACGTATTATACGTGTAGTTTTTATAGGTTGACATGCAGACCTGTGTATCGTGACCCCTATTTCTTACTCGGTGTTGACATGCAGACCTGTGTATCGTGACCCCTATTTCTTACTCGGTGTTGACATACAGACCTGTGTATCGTGACCCTATCTCTTACTCGATGTTGACTTGCAGACTCTATCTCTTACTCGAGGTTGACTTGCAGACCCCTGTTTTTTACTCGGTGTTGACTTGCAGACCCCTGTTTCTTACCCGGTGTTGACTTGCATACATGTGTATAGTGACCTCTATGTCTTACTCGGTGTTGACTTGCATACATGTGTATAGTGACCTCTATGTCTTACTCGGTGTTGACTTGCATACATGTGTATAGTGACCTCTATGTCTTACTCGGTGTTGACTTGCATACATGTGTATAGTGACCTCTATGTCTTACTCGGTGTTGACTTGCATACATGTGTATAGTGACCTCTATGTCTTACTCGGTGTTGACTTGCATACATGTGTATAGTGACCCCTATCTCTCACTCGATGTTGACTTGCAGACCCCTGTTTCTTACTCGATGTTGACTTCCATTACCCTGTTTCTTACTCGATGTTGACTTGCAAGACTTGTAGTGAGCCCTTACAGGTGTAGCATATTTTCGCCTAATGTTGTAATGTTGATAAACAGATTTTTAAAGCATGGTCCCATTTTAATTTCTTGTGGTACCTGTATCTTGTAGCGAGAGACCTATTTATTGCAGCCCTTATATCATGTACTATTGTTAATTTCCAATTTTGCATAGCGTGACCCCCATTTCTTGAAGCAATATATTATATATTGTAGCATGTTGACTTAGAAACTAGTGACGCGTGATCACTATTTCTTGTAGTGTATACATATCACTTTGTTGACATGCAAACATATATTTTACCATTTTGACTCGCAGACTACTGTAGCGTGACTCCTATTTCTTGTACCACCCTATATCCTGTTGACATGCAGACTTGTATAGAACGGTCCCTATTATAGTCCCTATATCTTTTACCATTTTGACTTGCAGACTCTTATTTACTGTACCCCCTGTATACTGTAGAGTGTTGACTTGCAGACTAGTGTAGCATGATCCTTATTTCAACTTAATGTTGACTTTCGACCTATTGTAACTTGATACTTGTTGACATGCATATTTCACTCATGCTTGCAGTGTATAATTAATTAATGCTGCCTTTCAGACTTGTATATTGAAATGCCCCGTATTGATGGAGTGCATCACTTCTTGTTGTAAATGAACTCAAATGTTTTTGGAAGGGGGTTGTTGTCATCCTTTTACAACTCTGTCGGATAAACATGATCTTTAATAGCTTTTTATATAAACGACTGGAAATTTTAAAATTAAAATGTCAGTTTATATATTTCTCTGGAATGTCAACTAAAACAAGATTCATGGCAAGTTTGGACTTTAAATACATGTAACCATAGCAACATCATTTTGCTATGCGATATATACACGGGAGCTAACATTTATGCGTGTTATATGAGGGAACAGACAACGATAATAGTTGTTCTTTAATCATTATTCAAATTATGTGTTTTAAACTAATGATATACGTACAATAACCTTTAACATTATGTTGCTAATTACGATTTTGCGAATTAGGAAAGTCATGCGTCTGTCAAACTCGAAGCGAAGACTATGATTCGGCTGAATCTATTACCATAACGATGTTTGCGCACAATGGTTTTGAATTACAATTAATTTTTTGTAATAACTTTAAAATTAATTCTGATAATTTTTATTTCAGGTATCCTACCGTGATTTATGAGACTGGACGCAACTTATACTTAAGTTGTTGTACACAGAGATATCTAAATATAAGTAAAGTTTAGTTCATTTGAAGAGTGCAACCACAAGGTTTGATGACCCAACATGTAGATGTCGTGTGTTTACATTGTAGCAGACAAAAGGTTTGTTTACAAAACATGTAATTGTCTTGTTTCTACATGGTATAAACCACAAGGTTGCTTTAGCCTAGATATACGAGCATCTGCCATGTTACGAAATCGTATGAACCCATCAACTCTTTGATATATATTTTTGTATCCCTGCCGTATAATGCCATCAGCGCAATGCACAGGCAAATGTCTGCACCTATAGCTGGCGACGTCTCGATATAAGTGAACTATTCTTGACTGGGGCGTTAAACACCATTACTCAACTCATCCTTTTAATTATTTCAATCAAAAAGAAACATACCAATCAATGTCCAAACAACAAAGTCAAAGCAAACAACAAAGTCAAAGCAATGTAAAACGTTAAAACTAGCAAATAAAGTAAAACATATAAACTTCCACATGGTAAGAACACTAGGATATTCCGTAAAGGTAAGTATCTTCTGTTTAGCTACGTTTGAAAGAAAAACATCGTAATATGACAATACAGAGTCCCTGGATAAAAATGAAACTCCTTAATCAAACCAGATTAAGATATTCAGAGATGTGCTTTAAACAACGTTAACGCTGAAACTTACTTCAATGAAATAAATATAATAAAGAAGTTTCAGGAATTTTTATTTTGTGATTACGAAACGGCAATTAAACAAAATTATTGTTCAGTATAATCAGCGTTCTCTTTAATAAGTCTCCATGTTTTGTCATGTTTTACAGTTCATTGTTTGGTGAAATAATAAGATTTTATTAATTTTGACATGTGAAGATTGGCCACTTTTTTGGGGAAATACATGCATGTGTTGGAAACCATCTATTAGAATCATAACCAATCCACTGAAAAAAAAACCCAATGTTTGTCTAAAGTTCGGAGTTGTTTATTATCAGTAAAGCCAATATGTGAATTTCTTTTCTTGTTTTCCTTCTTAATAAGCCATTGCCCTATATTGTGTCGTGTCCTTGTTCGTACATGTGTGTTTATGTATGTGTTTTGCATATAATAATGTAAATTTTATAGATAAAACGTGTTAGAAGCACACTCTGGAGTGCACATTTTACAGATTAAAAGATAAAAGTGAAACTTTAAAAATATATGTAAATTTTACAGATAAACGTGTTAGAAGCACACTTTAAAGTGCAAATTTTACAGATTAAAATAGAAAAGTTTTGTAGATTTTAAAGTTTAAGATGTATAGTAATATGCAAAAAATTATTCTTTACATTTTACATTTTGAAGTGTAAATTTACAAATTGCAGCTTTATTGTTACTGATTTAAGTGTGGAAAATAAAAACTAAAAAAAGAAGTTAAAAACAATTAAGTTGCAATTTGTAAAATTTACACTTCAAAATATAAATTTTGTAGATTTTAAAGTTTAAGATGTATATTATTCTGCAAAAAAAAAAAAAAAAAAAAAAAAAAAAATACTGTACAAAATTTACATTTTGAAGTGTAAATTTTACAAATTGCAGCTTAATTGTTATAGATTAAGGTGTGGAAAATAAAGAAAACAGATAGAAGTAAAAGGTAAAGTTAAAAGTGAAATGTTTAAAAAAAGTGGCCCTAATAAGCTTTTGTAGATTTAGGGAAATGAATAATATCATCTTCACTGTAGATAAACAGCAAGTCGTACGAGGTTAGAGATCGTCATATCTATGGTAAAAATGACACACAATGTGCTGTATACGTTCTGGCATTTTCTTATGATATATAAAACTACATTTTTCTTCCAGACGGACTTTTATTGCTACAGTAGAGTAACAAAATGTCTGGGTGCACATTAGTCAAAATTTTCAAGTTTTTAACAAACAAGGACATTTTGACTTTTTCCTTGTTCTGTGTGGTTAAATTCGTGTTATGTTCTTTATGTTATGTTCATTTATCAAGTCTTGGAAATTGCCAAATAAATTTAGTTATGGTGTTGTATGCCCTAGTCAAGAATCTTGCGCTTATATCGAGGTGGTCAGTTCCGGGAAGTATCCAGAGAAAGCTATAGACCTCAACCATCGACTAGCAAACTGACAGACTTTCTCGCACTAAGATCTGACCTAGTTGAATTCAGAGGCACTGTGATCAATAAGCATTAGACCACTCGACCGCCTTGAAACGTGGGTTGTGTAACCCCAATGTTAAACATAATAAGTAACTAGGACTGTCTCTTGAGGGCCAAATATCCCCCGCCCCCACATTTAAAGTTTTCCCGCGACCTTGACCTTTATGATATGACAGTGGTTCAAGGTCATGACATCTTTGGATCATGGAGATTATTCATGTGAAGTTTAACGACAATCGTCTAAAGCAGCTATGAGATATGGCCCAGAAACGATTTTACATGGACAGACAGGCAGACAGACAGACGGGCGGACGGACAGGCAGACATGGTGATTCCTATATATCCCCCTCAAACTAGTTTGCGGGGGCATAATAAATCAACATACTCAGAGATTTCGATCTTTTCATCTTTCAATTGACATCTATCGTACTTATAATAATTATTCAATTCGTATGATGCAAGTGTATTGATTTAATGTTTCGTAAAAAGGGGTTTTAACAAATATGGCAATGCGTATTGATGGACCACTTGTTGCAACGGAGGGTGGGATTGTTGACTGTTGAGACTATCCAATGACAATATAACCACACCACCCTAATCATTTACTCCACTACCCATCCAAAATAACGAATGATATAATCAGTTTCCAAATTTTCCAAATATTAAAAACAAAAGTAATTGCGCAATGATACAAAACAGCAATAGCCGCCATTGACAAAGTCAGAGAAATTACAGTGTCACTAATGGCGTCATGTAAATCAGTTTTCGTCATTCGCCATATGTGTTGGGATTTATCATTCGAGTTTAGAAAAAACTAGAACGTTTATTCACAGTTCAACCAATGAAAGTGATAGAAATTTGTCAAAACTAATTAAATTATAATTAATTGATCAATCCAGTTATCCATTGCAATTCAGACAACGGAAATACTTAAGATAATTTATGTTATTAATATTCAAACCATCAATTAATATTTCTGTATTAATTTTTTGCACTTGTGTAAAATTAATAAAACACAATGACACATTGTCAAATTATCAATTTTAACTTGAAAGAGAACAATGGTTTAGATCTATCTGATTGACCGCAGAATGTTAATGAGCTATAAGACGTCATTATTATTACAACTCCGTGAATCATTGGTTATGATTGCATTGTTTTAAATCTACCAAATACCAACATTTACCAGATTTAATTGTTTTAATAAATCACTTGCATTATATTGAAAGAAATGTTATTTTTTGAACAGGGAACGTTTTGACTTCGATAATTTACACCGTCATCTGGCCACACAACTCGCACAAACTTCAATTGTTGAAAATACCATTATGCTTAATTTATGCGGGTTTCAATAATTACACGACTGTATTGTTTTAATCTGCAAAATACCAACATTTGCCAGATTTAATTGTTTTAATAACTCACTTGCATTATATTAAAAGGAATGTTTTTTCGTACATAGAACGTTTTGACTTCGATAATTTACACTGTCATTTCGCCACACAACTCGCACAAACTTCAATTGTTGAAAATACCATTATGCTTAAGTTATGCGTGTTTCAATAATTACACGACTGTATTGTTTTAATCTACGAAATACAAGTATTTACCAGTTTTAATTGTATTTATTAATCACTATTTTAAAGAATCATGCATTATTTTGAGAGGAATATTATTTTTTAAACAGAGAACATTTTGACTTCAACAATTTACAATGTCATCCTATGTTTGAAACTGACCATTTCATTACACACTAATTTGAAATGTTGAAAACATCATTATGCTAAAGTATGACGTGAATCCTTAATGTTTTAATATACAAAATACCAGCATTTTCCAGTTTTAGTTTATTACTTTAAAGAATCTTGAGAACAAAGTTATTTTGGAACAGAGAACAATTTGACTTCGATAATTCTTACTGGCATCCCCTGATATCATTACATACAAACTTCAATTGTTGAAAACATCATTATGGTTTGGCATGAATCATTAATTACATGACTATATATAGTTTTATGTACAAAATATCAGTATTTCCTGTGTTCATTTTGATTGAAACTTGAAAGTTTTGCTATTTTTGAATAGAGAACGTTTTGAGTTCAACAATTTACACCGTCGTCCCATGTTTAAAAGTTGTCATATCATTAAAAACAAACTTCAATTGTTGAAATCATCATTATGGTTTGGTGTGATTCATCTATTACAAGACTGTAATGTTTTAATCTATAAAAAATACCAGTATTTACCCGTTTTAAAAGTTTTAAATAATCATTATTTATCACTTCGTAAAACAAACTTGAGAGTCTTTTTTAACAGAAAACGTTCTGACTTCAACAATTCTCACCGCTATCCCCTGTTTAAAACTGTCCATATCATTACACACTAACTTCTCATTATGCTAAAGTTTTGCGTGAATAATTTATTACCTAGTTACAAATTACCAGTATTTACCAGTTTTAATTGTTTTAAATATTCATTATTAATCACTTCGACAATTTACACCGTCATCCCATGTTTAATCACAAACTAATTTAAATTGTTATGCTAAAGTTTGGCGTGAATCATTAATTACATTCCTGTATAGTTTAAGTCTACAAAATACCAGTATTTACCAGTAATAATTGATTGATATTTTAAAGAAATTTGCATGATATTGAACTAAATATTTGTAGTCTTGTTATTGTTTAGCATGGCGAACATTTTGACCTCAGCGAGTTATACTAGTAATGCAGCTAATGCAGCCCCATTTGTTTCTCAAATATTTAATATTAAACCTCTAAGTAAGGACTATTTCGAGAAAACTTGCAGACTGTTTCCTCCATTTTATCTGCTGATAGTTTGTTTTCTCAAAAACTATTCAGCAGATCTTTACGAAATTCACAGAAACAATTAATCTTTGGGTGGAGTGGATGTGCCATTAGTCATTCGTATTTTGATCATGCACATGGTTGATTTCCAAGTTAGTTTGGTGGACAATTTTAAAATGGCGTCTAATTTCAGTTACAACTTGTTACATTTTTCTTTTACCATTAAACAATTAAATACAGATTATCATTCTATGTCTTCAGAAATTTTCATATATGGAATAGCACATTTAGAAACTCATTACTTTTTGTATCACAACACTATATTGATGACGCCCGTTATATTGTCGAACGAGTCACTAAATATAGATCCGTAACCAAAGGTGATACATTTTCTTATAGATTTAAGGGACTGCCCAAATAACTGACCACTGTTCAAAATGTCCACGTTCTTGGAAATATATAGAAACCTTTATCCAGACCTTTGAACAACCGGCTTCAGCTCGTCATCAAATGTACTATTTCTAACTCGTATTTAATTTAATCTGGTTGTTCCGGAAAGTCTAGAAAGTTGGCGAGCTTGTCATCAATTGTATTTTGTCTTTTACTGTCTATTCCGGTTGTTCCGGAAAGTCTAGAAAGTTACACAGCTTGTCGTCAAATGAACTCTGTCTCTTATTATTAATTCCGGCTCTTCGATTTTTATTTTACCATAAATGTCTCCCTTATACGGTATAACTGTCACTAACTGAGCTATATAGCACGGCGTACCTACAGTATTGTACACTATCAAACAAAGTGTTTATTTGCCAGCTTTCAATTTACTCATCATTATTACCATATTCAAACAGAAATAGCTTCATAAAACTCAAATGTGTGTATTGTTGACTTGGTGAAAGAAATATAATGGTTCTTGATGATGGTGCGTAACAGAATAGCTATTGAACCTATTTTTCGTCTCAGGTTTGATATAGAGATTTATTTGTCAGCTTTCAATTTAGTTATCATTTTTATCATAACCCATATTTGTTATTCAAATAAATTAATAAAACTCAATATTTCTGTTTGGTAAAAGAAAAAAAAATGTTTGAAAAATGAGCATAAAACCCTGTATAATTTTGATTTTTGAAGTTTGATTTGATTGAAGATGTTCATTGAATCAAGTTATCTTTGTCGCCAAGAAAACATTAGCGGTATGAAAAGTGACATGACAAAGAGTCAATACCCTCCAAAGCTGAACGTGCCATCAATACCCTCTAAAATATGATCAAAACCTTTATCATCTATGAATTGATTTGAGATGTTCACCTTGTCAGTCATCATGAGATTTTTATAGTAATTGTGGTATAAAATGACTTGGTAAAAAATCAATATCTTTCCATAGGGGAACATGTCACAAAAGATCGATCAGAACCTTTATTGACTACGGATTAATTGGAGGTGTCCATCTAGTCCGTTATGATGAAGTCTTAGTCTTAAAGAAAACGTTTGTGGTATAATAAGTGACATGGTAGAAATGATTCAACACCCTCCATACCAAAAATATCGATCAAAACATTTATAAACTATGAATTAATTGGAGGTATCCATCAAGTCCGTTATCCTAAAGAAAATTCTTGTAGAATAAAAAACTGGTATGGTTATAAAGCTAACTTTCCCATAGCAAAATATCAAAAAATATCTTTCAGAATCTTCATCAACTTTGGTTTGATTAGAAATGCTCATCTTAACATTCATGATCTTACAGAAAATATTGAGGTATAAAAACTGACATGGTCAGAAAGTCAAAACCCCATAACCATACATGTGACAAACCCTTTATAACCTATAGACTAATTGGAGATGTTCATCTAGGCCGTCATAATGAGGCCTTTGTCCTAGAGAAGGCACTGGTTGCATAAAAAACATATTTCATGTAGCAAAAATCGCAAATGGTTGCTTATTTCTGAGAAATTCTTTACTATACCTGTTTTGGTGTAAACCCAAGTGTCGCTACGATAGACGGACAGATCTAATTAGAAGGGCAAAAGATTAAAGCTATGCCATTTACGTGTAAATCCAGGGGTCGCTACTTTAGTTGGGAAGGACTACATGTAATTGGGAGGACTGAAAGAAAGTTTGATAAATTTTTATCACCTGTCATAAATACTGTTTTTACCGTGAGGACTGCGTTTGTTTGCCCGAGTTATACTGGTCTATGAAGACACAGTTCAAGTGTATTTTAGATGTAGGTATTTTGCTGGTTTTTATATGGTTACAATGTCACATTGTAATAAAAGAGCCATAACGCATTGTGTGGGTCAGCCTCTCATAACTTAATAAATGAATCAAACTAACATGTTTTACAGAAGTGAACGTCAGCTCTGTAAAATATGCACAATTTATGTGTGTATGTCTGTTTCATTTTGCAACGTGTCTGTACTCTCAATTGTAACCGTTCTGCTTGAATCATTGAAACTTGTGTCATATAAATTTGAATATGATCTATTGTCGTATACCATTTTTAAAAAATTGCATCACTCAATGCATTGAAAAATTTGCATATGAACTATTGTCATATACAGTAAAATTGGCCTTTATGGGCAGGTGGCTTTTATATATAGGTTCAAATAATATGAATAAAGAACAATTGGGATACAACTCTACTGGCCCTTATAAGCAGGTGATCCTTATATAGAGATGGCCTTTAAGACAGGTTGGACTGTACCATTTTTTAATGTATTGCATGATAATTTTTTTTTTAAAAAAATAGTAAACTATGCATCTTATGAACATAAACCTATAATGATAATAGCTTAACAATACAAACAATACTTGTTTTAAAATCTTGACAATAAATAGTAACTGTTTCCCAAAGCAATGAGTTACAAGTTCTTCGAAAGAGACATTAAAAACCAATGACCCGTGTCAAGGTTGGCGTGACATGTCAAAGAACCCTTCCTGTATATTGTTCTAAGCGCACTGCAAAGGTCTCAATTCTGCCACTTCATTAATAGCTGGTGATATCTCCATATAAGTGAAATATTCTTGACCTGGATATGAAAACTTAATGAATGAATGAATAATGAATGGAAATCCTTCTATCAAGGAAAGAAAGAATGAATGAATGAATGAATGAATGAATGAATGAATAATTAAATCAATCAATCAATCAATCAATCAATTAATCAATCAATCAATCATAAAACGTAAGCCTCGACATCATTCAGACAGAAGACACTATCCACATCGTATTATATTTAGCCACCTTTTTTATAAACAGCTCGGTATATCAAACCTGTCGTATTAGTCAATTGTCCATAGTTAAGATATAACTGACTTATATTGGGGGAAATATCATTAGTACACAATGATTAATTACTTTTTTTAATGCGAAATATTTTTTTTGATATGAAGGACATGGCCAAATCTACTTCAGATTACATTTAAGTTTTTCCTCCACGCGAATTTTCATCATTTCTGAGGTTTTTTGGTATGTCAACATATCATGTTTCATTGTCATAACTCACGGATACTACGCATTTAAGTTGTAAAATATCGTGTGTTAGACATTAAGTTAAAATACTAATATAGATATGTGACATAATTTAATAACTCTCTCTCTCTCTCTCTTCCTCTCTCTCTCTCTCTCTCTCTCTCTCTTGAACCCCTCTCTCTTTCGCTTTATCCGAGGCCCTCTCTCAGGCTCTCCGACGAGGATCTCCATCTCTCATGTTACAAAGCAGCATCGATCAAAATTCCTAAGATTTCTAAGAACTTCTTTTGCACCTATCGCTGACCACGCCCACAATGTTCCGACAAAGGCCTGGCATGCTTTAATTACACACAAAAAGAATGAAATCTCGGCCTAAATTGCGCCGTTTTATGACGTCACTGATACTAGTACGTCATTAGTTGTCGTGACGCTGCTTTGGTACCGTGATTGCGGCCTTTGTCGGAACATTGTGGGCGTGGCCGGCGATCCGTCAATTGTATCCGAATTCCATTATACAGCAATTAATATAAGTATTATGTAACTTTTGAGTATGTTACATACATGCAACAATTACTTTTCACAGAAATGTTCGGTTTTAAAATATATCCATTCAGTCATTTTGTGGCTTACAGTATAGTAAACATCTTTTAGTGAATAACTCCAGTAAGACATTAAGCAATTTTGGTGCTGTTTCGATTAAACTATAAAAACTAAGTGGAGAGTGAGAATCGAAATAGTTCCTCACTTCAGGCTGTTTATCTCATTACAAAAATTTAACCACGTGACTTGAAATAAAATTTCTCAAATAGACAACACAAAAGTCGGGGGTTATCGAGATATTTTACTGAGAAATTTATCTATATACCACTAACACAGTCCTCAGTGGATTTTTGTCCTTAGAGTGCGAGCACCTTGTGAGGACAGTTATGACATTCGACATAATTCTGTCACACTTGATTGCTCTATTATAACTGTCAGATTTATATCTCTGTATTACTGCCTGTCATCCCCTAGCACGTTATATTTCGAACCTTAACAGGAATCGAAATTGACAACTTTTCTGTTTTTTAAACTATTTTACCAGGTAAATTTGACGCGTTTTCTTCTTTTTTGTATATTAACAAACAATAAAAATCGAATTATATATTTTCTTTTGTTTGGAGCGAAATGATTTACATGAAGGGTTCACGGTAGACGATTCAATAAAACATAACATTAAAATAGTCCACGTGGCAAACCACGTTATACGAACATGAAACCGAGAACTTATGTTATTGTCCGCTGAGATAAGTTATTCAGGCTGTTGAAAATTGACGAAATAGGTGTAATAGTAAAAAATATTAAAATTAAATAAATTTTGATTAAAACTTGACTAAAAATTTACACAATTATTTAATGATATTATAACAGTCACACATATATCACTGTTTCCGGTTTGGGGAGTTATATCCCCTTGAAGTTATTTCGGTTCTCCTGCTTACATAACTAGAAGTTTTTTTTAGTCTTTTGTAGCAACATAATAATAATAATAATAATAATAATAATAATAATAATGAATAGTTCAGTCATGAAGGATTTTTTTTTAAATTTTGAAATTGATTCAATCAAATCTTTACTCTCACCCCACCAAACACACAGACTGAGATGGTATCATTAACCTGCTAGTCGCTTACGGCATCAACAAAAGCTGACTGGTACAAATAATAAATAAAATAGAAAAAAAACAGTGACAAGAGACCAAGGTATTTTAAAGCTACTGAAATCCCAAACCAACAAGTCGATTACATAAAAAACTGAATGTTACAAAAACAACAAATAAGCAATCAATGTATATTAAACATTTAAATTATATTAAAACAGAATTTTAAAAAATTTTAAAAGAAAGAATTTAAAAAATATTAAACAAGAAATAAACAGATATAATATACCTAATGTAATTTTAATGACATGTTATATTTATGCCTTCAAAAACATACCTTTCGTACATTTAGTTACTTTTAATGACTTCTAACATTCCAGAAAACAGTTTTCTAAGTGGAAAGATAATTTTAATCACGAAACAACAGTCTACCTGTATTTACGTATAGCGGGTTTTATTTTTACGGAACGTAAAAAACGTAAATTACTTCATGTGTCTATAAATTATCATGTATGACGTCATTATGGTCATGTCTAGAACATGTTAGCTGTTAAAAAACGCAATGGTGGTGTTTATAACGCCCACTGAAAATCGCTATATCGGGAAATAAAATAACTGACGATTACGGAAACCAGTCGAATTAAAAAAAAGAAATAATAATAATATCATAATTATAATAAATAAAATAAATAAATAAATGAATAAATGAATAAATGAATAAATAATTGAAAATGGTCAGTTGAATTCCATATATGACAATGCTGAGAGATTCTATGGTGTTTGAGGAACACATAAGAAAACACCCCTCAATAGTTCCATTTTAGTTTCCAATATGAAGCCGCAATTGCTTACCGCAAGTTTTCGCGCATCGGGAAAAACTTTGGTGTTAAACCTTTCATGTTAGTGGGTTAACGGCATTCCAAAAAAATTATAACATAAAATTAATGCTTAAGTATTAACTTGTAGAGTGCAAGATGTTATTTTGAAGGTTAAGAAAATTATATAAAAATAATGTATTATATAATACGTTTCAAAGAGCAAGTGCGCCATGTAAAAAAATATATGTCCCAAATGAGTTTTTAGTTGCACCATTTAAAAATACATGAAAATCACATATTATATAATACTTATTAAATGCGTCAAGTAAAATTTGCAATTTCTATATGAGTTTTAAGTAAAAAAGATGGTAAAATATAAGTTGTAAATGAGATTTTTAGTTAGAAAAAAATATTTTTTGAAAAAGTTTAAATAAAAATAAAAAATGGAAACTTACCGAAAATATTGGCTGAATACAGGAGACAATAATTAGGATTAATCCGATTAAAATCAACTTCATGTCCGCCATATTTTCTGATTATAAATTGTGCTCACTACTCGGATTTATGAGGCCCGTTAAAACGATGTCCTAGAATATATAATTATTACGTCAACTCGAGATGAGATTTTTGAAAATCACGTGACAACTAGTTAAGGTATCCTGTCTGTCATACGGCAGTGAAAAGTTTTAAAACAAATTTATTATTACATTGTCAACTAAACACCTTTAGAAGTAGCAAATGAAAATGATAGAACTCATTACGTACATCGCTGATTTAAACGTCTAATTGACGCCTTTTGTTCTCACTTCACTTCCATTTCCGGTTGTGTAATCCATAATTTAAAAATTAAAAACTAATTTGGATTCGAAAAAATAAAAAGATGGCGGTCCTTTCTTATAAAATTTGCCTGTGCGCAGTCCGGTAAAGATATTTTTGTTCATATGAAAAAAGTATATTGCTGACTAAAATGTTAGTGGTCAATTGGTCACTGCTTGTAATTTTTGGAATACATTCTGTCATTTTGGTCATTAATTTGACTTCGGACATACATTTATGGTCCGTGGACACGTATCTTGACACCTGAGACCACATCATTGACCCCGAGTGACCTCTCGGGCAAAAACGACAAAAATGTATATCTCACCTTTTTGCTACTGAACAAGCATTATCAGTTAATTAATGCGTTATGTCATATTTTTTATGTTTTTGTTATATTTATAAAGTGTTTTAAAAGCTTTTATTTATCTAGTTATGTTGTAGTCAAATATAGGTTGATGATTTTTATTACATTTTTATTACAAAAAGTCCGTTTCGTTAATTTCGGATTCCCTGTTTCTTTTCACATACTTTTCCTTTTTTGTAAATTATAACACACATACATAGGGTTTATTGAGGTCTAGATATGCTACTCAGAATTTTCGCAGACCATCGATACGCATATTGTAGGGATTTATTTTATTATCAATATTACTTTGATTAAACCGTAAGAAATAAACAAAAATATACTATTCAGGTTTCAATTTTGTTTATTTCACAGCAGACGGATATTTTTTACTTTAATTATCCTATCAATAGCATACTGAACGCGATCGGAAATATTCGGCAACTATCGGGTTTTCCCGCTTAAATCATATCGTCGACTTTCTGAAACACTTTCATACGAATTTGTCTGATGTAATCTTATAATAATCTTACTAAACATCACCTATTTGGAAATCCCGACAGTAGATTCGGCTAACTAAACACCATCTACTCTTGTTTTCCCGCGGTGATTCGATTCACTAGCCTACCGAAAGACTTCTATTGGGGTTTCTCCGCCGTGATCCTATTATCAACTTGCCAATTGCAAACAACATATATTCGGGTTTTCCAGCGGTGAACATATCAGTGACACAATGAACGCCATGAATACGGGGTTTCCCGCAGTGGTCCTATTGCCGATGTACTGAACGACATATATTTGGGGTTTTTCCTCAGCAGTGATCCTATCACCGGCTTGTTTAACGACATGAATACGGGATTTCCCGTAGTGGTACTATTTTCGGTTTACTGAACGACATTTAATCGGGTTTTTTCCGACAGTGATTCTGTCACCGGCTTGGTTTTATCGCAGTGATCCTATTTTCGGTGTCCTGAGCGACAAGTACATCTGTAGCGTTTTTCCGTCGTGATCATATAAGTGGTGTACCAAACAAAATCTATTCGAATTTTCCTGCTTTTTAAGCAGTGATACTACCGCCGGCTTTTTTTTTTTTTTTGACGATATCTATTCGGAATTTCCGCAGTGATTGAAAAAATGAATTGGATACAGTTTTAATTTCACTGTAACTTGCGAGCCTAGGTAAACGTACAAATAAAATTTCTGTGAACGGCTAGAGGAACATCTCCAAACAAGCCGGAGATGGTTTACTTACTGGTTGATTTTATCACAGCATCTCTGCCGAGAACATAATTGTAACTTTGCCTTTCATTAATAAATTACGGCCATTATAATCCACAGTATTTAATATTTAAAAATCGTCACCGAACGATAGATGGATGCAAGGTATATCATATTATCTTTTTGAAATGTATCATTCAATATACATGTATATTCAAAGAGTTGTACGCAACAATATTGCCAAAGATTATTTTTGAATGAATTAATTGATAAAATTTTAAAAAGTACATATATGGCAACACTGTTTATCAAACTGAAAATAGATAGAAATGTTTATAATGCCCCGATGACGTCACCAGAAGTACATAATTAATGTATTCTTTCTGCCAATAGATTTTGGTAATTATTATATTTCTCATTAACGTCTAAGATTTCTAATTAAATATTTTGTACGCACTAGACAAATGTAATAAATCTATTTTTAGAATGAATAAATGGAGATATAATGAAATACTTTTATGGATTTCGTGCGTGGATTTTGTTGTTGTTCTTGGGATTCAAGGAAAAAGTTTTATAAATACAATACTGCGCCAAAAATACTTACTTATTCATTAAATTCGAAATACTACTTCGAAATTACAAAGCAACTTTTGCGAATATTACCAAATATTATTTCAAAAATTCGAAATAACTGTTGCGAAAATATGAAATAACTGTTCTATTTTGAATACCAAATAGCTTTTTACTTGGATTGGCGCAGTACAACCAAAGACCGGATATCATATATTCATTTTCAATTTCCATGAAAGGACAAGTAAATTTATGAAAAACGCAAATAAACAACATTGACCTAATGTTTATAAAGTGTGTTCAAAAACACCTGTCCTTTTAAAAAAATACTTACATATTGAAATAGACCTATACTTAGGTCTATGATTTATGTAAGTGTCAGAGTTTAACATTGATTGATTCAAATTATTAACTCATTATTCATGAAGAAAACACCATGAAAATTGATTTTATTTTTCTTATAACTTTTTTTTATATCAATGATGTCATATGCTACTTCATGAACTTTATGAAATAATGCAATTCAATAAATTGTCATATTTTATTATTTCTGTCATGTGCTACTTTTGAATTTTTATGAAATAATACATTCAAAAGTAGCAATACATTCAAAAGTAGCACATGACAATTAATATACTGTGAAATCATTAATTTTCGTTGGGGCTCAATTTTCGTGGTTTTAGTGGACAGTCTGAACCACGAATTTACGACCACCACGAAATAGTATCCACAAGTAAAACGACAAGATAAATACCCTGTAATGGACATGTACCATATTTAATCGCATTCATGAATTACAACTAGCGTAGCTCATATTTTCACACCAATAAAAACTTTTTAGGAATTCAAAAATAGCAGATGACAATAAAACGGATAAGATTAAATGAGTTGGGTAAAGTCATGGTGTATAAGACCCAGTCAAAGTTTTGAAATTGACTTATTGTATGTTGAAGATAAGTTCTGGGATGGTGTAGGAAACCGGAGTACACGGAGGACATAACCGACCTTCGGCAAGTGAAATGACAAAGTTCCTAGCACTTCCTAGCACTGGGATCTGTTCCGAGTGAATTCGATCATATTCGGCGAGAGGCGCTGGCCCCGTTTCACAATCATTCCTTAACTAAGATTTTATTGAACTTAAATTTAACAAAATTTGGCAAGTTCATTTTGAAACAGCGAATAAATGTTTTTGTCAAAACGAAAAGCAGATGTCATAAGCTTGATATAATCTTTAAAATGACACCTTAAATTCCTTAATATCTTAACAATTAACAAAATTATAAAGGTTTTTAATTTGCCAGATTTAAGTTAAGGGAAATCTTAAGAAATGATTGTGAAACCGGGGCATGTGCATGTGATCAGTGCTTTAACCACTAGGTCAACGAGGGACACAATTAGATAAGAGCGAGCATACAATACAGACCTGTCACAAAACTTGTGACCGAAAAGCTGTCCAGAGATTTCTAGTTGCTGTTGAGATATATATAGGTCTTTGCAACTGGACCAAAGGCTTTAACGTAAGAGTGATGAATTAATCCTTACAAAAGTATTGATAATACACAACCAGACAAAAAGTAGTATGCTTACACTACAGGGTTAAATTGAACAAATTGAAAATATACAACCAGGAAAAAGTAGTACACTAACGCCGGTTATATAGGGCCAAGTGAAATGTATATAAAACCGGACACTGAAGAAGTAGTAAGTTAACACTCGTTGTATAGGACCAAGTGAAATGTACAACCAGACAATATGTCGTATGCTAACACTTGTTGTATAGGACCAAGTGAAATTCACAACCACAAAAGAGGTTGTATGTTAACACTGGTTGCATAGAGCAAGTGAAAAATATACAACCAGACAATACGTATTAGGTTAACACTCGTTGTATAGGACCAAGTGAAATGTACAACCACAAAAGAGGTTGTATGCTAACACTGGTTGTATAGGACCGAGTGAAATGTACAACCACAAAAGAAGTTGTATGCTAACACTGGTTGTATAGGACCAAGTGAACTGTACAACCACAAAAGAAGTTGTATGCTAACACTCGTTGTATAGGACCAAGTGAAATGTACAACCACAAAAGAAGTTGTATGCTAACACTCGTTGTATAGGACCAAGTGAACTGTACAACCACAAAAGAAGTTGTATGCTAACACTGGTTGTATAGGACCAAGTGAAATGTACAACCACAAAAGAAGTTGTATGCTAACACTGGTTGTATAGGACCAAGTGAAATGTACAACCACAAAAGAAGTTGTATGCTAACACTCGTTGTATAGGACCAAGTGAACTGTACAACCACAAAAGAAGTTGTATGCTAACACTGGTTGTATAGGACCAAGTGAAATGTACAACCACAAAAGAGGTTATATGCTAACACTGGTTGTATAAGACCAAGTTAAATGTACAACCAGAAAAGAGGTTGTATGCTAACACTGGTTGTATAGGACCAAGTGAAATGTACAACCACAAAAGAAGTTGTATGCTAACACTGGTTGTATAGGACCAAGTGAACTGTACAACCACAAAAGAAGTTGTATGCTAACACTCGTTGTATAGGACCAAGTGAAATGTACAACCCAAAAAAGTTGTATGCTAACACTCGTTGTATAGGACCAAGTGAACTGTACAACCACAAAAGAAGTTGTATGCTAACACTGGTTGTATAGGACCAAGTGAAATGTACAACCACAAAAGAGGTTATATGCTAACACTGGTTGTATAAGACCAAGTGAAATGTACAACCAGAAAAGAGGTTGTATGCTAACACTGGTTGCATAGAGCAACTGAAATGTACAACCACACAAGACACATACCATATATGGACAAATGAAACGTTTATTATGGCAAAGTTATACGAGTGGGGCGGGGGGTTAAATGAAAGTTCGTCAATATCCATAACAATATACTAGTACAGTGATACTTAGCCTAATAAATATCAAAATTAACCAATGTCCCCCCCCCAAGTTTTTTGTAGACACAAATTCGCCAGTGCTAATTCCTTTTCACAGTTCTTTTATATTAAAAATGCACTTCCTTGTTCAAACCTCAAACAATACAGGTATTATATGTCAAAATGATCTCATCTAGGTTTGACAGACAGTAATATTGTTTAACAAATACCTACTTAGTGTACTAATTAAATCATATCAAACCAACTCACAGTAACAATTACTGGTAATGACAATTAACATATTCAGACTATAAATGGGCATTATATTTTTGCAAGAGCAAAATATACAATGCTTTAGACATTGTTTAAGAGCCTAGAACTGGGATTCACTTGTGTAATATTTATGAGTGAACTAATTAAATCACATCAAACCATTCTATTGTAATGACAATTAACTATTTATTATAATATAAATAGGCATTATATTTTTGCAAGAGAAAAAACTTTCAATGGTTGAGAAATTGCTGAAGTGCTTAAAATTCAGATTCATTTGAAATAATATGTATGTGTTATATAAATATTTATGTAAGAAAAATACAATGGTTTCAAATAAAGTTGTTTTATTGCACAGAATGTGGATCCATTTGGAAAACGATTATCACAACGCCTTTCGGATGATACACTCTTGCACTAAGCACGAGCTACAACATATTCATGAAATAAAGCACTACTATATTACTATATTGATGACACTGATTCATGTGACTATAAACTTTATCACTTTTGGCAAGCATGTGTATGTAGGATAGTATTTGTTCAATAATTCGCATTTGACCATCCATATGCACAAAGGGCCCTTAGGTTTAATAATATGATAATTTCATTTTTATGTTTTATTTTTGAAGCACTAACATTGGGCTATACCAAAAAGCAATAAAAGTGAAAATACCCCAATAGTTAGGGAGAAAAATAAGACTCCGTTACGTTGTCCATCGCTGACTCACTTTCATAAAAAAGAAGATAAGAAGAAATGTTTTCATTCATATTGATTTGGAAGCATAGACATTTTGCATGTCAAAATGAGAGAATAAACACATTTGAGGGGAAAACGAACAACAACAACAACACAAAGCAGACTATTTATTGCATTCAAAATCAGTTTTTACATTACTATAGGATTGTTCTTTTTGCTCTATTCGCATATGGGATGTCATTTGTGAATAAACAAATTCGTTTTTTATCGGATTAAGTTATTTTATTTTATTTTATTTTATTTTATTTTGATTTTATTTTATTTTTTGACAAATTTGGCCATGCATCACGTAGTTGCCCAAATTTGTCGCTTAATTATCACGTTAATTTAATCCGACACAACACATCTTTTGTCAGTTTCAAGTGGATACTCATTCATAACGATTCGTAATTAGTTCTATCAATTAAGACTTTAACAATTCAATAAAATACAAATCGGGAACGTAAAGACAATGCTGACATCATCGGAACAATCAAATTCTAAAACGTGACAGTAATTTGTGAATATTTATACAGATTGAAACAATGTCGTCCATTGTTAAAAAAAATAATCAATTCTTTTTAAGATTTCAGGAATAATTTGCCTGCTTTCATGTAGGTATGCTTTCTCGTTGTCATGGACAAACGATTATAAACTGACTTTTATCATTATAGATGTACATGCTTGGTTGTCGATGCACCGCCTGCATATAAGTTATCTGTGCACTTTGTCTGAAATTGTTGTACTCTAGTTTCCTTATTTCCTACCGACCCTAAAGCGCTCTTTAACTAACAACCAAAGACGGGATGGTTATAAAATACCAGCTTTTTTTATTAGAACCTGGAGCAGATGTTGATGTGGTGATGTGTGCTCCGTAATGTGTGTAGTGCCAAAGTTTATACCGGTATATGGTACTTGTTTACAACAACCTGGAGATGGCTAACAAAATAAAACTATTCATTTCTTTCTTCTACAAAAACGGTAAGCCAAGATACAAATATCTGGTGCTGAACAGGGATTCTGGTTATTGTGTCAAGCACCATGCGGATTCCAAACAAAAATATACTGAAGATACCATCAACAAAATGTTGGAGTTTTTGATAGATAACATATTTGTTGTGTTTGGTAATATAGTTTTTCAGCAAACAATCGGTATACCACAGGGTACAAACTGTGCACCATTGCTTGCTGATTTGTTTCTTTATTCTTACGAAGCAGAATTTATGCAGAACCTTGTTAAATCTGGAGAGAAAACTGTCGCCAAATCATTCAACTATATATATGACGTTCTGTCTCTTAACAATCCTAAATTTGGAGACTATGTAAATGTCATCTATCCTAGTGAGCTTGAAATAAAAGACACGACTGATTCCTCATGTTCTGCTTCATATTTATACCTATACTTGATTTATGACGCACAGGAAAGGCTACATTTGAAACTTTATGACAAACGTGATGACTTCAATTTTTCTATTGTCAACTTTCCTTTTTTATGCAGCAATATACCTGCTTCTCCTGCTTATGGTGTATTTGTTTGCCAATTAATACGCTATGGTAGAGCTTGTTCCCACTACGGGGACTTTGTACAACGAAGTAGGCTGCTTGCAAATAAATTGTTGACTCAGGGATATTGCAAGCCTAGGCTTATCAAGGCCCTCAAAAAGTTTTATGGCCGTCATCACAGTATTGTTGATAAGTTTGATGTCTCTGTGTCCAGGATTGCCTTGGATATATTTGACGTCTCATAGTTCCATGTTCCTTTCACACAATTTTGATTACACACGTGGCGGGTGTAGCTAGCTAAACAGGAGGTGCTTACCCTTCCGGAGCACCCGGCCTCACTTCCCTGGTGGAAGTTCACGTGTCTAACCTAACTTGTCGGTTCCAAAGTTTTAACTTTGCTTCTGGATTGTGATTCGGAAATGGATTAGTATGTTTGTTTTTGATCATATTCATCCTGTTTTGTTTATCACCAATGTTTACAGGATTTGAAAACGAGATGTCATTTATGAATCATTATTACTAACTAATTACTACTAAGTTTACATTAGTACATTTAATAAAAAATTACTCAATCCTAAATGGCTGAATGTAAGAATATATTTCATTACAGCTACAGAGGTGGAGAGGTCCTAGCTATTATCCCTATATGGATTGGTTGTTGTTCTTTTTCTCCTTTCGATTCCTTTCTGTGGGTTTTTTTTGTGAAAATAATATTTCTATCGAAAAGAATGCTCGTGTTTCCCAGTTTTCAGAATAAATAAATCATCAATTAAAATGGAATAAAATAATTTAAAAACAAAAGTCACTGATCGAATCGCATTTTAACCATCCTGGTATATTTTAATCAAAAATATGTTCGGTAGCCAATCAGGTTGGACTGTAAGTAAAATAAAAGTTGACAACAATAGAATAATGTAGCTAAAACTTTATTACGCTTCTTTTGTTACACATTTTAATTGTTTTTCGATGATTTTTTTTTCAATAAAACAAGTAAAATTTCGTTATATTGTTTGTTGTTATACTTTATTGTACTATTATATATATAGATGCTAGAACCAGTTAGTCCATTACGATATCTTCTAATGTGTGTGAGAATATCCGTCTTTGATCACAGTTCATTCCACAAAACGATGTGGGGTAGCATGGGTTGTTGGGCCTGAAATAAAAAAGAAGGTTTTTGTTTTCTTATTAAAATGTATAATTCACAATCAAATTATTAGATTGATCAGATTTATAGCCAATAAAATATATCATAGTTACGTCGTTTAGTGGTAACTCGTTTACGCCATTTGCTGGTGTTACGTCATTTGTTGGTGATGCGTCCTCTATTGGCAAGACGATAATATCATTTTATTTGTAAGATAATAACGTCATTTGCTGGTGTTTCGTCATTTTCTCGTAAACGGTTACGCCATGTCTTGGTAAACTAGGCAACGTCATTTGCTGGTGTTATGCCATTTATTGGTATATTGGTAACTAGGTAACGTCATAATTATACTGGTAACTAAGTTACTTCATATACTGGTTACTAAGTTACGACATTTACTGGTACCAAGGCTATGCCACTAAGTAATGTCATCAGTTATACCTAGGTCTAATATACGTCATTTACTAGAAACTATGTGACATAATTACGTCACCCTAACAACTATGTTGGGGTGACTTATTGATTTACCCTTTTTTTACTGGTGTGTTTCATCAGGTACTGGTCTTACCAAGTTACTTCATTGCCTGGTAACTAGATTACGAAGAATTAAATCTGCTACTTTTGAATTGTATGATTTCATAAAAAGGTAAAAAAAATAGCTTAAATCAGAAACAATTCAAATCCAAGACAGTAGTGCAATACAAAACTATTTCAGTACTTTCAACAGAAACATACATATTATATACACAGTGTGTATGTACAACCCTCAGTATCAGGTCGAGTCCTTTTATCGTAGCCGTATCACTACGAGTCGCGCTTGCAACCTGATACGAAGTGTACATACACACTGTGTATATAATATTTTTATCTAACATTTCCAATTAGGTTATTTTAAATAATAAAAACAATATTTATGTGAAAAAAAATTACATTTTACCACAGAAAACCACTGAACTATGTTTGTTCTGTAGTAATGACGAAGGCTCCCTAATGACGTCAAAATGAGAACGTGCACGTGCACTTTACCGCCAATGTGGTGATACAAGATTCTGTATCACGCGTGTTCGATAAAACTTGTATTTCGTCAAATCAGATTGAAAAACTAGTCTAATGTTAGATAAAAACAAGAGTCAAGATATAAAGTGTCAAGTAAGTTCACCCCAGAAAATCGCCCGGATGTTACAGTACACCTGTCTAAAGTCTGGTACAATGTCAGAATAAATATCTTATTAATTTTACTATACAATACAGACCTGTCGAGAATCTAACACTAAGCTTACGAATTAGTATCAAATCGAAAGCGCACCTCGGCTTTACCGTACTACTTTATATCGAGAGCTTTAAGACAGATGTTGTCTTTACTTTCTTACATATTCATATCTCAACAACTCGGTAACTCCTTTTCGTTAGCTCAATGTTAAACTTTCGACAGGTGTGTATTATATATGTCAAGGAAAATAAAATTTGACCTAAATATTTGACATTAATTTGTGTATTGTTTACTTATACAATTAGAATTTTGCATCATTAATGTAATGGCGCCGAAACAAGCTGAAATCATACGTCACTGTCATTCTAGAAATTGTAAGTAAGCACAAATATTTATCATGAAAACATAGAAAACATCTGTTCGGGAAAAGACCAGACAATAGCATATGGTCTTATATGCATTACAAGTATTTATTAAATAAATATATTCCACCAGGGAAGTGAGGTCATATGCTTACCATTCCGAATCACCTGATCGCACTTCCCGTGTTTGACTTGATTTGCCAGTTTTCAATATTTCAACTACCGTAAACGTATTTATTTTCGCGATGTACTAATTTTCATTTATTTCGGGGTTGTTTGTTTCGCGCAAAAACTAAACCAAGCGAAAATTATATTACCCTTATTGTGTTATAGTGCATATTTCACAAACGCGAAAATTTAACTACGCGTATGTATAAAATTTCCTTTACCGCGAAAATAAAAACACGCGAAATCAAATACGTTAACAGTATCCTTTGGGCTTATGATTTCGACATAGGTTGGTATGTTTGTGTTTGATTGTAGTATTTAGAATAGTACTTCGACTGATTTGCTAGCTAGAAGGGAAAGTTACCCCGGAACACCCAGCTTCACTTTTCCTGTTGCACGAAGTACACGTATTTCATAAATTTATTTCCAGTTTTCAAGTTTTTACTCTGTTTTGGAGATTGAGATTTGGATTTGGACTGTTATGTTTGTGTGTAAGTTTTTGACACATCTCTGCTTCCACTTTTGCTTTTAAAGCACAGTAGAAAATTATGGCAATGTCCATAAGGGATCCTATTCCTTATTGCGCCTTTATTAAACCACTTCTTTGCAAGTTGAAAGGAAATAGTATTAACAACAACAAACATATCAATCCATGATCAAATCACAATCGAAAAGCAAAGTTCAAACTTTAAAAGCTGGCAAATTTAATAATAATAATAAAAAAAAAAAAAAACCACACACACAAGAAAAAGAAGAAGAAAAAAAACCAGGAAAGTGAGTTCCGGTGCTCTGGGAAGGGTAAAGCACTCACTGTCTATCACTTGTGAAGTATCATGCATAACAATGGCAAAGTTCAAATGTATTTCTGTAAAAATACCACCTGTGCATAAAGTCTATAGTTTTTACAGTCCAAGTGGGCTTTTTATAGCCAATTTCTACTCCACTTTTTTCAGTCAAATAAAGCTTATTTATACCCGCATAGGTTTTGTCATTAAGCCAAGATTCTTGACAAATGCATCTAAATATGGTATACGACAAATCGTCTCATGTTGGTTTACATGTGTCTTAAGTTTGATGAAAATCTTTTCACCGATATGGAAATTAAGGAGAGAAAATATTGGGATGAACGGCCAGACGGAAAAAGTGGATCCTGTATACCTTTCTGAACGTCATTTGCAGGGGGTATAGCTAATACGTAAATGACTACATACTATTGTTCGTCTTTTTTACTTAGAGACAGTCCTTAACTAAAATGGCTATATTATCATTTGGTTTCTCATAGAATAACTACAATATATGTGTTTAAAAACAAAAATACTAACAAGGAAAAATACTTGAAAAATCAAAATCATTACATTTATTCCTGTATATAGAGAAAAAATCAGCAAATTTACAATAATCGTGATTAGACTAAGAACTAATACACCCGTTTTGGACCCCGTGTTCTAAATCATTGATATTCACGCCTGAATCACGCCTGTGTCATAGACTTAATCAGTTTGTCCACTTTAAAAAATGTGATTCTGGTGTTTTTTTTACAAATTAAAACTTGAAAACTGCATACTTATCGTCATCTGGAATGGATGTTTCTTTCCATAATTTTGTCTAAACCGATGCCAATAACAAGTGTCATATAAGTTATTGTTGACCTTATTTGAACCTTTTAATATATGCATATGAGGTCACTAAGGGAACATACTACAACTGATTTTAAGTAAACAATGTAAACTTTTCTCTATGTAGGAGAATATCAGAAAAAGTAAAAATAAAACAAAAAATATGTTTAGATGCGCTTTTTGTTTTCAAAACAAAATATGATTGTTAAGTTTCAAAAACTTAAAAGGTATAAAAGTTATTTATGAAAATGACTGTCTCTAAACATTTAAGATGAACAATAGTACTATTTACTTACTGTGACAAATTCCACATGTTTTACGACAGTTATCATTTATCCACTGACTGTAATTCTCTGACGAACATACGGGTATATACATCTTACAGTAGGGATAGGCGTCTACACAGGCCGCTAAAATAACAATGTTATCATGAATTATAAAATTGTTGCTGAAAAATATATTGGGTAATATTTCTAATGTAGCCGTCATATACCAATTTAAAAAAAATGTATAATAAAATTCAAGTGTATGTGACATAGAGCTCTGATTAATCAAATACAAACATACTGGTATGTCCATATCAGAATCTTAAAGCAAAGTAACAACTTGAAAACTGGCAAATAAAGTTAGCTTAAGCGTTGAAATTCCAGGGAAATGAGACTGGTTGCTCCAGAAGAGTATGTATAGCAAAGATTCTTTAACTTATGTCGAGGTGGTCAGTTTGAGAATGATGGCGGGGAACCAAAATACAAGGCCGGTAAAAACCACCGATCTTTAGCAACTTGAAGCAAACTATATGCGATCTATTTCATATAAGAATCTGTCAGCATGGGGTTAAAACCTAGATGTCGGTATAGCACTATGCCCCCTTAACGCGAGTCCAGGCTAAAACAGAGGCCCAGGAACTAATAAAGAAACCCTGCTAATAAATTGAAACTATATTCTATATCTATAAATGGTGCCCAATGTAAAAATTAAAATATAGTGTAGACCTGTCAAAAGTTTAAAACGGGGCTATAAAAAAGGAATCGTACCTCGGCCTCGGAACGACCGAGATATGGAGAGATCATATGTAGTGTCGAAAACTCTACAGACAGCGACAGAGCTGTGGAAAAGCTACTGAGCTATAAATAACGAGAGGCTAATATGATCTGCCAATTAGGGGCTTATTCGAAAGAAAATGTATACTTCCGACGGGTCTGAACTGTAGTTTTTGAAACAAAAATTCTAAACATAACCTTTAACTACAAATCAAAGAGTATCTGTCATACTTACGTTTTGTTGATGGTGGTAATGTGATCCGGTCTTGATCCAGGTATCCTAAATACAGAAAAGAAGTAAATAACGAATATGTATACTAAATCGGTCATAATATTATTTAACATAAAAACTAGACAATGATCGTCATTTAAATTTTAGACCGAATATGTTGTAGGTCACTGTAAGCGATACAAAACTCCAGCCTACCAGAGAATTTTGCGTTCATCTTATTATCGCGTTGATTCCCGAGAGTAAGAAGAAGCCAAAATTTTAGACGCGAACATTGAATATGTTTTTATTTAATCACTATTCTTGCATTTGCTCAGACAATTATCCGTGTGAATATCTACCAAAATCTATTCTCGCGTTAAAGCAAATTACGTGACGATCTACATGAGAACTGACGCAAAAATATGCTACTCTGTGCATGAAGAATCCCCGAAGGCCGAAATGAATAAAACATCAAACTTAAAGGCTACATACATGCGAGAAAATAAGATATTAGGTACGTTAAAATTTATAGTGACATTCAAACCTACATACAAGCGAGATAATTCAAATAACTCCGGAAATAAAAAAAAAGTTACTTGTCCATAGCCAACGCAACCAGGTACATGACACTAGGCAAGTCCATAAAATACCACTGATTCAAAAGTTCCCGTCTTGAACGGTTATTGGTGTATATGCCTTGTGGTATGATCATAGTACTAATTGGATTACAAATTATACACTTCCCGACTTTGGACGGTCTAAATGTCGAGTGGTGTGGTCCTAGTACAATTGGGACTACTGATCATACGCTTTCTGACTTTGGACGGTCACTGGTCTAAATGTCGAGCGGTGTGGTCCTAGTACAATTGGGACTACTGATCATACACTTCCCGACTTTGGATGAACACTGGTCTAAATGTCGAGTGGTGTGGTCCTAGTACAACTTGGACTACTGATTATAAACTTCTCGACTTTGGATGAACACTGATCTAAATATCGAGTTGTGTAGTCACAGTCCCTTTAGGACCACTAATTATAAACTTCTCAACTTTAGACGGGCACTGAAGTAATTGTATAGTGGTGTAGCTAAAGTCTTATTATGACTTTACTACTTTGGATGGACACTGGTGTAAATATATGCCAAACAGTATTGTGGCATTATTTTAATAAAAAAAATGAAAATCAGCACATGAAAGTACTATTAAAGAGTTCTTCTCCGATTTTTATTAGTAATGTTTGTTCTCACTTACGACACATTTCGCAGTATTTCGGACAGTAATCATACACCCAGCGGAAGTACTGCGGATCATCACACACGTGTTTACCATACAGCTTACAGTCGGGTACTTTATCTTCACAAGTGTCTGTAAAAATTCAAACACAACAAGTTATAACAGATATTGGATGCCATTTCAAAATATCCCTCAAACAAATCCAACTAAGAAATCCATGTTGTTATTTTACCAAAAATTATTATGATCAAACTATATGAAAGCCAATGAAACACCCACTACACCCAAACATTGCCCCTCTTGTCTTATAAAAATCTAACAGACTATTTGGAGATAAATTTAGGAAGATATGGAGTAAACACGATATGGATCACACACTTTGTTTAGAGGACTTAATATTATTGTTACATTTATTTTATTTAGAGTTTTAACTAACAACATTGAAACCTCTAGAAGAATATCTGTTTAGATGATAGACCTGTTTCCCTGTAATTAATCTTTTTCTAAAAGTTGAGACATGTTACACGAAGGCTAAAGGTTTTGAGAAAATGATTGCGCTTTCACTGGTTATGAAATGTTCAATGCACGTGAGCGCATTCGATTTCTGCATTTTTAAAATATTTTCCACAATTGTTATTTTTACCCGTCCATAAAGTTTAACAATTTGGTATGAGAAGTGTGGAGCGACTTACTGGTAACAGATTCATTCAAAGACATCATAATGGTAACAAATTCAATAACATCATAATGGTTGAAAAACCAATGACGTCATAATAGAAATAGGAACAATAACGCCATGATGGTAATAAAATTGATGACATAACCATGGAAACAAAATAACGTCATAATAATAACAAGATTAATGACATCATAATGGTAACAAATTCAATTACATCATAATGGCAATCAAACCAATGACATCATAATGGTAACAAAATAAATGACATCATAATAGTACTAGAATCAATGACATCATAATGGCAAAACTTTAATGATGTCATAATAGTAACAAAACCAATGACGTCATAATGGAAACAGAAACAATTGCACCATAAATGGTAACAATGACACAGATTCAATGACATCATAATTATTGGCAATGTTCAGATTCAATGACATCATAATTGTAACACAACAAATGACATCATAGTAGTATTAGAATCAATGACATCATAATGAAACAAAATTAAATAATGTCATAATGGTTATCAAATCAATGGCGTCATAATGGTAATAGAATAAATGACATCAAAAATGGTAACAAAGTCAATGACGTCATAATGACATCAAAGGTAATTATGGTAGCAAAATTAACAGCGCGATCGTTGAAAATTAAACTTAAGAAATAATCAACATTTACCCGTGGTATATCGTCGAATAATACACGGGCCGGAGATCACATGCGGAAGAATATATCAAGAGGTGACTCTGCCACTGATCATTCTAACATGACTTAAACAAAAAAGATTGAAATAAACATTGCGAACTCTTTCTTCGGAGGTGCATTTTAGTATCCATTTGCAAAAAAGGTCCATTGAAACAACTCGGCTGTTGATATTACATTCATATGCTTTTATGATGAAAATTACGTCACAACCATTTTTTGCGACACATAGCATGATGTCATAAGATACGGAAGGGAGTACGTCATTAAAACAGAACAGTGATGGGTATATCGACTGTTATACCACTGCTGGCTCTCTTCATGTTTCATATGAAGGAAAACACAGGTAATGTTAGAATTTGATTTATACTCTTTTATCTTATAAACAATGATGGTTGCCTGAATTTGTGGTTTAATGTTTCTTCTTTAATATTTTAATATCAGAAGAAACAACAAAGAACCGAAGTGTATGGCTTAAGTTCTAACGATACACTAAAACTTTCTTAACTTTAATAGAATTCCTTAACATTCTTCCACTCGATTGTATGTATAAAAACAAAAATACCAATCCGTTTACAAATCATAACGTTAACCTCAAAGAAAAGCAAAACCTTTGTGAAAAGATAAAGTTTACAAATCATAACGTTAACCCAAAAGAAAAGCAAAACCTTTGTGAAAAGATAAAGTTTACAAATCATAACGTTAACCCAAAAGAAAAGCAAAACCTTTGTGAAAAGATAAAGTTTAAAAAAGCGAACGTCCACTAGAGAATGCGAGTGAATCCTCTTTGTTTGGGAATTTTTGTTCCAAAAAGGAATAATCAAGTAACATTTCCGTTTTTTGGAATCAATGCACTAGTGGTCAGTTTGGAAAGAGTTCCATTTGTACCCTCCACTAAAATGTTAATTTTGATCAAAAAAAACTAAAAATGATAGTTTCAAGCTGTTGTGAACCTTAATGTGAAAAAATGATTTTTTTTAAATTTACATAGAATATAATGATGGGGGGAGGGGGGTTACAAAAGGAACTCTTACATTATTATTATTATTATTATTATCTTTAAAACATAT
This sequence comes from Anadara kagoshimensis, assembly GCA_021292105.1. NCBI lineage: Eukaryota > Metazoa > Mollusca > Bivalvia > Arcoida > Arcidae > Anadara > Anadara kagoshimensis. The sequence continues at coordinate 9,853,527 of CM037863.1, forward strand.
TTTTGTTTATATCTGTTTTCTTCATAAAGTGTATTAAAGACAAACAGCATATTTATTATCTAACTAAACCAGATCATGTTTATCTCAACTAATCCCTAGGATTAACGGTAATCCTTGATAATGTCATCCATACCGTCTCTTAAACTCTAAAGTACAACAATTATTCTGAACTTGAACTTCAAATCTCGTCATCTCTTTTTAAAGAAATACTAGTATTGCACTGTTAACAGTCAAGATATATGTGATATAAGCGCACAGTCATGGCTATTGAATGAAGATAAGCTGTACAAATGATTCAATATGCCATGTTGAACCGCAAAGTTCGCACATATGAATAGGTCACACATGTGAAAAAACCGTACGAATTTTTCACACACGTGTGATAAAAATGCACGACACACATTAGTGAAAATTTAGTTTTGTACCTTTACCCTACCCCAAAGTCGAAACGTACACGTCACATGCTATAAAAAGTAGAAAAAAATATGTAACCATAATGTTCATACGAAACTTTTACACGTGACGTATTCGCTTGTGTGAAATATGCGCTGCGGTTCAACAATGTCATGTATAAAACCAGGCAATGTCTCTTGAAGTAGATAAATTTAATATTTTCTAAGAGCGTTTTGATGTTGAAATGTTTTGTAATGATTTGAATATTGCAGTTAGCGATTGTGAGAAGAGCAAAATATCGTGATTAAACTCTGCACGCATTTTTGTAATCAAATTGTTGCGTTGTGAGGAAAAAATCCAAGGTAACTTCTATAATGAACAACTTAACATCCATTAAAGTTCCTTTTTAAATATCGATAGCCAAATAAAATGAATTAAATACAATAATTAATACTTATGCAAAAATGCATTTTTGTTTTTGTTTTTAACATATACGTTCAAAGGACATTTAGCCTAAATTTAAAAGCAAACAAAATTAAAATTGTAATTAAAATTTGAAAATAAAATACTCATTAAAATTAAGTGTTGTTTGAATCTTTTCTTCTTGAAAACAGAATTCAAATCAATGATTTTAAAACATAAATAACAAATTTCCATCATCCAAATAGTAAGCAGTGTTTTGAAGAACTGGACCTTGTGTAATTTTTATTTTATTTTCTAAATAGAATATTTAAAAATTATAGTACGACTGCTAGATATATTAGTGCTTGAAATCGATTTGTCTAAATACACCATGCAAGGTACGTATTGACGCTAACCAATGCAACTAGTTAAGTTATCAGTTAAAGAACTGGAACCTGTACATGTTAAAAAAATTATATTTAAAAATTTATAATATAGCAGCTGGTTATGCCAGTACTTGGAAACTCGGTGTTCTGTCCTAATACACAAGGTACGATTTTCCACTGACCAATTAGTTTAGTTGAAAGTGCTTTTGACATGTTCAACTAGGTACTGGTTGGGCAATGATTAGTACATGCAAACTCAGTGTTTTGTCTTGATCAAGGAAGGGATACCTTGGAGTTTGTTTGGAATTGGCGGGGGTGTTAAGTGGCAGGTGTGTTATAGACTTGAGAAGCAACATGTCCTTAGTTACCCTGCGGGATATATAAGAAACGTGCTACAGGTGGGTATAATATTACAATTTTTGTCTCAAGTAGAGCAGTGATACCCCGGGATACTTTTTACTTTAGTAACGAAGCCATTATCGAGTTATGCATATTAATAAAGTACAGGCCTGTCGAAAGTTTAACAATATTACAACGAATTAATGCCGAATCAGTAGCTTATAGCGGCCTTCTTTCGTTAACTGTATGTGAATAGCTTTTTGGAAGCTGCAGGTCCGTAAGAAAAGGAGGTGGCTGGGCTGTCCCGGCTCACTCTTTTGCTAAAAAACAGGGGCAATGGGAACCTTTTCTCCACTTTTTTTGCTAAAATGTCATGCAGTTTCTACGACATATAATTCATTCAAATTCAGAAGATATCTCTTTAAATCGCATTCAAACCTCCTCAGATGATAATTCATTGCTTTAAATATGCTTAAAGTGATGGAGCTGTTCAGCATTCTGTTTTATAGATCGTTACTTTCTGTGAACTACATAAAGCTGGTGATGTGTTCCCTACTTTCATTTGTTTAATACTTTTATTTTTGCCCCCCCCCCCTTTAATTTTGGTTCTACGATTCGGCCTAGCTGATATTTATTTATCTTTTTAGCTACTAGTTATCAATATCTAAGCCATTCGACAGTCGAGCTTTAACTCATTTTAGTTGGCACAGAGTTAAACTTTCAAAAGTCTGTACTGTAATTCTTATTTTAGGCGTTACCCTCTCTGTAAGATAACCGTTAATAAATACTCTATATTAATGCTACATAGACCATTAGACACGTATTAAAAATTATAAAAACATGTCAATTATATAAAGTGTGTAAATCTTCAGGTTTACATATGTAAATGTAACTGTAAATTTTCAAATTTGAAAAATATTTCAAGAATGTTTAATGTGTCTATAGGGCTTCGATTGCGGAGTGGTATAAAACGTCGGGTTAGGGATTACAGCGCCGGTCAACGCCTAGTACGAATACCCATGTATATATATAAGGAAGTTTGTCAGTTTGCTTGCTTAAAATCGGTTGGTTTTTTCCGGGTTGGCCGGTTTTCCTTCATCGTCCAAAAACTGACCGCACTCCGTATAAATGAAACATATTTATCTTAAGGAGCGTTAAATTCATTACTCCACTCAATCACATCAGAAATTACCGCTTCGATATAAGTGAAAAAAAATCTTCACTGGAGGGTAATACACCATTAATCTACTCCACCGCTATTGTCCATGCAATATTGAACAAAAACACATGCAAGCCCAATTTATTCAAAGGCAATTCCATATTGCAATAACGCAAGGCAAATTTCTAACTGAAAAGTTATATCTTTTACTACACATGTAGGTTGAATCTTATTATTCTTGTACACTAACTGATACTGTTTGGTGTTGTCAATGAGTTGAGTTGAGTAATGGTGTTTGATGTCCCAGTTAAGAATATTTCACTTATATCAAGACGTCGCCAGTTATAGGCGAAGTTGCAGAAATTGTGCCTGTGCGTTGCAATGATGGCATTATACAGCAGGGTTCTTTATCTTGCCAAGCCCACCGTGACATTGGGCCTCGTTTATTTAAAGTTCCCAGACGAAAAAAAATCACTTTCATTACATGATGTCGAGTGCTTGGACAAAGAACGGTCACTATCCATTTTCAAGTCTTGGGTCGACCCGGTCGCGGTTCGAACCCACGACCTTCCTCTTACGGAGCGACCACTCTACCAACTGAGCTACGCAGTGGTCGGTGTTTTCAATGACGTACTCTAAGGTACCAAGCGTGAATGCATAATCATACCGAATTGGTATTTGTTGGTTCTTTTTATCTTTTTATTAATAGTTGTAAGTACTAACTTATTTATTTGGTTGATTATTTTTTCGAACATAAACCTTTTATAAAATAAAATAAATAAAAGTTTTACTGAAAAAAACACAACCTTGACAACAACACAACCAAGAACGCAGTACAATACATGACGATGGAATTAAAGAAACGGCCAATAGGACAAAAATGACATATCTTGGCCAATAAAGTATCTGTACACAATAATGTACCATGGCGATTTTATAATAACCGACTAGACGAAATCCTGAGTTTATAACTAGTACCAAAGCCAGAGATTGTTTTGTTTAATCAAGGACATACATACCAGTTCGTGTTAACACAACAATTCCAAAAGCAAAGCAAAAACTTTGAAAACTGACAAATCAAGTTAAACACGCAGATTTTCATCAGGGAAGTGAGAACGTATAAACATATATCTACACCACCACGTGTGAAATTACATTTTAAAACGACCATATTGGGTGGAATGGTCATTCTCAAGCAATGTTTAGGATTTATTTTGCGTCAATATATGATAAGTAGGTGTTTCTCAGCAAAAGATGAGCAAACTACAAGACATAAGATAAGTTGTACAAATTTTGTTGAGGTCTCTTGACACTTGATATTGAATGGATGGTTGGTTGGTAAGTTGGTTGAATGTGCTTAACGTCACATCAGCAATTTCTCAGCTATTTTGATACTAGGTGAACCAGTAAAGGCCAACGGCAAGGAAAATTCACTTTACCACATGTCGTCTGAGCGGGACTCAAACTCACAGCGGTGAGAGATCCTGGAATTGAAGACTAACGTCTTTTCCATTAGGCCACCACGGCCTCTTGATATTGCATGAGAATCGGTCATAATATGTTCCATTAGGTAAGTCAGTTCCGGTAATATTTACGTATTTAGGTAAACAGGAGAAACCCATTAACCTGACAAACTTAGTTCCCTTGTGGGAGTCGAACCTATGCGATAAGAGACATTACGATCCGTAAACGCTGGAATTAGACCGCTCGACCACCTTAATATCCTCAGGTTATCGTTACGTCATATACCAGTTTAAGCAGGGAGCTTTATAACAGTGCCTAATAAATCCGCCATATTTCTTAGTCAGTTTTAGTACTTATTTTTTTGGAATTGTGATTTGGACATGGGTTGGTAGTATGTTTGTTTTCACCTTGCTTTGGGATTGTGATTTTGGACATGGATTGGTATGTTTGTTTTTACTTTGCTTTGGAATTGTGATTTTGACATGGGTTGGCATGTTTATTTTCACTTTGCTTTGGAATTGTGATTTTGACATGGGTTGGCATGTTTGTTTTCACTTTGCTTTGGAATTGTAATTTGGACATGGATTGGTATGTTTGTTTTCACTTTGCTTTGGGATTGTAATCTGGACATGGATCGGTATGTTTGTTTTTACTTTGCTTTGGAATTGTGATTTGGACATGGGTTGGCATGTTTGTTTTCACTTTGCTTTGGGATTGTGATTTGGACATGGATTGGCATGTTTGTTTTCACTTTGATTTGGGATTGTGATTTGGACATGGATTGGTATGTTTGTTTTCACTTTGCTTTGGGATTGTAATTTGTTCGTGGATTGGTATGTTTGTTTTTACTTTACTATGGAATTGTGATTTGTTCGTGGATTGGTATGTTTGTTTTTGAAAACAGCTCTTAGTTCCGCTGGTAAATGATTAAGCATAGAAACATCCTAGAATCCCAAAACACAGTGATTATTTAATTTGACAGCTAATAGCTGGATTTTGAATTTCATTGACAGGGGTGAGCCAAGGCGCTTCCACCGCATCGACTCCGTTATCGTTTCTATATATGTAGCCAGTGAACCAATAAACAGACCATAATTTTACATTAAAGATGTCTTGGTTTCCGCCATAAAAACTGAAAAGTTCATTACTTGAGCTCTTTGGAAGCGATCCTGCTAAACAAGGTTTCTAGTAACCCATCTTGAGGATTCTTTGATTTCCAAAATGTGCGCGGATTGCACTCACTGAAATGCTGTAATTATTAGTATTTTATTACATGTAAACTATTTTAAAATAATAAGTATTATATTTTACGTTTTTTTTTTTTTTTTTTTTTTTTTGTGTCGTTTGTAGTTTCCAGCGAAGGATTTTAATGGCTTAATGCAATACTTTGTTATATCGTGATTCAGAGTGCAATATGATGAAAAACGGTGTTGCGCTTTCGCGTAGTTTAATCAATAAAAACAAAGATATCTGAGTAAAATCAAGTAATATAATAATAATAATAATAATAATAATAATAAACAACCGATTAACGTCTGTAAATTGATTTGTTAATTAAAAAAAATGCTGAATGAGACCCATACCAAGACGTAAATAAATTAGAGATGTGTAGGATTGAATAATAATAATAATAATAATAATAATAATAAACAAGAAAAGCGGTTCATTTCTGTAAAAAAAATGTTGAATGAGACTGATACAAAGACGTTAATAAGCAATGTTTGGGGTTACATAATTATTACATAATAATAATAATAATAATAATAATAATAATAATAATAATAATAATAATAATACTTACATGAAGATGCTGGAACCACAACACACAAAAGACAGACGAAGAAATAATAATAAAGCATTGATGTCATTTTTGATTAAGTTTCTCTGATGAAGGTCTGAAACTTTACACAAATTCTGAAAGTTCTGAACACAAGAATAACAAGCATATTTATAAGGACATCGTGGTCACTAAGTATTAACCCAGATATGGTATATTACTGATAAGAACTGGGAGAGGTGTAAGTGTGACGTCATCAGGATTAATATGAAATATTTTCAGCATAGGCACGTAGTTAGCTACAAGATCAATGTTTGAGAGAATATCTATAAAGGTTGAATATTTGAGGAAATTTTGACACGTTTGTTCCGATTAATTTATGTTTTCAAGAAGTCTCATGTTAACACCCTTGACCAGATGTCAATTTCGGGCAATATTAATTCACAGATTTGAATACAAATTGGTTTTGTAGAAAATATGACGAAAATCAAACGCATACGTACCCATCGCCCATGTTCAAATCACTATCCCAAAAACAAATTAAAAAACTGGAAAAATAATTAAACACGTACAATTCTACTATCCCGGATGGATAAATATTTTTAAAAATGTAGTTGATATACCAAAAGCATATTGATGCCCACGCCATGAACATGGCCGGGGCATATAGTGTTATCCGTGTCCATCTGTCCGTCCGAGAATCTTTTTCCGCTCTTTACCTTTTTTATATAACGAGGTTCCGTTCCAAATTGCAGATATCAAGGTCATTTTCTTTAAGTCACAGAATCATAAAAATACAGAAATTGCACCTTTTCATGTGTTTCGGCTTCTTAACATTTAAATCATATATTGAAGTGATATTTACAAGATACCCAGCACGGAAAGGGGATGTATCACGTTCCAAATTGCAAGAGGTCACAAAAACATAAAAAAACATTGAAAGATGCACTTTTAAGCCGTTTCCGCTCCTAAACCGTTGTATCAAAAGAGGTATCATAGAGTTGATATTCACAAGAAAGTTGCAATAAAAAGGATGTGTCTCGCACCAAACTAGATTCATCAAAGAGCAAGTTTAGCGTACCGATTAAGGCTTATCAAACAAGGATGTGTCGCGTACCAATTTGTAGTCATCAAGGTCAGGATCTAAGGACCGACCATAAACATTCAGAAAAATTCACTTTTTCATCCATTTTTTGCCTTAAACTTTTTGTAACGTGGTATTTTCATGAAATACATTGTTTAAATAAAAATTCTTAATCGACACATGACACCACAGTCAATTGCAAGAATCTGCCACCTATATATCGAGGTTGTCAGATAAGGGAAGATGAAGGAAAGAGGAGCGACATGAGAAAAGGACGGACTTTCGGCAAGCGTGGTTACATTAAGTTTTTTTTGGATGCCCAAATATTTGAATTTTAAAAATAGCTGTAGTTGTTTTATAACGAAATTTAGCCTATAAAATTATTGTTATCCGGTGTAGCCACATGCTTTTGTAACCCAGTTATGTGTTAACCAAATGTCAGAATGGTTTAGTAATGCAATCGGGACTGCCGTATCACATCTGTCAGGTTGGTCCAGTGGTAAAAACTTGACTGGTACAACCTAGGGTTATTATTGAAACCAAGACAAGTGTATCACACATGTGAAAAAGGCAAGGTTGTCTAACGATTTTTTCGCAGCCCAGGGTTACTATTAAAACGCAGACTGGTGTGACCCAGCTATGGAATAGGTTTAGTTATGTACGCGCCAGATTCCATAACTAAATTTTACTGAAGTTAATAGAAAATCGAAATAAAGATTTTTATCGTACCCAGTAACTCTTAAGAATAAATGTATTTTTAAGTGCTTATATTGACAGCCATGTGACAGACTTAATCACCAGATTACGTACGCCGGTTATTAATTATCAGAGGTTACAACATTGTTTCAACTCTATGACGTAATAGAAAATACATGTTGTATTTCATTTAGCACGTGCAATACAGACCTGTCTAAAGTTTAACACTGAGTCAACAAAAATGGAGCCGAAGCCGTTCGGGTATTGATATATTTTGACCAAAAGTATGACAAGAAAAGGATAGCGGCTGCCAAATACATAGCTTTAGATATGTCATGTGCTACTTTTGAAATTTTATGAAATAATATAATTCAAAAGTAGCACATGAATTGTCATGTGCTACTTTTGAATTATATTATTTCGTAAAATTCAAAAGTAGCACATGACAGATATATAAAAAGAGGGGCTAATGTCTAGATAGGTAAAGTTAGCTACTAGTAACTGGCTACTAGTAGCTGGCTACTTGTAGAAGAAAAGTTAGCTACTAGTAGCCAGTTACTTGTGGAAGAAAAGTTAGCTACTAGTAGCCAGTTACTTGTGGAGGAAAAGTTAGCTACTAGTAGCCAGTTACTTGTTAGAAAAATAGTTGATTATTTTGAAAAAATATCAACTATTTACTACGCATAACTACCTACTAACGAATTAGATTTTATGGATCAAAACTTCCGCAAAACTACGAACAATTTCTTGTACCACGAATGTAGTCCCGATATTTTTGAATGTAAATAACATTACATACGAGTAGCTGGGTATTTATTTTTAAGATATTCAAAATTCAAGCATATAATGATGAAGTATATTCAATTCTGCATACATTGATACCAAATATTCAAACATTCAAGCTTCAATACGCTCAAATACGCTTCCACAAAGGAGGGGGGGAGTGTATGGGTAGAATCTAATGCAATTTATATGGTTTTTCACATTCAGGACGAGTAGCTGGGTATTTATATTTAAGATATTCAAAATTCAAATATATCATGATAAAGTATATTCAATTCTGCATTCATTGATACCAAATATTTAAACATTCAAGCTTCAATACGCACATATATGCTTCCACAAACGGGACGGGGGATGCAAAAACGGGTAGGTTCAAGTGTAATTTCCATGATTTTTCACATTCAGGACGAGTAGCTGGGTATTTTTAAGATATTCAAAATTCAAGCATATCATGATGAAGTATATTCAATTCTGCATCCATTGATACCAAATATTCAAACATTCAAGCTTCAATACGCTCAAATACGCTTCCACAAAGGAGGGGGGGGAGTGTATGGGTAGGTTCTAATGCAATTTATATGGTTTTTCACATTCAGGACGAGTAGCTGGGTATTTATATTTAAGATATTCAAAATTCAAATATCATGATAAAGTATATTCAATTCTGCATCATTGATACCAAATATTAAACATTCAAGCTTCAATACGCTCAAATACGCTTCCACAAAGGAGGGGGGGGGGAGTGTATGGGTAGGTTCTAATGCAATTTACATGGTTTTTCACATTCAGGACGAGTAGCTGGGATTTATTTTAAGATATTCAAAATTCAAGCATATCATGATGAAGTATATTCAATTCTGCATCCATTGATACCAAATATTCAAACATTCAAGCTTCAATACGCTCAAATACGCTTCCACAAAGGAGGGGGGGGAGTGTATGGGTAGGTTCTAATGCAATTTACATGGTTTTTCACATTCAGGACGAGTAGCTGGGTATTTATATTAAGATATTCAAAATTCAAATATCATGATAAAGTATATTCAATTCTGCATCATTGATACCAAATATTAAACATTCAAGCTTCAATACGCAAATACGCTTCCACAAACGGGACGGGGGATGCAAAAACGGGTAGGTTCAAGTGTAATTTCCATTTTTCACATTCAGGACGAGTAGCTGGGTATTTATTTAAGATATTCAAAATTCAAGCATATCATGATGAAGTATATTCAATTCTGCATCCATTGATACCAAATATTCAAACATTCAAGCTTCAATACGCTCAAATACGCTTCCACAAAGGAGGGGGGGAGTGTACGGGTAGGTTCTAATGCAATTTTATGTTTTTCACATTCAGGACGAGTAGCTGGGTATTTATATTTAAGATATTCAAAATTCAAGCATATCATGATGAAGTATATTCAATTCTGCATCCATTGATACCAAATATTAAACATTCAAGCTTCAATACGCTCAAATACGCTTCCACAAAGGAGGGGGGAGTGTATGGGTAGGTTCTAATGCAATTTACATGGTTTTTCACATTCAGGACGAGTAGCTGGGTATTTATATTTAAGATATTCAAAATTCAAGCATATCATGATGAAGTATATTCAATTCTGCATCCATTGATACCAAATATTCAAACATTCAAGCTTCAATACGCTCAAATACGCTTCCACAAAGGAGGGGGGGAGTGTATGGGTAGGTTCTAATGCAATTTACATGGTTTTTCACATTCAGGACGAGTAGCTGGGTATATATTTTTAAGATATTCAAAATTCAAGCATATCATGATGAAGTATATTCAATTCTGCATCCATTGATACCAAATATTCAAACATTCAAGCTTCAATACGCAATATATGCTTCCACAAACGGGACGGGGGATGCAAAAAACGGGTAGGTTCAAGTGTAATTTCCATGATTTTTCACATTCAGGACGAGTAGCTGGGTATTTATTTTAAGATATTCAAAATTCAAGCATATCATGATGAAGTATATTCAATTCTGCATCCATTGATACCAATATTCAAACATTCAAGCTTGGGTATTTAATTTGAATGTTGAATATTTGGTATCAATGGATGCAGAATTGAATATACTTCATCATGATATGCTTGAATTTTGAATATCTTAAATATAAATACCCAGCTACTCGTCCTGAATGTGAAAAACCATGAATTGCATTAGAACCTACCCATACACTCCCCCCTCCTTTGTGGAAGCGTATTTGAGCGTATTGAAGCTTGAATGTTTGAATATTTGGTATCAATGGATGCAGAATTGAATATACTTCATCATGATATGCTTGAATTTTGAATATCTTAAATATAAATACCCAGCTACTCGTCCTGAATGTGAAAAACCATATAAATTGCATTAGAACCTACCCATACACCCCCCCTCCTTTGTGGAAGCGTATTTGAGCGTATTGAAGCTTGAATGTTTGAATATTTGGTATCAATGGATGCAGAATTGAATATACTTCATCATGATATGCTTGAATTTTGAATATCTTAAAATAAATACCCAGCTACTCGTCCTGAATGTGAAAAACCATGTAAATTGCATTAGAACCTACCCACACTCCCCCCCTCCTTTGTGGAAGCGTATTTGAGCGTATTGAAGCTTGAATGTTTGAATATTTGGTATCAATGGATGCAGAATTGAATATACTTCATCATGATATATTGAATTTTGAATATCTTAAATATAAATACCCAGCTACTCGTCCTGAATGTGAAAAACCATGTAAATTGCATTAGAACCTACCCATACACTCCCCCCCCTCCTTTGTGGAAGCGTATTTGAGCGTATTGAAGCTTGAATGTTTGAATATTTGGTATCAATGGATGCAGAATTGAATATACTTATCATGATATTTGAATTTTGAATATCTTAAAATAAATACCCAGCTACTCGTCCTGAATGTGAAAAACCATGTAAATTGCATTAGACTACCCATACACTCCCCCCCCTCCTTTGTGGAAGCGTATTTGAGCGTATTGAAGCTTGAATGTTTGAATATTTGGTATCAATGGATGCAGAATTGAATATACTTCATCATGATATGCTTGAATTTTGAATATCTTAAAAATAAATACCCAGCTACTCGTCCTGAATGTGAAAAATCATGAAATTGCATTGAAACTACCCGTACATCCCCCCTCCCTTTGTGGAAGCGTATTGAGCGTATTGAAGCTTGAATGTTTGAATATTTGGTATCAATGGATGCAGAATTGAATATACTTCATCATGATATTTGAATTTTGAATATCTTAAATATAAATACCCAGCTACTCGTCCTGAATGTGAAAAACCATGTAAATTGCATTAGAACCTACCCATACACTCCCCCCCCCTCCTTTGTGGAAGCGTATTTGAGCGTATTGAAGCTTGAATGTTTGAATATTTGGTATCAATGATGCAGAATTGAATATACTTATCATGATATATTTGAATTTTGAATATCTTAAATATAAATACCCAGCTACTCGTCCTGAATGTGAAAAACCATGTAAATTGCATTAGAACCTACCCATACACTCCCCCCCTCCTTTGTGGAAGCGTATTTGAGCGTATTGAAGCTTGAATGTTTGAATATTTGGTATCAATGGATGCAGAATTGAATATACTTCATCATGATATGCTTGAATTTTGAATATCTTAAATATAAATACCCAGCTACTCGTCCTGAATGTGAAAAACCATATAAATTGCATTAGAACTACCCTACACCCCCTCCTTTGTGGAAGCGTATTTGAGCGTATTGAAGCTTGAATGTTTGAATATTTGGTATCAATGGATGCAGAATTGAATATACTTCATCATGATATGCTTGAATTTTGAATATCTTAAATAAATACCCAGCTACTCGTCCTGAATGTGAAAAACCATGTAAATTGCATTAGAACCTACCCGTACACTCCCCCCCTCCTTTGTGGAAGCGTATTTGAGCGTATTGAAGCTTGAATGTTTGAATATTTGGTATCAATGGATGCAGAATTGAATATACTTCATCATGATATTTGAATTTTGAATATCTTAAATATAAATACCCAGCTACTCGTCCTGAATGTGAAAAACCATGTAAATTGCATTAGAACCTACCCATACACTCCCCCCCTCCTTTGTGGAAGCGTATTTGAGCGTATTGAGCTTGAATGTTGAATATTGGTATCATGAATGCAGAATTGATATACTTCATCATGATATATTGAATTTTGAATATCTTAAATATAATACCCAGCTACTCGTCCTGAATGTGAAAACCATATAAATTGCATTAGATTCCTACCATACACTCCCCCTCCTTTGTGGAAGCGTATTTGAGCGTATTGAAGCTTGAATGTTTAAATATTTGGTATCAATGATGCAGAATTGAATATACTTCATCATGATATATTTGAATTTTGAATATCTTAAATATAAATACCCAGCTACTCGTCCTGAATGTGAAAAACCATGTAAATTGCATTAGATTCTACCCATACACTCCCCCTCCTTTGTGGAAGCGTATTTGAGCGTATTGAAGCTTGAATGTTTGAATATTGGTATCAATGAATGCAGAATTGAATATACTTCTCATGATATATTTGAATTTTGAATATCTTAAATATAAATACCCAGCTACTCGTCCTGAAGTGAAAAAACCATATAAATTGCTTAGATTCTACCCATACACCCCCCCTCCCCTTTGTGGAAGCGTATTTGAGCGTATTGAAGCTTGAATGTTAATATTTGGTATCAATGGATGCAGAATTGAATATACTTTATCATGATATGCTTGAATTTTGAATATCTTAAATATAAATACCCAGCTACTCGTCCTGAATGTGAAAAACCATGTAAATTGCATTAGAACTACCCATACACTCCCCCCACACTCCTTTGTGGAAAGCGTATTTGAGCGTATTGAAGCTTGAATGTTTGAATATTTGGTATCAATGGATGCAGAATTGAATATACTTCATCATGATATATGCTTGAATTTTGAATATCTTAAATATAAATACCCAGCTACTCGTCCTGAATGTGAAAAACCATATAATTGCATTAGAATACCCATACACTCCCCCCCTCCTTTGTGGAAGCGTATTTGAGCGTATTGAAGCTTGAATGTTTGAAATATTTGGTATCAATGGATGCAGAATTGAATATACTTCATCTGATATCTTTGAATTTTGAATATCTTAATATAAATACCCAGCTACTCGTCCTGAAAGTGAAAAACCATATAAATTGCATAGAACTACCTACACCCCCCCTCCTTTGTGGAAGCGTATTTGAGCGTATTGAAGCTTGAATGTTAATATTTGGTATCATGAATGCAGAATTGAATATACTTCATCATGATATGCTTTGAATTTGAATATCTTAAATATAAATACCCAGCTACTCGTCCTGAATGTGAAAAACCATGTAATTGCATTAGATTCTACCCATACACTCCCCCCCCCTTGTGGAAGCGTATTTGAGCGTATTGAAGCTTGAATGTTTAATATTTGGTATCAATGAATGCAGAATGAATATACTTCATCATGATATTTGAATTTTGAATATCTTAAATATAAATACCCAGCTACTCGTCCTGAATGTGAAAAACCATGTAAATTGCATTAGAACTACCATACACTCCCCCCTCCTTTGTGGAAGCGTATTTGAGCGTATTGAAGCTTGAATGTTTAATATTTGGTATCAATGATGGCAGAATTGAATATACTTTATCATGATATATTTGAATTTTGAATATCTTAAATATAAATACCCAGCTACTCGTCCTGAATGTGAAAAACCATGTAAATTTGCATTAGAACCTACCCATACACTCCCCCCCCTCCTTGTGGAAGCGTATTTGAGCGTATTGAAGCTTGAATGTTTAAATATTTGGTATCAATGAATGCAGAATTGAATATACTTTATCATGATATATTTGAATTTTGAATATCTTAAATATAAATACCCAGCTACTCGTCCTGAATGTGAAAAACCATATAAATTGCATTAGATTCTACCCATACACCCCCCTCCTTGTGGAAGCGTATTTGAGCGTATTGAAGCTTGAATGTTTGAAATATTTGGTATCAATGGATGCAGAATTGAATATACTTCATCATGATATTTGAATTTTGAATATCTTAAATTAAATACCCAGCTACTCGTCCTGAATGTAAAACCATATAAATTGCATTAGAACCTACCCATACACTCCCCCCTCCTTTGTGGAAGCGTATTTGAGCGTATTGAAGCTTGAATGTTTAATATTTGGTATCAATGAATGCAGATTGAATATACTTTATCATGATATATTGAATTTTGAATATCTTAAATATAAATACCCAGCTACTCGTCCTGAATGTGAAAAACCATGTAAATTGCATTAGAACCTACCCATACACTCCCCCCCCTCCTTTGTGGAAGCGTATTTGAGCGTATTGAAGCTTGAATGTTTAAATATTTGGTATCAATGAATGCAAATTGAAATACTTTATCATGATATATTTGAATTTGAATATCTTAAATATAAATACCCAGCTACTCGTCCTGAATGTGAAAAACCATGTAATTGCATTAGATTCCTACCCTACACTCCCCCCTCCTTTGTGGAAGCGTATTTGAGCGTATTGAAGCTTGAATGTTTAATATTTGGTATCAATGGATGCAGAATTGAATATACTTTATCATGATATGCTTGAATTTTGAATATCTTAAATATAAATACCCAGCTACTCGTCCTGAATGTGAAAAACCATGTAAATTGCATTAGAACCTACCCATACACCCCCCCCTCCTTTGTGGAAGCGTATTTGAGCGTATTGAAGCTTGAATGTTTAAATATTTGGTATCAATGATGCAGAATTGAATATACTTTCATGATATATTTGAATTTTGAATATCTTAAATATAAATACCCAGCTACTCGTCCTGAATGTGAAAAACCATATAAATTGCATTAGATTCTACCCATACACCCCCCTCCTTTGTGGAAGCGTATTTGAGCGTATTGAAGCTTGAATGTTTGAATATTTGGTATCAATGGATGCAGAATTGAATATACTTCATCATGATATGCTTGAATTTTGAATATCTTAATATAAATACCCAGCTACTCGTCCTGAATGTGAAAACCATATAAATTGCATTAGAACCTACCCATACACTCCCCCCCTCCTTTGTGGAAGCGTATTTGACGTATTGAAGCTTGAATGTTTGAATATTTGGTATCAATGATGCAGAATTGAATATACTTTATCATGATATATTTGAATTTTGAATATCTTAAATATAAATACCCAGCTACTCGTCCTGAATGTGAAAAAACATAAATTGCATTAGATTCTACCTACATCCCCCTCCTTTGTGGAAGCGTATTTGAGCGTATTGAAGCTTGAATGTTTGAATATTTGGTATCAATGGATGCAGAATTGAATATACTTTATCATGATATGCTTGAATTTTGAATATCTTAAATATAAATACCCAGCTACTCGTCCTGAATGTGAAAAACCATGTAAATTGCATTAGAACTACCCATACACCCCCCTCCTTTGTGGAAGCGTATTTGAGCGTATTGAAGCTTGAATGTTTGAATATTTGGTATCATGATGCAGATTGAATATACTTTATCATGATATATTGGAATTTTGAATATCTTAAATATAAATACCCAGCTACTCGTCCTGAATGTGAAAAACCATATAATTGCATTAGAACTACCCATACACTCCCCCCCTCCTTTGTGGAAGCGTATTTGAGCGTATTGAAGCTTGAATGTTTAATATTTGGTATCAATGGATGCAGAATTGAATATACTTTATCATGATATATTTGAATTTTGAATATCTTAATATAAATACCCAGCTACTCGTCCTGAATGTGAAAAACCATATAAATTGCATTAGATTCTACCCATACACTCCCCCCCTCCTTTGTGGAAGCGTTTTGAGCGTATTGAAGCTTGAATGTTTGAAATATTTGGTATCAATGGATGCAGAATTGATATACTTCATCATGATATGCTTGAATTTTGAATATCTTAAATATAAATACCCAGCTACTCGTCCTGAATGTGAAAAACCATGTAATTGCATTAGAACTACCCATACACTCCCCCCTCCTTTGTGGAAGCGTATTTGAGCGTATTGAAGCTTGAATGTTTAAATATTTGGTATCAATGAATGCAGAATTGAATATACTTTATCATGATATATTTGAATTTTGAATATCTTAAATATAAATACCCAGCTACTCGTCCTGAATGTGAAAAACCATGTAAATTGCATTAGAACCTACCCATACACTCCCCCCCCCCTCCTTTGTGGAAGCGTATTTGAGCGTATTGAAGCTTGAATGTTTAAATATTTGGTATCAATGAATGCAGAATTGAATATACTTTATCATGATATATTTGAATTTTGAATATCTTAAATATAAATACCCAGCTACTCGTCCTGAATGTGAAAAACCATATAAATTGCATTAGATTCTACCATACACCCCCCTCCTTTGTGGAAGCGTATTTGAGCGTATTGAAGCTTGAATGTTTGAATATTTGGTATCAATGATGCAGAATTGAATAACTTCATCATGATATGCTTGAATTTTGAATATCTTAAATATAAATACCCAGCTACTCGTCCTGAATGTGAAAAACCATGTAAATTGCATTAGAACCTACCCATACACTCCCCCCCCCCTTTGTGGAAGCGTATTTGAGCGTATTGAAGCTTGAATGTTTAAATATTTGGTATCAATGAATGCAGAATTGAATATACTTTATCATGATATATTTGAATTTGAATATCTTAAATATAAATACCCAGCTACTCGTCCTGAATGTGAAAAACCATATAAATTGCATTAGATTCTACCCACATACACCCCCTCCTTTGTGGAAGCGTATTTGAGCGTATTGAAGCTTGAATGTTTGAATATTTGGTATCAATGATGCAGAATTGAATATACTTCATCATGATATGCTTGAATTTTGATATCTTAAATATAAATACCCAGCTACTCGTCCTGAATGTGAAAACCATGTAAATTGCATTAGAACCTACCCATACACTCCCCCCCCTCCTTTGTGGAAGCGTATTTGAGCGTATTGAAGCTTGAATGTTTAAATATTTGGTATCAATGATGCAGAATTGAATATACTTTATCATGTATATATTGAATTTTGAATATCTTAAATAATACCCAGCTACTCGTCCTGAATGTGAAAAACCATATAAATTGCATTAGATTCTACCCATACACTCCCCCCTCCTTTGTGGAAGCGTATTTGAGCGTATTGAAGCTTGAATGTTTGAATATTTGGTATCAATGGATGCAGAATTGAATATACTTCATCATGATATGCTTGAATTTTGAATATCTAAATATAAATACCCAGCTACTCGTCCTGAATGTGAAAAACCATGTAAATTGCATTAGAACCTACCCATACACTCCCCCTCCTTTGTGGAAGCGTTTTGAGCGTATTGAAGCTTGAATGTTTAATATTTGGTATCAATGAATGCAGAATTGAATATACTTTATCATGATATATTTGAATTTTGAATATCTTAAATATAAATACCCAGCTACTCGTCCTGAATGTGAAAAACCATAAATTGCATTAGAACTACCAACACTCCCCCTCCTTTGTGGAAGCGTATTTGAGCGTATTGAAGCTTGAATGTTTAATATTTGGTATCATGGATGCAGAATTGAATATACTTTCATGATATATTTGAATTTTGAATATCTTAAATAAATACCCAGCTACTCGTCCTGAATGTGAAAAACCATGTAAATTGCATTAGAACCTACCCATCACTCCCCCCCTCCTTTGTGGAAGCGTATTTGAGCGTATGAAGCTTGAATGTTTGAATATTTGGTATCAATGATGCAGAATTGAATATACTTTATCATGATATTTGAATTTTGAATATCTTAAATATAAATACCCAGCTACTCGTCCTGATGTGAAAACCATATAAATTGCATTAGATTCTACCCATACACCCCCCTCCTTTGTGGAAGCGTATTTGAGCGTATTGAAGCTTGAATGTTTGAATATTTGGTATCAATGGATGCAGAATTGAATATACTTCATCATGATATGCTTGAATTTTGAATCTTAAAATAATACCCAGCTACTCGTCCTGAATGTGAAAACCATGTAAATTGCATTAGAACCTACCCATACACTCCCCCCCTCCTTTGTGGAAGCGTATTTGAGCGTATTGAAGCTTGAATGTTTAAATATTTGGTATCAATGAATGCAGAATTGAATATACTTTATCATGATATATTGAATTTTGAATATCTTAAATATAAATACCCAGCTACTCGTCCTGATGTGAAAAACCATAAATTGCATTAGATTCTACCCATACACTCCCCCCTCCTTTGTGGAAGCGTATTTGAGCGTATTGAAGCTTGAATGTTTAAATATTTGGTATCAATGATGCAGAATTGAATATACTTTATCATGATATATTTGAATTTTGAATATCTTAAATATAAATACCCAGCTACTCGTCCTGAATGTGAAAAACCATGTAAATTGCATTAGAACTACCCATACACTCCCCCCCTCCTTTGTGGAAGCGTATTTGAGCGTATTGAAGCTTGAATGTTTAAATATTTGGTATCAATGAATGCAGAATTGAATATACTTTATCATGATATATTTGAATTTTGAATATCTTAAATATAAATACCCAGCTACTCGTCCTGAATGTGAAAAACCATATAAATTGCATTAGAACTACCCATACACTCCCCCCCTCCTTTGTGGAAGCGTATTTTGAGCGTATTGAAGCTTGAATGTTTAATATTTGGTATCAATGGATGCAGAATTGAATATACTTCATCATGATATGCTTGAATTTTGAATATCTTAAATATAAATACCCAGCTACTCGTCCTGAATGTGAAAAACCATGTAAATTGCATTAGAACCTACCCATACACTCCCCCCCTCCTTTGTGGAAGCGTATTTGAGCGTATTGAAGCTTGAATGTTTAAATATTTGGTATCAATGAATGCAGAATTGAATAACTTTATCATGATATATTTGAATTTTGAATATCTTAAATATAAATACCCAGCTACTCGTCCTGAATGTGAAAACCATAAATTGCATTAGATTCTACCATACACCCCCCCCCTCCTTTGTGGAAGCGTATTTGAGCGTATTGAAGCTTGAATGTTTGAATATTTGGTATCAATGGATGCAGAATTGAATATACTTCATCATGATATGCTTGAATTTTGAATATCTTAAATATAAATACCAGCTACTCGTCCTGAATGTGAAAACCATGTAAATTGCATTAGACCTACCCATACACTCCCCCCCTCCTCCTTTGTGGAAGCGTATTTGAGCGTATTGAAGCTTGAATGTTTAAATATTTGGTATCAATGATGCAGAATTGAATATACTTTATCATGATATGCTTTGAATTTTGAATATCTTAAATATAAATACCCAGCTACTCGTCCTGAATGTGAAAAACCATATAATTGCATTAGATTCTACCCAATACACTCCCCCCCCCCTTTGTGGAAGCGTATTTGGAGCGTATTGAAGCTTGAATGTTTAATATTTGGTATCAATGGATGCAGAATTGAATATACTTCATCATGATATGCTTGAATTTTGAATATCTTAAAATAAAATACCCAGCTACTCGTCCTGAATGTGAAAAACCATGTAAATTGCATTAGAACCTACCCTACTCCCCTCCTTTTTGTGGAAGCATATTTGCGTATTGAAGCTTGAATGTTTAGAATATTGGTATCAATGATGCAGAATTGAATATACTTTATCATGATATATTTGAATTTTGAATATCTTAAATATAAATACCCAGCTACTCGTCCTGAATGTGAAAACCATATAAATTGCATTAGATTCTACCCATACAACCCCCCCTCCTTTGTGGAAGCGTATTTAGAGCGTATTGAAGCTTGAATGTTTGAATATTGGTATCAAATGGATGCAGAATGAATATACTTCATCATGATATGCTTGAATTTTGAATATCTTAAAATATAAATACCCAGCTACTCGTCCTGAATGTGAAAAACCATGTAAATTGCATTAGAACCTACCCGTACACTCCCCCCCTCCCTTTGTGGAAGCGTATTGAGCGTATTGAAGCTTGAATGTTAAATATTTGGTATCAATGATGCAGAATTGAATATACTTTATCATGATATATTTGAATTTTGAATATCTTAAATATAACTACCCAGCTACTCGTCCTGAATGTGAAAAACCATATAAATTGCATTAGATTCCTACCCATACACTCCCCCTCCTTTGTGGAAGCGTATTTGAGCGTTTGAAGCTTGAATGTTTGAATATTTGGTATCAATGATGCAGAATTGAAATATACTTCATCATGATATCTTGAATTTTGAATATCTTAAATATAAATACCCAGCTACTCGTCCTGAATGTGAAAAACCATGTAAATTGCATAGAACCTACCCATACACTCCCCCCCTCCTTGGTGGAAGCGTATTTGAGCGTATTGAAGCTTGAATAGTTTAAATATTTGGTATCAATGAATGCAGAATTGAATATACTTTATCATGATATATTTGAATTTTGAATATCTTAAATATAAATACCCAGCTACTCGTCCTGAATGTGAAAAACCATATAAATTGCATTAGATTCTACCCATACACTCCCCCCCCCTCCTTTGTGGAAGCGTATTTGAGCGTATTGAAGCTTGAATGTTTGAATATTTGGTATCAATGGATGCAGAATTGAATATCTTCATCATGATATGCTTGAATTTTGAATATCTTAAATATAAATACCCAGCTCTCCGTCCTGAATGTGAAAAACCATGTAAATTGCATTAGAACCTACACCATCACACTCCCCCCCCTCTTTGTGGAAGCGTATTTGAGCGTATTGAAGCTTGAATGTTTAAATATTTGGTATCAATGAATGCAGAATTGAATAGACTGTTATCATGATATATTTGAATTTTGAATATCTTAAATATAATACCCAGCTACTCGTCCTGAATGTGAAAAACCATATAAATTGCATTAGATTCTACCCATACACTCCCCTCCTTTGTGGAAGCGTATTTGAGCGTATTGAAGCTTGAATGTTTTAAATATTTGGTATCAATGGATGCAGAATTGAATATACTTCATCATGATATGCTTGAATTTTGAATATCTTAAATATAAATACCCAGCTACTCGTCCTGAATGTGAAAAACCATGTAAATTGCATTAGAAACCTACCCATACACTCCCCCCCCTCCTTTGTGGAAGCGTATTTGAGCGTATTGAAGCTTGAATGTTTAATATTGGTATCAATGAATGCAGAATTGAATATACTTATCATGATTATTTGAATTTTGAATATCTTAAATATAAATACCCAGCTACTCGTCCTGAATGTGAAAAACCATGTAAATTGCATTAGATTCTACCCATACACTCCCCCCCTCCTTTGTGGAAGCGTATTTGAGCGTATTGAAGCTTGAATGTTTGAAATATTTGGTATCAATGGATGCAGAATTGAATATACTTCATCATGATATGCTTGAATTTTGAATATCTTAAAATAATACCCAGCTACTCGTCCTGAATGTGAAAAACCTGGAAATTGCATTAGAACCTACCCATTTTTTGCATCCCCGTCCCTTTTGTGGAAGCATATCTGTGAATGTTAGAATATTTGCATTAATGATGCAGATTGAATATACTTTATCATGATATATTTGAATTTTGAATATCTTAAATATAAATACCCAGCTACTCGTCCTGAATGTGAAAAACCATGTAAATTGCATTAGACTACCCATACACTCCCCCCCCTCCTTTGTGGAAGCGTATTTGAGCGTATTGAAGCTTGAATGTTTGAAATTTTGGTATCAATGATGCAGAATTGAATATTCTTCATCATGATATCTTGAATTTTGAATATCTTAATATAAATACCCAGCTACTCGTCCTGAATGTGAAAAACCATGTAAAATTGCATTAGAACCTACCCATACACTCCCCCCCTCCTTTGTGGAAGCGTATTTGAGCGTATTGAAGCTTGAATGTTTAAATTTTGGTATCAATGAATGCAGAATTGAATATACTTCATCATGATATATGAATTTTGAATATCTTAAATATAAATACCCAGCTACTCGTCCTGAATGTGAAAAACCATATAATATTGCATTAGATTCTACCCATACCTCCCCCCCCTCCTTTGTGGAAGCGTATTTGAGCGTATTGAAGCTTGAATGTTTGAATATTTGGAATCAATGGATGCAGAATTGAATATACTTCATCATGATATGCTTGAATTTTGAATATCTTAAATATAAATACCCAGCTACTCGTCCTGAATGTGAAAAAACCATGTAAATTGCATTAGAACCTACCCATACACTCCCCCCCTCCTTTGTGGAAGCGTATTTGAGCGTATTGAAGCTTGAATGTTTAAATATTTGGTATCAATGAATGCAGAATTGAATATACTTTATCATGATATATTTGAATTTTGAATATCTTAAATATAAATACCCAGCTACTCGTCCTGAATGTGAAAAACCATGTAAATTGCATTAGAACCTACCCATACACTCCCCCCTCCTTTGTGGAAGCGTATTTGAGCGTATTGAAGCTTGAATGTTTAAATATTTGGTATCAATGAATGCAGAATTGAATATACTTTATCATGATATATTTGAATTTTGAATATCTTAAATATAAATACCCAGCTACTCGTCCTGAATGTGAAAAAACCATGTAAATTGCATTAGAACCTACCCATACACTCCCCCCCCCCCTCCTTTGTGGAAGCGTATTTGAGCGTATTGAAGCTTGAATGTTTAAATATTTGGTATCAATGAATGCAGAATTGAATACTTTATCATGATATATTTGAATTTTGAATATCTTAAATATAAATACCCAGCTACTCGTCCTGAATGTGAAAAACCATATAAATTGCATTAGATTCTACCCATAACCCCCCCTCCTTTGTGGAAGCGTATTTGAGCGTATTGAAGCTTGAATGTTTGAATATTTGGTATCAATGGATGCAGAATTGAATATACTTCATCATGATATGCTTGAATTTTGAATATCTTAAATATAAATACCCAGCTACTCGTCCTGAATGTGAAAAAACCATGTAAATTGCATTAGAACCTACCCATACACTCCCCCCCCCTCCTTTGTGGAAGCGTATTTGAGCGTATTGAAGCTTGAATGTTTAAATATTTGGTATCAATGAATGCAGAATTGAATATACTTTATCATGATATATTTGAATTTTGAATATCTTAAATATAAATACCCAGCTACTCGTCCTGAATGTGAAAAACCATGTAAATTGCATTAGAACCTACCCATACACTCCCCCCCCCTCCTTTGTGGAAGCGTATTTGAGCGTATTGAAGCTTGAATGTTTAAATATTTGGTATCAATGAATGCAGAATTGAATATACTTTATCATGATATATTTGAATTTTGAATATCTTAAATATAAATACCCAGCTACTCGTCCTGAATGTGAAAAACCATATAAATTGCATTAGATTCTACCCATACACCCCCCTCCTTTGTGGAAGCGTATTTGAGCGTATTGAAGCTTGAATGTTTGAATATTTGGTATCAATGGATGCAGAATTGAATATACTTCATCATGATATGCTTGAATTTTGAATATCTTAAATATAAATACCCAGCTACTCGTCCTGAATGTGAAAAACCATAAATTGCATTAGAACCTACCCATACACTCCCCCCCCCTCCTTTGTGGAAGCGTATTTGAGCGTATTGAAGCTTGAATGTTTAAATATTTGGTATCAATGAATGCAGAATTGAATATACTTTATCATGATATATTGAATTTTGAATATCTTAAATATAAATACCCAGCTACTCGTCCTGAATGTGAAAAACCATATAAATTGCATTAGATTCTACCCATACACCCCCCTCCTTTGTGGAAGCGTATTTGAGCGTATTGAAGCTTGAATGTTGAATATTTGGTATCAATGGATGCAGAATGAATATACTTCATCATGATATGCTTGAATTTTGAATATCTTAAATATAAATACCCAGCTACTCGTCCTGAATGTGAAAAACCATGTAAATTGCATTAGAACCTACCCATACACTCCCCCCCCTCCTTTGTGGAAGCGTATTTGAGCGTATTGAAGCTTGAATGTTTAAATATTTGGTATCAATGAATGCAGAATTGAATATACTTTATCATGATATATTTGAATTTTGAATATCTTAAATATAAATACCCAGCTACTCGTCCTGAATGTGAAAAACCATATAAATTGCATTAGATTCTACCCATACACTCCCCCCCTCCTTTGTGGAAGCGTATTTGAGCGTATTGAAGCTTGAATGTTTGAATATTTGGTATCAATGGATGCAGAATTGAATATACTTCATCATGATATGCTTGAATTTTGAATATCTTAAAAATAAATACCCAGCTACTCGTATGTAATGTTATTTACATTCAAAAATATCGGGACTACATTCGTGGTACAAGAAATTGTTCGTAGTTTTGCGGAAGTTTTGATCCATAAAATGTAATTCGTTAGTAGGTAGTTATGCGTAGTAAATAGTTGATATTTTTTCAAAATAATCAACTATTTTTCTGACAAGTAACTGGCTACTAGTAGCTAACTTTTCTTTCACAAGTAACTGGCTACTAGTAGCTAACTTTTCTTCCACAAGTAACTGGCTACTAGTAGCTAACTTTTCTTCTACAAGTAGCCAGCTACTAGTAGCCAGTTACTAGTAGCTAACTTTACCTATCTCTAATGTCTACATGTATGCTGCCGATACGATCCTTATTTGTCAGCTCAAAGTTAAACTTTCGACAGGTCTGTACTTTCCATCTTTTTACATATTCACGCCTGTAACTTAATTTGCCGGTTTTTACATTTTTTACCTTGCATTTTGGATTGGACATGGGTTGGCATTTTGGATGGTGATTTAGACATTGGTTGGCATTTTGGAGGTTATGTATAGACCTGTCGAAAAAGTTTAAAACCAAGCTAACATTACGAGTAAATTCTAATCAGCAGTCTTATCTTGGTATCTCGTAAAACATATCTCGACAGTTTTGTGGCAGCGGTTATCTATCTTTCGACAGCTGTTCAGCCAATAGCTATCCATATCTCGGTCACTCGACACGTCCGTACCTTACCTTTAAAACTGCCAATTGTCATGTTCTCTTTACATATCTACGTCTGTAACTCAATTCGCCGGTGTACGATGGTTTTACTTTGTTTTTTTTGGATTGTGATTTGGACATGGGTTGGCAGTGTTGAAGGTATATTTCAGACCCGTCGAAAGTTTAAAGCTAACGAAACGGTGTCGAATAGGTAGGCTTATATCTTGGCGACTCGATAATTGTATCTCAACAGCTTTTTTGAAGCTGGTATCTATAATTCGACAACTTTTTGGCAGCTGATATCTACACAATGTATCTCTCGGCAGCTGATACATCTGTATCTCAACAGTTTAAGGGCCATTAACTATCCATATCTCCATTATTCGGCAATCACACGTTTTAATTAGCTCAGTGTTAAACTTTCGACAGGTCAGTATTGTACCGTCAAAACTGCCAACTCTAAGATTACCTTTGCATATCCACACCTGTAGATTAACTTGCCGGTTTTGAAAGATTTTACCTTGCCTTTTGGTTTGTGATTTGGACATGGGCCGGTGTGTGTTCATGTTTACTATTTTACAAACAAGACATATACTTATAATGCAGTATAAATTGTCATTGTTTAAAAACTATAGCAGCGATTTTATGACAAATTTTAATCATTCCGTCAAACTGGTTTCTGATTGCACTTTACGGATAGAAACAAGTTTTTTCACATTTTTTTTTTTGAATGACCATTCATACAAAAATGTGAAGATCTAAGTGCGAAGAACACTCAATGTCACATTATATGTTGCTTTTGCGTTTTGTATTACAGTCAAACCTGCCTTAAAGGCCACCACTATACAAAGGACACCTGCTAATAAAGGCCAGTAAATATGTATCCTAATTGTTCTTTATTAATATTATTTGAACATGTATAAAAGGGCTTCCTGCCCATAAAGGCCACTTTTACTGTTTTTTTGTTGGCTTTTATAGACAGGTTTGACTGTATTCACACATTTGTGTTTCACTATAGCATATTCAATCCATTGTTTCCCAATTAATACGCTATGTTGGAGCTAGTTCACACTATGTAGACTTTGTGCAACGAAGTAGGCTGCTTTCAAATAAATTGTTGACTCAGGGATATTGCAAGCCTAGGCTTATCAAGGCCCTGAAAAAGTTTTATGGCCGTCATCACAGTATTGTTGATAAGTTTGATGTCTCTTTATCCAGGATTGCCTTGGATATAATTGACGTCTCATAGTTCCATGTTCCTTTCACACAATTTTAATTACACACGTGGCGGTTGTAGATAGTAGCTAAACTAGATGCGTACCCTTCCAGAGCACCCGGCCTCACTTCTCTGGTGGAAGTTCACGTGTATAACCTAACTTCTCAGTTCCAAAGTTTTTACTTTGCTTCTGGATTGTGATTCGGACATGGATTAACTGTGTGTTTGTTTTTGATTTAAGCGGCTAATTTCGACATTACATGTATTTCATTTGTTATGTTTTTGAAAGAAATACTACAAGTTCAAATCACATTTACATAGAGAATATAAGGTAGGCGGTCAAAGCAGGACAAAGTGACCAGATAATTTGCCAGTATACGATCGTTAAACGGAAATATAAGCGTATTTTCTTTGTATACATGCCTTTAAAAAATGCAAAAATCCGCCCTACTTGGTATCGGAGCATTTTTATCCTTCAAAAAAGTCATAATGAGTTTGTACGAGTGTCTTCAGAAGAATCAAAACATTTGTACTCTACCTGGATTGTATTGCTTTTAACATGGGTGTTATTTCAACATGGCGACATGTGCAATTCAGAAACAGAGAAATATTTCTACATGCATGCTATTATTTCATATTCGTTAGTTTTGCCAGGGTTATGAATAATAAATAGTTAGATGTTGTAAAGAAGATAATTTTCGGACAAAATAGATAAAGAATTAAATAAATAAATAAATAAATAAATAAATAAATAAATTAATTAATTAATAGATTGATAAATAATAATGATAAATCAGTTTATTTAATTATGAATTTTATGTTGCTGTGTGTCGAAACATCTGTTTAAAGGGAGACAACTCTTTTATGTTTCGATAGTCGTGCACCCAAATCACCCAAATTTAGAAAACCCGCATCATAACCATTATGACTCATGAATACAATTAATGTTAATGGTGACTTTTAAAATACAAGCAATAAAGGTGTTTCATGTTATTTTTTTAAATCAATGTATCTTAACATTAATTCGGATTTTAAATTGATCAAATCATTTGAACTCCTGAGTACTTGAACCTTAGTAATATTGATAACAATAGTATTCTTTCAATGCGGTTTTTTCAGTTGCTCTGGAGATCGGTCTATTTAAACTTGCGCTTGTATTTGAATCTAGTGTACAGTTTGTTTTTTTCATTTATTATTTGTAGTTTACTTATTAAGAAATAGTTATTAAACTGAATATTGTATAAACGTCGTCACTGTAGAGGGGGTAGGGTGTAACATTGTCCGTACCCGCCCGTCTTCATTTTTTCTCTAATTTTTCACGGGATGTGTTCATATTACCCATGCAGTCTTAACCAGATACTACATGTTTCGTAATTCTATTTTTGCTATTGTTTTTTATTTTTAAATATTTCATAAAATGTTTTTTTCCAAATACTTCGTAGTTGTATTTATAACATACAATAACATTCGAATAGAATTTTTGAAAATTTGGAAATTTCTTAAAAACATTAGCACAGCATGGGGATTTAGACTAACTGTATGGCATAGCTTGACACGTGAGAAAAAGATATAGACAATGACAAACAAGCCTAAGGATCGATATTTTTGTTACTGAAGAGATTGCAGTTTAAGATATACAATACAGGCCTGTCCAAAGTTTAACATTGAGCAAGCGAAAAAGGATGGACACTCGATTGCAAAGTAGCCGGAATATGAGTTACTAATGGCACAAAAATAAATAAATAAATAAATAAATAAATAAATAAATAAATAAATAAACTACCGACGGTTAGATGCTGATGAGATGAGCTGTCCATTCGGCACTAATTTGTTTGTTCGGTGATAAACTTTCGACAGGTCTGTATTGTACATTCACAACAAATAGATGTGTTTGACGTTATACAATAAAGATATTGATTTAATCATTAGATTTTGTGCAAATGTCAACATAATTATTAATACAAATTCATTACTTGTGTATATGGGTCTATATTTTGGGTCTATGTTTTTGAAAATTTGCAATGTTTGTTTTTTAAGCCAAATAAGTTTATTGTGGGATTTTTTCCAGTTCCGTCCTTGTTCCTTCCATCCTGCTCGTATGTATTTGTTTCACAATTAATACCAAATGATAGAGTTTTTGCCACTACTTTATATAACAACACAAACTGCTTACAAATTTTTTTACGAAAATTACAAGCCTGGGTATAAAATTAAGTGAAATGTATCTGTATCCAAGAATGTCCTGGATATATTTGACATCTCAAAGTTCCATGTCCTTACACTCAACTTTAATCGTAACTCATGTGGCGGGTGTATCTAGCTAAAAAGAAGGTGCTGCCCTTCAAGGGAACCTGTGGTCACTTCTCTGGTGGAAGTTCATGTGTTAAACTTTAATTGTCAGTTTCAAAATTCTAACTTTGTTTAGGGAAAATGACTTGACCATGGATTGATATGCTTATATATAAATTCACTTATATGAAGGCTGTCAGTTCTATCACGGTGAAGAAACAGAAACTCGTAGTAATTCGTACTTCAAAAAGTCTCCTTGTGTCAAACATATATATTCGCCAAGCTTCATACAGACTTTAAACAAAAATATACTGAGGTTGCAACCAGTATAATGTTGTGATAAGAAAACATTTGTTGTGCTTTGCAATATAGTTTTCAAGGAAGTGTGTTTTTGTTTCGTAATCTCAATGGCAAGGTAAGTTAATCACCTTCTGTCTGGGTAGTTACACTCGCCATTTGTAAAAGCAAACTTGAGAATGAAAGAAAAATGAAAATTGTAATGGTCAAATTTATCAAGAATCATTATGGGTACATACACATCTTATAAACAATATTCTGATGGCGATCATAAAACCCTTTAAGGACCTGATAAGCCTAGAGGATCAATATCCTTAGGACAACATTTTTTGTAAGCAGCTTTGTTTGGTTGAATAAAGTTTCCGTAGTGAGAACAAGCTCTACCATTGCATTTGAAACGTGACAAAACACACACATAATGAGGAAAAGTCCTGCCATAGTGTAATAATTCAAAAACAATTGCACCATGAGCAGCAAGAAAAACGGCTACATTGCTGCGCAGGGAAAAATAACAAAGTATGATACAGCATCAAACGTACCCTTTCGTGGATTTAATCATTTTAAAATACAAAAAGCGGATAATTTTGATGAACAATGTTTATCTCATAATTGTAGAACTAGAATACTAAACATTGTTTTCTCATTAAATCCAATGCTTATCAAATATTAGGAGTTTAAAAGCAGCTGCCATCTTATCACTAGTAAGATAAACATTTTAATTTATTTTTAAAAATTCCTCAAAAGAACTAAGGCATGCCTGATCTTTCAAAGTATTGTTTGGATTTAGGAAACACATTTTTGGTCCTTCTGGTTTTTTTTCTAATTTCAACATCTTAAATACATCTGGATTACCACAATTTTGGCCCGAGCACTACTTATGAGGAACTTCATTATTCCGAAATGATCGTCTAGTGCTGCAAAATAAAACAGGTGTGGAAAAATATAATTTGTCTTCTCGCGTCATGCTTGTATCGCGTCATGCTTGTATTCACTACTCATCTTAAGTCTAAATAAACATTAACGTCAAGTGGTGTTGTTTAGTATTTTGGAAGGCTCTAACTGTGGTATTAAGATAGATTATTGAGAGTTTCCAAGGAAACTGAAGATATCCAAACAAAACAAAACATACCGATTAAAGTCCAAAATACAATCCAAAAGCAAAATAAGAACTTGAAATTGACAAAGTAAGCTAAACGCGAGAACCACCACGAGGGAGGTGAGACCGGGTGCTCCGGAAGCGTAGGCAACAAGTTTAACTGGCTACACTTACCAGGTGTTAGATATAAAGATTAAAAACAGCCACGGTTACACATATTTAATTATTTATTAAACCAAAAGATAAAACAACATTAGTTATACAATTAATTTCCGTATACAAAAATTTAAGAAAATAAAAAGCTACACAAAAATTCAACAAAAAGTAAAAAGCCATGTGCATTATATCAATGTCAAATACTGACACAGGAATATCAATAATAATATAAATGTGTAAATGATAAGCATATAGCACATTTTAAGTCACAGCAATTGAAATTTGTCCACCGGAAAATAGAAAACATAAATTGAATATCATTATTTGTACGAGATACAATAAAAAAGTAATATCATTTGAAAATGGTTCAAACTTCTTTTTCAAAGAATGATAATAGTGTTATTTAATCCAAATTTAATTATTATCAATATCTGTTGTTACAATGATTTTGATTGGTCAGACCTTTTACTGTTATTTTTGTATGAACGAATTGGCTGTAAGTGATGCCATGTTATCATAGATGTGCAAATAAATATTTGCACGTCTACTACATAGCCATGTTTATATTTGGTACTGGTTTAAAATTTTGAATACACTGATTTATTATTTAAAAAATCAAAATAAAATTGTACAACAGAAAACATTATAACACTCTACCCAAAATTGCGACTGTATTAAAAAAACACCCTGTAAAACTTAAAAAAATACTCAATATCATTTTGATAAATTCTTTTTCATTATTGTTTTTTACTTATATAAAAACTTGATACAATACAAAAAATGATAAAAATGACTTAGTAGTAAAATAATGATAAAAAAACTTTGATGATGACCTGCCTTTGTCAAATAAGATAAGAAAATAACAAAATTGGAATGGTTAAATAAATTTCACCCGTGGACTAATAGGCCCCAGTTTCACAATTATTTTTTAACAAAGATATTCGTTGATTTAAATTTAGCAAATTTTGCATGTTTTCGGAATAAACATTTTCCATTTTCATAAAAACGAAATACAAAATGTATAAGATTGACGTAATCTGCATAATGAACAGTGAATTATCGAATTTCTTAATAATGTCCAAAATATTAGATTTAAAATTTGCCAACTTTAATTAAGGATTATTTTAATTAAAGAGTTATTGTGAACTTTGACTAGTTCAGCTTTTCTGATTTGAATTATCAACGCTTGTAATGAACAATGATAGAAATGCATGGAATGTTAAGATGTTTGAAATATTTCCCTTAACTGTTTTATCATAATATAAAACAAGAGACATAGTGGACCTGATATGCTCACCTGTTCAAATATAAAAAAATCTATCTTTATAAAAAGACAATGACTGCCATATGAAAAATCACCGACTTAATAATGTTAATTACAAACAAAAATACAAACACATTTATAAATACAATAAGCAGTGGTGGGTGTGTGGTAAAAACACTTTACAAGACCATAATGTGATATAAAATTGCTTAAAACAATAATTTGAACCTTGTAAAATACCAATGGAATGTTTTACCTCAATTGGTAATTGTTTTAATGTCATTTCTAGCGTGTTATAAGAAAATCATGACTTCTTTTGCAAGAGTTGTATCCGATTATTTCTGTCAAAACATTTCAATCATATATTGTGTATAGATAATAGCCACTACACATTTGCTTTATTATATAATTAACATGGACCGGTATATTTCTTTTTGATGTACTTCATATATCTTCCATAGGTCGTATTTAAAAGAAATTTAATCAATAGCAAACATACCAGTCCATATTAAAATCATAAAAATCTATTTCAAATTAAAAATCAACGGCATTATGATTCAAAGAACAATAAAAAGCCAGTATCTAACATGTAGTAAACATTTACAATATTAAAAATCTTAACTTGTGCATTATGACAAGTAAGAACTAATGACAGACTATAATGAAAGTGGCTAGAGATATATTACAACAAGCATGGCTAATAGGAGCCACATAAAATGATGATTATTGTCAATATGACAGTATGGAAGAAGTATACCCACATCTATTTGACCATATAAATATGTTTGCTGCCAGTGAATCAATATATTCTCACAGTGTGTGTGTGGTGTGTGTGTGGTGTGTGTGTGTTGTGTGTGTGTGGTGATATAACTCTATTTCTATGTACATCTACATTGTACAATAGATGCAATAATAGCACTTTACCATGGATTTTTATATTTCAAAACCATTTACAACACCAACAACAACAATACTACTATTACTGTTTCTACTACTACTACTACTACTACTACTACTACTAATTATAATGATAATAATAAAAATAATAATAATAATAATCTATCATTATACAAGAAAGCATTTCAAATTTCAAAATAATGTCAGGAAGTTTGGTTACACACTTTTGGAAGACCTCCAATCCTCATTCTACTAATTCTAAAGTCACTGTTTTAAACGGTTTTAATATTGAAATTACAAACGATAAACTCGAAAATATGGTACGTTATAATAGCACATTACAACTTAAAAAATAAATAAAAATATGGAACATATCCTAACAAAAGAAAAACAAACACTTCTAATAATAATGCTTATCATACAGTGTATACCTTTTGTTGATTGTGAATACAACAACTAGTTATTAATTTATTGGACAATTCTATTATTTGGCATATCTTACAAATGTGACCGATTGTAAATTGAGATATGCCATTACAGAGATTGTAGGTATTTACATACAAAGTGTATAATACATACAAAACATATTTTAATACATTTAAAACATTTTAATACTGTAAACCTATTTAATTTCGCGTGTATTTATCTCCTAGGTATGTGAAATTTATACATATCCACGTAGTATAAATTTTCGTGTTTCAAAATATGCACTATAACACAGTAACACAATATAATTTTTCCTCGTTATTATTTTCGCGAAAATAAATACGTTTACAGTATTATACGGTGTTGTACATTTTAAGGATGACATTTAGTCAAATACTATATAATATAGTTTACAAAAAATTTTTAATAACAAATAAAACCACCCTGGACCGTAGTCTATGGCCAACACCATAAAATACAATGGCTGTGAAGATGTCACTAGAGTACACCCGTTTTAAAATTCGTTCAGGAAGTTGTTTTAACTTTTTGAAATAACAAGGGGAATCTAGAATCGGGCAACACAGTATTTAAATAATTAAAAATAATAAACAAAGAGTATATTAGTGTCATATATCAGTATAACTATTCAAAATTAATGCTATAACTAGTATAAACATTTCGTAAATAAGAAATTGTTCAGTATAATTCAAACAGAAGTATCAGAAAAGGCTTCATTGATTAAAAGCATGCTCAATAATAGAAATAAAGTACTGAAAATGTTAGATATCCAGTAACAAGAAATAAATTCCATTTTGTACCAGTTTTAATTTTACACGCAGTAGACAGCTGTTTCAGAATATAATCAGTAATGCTTGGAACAAAATTGTGAAAGGAATCAAACAAGTTTCTAAAAGTATCGATGTTGCATTAAAATAATGTTTCAAACATAAGCACATGTCAACATGCATTTTAAAATTACAGTTTGACGTTTAAAATGTTCTGAAAAATCTCCTAATGGGTAAAATGGTTGGAAGTAAAAACTTAATCTCATTTCAGTTTCAGGGAACGTAAAAGGCTATCCTTTGCTTGTTTTCACTGATCTTTTTCCAGGATGATGGTATTATAACGTCACATCCGTATTTCTTTTTCAACATGAAAGCATAACTGGTCATGACATAACACCAATACTGGTATAATTCGACCTTGGACTTGCCTGGATCTCCCAATTAGGAAAAAATGTTTTAATTCCTTGAACCCATGTTCGTCTTCTGTGCCTGATTGAGAGTGATTGTTAGACTTCTGACAGTCATACACACCAGCTACAGCTGAATTTCTTTGGACTACGCACTAAGCATAGCAAGAATCGTCAACAAAATGTTTTTTTTCTTTCTTTGGTATGTATTCGAAGATACCGTTAAAAGCCAGTGGTCGGTGTTGTATACATGAGTGGTCGATGCCTTGATCGACATGATTTGGGTCAGAATGTTTTACATGGTTCACCACAGAATGGACAAATTCTGGACAGCCCCATAACTTGTCGGTTACAATCTCATATAATTGGTAGTATCCTGATTATACATGATTCGTACGCCTGAGAAATAACTCTTTGTACTCTTTTTCTCAGTTCATCGAGATATGTAATATCTTGGTCTGAAAGCTTTGGAAATTATGGATATTCTTTGGGTTACTTCTTTCAAAGCTTCATCAGTAAATTGAATGTGTTCTTTGATTCCATTTTTGAAATGCTGCACCCATCTATAGGTCGAACCAAATTGTTGTCTATCCAATCCTCGAGTTGCCCAATGAACACTTTTTTCAACTGCCGAAACGTTTTTCTGCTACAAGTTGTAAAACCATTTGGAGAAAACAGAGTTCTGATTTTCTTTTCCTTCCTCAGGCTAGACTTCCTATAATAAAGTTATCCAATTCTGAGAATACAAATATGGATCCTCCAAATATTTCTCGGTTTCTTGCATGTTACTCTTTTTCAAAAGGTGCAGCATGATTTCCTTCATCAAATTACTTTTTTTGTTTCAAACTCTTTGCATACATACTGTTCGATTAGATGTCGAAGGTTTCCTCTGACGGTTCTAAACAAAGCGTCCTTCTATAATATCACAAAATGCTGAAGCCGCAAACTGTTCCTCAGATTCTTGTTGAACAATGTTTTTGAAAAGCCGTTCAGCTGTTTTCTTCTGGGATTTACAACACGCCATTGTGTTGTGTTTTTCTTCATATTTGTCGTTCATGATTGGAATTTGTGCACTGCATATTTGCAAATATGCACGTACAATTTCACCTTGTACGGATTCAGGATTGTGAACTTTCGTTGTTCTGCATATTTTTCATTATGTTTTTGGATTTCTTCATCGACAAAATGAAGTATCAGGTAAATCTGTGAATCGTCATATTTAGAGTCAATATATTATCTAAGTCGTCTAAATATGCATCCGCTCGTCTAAGAATTTTTCTGTTACATCAACAGTTTCTAAATTACACTGCTGTCTTGGTTTCAGCTTTCTCCTTGGGATCGCCTGAGTTTTTATGTGAATGTGTTCTTTTTCTATGTCATCAACCGTGATGCTCCCTTCCAATACTTTCAATGTGTCCGATTTGTCCCAATATTTCTTTAGTTCTTTTTCTAACATTGCTTGTTTCCCCTTAAAATGGAAAACAGTTTTTGCTTTATTTTTCCTTTATTGGCGGAGAGTGACTTAGTTGGCCGTGTGCCCACTGCTGCAATATACTAATCCGTTTTCTTCAAAACCAAGATCTAATTCTTTTTCGGATGGATTTTCGCTACAACTCTCAGAAATTTTTGCTGATGATTTTACTTGTTCATTGAGTTTATTCTTCATCTCACTCCTTTTCATGTCCAGCTTCATCTGCTTCTGTTTTTTCTTCAAGTTGAAGGTCCTGCCTTTCTAAAAATGGTCAGCCACTTTGGACAGAGTCAACATCTTTGACGTCTTCTCCAAGTGAGATATATTTCTCTATTTCGTCGCTACTCTCTATGAATCCTCCAGCTGGCTTTTGAATTACGAGTTAATTCTTTATATTTCTGAAGCCCACTGCGTGTTTCTTCTACATTGTCACGATTTTCCTGCACCGTTGAATGCCACCTAATCTTGTCATTCGCCTCTTTTTGGATCCGTTGGAATAATTTTGTTCCAGATCCCACTGTATCTCATTAAATTTTTTGACTCTAAATCAGAATACGCCTTAATTTCTATGCTGCTTCTAAAACTAAAGATAAAATCATCCGTCAGGATTCCATTCCATAGATCTTCCATGTGTTCCGTCAGTCTGTAATAGTCAAATACCTTCGATTTTTTAATAATTCTGAATGCATATACTGCCTAACGTCGCTCACATTTTCACTGTAGGCATCATTTACTGCAGCCATGGTTGGATTTCCGTGCCAAAATCTTTAAAATACCTAGCAATGCTTTTTATGATCGAAATCTATCATTTTGCTGAATTCTGTTGTTTCAGTGTATCCATCTTGCTGAGCGGCGAATTGAGTGATCTCGTCTAAATGTTCAATAAAGTTTGTTTTTGAGTTTCTGTTTTGTTCATCAGCGTCCTCCGATGATACATTTTGATGTATAAATAAACATGACTGGTGTAGTTTTAGGTCGCTATTTCTACTCTTCAATCGTAAAAGGCATGGACACAAACTTGGAGGACATCTCCCATCTCTGCATAATTTTCACCTTTTATATTGATCAGACAGATATCGCTCATTTCCAATTATAAAGTGTGGCTAATCTATTATCATTGTCGTATGTGGAAGCCGCAGTTTCTTGGGACCTTAGACCCTCACAATCCAAAACAATTACATAGTCAAAGGCATGGTTACTTTCGTTTGTTTCCACGGGAACCATCTCCATAAACACCCCCTTTGTGCACCTGCCTGAACTGACGCTGAATGTCAAGCCATAAACAGCGTTAACCAGTGTTGATTTACCAGCGCTTTGTACGCCAGCAACTGAGACCTTTAATAATCTGGCATTATTTGTCAATTGAGCAATGCTTGAAAATACCGCTTTATCCAGGTCAAGGCAATGTTTGAGTTATCACCATCCATTACTTCAACTGTTTTCCGTGAAGTATCAATTTTGCAACTAATGTTGGCAGAACGTCAAATTTATGGACATGCCACGGGTAAATATTCAGCAGATGAATGAACAGCTTCATATATCTGGCCTATCTCTCTTATAAATTGTTCTATTCCTAGAAGTGTCATCTGCGCATTTGGACTTTTCTCGGCAGCTGTATTATCCAAAGTTCTTTTCTTTAATAGAATCGACAGCCATTTCATAAATAAGATAGGATGTCGCCTTGATCCTGATATGCTATGAGAACTTCATGAATCTATGTATAACAGGAGACAGGTTTTGACATTTCAGTAACTGATCCATTCTTATTTCATTCAATTCTTCTGAAGCCTTTCTCTATGTTCGGCCGATTTTTTGTCCTTCACTTTAGAAAGTTCTTTGATATTGCTGCTTAATCTTGACCACATTGACCTTGTAATGGAAAATGTAGTTCTTTGATCTTGTCGTTATCTAATCTGGTTCCATAGAAGAAACAATTTCTGCAGCCAATTTTTACCAAATGCTATATCTTTTTCGTTTTCGTCTACGCTGATGTTCAAGGATTTGGCAACACTGACTAGTTCTGTAAGACATTTTCCCGGAAAACGTTCTACACATGTCTTGATTTGGGACTTGATATGTTGCTTAAGAGTTGCTTCTGCTACAGGTTTTCCGCTAAAGGACAACATGACAACTTTTGTTCGTTCTTTGTAATTCTTTTGCTCAATTTCATTGCGGAACGGCTTGAGGAGACTTTGGAAATCGTCATCTTCACTCTTGTGGTTAAGCAATAAACGACCACAGACTTTGAAGTGTACATCTGGAGTATCTCACCTCTGCAAGTTGGGTCACATAAATCTGTTATGTTCATAAGAATGAAAACTGTGTCTGAAACTTCTTTCAAAAAGGAGAGTTGTGTTTTATGTTCCAGTGCATCTCTCTCAGATTCAAGCAGGTAACATTCTTGTTTATCATATCAGTTTTTTGAAGAGTAGTGGTACCACTCGCTTCTACTGCCCATCAGTTATTGTTTTGGTGTGCCTCCAAGAAAACAGTTGCGATGGTGAAATGTATTTTCATAACCCCCATTTGAAAGCACGTTGCTCAATAGTTCAGACTTGAATAAAGAGGCCTCTTCAATCGAATAAAGCTAACGACTCTTGTTATTGAGCTAGCAAGTGGGCGGTATTCACCGTCGCTCTGAAGTGCGCGCATAGGCCAAAGAGAAGCTGATAGTTGTCAGATACAGAGGTTTGAAAAGAAATGGATCGCGAGTTGGCATAAAACATCATTTTCTCAACTAAAATCTGTTTTAACAAGTTACTGCAACAAACAGAATATTGTAATAAAAACGTCCAAAGGGTTAAATTCGGAAACGGTGTTTGTGCAAACGTCTCCTATTAATTCATCCAGATCTCCAGTAATGAAGGACTCCCATCTGCGCATTTATTCCGAACGTGGACAAAACTTCATCCCTGCCACGATGATCAACATTATAGTTTCTTCAGGATGATCCATGGGATATCGTTAACCTTCTCTATTGAAAACTGTCTCTCTATCTTCATCACTGTTTGTACTTCAATCTTTGAGGGAAAATATGGTTCCAATCAAATGTTCTTAATATTTCATATTTATCATCTTTGAATTCGTTTGAAATGTCGAAAATTGGGTCGATTGTATCTTGGTCTTTGCTTGAGTTTAAAGTTTTGGCGAGTTTTGTTAAGTCTATGTCCACCATTCGCTTGTCTTCTTTATAGAGTAGCCGCTGAGCTCCTGGGATAAACCTTCAAAATCTATTGCTCCCTGTGTTGTAAAACTGCTGAACACACTGGCAATGCGTCTATCAAATTCAAGCATCATTGGTTGGAGAAGAATGTTGAAATTTTTTCGCGTTGACCCGTACTTGCAATTTGCCAAGATTGCAGATAGCTTCTTTGACGATATATTGTTGACGATTGACACCCGTTAGTGAGGAAAAGGTACGACACTTTTCCTCTACCGATGTTATAAATTCCTCTAGTTTGAGTTTTGTTATAGGGATTTCAAATATACGCGATTCCAAATTATAATGTAACTGCATTACTATTACTTTCGCATATACAAATTCTTCTTTAGATTCAAGTTTTTGCAGCCCGTTAAACATACTCTTTGTTGCTTCTGCGATCTGATTTGTGATAAAAAACTCAAAGCTTTCTCTTTTTGATTCCTGTTCCAAATCGTGAACATTTGCCTGACGTGATAAATAGGGCAAAACCTCCCCTTTTATAACAGATACAAAACTGGTTAAGTTATTAACGACTCTATGAGGACGCCAGTCTTCTGTTAAAGATGTATCTTCCAACCATGGTTTCAGATTATTGCTACCAATGAATCCTTTTACACCAGCAGGATGAGTAAGTCGTCTAATATGAAACCTTATTGCTGAAAAATTGCATTCTCTATGCGAGTTTTCCATGTCTTTTAAATTACCAAAAAATTTGGCCAGATCTCTATTTTTATTTAAATTTTTACCCAAAGTCATAACACCCCTCAATTATATATCTACCCTGAACACGTTCCCACAGTTTTTGTAGATATTCATGGCAGTTTTATGAAGATCTTGATCCTTTATCCAATCATTGATTTCATCCAAACACTCGTTCAATTCTTTTGCTGCACAGGGCTCTGATCCATTCTTTGGTAATGAGAACTCGTCCTGGTTGTAGTTTTCTGAAATAATAAATGACAAAGATTAAAAAAGATTTTTTGTGGTTTTTAGCATTGACCTGTTTTTCGTACTGTGTTCAAATTTTGTAAAGTACAACTACAGTCCTTTATTATCTGTTTTTATTCTACCCATATTCAAATAAATAATTTTGTTCCCACAAAAAATAAATAATTGACACAGCGAAGCAATATTGTCCAATAAAGTGTTTATTACAGCCCTCAAAAATGTTGTAAGGATGGTGTTTCTACGTCAAAAATAATTCTGAATGTGTTGTCTGTGGTAATAGCAGTGGATCAAGTTCAAGATAGTTACAATGGTTATTGGCGACAAGGTTAACCGGGTAGAAAAATAATGTTATAAATACAGTCCAACCTGCCATAAAGGCTACCTCTATATAAGGACCACCTGCTTATAAAGGCCAGTAGAATTGTTTATTCGTATTATTTGAACCTGTATATAAAGGACGCCTGTCCATAAAGACCACTTATACTGGTTTCCTTGGTTAGTGGTCTTTATAGACAGGTTTGACTGTAGTGTGTAGTTACCAAAGTAATAACGTCATTTATAAGTGAGTATGATAGATCTTGTGTCCGTTTGGCACATGGCTAAAGTTTTTAAGTAATTTCTGCTTTCTTATTGCAGTTCATACACTTGCTCTTGGTTGTTTATCAGATAAAAGTAAAGCACAAACGTTGAAGCTGACAAAGCAATGTGAAACCTGTCTATAAAGACCACCCAAGGGAACCAATAAAAGGGGGTTTATGAACAGGTGACCTATATAAACAGGTTCATATAATATGAATAAAAACGATTAAGAAAACAGATTAAAGGCAGATTAAACTGAAGGTTAAACACGTAAATTTCCACCAGGGTTAAGTAATGTCAAGTACCCCAGAAGGGTAAAAAGGGTAACTACCTCCTGTTTAGCTACCTAATCTCGCCAACCTCTACGTTTTAACTCTTCTTTTATCCTAAAAACGTACAAAAGTTGCTCTTGAAGAGTTTCGCATGACATTGTTCTTTTTTAAATTCACTTAGTCAGGGACCAAGTTCGCTGAATGGATAAACTATGTGATTTCTTGGTGTTATGTCCATTTACTGATACTATGAGTAGCAATGAATTTTCGAAAAAAATATTTCATGTTATACTAACAAACATGTTCACTTCACATTTTTGGAATGCGAGTCCCATCTAGAATAATCATTAATAAAAAAGGTCTCAAATATCATAAATTGAAATTCGTTTTTCTCCCATCTTTAAATATGACAGATCGAAGTATGCAGTGTAGGGAAGCCATGTGGAATATTTCTCTCTTTCACCACGCGGTTCTTTTGTGTTTTTCATCACGTGATTTTCAGTGACCTAACAACCAAAGGACAATTAAATGATGTCTTCTATGGAGACATGACGTTGTCTTGCGGGAAAGTCTAAAACATTTAGAAATTTTCATTGCGTTTCAAATGTTAATTCTGAGAGATTAGAATAAATGGTTTTGTTTCTAGTTTATACATGTTGTATAAATCATATTTAATTATATATTCTGTCCGATGGTCATATTTATTTTTATGTAAAACTCTACATAACAACGTTATTTTTATACTTTCCTTCGTGTATGCTGCTTATAATGATTATTTCAATCGAGGTGGAAATACAATTTGCTGGTTTTTATTATAAGTGAATCAGTACACACGTCAAAGCGGAATTGCAACATTACCTTCTATAGATTTGGAATCTTCGTCCTCAGATTCTGAACAGCTTTCCGTTGAAGAATTTTCGCGGCAATCACTCTTCTCTGAAATACAAAGAGTAGTAGCAATAAATAAATACATGTAATAAATAAAATGTTCAACAATTTGCATATGTAAAGAATCAAATAGCTTATAACCCAGAACACCCGGCCTCACTTCCTGCTGGAAACTGGTGTGATTAACGTAATTTGTCAGTATTGGGGTTTATGCTGTGCTTTGTGGTCATGATTTGAGCGTGGACTGGTATGTATATTTTTTATGATTATTACCATTTGTAGATGTTGGACACTATAATATTCACAATACACAAACAAAGTAGCCTTGTAGGGTATAAGGTGTAATAAAGACAATAATCATGTTGTATACCCTTTGCTTCCATACAGTAGCAGCATGTGACAACAAAAGCTAAGACAAAAATCAGTAGTTTAAAGCAATTTTAAAACATTTGAAAATCCTTGGTTTCAATACCGATCAGGAATTGATCACCGAGAAATCATGTGTGTGTGTGTGTGTGTGTGTGTGTGTG
This sequence comes from Anadara kagoshimensis, assembly GCA_021292105.1. Taxonomy (NCBI): domain Eukaryota; kingdom Metazoa; phylum Mollusca; class Bivalvia; order Arcoida; family Arcidae; genus Anadara; species Anadara kagoshimensis. Next base: position 9,895,918 of record CM037863.1, read on the forward strand.
TGTGTGTGTGTGGTGTGTGTGAACATGTGTTTGAAAAGTTTTTCAGTCATAAGTGGGTTTTGTATTTAATATACATTTACAAATTTGACGAAGTGAATTTTCGAATTAACATTGGATCTCATTTAACTATGTTTATTTCATTCAATTTTGATTATATACGTGAACGGTGTCGCTAGCTAAACAAGAGGTCCATTCCCTTTTGGGGCACTCTGCCCAGGTTAAAATTCTAGTGTTAATTCTAATTTGTTTCAAAGTTTTTGCTATGCCTATTTATATTGATATTGATTTGGACATAGATTAGTATGTTTGGACTGAGTTTCATACGTTGAAATTACGACAAAAGTCATTCGAGTCACTTACCTTTAGTAATTATCATTTGTCCATTAAATGAAGCATACTGTGTTGTTATATGTGTTACATGTCTAGCACCAGATGAATCATCTTTACCTGTTTTTGGAGAGAGAAAACAAATTTTATATACATGAACATGCTTTTCCAGCTTATGCTGTATTTGTTTCACAATACTCTATGATTGTGCTTTGCTAAGTACGGAAGTACTCTATCTAGAAACAAGCTTACTTGACGAAGGGATGTTTAGTCGATACAATTAATTCAATAGCAAAGGTCTAGAAAAATCCTGGCATTGAATTATATATATTCACCCACTGGTCATTAAGAGGTCACCAATAAACCTATCTCCAATTCATAGCATGAAACTGGATGCACCTTGCAAATTTGACAGAAGTGTGATGATTGGAAATGAGCTTAAGAGTTCCTGATCACCTCGGTAAAATGGACTAAAGGTGAAAAGGAAACATGCCAAGAAAACAAAAGTGTTTGATGTTTAGCAAAACGATATTAAACACCCAAATGCTAAACAAATTAAGCATAGCAATGTCTAATGTCAAACAATTACAAAGATTTGATTACCGTCTTGAGTTTCCATAGCGTCTTCGAAAGCACCATCATCATCGATTCCATCTACATATGATAAAAACATATAAACATAGATTTTGAATAAAAAGCAAAAAATTGAAAACTTAAAAAACAGTTTTTTAAGAATGCTCGATAAACCAGCTTAAAGTCGATGATAGAAATGTAGCCTTTCGGGTTTCATTACAGGTGTTCTTCATATTTCATACCATAAAATATAAAAATGGACCTGCATTCCAATAAAATGCTATAAGTTGCAAATGGCCTTGTATGTGAAAAAGTATATTAAGACGGCTATTACAAGCGTGACAGAAATGAAGGAAGATTTAGTACGCTAATAGAAGTTATGCGTTACTATAAAAAATGCTGCTTTTACAGTCCATCAATAATAACAAGAGGCCCATGGGCCTTATATGCTCACCTGATAACTTATGGCAAGCTGATAGATTTAAAGTAAAGGTAAATACTAAACCCCAATGACTTTTTTCTTTACATCAAAATGATCATTGTATCAATACCTACAACATTCTAATATACATGCCTATACATAACGTTTATAGTTTTCAAGATAATTAACCATTTAGGTGTTGTTTTACAACTGTGACCTTGACCTTTAAACCCATGACCTTTTTCAATACATCGAAATGATTGTTGTATCAATACCTGCAACATTCTAATATACATGCCTATACAAAAAGTTTATAGTTTTCGAGATAATTAACCATTTCGGTATTGTTTCACATCTGTGACCTTGACCTTTGAACCCATGACCTTTTTCTATACATCAAAATGATCGTTGTACCAATACCTACAACATTCTAATATACATGCTTATACAAAAAGTTTATAGTTTTCGAGATAATTAACCATTTCGGTATTGTTTCACATCTGTGACCTTGACCTTTGAACCCATGACCTTTTTCTATACATCAAAATTATTGTTGTAGCAATACCTACAACATTCTAATATACATGCTTATACAACAAGAGGCCCATGGGCCTTAACGCTCACCTGAGGAAGAGTACAGTGTGTGCCAAACTTTCAAAATGATTAAAGGACATTCGGTCTGGTAAACCTAGAAACTTTACCAGACCGTAAAGTTTTTTACTGGACCAAAAATTTTTCAATAAAAAGAAAACAATTATTCGGTTTTGTAATATTTACTTATTTTCTCCTTTAAAACGGAAAGCTATGGGAGGCACAAATTATGAAAAAAAACTTGAAAGAAAATTTAAGAAACATTGGATGGAGGGGCGACCATGGTTGCAATTTGACAAGGAGAAGAAATGCGTCGGGTCGGGAAGCGTAGCACACAATAATAATTTAAAAGGTCAGAATACATTTATTATGGAAGTACAAATAAATGTATTCTGGCCTTTTAAATTATTATTGTGTGCTGCGCCTCCCGACCCGTAAAATTCAAACCAGGGTGTGCATTTCATTACGCATCTCTCCTCGTCAAATTGCAACCATGGTCGCCCCTCCATCCAATGCTGCCTAAATTTTCTGTAATTTAGATTTCAAGATAATTAACCATTTAGGTATTGTTTCGCATCTGTGACCTTGACCTTTGAACCCATGACCTTTTTCTATACATCAAAATGATTGTTGTATCAATACCTACACCATTCTAATATATATGCCTATACAAAAAGTTTATAGTTTTCGAGATAATTAACCATTTCAGTATTGATTCGCATCTGTGACCTTGACCTTTGAACCCATGACTTTTTTCTATACATCAAAATGATCGTCGTATCGATACCTACAACATTCTAATATACATGCTTATACAAAAAGTTTATAGTTTTCGAAATAATTAACCATTTGGGTATTGTTTCGCATCTGTGACCTTTACCTTTGAACCCATGACCTTTTTCTATACATCAAAATGATTGTTGTATCAATACCTACAACATTCTAATATACATGCCTATACAAAAAGTTTATAGTTTTCGAGATAATTAACCATTTCAGTATTGATTCGCATCTGTGACCTTGACCTTTTAACCCATGACCTTTTTCTATACATCAAAATGATCGTTGTACCAATACCTACAACATTCTAATATACATGCCTATACAAAAAGTTTATAGTTTTCAAGATAATTAACCATTTCGGTATAGTTTCGCATCTGTGACCTTGACCTTTGAACCCATGACCTTTTTCTATACATCAAAATGATCGTTGTATCGATACCTACAACATTCTGATATACATGACTTTACAAAAAGTTTATAGTTTTCGAGATAATAATCATAATCAGAGGTAATAAAAATTAGGTCACGACCTTCACAATTGACCTTGACCTAATTTTAAAGATACTAACAAGAAGATGTCAAATCTGAAAACCCCATGTCATTATCTGGTCAAGTAGTCAAGTTATAACAATTTGAAGCTATTTTACGATTTTTTTTCAAAATTAAACGCAAACACGCGTAACCCATTTTTCAACCGAATTTCACGAAATGAACAAACTACAGGCTTAAGACCCTAGAGAAGCCAAATATCACATCAGATTTATTTTTCCCATCATTGGTTTCAGAGAAGAAGATTTTTCAAGATTTTTGCACCCCTAGGTCACTGTGACCTAGTTTTGGTAGCCATGGCAACACCATGAACAAATCTAAATTGCACCGACCCAGACATGCTTCTGACCAAGTCTCGTTGAAATCTGCCAAGTACTTTCAGAGGAGAAGTCGAAAATGTGTGTTAACGACGCACGCACGCACACACGCAAGCACGCACGCACACACGCACGCACGCACATACACACGCCGCATAATACCATAAGCTCACATGACCTTTGGTCAGGTGAGCTAAAAACGAATAAACTATTGCATGTCAAAATGAAAATCAAAGGCGGAACAGAAATAACACGAAATTTATAATTAAAAATATAAAAAAAGTTTTATATACGAATTAAGCATTTAAAACCAACTGTTCGCTTTCACTTAGTTTAACGTTATATACACCGTTGGAGAGAGACCTCTTTCTCATCTCTTATGAATGAAAAGGGTTAAATAATAAGTATGGCTATAACGAAGTATCCTTGACTTCTTTATATACGAAATATACTGTATTTTGCAACAAAAATGGAAAATATTGCTTTGCAATGATATGTTTTTATCAAACTTACCTTTGGAATCTGGGTTTGGTTGTGTTTCAGTGGATTCGTTCTCTTTTACATTCGTTTGTTCTTTATGTACCCCGAAAACTAAAACATTGAATCATAAAACTAAAGATAAAAACGCAATACAATTATTGACAGGTCAATCATATTACCCAATAATTATGCTTTTGATAAATTTGTATAAATAACACAAATAATAAATGAAATGTATATTTACAATTGTCATTTAAACAATACATAACAGAATGTTATCCTTGACACAAAATGTTCTATTTATAGCTACCCATTTTACGTCTATGAAAGCTAATTCTCAACATTATCGTACGTCTATGAAAATGTACGTTTGACGATTTTTAACTGATGATTTGTCATTAATAGAAGTAGGCGGGCCTTTATTGAGATGCGGTAATATCGATGAAAGTAAGCGCGGTCACCTCTCATCCCACTCATCGATGACGTCATCCTTTATTGAGATGCTTCAATTTGTACCCCGAACACCCGATATCATACTAAAGTCTGTTTACAACCAATTAGTCTCTTGGTTTTTAACCCCTTTCATAGGGTTAACGTGTGAATAAAAACCATAGCTTTTTGCATCGTGAAAGCCTATGCCGTAATGTGGCCTGTTGTAACCGGTGTCTAATCTACTCTCTTGACTTCATATTAAAACTTTTTAATATCGCCTTCTATATCGCCATGTAAATTGTTTTAGCGCCATTTTCCTAACCTTTGCGGCGATACCAAAAACAGGAGTGAGAGGGTTTTTCATATGCTAATCAGTTTCTGTTACGGGTCATTCACACAATCTTCTTCGATTTTACGAAGATAGTCACCCCCAACCACGTGTATATTAATATCACAACCAGTTTTCTTGAAACTTTTTTTGAGTTAATGTCTCTAAAAATCTACACAGTTGTTGATTTATCATTATTATTTAAGTCATATTTTCTGCTACAACGATCAGAAATATTTGTTAACATACGCCTCTAATTATAATTCGGCTACCAAATTGCTAAAGTCAAAGTTGACCGACTTTTACAACACATGTACACCTGATCATGAATACGGTAGTTCTTGCCAACCACCAAGTAGATTTGACAAAGTTCTTGCAGTCTTTCTGTACACACGATTTATAAGTTTAATTAGTTACCATAAATTACCATTTAAGAATAATGGCACAACGAGAGAGAGAGAGAGAGAGAGAGAGAGAGAGAGAGAGAGAGAGAGAGAGAGAGAGAGAGAGAGAGAAAACATTGTCTCTAAAAATTATTTGCACGTGAATTGTTTGAAGGTTGTCAAGGATAAGTATCACCGTTCTTAAATGAATTTCAGTAAGAATTATGGTACAACGAGCTGACGAGAGACAGAGAGAGAGAGAGAGAGAGAGAGAGAGAGAGAGAGAGAGAGAGAACGTTGTCTCAAATAAATGATTTGCACGCGTGAATTGTGGCAAGAATGCTATTTCGTACAAAAATCTTGTAAACAAAAATTTTTAGTACATGACGTACTCGTACGTGCAGCATTATAACACCATATGTATATTGATAACTATTAATAAATTTAAACAATTTTGAGTAATTTTATAAACAAATTTATGAAAACAATATCCGTCCTTGTCAATCATGTGTAGTGTTGCGTATCAACATATTGTCGATAAGTATTTCTTATGCAAATTAGATCAGTATATCCCTGTCCGAAATGGTTTCGACCGAAATGTAGGACTTAGACATAATAGCCGTTGCTCAAAATTGACCAAAATTTACGGAGTATGGGGCAAAACTGAGAAAAGTTTAAGGATAGAAATATTAAAAATTAATTACGGCATGAATTGTATAATAAATGTACGATTTTACTTTTACAATAAAAAGTTTCGTTTTAGAGAATTTTACGAAAAACCAAGAGACTAAAGGATCGTAAATGGACTTTAGCATGAAGTGACCCCAAAACCATGTCGTTTCTTAATAAATAGATGGGAATGACTGCACAAGAGCTCATTTTAGCAATAAGTTATATTAATATAACCCATTTTCTATCTATTTCACCCATTACTTTGACATTTTCATTAAAAATCAACTTTCCTTAAGAAAAGTTTTTTTCATAATTTTTCCCGCTATGGATCTGACGAGCGCAACTATATATAATGCAAAAAATAATGTAACTATTAATATAAGAGGTTTTCAATAATCTTTGATCTTTCCTTTGATCAAACTGATGATGAAGGCATCTGTGATAAAACTCGTTTTTGTGTTGTCCTACAACAACGAACATTTAATATTCATTCATTAAATGAATGTTTTTGATACTTTTGACAGAAAGCTAAAAGAGATAACGATCTATATTACTTTGCTAAAACATTTTTTGTATACCTCCCCATCTTTGGCCTTTCCCTTATTGACCTTAGACTTGACAATACTAAAAAATTGCCTGTCATCAGAGTATAATTATTATACATAGTGTTATAGGATATAGCATGGTGTTGCATATTTTAGAATAAAAAAACAAATTCAACTAGGATTGAATATAAGAAGAATTAATCCTTAAAACCAAACAAGCTGTGACGGTAACCTTTTTCCATTAATCCATAAAACAAACATATAAATACATGTCTAAACCAGAATCCCAAAGTAAAGCATAAATTTTGAAGCCAAAAAAATTTGATAAAACGCTTGAACTTTCAACAAGGATGTGAGACTGGGTGCTCCGAAAAAGAAAACACCTCCTGTTTAGCGTGTGATGATGGTCATAAAACTTTTTAGAGTCTTTATTAGCCTAGGCTTACAATAGTTTTAAGTCAACAATCCATTTGCTAGCAGTTTGTTTTGTGAAACAAATACACCATTCGCAGGTAAAACAGGTATATTATTGCATAGAAAAAGAAAGTTGAAAATAAATAACTTTAAGTAATTACATTTGTCACACAGCTCCAAACGTAATTTTTGTTAGCATTTGAATTGAGGTATAAGTCGAAATATAAGGCAGAACTTGAACAATAAGTCGTATCTTCTAATTTATGCTCATTGGAATAGATCACTGATTAATTAAGTACTAGTAATTAAATCTGATTAATTATATTATTAGTGCTCTCTATAAACTAATGCATAATAGAATATTTCAGATGTTATATACTATATAACAGATTATAAATATTTGAATTTTTCGAATAAACAAATTTTGAAATGTCATTTAGTAAATTCAAGAAGTTATATGGCCGTCATCACAGTATTGATGATAAATTTGATGTCTCTGGATATATTTGACGTCCCATAGTTCCATGTTCCGTTCACACAAGTTTGATTACACAGGTGGCGGTTGTAGCTAGCTAAACAGGAGGTGTTTGTCCGGGACACCCGCCTCACTTCACTGGTGGATGTTCACGTGTTTAAACTAACTTGTCAGTTCCAAAGTTTTTACTTTGCTTCTCGATTGTGATTCGGACATGAAGTAGTATGTTTGTTTTTGATGACAGCGTTGCAATACTACTCATTCTTTTTTATTCAGATAACATTCGTTTTACACAATAATATCATAAAAACTTACATTGTCCAACTCTACTTGTAAAACTCCCAGTCAAACGCTTAAACATTGTTATCTGAAAGAAAAAAAAACCAAAACGTAACAGTCAGCTATCAACAAATCGTCATTGCCGGTTAATGTTAACTCGTAAATGATACCTGTTAATGGTAAACATTCAGTTAAATTAATTAGTAAAAATTCAACTTATTGTGATAATACCATTTTGATACCAATTTTGTCAAGATATATATTGGAAACTCGTTACCCGGGGATAATGAAAGTCCAGGCATACCAAGGCACACAAAGATTTTATGACCGTCATTACAATATTGTTGTCGCTGTAATCAAAATGTTCCTGTCACTCTTAATAAAAGCTAAAAATACTAGTATATATGGCAGGTCATACCAAGAGTTGCTTACTTTTCCGGAGCACCCGACCCAACTTCCTTGGTTGACGTTCACGTATGACACTTAATTTTTCAGTTTCAAAGGTTTTACTTTTGCTTTTGGATTGTGATTTGGACATTGATTGGAAGTTTCAATTATTCTGGATACATTTCACGTCCAAATGTTTCCTGTTACCTGTTCCTTTCATTTTCAATTTTGATAACACTCGTGATGGGTACAACTACCTAAACGGGAGTTACTAAACCTAGTTGAGGTTCACGTGTTTAACTAAATTTGTCAATTTTGACATTTTGACTTTGTTTTTTGTTATTTAAACATTGGTGGATATGCTAAAACCTATAAAAGCTCTAATAATTAAGATCTGTTCCAGTTGCATTAGTGTTCAAACTGCTATTTTGAATTTCTGAAACATAGAATTGCTTCGGCGTGGGATAGAATCGATAAAAAACAAACCAAAATCCCAACATATGATTTTAAACCCACTGACAGATTTCCCTGAATGCGTTTTCGTATTATTTTTAGTTTTCCCGACAACTGAATAAAGTTGAGTTAGAGTGAATAATTGTGTTTTATGTCCTAGTGCAAATTATTTCAGTTATATCGAGATGTCGCCATCTAAAGGCCAATGTGCAAAACATTTGCCTGTGCGTTGCGCTGATGGCATAATACAAGTGTTCTCTATCGTGCCATGCCTACCGTGGCATGCGACTCCGTTTACTTTCAGTTCCCATCCGAAAGAACCATTAATCCTTTACAGAAATGCCGAGTACTTGGTCTTGGGTAAGACCCATCCGGATTCAACACACACCTTCTACTGATGGAGCAAGGACTCCACCAAATGAGCTACCGCAGTAGTTTGGATCAAGTTAAGTTTTGTAAAATAAAATGTGTTTGTCCTATCTTAAGAAATATCATTACTATAAAATGTACGTAAACATAAAAGATACTTCACGTCGAATTTAGAAACTGTTGCCAAGCATTCATCCGCATATCACTTTAGTGGCTTTACATTTTAACCTAGTTTTTACTATTTTCAAATTTTTACTCTGTTTAACCGTGCTTTTTTATTGTCATTTTGACTTTACTGGCGTATTGGTTTTGGTTTCAATATTTAAAAAAAATATCATTTTTCCACAGCGATTTTTTGTAATTTGATAGTCAAAATTTATTCCATGTTACAGGCTGACCAATTCGACGGATTTATCCGTTTCTTGACGGAATTGTACCATAAAAACAGATATGGACAAATAAAATGAAATGATCAAATTTGTCAGTTTTTAATTAAAAATACTAAAAATTCGGACTTTCTGTATGGAAATCAAACACTTCACGATAAAAAGTACCTTAATAGCAACCTTGCACACTAAAAATGTACCGATCTGGGCAAATAGATAAAACTGATTGGTCAGCCTGGAGTTATTTTTAATGAATTATCTTACCTTGATGTGACTACATGTTTATAGAGGATAATGTAGTTATGTCTATTTAAATGTCAAGATAACGTCACGGGTAATGATAACCGTATTTATGTGCATCGTCATTTATTGATATACATGACTCGTTGCTTAAACATTTAACCTAGTTACTAATAATAATAATATTAAAGATAGAATATTGTGAATATTTAAAATTAAGTAGTGTATTTAATATATTTTTATGAACAAATCGCGATAATGAGGTAAAGTAAAATAAGTCTTAAATATATAGTTACACTCTCTGATCTGCATCAAATTTATTATGGCTGACTAACCCTTTTTATCTGTAGGCTTATTTGCTGGGTGCAGTTAGCTTAAAAGGAGGTGCTTACCCTTCCGAAGCACCCAGTCTCACTTCCCAGGTAGAAGTTAATGTGTCTGTTCCAAAGTTTTTACTTTGCTTCTTGATTGTGATTCGAATGTGGATAAGTGTGTTTGTTTTTGATTGATTGATAAATTAGAAATATTTTAGGGTTAGTATATAACTAGTAACGTCTAATGATAATTTATTCAATTCTTTTATTCCAAATAGAAAATTACAATTTTGAATAAACCACTGAAGAAAATATGCTTAAAACTATTTTATAGAGACATTATATTATGTAAAAAAGATTCAACATAAACCATCAAAGATTAAAATAAATGTTGGTTAAATTTTAAGAAAACATAAACAAAAACAAACATACTAATCCATGTCCGAATCACAATCCAGAAGCAAAGTAAAAACTTTGGAACTGACAAGTTAGTTTATACACGTGAACTTTCACCAGGGAAGTGAGGCCGGGTGCTCCGGAAGGGTAAGCACCTCCCTCCTTTTAAGATAGGATATGAGTACTAAAACAAATGTATAGTGTTCTGTAACACCCTAGATTTTCCTTATTTTATATTACACAATTATAGTCTTTTGCTGAAGTGAAAATCCTTATCAAAGTAATATTTGAGATTGCTGAATCTCTGACACAAATACAACGACAATGCCAGAAAAACAGGGTCAACTATTTTTATACTAGTGTTTTTGACAGCGCTAGACGGTTGTTTAGGAATACAAGTCCTCATTAGTAGTATTTTAACTAAAATCTAGAAAATAGTTTGCATGAGAAAGTAAACCTCAAGTATTTAAGGATCGTGTCCGCTCCATTTTTAATGATTTACAGATATTAATTTAGACAGATGTATATTTCTGACAAATACAAGTTTGTGAGTTTATGATAAACTTGGAGATGCTTAGTCGAACAGACAAGATACCAGGCCAGTGATTTTAAATACTTTTTATTCGCGCGATCATCAAGATTTAAAAAGGGATGTCAGAATATAAGTTTATAGGTAAAACTAACAAGACTAGAGTGTGACGATGTGTTTTAGACAATAAAACAGTAATATTGCATATTAGAAACGAGCTAGTTTTTTTCAATTATTATTATGTCGGCATTTTATACGTATATGTATTTTGTATACCATGAATCATATATTTATACAAATTAAAGATAAAAGATGGTAAAATGATTATGATGCTTTGAATTTTCATTATATTTTATTAAACAATTATTATTGTAATCATATCAAAAACAAACATATCGGTCCATGTTCAGATTCCAACAAAGAAAAGTATTTCAGAAGTGGCAGATATCTGAAACCGACAACGAGGGAAGTGAAGCCAGGTGGTGCAGAAAGGCGAACACTAAACCGTGTAGCTTGCTACACCCACAAATTGTGCATTCTTTACTTTTACAAATCTTAATGGAAATGGAAATTATTAACTGGAAAATGTGTCGAACATTTTATATGGACTGCCACAGTGTACATAATATTTTAAATTCCCATTATTAGTATTGCTGGATATGTTTTAGAAAACTGAATACGACAGCATAACAGGAAAAATATTATATAGGCACGGTTTATTTAAAGCTTTTTGATGCGTATCTCTCTTTTTGTGTCAGGGTTAGGTCACCGAGATCCCGAACTGATAAATATATCGATAACTTGTTTACAGTTACTAAATATAACTCATTTATCTACTTTCAGTATAAATATCAATTTTACAAATATTTATAAACTTAATATATAATACCAATTACAAAATAAAGTAAATTCTCGGAATTGGACATTAATAGAAACTTATTTCTTTTACTAATTTTTAAAATTACACTGGAATATTATGTAAATAGGAAAGAAATAATAAAGTCTTATGTAAAAAATAAAAATAATATTTATTTTATTAAGACAAATTTTAGAAAATACCCTTTTCAGTTTAAACAATTTTTATTCATTAAATAAATGAATAAATAAATAGTTATACAATATTACAGTAAATTCTTGGAATAACATATTAATAGAAAAAAATCCTTTTTTTATTTTTTAAAACTACCACTGGTATAATATTTAACTAGGAAAAAAATGTTATCATTTTATATAAAAATAAATTAATATTTAATTGATTAAGACTAATTTAGAAAGTACCCTTTTAAAATGTAAACAATTTTTATTCAATCAATCAATAAATAAATATATACAACTATAACATTCAATTTAATTTAATTTCTTTATTCCGTACGTTAATTACAACTTATTGGATTTACAATATATATAATTACATAATACAAACATGTACGTACCCTTTTATATTTTGTCTATTGGATGTTTTAACATCTTGAAAAAGAAATATTGTTTCACAATTTTCATCGAAGAACTTCTGATGAGGAATTGTGTAAAAACGGCCGCCTAGTGCTGTAAAATCAACACTGGTATTACATGTAATTAATAAAATTAAAAATTTAACTGAAAAGAAATTATATTTTGAGAGTACAAAAAACATTAGAAAATATAACTTTCATGGTGGTAGTTCACGTGTTTAACCCAACTTGCAAGTTTCAAAGGTTTTTTATTATTATTTTTTAAATTTTTATTTATTTATTTATTTTTTATGTTTATTTATTTTTTGTTGGATTCCGATTTGGACATGGATTAGTATGTTTGTTTTTTAATATGAAAAATTAAAAGTCATATATATAATAGTAATCAAATTAAACCTTATATCCGATTTTGTAATAATGGTTTCATTTTTAAAATATAAAACGTTCTTAAAATTTATACTTTGTGTTTCATACAAACTGAAAAAACTATTTTCACACTTATGTCAGGTGAAGGATCTGGCGATAATCCGTTCCATCTCCAAATTACTGTCACCGAAGTAAAAACTTTGAAATCGGTTGTCAAATCAATTTAAAAACGTAAATTTCAACCAGGGAAGCGGGGCCAGACACCTCAGAATGACAAGTGCGCGTCGCCCAGCCAGCCGGTGACATCAGCCATGTGCAAAATCAAAATTGAAAAAGAAAAAATCGCGTAACCGAGGGTCTCAAATCAATCGAAGATAATTCTGGATAAGAAACATCACATTAATAACAACACTGTGACAACCGCCATTAAAATTCCCGAGGACCCAAACAACAACAACAACAACCCTGAAGCATCTCCGAGTGAACATTTTACTGCAAGCAGTTTGATTATACAATTCTCCCATGGCTGGAACGTGTTGAACAATACAGCATCGACCGTGAAATAGTAAACTCCCAAAGCATTAGAAGAGGGCTTATCAATTGATGCAAAGAAATTATTCAAAAAGAAACAGCAACACAAATCAAAAACAAACATACCAACCCATGCCCAAAATACAATCCCAAAGCAAAGTAAAAATTTTGAAACTGGCACATTAGGTTAACATGTGGACTTCCATTAGCGAAGCGAGACCGGGTGTTCCGGAAGGATAAGAACATTGTGTTTATCTAGCTACATTCTTCTCGTGTGTACACAAAAATTTAGGATGAAAAGATTGTCGAATATTGGAATGTCAAATGTATCCAGAATAATTTTTATATAAAACTGAGTGTCTGCCATCTACTGTTCAAGCGAGTGATTTTATAAACATAATTATGCATTTAAAACAAAATGTCGAGTGTTGTGTAATACATTTCTATTAAAAAAATTATGAAACAAAAAAAACAAAACAAAACAAAAACAGTTCAATTGATGAATACGGAGAAAAAAATCTAAATCAAAGACAAACATACCAGTCCATGTTAAAAGAACAAGCCAAAAATCCAAAGTAAAAAACTCTGTAAACTGAAAAATTAAAAAATTTATATGAAAACTGACAAAGGGCCACCAGTGAATTTAAGTCCGTTGCACAGGGAGTTTTAGCAAGCACCGGATATTTAACTACATGGTCCTTATACTGTTTTATGGCCGTCATGACAGTATTGTTGATTATATCATGTTTTTGTGTCCAGAATTACCCTGGATAAAGTTCCATATTCTTTACACTCTAAAATGTATTACACACGTGACAGGTGTAGCTAGCTTACTAGGACTTGTCAGTTTTTATTTTGCTTTTTACTTGTAATTGATACATGGTATTAAATATTTCTTTTTTCATCAAAATAATCCAACATTACAAACTCACTCATGAAAAATATCTGTATTATTGCTGAAACTGTTTTAAGTTTGCTGAACTAGACGGTCGTTTCATAATGAAATTCCTAACAAGTAAAGCTGGGACCAAAATTGCGGAAATCTAAAAACTTTTAAGTATTAAAATAAAAAATGAGAAGGACCAAAATATATTTGAACAAATCCACCTTTCAATGATAGAGCATGGCTTAGAAATGTTTACATTGAAGAAGTAGATCATTTTTATGAGCAATGTGTAACTGACAATACCATGCATTGTCTTTTCATTTTTAAAAAATCATTTTAAATACTCAATATTAAAAAAATTAAAAACTTGAATACTTGCTGATAAAATTCCTGTAGAATTTAAAATTTTTGACTCAATTGTTAATAAACAGATTAAAGATTGATGTAAGTCAAATGCTATTTTTAGATATACTAAGTATTACCCTCCTTCAAAGAAAAGATGCCTTTTAATCAAATTACATGTACATAAATTTGATTAGGTATGTTTTTGTAGTAATAAGTGTAATATTATATTTTGATTCAATAGATTACAACAATTATATATATATTATATATTATATATATATATATATATATATATATGGCTTACAGAAACAATATATGTACATTCCATTATATTAATCTGTCTCCAAGAACAAAAAAACCAAACATACTAATCCATCCATGTCCGAATCACAATCCAGAAACAAAGTAAAAACTTTGAAATTATATATTATACCAGTTTTAATTTTTCAGCATTAGACGGTCGTTTAGAATACAATTCCTCATCAGCAGTGCTTGGACCAAAATTATGAAAACAAAACTTTTTCTAAGATGTTGAAAAGAAACCCAAAGTACCAAAATATATTTTACCAAATTTAGCTAAGGAAATACTCTATATGATGGAAAATACCTTAGTTTTTTAGGAAGTTCAAATTTTAACTAGCAGCATTTAGATAATAGCATATTTCTGACAATAATACACAATTATTGCCTACTGAGTTTATGATATCCTCGGAGCAACAGCCACCAGCAGAGATACGCCACCAGCGGCGATACGGGCTGAGTGGTTTAAACATATTATACAAGTTTAAATTTTAAAGTTAGACAAAACACGTGGAGTGATAACAGGGAGGTGAGACCGGATGAGACTGGGTGCTCCGGGTGGTTAAGCACCTCATGTTTAACTAGCTACATCCGCCATGTGTGTAATCAAAATTTAGTGAAAGAAACATGGAATTTTACAATAAAGTTGTATAGTGTATGTTATGACAAGATATGAAAATTAACATAATCATTTAAAACACTAAACAGTGATTTACACAAAAGCCGCAGCAGCAACAACAACTCGTTTCCTTCTAGTAACGTTGGCTGTTGTTGAAATATTTCCATAGGCTCTTGGATTCTTCTGAAAAGTTGACGTGCCGCCCCCTCCCCACAACAACAACAACAACAACAACAAAAAAATAATAATAATAATAATATAATAATAATAATAATAATATAATAATAATAATAATAATATGCTGTTTTAGTCTTGTTAATTATAATATTAAATTAAGTTATTTGATGGACCGTGTGATCCCTTCTTCGTCTTATTATGATAATTGACTTTTATTATTAACACGTGACATAAACTAAAAACTATATTATTATTATTATTTATTCTATAAGTAACCTACAAAATTCCGAAAACAATACCAGCCCCCAGTTTCAAATTTCAAATCATTTTTAACTTACTTTTTCCTTAAAATTGTGTTTTTGTTTATGTTGAAAAAAAATTGATATTTACGTTTTCATTGGTAAGATCACTTTTAATTTAAAGTTTTTAATTTAATTTTATTTAAATTATGAATTAGTCTCATATTAATTTTAAGTTAAGGATAATCTTAGTTAAGAAATGATTGTGATTCTGGGGCCAGCTGCATAATACAAACATCATGATGATGGTGTGTGTGTGTGTTAAAAATATATAAATTTTACTCACACTTTGTATGAAATCACATCCAGAATAATTTAAATTGCACCGTGTCCATACACAATTTATGAGGAGTTTCTGTCACGTGAGAACAACGCTTGACTACCCCTATGTCTACGTAACATGTACAGCTGATGCAATCTTATCAAGACAAACATACTCATTACTGACCAGCGATATAGACCTATCAAAGAGAAATAATACTAATAATAATAATAATAATAATAATAATATAAATACCAAAATGTCATATATACAAAATGGTATGTACCATTTTTGAAATGTATTAAAATGGTGTACAAAACAGATCACATGCGCATTAGGATCAGCAAGTTTAAATGTGCTGCTATTTAAAGTTTGAAATTCCTCAAAAACTAAGATATACTCCCTCATGTAAAATATTTCCATAGTTAAACGTAAATTAATAAACCCACTACACACACCATTCAATAATTTAAAGAAATTGACTAGACAGCATATTATTTTTCGTCTCGCATTATTATAATTATTATTATGATTCCCCACCACCGAAGGTGGGGAATCATATTGTTTTCGTTCTGTTTCTTCTTATTATTATTATGATTCCCCACCACCGAAGGTGGGGAATCATATTGTTTTCGTTCTGTTTCTTCTTATTATTATGATTCCCCACCACCGAAGGTGGGGAATCATATTGTTTTCGTTCTGTTTCTTCTTATTATTATTATTATTATTTTTATTATTATTATTATTCCGTCAGGACCATATGCTGACGCATATCTCGGGAACGGCTTGATGGATTTAAATGAAATTTGCTACCAATAATCTGTTGTCTGGGAAGATAATCAAGACGCGTTCATTTTCGTTATCTTGAAGGTGGGTGGGTGGGTGTAAATAAATACGTAGTTAAATACCCGGGGAAACCAATTCTGAATGGACATAAGCTGGTTACGACATCTTAATTATACCAAGTCAATGCTTTCACCTATGAGTTAATCCGATTAGTGACCGTTAAAAACTTGGCGATTTTTAAAACCACAGCTTGTCACGTCACACGCCTGTACTTAAAACCTTACACAATGAGATGAATGGTGTATACAATTTGCCTTGATAGATCAAATGGCTTGGGGGTTTTCTGTTAATCACTGACTGTGTAAGTAGAAGACTGCCCACTTTTTTAAGTTTATACCAATGAAATGTCTCCTTTTACTGGCTGACACTTTCCTAATGACTGGTATGTCGAGTACAAAAATTTGTAATTTTAGTCGGAAATGAATCTTCCGAGTAAGCCGCCACTCTGTTACTATTAACACTTTTCAAATAAGAGATGTACAATTATTTCAGGTATTGTTCAAGTTTAAGATAAAATATTTTTGTGTCTTTTTTATTCGATTTAAACATTGGAATTATCGTAATTTGGACTGAAAGTTCACTTCGATTTAAACATTGGGATTTTCGTAATATTTCGTAATTTGGACTGAAAATTCGCTTCAAATTCGGCATATCGAATTAACTAACAAATTTACATAGAAATACATAGCGATCTGACGGGACCATTTGTATCATTTCGATTTAAGCGAAATTTCTATTCAACCGATTTCGAATTAACAAGAGTCGACTTTATTTCTTTTGCATCAAAAACACCTAAATAATCTATAGAGCAATGAAGATCTGAGTCTTTTAGATGCTGGAAATAACAATATGAGATTTATTCCGTGTAATACACCTAAACTAATATGTACCTCAACATGTTGAAAAGTACGTTTTTTTCAACAGAGGGGGTCTTTTAAATCGGACTATATATTATACAGCGTCGATCTATTTCAACACGCTATACACAGAGTTAACATACATGCTTCATATAAAAATGTCCGTCTTTTACTATTTTGACTGAGTAGATGTATCGTTATGATCATGAACCTCAAACATATAGGAATAACCGATATAAGTCGCGTAATTAAAATACAAACAGATGGCCTCCTACGATGTGTATTGCGCATTGAATCACGATTATTAATGAATAAACTTTTCAAAAAATATTAAATAAACATCACAAAGGGTAACTTTTATTATATTTTATTTTGGATTTTACAATAATTCCGAGTCCATCGGTGTTTATACAGTCTGACGACATCGGGAGGGTACCTGGGTATATCCTCAGTCAATGTCGACACGCTCCAATATTACCTGGATCTACCTGCCCATAATTAGAAGGTATTACATTCACACCTAAGACAACGATCTTAGTCAACTCATTCTTTGAGACCAGTCGTTAATTACTGTGTTTATTCAGTGACACTCGCCGATCCGTCACTGGCTTTAATTTGTTATCACCTGTTAATTACTGGTGACCAAGATACCGGTGAACTTTGAAAATTACAATTACACAATCTTGTAATTCATATATGAAGGGCCGTAATTTTGATGTAAGACTACCTGCACATGCAGGTACCCGACTCGACTAGTGTATCACGTCAAATATTGTATGTGTCAAAAAGTTCCCTTTTTGGCGACACAGTAATGAAATTGGCAACAGAATTTTACAACTGGCGATTTTCTTGGCGACAGACTTTACAACCCAGCGCTAACCCTGCTAGGGTCTTTTCACCAGATATATGCCATAAATTATTTATGGGTGGTGGGGAATCATACGTAACTGGTATCCCAGTTACAATCTCTAGTTATTATTATTATTATTATTCTTATTATTCTTCTTCTCTCAAGACCATATGCTGACGCATATCTCGGGAACGGCTTAATGGATTTAGATGAAATTTGCTGCCAATAATCTGTTGTCTGTGTAGATAACCAAGACGCGTTCATTTTCGTTATCTTGAAGGTGGGTGGGTGGGTGTAAATAAATACGTAGTTAAATACCCGGGGAAACCAATTCTGAATGGACATAAGCTGGTTACGACACCTTAATTATACCAAGTCAATGCTTTCACCTATGAGTTAATCCGATTAGTGACCGTTAAAAACTTGGCGATTTTTAAAACCACAGCTTGTCACGTCACACGCCTGATTTAAAACCTTACACAATGAGATGAATGGTGTATACAATTTGCCTTGATAGATCAAATGGCCTGGGGGTCTGACTGTGGAAGTAGAAGACTGCCCACTTTTTTAAGTTTATACCAATGAAATGTCTCCTTTTACTGACTGACACTTTCCTAATGACTGGTATGTCGAGTACAAAAATTTGTAGTTTTAGTCGGAAATGAATTTTCCGAGTAAGCTGCCACTCTGTTACTATTAACACTTTTCAAATAAGAGATGGACAATTATTTCAGGTATTGTTCAAGTTTAAGATAAAATATTTTTGTGTCTTTTTTATTCGATTTAAACATTGGAATTTTCGTAATTTGGACTGAAAGTTCACTTCGATTTAAACATGGGAATTTTCGTAATATTTCGCAATTTAGACTGAAAATTCGCTTCAAATTCGGCATATCGAATTAACTAACAAATTTACATAGAAATACATAGCGATCTGACGGGACCATTTGTATCATTTCGATTTAAGCGAAATTTCTATTCAACCGATTTCGAATTAACAAGAGTCGACTTTATTTCTTTTGCATCAAAAACACCTAAATAATCTATAGAGCAATGAAGATCTGAGTCTTTTAGATGCTGGAAATAACAATATGAGATTTATTCCGTGTAATACACCTAAACTAATATGTACCTCAACATGTTGAAAAGTACGTTTTTTTCAACAGAGGGGGTCTTTTAAATCGGACTATATATTATACAGCGTCGATCTATTTCAACACGCTATACACAGAGTTAACATACATGCTTCATATAAAAATGTCCGTCTTTTACTATTTTGACTGAGTAGATGTATCGTTATGATCATGAACCTCAAACATATAGGAATAACCGATATAAGTCGCGTAATTAAAATACAAACAGATGGCCTCCTACGATGTGTATTGCGCATTGAATCACGATTATTAATGAATAAACTTTTCAAAAAATATTAAATAAACATCACAAAGGGTAACTTTTATTATATTTTATTTTGGATTTTACAATAATTCCGAGTCCATCGGTGTTTATACAGTCTGACGACATCGGGAGGGTACCTGGGTATATCCTCAGTCAATGTCGACACGCTCCAATATTACCTGGATCTACCTGCCCATAATTAGAAGGTATTACATTCACACCTAAGACAACGATCTTAGTCAACTCATTCTTTGAGACCAGTCGTTAATTACTGTGTTTATTCAGTGACACTCGCCGATCCGTCACTGGCTTTAATTTGTTATCACCTGTTAATTACTGGTGACCAAGATACCGGTGAACTTTGAAAATTACAATTACACAATCTTGTAATTCATATATGAAGGGCCGTAATTTTGATGTAAGACTACCTGCACATGCAGGTACCCGACTCGACTAGTGTATCACGTCAAATATTGTATGTGTCAAAAAGTTCCCTTTTTGGCGACACAGTAATGAAATTGGCAACAGAATTTTACAACTGGCGATTTTCTTGGCGACAGACTTTACAACCCAGCGCTAACCCTGCTAGGGTCTTTTCACCAGATATATGCCATAAATTATTTATGGGTGGTGGGGAATCATACGTAACTGGTATCCCAGTTACAATCTCTATTATTATTTATTATTATTCTTATTATCTCTTCTCTCAAGACCATATGCTGACGCATATCTCGGGAACGGCTTGATGGATTTAGATGAAATTTGCTACCAATAATCTGTTGTCTGTGTAGATAATCAAGACGCGTTCATTTTCGTTATCTTGAAGGTGGGTGGGTGGGTGTAAATAAATACGTAGTTAAATACCCGGGGAAACCAATTCTGAATGGACATAAGCTGGTTACGACACCTTAATTATACAAGCAATGCTTTCACCTATGAGTTAATCCGATTAGTGACCGTTAAAAACTTGGCGATTTTTAAAACCACAGCTTGTCACGTCACACGCCTGTACTAAAACCTTACACAATGAGATGAATGGTGTATACAATTTGCCTTGATAGATCAAATGGCTTGGGGGTTTTCTGTTAATCACTGTGGAAGTAGAAGACTGCCCACTTTTTTAAGTTTATACCAATGAAATGTCTCCTTTTACTGACTGACACTTTCCTAATGACCGGTATGTCGAGTACAAAAATTTGTAGTTTTAGTCGGAAATGAATCTTCCGAGTAAGCCGCCACTCTGTTACTATTAACACTTTTCAAATAAGAGATGGACAATTATTTCAGGTATTGTTCAAGTTTAAGATAAAATATTTTTGTGTCTTTTTTATTCGATTTAAACATTGGAATTTTCGTAATTTGGACTGAAAGTTCACTTCGATTTAAACATGGGAATTTTCGTAATATTTCGTAATTTGGACTGAAAATTCGCTTCAAATTCGGCATATCGAATTAACTAACAAATTTACATAGAAATACATAGCGATCTGACGGGACCATTTGTATCATTTCGATTTAAGCGAAATTTCGATTCAACCGATTTCGAATTAACGAGAGTCGACTTTATTTCTTTTGCATCAAAAACACCTAAATAATCTATAGAGCAATGAAGATCTGAGTCTTTTAGATGCTGGAAATAACAATATGAGATTTATTCCGTATAATACACCTAAACTAATATGTACCTCAACGTGTTGAAAAGTACGTTTTTTTCAATAGAGGGGGTCTTTTAAATCGGACTATATATACAGCGTCGATCTATTTCAACACACTATACACAGAGTTAACATACATGCTTCATATAAAAATGTCCGTCTTTTACTATTTTGACTGAGTAGATGTATCGTTATGATCATGAACCTCAAACATATAGGAATAACCGATATAAGTCGCGTAATTAAAATACAAACAGATGGCCTCCTATGATGTGTATTGCGCATTGAATCACGATTATTAATCAATAAACTTTTTAGAAAAAATATTAAATAAACATCACAAAGGGTAACTTTTATTATATTTTATTTTGGATTTTACAATAATTCCGAGTCCATCGGTGTTTATACTGTCTGACGACATCGGGAGGGCACCTGGGTATATCCTCAGGCAGTGTCGACACGCTCCAATATTACTTGGATCTACCTGCCCATCATTAGAAGGTCTTACATTCGCACCTAAGACAACGATCTTAATCAACTCAGTCGTTAATTACTGTGTTTATTCAGTGACACTCGCCAATCCGTCACTGGCTTCAATGTGTTATCACCTGTTAATTACTGGTGACCAAGATACCGGTGAACTTTGAAAACTTGTGGCCAGAAAAATCGCAAAGCGCCGTGTTTTGTCGCAAGTTAAAGAAAAAAATCGCAGTTAGCGATGCCCAGCGCAAACCCTCCCATACGTGTTCATTCATTGTAACACGCGGCGACGCCAAATCAGAGGCCTGAGAGGGGTTCTACGAGTTTTCTTATTCAATAAAATTCATTGAAAACGTCACTTCCTATGCCGAGAAGGCCTTCCAATGTACGATTTTTCTCAACCGAAAACTTTAATTCAAATCTACTTTAACTTTCAAAGAAATTTTAAAAAGCAATCAAGGTATGATTTTTTTAGTTTACCAGGTCGGCGCGGTACAAATGTACTTTATACACAACTGCCTTTAAAATGTAATTGTTCATCAAGGCAATATATACACAACATTAAAAACGCATGTGACGTGAAAATCACAAGATTTACCCTTTTTGGCGACACAGTAATGAAATTGGCAACAAAATTTTACAACTGGCGATTTCCTTGACGACAGACTTTTACAACCCAGCGCTAACCCTGCTAGGGTCTTTTCACCAGATATATGCCATAAATTATTTATGGATGGTGGGGAATCATACGTAACTGGTATCCCAGTTACAATCTCTAGTTATTATTATTATTATTATTATTATTATTCTTCTCTCAAGACCATATGCTGACGCATATCTCGGGAACGGCTTGATGGATTTAGATGAAATTTGCTACCAATAATCTGTTGTCTGTGTAGATAATCAAGACGCGTTCATTTTCGTTATCTTGAAGGTGGGTGGGTGGGTGTAAATAAATACGTAGTTAAATACCCGGGGAAACCAATTCTGAATGGACATAAGCTGGTTACGACACCTTAATTATACCAAGTCAATGCTTTCACCTATGAGTTAATCCGATTAGTGACCGTTAAAAACTTGGCGATTTTTAAAACCACAGCTTGTCACGTCACACGCCTGTACTTAAAACCTTACACAATGAGATGAATGGTGTATACAATTTGCCTTGATAGATCAAATGGCTTGGGGGTTTTCTGTTAATCACTGACTGTGGAAGTAGAAGACTGCCCACTTTTTTAAGTTTATACCATGAAATGTCTCCTTTTACTGACTGACACTTTCCTAATGACCGGTATGTCGAGTACAAAAATTTGTAGTTTTAGTCGGAAATGAATCTTCCGAGTAAGCCGCCACTCTGTTACTATTAACACTTTTCAAATAAGAGATGGACAATTATTTCAGGTATTGTTCAAGTTTAAGATAAAATATTTTTGTGTCTTTTTTATTCGATTTAAACATTGGAATTTCGTAATTTGGACTGAAAGTTCACTTCGATTTAAACATGGGAATTTTCGTAATATTTCGTAATTTGGACTGAAAATTCGCTTCAAATTCGGCATATCGAATTAACTAACAAATTTACATAGCGATCTGACGGGACCATTTGTATCATTTCGATTTAAGCGAAATTTCGATTCAACCGATTTCGAATTAACGAGAGTCGACTTTATTTCTTTTGCATCAAAAACACCTAAATAATCTATAGAGCAATGAAGATCTGAGTCTTTTAGATGCTGGAAATAACAATATGAGATTTATTCCGTATAATACACCTAAACTAATATGTACCTCAACGTGTTGAAAAGTACGTTTTTTTCAATAGAGGGGGTCTTTTAAATCGGACTATATATACAGCGTCGATCTATTTCAACACACTATACACAGAGTTAACATACATGCTTCATATAAAAATGTCCGTCTTTTACTATTTTGACTGAGTAGATGTATCGTTATGATCATGAACCTCAAACATATAGGAATAACCGATATAAGTCGCGTAATTAAAATACAAACAGATGGCCTCCTATGATGTGTATTGCGCATTGAATCACGATTATTAATCAATAAACTTTTTAAAAAATATTAAATAAACATCACAAAGGTAACTTTTATTATATTTTATTTTGGATTTTACAATAATTCCGAGTCCATCGGTGTTTATACTGTCTGACGACATCGGGAGGGCACCTGGGTATATCCTCAGGCAGTGTCGACACGCTCCAATATTACTTGGATCTACCTGCCCATCATTAGAAGGTCTTACATTCGCACCTAAGACAACGATCTTAATCAACTCAGTCGTTAATTACTGTGTTTATTCAGTGACACTCGCCAATCCGTCACTGGCTTCAATGTGTTATCACCTGTTAATTACTGGTGACCAAGATACCGGTGAACTTTGAAAACTTGTGGCCAGAAAAATCGCAAAGCGCCGTGTTTTGTCGCAAGTTAAAGAAAAAAAATCGCAGTTAACGATGCCCAGCGCAAACCCTCCCATACGTGTTCATTCATTGTAACACGCGGCGACGCCAAATCAGAGGCCTGAGAGGGGTTCTACGAGTTTTCTTATTCAATAAAATTCATTGAAAACGTCACTTCCTATGCCGAGAAGGCCTTCCAATGTACGATTTTTCTCAACCGAAAACTTTAATTCAAATCTACTTTAACTTTCAAAGAAATTTTAAAAAGCAATCAAGGTATGATTTTTTTAGTTTACCAGGTCGGCGCGGTACAAATGTACTTTATACACAACTGCCTTTAAAATGTAATTGTTCATCAAGGCAATATATACACAACATTAAAAACGCATGTGACGTGAAAATCACAAGATTTACCCTTTTTGGCGACACAGTAATGAAATTGGCAACAAAATTTTACAACTGGCGATTTCCTTGACGACAGACTTTTACAACCCAGCGCTAACCCTGCTAGGGTCTTTTCACCAGATATATGCCATAAATTATTTATGGATGGTGGGGAATCATACGTAACTGGTATCCCAGTTACAATCTCTAGTTATTATTATTATTATTATTACATGTATTATCATTGTCGCTATATAATGAATATTTTGCCATGTTGTCATACATTGTTATATATACATATATGTGCCGCCATACAACTTAATATTCACTGTATATGCTTATGGATTAAAATGATTTGGATTGAATTGAATTTAGCTAATTTAATAAAAATATATTTGGGTCCTTAGGATATGATTTCAAAGTGTTGGTTTACAATTTTGGTCCAAGCACTACTGAAAAGGAATGGTATTCCGAAACCGCCGTCTAGTGCTATAACTACAACTTGTGATATTATTTTTAATGCTACTGCAAAGTGTGATTATAAAGTTTTTTAATATGTGATATTTAAAAAAAACTACTATACAGAGTGTATATAAAGGGTTTTACTCATTATTTAGGTTTTTTTCTATAGTATCTTATATGGTTAAGAATTTATTTTTTATGCATTATGTGATAAAAGTGTCTCATAAGTCTTTTAGGCTGGATGTCGTAATTCTTATATGTATATACTTCTTTATGTATTTGTTATTGTTTTATGATATGTAACACTATAATAAATTATTTATTATTATTATTATTATAAAATTAAAACTGGTGTATATATTTTTTTTACATTTTATTTAGTGTCCCGTAGGTCATTTAAGGTCTGATATAGAAATTTAAAACAAAACTTGTAACATTGGTATATAAATATTTAGTAATTATTTTAATCTGTAATGCTATAGCATTGTATTTTTGCTTTGCAATAAAAATTATTATTATTATTATAATTATAATAATTTTGCAATAGCTAGCATACTTATTGAAAAGATGTGATTTTGTGACAATACCAAAATCCTCCGTGAGTCAGGACAGTATGATTAACTTGTGTATCATGTTACTATGGAAATTCCGCGGTGACCAAGTTGCGAATTTTAGTATTTATCCCCAAGAGGACACCTGGTATAGTATTACTTTTGTTCCACATGTTATTAATTGTATATGCAGTTGTGGGAGACTGATTAATATAAGAATTTTATTCTTGTTTCAGAATCCCAACTTATGTTATATTTTGTAATCTTTAATTTTGTGAAATTATATTCATTTAATAAATATTGTTTAAACTAAGAGGACACCTCTATTCGAAAGTAATCTAGCTAAAAAAATCAATGAAAGCTTTCCAGGTCAAAGTTTTATAAACATTCCTTTCGTCAATCACAGTTGCTTTACTTAAATCTAATAAGTAACTATGTTACTTATCAACTTTTGAAGATCACTCTAAATTTATGATGTCTGTTTTATAGATTTCTCGACTAAAACTAGTATCGAATTAAATATTCTAAAATTGCTAAATTTAATTTAGATGAATAAATTTGTAACGAAAAAACACGGGTCCATATTATTCAAGTACCTAAATGGACAAAACTTTTGGTTGGACTGTTTTTGTAACCCTCCCCCCCCTTTAATCCTAGACATAATTTTGCATCAATTTTTTTATTATTAAAATGTTAAAAATTGCCTGATTTTTTTTTACTTTTAGGCTTTTTCACTCAAAGTTTAAAATAAAGTGGAAGGTTTAAATAGAAGTTCTCCTAACAATTAACAAACACATGCCCGGATTAAATACAAAGTATACATGAGTTTATAACACCCTTCATAAAATCAACCATCTTTAAGTAACTTATTCACAGATTTATTTTTTTTCACGGCGTTTTATTTTTCACTGAAAAGGTCGACGGTGAAAAAAGAACAATTACGAAAAATAAATAAATGAGTATTTAAATATATAGTCAAACCTGTCTATAAAGGTCACCCAAGGGAATCAGTAATTTTAAGTGATCTTTATGGGAAGGTGGCGTTTATATATATAGAGGTGACAGGTTGGACTGTAAATCGAAATTGTAGTATCCATATTTATTATTTGTTGAGGTGCATAAAAACAGAATCACACAGGGTTCTGGAACAAGTGTGAAACTCATATAATAAACCAGTCACCTTGAGTATATATACATGTACCATATTGCAACATAAAAATTAACATGAAGTTACAAATAAATAAATAAATAATTAATTAATTAATTAAATAAATAAATAAATAAACCAACTGAGAAATTGATTAATTGTTATAAACTGTAATTACAAGTGTATAAGGAAGATTTTTTTTAAAAAGGTATATAAAACATATATGTGGGTGTTTGGCAGAAACAATGTTACTAAAAATGTCAATATTTACTTGTTTAGTTAAAAAAAATGCGATAATGAAAACAATTTATTTCAAAGATGAAAACAAAAATTACGCGGAAATGTGTGAAACGAAAATGCAATGCATGCAACCATTTTGTTGAGGGTAATAAACAAACGAAAACATATTTAGAATTTTCAATAAAATAAATTAAAAGTAAATAGATACTAATAATAATAATAATAATAATTATTAATATTATTATTATTATTATGAGGGACCGGGAAACATATTCATTTTTTTTATCATTCCTTTTTGTTTTGTTATGTACTTTAAATATCAGCATCAGCCAAGTTTGTCGTTTTAATTACGTTTTTTAAAGATTAACCCGCCTTTCTTGATCAGGGTAATTTTATCATGAATTAAAACACGTTAGAGAGAGAGAGAGAGAGAGAGAGAGAGAGAGAGAGAGAGAGAGAGTTGTACTTACATAACTCAGTACTGTTGTAAAAAAAAACTACTTCATCCACAGTTTGTACTCATAATTATTGAGGTCAACTTTAAAAAGGGGGAAACATGTACACGTTTTCAATGAAATTAAATGGATCATATCGGACATGCGCAAAATGGGGCAGATGTGTCATGAATTATTAATAGTGTCAAGCATTTAGTCCATATCACACATTCCTTTGTTGCAAGACTTCGTGGAAAATCCGAAGGTTATCTAAATTTAGACATTTGGATTTCCCTTAACTATTTATAGCTCATTTTAACGGAAATTCCAGCTATGTCCTATTTTTAGCCATTTACTGTGAAAAAATTACCTGGATTTATTTTGAGACTCCAATCAGGGAATATTTAAAATGCCGCGCTTGTTAAGCCAACATCTAGGTTAAACGGTGCACATGTACATATATGTGTTATATACTTGAAAGCGGTTTATTCCCCGAACGCCTACTCGATTAAAACAAACAAGTAATTAGTTTAGGGATTAAGAGGCTTTCTTGGGGGAGTTAAATTTCAAGTTGGTTACCTGTAAACATTTTATTAATTAAAAACATAAAATAGAAAAAATTCAATTGTTATATTAAAATGAAATATACTTTATTTATAAAAATCAACCAAAAACTCTAAGTAATATAAATAATAAAGTTTATTCAGTATCATATTTTAAACAATCAACATCATACTATGCACAAATTATCAAGTGTATTAAAAAGTGAAATAGATATATTAAAATTTATTTATTTATTTATTTATTTGGTTAATTAGAGAGAACACCTTGAATATTGAATTTAGCATATTCAAATTTTGATTTTTAAAGCATTTTTGTATTTTAATAAAACAATAAAATATTGTCTTTGAATAGATACAGAGAGTATGAACTAAAATGGATACAAAATAAAATAAGCTGGGCTTACCGTATTACCCTATTTTTTCATTCCATGATAGTCAATTTTCCATATTTTTTTGCTTATTGATTGAGATATTGAAATTATATTTGGTATGTGTTTTCCTTAGGATGCGATACAGGGTAAGTTTGGGTTTTGTTTTAATTGACTTACTTTCTTGAGAGTTATGGTTCTTGGGATGATAAAATTTCATGAAATGGTTAATTGGAGTAAAAATTGTGAGTTGCGAAACAGTTTGCATTCAAAACACAAGTAACAAAATTAAAAATTCAATGCTTCTTCTGAATGAACTGATAGTTGGAATTTTATTTTCACCATTTATTTGACAATTTATACTCCATGACACTGATTTTTTTTCCGAAAGTGTTAATTTTAGTCCAAAATACACAATTTCTCGTAAATTTTACATAATTCTTTTAAACAAATTTCCTTTAAAGTTATTTTAAGCAAGATAATTTACTTATTTAAAAGTATTATTTAAGTAATTTATCTTAAATATTTTCCTTGGAGTTAGATGAAGATTTGACTTTACAGTCAAATTATAATGCACGTTGTACTTCATGGTTTTACACTAATTTCAGTTTAAACAAACTATCAACATTATAATTTACAATAAAATAATGCATGTTAAAATTAATACTTAAAGAGTATCTGAATAACATCATAGAAACTTCATTTAAAAATTGTCATAAGTTTTAATATTTACCTTAAATTTCAGGTAAATTATTGGTAAAATTATAGGTAAAGCACCTTTGAAAGGCCCCTTAATCCCCATCTCTAATGAGGTGTTGTTTTATGCGAGTAGGCGTTCGGGGAACACACCTTGAAAGCACCTATCTGCACATTTTCCGGAATAATTTGCTTAACTTGATAAGTGACAGGGACAGACCTACTGGTATGTTTCCTTTGTATATACACATGAACTTGAAACAGATATACGTGGAATTTAAGTTGATGCTATATCAACTTGAATACACAAACAGCCTTAAAGGCCATAAACAATTTATCCCAATTGCTCTTTATTCATTTTATTTTAGCCTGCATATAAAGACCCCCTTCCCATAAATACCACTTTTACTTGTTCCCTTTGGACGGTCTGTATAGAGAGGTGTGACTGTATTACTTCTTCATAATATACATTATATATTTTTTTCTGTATATTATTTATATATACAGTGTAAATTTATACAAACTACATAAATGAAGTAACAGCCAAGGACTCGGAGGGGGCTTAACAGTGTAACCATCGTGCAATGATATTACCATACGACACTTTAGCCGTAGATATTGATGGCTTTGGCAAAAAAATACAAAAAAAAAAAAACAAAAAAAAAATTATATAAGTTTTGTTTCATTTTAATTTAACACAAAGTTTAAGTGATCAGCATCACGTACCGTACAACGAAGAGAGAGAGAGAGAGAGAGAGAGAGAGAGAGAGAGAGAGAGAGAGAGAGAGAGAGAGTATGACAACTCGTAGTGTCTGTATACAAATGGTCACCCTAGAAAAGTTTTTTGTTTTCACAGTTATAATTGCAAAGAGTGGATTTGAGTGGAGTGAGTTAAGTAATGGTGTTTCATGTCCCAGTCAAGAATATTTCACTTATGTCAAGACATCACCTGCTATAGATAAAGGTGTAGAAATCTTGTCTGAATTTTGCAATGATTGCATTATTACGCAGGGTTCTTTATCATGTCATGCCTACTGTGACATGAGGCCTAAGTTCCCATCACAAATAAACATGGTTTTTATTTCGTAATGCCGATGCTGGTGAAAGAGCAGAATGTTTCGATATGTCTATTGTCAATCACTGACTAATTTAAGATCATATAGTCCAACAAGGTTATTTATAGACAGTGTGTGTGTGTGTGTGTGTGTGTGTGTGTGTGTGTGTTAATATATCAAAAACCACAACACACAAAGGGGGATGAAAAACATGCAAGTCAAATAATTCATAATGAACCACTGTTAATGGAATCTTTGACATGTGAAGTCAAGCCTACATGTATATTGCTATCTTATGCAATAATCATTTTTGACATAGGATGTAAAGCCACACATATAAAAAATTGGAAGTTCAGAAGCCCTTAAAATGTCTATACTTGTTTTAAATCTATTTTTTAAAATCACTGCAATCAAGATATACATATTGATATGTGTACAATCTCATTTTGGGGTAATACATTTTTAAGAAAATGTACACGCATATATGGGAACTTAAAATTCATATCTGACCTAATTATGTAACTTCTGTGTTATGTCATATTTTAACTTCTATATAGTTTTAAGTAAAATGAATGAAATAAACATACACCTCCAAAACGACAATCAGTTAAGTGGAAATTTTCTACACCTTCATTACTTTGATTCTGTGTGTAAAAATGAGAATATAGAATTTGAATCTTTAAAACTGCCCTAAAGGCTTTAAATTAATCTACTGTCCATAAACCAGGATGTGGTCAACTATCAATTTAAATCTATTGAATTTCAATTTCTTTTGGACCGCCTTATTTAAGTAGCTTAGAAACCGACTTAGGTGGCATTTTTGGGCCTGGCGTATAACAGTATATGAGTGACCAGCGTTACGGACGCAAAGAGAGAGAGAGAGAGAGAGAGAGAGAGAGAGAGAGAGAGAGAGAAAAAAATTGTATTTAATACTACAACTGCTCGTAGCATAATATTTAAATGATTAGCGTCACAGATCATAACGTAACTTATCAAATCTGAAACTCAATAGTTCTTGTAGCATCATATTCCAATGTGCAAAAAATTGAAATGATGAAGTGATGGGGGGGGGGGGGGGGTGTTGAACCCGATAATGTAATAAATTCCCGATAATGTTACATCAACCGATATTGTCATAAAAATTCACCGATATAGTAATAACAACCGATAATGTAACAAAATTTAACCGATAATGTAATAAATTTTCTAACCGATAATGTAATTGCAGTTAACCGATAATGTTAAAAAAAAATTTCTAACCGATAATGTAACACGCACTTCCCGATAATGTATTAACTTTTTTTCAACCGATAATGTAATAAAATTTAACCGATAGTGTTACACGCAACACAACAGAGACTGAGTAATAAGATACAATATATATTTATTTTTTATTTATAAAAAATTCTAGTCGGGGATCCTGTTTTGTACCTGTCCATCCGTTCGTCATCCCTTCCGTCCTTCCGGCTTTGTGTGTGTTCGTAACATTCCTTGTACCAGTACGCACTTACGGCGACTTTTATAAACGTATTGTGAATCTGTGAAGCAAGAATGTGGTGGCGGCCATATTGCAGGTCAGTTTTTAGCTCACCTGGTGTGCGTTGGTCCGTGCGTGCATGCGATATTCACGTGATATGCAAATTAGATGTATTTTAGCTCGATTCTTTGAAAATCTTCTCCTCTGAAAGTACTGGACCATTTTGAGCCAGATTTGGTGTGGAAGTTCCCTAGGTGGGACACACTAAAAAGAACCGGTGACTCCGCCCGAAATCCAAGATGACCGCCGTTACTATAAATAGCGAAAACCAATAAATGGCCAATATAGATTTATTTATTCACTGATTTAGTTCAAATTTGAAACATAGAAAGTAGATCTCTGAGCATTTAACATATATAACAGGTTTTCCCGTGAAATTTTTGTCTGCGCGATATTCACGTAATATGCAAATTAGGTGTATTTTTAACCCGATTCTTTGAAAATCTTCTCCTCTGAAAGTACTGGACCAATTTGAACCAAATTTAAGTGGAAGGGTCCCTAGGTGGGGCACACTAAAGATTTTATCTGGTGACAAGATAGCTGCCATTGGACTATGGTCAGTGATAAAGGTCATCCCTTAGTCCATGTATACAATGTATCTGTAAGCAGAAAATTCATTGAATTTGCACACCATAGGCAATATTTGGTATAATCAAGCGTGAACTCCCAGACATCTGGAAGCGAGATCAGGTGCTCCGGAAAGGTGAGCAGGTCCTGCTCCGCATGCGGCACGCGAAATAATTCCCAGTCATGTGATATTTATTATCCAATGAAAATCGAGCAAATTTATTAGTGGTATAATAACATACAATTATATTGACTTTTAATGAGGTTGATAACAGTGTTTATCAACATAAAAATGAGATATTCATCGAAGGAAGATGTGAATGAGTGTTACTTTAACATCGAACGAAACAAAAGTTTTTATCATAGTATACTGTTTGTTGTCTCATTCGGATCAGATTTGCGAAATTTGTTATAACCAATTCATAATGATGATACCACCAATTTAAAGGTACTAATAAATGTAAAGTAAGGTAAATGACTGAAAAATGAACTTAGCAGAATAAACATTTCGTGTATTCCAAACCTTACCACCTCCGGTTATATTGGAGATGTTCATCTAGTCAGTCGTGGCAAGGTCTTCAATGATGCATTTGCGTGCCACTTACCACAAGTTACTAGAAATATTTTCAATTCCAATAACATATAAGTTATCAGCTTTGTGACCGTTACGATTAAAGTGACTTGCTACAGGATCGTATTTTTACGAGTTCTACAAGTATTTTAGAGAAATTAAGTAACATTCTTTGATAAAATGTATTACCAGTTTGCCCGGTGCACATTGTGTTTTCAGACTTTGTACCAAATATACTATGCAAAAGCACTATGAATCCTGTATCCTTTATGCACAACTGCGACCGCAAGGCTTGCAACCGTTGTTTTCAAGGTAGAACATTATTTTTTGTGTATCAAAATATCCTAGAGTTTTTGTCTCTCCTGTAAGCAATTAAGGATGGCTTTGTGAATATCCTCTTTAAGTGGACCTTTCCGTAAAGTGTTGTCGGAGTTTTTTTACGGTCCACACCGGAAGTGCCTTCGAAAAGGTTAAAACAAGTGGAACCATATCCGTTTCTTTTTTGTTATCTTTATGCTTTAGGAGATTTTCACGTTTTAAGTTAGCAACTTTATTAAACTGTTTCCTCCACTTGTGTTTTTTATACTCAGGTTATTTTTGAAATACCCGCACGTGAACACCGGTGCATATCTAACAAATACTGTTTCGGTCCGGGGGTTCGGTATTCATTCCATTGTATTTTTTCTGTCTTTATCTACACGTATATAAACAAAATTAAAACTGAATAAGCTAAGGGTAAGTTTTTTTTCTGTATATGCGTATTAAAATCAATTCATATAATAAAATGTGTAGAACTTCCAAGAGACAATATCTCGATTAAAAGGCCTGAAAATTTTTCCACGATATGGGTTACTTTCCCTTGTCGCATGACGACAGTTGTTGTTGTTGTAATGGTGTTTTACGTCGCATCAGCAATTTTTCAGTCATTCGCGACGAGAGCAAGGTTTATACAAATACACAAGTCCATGTGGTGCGGTGCAGTGCAGATGATTTAATGTTGTGTGTGTATTTTGTGGTCTGCCTTGTACTAGCGTGCACTCAGGGCAACTTTAAGGTGCTAGTTCACCGGAACAGTAGTTGTAGACACATACCATTCCACCCGGTCCATTATACTGACAACGGGTAAGTCAGTCGTTTTCTCTATCCCCTTAATGCCGAGCGCCAGGCGAGGAAGCAGAAAACTGCGAATTTTAATGCCTTTCGTTTGGCGCGACCGGGGTTTGAACCCTCGACCTCCCGCTCCCGAGGCGGACGCTCTACCACTAGACCACCGTGGCGGTCGCATGACGACAGAGTTAACCAACAAATGGCATACCATCTATATGTTTTTCAAAGTTTCATGTCTGTATGCAAAACAATGCAGGAGAAATGGCCCACAGATATTTGTTAATTTCAACCAATCGAAATGCAGCGATTAAGCCACATGACAATATAACACGTAACATATATAATGTTCCCGGGAACATAGTATCTACAAGTAAAGTGTCAAGACTCTAGCTGTAATAGCTGATTTTTAAAAAATTTATTTTGACCAATGACATCTCGTTATTTAGTCAAATGACGTTTGACCGCCAATAAAAAAGTACAGAATAAGTGTATGAGGTTCGAACTTAATCAGACCACTCGCACTGCTTAAATTTACAAGAAACTTGCCAGAAGAAGAAGAAGAAGAAGAAGAAGAAGAAGAAAAAGAGGAAAAGAAGACAAAGAAGAAGAATGACAATCTCAATAAGTTAACCCGGCGGCTGGGGTTACTTTTTAACCAATAAAAACGTTAAAATTTTTTGAAAATTTAATTACCTATTATAATTGTTATTGTTATTATCATTATTATTATTGTTTTTATTTGGTTAGAATAAACCGTAATAAGACCTAAAATTAGAATAGGAGTTCTATACCTAGACAATTTGTTTTCAGCCATATGCTCTCACTCATAAAAATAAAATCAGTAATTGGCTAAGAAACAGCAAAATTTGTAATTGCAGTTGAGCTTAAATTCGTCCATGCCGGGGTTGCTTTTGTCCGGGCCTGAGGCGTAGCAAGGTCTTTGATATTATATATATATGTCTATATGCCGAACTTGCCTTAAAGGCCGCCTCTGCATAAGGGCCAACTGGCTGTACAGACCTCTTATGTCTGGCCATAATTACTACATAACATTGTTATCTGAACTTCTGTATAAAACTCGTCTGCTTATAAAGGCCACTTTTTCTGGTTCTCTTGGGCGAGATAGATAGATAGATAATAGATAGATAGATAGATAGATAGATAGATAGATAGATACTCTTCCGGAGCACCAGATCTCACTTCCACTGGTAGTTCGAGTGTCTCAAATTTGTCTATTTCTCTGTTTCTTTGGACATTCGTTTAGCCCAGCGCATTGGTACTTTTGTTGAAGAGAGAGAGAGAGAGAGAGAGAGAGAGAGAGAGAGAGAGAGGAAAACATAAATATATACTGTACCTTATGACTCAAAACCTGTAAGAGATTCTTTCTTGTGTTGTATATAACACTATCGGTTAAATTTTATTACATTATCGGTTGAAAAAAAAGTTAATACATTATCGGGAAGTGCGTGTTACATTATCGGTTAGAAATTTTTTTTTAACATTATCGGTTAACTGCAATTACATTATCGGTTAAAAATTTATTACATTATCGGTTAAATTTTGTTACATTATCGGTTGTTATTACTATATCGGTGAATTTTTATGACAATATCGGTTGATGTAACATTATCGGGAATTTATTACATTATCGGGTTCAACAGGGGGGTCATTTTCGGCAAATGAAGCATCGGTATCATACTCCATCCAACAATAAATAAATAAATAAATAAATAAAATAAAATACATACTTATATTTTACAATTGATTTAAATGTGTATGTAACCCATACGTGTATATGTCATTTACCTGTATTTAATGAGTGGTACATGACATTTACATACGGAATAAAGAATCGAATGGACGTCCCAGTAGTCGAGGTTCGTTATATATGGGGACAATTTTGATCAGTGATGACTTCTATTGTTAATTTTTTGTACTGAATCGTGCGTCTGCAATGTTTAACCGAAATAAAGGACCTTCAATAAATGTTATGTACGAGTAACTTAGCGCGTACCATGACAGCATTAGTGAAAACAATGTACATAGGTTTTCATATATTGGAAGCGACGTTCTGAAAACTTAAAGAGGAAAGAAAATTACCGGAATTTTCCCCATGAATGAAAAAAATACCCGTTGCTATAATTGTATATTATGATTCTTACGACCATTTCTGAAGTACGTTACTTATTCAACATTCGAAAATATTTTCGTTTCACTTGTAAAACATCCAACGAACCGATTTTTATCATATAGCACGGTTAAGTGTCAATCCCAAGTATGGTTACCCCCAGTGTCTCGGAACACATTGGTATAAAACTTCAATGCAAGCAAATACCATTGTACGGTATAGTTCATATAGTGCTTAAGCAAAGTAAAGCTTTCACTGTGCTGAAAATTTCGAAGTATCATTTTGTATCACTTTGCATAGGAGATGTCACTACCAAGTATGGTTACCCCCAGTGCCTCGGAACACATTAGCTTAAAGCTTCAATGTAAGCACATGTCAATTTACAGTATATTTCATATAGACGAAAAATAAGGTGACTGAGCAAAGTGAATCTTTCACTGTGCTGAAAATTTCGAAGTATCATTTTTGTATCACTTTGCATAGGAAATGTCACTACCAAGTATAGTTACCCCCAGTGCCTCAGAAAAAATTAGCTTAAAGCTTCAATGTAAGCACATGTCATTATACAGTATATTTCATATAGACGGAAAGTAAAGTGGCTGAGCAAAGTAAAGCTTTCACTGTGCTGAAAATTTCGCAGCATCATTTTGTATCACTTTGCATAGAAAATGTCACTACCAAGTATGGTTACCCTCAGTGGCTCGGAACACATTAGCTTAAAGCTTCAATGTAAGCACATGTCATTATACAGTATATTTCATATAGACGGAAAGTAAAGTGGCTGAGCAAAGTAAAGCTTTCACTGTGCTAAAAAATTTCAAAGTATTATTTTGTATCACTTTGCATAGGAAATGTCACTACCAAGTATGGTTACCCCACGTGCCTCGGAACACATTAGCTTAAAGCTTCAATGTAAGCAAATGTCATGATACAGTATATTTCATATAGACGGAAAGTAAAGTGGCTGAGCAAAGTGAAGCTTTCACTGTGCTGAAAATTCGAAGTATCATTTTGTAACACTATGCATAGGAAATGTCACTACCAATTTCGGTTATCCCTAGTGCCTCCGAACACATTAGCTTAAAGCTCGCGAAGTTCAGTATCGCTGTACATATATCGGAAAATCACATCTAAGGTTCACTTTTAAATAAGTTAAATGTTATTAAGAAATAAAATATGATCAAACATTTTCACTTTATTGAAATTGGAAAAGAATAAATCATGCAAAAAGTCAACACGGGTCAATTCGTTTAAATAAATGACTTTAAATCAACGTATTCTGCATATGATATAAGGGTTTTTTTGTGTACATTTCGTAAATCATTTTAAGCGGAAACGGATATATTTGGAAAAAAGGTTGAGTTGATTAATGGTGTTTAACGTCCCAGTCAAGAATATTTCACTTATATATCGAGATGTCGCCATCTATAGGCGAAGATGCAGAAATTTTGTCTATATGACATTATACAGCAGGGTTCTTTATCGTGCCAAACCTATCGTGAAACGGGATTATTTCAAGTTCCCATCCAACAGAACCGCGACTTTCATATCGTAATGCCGAGTGCTTGGCGAAAGAACATTCACTACCCACTTTTAAGTCTTTGGGTCAGACCCGGTCGGGGTCCAAACCCACGATCTGACACTTACGGAGCGAAAACTCTACCAACTGGGTTACCACGGTGGTATTTTGAGAAGGGGAAATCGATTAAATGTCCAATAAATATGTATTTTAGCTGAACTCATTGTCACATTTATAAATAATACAACATGTATGGTGACGCATGGCCATAGCTATTTATGTAGGATGTGACCAACCCAGACCGGGCCTAACCTAAGACTTGCAAGTGGGTAGTGACTATTCTTTCGCCAACCAATTTGTATTTCGAAATGAAAGTCAAAGTTCTTTCGGATGGGAACTTAAAACAAACGAGGTCCCTTGTCAAGGTAGGTGTGACACGAGGAAGAATTCTGCTGTATATTACCATCAGCACAACGCACAAGCAAAATTTCCGCACCTTCACGTATAGCTGGTGACGTCTCGATATAAGTGAAAATCTTGAATGGGACGTAAAACCCCATTCTTCAATTTAACTCTTTCTAGATAAAAGCCTACGCCCCATACATAGATAGTTTAATGTAAACATACTTCAAACTATGATTTACTGTCCCTAACTTTGCAATTATGTACAGGTAAAATACAGGTAACGCACAGGTTACTCACAGTTCTGACCGACAGAGAAGTCACCTTTCCTTTCTTATCTGTATCATATATCGACGTAATGTAAGTATTCACTTTTTCCTTTAAATTATTTTATTATTAATTTGGATCATTTGATCAGAAAAATGTTGGTTGGTTGGTTGAGTGTTGCTTAACGTCGCGTTAACAATTTTTTAGCTATTCGCGACGAAAACTATTTTATTAATGTTTGAACAATTTTTGTATGCATGTGAAGTGCGAGTGTGTTTTATGGTCTGCCTTGTACTAGCGCGCACTCAGGACGACTTTAACGTGCTAGCTCACAGAGTCAGTACGCCGCAGACAAGCGTACCACTCTCCCAGTCCGTTATACTTATACCAGGTGAATCAGTAAAGGCCAACGGCAAGGAAAATTCACTTTCCCACGTGTGGTCTGAGCTGGACTCGAACTTACAGCGGTGAGAGACCATGAATTTGAAGACGGATGTCTTATCAATTAAGCAACCGCGGCCTCTACATCAGAAAAAAAGGAAAATTAATAATTGTATATGCTTTACGTTTCAGAATGCTTCCATTGATATATCGTGAAACTATTAACCCTATTCTGTTAAATTAATTTATCATAATTATCTGAATCTAATACATGTACTGTTAATATGTTTTACGTTTCAAAATGCTTCTATTAATATAGAACTGGTAGGGGAAACCCGAGTGTCCGGAGAAAATCATCTGCGTGGCAGACTTATGTTGTATTAGAATCTTGTATACGTAATTACAAAAAAAATCGTTTTAAAGCTGGCGACGTCTCAATATCAGTGAAATATTCTTGACTGGAACGTTAAAAAAAACCACTGTTACTCAACTCACTTAACTTGGACGTTGAAACAAAGTCATGTCAAATCGCTCTCTTCTCTCTCCTCAACGTAACAGAGCCGCTAACAGTTATCATAAAGAATGCACATTTTTTTAATCTGGACCAAGTGCCATAGTCCATTTATAAATAATAATTTTCAATTTATGTTCGGTCACGTCCTCACACTCTGTGATTACGGTATTGCGGTAGTCTAATTGATCTCTCTCTCTCTCTCTTTCACACACACACACACACACACACCGAGGTGAACCGTAACTGACCTGGCAGTACCTGTCAGACAGACACATCTCATCGATCAAATGACCTATATTTACAATAGAAACTTCGTTACGTAGAGGCGATAAGAACATGTTACTACGAAAACCCAACGCACTAATGGAAAACCCAGACTATTTTTAGAAAAGATATCTGAAAAAACGAGAATCGAGATAGGTTTGCATCAGCTGATTTTAGTTCACTTTGGGATTCAATCTGCATTGACCAGTTGATTTTTAGAACAATCGAAGGGAAGTTGGTATCGGGGATCCACTTTAATTTGTTATAACAAAACAGGTATATATACTAATTCAATTTCCATACGATATATATGTGATATATATATTCCGGAGCCGCGAGACCCGACCTCACTCCCTGATAGAAGTTCATGTGTTTAAGCTAACTTGTCAGTTTCAAAGTTTGAACTGTGAAATGGGCATGGATTAGTATGTTTGTTTTGGAGTTAAGATAGGTAAACGTATTTATTTTCGCGCAATGATTTTCACAGGCACTTTGGGACAGGTTTTTTTTTATCAATTTATTAATTTATCAACCCGACAATTATATATTTTGATTATATCTGACAACGTTCTGAACAAAATTCATCAAATAAACTGATCTTAAAATTTTCTTAACTTGGCTTATTTCGCAGTCGATTGTTTTGAGCGAAAACCAATACCAAGCGAAAATTTTATTATGCTGATTGTGTAATCGTACATATAAAAACACGAAAATTAAACGACGCAGATTTTGGACCGTTTTGGTTTTTGAAAAATAAAAGTCTAAATATTCTTGCACTTATATAATAAAGCAACAGTATTCTATGTGGACTTTCAGATTTTGGCTCATGCAAAGGTATAGTTTACTGGTATTTTTCTTAATAAGCTCATCTTTGTGCTATATTATGCTAAAATATGAAAAATGAGGGGTTTTCCAGTCTTTGATAATAATTTTGAAAGTGTTCTCCTCGGAAGACCAACTTTCTGAAAATATTTTCAAAACGCAATCATTACGAGGTTTCAAAAAATTGGTCCTCTTAGGAGAAACTGGTCAATTTTTTTTTTAAAAAGGGAAAATTAAACTGACCACTGCACATACAATTGATGTTTCATTTTAACACAGCTGCCACTAACTGCTGTGGTTAGCTCAGTGGGTAGCGAGGGCACTTTGTAACCTGTGCGGCATGGGTTCAAATCCCATCCGGATATCATTTTATTTATTCTTCCTCTTATTTTTTTTATATTTATAAAATACTATTGTTAATTTTTACCTTTTTACAACTATAAGTTTTTTAAAAAAATAAGCATTTTCTTCTTTCAAAACACTACTAGCAGATCAAGCCAGGTTACTAGTATATTTTCATACAATAAATCTACACACATCGCCCGTGAATTCTTAGTGAAGCGTGCTGTAAGTTAAAACTTTATTGTTCTAGTTTTTCTGTTTATTGCATAAAGATGAAAATTGAAGAGTATGGGTGTTAAGGTTTGTTTATCTTTGTATATCTTCGGCTCTTCAAGGAAAAACAAGTTTAGAAAAACGAAGCGCTTGTTTTTCAACACCTGGTCTAATTATAGAACGCGAAATCCTCAGGTGTTTAAAAATACATCGTTACGTCATTCATCTGTTCAAGCAGGGGGCAATGTTAAAAGCGCCTATCAAATCCGCCATACCTCTTTCATATAATTTACCTCGAAAATAAATACACGCGAAATTAAATACGTATACAGTACGTACATGTGTGCCTGTCAAATCATTTGCTTATTGAAATCAATATAAAGTCCATCTTTACTTTATATTCAGATCAAATTAACTGCGACACAATGAGTGCACAACTAAAATGTTCAGCTTATGCAGAGGGAAAAGTCAGCCAAAGAGATTCGGGAATTCTCGATGTGATCGACAACTTCGACAGACCCGGATATGTCAAAGTCGATGGAAATTACGGAAAGGCGGGAACTGTGAACAATCCCGGATTTCAGAACAAAACAGGGAAAAGGGTTCCAAGGAAGCGTGCCGCTGCGGAAGCAGGTGTAGTCTCCGTAGAAGCAGGGGTCAGCTTTGTCAATGTATATGGTAAAGTGTTAAATGCCTCAGCAAGCGCTGAAATTAACCCGCTGGAGGCTTCAGCAATGGCGGACGCAAGTTTACTGAAATATGGCGTCAATGCAGGACCAATAAAAGCGAAAGTAGGAGTAGGTCTAGAAACAGGTGGTAGGATAGGATTAACAGGTGCAGAGGTTAAATTAGCAGGATGTGGTGTGTCTTTTGGCAAGAAAATGGGAATATCATTTTTAGGAAACGAGATAGCTTTTGAATTTTGACTATGCTTTTAGAGATTTTATTAACGCCAAACTAAATGTAATATGCAGTTACCACAGTGACTATAATTAAAATATTTAGCTTTTCAATTTTGATGACGAGATTGTTTTTTAAGTTTGTGGTCAGTTTAAATTTTGACTATGCTTTTAGAGATTTTATTAACGCCAAACTAAATGTAATATGTAGTTACCACAGTGACTATAATTAAAATATTTAGCTTTTCAACTTTGATGACGAGATTGTTTTTTAAGTTTGTGGTCAGTTTTGGGATGGTCGAGTTAACCAGCGTGCGCAAAGAACATTGCGAAGGTTTGGTAAGCGAACATGCAAATCTTTTCGCACTGGAATTACCCCAAGCATATGGGATTTGAACTCTGGCGGTGTAGGTGTAGCACCTTCTTCAACTCGACCATCATGATCCCATATCTTGCAATTAACAATTTATTTTAACCCCCCGCAAACTAGTTTGAAGAGTTATAGGAATCACGATGTATGTCTGTCCGTCTGTGTAAAATTATGTTGGGGCCTTATTTACAACTGCTTTGGTCGATTGTCACAAACCTTCACATTAATAATCTTAAGCTTCATGGTCCAAACGTGTCATGACCTTGAACAAAGGTCATATAGAAAAGGTCAAGGTCGCAGGAAACATTAAACCCAGGTTAGTGTTGGGACGAAGGCATTTGGCTCACAAGAGACAGTTCTATATGCTGTCATAATTCAATGTTCTCCGTGTAACTGAATTCCTATATTTTCTTTAGAATAAACAATTGTTTTCAATTCTTGATCAGCTTAGCGAGATGGTAAGTGAAAAATATAAAGTGGTGATTAATTAATTGAATGAATAGTTCAGAATATTTCACTTATAAAGGGACTTCACTGGCTATAGCTAAAAATATCAGACACATTACTTTCATTTCATAATACGAATTTGAAAAAAAAAATCATGAAGGTTAATACCACAGAAGGGACAGTGAACAATGAACAACTAACCAGATCCTGGAGACTGATAACAGTGAAAAACAAGAGGCCCATGGGCCTTAACGCTCACCTGAGGAAGAGTACATATCTTATGCAGAGGTTCAATGGTCAATGACATTAATACAAGAGAATATCAAAATTTTCAGCAGTAAGGGCCAATAATATGCAAGTATTTTTGCAAATTAATTATAATAATTATTATATAAGTATGCTATATATAACATATTTAAAGTCTAGCTACAATATATTATTATAAATAGCTAAAACATCTGTATATTAAAATGTGCATTAGGCCAATACCTACAATATTCCCATATACATGCCTATACAAAAAATTTATAGTTTTTGAGATAATTAACCATTTAAGTATTCGTTCGCGACTATGACCTTGACCTTTGAACCTATGACCTTCATTCATATATCAAAATGATCGTTAGGCCAATACCTACAATATTCTAATATACATGCCTATACAAAAAGTTTATAGTTTTTGAGATAATTAACCATTTAAGTATTTGTTCGTGTCTATGACCTTGACCTTTGAACCTATGACCTTCATTTATATATCAAAATGATCGTTAGGCCAATACCTACAATATTCCAATATACATGTCTATACAAAATGTTTATAGTTTTTGAGATAATTAACCATTTCAGTACTTGTTTACATCTGTGACCTTGACCTTTGAACCCATGACCTTTATCCTATATCAAAATGACCATTGTGCCATTATCTACAATATTCTGATATACATGCCTATACAAAACATAGCACTGTCGTGCTGCTGTACAGCGTAGTTGGGAAAATTGTGTTGTGGCAAGACAGAATATAACCGAAAATTGGGGGGGGGGGGGGGGGGGCGGGGTTGTCGTTGATCTATGCATATAGTCCGACGGATGGGTTTTTTTTTGGAAAAGAAACAAATTTTTATGTAACAAACCATGTATTGCTGAATTAAATGGTAGAAAAAATTAATTTCATAAATATATGAAAGACAATCGGTAATTAAAATTTAAAAAAGTTGTACAAGATCGTTTTATCATTTCGGATAGAGAGAAAGTAGAGTTTTGCAGATCCTACCTTCGCTATGAGGGGGTACATTCTAGCGGTTGTATGCATAACTGGATCATTTAGTT
Organism: Anadara kagoshimensis; assembly: GCA_021292105.1. Lineage (NCBI taxonomy): Eukaryota > Metazoa > Mollusca > Bivalvia > Arcoida > Arcidae > Anadara > Anadara kagoshimensis. Next base: position 9,939,879 of record CM037863.1, read on the forward strand.
GTTCAAGTTTACCAGTTCCGAATTTTTACTACCGAATAATCTAAAATTTCAATCCCGTTCAATTAAAGGAATCGCAAAATAACTTTCTCAATTTGCTGTTTCTTCAACCGCTTCCTAAATGTACGACAGATTGTTGGTGACCTAGTTTAACGATGTAAACAAATCGTGATCACGGAAATGCTTTTTTCAAGAAAACATACTACCACATGTTTTTGAGGACCGGTGTCAATATTTTGGAATCAGTGAACATTTGTATTATTACACCACATAAATTTTATTTCCTCTGCTTGTGGATGACGTCTGCAGCAGCGCTTATATGAAACCCTGTTCGGAACTGGTAAAACGACTGTATATAAAATTTGCATACAACACTGCAGGAATTATCTCCCTTTCACGAAAGTAAAATCTAATCGATAAACATTTTAAAATATGACACAATTGCCTCAACATTAAAATACGTTATCATAACCTTCAAAATAAATTAAAATTTCCGTAGATTTCACGAAGAATTAATTAAACAACCTGCCGTTGCTGTTCATTTCTTAAAAAGTTATGATTTTACATCGTAGGACGCAAACTTCTCGAACTACTTTTTATTGTAAACATGAGATCAGTTCGCGAAATTGCAGAAATTATTAGATGCATCCCGTCGCAATATTTTACTAGATTCTGGAATGTATTCCGAAAATTTATTCCAAATGTGCATATGTAACCAAATGCATTACCCGTCTCAGAATACATATCTCACGATAAAACAGATATACTTCTTTCACGCTCATTTATCAGGCGCACTATTTCCAGGTGTACTCATATCTTATAATTTCATAGCAAAGAAGCTTGATATCTTGGAAGAAAGCGATGACAAAGTACAGGTTCACTTTGTTCACGCTGTACAAAAATTAGTTTTGCAGATAATTAACTATTTTGGTATTCTTGGACATCTGTGACCTTGACCTTTGAACCTATGACCCTGATCTATGTATCAAAATGATCGTCATGTCAATACCTACAAATAACTGAAAATCCTACGCCATTATCACAAGAAATGTTAAAAAAATAGCAATTTTTATCAAAGGTCAAAAACTGGAACATGACCTTGACCTTCGACCTTGACATCAATTGGAAGAAAATTGCAAGACAAGATGAACAGTGAAAACTCCATACAATTATCTTCAGCTGTTATGAAGTTATAACAATAAATGTCTGATTTTAAAAATTACATAATTTTACGCAAAAAACGCATAACCTATTTTTCGTTCAATTTTCATGAAAAACACAATTTTAATGTTCCCAGGTATGCTGAATCCAAATATCCAATCAAAATTTGCCTGCACCTTTTGGTTTCAGAAAAGAAGATTTTTTTGTCTTATTGCTATTTTTAGTAACAGCGGCCATCTTGTTGGGCGTGGCCAAACCCCGAACACAATTTTGAAAGGCTGTTACCAAGGCATGATATTCACCAAGTTTCATCAAATATGGCCCAGTAGTTTTGGAGAAGAAGATTAAAATGTAAAGTTTACACACGACGGACGCAGACGTCGCACGACGCACGGCGGACGGTGATAGATTGCAATAGCTCATCTGAGCCTTTGGCTCAGGTGAGCTAAAAAGTTCAAAAATCAATTTTACTGAATGACAACATGTCAACAACCAGGCACAGAAGATTGACAGCAACCACAAGACATGTCAACAACCAGGTCCAGAAGATAGACAACAACCACAAGGCATGTCAACAACCAGGTCCAGAAGATAGACAACAACCACAAGGCATGTCAACATCCAGGTCCAGAAGATTGACAACAACCACAAGGCATGTCAACAACCAGGTCCAGAAGATAGACAACAACCACAAGGCATGTCAACAACCAGGTCCAGAAGATAGACAACAACCACAAGGCATGTCAACAACCAGGTCCAGAAGATTGACAACAACAAGGCATGTCAACAACCAGGTCCAGAAGATAGACAACAACCACAAGGCATGTCAACAACCAGGTCCAGAAGATTGACAACAACCACAAGGCATGTCAACAACCAGGTCCAGAAGATAGACAACAACCACAAGGCTTGTCAACAACCAGGTCCAGAAGATTGACAACAACCACAAGGCATGTCAACAACCAGGTCCAGAAGATTGACAACAACCACAAGGCATGTCAACAACCAGGTCCAGAAGATTGACAACAACCACAAGACATGTCAACAACCAGGTCCAGAAGATAGACAACAACCACAAGGCATGTCAACAACCAGGTCCAGAAGATTGACAACAACCACAAGGCATGTCAACAACCAAGCACAGAAAATTGACAACAACAAGGCATGTCAACAACCAGGTCCAGAAGATTGACAACAACCACAAGGCATGTCAACAACCAGGTCCAGAAGATTGACAACAACCACAAGGCATGTCAACAACCAGGTCTAGAAGATTGACAACAAACAATGGACAACATGACAGGAATCAGGTCCAGAGGATTGACAACAAACAATGGATAACATGACAGAAACCAGGTCCAGAAGATGGTTTATCAGGATAAGGATGAATAAATAACAAAAATGTAGTGAAATAAAGCCATTAAATGATATAGTTATTTTATTTACAAATGTATTAGATTAATAATTATATGAATAATATACAATATTTTAGCTCAAAATCTATAAGCATTTAGAAAAAAAACATAATCTGCAAAACAGTTATTTAGAAAAATAATGCCAACTCCAAAGGCAAATAATTTGTCAAAAATCAGCCTAACCGGAAAAAGAATTTCAAAATTAATCTGGAACTCCTGATGGTAGATTATCATACCAAAATTAACTTCAATATCTTCAGGTGTTCAGAAAAAAAAGTGTGCAAAGGCAAATTTTAACTTAGTTGTCACTTTACTAAAAATTCCCAAAAAACTACATGATTATTGACACACAAATAAAACACAAGATTTAACACCCTTATTGTGGTGGTAGAGTGTGCTAGTGGATCCTGTCGGATTCAATAGAGTTCTATTATGAATTAACAAACAGAACAAACAACACTTTGCAGACTACTATTGGAATTGATGTATCGCCACCCCTTTTATGTTTGTCGAAACATTGTGGGTGTGGCCGGCAATCTGTCAATTTTATTGCATCACTTAGTTTTGCCAACTAAGTCAGTGTTTTCAGAATAAACTAGTATATAATTCTATTTGGTTAATGTAAAAATGGCAGTTCACATAGAGTCATGTGACATTATTGTTGCAGTTGACATTACATGTAAATTTAAACATGAAATAGACATCATATTATATCAGTTATTCTGTTTGCTTAAGATTACTATTGGAAAAGGTAGTAGTTTCCCATAGGCAAAAAATGACTTGAATTTCCTAATTTGTCCACTAAAATTTCGCAAAACAACAGTGATGCACTGAAAGATAAAATCAAGTTTTCCTTACCCACTTTATATCTGATAGTACCACAATATGTCTTTGCATTAAATATAATAATATCTATTTCAAGCATATGATAATGCAGTTTGCTTTATCTCATAACTTCAATTTTCCCATTCTTAAAGGAAGAAGGTAGTTTCCAAACAAGAGGCCCAATAGGGCCTGTACTGCTCACCTGGGCCATTAACAGCACAAAAACACAATAAATACTACATTTAAGGAGCAATAACTCTGATGTGGATATTTAGATATTTATGAAACTTGCTACTCGCATCTGTGACCTTGACCTTCGAATCAATGACCATAATCTATATATCAAAATGATGATTGCATCAATACCAACAATATTCTAATATACATGCCTATACAAAAAGTTCATATTTTTTGAGATAATGAATCTTTTTGGTATTGTTTTGCAACCGTGACCTTGACCTTTGGACCCATGACCTTTTTCTATACATCAAAATGATCATTGTATCAATACCTACAACATTCAAATATACATGCCTATACAAAAAGCTTATAGTTTTCAAGATAATGAACCATTTCAGTATTCTTTGGGATCTGTGACCTTGACCTTTAAACCAATGACCTAAATCTATATATCAAAATGATTGTTACATCAAAACCAACAACATTCCAATATACATGCCTATACAAAAAGTTTATAGTTTTCAAGATAATTAACGATTTAGGTATTGTTTTGCTACTGTGACCTTGACCTTTGGACCCATGACCTTTTTCTATACATCAAAATGATCGTTGTATCAATACCTACAACATTCTAATATACATGCTTATACAAAAAGTTCATAGTTTACAAGATAATGAACCATTTCAGTATTCTTACGCATCTGTGACCTTGACCTTTGAACCAATGACCTTAATCTATATATCAAAATGATTGTTACATCAAAACCAACAACATTCCAACATACATGCCTATACAGAAAGTTTATAGTTTTCAAGATAATTAACGACTTTGGTATTGTTTTGCTACTGTGACCTTGACCTTTGGACCCATGACCTTTTTCTATACATCAAAATGATCGTTGTATCTATACCTACAACATTCTAATATACATGCCTATACAAAAAGTTAATAGTTTTCAAGATAATGAACCATTTCAGTTTTCTTTCGCATCTGTGACCTTGACCTTAGCACCAATGACCTAAATCTATATATCAAAATAATCATTACATCAATACCAACAATATTCTAATATACATGCCTATATAAAAAGTTTATAGTTTCGAGATAATAAATAATATTAGAAAGGTAAAAAATTAGGTCATGACCTTCATAATTGACCTCGACACCATTTTGAAGGTAATTACAAGAATATGTCAAAACTGAAAACCCCATGTCATTATCTGGTCATATAGTCAAGTTATAACAATTTAAAAATATTTTACGATTTTTGCAAATTTAAACGCAAAAACGCGTAACCTATTTTTAAACCAAATTTCATGAAATGAACAAACTTAAAGGTTAAGACTATGTAGAATCCAAATATCACATCAGTTTTTGCCTCCAATGAGTGGTTCAAGAGAAGAAGATTTTTTTAGGTTTTGTCTATTTTTAGTAACAGCGGCCATCTTGGATATTCGATCGTCATGATTTGAACAAACTATAGTTAGACTCTGTCAAGGACCTTCCATGGCAAATTTGGTTTCATTTGGCCCAGTAGTTTCGGAGGAGAAGATTAAAGTTTACTGACGCACGCACGGACGCACGCACGCACACCTCGCCATGCCATAAGCTCACATGGCCTTTGGCCAGGTGAGCTAAAAATATAACAAAAACATTAAATATATATATGTGTGTGTTAGATGGCAGCTGGGGGGTATCTACATGCTATATTTCAAACTTAAAGAAGATTGTCCGAAAAATTGAATCCACAATGACAATTTTAGTGATTTTGCTATTTATAGTAACAAAGGCCATCTCGGATATCATACCAGGTCACCATGTATAAACTTTGATCTACCCCATCTAGCAACCGTTCCACAGTATATGTTACTTTTGATATTTCAAATTTGAAAAAAAAACCCATTAAAAAACTTAATCCACAATGGTCATTTTGGTCATTTTGGCCATCTTGGATATCATACCAGGTCACCATGTATAAACTTTGATCTACCCCATCTAGCAACCGTTCCACAGTATATGTTACTTTTGATATTTCAAATTTGAAAGAAAAAACATTAAAAAACTTAATCCACAATGGTCATTTTGGTCATTTTGGCCATCTTGGATATCATACCAGGTCACCATGTATAAACTTTGATCTACCCCACCTAGCAACCGTTACACAGTATATGTTACTTTTGATATTTCAAATTTGAAAAAAAAAACATTAGAAAACTTAATCCACAATGGTCATTTTAGTCATATTGGCCATCTTGGATATCACATGAGGTTGCTTTGTACAAACTTTGATCTACCCCAACAAAGGAACTTTCACATCAAATTTGGTTTGAATTCACGTAGTGTTTTCTTGAGAGAAAGTCAAAGTTTACACATGCATGCACGGATTTACAAACACTTCACCATGCCATAGGCTCAGCATTAACCAGTTGACTTAACAAAAGGCCCCTTGGACCTGATACACTCACCTAATAAATAATTGCTGGCTGAATTTTTTAAAATACACAAAACCTTTATACATTGTCAAAATTTAAAGCATTTTCAGGTAATTGACCATTTCAGTCTTCTTTCCAATCTGTGACCTTGACCTTTGAACCAATGAACTTCATCTATGTATCAAAATAATAGTTGTGTCAATACCTACAAAATTCTAATATTCATACCTGTAAATAAGTTTATAGTATTCCAGATAATTAATCATTTTGGTATGGTTTTGCATCTGTGACCAACATAATTCATATAAGAGGGAACAAGTAAATTCAGTGAAATAATAACCCCCCCCCCCCCCCCCGTTTTTTTTTGTGATTTGCACTTATGTACAAAGGGCCATAACTTCCAGGAAAATGAGAAAACCAACTTGGGTTAATGAGATGTTCATCTACTATCTATGTTGATGCTTTGCAATAAGTTTTGTAAAATAGTGCCTCCTGGTTTTGGAAAATTAGCACAGTCAAGAATTTGGACAAACGGAAACTCAATTTTAATATCCCCCTCTCTCTTCAAATCTTAAAAAAACTGAACAAATAGTTTAATGATTCTTGTTATACATGTATTCAACAGATGTTGTCCTTTTTATTCCTCAAACACACATGCATGTATGGAAAGTCATCTGGCACTTGTTTGTGTTGACCTCTTTGATAAGGAATATGCCAGCCATTTTACTCTTTAGATGACACACAGTTCAATAATGTATGTATTCCCTGTCTTCTTTTGCATTCCTTAAACAAATATGCATGTGTGGATATTTGTGGCTCGCTTCGCTTTGTTTATCTTGGAAAGGAATATGCCAACCATTTGCATCTTTAGATATGTATGGTTCATGGATAATGGGTGGCTGAAAAGAAAAAAAAATAATACATTAAGACACACAAGTAAATTCGGTGAATTAGGACCCCCTGCCAGCCAGTATTTTTATGTTTGCACTTGTGTTCAAAAAGCAATAACTCCAAGGAAAATTAGCAAACCAACTCAGGTTAACCATATGCACATCTCATATCAAAGTTGATGCTTTGCACCATGGAAAAAAGATTCATAGAATTGAAGAATTTGCAGACAAGAATTTTGGACAAACGGAAACCCAAATTTTATATACCCCTCTTATAGATTGATTGATTGATTTATTTATTTACCCAACTGAGTTATATGTCCCAGTCAAGGATATTTTACTTATATCGAGATGTAACCAGCTATAGGTGAAGTGGCAGAAATTGCTACCTTTGCATTGGGCTCAGGGAAATGTGCATGGGAGGTTCTTTAAATTCAAATGTGTCATGCCTGCCATGAGCCCATGACATGATTTGCCAATGGAAATATCGTGGAACAAAGCTTCATCACCATAACGAGGAACCTATTACAAATAAGAGGCCGATTAGGATTTTTACTATTCCCCCCCCCCCCTTTTATGGGGCCAAAGGGGACATTACTCCGTTATTTGTGTAAATCTGAAAGCTCTTCACCCACGGATGATTGTCAATAAGTTTCATAAAATAAAGTCTGGTATTTTTTTGGGGGTGGAGATGGTGAAAATGAAAATGTGAAATGTTAACACACGATGGACGATGTACGACAGAGGATGGAGAGTGAACTATCGCAATACCGTAAATTAATTTTATTACGCGAGAGATTTATTCTGGTGTAAATTCCTGACTCGTTCCATTCGCAAATTCAAATATCACTCGATTATTTCCAGCACACAGGTTTTCTATGTTGCTATACATATGTTGTACTCAATAGGATTCCAAATGTGAATTCAAATATTCGCCAATAAGGCAAAGATGGTCTTGACCTGAAATTTACTTGCGAAAAATAAGTGATCTACAATAGCTAATCTGAGCATTCAGCTCAGGTAAACTATAAAATATACTTTACCTCAATTTTCTTTGTGGCTCTGTTAAAGGTTACTTGATTCAAATTTTTCCATTTGTTGTATTGTGGCAACAGTTCTGGCATTGATTTACTTATTTTGACAGAAAAATCGTCATTTGAGAGGAATAGTGCATCCTTTCCAGTCACAAAAGCTGCATACATCAACACATGACTTAATCTTAAATCACTGTTAAAATAAAAGAAGAAAACATGAAATAAAATGATTAATTGAATGGAATTGAGGGGAGGTAATGTTTTATTTTGATATTCTTCATGCATGTCGCGTTATAGGTGGTGAATAAAAATCGGAGCACCACATGAAACTACTGGGCCACAGCAAGCAAAACTGACTGGAAGTTAGTATCCCCCTTGTGACTTGTATCTATAGTTGTGAGAGGTGTTTTCTGTAAGCCAATCCCTAAATCATGAAGGAAAAATGAAGTGGGGTTGATAGAGTAATGGTGTTTTATTCTCCAGTCAAGATTATTCTATTTATATTGAGGCAGTTGGATGATGGAAAAAACTAAAGGCCCTGGAAAAAACACCAACCTTTGACAAATTATCGCCCGCTAAAATCTGGGGTTCATACTAAGCTGACAAAAAAACAATAGGCCCAATAGGGCCTGTACCGCTCACCTGGGCCATACACAGCACAAAAACACAAGAAATACTATATTTCAGGAGCAATAACTCTGATGTAGATATATAGATGACCTTAATCTATATATCTTAATCAATGACCTTAATTTACACATTAAAACAAGAGGCCCATGGGCCTGATATGCTCACCTGATAAATAATGGCTAGCTGATAGATTTCAAGAAAACAAAAATACTATAACCCCAATGACTTTGTTCTTTTTATCAAAATGATTGTTATATTAATACCTACAACATTCTAATTTACATGCCTATACATAAAGTTAATAGATTTCAAGATAATTAACCATTTCAGTATTGTTTCCCATCTGTGACCTTGACCTTTGAACCCATGACCTTTATCTTTATATCAAAATGAGCTAAACATCAATACCAAGAATATTCTAATATAAATGTCTAAACAAAAAGTAAATAGATAATTAACCAATTAAGAATTCCTTGGCATCTGTGACCTTGATATTTGAACCCATGATCTTAATCTATACATCAAAATGATCAGTAAACCAATACCAATATATTATTACATAATGTCTATACAAAAAGTTTATAGTTTTTGAGATAATTAACAATTTCTGGATTGTTTTGCATTTGTGACCTTGACCTTTGAACCCATGACCTTTTTCTACACATAAAATGATCATTGTATCAAAACCTACATTCTAATATACATGCATAAACAAAAAGTTTATAGTTTTCAAGATAATTAACCATTTATGTATTATTTCCCATTTGTTACCTTGACCTTTGAACCCATGACCTTTTCCTATACATCAAAATTATCATTATATCAATACCTACAACATTCTAACATAAATGTCTATACTATACAAAAAGTTTATAGTTTTTGAGATAATTAACCATTTTGGTATTGCTTGGAATCTGTGACCTTGACCTTTGAATCCATGACCTTCTTCTATACATCAAAATGATCAGTGTATCAATACCTACAACTTTCTAACATAAATGCATATACAAAAAGTTTATGGTTTTCAAGATAATTAACCATTTCAATATTGTTCTGCATCTGTGACCTTGATCTTTGAACTCATGACCTTTTTCTATATATCAAAATGATCGTTATATCAATTCCTTCAATATTGTTATATTCATGTCTATACAAAAAGTTTATAGTTTTCGAGATAATTAACCATTTCGGTATTGTTTTGCATCTGTGACCTTGACCTTTGAACCCATGACCTTTTTCTATACATCAACATGATCGTTGTATCAATACCTACAACTTTCTGATGCACATGCCTATTCAAGATGTTTATAGTTTTTGAGATAATTGACCGTTTTAGTATTGTTTCCCATCTGTGACCTTGACCTTTGAACCCATGACCTTTTTCTATACATCAAAATGATCGTTGTATCAATACCTACAACTTTCTAACATAAATTCCTATACAAAAAGTTTATAGTTTTCGAGATAATTAACCATTCCGGTATTGTTTCGCATCTGTGACCTTGACCCTTGAACCCATGACCTTTTTCTATAATATTCTAATATACAAGACTATACAAAAAGTTTCTAGTTTTCAAGATAATTAACCATTTAGGTATTGTTTCGCATCTGTGACCTTGACCTTTGAACCCATGACCTATTTCTATACATCAAAATAATCATTGTATCAATACCTACAACATTCTGATATACATGCCTATAAAAAATGTTTATAGTTTTCAAGATAATTAACCATTTCAGTTTTGTTTCGCATCTGTGACCTTGACCTGTTATCCCATAATCTTTTTCTATACATCAAATTTATCACTGTATCAATACCTACAACATTCTAATACACATGCCTATACAAAAAGTTTATAGATTTTGAGATAATTAACCATTTCAGTATTTTTTGGCATCTGTGACCTTGACCTTTGAACCCATGACCTTATTCTATACTTCAAAATAATCGGTGTATCAATACCTACAACATTCTTATATACATGCCTATACAAAAAGTTTATAGTTTTCGAGATAATTAACCATTTTGGTATTGTTTTGCATGTGACCTTGACCTTTGAACCCATGACCTTTTTTTATACATCAAAATGATCGTTGTATCAATACCTACAACATTCTAACAGATATGCCTATACAAAAAGTTTATAGTTTTCTAGATAATTAACCATTTCGGTATTGTTTCGCATCTGTGACCTTGACCTATGAACCCATGACCTTTTCCTGTACATCAAAATGATCTTTGTATCAATACCTACAACATTCTAATATACATGCCTATACAAAAAGTTGGTAGTTTTCAAGATAAATAACTATTTAGGTATTGTTTCACATCCATGACCTTGACCTTTGAACCCATGACCTTTTTCTATACATCAAAATGATTGATTTATCAATACTAACAATATTCTAATATACATGCCTATATAAAAAGTTTATAGTTTTCCAGATAATAAATGAAATCAGAAAGGTAAAAAATTAGGTCATGACCTTCACAATTGACCTTGACTCCATTTTGAAGGTAATTACAAGAATATGTCAAAACTGAAACCCCATGTCATTACCTGATCAAATAGTCAAGTTATAACAGTTTTAAAATATTTTACGTTTTTTGCAAAATTTAACGCAAAAACATGCACTATATATCTCTGTATATACGTCGCACCCCCCCACCCGAGGCCGCCAAGCCCAGTATTTTCTAAAGTCGTCTACATAGGTCGCAGCCAAAAATTTGCCAGAGAAAATTGAAGATTTACTCAGCAAGAGCCATTTACTGATCTGAAAATTACATGAATAAAGAAACAAAAACATTGATCTGTGTTATTAATTATTTTCTTTTTAATAAATATTGTCTGAATAGCTGATGTAAAGTAAATATGTATGTAGCTATTATTTTTACGTATGTATGGATCAGGGCCTCGGAAACTTTGGTCTGGCCCGTCGGACATTTTGTAGAAGCAAAAAAAAAAACAAAACAAAACAAAAGGTCGTCGGCACATGGCTGTTTATGCGTTTGATTGCCAATTTTAATCCATATCCACGATGTTTATTGCATGTGTATTAGGTGAAATCTAACTAAGACGTTTACCGCGATATTCTGTTATTATTATGAATATGCGTTACTGTCCACGATGCTTCATATTGCACGTCCGCCATATTGTTTACTAACAATCGTGAATTTCCGTATTCCGAAGATACACAAATTATGGCGAGAGGTTCTAAATTAGGAATTCAAGTATCACGAATCACGATATAATGCGAACGGCTTGACTAGGTTCCAATATATTTATGTGAATGAAAGATATTAATGGCTAAAATAAAATTTAATCGCGTTTCTGTATTTATTGATAAAGAAACAGTTACAAAGCGCATAGTAGGTAATTTTCAACACCCCGCGTGGAACCTCTTTGATAACAAACCGACACTAGTTATGGCTTCCGTAATCAACACACTTATTATTAAACAAACACAAGTTTAAAGAAAGTTATTATAATTTGGACTGTGAAACAAAAGAAATAGACAGTAAGACACGCGGCACGCGACTACTGAAGTCCACAGGTATTTACTGATTAATAAACAATCACCTGATTATTAGATCTTACTGTTGTTGACAGGTAAACACGTGGAAAGGACAATACACTTAGTGAAGTCAGGTAGAGTTTAAAAGACCGACAGACAGACTAGCGGTAGTTTACTTTTGTCGGACCGAAAACCGGTTTGTCTGTTTAATATTTCTTTTGTAAAATTGAAAATGTCCGAAAACAAAAAATGTCCGACTGGTGATTTTTCACGTTGGTCAAAATAATTTTTTATCGGACATGTCCGGCAAATATGACTGTTTCCGGACCTCTGGTATGGATACAAACCATGAAGATAGCTAGAATAAAACATGTTTTTTTTGACTCCCGATTGTGAAATCGGGTAATACACATCTTGTTGTCATGGAAAAAGGAAGTCAAAGTTTGATCATGCACAAAGGTTGCATATGTATTGCATGATTTGTTTAAAGAAGGGGGTCGGTTATAGCGTTATTAGACTAATGTTTTAGATTTTACAATACTGGACTGTCTATATTATGTTAAAGTTGACAATCTATTGCACAAATATCACCATATTATATTGTTCAGAATGGCACGTGGTTTTGCATTCAAGAGTATTGGTCAATAACTAGGAAGGCCTCCAGTTGTTTGAACTTTTGTGAAAGATTATTCGTATTCATTATTTTTGTTAGGTTTGAAATCTAAACATGTCGTTGAAATTGCAAATTAAATTTTTATAAATTTTATATATATCAGGATCAGCAATTGTCAAATCTTAAAACTTTTTACTCAAAACCGACAGATACGTAAGCGCCATATGACCTCTGACACAGGAATATATAATTAGTGTTTGTAATGGTGGAGCTTTTTCTTCAACATATAAACATAGGTACAGTAATTGTGGACGATTATATCAATAATTTAGGAATCGGGAATGGCCTCAATCATTAAAACATAGCACTGTCGTGCTGCTGTACAGCGTAGTTGGGGAAATTGTGTTGTGGCAAGACAGAATATAACCGAAAATTCGGGGGGGAGGGGGGGGGGGGTGTCGTTGATCTATGCATATAGTCCAACGGATGGGGTTTTTTTTTTGGAAAAAGAAACAAATTTTTATGTACCAAACCATGTATTGCTGAATTAAATGGTAGAAAAAATTAATTTCATAAATATATGAAAAAGACAATCGGTAATTGAAATTTAAAAAAGTTGTACCCGATCGTTTTGTCATTTCGGATAGAGAGAAAGTAGAGGTTTGCAGATCCTACCGTCGCTATGAGGGGTACATTCTAGCGGTTGTATGCATAACTGGATCATTTAGTTGTTTTACCAGTTCCGAATTTTTACTACCAAATAATCTAAAATTTCAATCCCGTTCAATTAAAGGAATCGCAAAATAACTTTCTCAATTTGCTGTTTCTTCAACCACTTCCTAAATGTACGACAGATTGTTGGTGACCTAGTTTAACGATGTAAACAAATCGTGATCACGGAAATGCTTTTTTCAAGAAAACATAATACCACGTGTTTTTGAGGACAGGTGTCGATATTTTGGAATCAGTAAACATTTGTATTATTACACCACATAAATTTTATTTCCTCTGCTTGTGGATGACGTCTGCAGCAGCGCTTATATGAAACCCTGTTCGGAACTGGTAAAACGACTGTATTTAAAATTTGCATACAACACTGTACGAATTATCTCCCTTTCACGAAAGTAAAATCTAATCGATAAACATTTTAAAATATGACACAATTGCCTCAACATTAAAATACGTTATCATAACCTTCAAAATAAATTTAAATTTCCGTAGATTTCACGAAGAATTAATTAAACAACCTGCCGTTGCTGTTCATTTCATAAAAAGTTATGATTTTACATCGTAGGACGCAAACTTCTCGAACTACTTTTTATTGTAAACATGAGATCAGTTCGCCAAATTGCAGAAATTATTAGATGCATCCCGTCGCAATATTTTACTAGATTCTAAAATGTATTCCGAAAATTTATTCCAAATGTGCATATGTAACCAAATGCATTACCCGTCTCAGAATACATATCTCACGATAAAACAGATATACTTCTTTCACACTCATTTATCAGGCGCACTATTTCCAGGTGTACTCATATCTTATAATTTCATAGCAAAGAAGCTCGATATCTTGGAAGAAAGCGATGACAAAGTACAGGTTCACTTTGTTCACGCTGTACAAAAAAACAAGATACACGCGAGTGAGTGAGTGAGTAATGGTGTTTAACGTCCCAGTCAAGAATATTTCACTTATATCGAGACGTCGCCAGCTATAGGCGAAGGTGCAGAAATTTTGCCTGTGTGTTGCGCTGATAGCATTATACAGCAGGGTTCTTTAGTGTGCCACTGAGCCCATCGTGACACAGGACCTCGATTATCTTAAGTTCCCATCCGAAAGAACCGTGACTTTCATTTTCGTAATGCCGAGTGCTTGGCGAAAGAACAATCACTGCCAACTTTCAAGTCTTGGGTCAGACCCGGCCGGGGTTCGAACCCACGACCTTCCACTTATGGAGCAAGCACTCTACCAACTGAGCTACCGCAGTGGCAAGATACACGCGAGGTGTTACCCGGAAGACTGGATTAAAGTTAATTACAGGTGACAAGGTATTTACTTCTTTGCCGACGGCTATGAATTTCAGTTACATGTGACAAGACTCATACTTACCTTAATTAATTATTTATTTATTTCAAAGACTTTATTGGTCAAATGTAAAAAAAAAGAAATAACACAAATAATAATAACAAACAAGAGGCCCACTACGCCCGATATGCTCACCTGATAAATAATAGCTCGAATGTCAAATGTCAAAATCTTTCATAATAGTAACAATTTGAGGCTAAATTGTGAAAACAAAAGTACAAAAGTGAAAAAAAAATACTAGGCCATTTTGGCATTTGTTGGTATCTGTGACCTTGACCCTTGAATGTATGGCCTTTATTATGATATTAAATTGATTGTGATGCCAATATAATATACAGTCTAATATACATGCCTATATAAAATGTTTATAGTTTTTGAGAAAATAAACAATTTCAATATTAAAGAATTTATAGTACCTAACATTCTAATATACATGCCTATACAAAATGTTAATAGTTTTCAACATAATTAACCATTTCAGTATTCTTTTTCATCTGTGACCTTGACCTTTAAACCCATGACAAGGCTCTACGATTGCAAATTTTTTCATCCTGGCTAGTAAACCCGAGATGTTTACTAGCCAGAGCAAAAATGTTACTCGCCACATATTTGTTTTATAAATACAATTTAACTGGGATTCAATTAGACTGGAAACATTTCCCATTATTGCATAATTTTGAAGATGCAGGCACAGCAGATGGGCCCAATGTTTTTAAAAAATATTTTTCATTCAATTTACTTTTGTTGTGGTATCGAACACAAAAACTGAAGTGCATGTCCAAAAGCAAAGCAAAAGCTTTGAAAAACCACAAATTAAGTTAAAAACACGTGAACTTAATTCAGAGGTGTGAGACTGTCTAGCTAAGATACATCTGCCTCATGTAAAATTTAACAGCATATGTTTTAAACATACTTTTGCCGGTTAAAAACTTTTCTAGGCCAATTCGGGACCCGGCTTTTCGTCATCGCTTTAGTCAGTTTCAAGGATTACGTTTGTTTTTCCATCGAGTGATCACTGGCACCGAGTCGTAGACGAGGTCGTTTTTTCCTGGTCATTGATAAAATTAGAATTCTTGAACCTTCTGGGTTTTTATTGGTACTCGTGGCTTAAAAAATAAATATGTTTACGACTCATAGCGATGAAATTGACACTTGAAAACGTGATCACACAAACGCTTAACAACTTAACAAATTGGAGCTATATGATTTAAAGTGCTTTAAAGATTAAGCTTGATGAGAGTAATTTCGTTGTCTAAAATGGAAAGGAAAATCCGGATTTGACTTTCTACTTTATACTCGCACATGGGCGAGTGAATTTGACATAACCACTCGCATTTACAAATAATTACTCACAAATGCGAGTGTTTTACTCGCATTGTAGAGCCCTGCATGACCTTAATCTATATATCAAAATGATCGTTACATCAATACTAACAGTATTCTTATATACATGTCTATACAAAAAGTTTATATTTTTCAAGATAATTAATCATTTCTGTATTGTTTTGCATCTGTGACCTTGACCTTTGAACCTATGACCTTAATCTATATACCAAAATGATCGTTACAACAATACTAACAATATTCTAATACACATGTTTTTACAAAAAGTTTATAGTTTTTGAGATAATTAACCATTTCAATATTGTTCTGCATCTGTGACCTTGACCTTTGAACTCATGACCTTTTTCTATACATCAAAATTATCCTAGTATCAATACCTACAACATTCTAATATACATCCCTATACAAAAAGGTTTATAGTTTCCCAAATAATAATTAAAATCAGAGGTAAAACAAAAAAGTAGGTCATGACCTTCACAATTGCCCTTGACCCCATTTTGAAGAAAATAACAAGAATATGTCAAAACTGAAAACCCCATGTCATTATCTGGTCAAATAGTCAAGTTATAACAATTTGAAGCTATTTAACGATTTTTTCAAAATTAAACGCAAAAACGCGTAACCTATTTTTTGACCAAATTTCACAAAATGTACAAACTATAGGCTCAAGACCCTACATCAGATTTTTTCTCTTATCATTGATTTTAGAGAAGACCCTACAGACGCCAAATACCACATCAGATTTTTCTCTAATCATTGGTTTTGGAGAAGAAGATTTTTTAAGATTTTTGCACCCATAGGCCACTTTGACCTAGATATGGTAGCCATGGCAACATCACTAACAAATTTGAATTGCACCGGCCCATATGTACTTCTTACCAAGTTTCATTAAAATCTGTCTGGTATTTTCAGATGAGAAGTTGAAAATGTGTGTTAAGGACGCACACAGGCACACATTTACATATGCACGCACATACACATGCTGCGCTATGCCATAAGCTCACATGACCTTTGGTCAGGTGAGCTAAAAATAATACAATAAAGAGCAAAATTTACTTCCAACTTGAAAATTACCGTAACTTTCGGTTTGTCAATCTTCTAAAATGCCTCGAAAATTGAGTCAGATTATCAAAATATTTTAATCTTGGCTAGTTAAGTTGCATTTGATTTTAAAATATTAAAATTTAGTGAAAAAATGTGACGTATCTATGGAAATATATGGTAACCTATTTTTAAAACAAATTTCACGAAATGAACAAACTTTTAGGTTAAACCTATGTAGAATCCAAATATCACATCAGTTTTTGTCTCCAATGAGTGGTTCAAGAGAAGAAGATTTTTTTTAGGTTTTGTCTTTTTTAGCAACAGCGACTACTTTGGATATTCGATTGCCATGATTTGAACAAACTATAGTTAGACTCTAGCAACAGCGACTACCTTGGATATTCGATTGCCATGATTTGAACAAACTACAGTTAGACTCTTTCAAGGACCTTCCACAGAAAATATAGTTTCAATTGGCCCAGTAGTTTCAGAGGAGAAGATTAAAGTTTACTGACGCGCCCATGCATGCACGGATGCAGGCATGCAAACACGCCTCGCCATGCCATAAGCTCACATGGTCTTTGACCAGGTGAGCTAAAAAGTGTACAAATATTTTAAATTTGTCCCTAAAAAAAATTGTACCTTGGACAGATTTCTGTATAAACAAAAAGAACATTGGGCCTTATATGCTCACCTGACAAATTGTGGCAAGCTGATGCATTTTGAGACAAGATAAATACTGTAACCCCAAAGTCAAAATGTTTTCATTTATAAGGATTTGATGCTTTTTCAGATATTTAACCATTTCAGTATTCCTTTGCATCCATGAACTTCAACTGCTGTACATCAATTGATCTTGAAAAAAAATTCCCCGATGCATCTGAACCATGAGATGTATTGAGGCAGTCCGTTCCTTAACGCCTTTGTGTTATATATTCATTAAGTGATCGTTACTGCTAAGAGAGTTTAGAGTTACCCAGCCAGGGGGAGGTGCAGAAAATTTGCCTGTGCATTGCGTTGACGGTATTATACAGCAGGATTCTTTATTGTGACAGGCCGACCCTGACACAGGACCTTGTTTATTTTAAGTTCCTATCAGAGAGAACCATGACTTTCACTTACTATTGCCGAGTGCTTGGCAAAAGAACAGTCATAAACAGGGTCAGACCAGGCTGGAGATCAAACTCACAACCTCCAACAGAGCAAGCAGTCAACCAGCTGAGCTACTGCAGTAGCCATCTCAGCTAGAACAATAAGTAGGATACTTACTTCCAATTAGCTAAATAGGTTGTGTCTTTTGTAACTTTTGTACCATTTTTGTATGCCATAACAATTTGTCCTGTCCTTGTTAAGATAAAAATGTCCTTATCTGGAAAAAATTTGATGACTTTGTCCAGCTGTAAGAAAGAACAGCATATACATTAGTGATGTGTAATAAGTCAAACAAGAGGCCCATGGGCCTTAACGCTCACCTGTGACCTTGACTTTTGAATGCATAACCCTCATTCATATACCAAAATGATCATTAGGCCAATACCTACAATATTCTTGCATGCATGCCTATACAAAATATTTAGAGTTTTCAAGATAATTAATCAATTCAGTATTAATTTGCATCTGTGACCTTGACCTTTGAACTCATGACCTTATTCATATATCAAAATTATCATTAGACCAATACCTACAATATTCCAATATATATGCCTATGCAAGGAGTTTATAGTTTTTGAGATAATCAACCATTTAAGTACTTGCTTGCATTTGTGACATTAACCTTTGAACCCATGACCTTCATTCATATATCAAAATGACTGTTAGGCCAATACCTACAATATTCTAATATGTACAGTTTATAGTTTTTTTTTTTGATAATTTACCATTTCAGTACTTGTTTGCATCTGTGACCTTGACCTTTGAAACCCATGACCTTTATTAATATAACAAAATGACCATTGTGCCATTACCTACAATATTCCAATATGTATGCCTATACAAAAAGTCAATGGTTTTGCAGATAATCAACTATAACGGTAATAGTTGTGCATCTCTGACCTTGACCTTTGAACCCATACCTTGATCTATGTATCAATGCTAAGATATCTGCAATTCTGAAACAAGGTGCCCTAAGTATGTTATACAGTCCAACCTGCCTTAAAGACCATCTCTATATAAGGATCACCTGTTTTGTAAAGGCCAGTAGAATTGTATCCCAATTGCTCTTTTATTATATTATTTGACTCTGTATATAAAGTCCATCTGTTCATAAAGACCACTTTTACTGGTTCCCTTGGGTGGCCTTTATAGACAGGTTTGACTGTACATGAAATATTTAAGTTATATCTATTGTACCTTTAAGAGGTTTAAAAGATTTTTCGCTATTTCCTAACTTTTGGGTCCCCCAAGGGACATGGTTCCTTCATTTTTGCAAATCTGAACCCTTTACTTAGACATCATTTCTGCCAAGTATCATCCAACTTGGGACAGTAATTTTGAAGGAGTTGATTAAAATTTGAAAAGTTTACACCGGACTCACAGCAGATGAAGAAAGATAACAATAACTCATTTGAGCTTTTGGCACAGTGAGCTAAAACAAATGCTGCATTTTGAAATCAAAGACAAAATATTATTCTGATAGAACCGAATAAATATAATTAAAACCCCAATTAAATTCATTTAATTCAAATAAAATAAAATAATTTAATACTTAAATTAAATAAAACTAGAACTGTCTCTGAAAGAGGCTAATACCCCCTGTTCCCAACTTTTGATCTGGGGACATGTTGTATGTATGGCCAAATTGTAATGTGAAAAATTCTGTCTTCGGGCTTCTTACAGAGAATCCCCCTCATCCATCACATCCGAGATGCTTGGATGAGGTGGGGGGGATTACTTATCACATTGATTTTACAATATAACGACTTAGATCGTGAACTAACACAGTTGAAATTAACAATACAAGGCTTGTCCGTTATCGAGGAAAAAACTGAATGACTGATTTTCAATTCAGCATTTTATCGATAATTTTTTTATCCGATTTGTGGGCCATGCTTTAAGATCCGGAGTATTTACTTCTAATTAACAGATTAATTATCAAGTGACAATCAGAATTTTTATGAATGAAATTGGTAAGGTTTATCGTAACACCTGGGTTGAAACTATTACTTTTATTATCACTATAGTTAGTTTTTATGATTTCTTAAATTATTTCTTGATCAGCGATTTGTTTCCAAGGATGGCATGACCGTTCAAGACAATCTTTTTTTTTTTTTTTTGCCAGTCGGATGGTTGTTAGGGTGTCCGCTACCTTTTGCAGGTTGTGTTATATACACAGGTAATTTTTAGGCTAAATTTTTGATAGAAAAAACTTCTACTCTAACTGTAAAGTAAATATGAATAGATTTAATCTTTTTTATCTAATCAAAATTATGGAAAAGGTGTCATGATATAAAAGATATTATCTACAAACTGCAAAATGCCTGTGTTGTTAATTTACAGTTTCGCGACATAGGAGCTTATCTGAATCATAATACACACATCAATGAACATCAGCTTGGGTGACACTCGACCATAACCGACAGAGGAAGTAATCTATATTTAGAATCTGAAATCTGATTGGTTGAGATTGTCTTATTGACCCAGATCTCGATAGGCTGTATTAAATGTCGCTGTAGATATGACCAGTGAAATTGAACAGAAGAAATAAGTATTACATACCATTCAACATCAATTGAAGTCAATAAAATTATTTTAAATGCCTTATTTTATTTTTAAATCATTATTTTGTCACCAAATTTCAACTTAATGTTACATCTGAAAGGTATATATCAAGAAAAAAATTGTACTCATTTACACATCCGTTAAACTTCAACTTTTTTCACTTTCAAAAAGTGTGTAAATTACATGGGTTTTTACGGTGCTTTTTCTTAAAAACATTTTGGAGACATTACAAATAAAGATATCTGCCATAATTAAAATTTCATGAGTGTGTTCCATATATGGAAGAATCAGAAGTAGACAGACACAACCGAGTAGTACCATTCGGCGAGTTTTCCTTATATGGAAGAAATCGGAAATAGATAAGACACAACCGAGTATTACCGTTCGTTGAGGTTTGCAGATATAGCCGATGTATAATGATCAAGGGAGATAACATAATTGCCCCGCGAAATGTTACATAATTTTCAAACGACAGCAATAACGCCCAAACATTTTCGCCAAAACATTGAAAATGTTTTGGAGTTAAAAAACACCACCCAAAGACTATTGTGGCCAAGTTTGGTTCCAATTGGCCTAGGGTTTTAGAGAAAAAGATCTTTGAAATTGTTCTTATAGGGTCCAATGTTAACCTATTTCCCCGTTGGTGGCCATCTTGGATCAGGTGCAGACTTAAAAAACACCGGTTTCAGAAGGTACCATCTAACTACTATGACCAAGTTTGGTTCCAATTGGCTCAGTAGTTTCAGAGAAAAATATCTTTGAACGTATTTTCCCATAAGGTCCAATGTTAAAATATGTTCTCCGCTGGCCGCCATCTTGGATTTGGAGTGGCCCTCAAAAACAACAATGTTGTAGGGGGCTATCCAAAAACTATTGGCTAAGCTGGTTCCCATTGGCTAAAGGGTTTTAGAGAAAAGATCTTTGATATTATTCCCATAGGGTCAAATGTTAACCACTGGCAGCCCTCTTGGATTAGTGAAGACTTAAAAAAACAGCGGTTTTAGAAGGTACCATCTAAAGACTACTGTGACCAAGTTTGGTTCCGATTGGCTCAGTAGCTTCAGAGAAAATATCTTTGAATAAATTTTCCCATAGGGTTCAATATTAATCTATGGTCCCCGCTGGCGGCCATCTTGGATTAGGGGTGGACATGTCAAGCACAATCTTTAAAGTAGACCACCCAAGGACTGTTGTGACAAGTTTGGTTGCAAATGGCCCAGCGGTTTCTGAGGAGTTGATCTTTAACGACGGATGACGACGGACGCCAAGTGAAGGCAAAAGCTCACATGGCCTTTTAGGCCAGGTGAGCTAATAAAAGTTGTTAGAGCGCTGACAGAAATATTTCACTCAAATAAACAAAGGGCAATAACTCTGCCACATAGGGGTTGCCAGTTACCAAAACAAACAAGTGTGAAGTATTATCATGATGAACTCTTGTATCCAAGTTTTATCAAAATTTGTTGAGAAAGTTATTAGAGCGATGACAGAAATATTTCACTCAGATAAACAAGGGCAATATAGGCCAAATAGGGTTCACCAATAACAAAACATAAAACTCCTCAGAGATATTACCATGATAAATACATAATGTACATATTATATACACAATGTGTATGTACAACCCTTCATATCAGGTTGTGATGAGTAGTGATACAGCTACTAAAAAGGATGAGACAATATACGAAGGGTTGTACATACACATTTTGTATATGATATTTTTATCTAACATTTCCAACTACAGTCAAACCTGTCTATAAAGTCCAACCAAAGGTACCAGTAAAAGCGGCATTTATGGATAAGTGACCTTTATATACATTTTCAAAAATATGAATGAAGAACAATTGGGAGACAATTCTACTGCCCTTTATAAGCATGTGACTCTTATATAGAGGTGCCCTTTGAGGCAGGTTTGACTGTAGGGTTTTTAAATAATAAAATCAATACTATTATTTTACAACAGAAAAACACTAGATAATGTGATGACATTTATTCTGTTGCAATGACATCATTATTTGTCACTCTTCAAAGAAATTTCTTGCATGCTGATTGGTTAACTTGCCGGGGTACATGGAACAATGTTCGGAAATCTGCCGGGGTACATGAAAGCACGTGACGTTTAGCGATAAAAGGGAAGTAACTCGTACATCGTTGAGGTCTAGTTACAGTAAACAAACATTGCGACAACATACAATAGTCACACAAAATACGAAGTGGATGTTAAAATGATCCAACTGGTTACACTTTGAAGGTTGACAAAGACGTCATACAGGGCTTTGGCAGGTTACACTGTCCCATGTACCACGTCAAAGATGAATGTATCCTGAGCCACAGGTGTGGGGCCGTGTAACCTGCCAAAGCCCTGTATAACTTATAATGTACATTTGACAAATCGGGAAATTCCCTAATGACGTCACCCTTGTATCAAGTTTTATTAAATTTTGTTCACTCAAAAATACAAAGGGCAATAATTCTGTCAAAAAAGGTTTGCCAGTTAAAAAAATGCACAACAATGGGTCCCAGTCTAAAGTTCTAAGACAGTATATGCATTCTGAACATCACTCAAACTGAATTGGAGGAAGTTCAACTTTACTACAGGTATATCAGGCTCTAAGATTAAAACTATTATCCCCCTTCCCTAACTAGTTTGGTTTTGGTTTAAAGGAATCACTATGTCCTATGTCTGTGTAAAATTGTGTCCGAGTCATATCTCATAGCTGCTTTGGAGGACTGTCATCAAACTCTTTGTCATGATTTTGAACTCGAAGCATTTCTTCACACTGCTTAATGGTGTCACTATTTTTAAGACTTTTTCAATGGATTTACATTTACTGTGGTATCAAAGACAATCATACCAATAAATGTTCAAACCACAATCCCAAAAGCAAAGCAAAAACTTTAAAACCCGGCAAATTGTGTTAAACTAGCTAATGAACCCGATTTCTTTTGTTCGTAAGTTTAATAAACTGGCAATTGTACATGTTATTTTGACCTCAGAAGTGTACAACTTACACTAAAATTGTAAGGATAGCAAGTATTTTTTATTTTTCTTACACTAATGTTTGTATGTATTTCATTGTAATACAGTCAAACCTGTCTATAAAGGCCAACCATGGAACCAGTAAAAGTGGACTTTATGAGCAGGTGGCCTTCACATACAGGTTGAAATTGCATGAAAACTGGTCTTAAAAATCAATTGTTTTTTATATACAGGTTGCCTTGAAGGCAGGTTTAACTGTATAAGATAAATAAATTATGTTAAACTTTTACCATACCTCTTCATCCTCTTGGCTTCTCAACATAACATCAATTGTATTGCCGTCAACAAAAACATCAAAAGTGCCAAATCGTCTAAAACTTCTTGAACAAATAAACATTAGAATCATATCTTTTAAATGGACTGTTCTTATCATGGTAGATGCCCATCAAATCTGCAAATTCTTTTTCTGTCAATTCATTTCTCTTTAATTTGGTGCCGCAAGCTGAACAGTGCCTGAAAAACATGCATAAAGTAATATCTTTAATACTCTAAAAAAAATTGTCAAAACTTGATGCAAAATCTACCGACGTAATAGGAAAAAATATTTTCATTTATCCAAACGTGAATGTGATTCTGTACGTATAGCAATTTTTTTTTTAACTTTTTAACAAAAACAAGAATATAATTCCTGGGTCTCCCGCCCGTCAAGCAGTATACTAGTATACTGTAAAACGGAGTCATTATTGTGGTCAAAGTCCCATAACTCCAACAAAGGTATCGACCAAGGCTGATTTTCGAACTTGACCAAGGTATTACTGGTATGAACATTTGGTATAATTTCATGTAATCCGTCAAAATTTCAAGGCATGAGAGTGCTTACTAGGTCTATTTTTGGATAAAACAGAGTCATTATTGTGGTCAAAGTCCCATAACTCCAACAAAAAGTATCGACCAAGGCTGATTTAAGAACTTGACCAAGGTATTAGTGGTATAAACATTTGGTATAAATTTCATGTAAATCCGTCAAAATTTGTAGGCAAGGTCAATTTTTGGATAAAACGGAGTCATTATTGTGGTCAAAGTCCCTAACTCCAATAAACATAGCACTGTCGTGCTGCTGTACAGCGTAGTTGGGAAAATTGTGTTGTGGCAAGACAGAATATAACCGAAATTTCGGGGGGGGGGGTGTGTGTGTGTCGTTGATCTATGCATATAGTCCGACGGATGGGGTTTTTTTTTGGAAAAAGAAACAAATTTTTATGTACCAAACCATGTATTGCTGAATTAAATGGGGTAGAAAAATTAATTTCATAATATATGAAAAAGACAATCGGTAATTAAAATTT
The DNA here is from genome assembly GCA_021292105.1 of Anadara kagoshimensis. Classification (NCBI taxonomy): domain Eukaryota; kingdom Metazoa; phylum Mollusca; class Bivalvia; order Arcoida; family Arcidae; genus Anadara; species Anadara kagoshimensis. The sequence goes on from CM037863.1 coordinate 9,965,084, forward strand.
CAAAAAGTTGTACCCGATCGTTTTGTCATTTCGGATAGAGAGAAGTAGAGTTTTTGCAGATCCTACCGTCGCTATGAGGGGGTACATTCTAGCGGTTGTATGCATAACTGGATCATTTAGTTGTTTTACCAGTTCCGAATTTTTACTACCGAATAATCTAAATTTCAATCCCGTTCAATTAAAGGAATCGCAAAATAACTTTCTCAATTTGCTGTTTCTTCAACCGCTTCCTAAATGTACGACAGATTGTTGGTGACCTAGTTTAACGATGTAAACAAATCGTGATCACGGAAATGCTTTTTTCAAGAAAACATACTACCACATGTTTTTGAGGACAGGTGTCGATATTTTGGAATCAGTAAACATTTGTATTATTACACCACATAAATTTTATTTCTCTGCTTGTGGATGACGTCTGCAGCAGCGCTTATATGAAACCCTGTTCGGAACTGGTAAAACGACTGTATATAAAATTTGCATACAACACTGTACGAATTATCTCCCTTTCACGAAAGTAAAATCTAATCGATAAACATTTTAAAATATGACACAATTGCCTCAACATTAAAATACGTTATCATAACCTTCAAAATAATTTAAATTTCCGTAGATTTCACGAAGAATTATTAAACAACCTGCCGTTGCTGTTCATTTCTTAAAAAGTTATGATTTACATCGTAGGACGCAAACTTCTCGAACTACTTTTTATTGTAAACATGAGATCAGTTCGCCAAATTGCAGAAATTATTAGATGCATCCCGTCGCAATATTTTACTAGATTCTGAAATGTATTCCGAAAATTTATTCCAATGTGCATATGTAACCAAATGCATTACCCGTCTCAGAATACATATCTCACGATAAAACAGATATACTTCTTTCACGCTCATTTATCAGGCGCACTATTTCCAGGTGTACTCATATCTTATAATTTCATAGCAAAGAAGCTCGATATCTTGGAAGAAAGCGATGACAAAGTACAGGTTCACTTTGTTCACGCTGTACAAAAAGTATCGACCAATACTGATTTTCGAACTTGACCAAGGTATTAGTGGTATGAACATTTGGTATAAATTTCATGTAAATCCGTCAAAATTTGTAGGCATGAGAACGCTTACAAAGTCAATTTTTGGATAAAACTGAGTCATTATTGTGGTCAATGTCCCATAACTCCAACAAAAAGTATTGACCATTGCTGATTTTCGAACTTGACCAAGGTATTAGTGGTATAAACATTTGGTATAAATTTCATGTAAATCCGTCAAAATTTGTAGGCATGAGAGTGCTTACAAGGTCAAGTTTTGGATAAAACAGAGTCATTATTGTGGTCAAAGTCCCATAACTCCAACAAAAAGTATTGACCATTGCTGATTTTCGAACTTGACCAAGGTATTAGTGGTATAAACATTTGGTATAAATTTCATGTAAATCCGTCAAAATTTGTAGGCATGAGAGCGCTTACAAGGTCAAGTTTTGGATAAAACAGAGTCATTATTGTGGTCAAAGTCCCATAACTCCAACAAAAAGTATCCACCAATGCTGATTTTTGAACTTGACCAAGGTATTAGTGGTATAAACATTTGATATGTCAAGTTCAAGGTATTAGTGGTATAAACATTTGGTATTAATATAAATAAAATCCGTCAAAATTTGTAGGCATGAGAGCGCTTACAAGGTCAAGTTTTGGATAAAACAGAGTCATTATTGTGGTCAAAGTCCCATAACTCCAACAAAAAGTATCGACCAATGCTGATTTTCGAATTTGACCAAGGTATTAGTGGTATAAAACATTTGGTATAAATTTAATGAAAATCCGTCAAAATTTGTAGGCATGAGAGCGCTTACAAGGTCAGTTTTGGATAATTTTGGACAAAACAGAGTCATTATTGTGGTCAAAGTCCCATAACTCCAACAAAAAGTATCGACCAATGCTGATTTTCAAACTTGACCAAGGTATTACTGGTATAAGCATTTGGTATAAATTTAATGAAAATCCGTCAAAATTTATAGGCATGAGAGCGCTTACAAGGTCAAGTTTTGGATAAAACTGAGTCATTATTGTGGTCAAAGTCCCACAACTCCAACAAAAAGTATCGACCAATGCTGATTTTCGAATTTGACCAAGGTATTAGTGGTATAAACATTTGTATAAATTTCATGTAAATCCGTCAAAATTTGTAGGCATGAGAGCGCTTACAAAAAGTGTGATGGACGGAAACACGGATGGACGGACACACGGACGAACGCCCGACATTTTGATGTCCCGCTCCGCGTTGCGGCGGGGGACAATAAAACAAATATAACCATTTTATATTATCCCTTCAATACCTTCTTACTATGAACAATTATAAATGTGGTGTCAAAATTGTCAATATTCATGGTGATCACACCTAGAAAAAACCTAACAACAATGACCTACCTGACCCTAAATACTCTGATGTAACTTTTAACGAGGCTCAAAATGGTGTATAAACTTGATCAAATTTCCAAAATTTTCGCAAAACTCCTCTATGTACAGGAACATGAACATTGGTGTTTTTAAAAGTTTTAAACATAGCACTGCAGTGCTGATCTACAGCATAGTTGCAAATATGCTGTAAAAGGGAAGAAAATTGAAATCTAACCATTCATACAGACATGGGGACTTTGAAAGTTGTGACTAGCCAGGGATTTATTAAGGGCCTATTTAGGGCCGAAATTCGGCCCCATTCCCAATGGAAACAACATTGATTTTTTCCCAAAATGGGCTGAGAAAATTCCCAATTAGAAAATCGTACCAGATACATATCTGAAGTCTGGCCATAAATGTGGCTGCTTTTCTCAATCTTCAATCAACTCAATACACTTAAAGCATTAGATTTAATCATCAATGACATCAAAAATGATGTCAAAGTTTTCCCAAAATGAGCAAAAAGTTGATAGGTTTTTTCCCAATTTTCAGTTTAGGGCCTTTTCCCAAAAGACCCTGATAAATCCCTGCTGGCATATTACATAGAAGAGGAAGGAAATATCCAGCATATTTTAGTAACTATCACAGATTTTTATAGGACTTGTGTAAACTTTTTAAACACACTCATGATTGATGATCAAATGATGTTCACACACATGCATTATCAATATGATGTTTTGCATTCAAAGTGTATTGGATTTTACATTCATGAAATAAAAAGAAATGTATTGATGGACTATACTTTGAAATCAGAAGGACTTCACAAAGCACTACTATTTTCTTTTGATGAAGATGATTTCTCCATGTTGATGATGATGTGACATGAGCAACAGTAGAACTTGTGTCACAACCACCACCACTATCATCATCAAATTCATCACTATCAGAAATCCTCATGTCACATGATTACTATAGTTCCAATTGGCTCAGTAGTTTCAGAGAAAAATATCTTTAAACGTATTTTCCCATAAGGTCCAATGTTAAAATATGTTCTCCGCTGGCGGCCATCTTGGATTTGGTGCAGCCCTCAAAGACCCCAATGTTGAAGGGGGCCATTCAAAGACTATTGTGGCCAAGTTTGGTTCCCATTGGCTAAAGGGTTTTAGAGAAAAAGATCTTTGATATTGCTCCCATAGGGTCCAATGTTAACCTATGTTCCCCGCTGGCAGCCATCTTGGATTAGGTGCAGACTTAAAAAAACACCGTTTCAGAAAGTACCATCTAAGGACTACTGTGACCAAGTTTGGTTCCAATTGGCTCAGTAGTTTCAGAGAAAAATATCTTTGAATATATTTTCCCATAGGGTCCAATATTAATCTATGGTCCCCGCTGGCGGCCATCTTGGATTAGATGCGGACATGTCGGACACAATTTTTAAAGTAGACCACCCAAGGACTGTTGTGACAAAGTTTGGTTGCAAATGGCCCAGCGGTTTCTGAGGACGACGGATGGACGACGATGATGGACGCCAAGTGATGTCAAAAGCTCACATGGCCTTGTAGGCCAGGTGAGCTAAAAAGGACAAAAGAATATTTTTTAAAAATATTTTAGTAAATGTACAAATCTGTTGATAGATACTCAATCGCCATAGTCCATCTGTCAGTTTGGATGGGCAGACTACTTTTTTGTAGAATTAATTAATAGCCAGAAACAATCATCAATCACCTGTGTAAATGTTATTTCAATGGGTCTAGCTGAATTTTATGCATGCTGTTTGATATGTAAACAAATCTTGCTAAATTTATTAAGATCTTGCATCCCTTAGTGCACACAATTTCCTGATGCATACTTATTTCATTGCAAACTGGTTGATCCTCTAATGCTAGGCAGTGACATACTACAGCTTTCCCTGTTTCGCTTACTATCTTAAGCTAAAATCAGCGAGACGCTGTAGAAAAATATAATTTAGTTATGTCAGTGGATTTTAAATGAATTTGATTAATAGTTTAATGGAAACATTTTTAATTAAGAGAAATAAATAATAAGAAGAGGCCCTTTGGGCCTGATACCCTCATGTGATAAATAATAGCTTGAATGTCAAATGTCAAAATCTTTCATAATAGTAATGATTTTGGGCTAAATTGTGAAATCAAAAGTACAAAACTAAAATACTAGGCCATTTTGAGATTTTTTTTATTTCTGTAACCTTGAGCCTTGAACGTATGGCCTTTATTTAAATATTAAAACGACTGTGAAGCCAATACCTAATCTTCTAATATACATGCCTATACAAAGAGTGTATAGTTTTTGAGAAAAATAACAATTTCAATATTTTTTTGCATCTGTGACCTTGACCTTTGAACCCATGACCTTTTTCTATACATTAAAATTATCATTGTATCAATACTTACAACATACTAATATACATGCCTATACAAAAAGTTAATAGTTTTCAAGATTATTAACCATTTTAGTATTTTTTCGCAACTGTGACCTTGACCTTTGTAACCTTGACCTTAATCTATATATCAAATTGATTGTTACATCATTACTAACAATATTCTAATATACATGTCTATACAAAATTTTTTATAGTTTTCGAGATACCTAACTATTTCGGTATTGTTTTGCAACAGTAACCTTAACCTTTGAACTCATGATCTTTTTCTACACATCAAAATGATCGTTGTATCAACACCAACAACATTCTAATATACATGCCTATACAAAAAGTTTATAGTGTTGCAGATAATAAATAAAATCAGGTCTAATAAATTAGGCCATGACCTTCACAATTGACCTTGACCCCATTTTGAAGATAATTAAGAAGAATGTGTCAAAACTGAAAATCCCATGTCATTATCTGTTCAAATAGTCAAATTAACAATTTGAAGCTATTTTACGATTTTTTCAAAATTAAACGCAAAAACGTGTGACCTATTTTTTGTCCGAATTTCACAAAATGAACAAACTGTAGGCTTAAGACCCAAATATCACATCAGATTTTTTCTCGAATCATTGGTTTCAAAGAGGAAATGTCAAAAATAGGTGTTAACAATGCAGGCATGCGCATACACACGCTGCACTATGCCATAAGCTCATATGACCTTTCTGTCAGGTGAGCTTTAGACCATGTGCACTCAATTTATGGAAATACAGTACTTTATTAATCTCTATGGATTAATCTATGAACAAGTTTGTGTATGTATGTGAAGTAGGAGTGTGTTTTATGGTCTGCCTTGTACCAGCGCAGACTCAGGTCGACTTTAAGGTGATAGCTCACCAAGTCAGTAGGCTGCAGGCATTAGCGTACCACTCCCCCAGTCACATTATCATGACACCAGGTAAACCATTAAAGGTTAACGGCAAGGAAAATTCGCTTTTCCACATGTAGTCTGAGCGGGACTCAAATTCATAGTGGTGAGATACCTGGATTTGTTTACTGCCATCTTATCCATTAGGCCATCACAGCCTCTCAAATATTTTATTAGTGAATATTTTCTTATCATATGATAAACTTCTCATTGCTTAAAAAGATACATTCACTGTTCAAACTTAGTCAAGGTTCCATTCCTTCAGACCTAATGGGGTAGCAACTTCCTTTTGGACCTAACTGGGTAGCAACTTCCCTTTGGACCTAATGGGGTAGCAACTTGACCTTTGGATCTAACTGGGTAGCAACAGACCCCTTTACAACTTAAATCAACTTCATTTTTTAAACAATGCATTCTCACTGTAACATTTATAAAATCCCACTTTTTCATATCATGCTCTGATTTTTATAAAGCCCCTATAACTGGTACAAACCAATTAAAAACTAGAACTGTCTCTTAAGAGCCAAATACCCCCAGCCCCCAACAAAGTTTTCCTGCCACCTAGATCTTTCTGATATGACCTTGGTTCAAGGTCATGACACACCTTTGGACAATAAAGATTATTCATGTGAAGTTTCATGAGAATTCTCTAAAGAATTGATGAGGTATGACACGGACATGATTTTAAACGAACAGACAGACAGATGGACAGACAGACATGGTGATCTTATATACCCCCTTAAACTAGTTTGCAGGGGGTATAATAATACTTACCTGGTATTATATGGAATCAGTAAAGGCCTTTCTGATGGGGCGGGGGTGAAAATAAGAGTCATTAATGGCTAACATTGTGAAAAAGAAAATTCCAAAGATTCAGTTTTAAAGCTGAACTTTCTAAATCTGTGAAGTTTCCATAACTATAAAAATTGATTGTGAAAAGACCATAAAATTTTAAATTGTGAATGGGGCAAAATTTTAGCCACAGAGCTAACCCAGCGAGAGCCCTGCAGCATGTAGCATGTAGGCTAAGTGAATGGAGTGACTCCTACTAGTCCTAGTGGTATCACAAAGCCAGAGAAATTGGAAAGAGTTTAAAGGTCATACTCCTTATATGGAATAGACTGAAGAGTCAAGGTCTCCCTAGTAAAGCAGTCAAAATTAAACAGCAGTCATTCTGAAACGCTGTCAGACCTCGGACATGTCTGGTAAAAAAAGCATGGCGGTCCAATAAAAAATTCTGTATTTTCAGTTCACATGTCCGATAAGAATTTAGTATCTCTAAACTCTGCTAGTTAACTAAGATGGATAACATGCTTAATGTAGTGAAATGTATCCATCTAGCGGAATTCAAAATGATTAAGGTCTAAAACTGGGTGATCGCAGTCAGGTAGGCGTTCATGTATCAAAGCAATGTTTGTTCAACTTCGATGTTGTCGGTCTCGTAAAAAATATCATCCAGTCTGGTTCAGGTTTTACCAGACCGAATGTCCTGTAAACCAGTTAAAAGTTTCCCAAAGTCTGGAACAGTGATATCTAACTTTGAACAATCTAAGTCAGTGAAATAGGATCCTGCCTGTTGGTACTTTTTCTGATTTGCAGTTAAGTTCAAAGGGCCATAACTCCCAGGAAAATGAGCAAACAACATAGTTAAATTATATGTTCATCTCCTGTTAATGTTGACAAGTTTTAGACTTTGGACAAGAGTTAGAACTAACAAAAGGATTGTCAAAAGCTCAAAAACACGATAGGCAACAAGGGGAGCTACCTTCTGCCAGCAGCCTATTAGGAAAAATTTAGTCCATTTCCTTATAGATTTACCTGTTTATCACTGTTGTTTTGGGAATTCTTTTGGTCTAATTGGAGCATTTTAGTCATTTTTCACTAGGGGAAACTACCTTTAAATATTTGGTAGTAATTTGAAACAAACAAAATCACTGGGGAGACAGTTAGTTTTGGTGAATGGTATCATGCAGAGTTGAGTAATTGTTTTTATCGTCCCAGTCAAGAATATTTCACTTATATCGAGATGTTGCCAGCTATAGGCGAAGGTGCAGAAATTTTGCCTGTGTGTTGCGCTGATGGCATTATACAGCAGGGTTCTTTATCGTGCCAAGCCCACCGTGACATGGGACCTCGATTATTTTAAGTTCCCATCAGAAAGAACCGTGACTTTCATTTCGTAATGCCGAATGCTTGGCGAAAGAACAGTCACTACCCACTTTTAAGTCTTGGGTGACAGACCCGGCCTCCACTTACGGAGCAAGCACTCTACCAACTGAGCTACCGCAGTGGTTGGTATCATGCAGAGAACCCTTAGTAGAAAACAGACGGGTTAGCCTATCTGAACATAGACATATAAAAAAAAGAATGTTACTATCCCATCAACTTCTTTAATACATATAAATATGTTAGCTAACTACGGTCTTTCCAGAAATACTATCTAATCAATGTATTTGCCCTCAAAGTTTCATTATCAGGAAAATTGAAATAGATTTGATGTTTATGTGTTCAAAATATCTGTACCAAACCAGATTAAAGGAAGATTTTGTTGACATCGATAACCCATTAGTTACCAAAGGATGACAATACTCTGAATGTCTTTAACTTTCCTACGTAAAAATGATCATTAGGCCAATACCTACAATATTCTAAAATATATACCTATACAAAAAGTTTATAGTTTTCTAGATAATTAACATTTTCATCTGTGACTTTGACCTTTGAACCCATGACCTTCATTCATATAACAAAATGATTGTTATTTCAATACCTACCATATTCTAATATAATTATCCTATACAAAAAGTTGATAGTATTTCAAATATTTTAAAAAATATTTACTGTAATTTTTGCAATTTTTCCCTCAAGATCTTTGTCATCTCCCTTTTGAGACTTACAATTTGTGCAAATATTAAAACCAAGTGTCCTAAGTATGATATGCATGAAATATCTAGGCTATATCTATTGTATCTTTAGAGGATAAATTTTAAAGATTTGTGCAATATCCCCTTTTCACGGGGGCCCCAAGGGGCCATTACTCCTTCATTTTGTACATCTGAAAGCCCTTTACCCAGGCATGATTGTCAGTAAGTTTCATCAAATTTTGACTGGTAATTTTGAAGGAGATGATTGAAAAGTGAAATGTTAATACATGACACATGATGCACAACAGATGATGGACAGTGAACCATCACAGTGGTGGGCCCCAAGCTGCACTTAAAATATGTACCATGGCAACTAAATTTTGATTTTTCTACAAATATTTGCTTTCAGTTGATAATTTGACTACCAAAATTTCCTTCATCAAAATCTGAGCATTTCAGGTTGAGGCTTTTTGCCCACTACTATTTAAATAGTTTTTAATGACTGAAAAACTTCAAAAAGTAAATCAATTTTTTCACATACTTTCCAAACAACAGTATGTTATTAAACGTTTTAAGTTTTCTTCATAATCATTTTTATTTTTGGCAACTAAAATTTCTGAATGGCACCTAATAATTTTTTATAAATGGCTCCTAGATTTAAAGTTACTTTGACCCCAGCAATGATAAATGTATATAAATTACAACTTACAACAGGTATGCCTGGCCAATAAAACATTTCCAATTTTCTTTTTCATGTCTGAAAAAGAGGTAAAGTTAAAATATCATTTTAATAATCAATGCATTGATAGTGCTGAATGTAGGAAAGTCATGATGATAATGGTGGTGGTGGTTCTGCTGCTGCTGCTGATGATGATGAGGATGAGGAGGAGGAGGAGGAGGAAAAATAAAAACTGTTGAGGGGGCCTAAAAGACCTGTAAGGCACAACTGGCAAACTTTGACCTCATTTCAATTTTGCATATTTTCCTAAAACTTATCAGAAAACCTGTTGTATATTTTAAATGGTCAGGCATTGAATTCAGAGAAAATTGTTGGATTTTACGATTTTGCTATCTATGGTAATGTTGGCCTTCTTGGATGTTGTACAATGATGCCTTGTGCAAACCTTGCAGGGGTTTGGGGCCAAAATAGAGCCAAATTCCCAATGCAATAAAGTATCCTTTTTTTTTTCTCCAATTGATAACAGTAATATTACCAATTTATTTGTACATTGTGTATGTTTTCCAAACCCTCATCTCTAAAGGCACACATCTAGAAAATGCTGTAAATAAATGCAGAGGCATAAAAGATAAACAAATAGATTTTTAATTTTAATTATTTTTCGACCAGTTAAAGTCTGAAGGCAATTTTTTGCCTCTTGTTGAATTTTCCCTTTACGGGTCAAAGCGCTGCTTATTTTCTCAATTCTAAATACTCTTAAAGGGGTAAAAGATCCCTGCCGTGATCTACCCCACCTAGGGGCCTTCCACTCCAAATTTGGTTTCAATTGACCTAGTGGTTTCAGAGCAGAAGACCAAAGAATATTTAAAAATTGAAAACCCCATGTCATTATCTTAAAAAATAGTCATTATAACAATTTAAAGCTTTTTATGATTTCTAAAAATTTTTAAAATTAAACGCAAAAACATGTAACCTATTTTTTGTTTAAATTTCACAAAATGAACAAACTATGGTTTAACACCCTAGAGAAGCTATACATTACATCAGATTTTTTCTCCAATTGTCTGTCTTAAAGAAGAATTTTTAAAAAAATTCACCCCTAGGTCACTAAGGCTGTAACAATATATTGATATACTGGTATGTACCGATATTTTAAACAGATACGAGTATCCGTTTTGTCATCACTAAAATTATCATCGTATCGGGTTTTTTTTTCATTATTTTTATTTCTTGTTAAATTATTCAGTTACAATTAAAATAAATCGCTTCGGATGTTGTCAGAAATAAATGCACACCCACATTTCATTTTGCTTGATGTAAACAGAAGTAACAGAACCATGTGTAGTGAGTACCGATGTTGCGTTATCTCCATGTAGCAGAATTGAGAAAGTATCAGGGACGATAATTATTCAGGTTATCAAGTAAGTGTTTTTATGATGGAGATCATAAAATCTTGCATTTGGACAAGAAGGTCAAATTTTATAAAGTCAAAGGTTTGGCTTCATTTCAAGGAAAGCGATGAAAACAAAAAGTCTGTTTGTAAACTATGTGATGCAGGAGTTGCAACTTCTGGAGGAACAACTAATATGATTATCCACCTTAGAAGGCATCATAAAATTGATGTAAACAATCATGGAACTGCCAGCACTGAGTCAGGCAGGTTATCCTAAAATAATTCAATTTCTGTTTGTTTTAAGCATTTTGATTGGTCAGATCTTTTGTGTTATTTTTCCATGACAGAATTGGCTCCTCTCCAACTTTCATTGCTGGAACTACTTTTCTGACCTACATATGGTGATGTCCAAATAATTATTCATAAAATTGTAAAAGTATCACATACACATATTTGTTTTTTTTTTTAAATTATTCATTAATTTATAAGAAATAAAGTTAAATTTCTTTTTGTAATGGAAGTATGAAAGAATTGGACATTGCACACGTAACATAATTCGCCATGTGGATTATTCAGTGTGCAAAATGTCCAATTCTTTCATACTTCCATAACAAAAAGAAAATTTAACTTCATTTCTATAAGAATGTTTGATTGTTAAATTTTTTAGCTGATAAAAATAATCACAAGTAAATATTAAAGTCAAACTATTTGACACATAAAACTAAATTAAAATATGAACATTATGGGGACGAGTCACTCTGGGGTGAATTTTCAATGCAGAAATAATACTTTTTATGTGAGCATTGAACACTTGACACTGATTTAAAAACTACAGAATGTAAAGAAAAGTTGTAGCTGAAATAAATATACTTGAAAACAGCCAGAACTATCATAAATGCGCCATAAAAAATAAAAAACTTAAACACAATACAATGTATATAGAGACAACTGATTATAAACTCTGGATGGGCAATCGATATAATTGAAAAATGGTGGCCAGTTGTATGGTTTAAGTACTTTTATTTAACCATCATTGGTCTTATATAAGGACCAAGGATTTATCAGGGTCTTTTGGGAAAAGACCCTAAACTAAAAATTGGGAAAAACTATCAACTTTTTGCTCATTTTGGGAAAACTTTGATGCCATTAATGGTTAAATCTAATGCTTTTAGTGTATTGAGTTGATTGAAGATTGAGAAAAGCAGCCACATTTATTGCCAGACTTCAGCTATGTATCTGGTACAATTTTCTAATTGGGAATTTTTTCAGCCTATTTTGGGAAAAATCAATGTTTTTCCATTGGGAATGGGGCCGAATTTCGGCCCTTGATAAATCTCTGAAGGAACATTTAAAAATTCAAATAACAAAGCGATCTTTTGGAAGCAAGATCTGTAGTCCTGACATCTGATGCATGGACTTCAAAGGCTACTAAATCATACTTAACAATAACATGTCATTATTTAAACTGGAAGTCATGTTCGAAGGTACTTCAGACTGAACATTTTGAAGGTAGTCATACTGGTGAAAATGTTGGATATGAACTTTGTGCTGCAATAGTTAAATGGTGTATAGACACAAAAAGATAAAGTAATTACTGTAGACAATGCATCAAACATGACTGTTGCAATCAATGTTTCTGGAGCAGAGATGAAGCTTGGATTTTATGCTCATACTCTAAACTTGGCTTCAAATAAAACCTTGTCCAATGCATCCTTAGATAGTGTTTTAGGAAAAGTTAGATCTAAAGTCACCTTTTTCCACAAAAGCAATATAGCCACCAGACTTCTCAAAGCAAAGCAAAAGGTTCTCAACCTTCCTATGAACAGGTTAATTATTGATTGCAAGACTAGGTGGAATTCTACTTATAATATGCTCAAACGTTTTCTGAAAAAGCGACCTGCGGTTATAGCTACCTTATTGGATGAAACTGTCAAACACCTTCATGTGAAAGCAAAAGTTGTTACTGGAATGACTGATTCTGAATTCGAAATTCAGCATTAACAGTGAAGAATATGTTAGTGTCATGAAAGTAATGCTGAAAACTACACTTGCAATATCTGAAGAGTGAGTGAGTAATGGTGTTTAACGTCCCAATCAAGAATATTTCACTTATATCGAGATGTCACCAGTTAAAGGCGAAAGTGCAGAAATTTTGCCTGTGCGTTGCGCTGATGGCATTATACAGCAGGGTTCTTTATCGTGCCAAGCTCACCGAGACACGGGACCTCAATTATTTTAAGTTCCCATCCGAAAGAACCGTGACTTTCATTTCATAATGCCGAGTGCTTGGCGAAAGAACAGTCACTACCCACTTTCAAGTCTTGGGTCAGACCCGGCCGGGGATCGAACCCACGACCTCCCACATACGAAGGCAATATCTGAAGAGAAATCACCAACAGCAAGTCTTATATTTTCATTAATGTACATACTGTGCAAACACTTTACAGCGGAACCAAAAAACTCAAACTTTGCAGATCTTTAAAAGGTGCAGTTGCAGATAATTTGGCTATTAGATATACTGAACCAAATTTGGTTGAATTTCCTGAATTTTTTTTTAAATATTATATCAAATTATTCAAATATAGTGCCTAAATTAGGAACTTTCTCAAAATACTCTATAGAAATATTTTGATTTAAGTAGTCACAACGGTCATTTGGCACAGAGTCGTTGAATTTATATTGTTTCTAATTACTAAAACCAATCAAACAACGGGTAAGACTTGAATATATGAATCTTGACTAATGAGTTATTATTTCATGACTAGATGAACATCCCTTAATTAAACCGTAGATGGTAAGGTTTTTGGTTTTACTTGGTATTTTTCTGCTCATTTTGTATTTCAGATCAATTCTCTTATGTTTATATTTCCAGGAAATACCAGAGATAACTAAGTTACTGAACCACCAACAAAGAAGTCTACTCTATGTTCCTTGTTTCATGACGAATTGGAAATTACAGATGTGGAACCTCCTCTACCAGCAATTGAAAGAGCAAGAAAGGAGATAGAGAATTATAGAGCAATTCGTTGTCAAATGGATTATGACTCTTTTCAATTTTGGAAGAAGAAAAGCATTTCATTTCTACCCTTAAGCATTCTTGCACATGAATATTTATGTGTGCAGGCATCATCTGTGTCTTCTGAACATGTGTTCAGTACCTCTGGAGACATTGTTACAGCGATTTGAGCATGTTTAAAATCGAAACAAGTGGAGAAAAAGAGAGACCTAAGTTGAAAAAAATATGTTTTCTTTTCAATCAGGCTATGTGAGTGTTTGCATACTATAAATTTTGACACTTTTTCAATAAAATCAAAATGGTTAAGTATAAATACTCCTATTAGGTACCTCATTGGTTATAAGTAGGTCGTCCAGGTATGAATTGTCTTGATTCAATTAGGCAGGTGAAAGGTATATTGATTTGTAATTTGGGGCCCAAATGGATAGCTGGAATACATATTTTCTGTCACAAATTTATGTGATTTTTTTCTATATACAAACGTTAACCAAAACATGCAGCATTGACAAAAATAAAATTTTTGAGTTAGGTCTCTGAATAATGAATAAATATGCACTGTTATTTGTCCAAGCAATTCTCTATTAAAATGTAATTTACAATATTCCATGTTCAAAATAGCCTTTATGCACAGTAGTACATAGTAATTTGACTATGACACAAAATTCCAAACTGTCAGAAACCTGATGAATGCAACTCATATAGCAGTGCCACCAGTATGGCATTTCATACTGGTTTTATCGTTATATTTTAACAGCCCAAACAAAATACTGTAGATTACTTTAATATCGCAAGAGATTTATTAATGCGTAACTTTGCGAGGACTCTCAGTTGCGAATTCAAATATCACATGAATATTCCCAGAATGGCAAAAATCATTAAGACAAATTTAAAACATGATGGCAATCATCTATGACCATCATAAAAGTATGCCATATTAGATGCAATAAAGTAAATCGTAAACTTGGCCGTAACTTGCAAATTTCATTGAAATTAAACAGGCTTAAATAACGTTTCCTTCCAACCTTTTACCAAAAAGTCTTGATGAAACTTCACCGTAACTTACAAGGTTCTATTGAATTTTCCCATTAAACACTGACTAAAAATTCTGAATTAAAAATTCCTTTCAACCATTTAAAATGATTATGGAACATTAAGAAACGACCAACAAAACATGACACCTAAAGAAAGGTAGATATAATATAGCCACCACTATGTGGATGTGAAATTAAATATGAACCTGGATTGTGGACGCGAATACATACACATATTCGCGAAATGAAGCTTAGATGCAAGTACGCGAAATTTGACACTTGCGATATTAAAGTAATCTATAGTGAGCTTCATTACTTACTGTGAAAAGTGTTGATAGATTGTCTTTGCTGCTCTAGTACTAGCAGTCCATTTAAATCTTTCTAAGTGCTCAACTAAATCAATTGCACTAAACAATGATCCTTCCTCTTCACATTGTTTGAAATAGGTCTCCACAAGTTTCAATGTAGGCAGATATTTGTCGCTTTTGGATTTCATTTTCTTCAAAAATGAAAAGAATTTATCTGGCTTATTATGATATAATGCTGCCATCATTAGATTTTCTTCAGATGTTAATCTAGGTTTGAAATAAATATCATGATCAGTTTCATCCATTTTATTCAAAACTTCTTCACACTTGGTCCAATCATTAACCCAGGCAAATGCCTCAGCAATGAATGTATAATTTAATGGTACCATAGAGTCAATTTCAATCTCTTGATATGTCTTTTCTATAACCTCTTTCCTGTCTAATGCCTCTGTTGAACTATATTCCAACATAAAAATCGCCAGAAACAGACCAGATAACTTCCTACCATCATTTTCTAAAAACTGTTTGTATAACTTCAAGAAATCAGGCTGCTTAACTTTCAATATTTTTAGCTCAATCCTTGTTCTGTTTGGGTTTGATGCAAGCCCATATTTTTCAAAAAATGCGGTAATATATGACTGATAGGACGAAGGATCTAAAAATGAAATATCTCTTGTTATTTTGATAGGAATGTTGTTATAGAGTTTTCGGTTACTAATAGAAATTTCATTGATGTAGTCTTTTTCATCTAACAACTCCTTTACAGTCTTAGGACTCTTTGAAAAATGTCTAAATGTCAGAATCTGCTTAGGAATCTGCGTCGGAATCTGCAAAGGCTTTATTATAATTTGATAGGGTCTGGCAAGACTTCTCTGAAGATGTCCAATGAAATATGCCAATGACTTTCTTGCTGCCATTTTGACTGAAATTATTCATTTATTCTCTAAGCATCTTTAACTTAAAGGCCTCCAGCATGGATCCTGCAAATAAAATACATCTGGAATATAATTATCTTACAAAATTCCCATCAATGACGGCTCTAGTACAAATATGAAGACATTTGACCATTTTCACAAACAGACAGACCGTCTCTGACAGAAGCAACGTACTTCAAAATTTAACTATTAATGATATCACTGCCAATAAGTCCCATCCCAGGCGAAAATGTAGAACTAGTTTGAAAGAAATCTGGGGTGAATTAATGCACAGGTATTTAGGGTCAGGTTGGTATTTTTTTTTATTTTAATATATAATTCCAACCCCAATGTAAGATTTAAATGTCAAAAAAGATCTAACGTTATACCAAAAATTACCTTATTTAGTCACATCCCATCGCAATATATTACTAGATTCCGAAATATATTCCGGAAATTTATTCCAAATGTGCATATGTAACAAAATGCATTACCCGTTTCAGAATACATATCTCACGATAAAACAGATACATTTCCTTCACGTTCATTTACTAGGCGCACTTTTTCCATGCGTACTAATCTCATAGAAAAGAAGCCCGATCTTGGCAGAAAGCGATAGCAAAGTACGCGTTCACTATCGTGAAAAGCCGTACAAAAAAACGTTAGATCTCATTTTAACAGTGTTTTAATCTTACATTGGGGTTAGAAATATTTATGCTAAAATTTAAAAAATACCTGACCCCAAGTATCCCCAAGTGTTCTAACTTTGTGGTAGCGTCAAGTTTGTGGCCTTTTTGTTTATACTGGAAGCACACCACTGCAAAATCAAAGTGCTAAAAGTACTGAAAGCAGACGGCTCATTGATTGCAAATAACCTCATTACTGAAAAGAAATTATTGGTAATTGTGTACCGTATTCAATCCATTTTATTTAATTAAATATTGAACTAATACACACAATATATATATATATATATATATATATATATATATATATATATATATATATATATATATATCAGGGATTCATCAAGGGCCTATTAAGGGCCGAAATTCGGCCGCATTCCCAATGAAAAAACATTGATTTTTTCCCAAAATCGACTGAGAAAATTCCCAATTTACAAAATTGTGTTGTTTTTAAACGAAAATGAAAGTAAATTTTGTGAAAACCCCCCAAATCAGCAAAATCAAATAAAAGATTCTAGATCATTTCAAAACAACATTTGCAAAGGAAGATGAAAATACTGCTTCTACATCAAAGGCTTCTGATGTTTTGAGAAAACCGACTTGAAGACTGACATTGGATTTTTCCGAAATGAGCAAAAAGCTGATAGTTTTCCCCAATTTTTAGTTTAGGAACTTTTCCTAAAAGACCAGATAAATATCCCTGTATATTGTTTAACATCCTTGGGACAGTAAGGAAACAAAACTTTTTAATTAAATTTAAGTAACAAAGAAATCTGATTTTGGTTTTAATGCAAATGATCTAGACTTCAATTTTCTGCTCTGATTTTGTATTAACATCATCACAAATTCTCATGCCACATCACCATCACCATGAATTATCATAATCAGCTATAGCAACAGTAGAACTCATTTCACCACCACCACCACCACCACCAGTGAACCACTGTGGTAGCTCAGTTGGTAGAGTGCTCACCACCACCAGTCATCATAAATCCCCTTGCAAAATCATAATCTGGTTACATCATCATCATGTTGCATCATCATCATCATGTCACATCATCATCATCATCATGTCACATCATTATGAACATTGTGACATCATCATCATCATCATCATCATCATCATCATCAGATGTCATCACCACCATCATTATCATCTTCATCAGATCACCATCATCACTATCACCATTAAAACTTTTCATGTCACATCATCAACATGATGACGTTATCCTCCTCGTCATCATCATCACTCCTTATATCACATCATCATCATCACAACTCTTCATATCACATCATCATAATCAACATTGTGACATCATCATCATCATCATGAATTATCATCATAATCATCATCAGCAGCAGATGTTATCACCATCATCATTAACATCTTCATCATCGCCATTATCATCATCAGCAGCAGCAGTAGAACCTGTGTCACATTATTTATGTGGTTACTTGATCATAATCATCATCATCATCATCATCATCATGGGCAGGAACAGAATTTATGTCACCATAATCATCATCATCATAGCTTATGTCACATCGTCATCATCACCATCATCATCATCATTGGCAGTAGCATAACTTATTGTCATCACCTCCATCTTTATCATTATCTTTTCATCAACATCGGCATCAACCGAACTCCTGTCACAACCACCATCATCATCAACATCATCATAGCTCCTAATGTCACATCATCATCATGGTGACATCATCATCATTGTCTTCGTCATCATCATCATCATCAGCAGCAGCAGCAGAACTGAATGTCATCACTATTATCATTATCTTCATCAGATCATCATGCCACATCATCATCAATCAGTGTCATCATCACATAAAACTTGTTTTCCTTTCTTTCCAATGTTTTAGTCATTAATTTAACTCATTATATTCACAATTAATTTGATAAAAAAAATAAAACGAAAATAAAACATTAAATCTTTGTTTTAGTGATAATTTAAATGTAGTTAAAATTATTGTGGAATTCATATAAATTGACCACGTGAGCTTCAAAAGCCTGAATTGCTATAAACCATTCTGACACATCCTATCGCCCCTAAGCTAACAATTTGCATCTCCCAATAACAGAAAGTTGTCCCGGTAACTGTCTCTTTCAGAAGTTTGTTGACAAGAATGGTGTATAAAAGGGGGCAATATTTCTTAATATGATTAATTAATAATTAATTTATTATTATTTGGATAACTGAAATGTTCAACATAATCCTCTGCTACAAAATCACTTTGAATTTAAGTATTATTAGGTGGCAGGGATTTATCAAGGGCCTATTTAGGGCCGAAATTCGGCCCCATTCCCAATGGAAAAACATTGATTTTGTCCCAAAATGGGCTGAGAAAATTCCCAATTAGAAATATGTACCAGATACATAGCTGAAGTCTGGTCATATATGTGGCTGCTTTTCTCAATCTTCAATCAACTCAATACACTTAAAGTATTAGATTTAATCAATAATGGCATCAAAAATAATGTCAAGATTTTCCCAAAATGAGCAAAAAGTTGATAGTTTTTTCCATATTTTAGTTTAGGGCCTTTTCCCAAAAGACCCTGATAAATCCCTGGGTGGTCGGATAATTTTATTTTACTGATTTTAAATGCCCAGGTAATTTACTCCCGCTGTCAGCCCCACTGAAGGTGAAAAAAAATCAATACGTCTGTATAACCAGACACTGTTTTACGGTATTTATAGTTGACATAATGGCAGACTTTGATTTGTCCAAGTCATGTTTCTCGGGTATAACTCTGGTAATGCAATGAGCATGCGCAAAACTTTGTCTAAATAAAACGGAAAGCGAGTTAGTTGTGTTAAATTCAAATGGAGGTCGAGATTGTAAAAATTATGTTTGATGATGACGATAAACACAATGTCTTAATAGTTGAAGGTATCGGTATTTTTTTTACCGTTAGCAACATTTTCCTTAGGGAATTCCTTCTAAGAGTAAAACATTTTGTTGAACATACAGTCGCTACATATTCAGCTGATGATTTAAAGCACAATTTTAGGCTTGGCTGTGGCATTTTTAGATAGTATTGGAGCCATTGTAGAAAAATGCCAATAAATAGCTGTTCTTATACTATACTGAAACAAGAGGCCCAATAGGGCCTGTACCGCTCACCTGGGCCGTAAACAGCACAAAAAACACAATATATACTACATTTAAGGAGCAATAACTCTGATGGGGATATTTAGATATTTATGAAACTTGCAACTCGCATCTGTGAACTTGACTTTCAAACCAATGACCATAATCTATATTAAAATGATCACTGCATCAATACCAACAATATTCTAATATACATGCCTATACAAAAAGTTGATAGTTTTCGAGATAATTAACCTTTTTGGTATTGTTTTGCTACTGTGACCTTGACCTTTGGACCCTTGACCTTTTTCTATACATCAAAATGATCGTTGTATCAATACCTACAACATTCTAATATACATGCCTATACAAAAAGTTCATAGTTTTCAAGATAATGAACCATTTCAGTATTCTTTCGCATCTGTGACCTTGACCTTTGAACCAATGACCTTAATCTTTATATCAAAATGATCGTTACATCAATACCAACACTATTCCAATATACATGCCTATACAAAAAGTTTATAGTTTTCGAGATAATTAACCTTTTTGGTATTGTTTTGCTACTGTGACCTTGACCTTTTGACTCATGACCTTTTTCTATACATCAAAATGATCGTTGTATCAATACCTACAACATTCTCATATACATGCCTATACAAAAAGTTCATAGTTTTCAAGATAATGAACCATTTCAGTATTCTTTCGCATCTGTGTCCTTGACCTTTGAACCAATGACCTTAATCTATATATCAAAATGACCGTTACATTAATACCAACAATATTCCAATATACATGCCTATACAAAACGTTTATAGTTTTCGAGATAATTAACCATTTTGGTATTGTTTTGCTACTGTGACCTTGACCTTTGGACCCTTGACCTTTTTCTATACATCAAAATAATCGTTGTATCAATACCTACAACTTTCTCATATACATGCCTATACAAAAAGTTCATAGTTTCCAAGATAATGAACCATTTCAATATTCTTTCGCATCTGTGACCTTGACCTTTGAACCCATGACCTTAATCTTTATATCAAAACGATCGTTACATCAATACCAACAATATTCCAATATACATGCCTATACAAAAAGTTTACAGTTTTCGAGATAATTAACCTTTTTGGTATTGTTTTGCTACTGTGACCTTGACCTTTGGACCCATGACCTTTTTCTATACATCAAAATGATTGTTGTATCAATACCTACAACATTCTAATATACATGCCTATACAAAAAGTTCATAGTTTTCAAGATAATGAACCATTTCAGTATTCTTTCGCATCTGTGACCTTGACCTTTGAACCAATGACCTTAATCTACATATCAAAATGATTGTTACATCAATACCAACAATATTCCAATATAGGCCCTTGACCTTTTTCTATACATCAAAATGATCGTTGTATCAATACCTACAACATAGTAATATACATACCTATACAAAAAGTTCATAGTTTTCAAGATAATGAACCATTTCAGTATTCTTTCGCATCTGTGACCTTGACCTTTGAACCCATGACCTTAATCTATATATCAAAATGATCGTTACATCAATAGGAACAATATTCTAATATACATGCTTATATAAAAAGTTTATAGTTTTCAAGATAATAAATAATATAAGAAAGGTAAAAAATTAGGTCATGACCTTCATAATTGACCTTGACACCATTTTGAAGATAATTACAAGAATATGTCAAAACTGAAAACCCCATGTCATTATCTGGTCGTATAGTCAAGTTATAACAATTTAAAAATATTTTACGATTTTTGCAAAATTAAACTCAAAAACGCGTAACCTATTTTTAAACCAAATTTCATGAAATGAACAAACTATGTAGAATCCAAATATCACATCAGTTTTTGCCTCCAATGAGTGGTTCAAGAGAAGAAGATTTTTTTAGGTTTTGTCTATTTTTAGTAACAGCGGCCATCTTGGATATTCGATCGCCATGATTTGAACAAACTATAGTTAGACTCTATCAAGGACCTTCCATGGCAAATTTGGTTTCAGTTGGCCCAGTAGTTTCGGAGGAGAAGATTAAAGTTTACTGACGCACGCACGGACGCACGCACGCCTTCAGTAGCCAATATATCGTTTGAAAGTGTCATTTTAATTAGTGTGTAGTACAATATGAATCAAATCCATTGCCTAATATTATATATGCATGTTACAATGGGAATTCCCAGAACTTTGTGTCCTGTGATGTCTTTTATAATAATTGATTGTAAGACCTTAAAATTATAATTTTTTTATTTCAAAAAAATTGTAGATGTATTTAATTGATTCTATATGGAATTTACGTTAATATTTTAATTTTTTTAATTTCAACAGGTATAAAGAACATTAGTGTCGAGGTCTTTCTGTGAAGTACAGTGCCGTGTGCAAACTTATGCACATTTTTGACGATAGGTGTGCTAAATTTCATATGGTCAAATCTTCCTGATCCCAATAAAGCTGACGCTGTTAGCGTCTGGTTTAAAAAAACAGCACAGGTGTGTGGAGAAATGCACAGATACAGCCTAAAGATCCTAGGCTTATGTGAGACTAGATGAAATGTAACCGGACGGACAAGACTAGCGCGTAGAGACACCATCATTTACTCTGGTCAGGAAGAAGGTCAACCCCACACACAGGGAGTAGCATTGTTGATGACACCTGAAGCAACCCAAGCACTGCTGTCCTGGGAACCAGTATTACCATGGATCCTAACTACAAGATTTAATTCAAAGGGCAGGAAAGTTGCCATTTTACAGTGCTTCAACAAATACTGCAGATTAAGAAGACAA
Source organism: Anadara kagoshimensis (assembly GCA_021292105.1). Classification (NCBI taxonomy): domain Eukaryota; kingdom Metazoa; phylum Mollusca; class Bivalvia; order Arcoida; family Arcidae; genus Anadara; species Anadara kagoshimensis. The sequence continues at coordinate 9,987,585 of CM037863.1, forward strand.
AGAGAACTTCTATGAGCAAGTCCAAGCCACAATAGACAAGGTACCAAAGTGGGACCTGTAGATTCTGATGGGAGACCTGAATGCTAAAGTGGGAGCAGACAACACCAACAGAGAACAGATCATGAGCAGGCATGGCACTGGAGAGCAAAACAAGAATAGTGAGCTTTGCAGAGTTCTGTACTTTTGACGACCTGGTCATTGGAGGCACTATCTTTCCACACAAGGAAATTCACAAAACCACCTGGACTTCTCCTGATGACAAGACTGAAAATTAGATTGACCACATCACAATTGGGCAAAGGTAGAGAAGAAGCCTGCAGGATGTCAGGGTAAAGGGTGGAGCAGATGCAGCATCAGATCATCAGCTATAGTTCATCTTTTATACTTAGAGACAGTCCTTAAGTAAAATTGCTATATTATCACATGGGTTCTCATAAAATAACCACAATAGTTGTGTTTAAAAACAAAAAATTCTAACAAGGAAAAATAGATGAAAAATTGAAATCATAACATTGATTTCTGTATATAGAGAAAAAAATTAATCAAATTTACAAATATTGTGAGTAGACTAAGAACTGAAACACCTGTTATGGACCCCTTGTTCTAAAACATTGATATCCACGCCTGAATCAAGCCTGTATCATATACTTAATCAGTTTGTCCACTTTCAAATAATATGATCCTATTGCTTTTTTTCAAATCAAAATACTTCAAACTTTTCAAGACTACATACTTCACATATTTCTTCTCCATGGTTTTGTCAAAACCAATATCAATAACTAGTGTGATATAAATGATTTGCATTGTAATTGTTGACCTTAGTTGAACCTTTTAATGTATGCATATAGGGTAACTAGGGAAACATACTACAGCTGATTTTTAGTAATATATTTAAAATTTTCTCTATGTAGGAGAATAATGGGAAAAGTAAACATAAAACTAAAAATATGTTTAGATGCACTTTTTGTTTTCAAAACAAAATATGAATATTAGGTTTCAGTAATTTAAAAGGTATAAAAGTTATTTATGAAAACGACTGTCTCTAAACATTAAAGATGAACAATAGTTGTGGCCACCCTTAAGACCAAACTGAAAGCCTTTAAAGATAGAGCAGGAAGAATATCACACAGGTACAATGTGCAAAGCTTGAAGGAAAGAGAGAAAATAGAAGAATTTAAGCTCGAATTAAGGAAAAACTTCAGTTCACTCTCCAACCTGCCAGAGGAAACAATTGAAGATCAGTGGAATAATCTTTGTAACACCTGTAAGACAACACGCCAAACTGTCCTAGGAAAGAAAACATTACAACACAAGGAATGGCTTACAACAGACACATGGGCATTGATCACAGAAAGAAAACAACTGAATGATCAGTTGCGCAAAGGGCATTTTTACTGTGTCTGGATTTTAACACTTTATTATTTGATATTTTGTCAGCAGAACTATATTTGTGTTTGAGATCATTAGCTGTCCTGCCTGTGCTCAACCAGTGTTAATGAGTACCATTTTACACAACAAACATTTATCTTTGTTTTCCTGCACACCGTCAATCACTTTAAAATATCTTTCAATTTTTTTCTAGCCATTTTTCTCAGAATCCATTAGTAATATGACAACTCAATAATTAAACAACAAAGTATATTTCTATTATTTTATTTGACAATGAAAAGTAGATAAAAAACAAACAATGTGTTTTATTTTACACTTCATTAAATGTAGTCCAACATGGCGGTCAAAGGTTCGTTTAACCATTTACTATTTTTGTAAACGTTTACAGGTTGAAATCGAAACTACCGTGTAAACATGTAAACCATTCATCCATAGCTACTACACCAAGAGAACATCAAGGAAGCTGACAATTTTGTTTTACCTGGGCAGTATCATCAGTAACAAGAGCACCGCCGAGCGGAGCATTATACGCCCGTGTTATATTGATCGAGTAGTACTATTTACTGAGAAGTATAAGTACAACTAGGATATATGTATGTAAAAATATATTACCAACTCCGTGTTCGGGCCATAACTCGTAACCCAAAAAAGTTGTAATTCAAATTTGCACGAGATACTACCATGATTAAGATGTAACTGTATAATAAATTTCATTTAAATCCATGTTTTTATTGTCTACTGAATGGAATACAAACCACATGGTCATACATACAAAATTTCTAAGTTAAAAAAGGGGCATAACTCTTTCAAAAATAATCTGAAAAAGTTGTAATTCGCACTTGCACCAGATATTAACATCGTAAATGTGTATACCAAATGTATAACAAATTTCATTTAAATCCATGTTTGTATTGTATACTGAATGGAATACAAACCACATGGTCATACATACAAAAATTTTTAAGTTAAAAAAGGGGCATAACTCCTCCAAAAATAATCCGAAAAAGTTGTAATTCAAACTTGCACCAGATATTAACATCGTAAATGTGTATACCAAATTTCATTTGAATCCATAAATAGTTGTAGGCTCTAATGATCGGAAACCACATGGTCATACATACAAAAATTTCTAAATTAAACAAGAGGCCCATGGGCCTTAACGCTCACCTGAAGAAGAGTACATATCTAATGCAGAGGTTCAATGGTCAATGACATTAATAAAAGAGAATATCAAAATTTTCAGCAGTAAGGGCCAATCATATGCAAGTATTTTTGCAAATTAATTATAATAATTATTATATAAGTATGCTATATATAACATATTTAAAGTCTAGCTACAATATATTATTTATAAACAGCTAAAACATCTGTATATAAAAATGTGCATTAGGCCAATACCTACAATATTCCAATATACATGCCTATACAAAGAGTTTATAGTTTTTGAGATAATTAACCATTTAAGTATTCGTTTGCATCTACGACCTTGACCTTTGAGTTTTTGAGTTTTTGACCTTGACCTAATTAACCATTTAAGTATTCATTCGCAGCTATGACCTTGACCTTTGAACCTATGAACTTCATTCATATATCAAAATGATTGTTAGGCCAATACATACCTTATTCCAATATACATGCCTATACAAAAAGTTTATAGTTTTTGAGATAATTAACCATTTAAGTATTCGTTCACGTCTATGACCTTGACCTTTGAACCTATGACCTTTATTCATATATCAAAATGATCGTTAGGCCAATACGTACCTTATTCCAATATACATGCCTATACAAAAAGTTTATAGCTTTTGAGATAATTAACTATTTAAGTATTCATTTGCAGCTATGACCTTGACCTTTGAACCTATGACCTTCATTCATATATCAAAATGATTGTTAGGCCAATACATACCTTATTCCATTATACATGCCTATACAAAAAGTTTATAGTTTTTGAGATAATTAACCATTTAAGTATTCATTTGCATCTATAACCTTGACCTTTGAACCTTCATTCAGATATCAAAATGATCGTTAGGCCAATACATACTTTATTCCAATATACATGCCTATACAAAAAGTTTATAGTTTCTGAGATAATTAACCATTTAAGTATCAGTTTGCATCTATGACCTTGACCTTTGAACCTATGAACTTCATTCATATATCAAAATGATCGTTAGACCAATACCTACAATATTCCAATATACATGCCTATACAAAAAGTTTATAGTTTTTGAGATAATTAACCATTTAAGTATTCATTTGCATCTATAACCTTGACCTTTGAACCTTCATTCAGATATCAAAATGATCGTTAGGCCAATACATACTTTATTCCAATATACATGCCTATACAAAAAGTTTATAGTTTTTGAGATAATTAACCATTTAAATATTCATTCGCAGCTATGACCTTGACCTTTGAACCTATGAACTTCATTCATATATCAAAATGATCGTTAGACCAATACCTACAATATTCCAATATACATGCCTATACAAAAGTTTATAGTTTTTGAGATAATTAACCATTTAAATATTCATTCGCAGCTATGACCTTGACCTTTGAACCTATGACATTCATTCATATCTCAAAATGATCGTTAGACCAATACCTACAATATTCCAATATACATGCCTATACAAAAAGTTTATAGTTTTTGAGATAATTAACTATTTTGGTATTCTTGGACATCTGTGACCTTGACCTTTGAACCCATGACCCTGATCTATGTATCAAAATGATTGTCATGTTAATACCTACAAATAACTGAAAATCCTACGCCATTTTCACGAGAAATGTTAAAAAATAGCATTTTTTATCAAAGGTCAAAAACTGGGACATGACCTTGACCTTCGACCTTGACATCAATTGGAAGAAAATTGCAAGACAAGATCAACAGTGAAAACTTCATACAATTATCTTCAGCCGTTATGAAGTTATAACAATAAATGTCTCATTTTAAAAATTACGTAACTTTACGCAAAAAACGTAACCTATTTTTCGTTCAATTTTCATGAAAAACACAATTTTAATGTTCCCAGGTATGCTGAATCCAAATATCCGATCAAAATTTGCCTGCACCTTTTGGTTTCAGAGAAGAAGATTTTTTTGTCTTTTGCTATTTTTAGTAACAGCGGCCATCTTGTTGGGCGTGGCCAAACCCCGAACACAATATTGAAAGGCTGTTACCTAGGCATGATAATCACTAAGTTTCATCAAATATGGCCCAGTACTTTTGGAGGAGAAGATTAAAATGTAAAGTTTATACATGACGCACGACGGACAACGCACGACGAACGACGGACGACGCACGACGGACGGTGATAGATTGCAATAGCTCATCTGAGCCTTTGGCTCAGGTGAGCTAAAAAGGGGCATAACTCCTCCAAAAATAATCCGAAAAAGTTGTAATTTGAACTTGCACCAGATATTAACATCGTAAATGTGTATACCAAATTTCATTTGATCCATAAATAGTTGAAGGCTCTAATGATCGGAAACCACATGGTCATACATACAAAAATTTCTAAGTTAAAAAAGGGGCATAACTCCTTCAAAAATAATCCGAAAAAGTTGTAATTCGAACTTGCACAAGGTATTACCATGGTAAAGCTGTATACCAAATTTCATTTGAATCCATAAATGTTTGTGATCTCTATTGAACGGAATACAAATTGTTAACAGACGCCCGCCCGGACGGACAGCACCGTAACATAAAACGTCCCGTCATATGATGGGCGTATAAAAATTGGGGTACAGATGAAGACATCAAGTGCCACATCAACAAAGCCAGATTTACTTTCAATTCCCTTCGACCAATCTGGAGATCAACAGCTCTCTCAATAAAAAGCAAGATCCGGATCTTCAACACCAACATCAAGTCCTTCCTACTATACGGCTCAGAAACCTGGAGGGTAATCAAGACCAACACCCATAAGCTCAAGACATTTATAAACATATGCCTCAGGATCATCCTCAACATCAGATGGCCTGAAGCTGTCTCAAACAAACAACTATGGAACAGGACCAGACAAGTTCCAATTGAGTCTGAGATCAGGAAATGAAAACGGGGATGGATTTGCCACACGCTACGCAAGCCTGCATCAAATGTCACCAGGCTGGCTCTTGACTGGAACCCACAAGGGAAGAGGAAGAGAGGTCGGCCTAAACAGACTTGGTGCAGGAGTACCAACACAGAGGCACTAATAGGCCGAACTGAAGAAGATAGCCCAAAAGTCAGATGGAGAGTGTTGTTGCGGCCCTTTATTCCCCAGGGAATCAAGAGGAATAAGTCAATAAAAGCACCGACGGTGCCCAGCAACAAAGAGTGAGGACAAAATGCAAGCATCTTTTACAATTGCTAATTACCTTTCATCATGAAAAGTGTTATAACTGTGGCAGTTTTTAAGTACAAATCAAGATTGCACTGTGTCTCATTTTTTCAATATGTATTATTCTTCGCATGTTTTTTCAGAGAAGTGTTTCAAAGTAGGCATATATTCTGCACTGAATCTGAAAGCCCCTCACCTAGGCATCATTACTCCCAAATATCATCCAATTTAGCTTAATAGTTTTGGAGGAGGTGATTAAAATGTGAAAAGTTTGCACACAATGCACGGCGAACGAAGATAGATGGCAATCACCTATGGCTCAGGTGAGCTAAAAATTGCTTTATTTTAGGTCAGCCTGGGCAGTTACCATAGTTTTCATTATTTGCAAATCATTAACAAAAAATAGCAATCAAACGCATCTGACACATCTGCCCTATCTGGCACCACACATTGTGATAATTCTTTTACTCTGGGAGTATTGTCATGGGAGATGTGTTGGCAAGATAGGGAAATCTCAACCAAAGTTCTAATATATTTGGTCCAGAACAAGGCTTGCCGAGAACGAGGGTTAAGATTTCCTTGTCTGGCACAACAAGGAGTGATTGATTCTATTTCATGCATCAGAGAGTACAATTTTTAAATTTAAAATCAATTTCAACTTTCGATACACCTCTGAATTTGTTGATAAAATTTTGTGGGAAAAACGGCATGTAGGCTATCTTGCACAGAGGGTACAAGATGGAGATATCTTACATCTCTCTATTTATGGATTTTTCTATCTGGGGCGCAAGATTGTCATAAAGTATGTCTGTAGAAAGGAAAATGTTGGCGTAATGGGGATTTTACACATGCGAAAATGATGATGTTTACACCGGAAGTGATGTCCTTGGTGACGTTTTACACCATATGCGCAACAGAAGCCGCCATTTACATGTTTTTTCAACATGTTTAATCCCCATAGCACCAAAGTTTTTCCCTATGCAGATATTTTGGGCTAATCGAGGATGCGCATACAGATTTCCTGTTACGACTAGGACAAGTAAGTGAAAAATATCGATCTTTATTCAAATTTATTTGATTTTCTATGGATATAAAGAGAATTTCACTGTCACAGCCACAGTGGTTTCTACAGTTGGACCGAATGTCCGGCATTTAGCTTCTTGGCTTTTCGCATGGTCTCAGGGCTTCGATTATTCACTCCACTGTCCCGACGAGTGAAATTAGAACTGGGACGAGTGATGTTTTTATTGCACTCGTCACGGTGCCAAGTTAAATTCATCAGACAAATACATCATGGGCTTGTTACAATTAATAAATAATGGACAATTTAGTGTAGGTCGGGAAAATTGTGTATAAGGAGGTCAATTGTAACGATCGGGCCCCTTTGTAAAAATCTTTCCGTTCTGTTACAAGCATGAATCAACAAAATCATTTGAACGTTTGCATAGTACAGAGGTGCCAACCCTTTTCAAAGCGTCTCAGTATTTTCTGAGTTGTTTGTCAGTATTTTCGTACATCTGTCAGTAGTCAAAATTTTACCATACAAAACACTAAGAAATTTAAAAATACTTACTACAAATACTGTTATATAATATTAGAACGATACAACTGGGCTCTTTTTGCTCGTTTTTGGAGGAGATTCATCACGATGATCAGTCATTTTTGTTATGATTGACGCACGCATGCCTGATTCCATTTCCGGGTGTCAATAAAAGCATTAATGGTAACGAACCGACTCTTAAATCCGGAAATAATGGTAACGAACCGACTCTAATTCCGGAATTCATAGATATCCGTACTTGGGACGTATTTAACCGTAACAGCGTATTTTTAAGTGTAAATCCGTAACAAATACGGAGAATCCGTAGCAGTTTGCACCTCTGATAGTACCGTAATCCTTCTATGTATTCGGACCCTCTATGTTTTCGGACACCCTAATTTTGAAATTTCAATAATTTTCAAATTTCCTCTAATTTCGGACGGCATTTTTTTGCCTCTAAATCCGGACATGATTTTGCTGGAATTCACCCGGAACAAGCAATACATATTGCTTATAATCAATATTGAATCAAAACAAGGCGAAATTTTGTTGTTTTGTTGTTAATTTACATTAGAATTTGTTATTTTTATGTGTTTGTTGCGTTGTGTATTTGCGTGATGGAGTCATGATTGTAACTTGGGAGGACATGTATTTTACTATGTATTTACGTTTTTAATGTAAGCTGAATATAGCCATACCTGTATTAAGTGTTTTAATATTCTTTGAAAGTGAAAGTTGATTGAAATTAAAAATCGTGGCTAAGAAATATCGTACGAGACCAGAAGTTCTGTCGGCACACAAATCCAACATCAAAGACATTTTTTCAGGAAGTGACGTTATCAATGAATTTCATTGGATGAGAAACTTGTGGAATCCCTTCTGATTCAATGCATGTCAACTATGGGAATTCCCGATCCTCTGATACTTTTATTTCTCTAAAAACGGGAAGATGGACATTACGATGTATTTATTGTGTTTCCTAAGATTAAAATTGTTTGAAATGTAAGTTAAAACAATGTATTTGTAAACTATTTTGTTCTGTGAGTGGTAATCGATTTTTAAAGAAAAGCTATATTAATCACGGCGAACCCCATTTATACATGTCCTGGTTCTTAATCGTACAATATGTGGAATTTCTTGACTGAAAAATATTCTTGACTTATTAATTATAAAAATGTTGACCGTAGACAGTGACAGAAGACGAAGTGGGGTAACGGTGAACCTCAAATGGTGGGAACTACTGACAAAAATCACGCGATTTGCTACAAAAAATGGCGTCCTTCGATGTGTATACACATTGGATCATGATTATTGGTCAACAAACACTTCAAAAAACGACTTTTTTGTGAAATAAACAACACAAAAGGTAATTTCAACATGAACTTTATTTGAAAATTGATATTATAGATGATATTCATGTGCGTATCGTCGTTAAAAGTGTCTTGCATTACTGGGAGGGCAGCGAGACATATCGGCTCCTAAATATCGGACAACTCTAAATATTCGGACACCCCCATTTTTCCAAGTGTATAATTTTCATATTTCCTCTAAATTCCCGGACACTTGAAAATGAAATTATTAAAATTGGTCCGAATACATAGAAGGATTACGGTATGTGCAAACCGCTTTGCATTCGGAAGTCCCTTACTGTAACGTTAAATCCAATCTATGTTCCGAGTGCTTATATATTTGTCAGTCGTCTATCTTTTACACTTGTGGTGACTGTGCCGAGTTAAATTTTCAAATGCTGAGTGGTTTTCTTATTCAACTAGGCACTGTGCCAAGTGGAATTAAAAATTCTATCTAAGGCCTGGGTCTGAGACGGCACTTTTTGGGGCAGAATATCAATGAAATTTTTATTTAATTCTAAATTATATTAGGCCTATTTAATCCTGTTCAATCAATGTATGTTTAAAGGGTACATAATGTTATACAGGTATGAAAAATATGTGGTAATAACATCGACCTTTTTTCTAAAAATAACATCTACCACGAGGCTTTTGTTTACAAACAACGTTTTCTGATAAAAACGAAAATAACGTGGGGTTTTCTGATTTTGAAAGTAAAGTGGCAACAAGTTTGAGGTGAGACTCAAATGTTTATTTGTTTACTAACGATCGCCCATTCAATTTTTGCAACAAAGTGTTAGTATCATGAACTTAGGACACACAAGGATACCTGGGACGAGTTGACTTGTGCAGTTGTTTGGCAGCCCTACAACCATATGATCTGCTCGCACACACACAATGCTAAATTAATTTGGCAATTTTGTAAAAACAATAAAAACATATCGAAAAAACTTTGCTTACAATGTTAAATAATGATTATCATTCTTTCCGTTTGCTTGTCAAGTTAAACTACCGCATGTCCTTCTCACGTTTTTCTTCTTGTGTGTAATATCCCTCTAAATGGCACACCATTATTTGACTTTCGAAAACTGTACTAAATTTAGGGATTTTGTTTTTTTTACCATAATTTCAATTTTTAAAAACAGAAATACATATGAACTCTAAAGCTATGTAATGTCTATATATACCTATCTAGCAAGCCACAACCCACTCAATAATGAACAGTGATTGTGGGTCTCCAAAACGGGTGCAAGTCAAAACGTAACCTTTCCAAAACGTAACCAATTAAAACGTAACCATTTTTGGTCAAAACGTAACTTTTTTTTTTTTTTTTTTTGGTCAAAACGTTACCTTACCAAAACGTAACCTTTTTTTATTAAACAATTTTTGGTCAAAACTTAACCTTTTTTGGTCAAAATGTAACCGTTTTCTTTGTTATTTTTGGTAGCTGCAACTTGATAAATTTACTCATATTAAGACCAGTATGCAAATATATCAAGCATAGTTGATTAGGATCAGGATAATGGTGTTTACTGCCCCACTCAGGATTATTTCACTGGAGGTCACCTGTTTTTGTTGGTGAAGGAGGACCTGGGAAACTTGATTTACGGTAGAACCAACGGTATGCGATAAGGAAACTGGAAAGCCTTTACAAGATATGGTGCGGCCCGGATTCGAATACATGGCTTCCGTACTGAGAGATTATGTGATTGTTGGCACAGTGCCTTAACCACACAGCCATAGCTCAGTTGAAAGATACAAAATATATTATAATTATATGTGTGGTACATTCTGTTCTTTTTGTCTACATCTTTTTCAGTTACAACTGCATGTTGCTGAATTAGATGGTTAGCATTGCGCAAAATTTTAACCATTTCCAACCTGATTTCAGTGTTAAATACTGATGATGGTAACATAAATAATAATAAAAAGAAGATATTTGTTTCATTTATTTCATTTATTCAAGAATTAATCATAAACATAGAAATAAATACACGACAAAAGGAATTAATTGACCATTAAACTGTCTAGAAATTGCGTTTATAGTGCTATAACTTCCATTGCCGTGCAAAGCAAACCGCCGACTGATAAAGCGCGCGTTATGACTAGTTTGCTTTGCACGGCAATGGAAGGTATAGCACTATAAACGCCATTTCTAGACAGTTTAATGGTTATCTTTCCATTTCGCATTTTTGAAAATCTTATTTTTGTTTTTGAATCCTGAAATAAATTTAAAACACTGTCGTGTACGACATGCAATTTCAATTCCTGGAACAGCCTATCAATGACGTCACGGGCACAGGTGTCAGCAAGAAATGAGTGACGTCACATTAGCAAATGTAATTATAGTCCTATAACTTCATTTGGTATAAAACAGAGTTTAATATAATCAAACACCATAAATGTAAATATTACAATAATAAACTGCACTATACGATACTTGATAAACATTTTACACAATACTACAAGAAATGGATAAATAGAACAGCACTAATGTACCTAGATTTGTATTGAAAGTCCTTGGTCAAACAGACCAAATAAATGGCTAATATAGACCTATGATTTCCATTTAAAGGCTGACACATCATGGACTAGCTTCATAAGCTGATATTGGCACACTTCTTCAATAACTTCCTGATCATACCAATTTATTGCTCACTAAACTTCTTCCACAGAAATGAAAGTCACGGTTCTTTCGGATGGGAGCTTAAAATAAACTTAAAATAAACGAGGTCCCGTGTCTCGGTGGGCTTGGCACGCTAAAGAACCCTGCTGTATAATGCCATCAGCGCAACGCACAGGCAAAATTTCTGCACTTTTGCCTATAGCTGGCGACGTCTCGATATAAGTGAAATATTCTTGACTGGGACGTTAAACACCATTACTCAACTCAACTCTTCCACAGATCAAATAACTGCAAACACAAAAAAGAAAGAATAATATTTATTACTCATGATATCTGTACATATTCATCACACATTTGAACTTTGAATTGCTATTGAATCAATATGTACATTAATAATTATATTTAAACATATTAGAACATACTAGATCATATTTGGCATTTTATTTTCACCAATTTTCTGACTACTATATGATAAAGAATTGTTTTCTGCATTCAATGCAGCGTTCTATTCTCCGACGACCCATGTTTGATAATGAGAATTAATATTTCAATTAGCTTTTATAAGTTGAAATGAATGCAATAATTTTTTTGTAATAAATACCATTGGATAATTTTGAGTAACATTTAATTTTCAGCTTATTTTATTGGATAATTTTGAGTAACATTTAATTTTCAGCTTATTTTATTGGATAATTTTGAGTAACATTTAATTTTCAGCTTATTTTATTGGATAATTTTGAGTAACATTTAATTTTCAGCTTATTTTATTGGATAATTTTCTTCAAACAAAAAATGTAAACTTTATACTGTTTGGTTTTTCCATCTTCTGTAACCTTCTGGTAACTTGTTTGTAATTCATTTTTTATCTTGTATTAATAGTTATGCTATTGAATTAATCCTCAACTTTAATTGTCTTTTAACATTTAGGTTAAATAACTTGTTTGTACAACACAACACAGAGTTTCATAAACAACATGGGTATTGCTTTTAGAGGAGCTTTTGATCAATTGGCTAAAAACACCAATGCATTCTTTTATTGTTTAATTGGTGTTTATATTGTTTTATTTTGTTTTTTTTCTTTTTGATATTTTTTATCATTTTGTTAAAGTTATAATAATAATAATTATTATTATATTTTAAGGCTTCATGTTTTACTAAGTTACGGTTCTCCAAAAATAACTAAGAAAATGGTTACATTTTGACCAAAAAAGGTTACATTTAGACAAAATTATTTTGATAAAAAAGTTTACGTTTTGGTAAGGTTACGTTTTGACCAAAAATGGTTACGTTTTGGAAAGGTTACATTTTGACTATAACCCAAACATGCCAAGGTAGAAGCCCTGGGAAATGAAATGCGCCAAGGAAGTTTGTGTGCAAGCCAGAAACTTACTTTTTTATACTGACCAATTAATAAATAAAGAATATGTTACTAATTCTGCCAGTCATTTTGTTCATTAATAATTGTTTAAATATTATTTATTGATCCTGACAGGGTTCGAACCCCAAAGTCTCGCATACCGGGAGCGGTGAGCAATCTATTAGATGTGCTTGTGAAATATAATGCAGAGGTCGACAACGTCAGCAAAATAAATCAACTGTACTCCTCAAAATCCAGCTTGGACATAACGGATGAGGAAACTGTACATGCTGTGCAATAAGATGGATTTCTGTTTTAAAAAGTTGTGATTAAAGTAACAAAAATAAAACTATGTACATTCATTATGAGTTCAGTAGCTGACTGTAGTTGGGATCCACTGGAGTAGGGTCTGGCCGGATCGATTCCTTGAAAACCTTCAGGGATGGCGACTGGACTACTGATGCTGGTAGGGGACTCCAAATTTTACAGTTGAACGATTGAATGAATGTTGATAGAAGTGTTACAGGAAGGACAAAATGCAGGGCCCGACCGGAGATCGAATCCGGGACCTCCCACGCTGTAGGCGACTGCTCTACCACTGAGCTACCAAGGCCGCTACATTACTCCCCTGATTTTTTTTAGTTTCCCACGGTCCCAAGTGAGAAATCTCACACAAGTTCCATCGGATGGACCATGGCTACCACATTGCCAGTCCATCACTTCCGAGGTCCACACTGGCCACCGAACTGTAACAAGAAGGCGGAAAATGCAGGGTCGGACCAGGGATTGAACCCGGGACCCCCCTCACTATAAGTGAGTGCTCCACCACTGAGCTACCCAGACCGCTACAGATGTTTATTCGACAGTAGAATGGTATGAATTTGAATTGTGTTACTGTTTCTTGGGGTATTTTTTTCGTCGTGGGTAAAACTTGCTGGTATTAATGGTGGTACAACTACCAGGTTGTTTACAATCTTGTACATCATTGTGACATCTGATAAGTTCCTCCTATGTTCCAGGTTATTCTAGCTCAGATCTTTAAGCATTGCTGTTCCGCTTTGAGGTTTTTCTGAGTTTGTTGGTTGGTTTAAATTTAGTATAAAACTGGCTGCATTATATTGTATTTGTTCTATCTGTTGTTTTTTTGTTTTTGTTGTGGATTCTAAATTGGTGTTCTGGTAGGCTCTTTCTTTTACCTGTGACGGAAAATGTCTGAGGTTGTGTTTTACGCAATGCTTTCTTACATATGTTGTCAATGTGTACCGGTAAGTTGTACTTTAGGTTGTCGCTCGATGCCTAGGGAAGGGTGGTGGGTGGTTAACAATGTCCAGTGATTCTCCTTTCACATCGTAGTTGTATTTATATTTCTTTGCTGACGATGAAAGCACAACTCAACTCAACTCAACTCCTACAAACCACTGCGGTAGCTCAGTTGGTAGAATGCTCGCTCCGTAAGTGGGAGGTCGTGGGTTCGAACCCGGCCGGGTCTGATCCAAGACTTAAAAGTGGGTAGTGACTTTTATCATTTCTCCAAGCACTAGGCATTACGAAATGAAAGTCATGGTTTTTTCGGATGGGAACTTAAAATAAACAAGGTCCCGTATCTTGGTAGGCTTGGCACGATGAAGAACCCTGCTGCATAATGCCATCAGCGCAACGCACAGGCAAAGTATAATATTCTTGACTGGGACGTTATGCACCATTACCCAACTCAACTCCTACAAGATCAAGATTTAGAAAATCGTGTCCTTTTTAAGTGACTTATCATCAACCATGTAACAATAATTCCTTAGAAGACGTTACTTTGTCACAACATGGTGTCGCGTTAAACCTTACAGTAACGTAATTGACAATATAATCAATATTATGATTTTTATATATTAATTTATATTATTAATAATAATGATAATAAGATAGGGTTATTGAACTGATATTGTGACATTGTAAATGGATATATAAGAACTACAACACAGCGATGACGTCGACAACAATCGTATGACGTCATAAAAGACAGCGTCATGTGACAAAGCGTGCAATATGAAAAAGTAAGTTCGGGAAACCTCGGACTGGAACAAAGATAGCGTGCAAATATCAATATTTATTGCACGCTAAAACCTCGGGATTTATCTTATAATAATATCTATGCGAAGCATATATAGCTATAAAAATTATATATAATATTATATATATAATATATATATATATAATATATATATATATATATATATATATATATATGGTTGAAAAGTAACAAAAGGACTTAATTGTAATTATCGGAAGTTTTATTTCTTAGGTTGTTTACAACAAAATTCAATTGACTATGACTACATCATAGTTTAAAGGTTCAGGTTGTGATGAGATATTAGTACAAACAAACCTGTCTATAAAGGCCACCCAAAGGAACAAGTAAAAGTGGCCTAAATGGGCAGATGACCTTTATATACAGATTCAAATAAAGTGAATAAAGAACTATTGGGATGCTATTCTACTGGCCTTTATAAGCAGGTGACCCTTATATAGAGGTGACCTTCAGGGCAGGTTGGATGTATATGTATATCAAATATCGGTAGTTCAGACAAATGTGTTTTGCGACCTTATCAACAAATCAAAAACAAACATACTGATGATCTATGTCCGAATCACAATCCAGAAGCAAACTAAAAACCTTGAAACAAACAAGTTAGGTTAGACGCGTGTATTTTCACAAGACAAGAGAAGTGAGGTCGGGTGCCCGGGAAGGGTAAGCACTTCGTGTTTAGCTAGCTACAACGCCACGTGTGTAATCAAAATTGTGTGAAAGGATCATGGAACTATGAGACGTCGAATATATCCTGGGCAACCCTGGACACAGAGACACCAAACATGACAACAATACTGTGATGACCTTTATAATGCTACATAAAAATAAAAACAAGTTTAAAACAACATTGATTAAAACAAACATTACTGGTACATGTATTTATATGCTTTAATGAAGCATTTGTAAAAATCAAAACGTTATACTATTCCATTTAGCGATTTAGAGAGATAGCAATTCTATATTTATCAAGATCTACTAAACCTTTTATGGCCATCATTGATTAGTGTGATACTGTATTTAAAATACTTCCCGTATTCGTTCCTTTCGTTTCCATGGAAATAGACCAAATTTATCGATATATATATATATTAATATACATATATATATATCACGGTCCGTCTTCGATTTTAGACAGGCACCGTAGCCATATTATCTATTTAGACACTGAATGACATCTCGATTCGATTTTATGGGTCAGGTGGTATCAGTAGAGCAAATGAATTGATTGGTAAATTGCAATTGAATCAATTGTTTGTTATGTTTTTAACAGAACAGCAAGCCATGTCTCCCCACGAATAAATTATACTTATAAAAATTAAAAGTATTTTATGTTTTTGAAAAATTATTACTAAACTATATTTCAAATGAATAACGTATCTATCGGTATAAGAAATCAAAAACGCTTAATCGAAATAGAATTGTTTAAAATGCATAGGAAGTTTATAAAATATATGCTAATTATTTATGAAAGCTGTATTGATATTAAATCAGATATGCAAATATGTTTGTTAACCTCCAATTTTTAACTTTGGTTATCCCCAAGTAGGTCGCATTGATTTTTATCTCACACAATCTCTAACTTAAAAATATATGATTATAATTTATGAAGAATTTATCGACATGTTCATATGTCTGTTAACCTCCTAATTTTATCTTTGCCTACCTATATATTTCTGTTTTTTGAAAATCTCAAAGTAGGTCACATCTATTTTTATCTATCACGTCATGTTTCATTTGTAATACTATACTAATGAACATTTGCTTGGGATTTTAGCTGTTGTAAAGCTAGCATTTTATTTGTATTAAAGTGCACATAAATAGAACTCCTCTCCTAACTCACATTCAGTTCCTTAATCATTGTGTATAGATATAGAAATTATAATTTTATAAAAAAAATGTTATAAAAATTTATCGATGAAGAATTGTATTCCGAAATGGTCGTCTATATTGCTGCAAAATTAAAACTGGTGTAATATGTAATTTAAACCCTTGAGCCAGTATCTTTTTTGGTGACATGTGCCTCGAGTATATCACAAACTCAGTAGGCAATAATTGAGTATTATTGTCAGAAATATAATATTGTCTAAATTTGCTGTTAGTTAAAATTTAAAATTCCTCAAAAATCTAAGGTATACTCCCTCACGCAAAGAATATTCTTAGCTAATTTTGGTAAAAATATATTTTGATCCTTTGGGTATCTTCTTAACATATTGATAACAATTTCGGTGTCATACTTTTGGTCCAAGCAGTGCACTACTAATGAGGAATATAAAACTGGTATAATATGTAATTGAAATAAAATCATACATGTAAATAGGTCTGTTAACTTCATTATATTATTTTTGCTTACCTTTATATTTTCTGATTTCTGAAAATCCCCAAGTAGGTCACATTTTTTGTTATATAACCTATGCTTCATTTGTGATATAAGTACGTGTAAAACTACCGCTAATAAACATTTGACGTAGATTTTAGCTGCTGTACAGGTAAATACCGGTATTTTATATGTAAAATCCAATATACAACCCTTTCTCCCACTCGCATTCCAATCCTTAATCATTATATATATATATATATATAGACATAATAATTTTATTAAGAAAATAAGTTATTAATTATTAAATAGAAATGATATCAATATTATTTAATTTTAAGGATTTTATCAACATATGAAGACTTATATATTCATCAAATATACTTCTAAAGATTTTTTAAACCAATCAATATTACAAGATATCTCAAAAATTTGTCCCGACCATTCATTAATTTAATATATATATATATTAAAATTCAAACAGATGTTATAAAGTGTGGATATTTTTTTCTTATTTCTTAAATAGTTATAGGCCATATATATTATTAAATTGCGCAGAAAAAATATATTTAAAAACTGAAATCATGTACTAAATAAATATAGCTTTTCTGACCTGATAATGTACGACCGATTGCACTAATGATTTCGAGATGTCAAAAATATGCTTTAAAGCAATACTCTCTCTCTCCATACTTGTCGTGTTTGGAAATTTAATTTTCCATCAAACAATATGTACAGGGCAAAAACTGTGCATTATTGCTTTCTGATTTGTTTTTTACGTATGAGGCGGAATTTATGCAGAATCTTATTTGATCTGGAGAAAAGACTGTCGCTAAATCATTCAACTTCACATACACATATAAAGATCGCGTTCTGTCTTTTAAAATCCTAAATATTGAGACTGTGTAAATACTATCTATCCTAGAGAGCTCGTAATAATAGCTGCAACTGGTTCTGCTTCATATGTAGACTCATACCTCAAATATGTCGGTCACAAAAAGATACATTTGAAGCTGTATGAAGCTAGTGTCAGCTTTTCATTTACTATGCAGCAACTTCCATGTTGGAAAGTCAAATTTAAAAGATATTTTGTCAGTGCCAAAGGCTTTAATTTTCTTTGGGATTGTGGTTTGATAATTGATTAGTACATGTATGTTTGTTTTCTATCTTTCTCTCTTCCATTATTAGCTCTATGATTCCGAATTATTCATATTTCATTACAGGGCGAACAGGTACTAGTAGTTAGTTTAAGACAGTACCCTATTCAACGAAATTGACCATAATGGCATTTTCAACTCTGTCTGGTCAGTGGACACTACCCAATGACACTTACTGGTCAGAGAGAGATGGGAATGAAATAAGACAGTTTCACAACAAACATGTCAATGTGAACGCGTCAGAATTTTCCTTCAACGCTCACCATGCAGACAGGTTCTTGGAAATTATATATCTAAGACTGAAAACCGAATCCGGGTCATATCCAGGGATAACCCTTAAAGAATTTATTAGACAAGGGAGTTCGAGGGAAGGACTCAAGGTGTCAAATGCGGATGAATTTGATGTTGTATTGCCATTCGAATTTTCAGGGGTAACAACTAGGGTACTAGTGAAAAATGAACCCCAGTTCAATCCTTTGCCGCCGGGTTATGCTCAGATTGAACTGGTCACTGTCTCCGATGACTTCCGAAGAAAATATCCAAAGCTCATTAAAAGAGTGGGCAGAAAAGAGATGCTGGACACTAAATATCTCCATGACACAATATTTAAAGGCATGGTCGACAAAATGTTATCAAATCTAGGAGGGGGTTCCTCTCAACGAGCATCAGTTGTGTATCTCGTGCTTCGGAAATCCAATGCTCCAGCAATTATACTAGAGGTCGATATCACTGATAAAAGTCAAAAAGACCGAATCGTGACACGGAAGATCTGCATCGACGTAGTACCTGGATATATCGACCAATCCAACAATAAAGTCTTGATATCCAAATGGATACCAGAATCTAGACGGGTAACCTTGTCAAATCCAATAACAGACTCTGAAACTGCCACAACCATCTGGAAATTGTCGTTTTATGAATACGAAGTGCGTTTTATATTACAACACAGAGGTCAGAGGTCATGTGAGAATTTGATTGCGGGTTTCCGTATCCTGAAAGGTCTTAGGATTGCTGAGTTAACTCGAAATTCGTCATCACAGTTTCCTCATGTTTTTTCTTCCTATTATCTGAAGAACATTTTGCTGTACAGCTTACTTTTTGAACCCAAAATAAGAGCAAACCACGAAATAGCAAGCGTCGTCGAGGCACTTGGTTGTTTGATTGGGATGGTAAGACTAGCGCTAGATGTCAGAAACCTTCCAAAATTCTTCATTTCCAATCCACTTTTGAGAGAGATATACCCTCATGAGGATTTCCACAAAGGTAATGTGGATACAAGGATGAATATTCTAGTTGAATACACGTCCTCGCTGCCACAAGTCAGACGTGATTTTGATCTTGCCATCCAGTATTTCGGAATACCGGATTTTTCAGGGAGTGTGCAGGCCAAGGTAATGTGTGGATATTTCCAACGTCATATTACCAATACCTAACTACAAAGGTCTCAAATATATGACAGTTTGTTAGTATATGAGTTCGTTGATGGAACTGAAAACTCAAAAAAAAAAAAAAATAAAAATTAATAAATAAATAAATAAAATCAGAAGATGAAGAAAAAATGAAACCAACAATTAACGTTATATATTGTGTTAAGAAACAAAAAAAGAAAAGTTTTTTTTAAACCATGCTGACTTTTCTAAACCTATGTCAGATAAACGCAAAAATTCTTTAAAACCATGTTTTCTATATTCAATTATTGTTTACAAAGAGTCAGTCATTTTGAAATTTTTATGTTGTTTTGCTAATACTAGTATTGCATTTGTATACTTTTTGTAACATATTCTTGAACAAAAACTTATGTCAATGCCAATGTAGTTTTATTCATAATTATCGAAATTGTTTTTCTTTTTTCTTTTTGTTTGGATCAGTATTGTTGTGATAAATTTTATGTTTGTGTTATATAGGGCAGATACAGTTTCATATAGCAATTATTGATAAACATTTGTGATAAGCCCGAGTTAATGTAAAAATTTTCAATAATGATTTAATTATCATCCAGATGCAAAATTGAAAACTGAAAGGCACCCATAATGTGAAATTATTATTATTCTATTATGTATGTGATTCTGCTATCGCGTCGTGTGACTTTTAGGATATAATTTTAGTTTTATTATTTTTAAATTTGTTATACCCCTGCAAACTAGTTTGAGGGGATATATAGGAATCGCCATGTTTGTCTGTCCGTCCGTTTGTCTGTTTTTCCGTGTAAAATGGTGTCCAAGCTATGGTTTGAACGACAGTTATAAAACGTTACATGAATAATCTTCATGGTCCAAAGGTATGTCATGACCTTGAACCAAGCTAATATCAAAAAGGTCAGTTCGAGGGAAAATATTGAATGATGGTGGCGGGGATTATTTGGCTCTCAAGAGACAGTTGTAGTTGTTTTTGCACTGTGATTGCATCGTTTTGTTGAATTTGTTGCCAAGTGCGGTATATGTAAACGTATTTAGTTTCGCGTGTATTTATTTTCGCGGAATAGGAAATTTAGACATATTCGCGTAGTTTAAATTTTCGCGTTTTTAAATATGCACTATAACATAATAGGAATAAAATAATTTTCACGTAGTATTAATTTTCGCTTAAAACAAACGACCGCGAAATAAGCGAAAATTAGTACACCGCGAAAATAAGTATGTTTATAGTATATGATTTACAATTGTAAATTTCTTGTTTCTCTGTTATGATAATGCCATGTGCTACTTTTTGAATGTTTATCAACTGTAACACATGCCAATATGGTTAATTTGGAATATATTATTTTATAAAATTCAAAAGTAGCACATGACAATAATATATTAAATTTTGATTATAATATGTTATTTTTTGTAATTAGTTTACTAAGTTTATTAAGAATAAATTATACCAATATATATATTGTACTTCTAACATTGTTCTTTTTGCTGTTGTTTATTGTGAAGGGTTTGTATTTTTGGAGTTGTTCATTTGGTCGTATCACAGCGCATATATTTGAAGTTGTTTCACCTCAGATAAAAATCCTTAATTTCCATCGGTCAATTAGTAACCTAATATGGGGTTATATTAGGTCACTAGTGATTATCTCCCTTGTCCCCAAAAATATTAGGTCGGTAGCGATTACGTCCAAATAAACAATGACGTCGTCAAAGCGATTTGATGTTCTCTTGAAGATCAAGATTTTCGGTGGGATAAATTCGTTACACAGTGATTTAATGACCTTTTACGGGAATATATGGAGTCATTAGAATTCATATTGGGCTCCGCTATCGAGACGCCTAATATACATTTTAATGACTTCATATATTTCCGTTCAAGTCACTAAATCACTGTGTAACTAATATTATTTCAAAGTTAGAAAATTTGTCAGTTCGATTGTCGAAATTATGTGGTTTATTTCTTGTACTCCTGTTTCCTCTACCATTCAAGATCTGTCTTCCGATATGCTAGTATTTAAAATGGTAAAAATAAAGAATGAAAACACAAATATAACGGCCCTTGTGCAAATAACGATCTCACAAGTCAAACACAAATATACCGGCCCTTGTGCAAATATACCGACCCTTGTGCAAATAACGATCTCACAAGTCAAACACAAAAATACCGGCCCTTGTGCAAATAACGATCTCACAAGTCAAACACAAATATACCGGCCCGTGTGCAAATAACGATCTCACAAGTCAAACACAAAAATACCGGCCCTTGTGCAAATAACGATCTCACAAGTCAAACACAAAAATACCGGCCCTTGTGCAAATAACGATCTCACAAGTCAAACACAAAAATACCGGCCCTTGTGCAAATAACGATCTCACAAGTCAAACACAAATATACCGGCCCGTGTGCAAATAACGATCTCACAAGTCAAACACAAATATACCGGCCCTTGTGCAAATAACGATCTCACAAGTCAAACACAAATATACCGGCCCTTGTGCAAATAACGACCTCACAAGTCAAACACAAATATACCGGCCCGTGTGCAAATAACGACCTCACAAGTCAAACACAAATATACCGGCCCGTGTGCAAATAACGACCTCACAAGTCAAACACAAATATACCGGCCCGTGTGCAAATAACGACCTCACAAGTCAAACACAAATATACCGGCCCGTGTGCAAATAACGACCTCACAAGTCAAACACAAATATACCGGCCCGTGTGCAAATAACGACCTCACAAGTCAAACACAAATATACCGGCCCGTGTGCAAATAACGATCTCACAAGTCAAACACAAATATACCGGCCCTTGTGCAAATAACGATCCCAAAAGTCAAACACAGATATATCGGTTCATATACCAATCTAAATCCCGAACGCAAAGTAAAAATTTTAAAAATGACAAATTAAATTTTAAAAAGTTAATATTTATCAGGGAATTTGAAGTGAGTCAGCGTACTCTGGTGTGTTAAGCACCTCCTGTCTCGCAGGCGTTACCCGTACTCGGTCTTAGTACATAAATGCCACTAATGTATACAGTCAAACCTCCCTTAAAGGCCTCTCTCTCTCTCTCTCTCTCTCTCTATATATATATATATATATATATATATATATATAAGGGTCACTTGCTTTTAAATACTATTAAAATGTGACCCGTATTGCTTTTTATTTATGTAATTTGAACCTGTATACCTGTATATAAGGATCAACTGCCCATAAATACCAATTTCACTGGTCCTTTCGCTTGACTGCACTTTGGTGACTGTTCCTTATACAGTTTGGCCAAGGACCGACAACTCATGACTGCATGATAACATGACTCAATTACTCGTGATATGTATTTTCAGAAAATGAAAGACCCAATATCAGTTGGGATTTTCCAAAAATAAGAAGGTAGAATAATGAATAATGATATTTTGCTTCTGGATTATGATTCGGACATAGATTAGTATGTTTGTTTTTGATTATACAGACTGACGTTATCATGCTTGATATAAATAGCTGTGTTGGTTATCAATGTATGTTTACTCAAAATCTAGTCCCCGACCCCTTTATGAGAAATAAAATCATTAAAGCACATATCAAAAACAAACATTAATCAATCATATCACGACATACATACATGTACTTCGGTTCATCTTGGTGTGTTTAAATTATCAATAATCAATTATGTAATAAGTGCATGTAGAGAAAAACAACATTGACCTGTCTACTTGACCTTTATTTCAATTATTTTAAGTACATTTATGTAAAGAAAAACACTGGTATTTATTTCATTTGTACATCATGGAAAATGCATTGTTCATGGATTAACTGCAAATCCTAACATAACCTATGTATTCGGGTAAATCGTGGTATATGAATTCCTAATGAAAAGCGGACAGGTCAATGGAAAATGTACATTGTTCATGGATTAACTGCGAATCCTAGCACTACCCATGTATTTGAGTGAATCGCCGTACATGTACATCTATATGAATATTCTGAATCGTCGTACATATGAATATTCTAAATTAAAGGTCAAACGGACGAGTTTATATTGTTTCCCTATACTTGACCACATACAATTTAACCTTAGGCAAACAACATTGACCTGTCCGTTTGACCTTTCATTAGGAATAATTATATAGGAGAGTCCACCCAATAGGATTCGCTGTTAGTACACATACACACATTGCTTATGATTAGTCATATTTGCGAAGTAAGAGACGTGATCCTTATTCTTAAGTTTACTCGCCCATTATGAATATTTAAATTTAAGGTCAAGCGGACAGGCCAATGTTGTTTGTCTATACCCGTGCATATATTTATATACATTACATAACGTGGGCGTACGTGACCATAAGATGTTGCCAACCTACATTTAGACTCCACGTCTTCGGTTTTTGGAAAATCCCAATCTTATATAGTGGGTCACCGTATAAATAGCACGCACCTTGATATATTCACCTACATGTAAAGGCACACTATTGAAGGGTTTATACCAAGGAATAATATCAAAGAGTTTATATAAGGTAAATATTTTATATTTTATTTTATTTCATTCAAATTAGAATATTTGAAAAAATTAACTCTAATAAAAGAAGGGTTTTAGCTGTGGCCGATCTATTTAGCACTCTTAAAAACATGCAACGCATCTCGTGATTAACGCCAATTCGTGCAAATCCTAATTTCAACGAGCTTGTTATTTCACTTCCGAAGATGATTTTCTACAAGTACTCCAGTTTCCTCACAATCTTTTTTTATTTTATTGAAATCAGAAATTTGAAAGTTTAAAATCTAAAAGGTCTCGGCTCTAATGATCTCTGGCCGAGTGGTTTATACATCTCGTGGTCAACGCCCTCTCGTGCAGATCCTAATTTCAACGAGCTTGTTATTTCACTTCCGAAGATGATTTCCTACAAGAACTCCGGTTGCCTCATAATCTTATTTTATTTTATTGAAATCAGAAATTTGAAAGTTTAAAATCTAGAAGATCTATGGCCGAGTGGTTTATCATACATCTCGTGGTCAACGCCCTCTCGTGCAGATCCTAATTTCAACGAGCTTGTTATTTCACTTGCCGAAGGTGATTTTCTACAAGTACTCCGATTTCCTCATCAATTTATTTTATTTCATTGAAATCAGAAATTCGAAAATTTAAACTCTAAAAGGTTTCGGCTCTTATTGACCTATGGCCGAGTAGTCTATTGGCGCTTACCATAGAAACATAACAACGCATCTCGTGGTCAACACCCCCTCGGGCAGAGCTCAATTTCAACGAGCTTGTTCTTTCACTTGTCGAACGTTATTTTCTACACTGAGGTACTCCGGTTTCCCCAGAACAAACTGCATCGATAGTAGTGTAATTTTTGTACACTGGGAACGGACGAGGAATGGTATAATTGAACTATTTTGTCATGGTTCTGGTTCACACATAGACGGATTCAGAAATTTGAAAGAGGGATTCTGAGGCATCGGAAAATGTATGGCTTACAGCAGATCTAGAATAATTTTGAATTTTTATGAAATAATACATTTAAAAGTAGCACATGACAATTTAATTGTCATGAGCTACTTTTGAATGTATTATTTCATAAAAATTCAAAAGTAGCACATGACAACAATGAAAAGCTTGAGTGGTTAGATATTAACCCACCAGCACCCCACTCCCCAAAATGACCTGAATAGCGGCATCATTTTTGAAGATAAGATATAATTTAAAACATGAATGTGATATGAATAAACTAAATGTTAAACCCGTTGATAATCAAAGACACTTGGTGAAAAATTGTACGGTTCAGGTCAAGAGTGAAGTAAATGCAGACAAACAAACCTAGGAAAAATTAGGGATTGTGATTGGAACATGGTTTGGTTGGGTGGTTGAATGTTGCTTAACGTCACATCAGCAATTTTTCAGCTATTCAGCGACGAGAACTATTTTATTAATCTCTATGGATTAATCAGTGAACAATTTTGTGTATGCATGTGAAGTGCGAGTGTGTTGTATTTTCTGCCTTGTACTAACGCGCACTCAGGGCGACTTTAACGTGCTAGCTCACAGAGTCAGTACGCGCAGACAAGCGTACCACTCCCCAGTCCATTATACTATTACTAGGTGAATCAGTAAAGGCCAACGGCAAGGAAAATTCACTTTCCCACATGTGGTCCGAGCAGGACTCGAACTCACAGCGGTGAGAGACCCTGGATTCAGTGAAGACTGGCGTCTTATCCATTAGGTTACCGCAGCCTCTTGATTGGAACATGCATCTTTATGCTTGTTTTTGACATTCTGTATCCTGTTTATGAAACCAATCCAGTTTTCAGATTTGTGAAATATTACACATTCACCCGTGTTTACAAACAAAATTCCTCGGATCACATTCGGTCAGTTTCAGAAACTACAATTTGTCCCGGGAGAGATACCGTAAAGCTTAAAGAGTGCTGAAAACATTTTTTTCACAGTCAGGGTTCGTACAGACATTTTGACTCCAAATTTAAGGACTTTTTAGGGTCTTTTCAGGGTCTTATTTGCAAATTTAAGGCCTACTCAGAGGGAAAATTGAAGCAACAAAAAACAAAATGATGCAAAGGCAATTAAATCAATAAAACAATAACTTATGTGTCCATAGTAACAACACTTGAAGTGTATAAGGTTGAAGTTGAGCATTAGAAAGGGCCAGGTACCTTTAAATTGCACCTTTCAAGTAACTTATAAAATTAATATTTATTTATTTACATCAGTCTTTTTGCAACCACTTACTATCAAAATACAGACAGACACCCAACTGCCCAAATTAAAGGGCTTTTTGGGACCTTCAGGATTAATCCAAGGGCTTTTTAGGGTCACACTTGTTTTTAGGGTCTTTTTAGGGCAGACCTCAAAATGTAAGGACTTTTACAGGCCTGTACGAACCCTGACAGTCCTTGCATGATCAGTCGGCTCCATATACAATGGGATAACCAAAGAACTCTAATAGAACTGCGAGACACAAAACAATAATTATACTATTAATTAAAATGGCGCCAAGATTACACACTCTAACATAAAGAGTAAACTACGTCATTTCCTTCTATGACGTAAAATTATTTCATCCAAACGGCGTTAGCAAAGGTGTGCAATTTTGTTTGTCTACATTTAGTATTATGAAATGCCTAGTAGGAAATCAATATATATATATAATATATATAGTTGGGTAACCAAACAGTTGGATGTTTAAACTAGACGCTTGTTTGCGGGGTGATATGGCCTATTTTAATGTTGTATTTTCTGTTTCAGACAATCTTTGCAGGATAACACCCAGAAAACACAATGGCTGCAGCGCTGCTTCAGGAAGATCTGAGCCGGCTGTCGATTAATGAGGGATGGAACAGGCCCGAGGACCCGGTGTGGGCTGACAGTGATGGGCCCGAAATACGGCTGTTTTATAAAAAGCGAGTACGAGTAGAACAGAATGAATGGTTTATCAACTGCGGTCACGTGGACTTCCTGTTGAAGTTTTTCTTCACTAATTTAAAGAAGAAACAGCTTCATATCCGGGTATAATCCTGAAAGAACCAATTCGCCAGGGCAGTTCGAGGGAAGGATTGAAAGTGTCTGCAGCTGACGAGTTTGATACAGTTGTCCCCTTCGAATTTGACGGCATTGAGACAAAAGTGTTAGTGAAGAAAGAACCACAGTTTACACCTTTACCACCCGGTTATGCACAAATAGAGCTAGTACGAGTGTCTGATGACTTTCGTAAAAAATACCCAAAATTGATTACTATGTTGGACAAGAAAGAGATGCTGAATACTAAATATCTGCATGACTCGATCTTCCAGGGCATGGTCGACAAAATGTTATCGAAAATTCAGACGAAAATTGAAGAAGTCAATCGCAAGAAACGAACCGTGACGTACAAAATAAACCGGAAGTCAAGTGCACCTGCCATCATCTTGGAAACGATCATCACAGAAAAAAATGGGGCGGGAGAATCTAGCGTTAAGACGATCAGTATCGACTTTGTACCAGGTTACGTCTACGATTACGAAATCGGAAAGCCGAAGTTACTAATTTCAAAATGGATTCCCGAGAGCAAACGTGTCGCCATGAAAACACCAATTACTGATGCAGAAAAGACTGCGACAACAATTTGGAAATTGTCGTTCTATGAAAAAGAGGTCGACTTCATTGATAGACGTAAGCAAGACCCCATCAGCAAGTTTTTCATAGCAGCATTCCGTATTTTGAAAGGGTTACGGAAGGCCGACACCGACAGAGACAAATCATCACAATTTGCGAGTGTCTTTTCTTCATATTATATGAAAAACATCTTGATGTATGCTTTGTTATTTGAGCCCAAGATCAGAGCAAAGCACACTATATCAAGCGTTACCGAGGCTCTTGGCTGCTTGATAGCAATGATCAAAGTTGTTCTTGATGAGAAAAATCTGCCGAAATTCTTCATTTCGAATCCTTTGTTGAAGGAAATTTACCCCAATGAAGATTTTCACAAAGGCAATGCTAATACGCGCATGAATATCATTAGTGAATACAAAGATTCACTTGAACAAGTTAAGCGGGATTTTGAACTTGCTATAAAATACTTCAAGTTGGAGGACCTATCAGATTCCCCCAAAGCAAATGCACTACTAAAATACTTTAAGGCTCATCTTTCGGCTGTGTAACTGAATTACTTGCCTTACTGTTACTGTTTTACTGATGTTTCAGGCGTAGTATAACGTTAAGTGTGGACTTTCGTTAATGAAAAATATGTTTTGAAATAGAAAATAACAATTTTAGTGCTAGTTTATATCAATTTTAAACTTTAAAAAAGGGATTTGTAAATTTGAATCTTTGGTCAATGAGATTCGCCGCTGTATCACGTGGTCAACACCCGTTAACATCTGTGTGGGACGTTTTTGATAAAACGCTTACGTCGCGAATTTCCGGAATAACGCCGTTTTACGGAAGAAATAAATTGTTATGATTTCATATCATATCCATATCGTTAGGTAGTATCACCTGATACAGCCGCGAACTTCATAATAATCAATGGATACTAATGAAATATTTAATTTAATTAATTTATCAAATACAATATGTTATTGTTGAACGTATTTTCAGTCTAAATCATTGTTTCTACGCAGTTGTTCAATTTTTGCAAGTTTTAAAACTGTGTTGTATATTTTACATGTATGCTTAATTTCTTGCTGAATGTAAAGCTTGTATATTATTCAGATAGTTAAAGTAAAACGGAACACCTTTTGTTACTTGCGTGTTTTTTTTTTAATCTACGGTTTCACGCTGGATTGCAGTAAATGAATTTATTAAAGGTATAGGTAAACAATATTGACCTATTCATAAGATATACCAAGGTAAATGGCAAACAACTTTGACCTTTCCGTTTGACCTTTCATTGAAATATTTATCACGGACCAAGTGCACTTGTGTATAGGGAACACAGGTATTCACCGCACAGAGTAAACATATGCACTGTATATGTATTAACTTGGATTTTTACAATACCCATTTATTGGGTGGATCCTCCTATATGAAAATTCCTAATGAAAGGTCAAACGGACAGATCAATGTTGTTTATCTATATCCACAGTTTTAAAATTATTAGCAGCCGCCAAAAATTGTAAACATGTGGCCATTTTAAAGCACTTTTTCTACAAAATGCTGACATGTGAATAAGCTTACACTTTTGAAAGAATTTCTGACATTAGTGGCTCATGATCGTCGTTACTAACATGTAGTCTAGCAGAAATGGTATAGAGACATGGTGAGATGTGATTGACCATAATGGTTAGTCTTACGAGTTGAGTTGAGTAATGGTGTTTAACATTCCAGTTAAGAGTATTTCACTTATATCAAGACGTCGCCAGCTATAGGCGAAGGTGCATAAATTTTGCCTATGCTTTACGCTGATGACATTATACAGCAGGGTTCAGGTACAGCTTCGCCTACCGTGACACGGGACCTCGTTTATTTTAAGTTCTCATCCGAAAGAACTGTACTGAATTATCATTTCGTAATACCGAATTCTTGGCGAAAGAACAGTCACTACCCCCTTTCAAGTCTTGAGTCGAACCTGGTCTGGGTTCAAACCAACGACCTCTTACCTACAAAACGATCACTCTACCCACTGAGCCACGACTGTGGTTTGGTATGTCAAAAATATTACGAGTCCAGACCCCAGTTTCACAATCATATCTTAACTGAGATTTCTTTAACTTAAACCTTATAGATTTCACACTGTAACAATGTTTTTAGTTTTTAAGATAATCAAGAATTTAAGCTGTCATTTTGAAGAGTAATCAACGCTTATTTCAGATATAATGCAATTTTGTAGAAACGTTTTATTTGTAGCATCATAAAATGTTTCCAAAATTTACCAGATTTAAGTTAAGGAAAATCGTAGTTAAGTAATGATTGTGCAATTAGGGCCATGCGTTTCATCTGAGTAGTAAAGTTGGTATATGTACCGTACAGACCTGTTGAAAGTTTAACACTGAGCTAACGAAATGGGGCCGAACTCGGTTTCTTAGTGGTCGAGATATGGATACCAATTGAACGAAAAGCTGTCGAGAGATAGGAAGCATCTACTGAAAAGATGTCACTTACGAAGTGCCGAGATAAGCTTTCAATTCGGCTCTAATTGGTTATCTTAGTGTTAAACTTTCGACAGGTCTGTATTGTATATACATAATCGTCACGTAGGTGATGTGGTTATTCGAACCATATTGATTATAAATACAAAATGTATGTATAAGGTTCAAGGTAGATTGCAATAATGGTCTTTTACTGCTCAGTCAAGATTCTTTAATTATTCTAATGTAGTCAATTTCGAGATGGTAAAGAAAATCGAAGTGTCCGAAAACAAAAGAAAAAAAAAAAAAAAAAAAAAAAAAAAAAAAAAAACAACAAACGCTGGCCTTAAGCGTACTTATATTTTTTTCTCAGATTCGGATCTGTCTGAATTGGATTCGAGCCTAGACTACGGGAAGAGATGTGGCCTTAAAGTGTGCACTTGAGACGATTCGGTCAATGGCCCATCGATCCACTCCTCGGGCTTAATGCTCCAAACAAAGCCAAACTACAGTGCGGGCATGTCGAAAGTTTCACATTAAGCAAACAGCCACTAGCTATCCATGATTTGGCCACTCTGCATGCAGATGAGCTTCTACCCATTTCCGTTAGCTCAGTGTGAGGCCGCGGTGGCCTTATGGATAAGACGTCAGTCTTCAAATCTCAGGTCTCTCACCGCTGTGAGTTCGGTTCGAGTCCAGCTCAGACCACATGTGGGAAAGTGAATTTTCCTTGTCGTTAGCCTTTATTGGTTCATCTGATATCAGTGTAATGGACTGGTGGAGTGCTAACGGCTTGTCTACGGCGTACTGACTCTGTGAGCTAGCACATTAAAGTCGCCCTGAGAGCGCGCTAGTATAAGGCTGACCATACAACATGTAGTGAACTCACTCGCACTTCACATGCATCCATAGAGATTAATAAAATAGGTCTCGTCACCGGAATAGCTGCCTGAACATTGCTGATGCGACGTTAAGCACCATTCAACCAACCAAAGTTAGCTCAATGTTCAACTTTCGACAAGTCTGCAGTATATCGAGAAAAAAAAAAAAAAAGATTTTGAAACATTTGTGATGATCAAAAATATATACATGTTGTATTAAGAAAATTTAAAGTGCAATAATCAGTTTATTTCTCTCGAACGAATTTAGTTCATAACGTTGTCAGATATTAAAAAATATTATTGTTGGATATATAAAATAACAAAATGATTGTGAAACCGGGGTGATGTCTAATAAGTGCACCGGTTCAGCAGTGACGTAGCGTGAAAGGAATGAATGTGCAAGCCTGATGCCAAATGGCCAAATGGCACCAAACGCGCCGTAGTCGCGTTCTATCTGAGTTGTTGCAGGTGCATGCTCCACCCACCTCCGGAAAATTTTGAAATTAATGGAGCAATTTGATGCATTTTTCTGCACTTTAAATTAATATTTACATGGGTAAAAAGGGATTAAAATTCCTTTTTTTGTCAAAGGTCCTTCGGACGAGAAATAAAAACTGATGCCCGTCTCACAGTGGGTCACGGTTGCAACGTTAAAGAACCTTAATTGCACATTGACCTGAGCGCACTACAAAAGATAAAAATTTCTGTCACTTCACCTACACCTGGTGATGTATCGATATTTATTTTAAGTGAAATATTCTTCACTTGGACGTAAAATCTCATTCCGATCAATCAACCTTGCTCTCTGATGTAATTTATGAAGCAATAACTCTCTTGATCAAAGATGTAGACATTTCTACTGAGTCTTTAGATTAACCGTTAGCCCATTCGGATTAATGTCTCCTTACAAGAAGTTAAGCAACATCGAGCGTGGTCTACATCTGGATTGACCGAGATTTCCACAGTTTGAAGTTGTTTACCCTTAAGTCTCAGTGGTTTAACGCTTTCATTCTGAAGTCATATCTTCAGTACTAATTTGAGCTGGATCAGAGTATTTGGTGTCACATGCATCCCAAGAACATGTACACGACTTAATATCCGATTGAGACGAACACTTTGGCTTATAACTACTAGACTAGGAGTGAGACGAAATTTTCTGTTTTTCAGTAAAAGATTTGGCCGGGGGAAAAATCATTCACGGTTTTATTTTCGCAATATTTTGTATTTTGTTTTCATTTGTACATAACGATAGACTGAATTAATCTTTAATTTTTTTATCAAAAATTTATGTGCAAGCACAGGATTATTGGCTTATATGCACGCTACGCCACTGACGGTTGTCCCACTATCCTCCTGCATCCTCATATGACTAGGTGTGCGCCAAATAAAGTAGGGATATCTAACAATAGAAAGTACCTGTCAATTTCCGGTGTGTGGGTGTGGGGTTGTTGATGATTCAGTTTACCATGACGGTAACAAGTAATTGCTTTATTTATGTCAAACCACATGATGAGATTTTGTAAACCGTCTTGAGCACCTCAGAAGTCATTCGCCATGACATCGCCAGAATCTTCAAAACGTAAAGCGTAAGTCAAGACTACGTGACACAACTGATCACATCCAGTGATCAGCTGTTACAGTTACAGTCACTGTCAGTGTGTAAAACCTTTCAACAAATCTCTTTGACATTAGGAATACAGCTTTGAGGGGGCCGATAGCTCATGGCTTCCAAAACTAAGTCTGGGCACTTAAATTTAACATAATTTAGCCATTCATAACTAGATCTATTACAACTTTATTTCTGAACTCAAGTGAGCTTGGCCTCAAGTTCACAGTGCTCAGTAACAGAGTAAAGTTTTATTCCTGCGACAGTTATTATCCTTTAAACATACCAAGTGGATTAACCTATGTCAAAATGACACCACTCGTCAAGACGTGATCAGCTTTGAAGTAAAATTACAATTATATTTTATTGTATGTTTTCTCTTCAGGCAAATTATCAACATCTCTGTGTATTAGGCCAATATGGTAGGTCAGTTGGTAGAGTGCTCACTTTGAATGTGGAAGATCTGGGTTCAAACCCCCACTGAGGTCTGACCAAAACCTGAAATTAGGTTGTGACTTTTCATTCTCAAAGTACTTAACATTCAGAATGAAGGACTGTGGCATTATATAAATAGTACATTTCTGACAGGGTGACATTATATAAATAGTACATTTCTAACAGGGTGACAGTACATATTGTCACCTTGAGGAAGCATTGTTTGCCGAGTTGATAGCCGAGGCTGACAATGCTTTTAGAGATGTGACAATATGTACTGTCACCCTATCAGAAATGCAATAATTATTTTATTATACCGATTGTTGATGTTAATTATACTGTGCAACCAAAGTATACTGGATTGAAAATCATAACAGTCAGCTGTCATCCATAAGCAACTTGTGAGACGCTTGTAGGATTTATCTATCATATTTCACATTACTTTAGAAAAGCGTTTTACTGATTTAGAAGACGAATGCAATCGAACCGCATACGCAGTTTTTCTGCGCATGTGACATTTTTTGTAATGTCAACTGCTCACGTAATGTCACCCTGTGACGTCAGATTTTCTGAAAACCGAGGGTGACATTAAATTTACCCAAACGCATATTAACCAATCAGATTTCGAGAAACTTACAAAAGGTATAATAATACATGTTGTCACCTTGAGGAAGCATTGTTTGCCGAGGTGATAGCCCAGGCTGACAATGCTTTTAGAGAGGTGACAATATGTACTGTCACCCTGCAAGAAATGGAATATTTATTTTATTACACTGACTGTTTGTTTTATTTTACCTATATATGATGTGCATCCTTCATCTTAAGTAATGTCTTTACCAATTTTCATCAAATTTATTGGCAGGGAATGTCTCAAATCCGCAGTCATTTGGGCTATAACATATAATGGTCTGTTTAGTTGATGCAGAGTCTTAAGACTCTAAGAAATTGACAAGATACTCAGGGATTTATCAGGGTCTTTTGGGAAAAGGCCCTAAACTAAAAATTGGGAAAAACTATAAACTTTTTGCTCATTTTGGGAAACCTCAACATCATTTTTGATTCCATTAATGATTAAATCTAATGCTTTTAGTTTATTGAGTTTAGGAATGAAAACAGCTGATTAGGGGGCTTTCACAAAATTTACTTTCGTTTTCGTTTAAAAACACCACAGTTTTCTAATTGGGAATTTTCTCAGCTGATTTTGGGAAAATCGAATTTTTTTCCATTGGGAATGGGGCCTTATTTCGGCCCTAAATAGGCCCTTGATGAATCTCTGATACTCATTGTCAACCCTCCGCAAACAGCATTTGTTGTTGTTGCAGACGAATGTAAACAATATCAATAACAATAAAAGATGCTTGTGTGGACACTGGACACAAAGGAAAGCAGGTTTCGTTCAAACCCTTGACGTGATCCAGTTAAACTTTACGAAAGCTAGGCTGAACAAAAGTACTGTCACATAGTCATGCGTAGTGCTATATGACATTATAAATTTTATGTGGCAGTACAAATTGTTACATAGCTCTCATCCAATGAAACTGCTAGATTTTTACATAAGGTGTAATAATAAAGCGATGTTCCATGGCAAGGGAAGCATGGCACATTCAAAAGTCCTCCCAGCACATTGCTCTGAGCTCACTTCAAAGTTCAAAATTTCTTTCACTTCACCTTAAGTGTGTGATGTCTCAATATAAGTGGATTAATCTTGACTGTGATGTGAATCAATCAATATATCTGTGTCGTTAAGTAAAATCTCAAGTATTTACAATATTTAAAATGTACATAATGTCACATTATTTTGCTTCACTAACACAAAAAAATCCATGATCCACAATATATCATAGTGAAATGAAATTTCAGAATTTTTGAGTCTGAATCTTGATCAGTGTGTATCTGGGAGAGGAAAAAATACAGTTTTCTGGGAATTCCAGATAGGAAATCTGTCCCCCAAATTTCCATGATGGACTGCATTTTATACTTAATATGGCCAACACACTGGCCAACAAACTGACAGAGACTCTATTTAGGCCTTGACTCTCAGGGGTCAAATTCCTTGTATTATCAAAATCACAAGAATCAACCCATACAAATTCTGCAAACATGCTTTAATTTAAAAGTGAAATAAAATTCCAGATAGTCAGAAACATAATCTTAAGTGTCTAATTATGACGAGAGCCCTGTATGATAATCTTGGAGTGGACTTATTACGTTAGCATCCCAGTCACAGTGCTTCAAAATTAGGTTTTGTAATGGAAGGTCTAGGACCTTATTTTTGGCAGGTTCCACATAAAGTTTTCAAAGTACAATATCATCATATGCAATTATGTTATCAAAAAAAAAAAGCATTAAGGGGATGTGATCCATAAATTTATACCTTAATTGGACCACTACTAAAGCCCCCTGTGATTACCTTAGGCCTGTTGCATGTATTGTATTACATGATCCTGGTAAGTTGGTCACATTTATTTATTTATTTATTTATTTATATATTTATTTATTTATTTACTAAGTATTTATTTATTTGCAATATGTATTTATTTTGAAATTATTTATTTACAAAATTTATTTATGTACAAAATTTATTTATTTACAAAAAATATTTATTTATTTGCAAAAATTATTTATTTATTCATTTATTATATTATTATTAGTTAATTAAATTATTTAATTATTTCAATTAAATTATTTATATGTTTATCATATATTTATTAAATTTATTTAATTTATTGAATTTATTTATTTAGAAATTTAAAAGTAATTATCCTGGGTGATTATGCAGTTGGAAAGACAGCTTTTATTTGTCGATACATTGAAGGAAAATTTAAAACACAAGAACCGGTAAGAAAAATTTTACTTTAAATTAACAAACGTACCAATCTATGTACAAATCACAATCCTAAGGCAAAGTAGAAAGTTTGAAAATTCTATAACTTGATATAGTTTTGAAATATTTTTTAGTTTATTAAATTGTTTACTTTATACCATGTATACAGATACAATA
The DNA here is from genome assembly GCA_021292105.1 of Anadara kagoshimensis. Classification (NCBI taxonomy): domain Eukaryota; kingdom Metazoa; phylum Mollusca; class Bivalvia; order Arcoida; family Arcidae; genus Anadara; species Anadara kagoshimensis. The sequence goes on from CM037863.1 coordinate 10,023,633, forward strand.
TAATACTATGTTCCTTGGCTTTTATCAGTGTTCGTTTGTTGTACTTTTCCATTGTTCAACCTAGAAGGGAGCATAGTGTCCCTTGCCCAAGTAGTTATACTTTGCAGAAACCACCACACTAGCTCTGTGGTAGAGTGCTTGCTTTGTTTGTTGGAGGTCATGGTTTCTTATCCTGGCTGGGTCTGACCAAGACTTGAAGAAAGGTATTGACTTTTCTTTTGCGAAGCACTCTGCATTCAGAAAATGAAAGTCACAGGGTCCTTAGAAAGAGACTTTAAAAACTGAAGTCCCGTGTCACAGCAGGTGTTGCACATTAAAGAACCCTCTCTGCACATTGCCCTGAGCGCACTATAAAGGTCAAAGTTTCTGTCATTTCACCTATAGCTGATGATGTGTCGATATAAGTTATATATTCTTGACTGAGAGTTAAACCCCATTCATTCAATCAATCAGTTAATTAATACTTTTAAGAGTAGAGTTTTGATATTTTAGTTCTGTTATCACAATCTTTACCATGGTTGTTTTATTTACTTTACAGACAATAGGAGCAGCATTTTTTCTGAAACAATGGGGACCATATAATGTAGCTGTTTGGGTATGTCTAATAAAATATATCTAGTATTTCTGAAATTGCATTTGTTGCATTTGAATTACAAGTAATAGAAATAAAATGAAATGAAATTTACTAGGCAGACCTTAGATATCATGTCATTGCAGGCATCCCATCCTGCACACTGCCCCAAATGCTCTGCAAAGGTGAAAACTTAAATCTGCCACTTCAATCTTGACTAGGACAAAATACCCATTCAATCAATCAGAGATTCAATCAATCAACTAGTGTTTTAATCAATCAATCAATCAACCAACTAAACAATCAATCAATTAATCAGTGATTCAATCAATCAATCAATCAATCAATCAATCAATCAATCAATCAATCAATCAACCAATCAGTTACTATTGTATAATTCGTTGTTTTTCTCTGTTGTAGGATACAGCTGGTGGTGAGCGGTATACTGGACTCTCGTCATTTTACTGCCGTAATGCTGGTGCTGCCATACTGGCATATGACATGTCTAACAGCAGTACATATGAATCTTTATGGTAAGTCTGTATAGGCTTTAAGAGAGCTAACTGTAAGATTTTTTTATTTGCAAAGTACACATTTTTGCTTATTTTATTGACCAAAACTTTTACCACACATAATGTTAATGTATATGTTCCCTATCTTATAGTCAGTTTTATTATATGACCAATGATTTTGCCCTTTTCTGATTGGTTGAGAAGGCGTTTGGCGAGCCTGATAAATCGGTATATTCACCGCGCAATAACGCACACGGCGTTTTTATGACGTAACAATTGGCAATGTTCACCGCGCAAAAACGCACGCCATGTTGTGTGACATAACAATGGGAAATGTTCACCGCGCAAAAACGCACATGACGTTATATGATGTAACATTGAAAAAAGAAAAGGACATTTTTATGTTTTGTACTATAAAACATAATAATAACAATTGGTCATATAATAAAACAATCATTGACTTTCAATTCGGTAGACATAAGGATTTATCAACCTCAAAAACATAATATTCACCTCTGCCTACGGCCTCGGTAAAGATAATGTGTTTCAGGTTGATAAACCCTTATGTCTACCTCATCAAAAGTCAATAATTGTATATTATAATCCACAATATATTACACCCTGCAAAAAATATGGAAATTGCAAAACCGCAAAACCAGTAAAATTGAATACATTAACAATATTTTATTCCTCATGTATATGTTGACTAGTCAACATTTTTATATTAATATTTTTTATGGAGAGTGTGCACTTTTTTATATGCCTTTTTTGGAAATTGGACATTTTATGGTAAGTCATTGTGTGTCCATGGATATGTTATACTCTGTCCTTATTTTTGTCTTCTGTCTTTTAAGTTTATCTGATCAATTTCTTCAACACCTTTAAATGTTTTTAGTAAGCTTGGTATGTATATGATAGCCAGGATATGACAATAAGTGTGTCAGAAAAGGATTGAAATTTTAATCATATTTTTCTTGTCAAGTTTATTATCACACTATTGAACAGAACATATTTTGAAATAAAGCCTTAGTTTTTTATTCTTTTTCACATGATACTACTGTATTTCCATAAATTGAGTGCACATGGTTTTTATTATTTATTTCTTTTAATTGAAAATGTTTTCATTAAACTATCAATAAAATGCATTTAAAATGCACTGACCTAACCAAATTATATTTTGAAATGAAGACATCATGGTTCAATTCTTCTGTACATAGAAAAATTTTGCTTATCGTAGGTAGGTGTGGTTTAAGAACAATTATGTGATGAAAAATATATTTACATAGAGTAGTCTCCCTTTTGCTGTATAAAAATCATATTCTGGCATTCTTTCATCAAAATTATTGTGAGAAAATGAATCATACAGTACTACAGTAAAACCTCGTTATAATGCCCCTCAATAACTTTGCCACCTCTCTTATTTCCACACTATTTTGAAGTCCCAAAATCAATTTTTGTTTATGATTTTCTTTATGGGCCTCCCTCGATTTATTGCCAAACCTCTTTATAACGCCGAAATTTGACTGAACAAATTGTGGCAATGAATCGAGGTTTTACTGTATTTGTGCATGATACTTGATTTTTTTTAAGAAAAAAGGATATTAAACTATTGTCATAAAGACCACTTTAGTAAGCCACATACATACCTCTGTGATAGCTCAGTGGTAGAGTGCTCAATGCTCATGTGAGATGTTGTGTGTTAGAACCTGGACTGGGTTTGACCAAGACTTGTAAATAGGTAGTGACTGTTCTTTCATGAAGCACTTGACATTTAGAAATGAAAGTCACTGGGACCTTTGGAAGACAGACCTTTATCATAACAGGCATGGCATGTAAATGAATCTTCCCTGTACATTACATTACCCTAAGTGCACTGCAAAGGTAAAAATTTCTGCCACTCCACCTATAGCTGGTGACATTTCAATATAAGTGTAAAAGTCTTGACTGAGATGTGAAACCCCTTTCAGTCAATCAATCAATCCATTTAGTCACCTACAGACCCTTTACCCACTTTACCCCAACTTCCTTATGTGACTAAGGGTTTGTTTATGTTTGAGATTGTAGTGAGTTTTATATGATTTTATCTATATTTGCAGGGCCAGATTTCTTCCTTTATTAGAAACTGCAAATGAGGACTGTTTAAAAGTTGTAGTAGGAATGAAAATGGATTTAATGACGCCTGAATCAAGGGACATAACTCTGGAAGAAGGAAAGAAATTAGCACGTGAACTTAATGAAAACATTGATATAAGTAAATTACCATCAGATCCTTATTTTGAGACTTCAAGTTTAAATGGCCAACATGTAAACGAAGTGTTTGAATTTATATTCCAGCATTGTCTCCCTTTAACGGAGGCACAACGGAAAGCTGCCTATAACAGAAATTCCGGAACTGTAGAATTAACGCAAAAAGAAACTACAAAAAAGGGTTGCTGCAGTAAATGATACAACATAAAAGCTACTAGTTAAAATTGTTTTTTATCATAAACTGTAAAGTGGACCAATCTTGTTTCAAGGGGTTTTAGGCTGTGACGAATTGATAAAGTTAAACAGACTGTTTTGTGTAAAAAAAAATTTGGAGATAATAATAGTCAATCCTGTATTAGGGCCACCTAAGGTAACCAGTAAAAGTGATCTTTATTGGCAGGTGACCCTTATACACAGGTTGAAATAGCAACTGGGATCAAATTCTACTGGCCTTAATGGACAAATGGCCTTGTATACAGGTTAAAATAGTATGAATACAGAGCAATCTGGATAAAAAATTTTCTGGCCTTTAAAAGCAGGTGGCCTTTATATAGAAGTGACCTTAAAGGCAGGTTTTGCTATACATTAAATGTCATAACCAAAATGTTGTAATGATACCTACTTCTAAATATTTACTGAGATATCTATGAGGAGATATAAAATGCAAAGATGTTTGCAATACTGTAGATCACTTTTATTTTGCGAGAAATTATTTTTCGCAAAAATTCGCGACCAATCCCATTCGGGAATTCAATTATCACGCGGATATTTTCAGCACACAGATATTTCTATGTTGACATACATATGTTGTATTTTAAAAGATAACAAACGTGAATTTAAATATTCATGAATAAGGCCAAGATTTCCTTGCCACGAAATTTTCTACTCACCAAAAATAAGTGATCTACAGTATGCAAATTTTACCTGTGTTATAAACAGGAAGACTATATGAAGTGGAGTGGAGAATATGATTTTTATGTCCCAGTTAAGATTCTTTTACTTATACATGTTGTATCACAGCAGTCAGTTCATGGATGGTTGAGGTTACTCAAGGGCCTAGAGAAAACCACAGACCTATGCTATCCAAGGCTTAATGGTGTAACAACTGAATATCAGGGAGACAACTATTAAATATCTCCGAACCAAACTTAAGATGATAGAATGGATAATTTAAATAACTGCTTTGTTATTATCAAGCTATAGTAAGTTTTGCTTTACAATCAATAAATTTGATAGACATAATTATGACTTATATGAGTTAATTAAATGTTGAGGCCTAGGGATGTTGATGACATGATACAATCCATGTCTGGTGTGTTGATTGCATGCTTTGACTCGTGGTGTAAGCTGTGCAAATGTTTACAGATGTTGGTGGAATGATACAACTCATGTGAGTTATATTGATGACATGGAACATCCGAATATTGTGTTTTGGGAACATAGTTTAGTCCATGGTGTGTGCTAGTGATATGGTGCAATCCATGTGATATTTGTTGGTGACATGTCCTATCCTTGTTAGTGTGTTGGTGACCTGGTAAAACTAATGTGAGGTGTGTTGATGACATTGAACATCACATATTGTACATGTGTGCATTGGGAACATTGTTTAGTCCATGTTGTGTATTAGTGACAATGGACAATCTGTGCAAGTTGTTTTGGTGACATGGTACAGCCCATATGATGTGTGTTCGTCCCGTCTTGTGTGTATTGGCAACATGGTGCAGTCCATATTGACCAACGATGTGATTGTGTTTGTCTTATTATAAGTCTTTTACAAAAGTGAAATTGTAGCAGTTTAGAAGAGTTTTATCATTGCAATTACATTGTCACACTCCTTCCCCAATCCATTCATCTTCCACAGTATAAGAAAAATTGGAAAGAGACACATTTCACTGATGGTGTTCAAGCCTGTTCACCTTTTGCTACAAGACTGCTGACGCACTACTGGACCATAGTGTTTCTTTTTTATCTTAAGTTTTCATTTACATAATCAGAAAATTATGTAAATACGTGTAGTTTGATGTAATTTTCAGTCTCCTGCTAGAAAGCTTCAATTGTAACAGCTTTGATAAACAAAGATTGTTTGTTTTGATAATCCAGATAAACTGGGTGCTAAAGTGTAGAGCTGGCTTTGATAGGAATTTGAATATCGATATATCAACTGAAAAATTTATCAATATATCGAAATATCAGAAACATGATTAAAATAGTTTATTGTTTGTTGAATCTTTTATGGACATATTATTTTTCACCAATATTTAACATGTCTGGTGTCGCTTTGTTTTGTATGCCCTCTGTTTTGTATGTCAGTTGGCTTTGAAATACTTTAAAATGATGGGTTGTAATTATAATACATTTACACCCATTTTAATCTATGTGTCATTGACTACTCCAACCTTGGCCATGAACTGGCGGCAATTTTAATTGATATCGAAAAAAATGTATCCATATATTGTATCATTGGCTTTTATCGATGATATATTGATATTTGGATCTATCAATGACATTCCTTCTAATATAGGCTATATTAATTACTTTTTTAGTTTCTTGCATTTTGAGTTTGTATTGCTGTTTTGTAAAATACAGTTCAGCATTTGTAAAACAAAACCATCAGTAAACTGAAAAACCTAATTAAATGAATAATTTTACCTGGGCATAGTAAATTAGTATTTTGTATACTTGTTGAACCCTGGCCCCTGGCTCTACAAAAAGAGCTACCCAAACATCTACATTATAATTGTTATGTCAAAATTCATTTATCAAATTGAAACATTGAAGGTTTAGCAGTGTTTGGAAGGAATATCTTCATTTAAGTATTTAATAAATGCAACAAGGTCTAAAGATTTTCAGCCTGTAATGGTATTACCAGGTTTAAACATGGACCACAACATAGAAGCTGCTTAGTAGAGATGAAATACGCTGTACAAGATGACTTATGTATACATGTGCGCCTTTATTCCTATTTATATTTTAATTATATTAATTAGATTTGAATTGTTTTTATAAAGCTATATCAGAAGTATACATGCGCCAGGTGTTTTAATTTCATTTGTTACATGAAGTACAAATGATCTTGTCCACAGAGTCAGTTTTTTTGACAATCTATAAATTAATGCAGCCATGCAGGCAAGCTAACCGAAACCTCTATAAAATGATGCGTTTATACAGTTGGGCTGTCAGGTAGCATTTGCTGCTCGCTGATACAAGGTATTGAACACAATTTTTTTCTCTCGTTCCATTTGTCTTTATTAAACTTTAGCTGATGTATTTATTTTTGAATTCTTGTTATCGTTTGTTATGATTTACCTCCAAGGGTGTCAAGCTAAGTACATTTAAATTACATATTATACCAGTTTTAATTTTACAGCACTAGACGACCGTTTCGGAATACAATTCCTCATCAGTAGTGCTTGGACCAAAATTATGAAATCAAAATTGCTTTCAAAATGAAAAGATGCCCAAAGGACCAAAATATATTTTATCAAATTTAGCTTAGGAAAAACTTTGAAAAGATACCTAAAGAACCAAGTATATTTTATCAAATTAAGCTTAAGGAAATACTTTGTATGAGGAAGTATACCTTAGATTTTGAGGAATTTCAAATTTTAACGAGCAGAAAATTTAGACAGTAGTATATTTACAATACAAGTTCCTCAGCTCTTTTATAAGACGCAACCTTAAAATTTGAATTGTGTTTGAATCCCTTTATGATATTCCGGCTTCAAATACTGGTTCGGTGACAGAGTGAGTCATAATATTGAACTATGAAGTGATGTCCATTACGAAAAAGATGAGCATATTGGATGGTCCTTTTCAAGAATATCAAAGTGCTTTAGAATTTATGTCTCTTTCTATGGTATCTAGTAATCAAAAGAGGTTTATTTACAACGACATTTCCCCTTTAACCATCATAATTAAGTCACCTTCGAACTGTTGTCAAAGAGGCATATACTCCATCTAGTATTCAGTCAGCTGGCTGTTCCTCAAGGAAGACCTTGCATGTATCCTGCATTGACTCGCTGCAGAAATGTGATTGTTCAGATCATTCTTTGTCAGTATGAAGTATGAAGTGTTCTGGCTACCTTCTCATAATGCAGGTTCTTCCTTCAGTCTGTAACAGAGTAAACTTTTACTTATTAGTTAGACCACAAAAACAGCATTACAGTGTCCGAATGGCATGATTTTGCTCAAAATCATGTATTTCCAATGTATGTACAATCAGTGAGGTTTCTTTACAACGACACACCCCCTTTACCATCATCATTAAAGGTAAACTCGAACTACTGTCAGAGAGGTATTTCCATCTTTTACCCAATCGGACTTTAAAACAGTCTGCTGGATGGCTCTTAAGGAAACCCTTGCATGGATCCTTGACAGCAGAAAGTTGTGGAAGTTCATATGTATCTTTGACAGTATGACTACCGGGGGCCATGGTTAGCTTTCCATACTGCAGGTTCTTCTTTCAGTCTTGAATACAGTGACCGAATGGTATGGTTTTGTTCAAAATCACGTGTTTCTACCATATGTAAAGATCAGTGTGGTTTCTTTACAACGACACATCCCTTTTTCCATCATCATTAAGTTACGCGCGAACTATTGTCAGAGAGGTATTTACCCCATCTTTTACCCAATCAGGCTTTAAAACAGCTGGAGGTTAAAGAAATCCTTACATGGATCTTGTCCTGATTTACAGCAGAAAGTTGTGGACGTTCGTATGTATCTTTGTCAGTATGACATAATGCAGGTTCTGCCGTCAGTCTGAAAGGTTCATTTACGTTTATGCAACATTTGAAAAATCACTACTCACACTTATCCAACATTGAATTTACGCACCATTGATTTAAAGTATAATTTACCCGTGGTGTGATCAGTTAGTTTCCCCTACCAGAATAAAAGTTCCTTTAATTAAAAAGTATGATGTGTCAAATTTTTACTGAAATTTTAAAATAACCAAAATTATAAAATAAATATGTATGGAGTATATTTTTATTTTGTTTTCAATTGAAATATTTCGTTCTAAAATGGAGCATATATTGGATTTTTCCCAAAAATCATTACCGTAAGTATTAAAGCCAAATTTATGTAAAGTATAGGTAAAATCTTAGCTAGAGAATGATTGTGAAACATGAGCCATGTATATTTAATCTTCAAAAAGTAAAGGTATAAATCTCCATGTTCACGGTACCCAAGTCAACGTATTGTTAACATTTTCCTTTGACGTCATTTATCCAACATAACATTTTCCTTTCCCTATATCAAAATATCAAATGTTGGATAAAGACACCGTCTGAAATACATTCAATCTCCTTTCCTTATTTATTAGTTTTAGTTTCACTGGAGAAAATACATATTGAGTATATTCACCTTCATCAATGCGGAAAAATTCAAATTACGATTTAAAATAAAAAACATATTTATGATCAACAAATTCAGAATTATTTGGGTACAATGTACTTTTGGAGTGCTTTGTATATATATACACACAGAAAACAACTGCATAATCATAAATTATTCACATGTCATCAATGATGTAACGAATAGATGAACACTTTAATTTCACATATATAGGTAAAACATCACAGAGAACAAATTAAGTCTTCTTCAATCAACAATGTAATTAGAGTACGGGAACAAAACAACGGGATCTTGATTTCTGCTTTAGGCGAATCACGGAAGTCAATGAATCATGTCTTATTTTCTTAATTTTGCATTTCTAGTAGGTATTTACGGATCAAAAGTGCATGGTAAGTAATATATATTGATAAGCTTTTAATTGTAAGAAAACAATGTACGCTTCGCAATTTTTTGAGAATTCCAAAAATCTTGTTTGTACCTCGTAAACTACAACGAATTGAAAGCTATTTCTAATGTATTACCCGAGATCGATATGGTAAAATGCGGTTTTGATCTTTGTATTTTTCAAATTTCAACATTTGATTCTGAAAAAGCTTAATGCTGCAAAATCAAAACCGGTTAAGTAAAATTAATTCCATACCTGTTAAAGACAAATACAAAACCTGTCTTAAAGGACACCTCTATATGGGGTCCCATAATGAACACATTTACTAGTTTCCTTTGGTGGCCTTTAAAGAATGAAAATGAATTTAACAGAAATATTAAACTATAATTTTCCACATGAGCATTATGTATAAAATTTATTTATCATTTACAATGAATAACCATTCTCCTTAATTGATTTAAATGAATTCAAAATGATTTTTATCCTCACTTTTGCAATATAATATTTAGTTCGTAATGTTAAATCCAAATAATTCTTATTTTGCGTCAATATAAAATATATCAGATTCTTTAGACAATACATGTAATGTGTTTCAAGTAATAATTATTAATAAATTTGTTATAATTCTACACCACTACTGTATTTCCATAAATTGATGGCACATGGTTTTTATTCTTTATTTCTTTCAATTGAAAATGTTTCCATTAAACTATTAATAAAATGCACCAAATTATATTTTAATTAAAAACATTATTGTTCAGTTCTTCTGTATATAGAGAAATTTCGCGAAAATTGTGGAAATCTGATCAAGTTTAAACACCAATTGGGCCTTATTCAAAGATACATCAGGGCATTTAGGGTCAGGTAGGTCATTGTTGCTCGGTTCTTTTCCACGTGTGATCATCATGGATATTCAAATTATGACATAACGATTATAGTTGTTCTAAGTAATAAGGTACAGAAGGGAATTTGACAGAAGGGATAATTTTGACAGTCATATTTGTTGTTTTGTTAAAAATTGCTATGTACAGAATTAAGTTCACTTTTTCATGAATGAAAAATATTTTTCCCTATTAGGTCAGTCTATATTGTATTAAGTTTTGACAATTTTTTGCGAGTTTGTTGGAAAATACGACTTTATTCTTGCATTTTCCATGTGCACTGAATTTATGGAAATACAGTAGACAACCGTTACAGAATAAAATTCTACATCGGTAATGTTCGGACCAAGCTTGTGGAAATATTTTTGAGATCTTGAAATGAGAAATAAAAAAGTGACAAATGTATTTTACCAAATACACCGTAAGCATACTTTAAACCGATTACAAATAGCCTAGTTTCGTAGTAATTGAAACAGATAATATTTATAAACAACCATTATCTGACTATTGCCAACTACGTTAACGATATTTTTGGGGATAGATAGTCCACCATCATAGATACCATCCCAGGCCCCAGTTACACAATCATTCCTTAGCTAAGATTTTCCTTAACATAAATCTGGCAAAATTTCACATCTTTATAATTTTGTAAATTTTCAAGATATTCAGGGATGTAAGATGTTATTTTTAAGACAACTTCTAAATTTAAACATTTACATTAAGTTTGGACACAAATATTTATCAGCAGTTCCAAAAATATATTACCAAAATTTGCTAAATTTAAGTTAAGGAAAATCTTAGCTAAGGAATGATTGTAAAACCGGGGCCAGTTGTTTTAATTATTACTAAAGCTGTTTAGTTTTGCAGCCGTTACGGAATACAGTAAATAAAATTAATAAATTAATAATAAATGGGATTTTGTTTATTTTTTCTCATCAGTAATGTAATTGTCTATGGCAGATGAGTAACATTCTATGGCTAAAAGTAATCTGTCGTGGTCAATAACTTTATATTATATTTATATTTATCTATAGTTTATATTATGAGCACCTAATTTTGTTGTAATTGTAATTGCGCTTGTAATTGCGAATGCCAACCATGCATATTTAAAAATCGTCAGTTTGTTTTGAGTAAAATAAATGTTTGTCGTTTCTCTTTTTCTTTTATCTAAAAATGTTTTTTCTATTTTCTTATTTTTATCTTAAAAACATTTGGATTTCATTTTTATTTGTTTTCTTAAAACATTTAGAATTCACTTTTATTCAAGCAATAATAATGAAAAAAATCAAAAACGGCTCTCTAGTTCTCGTCATTTAACCAGTTCATAGTAATAATTAAAACACAGGGATGCTATTTCTGCTGGTAGATTAAGCATCTCTTAGGATATCCTTGATCCAAGAGGAAATACACAATACGCTAATATGAGGGATTTTTTTTCCGAAACGACCGTCTAGTGCTCCAAACTTAAATGGGTTTACTTAGTGATTTAGTAATCGCCACTAGTTGTATAACACAGAATGGTTAATATTATGATGGAACCATTTGTCTTTCAATCCAAATCTTGATTACACTCGTGACAGATGTAGCTAGCTAAACAAGAGTTTTTTTCTCAATCTAACTTTCCTCTGTGAAAGTTCACTTGTTGAACCTAATGTGTTAGCGTTAACATTTTCACTATAGTTTAAGATTTAAGTTTGGTATGTTTGTTTTGTATTTGTTTTTTAATATATTCCATATCCAGACCAAGTTTAAGAGCATATATATCAGTGGATACATTCAGGTAACAGTTGTTGTTGTTTTAGAAATACGCCACTGATTACAATTCCGTCGCTGTTTTGTTACTAAATCTTGCGACAGTCCAATATGAATACTAAGTAGTAAGAACCGTTATAACCATGACATGGGATGACCACATCACTGAAAACACTCTTAACAACTTAAGCGAAGTAGGTACATGCCATTCAGTTGTAAATATATATTACATATTATATCAGTTTTAATTTTACAGCACTAGACGGCCGTTTCTGAACACAGTTTCTCTTCAGTAGTGCTTGGACCAAAAGAATGAAACCAAAATTGTTATCACGATGTTGAAAGATATCAACATATATTGACCAAATTAAGCTTAGGGAAATACATGAGGAAGTATACTTTAGTTGTGAGGAATTTTAATTTTTAAATATCAAATGCATATAAAAAATTTATTTCAGAATTGTTAAGAGTAGATAAAGGAACATGTCTATCATTTATTGACTTAGGGACCTCCAAGGATACAAGACTGGTGCGACAGGCAGTAGAATACATCGGAATAGTTATATAGACATTCCGTTTTCTCCGGACTGTCCAAAGACTGTAAGTATTTGGTATTTACGGTTAACAGAAAAACATTTTTCTATGAAATTGGCGGTCATGCCTTTTATGTTCCGACACTAGCCGCCATCACAGTACTGGTGTCAGTGACGCCATTTAATGGAACAATTGATTCCTTTTGTGTGTAAATCACGCATGTCGGTCCTTTGTCGGGAACATTTTCGTATAGCTGACGATCCGTCAATTAATTCTTTATTACGTATCTTATATTACATTTTCGATTTTGGTATTAGTCTTATTCTTTTGATCTTTTTAGTCGATAGTCACAAACAATTCACTGTCAGAGCAATTGTAATTTCTTTTGGAAAACAACAATATAGGACAATGTCATTTTAAATTAAAAAATGCAACATTCAAAAGGAATTGTTTTGGAACTGTTGTTTCTGTATATAAAAGTCATGCTCTTCCTATGAAATCTTTTTTGGTCTGTAGATTTTCAAAGACTGTCAAAATACATTCAGAATTGTTTCAATACTCGAAATGTTGAAACACGTATTGTAGTATACAGTAATTGATTATTTCATAATCCAAAAGCAAATATACTAATCCATTTCCAATCCAAATTGATTGTTGGATACAAGACACAATGAAGAACATAAAAGATTGCGGTACTTTATCAATAATCTGTCTCTTTAAAACAGTAAATAAGATTAAGCTCTGAGATTTTTCAGTTTTTCTTTATTCACTTGTATGTTAATGAAGGCGTCCTGAAAGGTTTTTTTGATAAAAGAAAGAAAAAGAACAGTCACACAGTACGAACATTGATTATAAAGTAACAAAATTATTATTCAGATTGTTATATTGCCCTTTTATGTGTTTACTTTTTGTAATATAATGTTGAATCACCTGTATTAGAGGTTATGATAAATAATTAATATGTGTGCATTGAAGTTTGTTTTATTTGCCCCAAAGTGTATTAATTTATACTTTTTCATTTCTATATAAGAATATATTACATTTCAGTTTGTATTTTATGATCTCTCTCTCTCTCTTCTCTCTTTTCTTTAATTCATATAAATGCTTTGAAGAAAATTGTATGAATTGTTAAATAAAAGAAAATCGGTATATTATCAAATTACTACTATTAAACCACGTTAAAATGTTCTGATAACTAATAATTAACTTGCCACCATTACAACATTTTGTGTCAAAAGTATTTATATAATATTTTATCTATTTACAGCTTTATATTGGATTTCGCAATGCTGATAAAGTTTATTTTTATTTTGGTGCAAAGCAACCTTTCAGCAGCAATTCTATAGTGGCTGCGATGGCATCAGCAACAAAGGCTGTTCATCTTACTGAAATCATATCATCTTTTAGCGTGAAAATTACGTGAGTTAGTTATACAACACTTGCCCTGTATATAGTAGTTTAGGGTTAACTTAAAACACGTGTAAAAATGTCATCTGAGAAAACCAGTTAAAATTGACCTTTACGGTTAAGTCATCTTTATATCCGGGTTATAATAACATGAATAAAAGCCAATGCGATCAACTTCTACGTGTCTGTGAAGACAGGTGGACAGTATATAGAGTTGACTTGATGCGCAGTTTTGACTGTAATTTTTTTTATTTTGATTTGTCTTAATCTGTCTGTTGTGTCGTTGTTTTCTATTATTGTGATGCCTTTAGCCTAAGAACTTGTTCTCGCTACAGAAGATATATACACCGAAGCAGGTTGCCTAAAATCAATTGTTAATTCAGGTACATTGTAAGCACAGACTTATTAAGGCCGATAAAAAGTTTTATAACCGTCACCACAATATTATTGATATGTATGGTGTTTAAGTATTCACTATTTCCCTATATCTTTAAAGTCCCGTAGATCCATGTGCCTTTTTTAAATTTCGATTGTACACATGACGAATTTTGCTATTTAAACAGGAGGTGCATATTCCTCCAGAGCACCTGGCTTCTAATACCTGATGGAAGTTTACGATTTCATCTTTATTTACTATTTTAAACGATATTGCACTGGTTTTGCATTTTGATTTGGACATGGACTGGTATGATTGTTTTAGGCTTACACAAATATCGCTGCATTTATGTTATTATTTCATTATTAATTTGTATGTTTATAAACTACAATGATAGTTAAATAATATAATCGGAGATAATAAAGATAGTTCGGGATGATAAAGTACCTTAATCGAACGATTTGTTTATATTGTGTATTTTTTTAGTATTCGTCCGAAGTATTGTGTTCTATGGTAATCGGTTTCGATAATATTTTGTTATATTTTTTTTATTTTATTCAAGATTTTCTTTCACTATGTTTCGCTATAAAGGTGGAAATTCACGTGTTTTACCTATATTGCCAGCTTCTTTACAACGCCTTAAAATTTTGGTTTGAACATGGATTGGTATTGAATCATACATTTAGAGAAAATATATTTGTGTGTACGCCATACTAGATCTATATAGTATCTGTAATATCTCGGCCAATGTGTTTTAAATGCTCAATACAATGATATTTTAAATGATTTATCAATTTTAATGCACAGACCTGAAGAGGAAGTGATTTTAAAAATATTCAAACAGAATGAAAGCATGCAAAACTTGTATTTGGCTGTGTATTTACCTAGACATAGAACTGGATATCCAAGGTATTACATACCAAAGACGACATATCAACCATCGTATGGGAAGATTCCAGGTATGTCATATTAAGTCCCAGGTGATGTTATTTCCCTCGAATATACTTACAAAATATATAACACATTATGCCAGTTTTAATACACAGCACTAGACGGCCATGTTGGAATACAATTCCTTGACAGTAAGACCAAAGTTGTAAAATCATTTGTTTTTAGTTTGCTTACAAAATAATAACTAACGCTAAATAGAAGAAATGTTTATTGAAATAAAACTATTTTATATATATATATATATATATATAATATATAATATATATATATATATATATATATATATATATTACATCATAATCAAGTAGAAACTAAATGAGTTAAAACAACAAAAGTAAAATTAATTTGTTCATCATGTTTATGCGATGTTTTAATTTCATTTTATTTTTATTTCAATTCAAAAACCTTAGGTGATGAGAATCTCTTCAATGAGACTGATTATATGAGAATAATCGGGTATTATGACTATGGTAAGTCACGCTTTTTAAAACATTTTCAGGTAATTTCGAATTTTTACCATATATTGAAATCAAATTTAGTAAATTTAGGTTTATAAATTATAGATAATGAGTAAGAAAATATAATGGTTTAATATTAGCTTCGAGTAAATGTAATTATGGCAATGCATCACTATGATATATTTTCAAATTTCATGATTTTTATCTTTGCGATGTACTATAAACGAAAGTGTGCGAATTTCTGTACAAAATGTTCAATATATCAGTATGGTTCAAAACACGCCATATTACACTCCAGCTAGGTAGACACGTGCATTTTTGTACATACCGAAGAAACATATTTTGCCTAACACATTGTTATAACTACGCGTAATGTATGTTGTTTTATTGGTTTTTTTCACTTTCGGTTAGGTTGCAACTTAACTGATACTGGTCAACTGAAAACAGAAAATGAAATAAAGGCGATTATAAAAACCAATAACAAAATGAAGACATGCAACATCGTCAGTAAACAAGGTATATAGTTATAACTCCACTAGAAGGGTAGTTGGTTGAATCTTGAATCAGCAATTTTTTAGCTATTCGCGACGAGAACTATTTTATCAATCTCCATGGGTTAATCTATGAACAAGTTCGTGTATACATGTGAAGTACGAGTGTTTTGTATGGTCTGCCTTGTACTAGCGCCTACTCAGGTCGACTCATTATGCCGCAGACAAGCATACCACTCCTCTATTCAGAATATACTGATAGCAGGCGAACCAGTTAAGGTCAACGGCAAGGAAAAGTCACTTTCCCACAGGTGGTCTGAGCGGGGCTCGACCTCACAGCGATGAGAGACCCTGGATTTGTAGACTGACGTCTTATCCATTAATCTACCAATACAGGGTCTCTCACCGCAATAACAGGACTACTCTATCAAATTTGTCATCAATCTTTAATGTAGCATTGCTTGTAATAATTGAAGTACAGACTAAAATATGAATCAAAACATGAATAATCAGTAATTTTTGTTATATATTGCCCAATAAGATAGATGACATACAAATGAGTGTTTTCGTTTTCGAGATAGTACGTTATCTATCTGCCTGTATGTAGAGTTGAATGATTTGGCGACTTCGGATTTAACAATGACCTACAAGATATTTCTTTAACTGTTTTAGTTTTAATTTTTGGTCACCATTGTTACTAACCTTTTTGTTCACGAAGATAGAATCTTTTTCAGGTTTCCAGTACAAACGTTCAGAACAAGGGCATGCAACAATTGCAAACGCCACAACTTTATGGACAGTAACTGTTAAGAACCTAGTAATGTGTTCACTAAAATGTAGTGAGAATAAATGTATCTGTGAATCGTTCTTCTTCACACCAGGTACGGGGAAATGCATTGGATTAAATCACGTCGAAGATGCATTGGATAAGCCATCAGAGGCAATCCATTACATACCGGATACTGGAAATTGTGACAATTGAAATCTTTCCTGCCTACGCTTATGAAGTCATAAGGGATACCGTGTTAAGAAAAAGAATAATTGTTGTAACAGTCATTTGTAAATTAATCTATTGTTTACTTGCGATTAGGTTGACGAATCATTTTTTTACACTTCCTTTTATTTATCATTTGCCTGCTGCTTACGTGTACGTCATTGTAACTACACATTTTCTATGATTTACACGTTAAATTGCTAAATTGCTGTAGTCAATGGTTGTCGGATCGGATCTTATATAGGTACTGCCAAAAATACCAGTTTGGTTGCAAAAAACATGACTACTAGCAATTTATTCAATTTTTGATTTTATTTTATTTAAAAAGTAAAACAATGTTGACATGGATGTTTTGCACCATTCCACGACTACGCTTTTTAGGCCTATTAATTATTCTTGTATTACAATACCACAAATTACAAAATATTAAATTTGACGAAGTGCATATATAAGAACTTTTTTTTAACGAAAGAACAAGACATGTCAATTTAATGAAATAAAAAACGTCATTTTAGCCACTTTTTATTGTGTTTTTCTCTTTTTACTCCAGTGCCCGATCACAATAAATAACTCATCGACTCGATTTCTGTTTGTCTTTTCTTCTTATTTTGTCTTTGGCAGTTTATCATAATTGTATTGAACAGAGTTCTAGGATCCGCTGACTTTTTTCCAAAAACACGTTTTTTAACTAAGAATTTTTTTTTTATTTCATGTAAAAGTAAAGTAATGTTGATATCCAAAACAAACATACCTTTTCAGCCCAAACCACAATCCCAAAGCAAAGTAAAAACATTGAAGCTGGCAAATTAGGTTAAACACAGGAACTGTTACAATAGAAGTGAAACCGGATTGACCGGAAGGGAACAATTGCGTAGGAACATAGATCCATGGAACGTCAAAATATCTAGGGTAGTTTTGTAAACAGAGACATCAAAAATATCACGATATAGTAATTACGGCCATTTTACGGGACCTGCATCGTTATATGAAGTTACCGTAGTAGGATCACATTCTACCATAGCGTATAAATTGTGAAACAAATACATCGTGGGTAGAAGACATATTGTTGTTCTCGTATCAATAATCATCGGGACGATCGGAGATATTTTTTAATTACATTTATTATCCATCCATGGTCGAAGTTATTTTTATTGCTTTTCACCATCTCTTATGTTTCCTTGTCGTTGATTTTCCATTAAAGACTATTTACTTTCAATGAAGTATTTAGCAGTGTCTATAGCTGGTTTTATCTCCTTTTATTGCTTTATGGCCGTCATCACAGAATTGTTGATGATGTCTCTGTGTCCATGAGTGCCTTGGATTTGACGTCCAAAATTCAATTTTCCTTCCACTCTTAATTTTAATTACACAAGTGGTGATTAAAGCAAGAGGGGCTTACCTTTTCGGAGAACCCTGCCTCACTTCTCTGTCGTAAATTTACATGTTTTACCTAATGTGTCGGTTTCCATTTTTTAATTTGCTTCGGCATTATGATTCGGACATCGGTTAGTATGTTGGTTTTGAGTTAACGTATCATCCCCAAGCTTTGAAGTATAGACACATTCTCATCTTCCGGTATATTCTTAGTTACTGTACATAGTCCAAACGTGACTTCACTCCTTTAGAGTTTTCGACGTCTTAGGTTTTCTATTAACTATAGTCTAACCCTACTCTCACCCACAAGGCCTGCTAGTTGAACTATGAATATCCTCAGGAAACTTGGATATATTCCTTCATGCGGAGTGCTTTCTTGGCTACATTTTGTGTTTGTGTCCTTTTTTCCGCCCCTTGATAAAGTTGTCGTTTCACCGTGTTAGCAGCTGGTGTTGGGATTTTCTGATGTTTCCGTTTGTCGCTGTGGAATTGTTGAGACTGGAGATATATGTAATTATCAATAAAAAACAAACATACTAATCAATGTCCATATCAAAATCCCAACGCAAAAATAAAAAAAAATAAAAAATGACATATTAGGTTAAACATTTGAAGTTCCATCAGGGAAGTAAAATTTGGAAGGGTGAACGCCTCTTGTTTAGGTACCTACACCCGCCACTTGTGTAATTAAAATTGACAGTGAAAGAAAGAAGTACATCAAATATATCAAGGACAATCATGACACAGAGACATCAACGGTATTTGTGATGACGGCCGTAAAACTTTAAAGGCTCTGACTAGCTTAGGCATACAGTATCCCTGGTTTCGTAGTTAGAGAGATGGACATGACGCTTACGGGTGTTCTATCGACAATCAATGTCACATGTATAAATAATAGGTCATGTACAACGAGAAGTGTGCACCAATGCTTAAGGCGTGATACTTCATATTGTCTGATATTATATCGGTATTTTCGAAAAGAATCGTGTTGATTTTGTACATTCGTTCCTTGTATCCGACTACACTTTTACAAATTGTTGTAATAAGGTTCTAGTGGATTTGTTCCCAACTTTTTTTCCATTAACTTGATATCCCGTTGTAATGGGTACCGGTGTAAAGAGAGTTGACTCTATATTGATAAGTATCCGAAATTTGTTTCGTCTACAATTAATCACACGATCTTCTATTTCATTTTTGATTAACTAGGTGTAGTTTCCTCTACATTGTCGCTTGTTATTACATAGACCTATTTTCGCATGCTGAAAGAAAGCTTTTTGAAGTACCCAAGCTTCATTAAATCAACCGCAAAACCTACCCATCCATGCTTTTATGATCTTCTATTTCATTTTGGAATATTTCGGTGTCGTTTCTCCTGATTATCGCTTGTAAGTACACATACCTACTTGTGCATGCTAAACAGTTTTTGAAGTACCCAAAGCTTCATTAAATCAACCACAAACTACCTATCCACGTTTTCTCCAACCTTGTAATATTACGTGTGTCTGAAATCGAATATTGATATTGTGTTAAATTTCCTGGATTTTTTTGTTTTTTCGCCTACAATTCATCTTTTTGGTATCCCCACCGGTTATCAGCCATCGGCGTTGTGTTGGAATAGACTTCGGTACAACTACTGGCATAGTTTTGGAGTACTAACATTTCGTCATCCATAACTCTATCGGTCTCACATATCAGTATCCAGACTTACTAAAAAATGCTTACAACCTGTTTAGATAACACAATTTATAAAATTATATTAAGTGTAGATTTTTGTGAAGGTCATGTGTTATCAAAATCAACAAATTTAAACTTTATCATATTTGATATCATATTATTAAGACAGTATATACAAAACTCATGCATTAACTTAATGACGTCTGCAGTATTTTACGATGGTGTGTCAAGATGTATTTGAATTTAATTTGACGAAACGTAATGTAAGTACATATTGTGATTTTATTTAATGTACTAAATTAACTAACACCTGATTGTCTAATAATCAAGATGTTTAAGACCCTAAATGTGCTGAAATTAAAAACAAACATACCAATCCATGTTCAAATGAACAACAATATATACTCTGCTGTAGGTTCTCATACTTACATTTTTGACAGAGTGGGAGGTCATGGGTTCGAACCCAAACCGGGTCTGACCCAAATTTAAAAGTTGGTATTGATGTATTTTCGCATCACGAAATGAAAGTCACGGTTCTTCCGAATGAGAATTTAAAATAAACAGTGAGCTAGCACAATAAAGAACCCTGCTGTATAATGCCATCAGCGCAACGCACATACCTTCGTCTCTAGATGGCGATGTCTCGATATAAGTGAAATATTCTTTACTTAGAAGTTAAACACCATAACTCAACTCAGCTAAAGTGTATGAGGGGGTTCTAAACCATCTTAATCAGTTGACCAGAAATAAATACATTGACAAATCCTTCCTCGACGAAATCAAATACAAACCTTTCGATTTATGTCCAAACAACGACCAAACATCCTTATCATCTGTTATCAATATAAAGTTTAGACCGACTACGATTTGTAAAAAGGACCTAAATACCTGCACGGTGTGTAGGATTTGACCTGCAATTAGTTCTTTTCAGTGCTCTAGGAAGGAAATCGTTTATTGATTCCTTGCAGTCTTATATGCCAGTGTTCTAGGGACGACACCACTAGGGATAAAGGCTCTTTAAGTTATTTTGTAGGATACGGTTTTTTAATTGAATAGGTGTTTGTTTTTGTAGATTATGTTGTTTTGGTTGAATTCAAGAATATTTTACAAACATTTAGACGTTACTAGCTATAGGTGAAGTGGCAGAAAAGTTGGCCTTTGCATTTTGATCTGGGCAATAAGAAGGGGTGGTTCTTTCACCATCAATGGTGATACTTTCTAGATAATCATAATCAGTTTAAAGTTCATTTTTATACTGTGAAATGCATATGTAGAAAATTATGATTTATGAACTTTTGTAATTTTTATTATATGGTTGTATATGAATGCCTGAGTCACATAATTAACTTAATCAAGGATTCAGTTACTTAATCTAGGATTAAATGACTTCATCTATGATTAACGGTACTTAATCTAGGATGAAGCACATTAATGTGACTTAACTCTAGTTAACTCAGCTTAAATTGAATTAAGTGGAAGACAATTAGAGTAGTACTTTTTTATTAAAGAAAATAAATCAGTTTCAAAGTTACAGCAGTAGCCCTAGTAAGGCCCTTTTTCAAAAAAGAATTATCTCCCTTTATTTAAAAATATGGCATTTATTTTCTCTTTTTGATATGTTTCATCTTGTATATGTCGAATATTAAATCATTTAGTTTTTTTTTTTAAAGAAAATAGGTTTATTTATTTATATATTTTTAATTGAAATTTGGGCAATAAAGCACAAAAAATATATATGTAATGAACTATTTTAATAAACACTTCAACAATTATTTGGATTTTACATGTTTAGCAATAGGTTCACCTTCATCAACAGATTTAGCTCCCTTTATTTAACAAAATGTGGTATTTCTTTTATGTTTGTTGCACATTTTTAGAAACGACAATTTAACTTTTTGTTTGAAGCTTTTAATTTTGTTTTTTTATGTGTATTTAAAAATGATATGCAATATCATCAAAATCTGAGACATGTGATTTCCAAAATATAGCAAAAACGGCTGGCCCTTACAGAGAATGACTCTTATTATCTGAAATAAACTATGGTCAAAAATTCCAAAAATATCGAGTTCCTCAAACACTCATGTATACTCCTTTTATGCAAAGTATTTCGTTAGCTAAATTTGGTAAAACCATACATTTTTAACATCTTGAAGAACGTTTAGTTTCAAAATGTTGGTCGTCTAGTGTTGTAAAACTGGTATAATATGTAATTTTAAAAGTATTAAATTACTTGTAATATTGTGTTTTGGAGATGTATTGGCATGTTTGATTAAATATGAAGAAAGTTTATTCTAATGAATAATATTCTCAATTTAAAAATAAGGCTTTAAATAAAACAAAGGTTAAAGTTACTTGTATTATAGTGAAACAAAAATGGCTGATGGAGGACTTGAAGAATTGACAGAAGATGATATCGAAGCAGCTGAAATTACTGAGATTTTAATGTTATGCGACCAGTACGGAATTAAATGTGATGATGATGACGAAGAAGAAAACTTGAAAACAAAACTAAAAGAACGTATAAAGACATGGAAAGAGAGTAGCCAGGCTCAGTCACCATTGTTTTCGAAGTTAAGTAAATAATGAAATAAAAGATTTTAAATTTAACAAAAAATGCAAATTGAAGAAGAATAAATAATGGAATGAAAAGTCTGGAAATGTTAGATAAATTTAATTAAAGTATTTATGAAAGGATATTCTGTAAAAATAAAAGTATTGTAATTAAGTTATAACAAAACATCTGGGCTCGGTGGTTTTGTTATTTAGAGGGTAAAATATCCCAATATAGACAGTCAAACCTATTTATAAATGCTACCCGAGGGAAAAGTGGCCTTTATGGGCAGGCGACTATACAGTTTCAAATAATATAAATAAAACACAAATAGAATACAATTCTATTGGCCTATGTAATCAGGTAGTCCCTATATAGAGGTGGCCACAATCCAGAAGTAACAATTTGAAGACAGGCTGGCAAATTAAGTTATATATTTGATCTTCTATCAGGGGTGTTAGGCTAGGTAATCACCTGCATTTTAGAATACTTTTTATTGGGGTTTGTTGGCGTATACTAGAGGAAGAACGCCAAACTGTCAGTCATGCTGTACATTGAATTGGACCATTTGTTCCCTGTTAATAGTGATCAGTGACTTTTTGAATATAACTCATTTTAACTTATAATCTCATGTACATGTACACGTATACACGAAAAAAATATTAAAATAAAGGCTACTGGGTCAATTATAAAGATACAAAAGCTATAATCACATGTATGAGGATGAGTAAGAAATTTTAGGAAGTCATTTTGAATGGTTTAGATGATGTCAATATAATATGCTCCCTGTAATTATGGTAAATCACTATCAAGGTGGTGCCATCATTAAGTGCATCTTATATTGTTTGCTGCTTATGGGATCACTTATATATGGTCTTCTAAGCTCTACTTTATCCTCAAGGTACAACATACTGGTTTAAAACCTTTTTAGTATTTCATTTAGTTGTGGATTTTGTATTTAAAGCCAAACATTTCATTGTTGAACTCGTTGCCAATATGGCTATTTGACTACTTTAGTAACTATTTATTGTATAAGATTAATCTTTCATTCACGTTATAATTAGAGACCATTGACTTGATACAAATAGTCCGAGAACTGCCTAGTTTTGTTTTTAAATTCATTCTTGTTTATTCATATATACAAATCATGAGCCATCATCACCTTAATGTTTTGTTATTTTCAAATCAACGTGTGAATATTTTTCTAATGTTTTGACACGTTGGAGATACTTGGTGACCCAAACTACAAGTACATTTATTCAATTAACGTTGTCACTTAACTAACAAGTCAAGTTGGACACGTGAACTTTCATCAGGAAAGCGAGGTCGAGTGCTCCGGAACGGTAAGCACACCCATTTTAGCTAGCTACATCCGTCACTTGTGTGATCAAAATCATGTGAAAGGGACATGGAACTTTGGGATATATCCAGGGTAATTTCAAATACAAAAACATCATACTTATCAGGGGAAACGCCAAGAGCAAATTGTGTTTCGGTTTTGTTTTTTGAAACCTTCCGCGGTCGAAAAAACGGGTTTATTTTTTGTCAAGTGTCCAAAACCGGAAAACAATCGGTCACATTCAGTTCCGTATTTTAACGGTAAAATTTGCATGTATGGGTGAACACGCAATATTAGTACATGTATCATAAACTTAAAATTTCGTATGTATTATAAAATCTTAGATGACATATCATACTTATAAAAAATTCGCGATTTTCTGACGGCACCCGATTTCTCTTGAAAATCGGCACGAAATTCAACTCGATTTTTAAAACTTGTACGTTTTTTGTACCATGAATATTTCTCTTTGAACTTTTGACATAACATTACAATACTATTGTTATTTATTTTCTTAAAATATTATACCTGGTGCATAAAGTGTAGATATCTGAAAAAAGCAAAAAACCATGAGCCTCCATTCGTCGTCAATGAAAACAAAAATGGCCGCGAGCTTCAGTGTACATTAAATTAAGTGTCGTGTTTGAACGGTAAAGTTTGCATTTATGGGTGTAAACGCATTATAAGCAGATTTGTAATGAACTTAGAATTTCGCAGTATTAAAAAATCCGAGATGACATGCATACTTACAAAAAAATCGCGATTTTCTGACGGCACCTGGTTTCTCTTGAAAATCACTGTTAATCAGCATGACTCAATTTTTTGTACTTGTACGTTTTTTGTAACATGACTTTTTATTTTTGAAATTTTGACATAACATTACAATACTATTGTTATTTATTTTCGCAATATATTATATCTGGTGCATACGGTGTGGATATCGGAAAAAAGCAAAAAACCAAGATCCTTCATTCGTCGTCACTGAAAACATTATGGCCGCGGGCTTCAGTGTACACTAAATTCAGTGTCGTATTTTAACGGTAAAATTTGCATTTATGGGTGTAAACGCATTATCAGCAGATTTGTTATGAACTTAAAATTACGCATGTATGAAAAAATTCTGGATGACACGCATACTTACAAAAAACCATCTATTTTCTGACGGCACCTGATTTCTCTTAAAAATTACTGTAGCTTAATTACCATGAAACTCGACTCGATTTTTAAAACTTGTACTTTTTTTGTACCATGGTCTTTTCTCTTTGAAATTTTGACATAGTATTACAATATGATTGTAATTTATTTTAACAAAGTATTATACCTGGTGCATGCGGTGTCAATATCTGAAAAAAGCAAAAAACCAAGAGCCTTCGTGTGTCGTCAATGAAAACAAATATGGCCGTGACTTTCAATGTACTCATACATTGTACATACATCTGACGTAGTGACGTCAATATCGTGTTTCGCTTCATCACACAGTCATGACTGTTGCATGCATTATCGATTTTTCTACCAACATGCACTGTCAGCTGCCCAGCATGTTTACATATTGCGCTGACTTCTAGTATCGTTACATGTTGCAGGGATCCTACCATTTTGAGGTCCAAAATATAGGAAAAATAGGAATGTGGCATCAAAATTATAGGAGTTTTATAGAAAATTATTGGGGTTTTGTAGAAAATTGTAGCAGTTTTATAGAAAATTATAGGAGTTTCCACTAAAATTATAGGAATATTTTTAAATAATTTGCACAAAAATATATACCCATGGTCTCTCCTACAGCCATTTCTGTTCCCCCTTTTACTAACTATACTTACTGGTTTAAAAATACATAAACGTGAATGTTGTTTCATATATGCAAGAAAATGTCCCCATTCTGAATTCCAGTAACAAAAATATAGGAAAATAGAAGAAAAGGGTAAAAAAATTATAGGAAATAAAGTCCAACCTGCCCTCAAGGCCACATCTATATAATGGTCACCTGCCTGAAAGTAGACCCAAAATTCCGGCAAAATCGGCTTGAAGTGTGAAGAAAATCACTATTTAAAGGGTAAAACTTACTTTATTTCAGCAAATAAATCCAAACAGAGCCTCTGTATTATCAAATTTACACATGTTGTACCACGAGGAAGCTGCCGTTGCATTATTTATGGGTCAAATTAGCCGGAAAAGGGGCCGACCCATGATCACATATCCGACATTTTTATCGATTGTTTAGACTTTTGTACCAGAAAATTTAACAATCGAATTATACATCAAAATAAACACGGGAAAAAGTTCTTTCCATTCATATTAAAACATCTTTGGTGCATGAGCAAATGATTGAAAGAGATCACATTTTTCAAAAAAAATAATTTTCGATTTTAGGCAAGTGTCTTACATTCAATCGGTATTTAAATGGTAAAATTGCCACCAAATTTGAGCAAATCTCCCTTTAATCAATTACAATTACTCAGAAATTTTAATAAAATGCCATGTGTTTCAGTAATAACAGTCGGTAAGACAAATATTTCATTATTTCCACGCCTCGAGTGTATGCCGTTTTTGGCCTTTTTTTTCACCCCTTCTGCGCGTGCAAACTTGTTTAATGAATCAATGCGTAGGCCGGATTGGCGTTTCCCCTGTATCAACAATACTGTGTTAATAAAAAAAATCTTTTTGAGGTCCTTGATAAGTCTAGATTTTCCAAATCCCTGAGTCAACAATTTTTTTGCAAACAGCCCACTTCGTACTGTCGCTGTTATTTGCTTGACACCAAAGTTGCAGGAATAAAACTTTTAAAGAACCAATTTTTCAATTTTAGAGTGATTCGAAACTAATTTCGGAGAATTTTCGAGAAAGAAAAGCCAGTATAAAAAAATTGTTTTCCAAAATGGTACAACTAGTAAATTCCGAGGAATTCTGTGATGAAATACTCACGATAAAGACATTAGAGAATAGCTACAAGAATTTCAAATCTGAAATACAACAACATTACACGGACATAGAGGAGAAAGAATGTACTATTATTGTTACTGGTAAGTAATCATTAAAAACAAACACACCTGTTCATGCCCAAGTGACAATAATAAAAGTAAAAACAAAGATACTGGTTTATGTCCAAATTAAAATCCGATAAAGCAAGGTAAAAACAAACATACAGCTCCATGCCCAAATTACAATTCCAAAGGCAAAGTTAAAAAAAATACCTCCTTGTCCAAATTGCAATCCAAAAAGCAAAGTTAAACTATAAAATCAGACGAACTAAGTAAAATATGATAGCTTCCACCAAGCAGGTGACACCAGATGAACCGGAATTACCATGGTTTTTATAATATACATAGTATATGTAGTTCACTACTGACACAATAAAAACAAAACACAAATCCATATCTAACACAAAGTCCAGAAGCAAAGTGAAAAAAATTTACCTGACGAATTAGATTAAACACATGAACTTTCACCTTGGAAGTGAGGCCGGTACTTCAATTTTGAACTAAGAGTAGAGGAAACATAATATATTGTCAATTTAAATTTGCAGTCATTGCACTTAGTAAGTAACTTTGACATACGTCTATTACATCTAGGGGAGACGTCTGCTGGGAAAAGTAGTGTCATGAATTTAATACTCGGTGACGACATACTACCAGTGTCAGCACTGCAATGTACTGGTGCAATCTGCCGTTTGAGATATAGTGAGCAGAAAAAAGTAGTTGTTATACCAAGACGAGGGCCACCATTGGAATTCGAATTTACCAGCAAAGAAGAGTTTAAGGACACTGTGAAAAAGTATACCAGAGTATCACCAGGGGAAGTCACCGATACTATTGATTTCGTAGATTTATATTGGCCAATTACACTTAAACTAGTGAGTTACAGTCAAACCTGTCCATAAAGGCCATCCAAGGGAACCAGTAAAAGTTTCCTTTATGGACAGGTGGACTTTATATACAGGTTCAAATAATATCAATAAAGAACAATTGGGATACAATTCTACTGGCTTTTATCAACAGGTGGCCCTTATATAGTGGTGGCCTTTAAGACAGGTTTTACTGTAAGATTTGCCACTTAACCAGCGTCTGGTAAAAATCTTAGAAATTAATTATGCATTTATGGTACTTACGATTATCTAGGGCAATACCAATTACATTGTTTTAAATGTTTTCTCATATAATATAATTTAATTAAGTCTTACTTTTACATTCAATTATTTATAACTTAAGATTATGTCTGTTTAGCAAAGAATGTGACAATGGTCACGAGTGTATGACATAAATCGGTAATGAATACATATAAATTGTACATATCTGGCACAATTCCAAATTAATATCCCTAATAAGGATATTTTTGACAATTATTCTGTGCCAAATCAGCTTGTATTTCAAATTATTCTTGCATGCAAGTACACCTACAGACATTGCTACAACTATTACGATGGTCATTCTTTCAGCTACAAATTTATCTATTCCTATTCCAAAGATTAACTGTTTCGATAGTTTATTCTGTTATTAAATGTTCTTTTGATTTATGTTCAGGAGAATGTAGTTTTGTGGACACACCCGGTGTATCTGATGATGACACTCTAGCACAGAGGTTATTGCATACCTTCCAAATGCTGTGGCGTTTATATATATTCTGAACTCGACAAATGACGGGGGAGTTCAGGAAGATCGGGTATGTATTATATTGAAACGATTCAGAGATTTTTTACATGATGCTAATCTCCACGAATTAACTAAAACATTTTTCAAAACCAAAAATATGCCAAAATCAAAAAGAAAACTGAGAAAAACAATTAAGTCTAATGTTTACAAGATTTATTTTAACTGATTATATTTAAAATTAGCATGTATATATCGAAAACAAACATAGTATTCCATATTCAAATCAGAATCCAGAAATAAAGTAAAAACTTTTAAAAAGTTAAGTTAAACACTAGGAAGATGAGGTTGGGTGCTCCGGAAGGGTTAGTGCCTCCTGTTTAGCTAGCTACACCCGCCACATTAAAGCTAAATGATAGGAACATGACATAAATTATTTCCGGGATATTCCAGAACATGGAGATATAAATATCCTCATCAATTCTGCGATGACGGTTTGCAATATCCCTGGGTCAACAATGTATTTGTAAGCAGCAACAGCTATCATTAACCCAATATAGATATTATAACGCTTTATTGTTTACTTAAGATTGTTAAGATATTTGAATGGCAGAAGGATCACGGTCTTGGTGACGACAAATTTGACCCAGAAACAACATTGTTTATTTGTAATAAGTGGGATCAAGTAAATGACGATGAAAGGCCTGCAGTCAAGAAGTGTATACAAAGACGATTGGCATCTGTCTGGCCAAAATTGAATAAAGCCACTTTAGTCCAAATGAGTGTTACAGAAATAACCAAGGTAGATAAGTTATGTTTTGTTTTTATCAATAAAAAAACAAACATACCAATACATGTCCAAATCACAAAACTAAAGCAAAATAAAAAACCTTGAAGCTGGAAAATTAAATTTTAAATGTAAACTTTCACCGGAGAAGTTAGACCGAGTGTTTCGGAAGGGTAAGCACCTCAATCAATCATAACAAACATACCAATTCATGTCCAAGTCACAATATCAATTTAAAATTAAAACTTTGATGCTGACATATAAGGTTTTAAACGTGAACTTCCACCAGGAAAGTGAAGCTAGGTGCTTCGGAAGAATAAAGGTTCTTGATGGTCGACTATATTATTATACATCTTAAATTTTAAGGCAGTTTGTAACGATCAGTCGAATACATGCAGTACCAGTGCTCTTGGTTGATGTAATTGAACAAACCAGCCAAGGTTTATAAACCATTTTATCCGTCATCTTGATTGATGAACATGGGAATCATCCATGTTATAAATGTTGCTTATCACGATACACAACCTTCGGTATATTGAAGCATTAGTATCCAGAAAGTTAAATTATATTTTTAAGTTTGATCCAACCTAACATTTTAGTCCAGATGTAGATTTTATCTCTATGAAAATTTATTGAACTTTACTTTTTCTATCAAAAGTTATATTTGATACAACATGTTATAAAAATATATATTGGAAAAATATACAACATTAATGTATTGTTAGGTAGAGATGTAAACGATGTTAAAACAAGATTATAAGATTACCGGTGATAATGCACTACAACATCAAAGCTAAGCTTTGTGTCAGTTATATATCTTCACTAGTCCTCTGTCCGTGTATAAGGGACATTGTTACAGATATTTCAATTCAAGAAAATGCCCGTTTTTAGTAAACAGGATCTGTTTTGATTATCATTGTACATTTGTCTGTTGCAGGCTTATCCGAGTGAAGAAGCGTATGATCAATATGAGCTCTTTCTCGACAAAATTCACAACCTCATTCAAGTCGGTTTTCGCACTGAGTTAATGGCCCATTTGAGGTGAGATATTTGCAATAACAATTTCTCTTGGAAATCGTTTTAATATAATAATAAAGGAAAATGAATTGTCATAATATAAATCAAAAGGGACAAGGCAGATAATCACTAGTGACCTAATATAACTCCACATTAGGTTACTTATTAAGCAACGGGAATAGAGTTTTTTATCTGAGGTGGTATAAAAAACTTAATAATACCTAAATTATGACGCCCACGAAAGGCTACATTTGAAACTTTATGACAAACGTGATGACTTCTGTTGTCAACTTTTCTTTTCTATCCAGCAATATACCTGTTCGCTTGCTTATGGTGAATTTGTTTCCGAATAAATACGCTATGGAACAGCTTGTTCCAATTAAAGAGACTTCGTACAACGAAGCAAGCTGCTTGCAAATATATTGTTAACTCGGGGTTATTGCAAGCTTATTAGGGCCCTTATAAAGTATTATGGCCGTCATTGCAGTATTGTTAATAAGTTTGGTGTCTTTGTGTC
Organism: Anadara kagoshimensis; assembly: GCA_021292105.1. Classification (NCBI taxonomy): domain Eukaryota; kingdom Metazoa; phylum Mollusca; class Bivalvia; order Arcoida; family Arcidae; genus Anadara; species Anadara kagoshimensis. The sequence continues at coordinate 10,054,386 of CM037863.1, forward strand.
AAGTTTTGTCCTGATATATTTGACGTCCCATAGTTCCATGTTTTTTCACACAATTTTCATTACATACGTGGCGGATGTAGCTAGCTAAACAGGAGGTACCTTACCCTTTCGGAGCATCCGGCCTCACACCACTTGTCTAACATGTATTTTTTTTTTGTTTATAATACTATGCTTATCGCGCAAATTGTACTTTTCTCTTTTAAAACTGTATTGGTTTGATTCAACCGAAAATTGTTAAAATGATTGGTAAGACTGAACCCATTTTATTGACATATATATTGATTTTATCATTAAAATGAGAGTGGTAGAATTGTGATATACTGGAAATCAAGAAATCCCAAAATCTAAAGGAAAGGATTTAAGTAAAGAACAATGTTTTTCATGTAAAATAAATTTTCATTATAAAGCTGTCATTTACCATTTAGGGTTATCTTTATGGATATTTCATTAAACCGTTAAAAGTTACCAAAACAAATACACAAATCCAGATCCAAATCACAATGCAAAAAGCAAATTAAAATCTGCAATTTAAGTAAAACATGTAAATTTCCACATGAAAAGATAAACCGGGTGCTCCGGTAAACACATACTGTTTAGCTAGCCTCGTGTGAAATCAAATCAAGAATGATAGAAGAACATCAAAGTTTAAAAATTACAGAGATTTGAAATCGCTATGGTTTAAAACGTATGTTATTTGTCTGACTTCGTTTGTAGGTGGATTTCAGTATTTACATATGCAATTGTTCATATTATTGAGACTCAGGAGTGTTTTTACCCGAAGGAGAAAGCCGAACGCGTTACATTCATTAAACAGATCATTCAGCAACTCTCGAAACTAATGGACGATTTTCAAATGGTATGTGTTTGTCTAGTCAACAAATAAAACTAGCTGTATATTGTTTTTTGTAACCAGATTCTCTTTCAAAAACTCACAGCTGTTCTTATTTAACAGGATCAATTTATTAAATTATGTTGCTTGTATTAAATTAATCAACCACTAAAAGCTATGAAATCAAAACAACCATTTCAATCCGTGTTTTATTCATGATCCAAAACATAATTAAAACACTGACTCATAGTTTACAGTTTTATGTCTGTTATCGAAATATTGTTTACAAGAATGATGTCTGTACCCAAAGTTAACCTTAACATATTGACATCTCATAGTTCCATGTTCCTTTCATTTTCAATTTCGATTTTACACGTTGTGAATGTAGCTAGCTAAACGGGAGTAGTTCTCAGGTGCTACCGGGGTCATTTTCCTGGTCTTTTACTTACTTTGTCATTTTCAATGGTTTTCTTTTGCTTTGCAAATACACTTAATAAAGAAGAACGAAACACCTAAATTGGATATTTCTATTTTAGATAAAAACAAAAATAGATGAGAAGAAAGACATGACAATCGATAAACTGGCCACGAATCTTTTCAAACATATTCATTCCCCAACTGTCCGCAAAAGAATTACTTCATGGACCCTTGACGACTGTCCCGAGGTAACTACCGGAGACCCTAAAAAGGTATATGAAAAACTCATTAAAACCAAATTACAGTCAGAGATAATCCTCTGGTACAATGACGGCAATATTGCTTCCGAAATAGAAGATTTGAATAAAGTCCTCCAAAACTACTTCACAAAATTAGAAGAAGACTTCCAATTTATCAAACACGATATGCATAGAATGACAGGAAGTGTGAAAGAACAATTCAGTACCTCCTATATGGCATCTGACGTGCAAGACAATTCGCGCAAAAATCGCCATAACTGGATTTTTGGAATTGTTTCATTTTTTGATTCATCAATTGCAAACTCTTTTGATCGTTGGCAATGCAACAAAGACCGATTGAAATACATGCGAGAATGCACCGACAAAGTTCTTTTAGAATTAACGGAAGCACGTTTGACTGATATCATAAGAGAGGACATAATGAAGCTTGATAAAGAAATTACACAATCCTTTGACAAGTTTCTTTGGGATGAAGACCACTTTCTACGGGAATTAGTGAGTGCACCTGTTCTTCCTGGAAAAAGAAAGACGACGAAAAATATTATATCGACATGCAAATGTCTTTTAAAGGAAATAGAACAAGAGGAAGGAGAATTAAAAAGAAATTTTAAGGACGATGAAATAATGAAAGGGTAACAACCATCTTCATCTTCACATGAAGCGACAAATTGTCAGAGGAAGGAGAAATAAAAAGAAATTTTAAGGACGATGAAATAATGAAAGGGTAACAACCATCTTCATCTTCACATGAAGCGACAAATTGTCATGTGACTTGTGAAAAATTTCCAAATTTACTGTACATTTCATCTTTTATTGAGGCAACTTCAAATGTGACTTTTTAGCATTCACACAGACGGTGTGATGAAACTGACATTACGTTTCTAATGAAATTTAATTATTTTCTTGGACGTATAACTTGGCATTCTATTGTGATGAAACAATATATTATTTCATTATTTTTATGGCCATAAATCCTTATTCAGAGGGATAATGAGCCCTACCACTATATACAAAAGTAAGTTTAGGAGCTTGAGGCCCAAGATACCTAATTTAGATATAGTGAAAAACTATAATCCGATAAAGGATTGCTAAGACTCTTATATATAAAAGTACCAATTTGATTCATGTAAACTAGTATAGATTTTATAATTTTGGGACTTTACACAAGGTTTTTGTATAACAATTTGATTCTTAGGAAATATTTCATACATTGACCGTTATAAGTATAAGTATAAAAATTTGATTTTTCATAAATAAACATAACTCCTTGATAATGGAAATAGAATTGTTTAGAAAAACTCCAGATTATTATTCTGCAAAAAATAACTTGTGAAAGATTTCCAAAATGAATTTGTAATATAGATTTTAATTAAAAAGATTCTAATGTGCCCCTGGGCAAAAACAAACTATGCTGAACTATGTTGTAAAGAATTGAAATAAATCTGTAAATATGAAGACAATTTAAATGGAGCTATTTTGTTTTGGCAGTTAATGTCTATTCTTTTTAAGTTTTGCCATGTAAACATACACACAAATATGCCATCCCCTGACCAAATCAGAATACCGAAGTTGGGTAAAAACTTTGAAATTGGCAAGTTAGGCTAACCGCGTGAACATTCATCAGGGAAGCGAGATCCGGTGCTCCAAAAGGGAAAGCATCTTCTTTTTAGCTAGCTACAGCCACCTAGTGTAAAATTGAAATTGAAAATGAACGGAACTTGGAGGTATGGGACATACGAAATATCATGACTAGATCATACTTGACGCACTCTATCGACATCTTCTGCGTCTTTGTAATTCAACTTATAACACCTTTTTGTTTATTTTATATATTTTGCACTTAATAAAATCAAATTATATATTAACAAAAGTCACACATTTTTGCACGTTTCAGCAATAAAAACATGTTGCCGATAACCATGGGAGTGTGAAGGTTTTATCAGTCAACGTGAGGTGAGATAAAAAAAACAATTCATTGAAACCAAAGATAAAACAAACGGTCAAGTGGATTCGGTATTAATTTGCATACAAAATGTTGCAGATTAGGTGACCGTGAAGGCCAGTTTTGTATGTTCAGTTTTCTTGAAATTGGATTAGTTACAAAATCCTTACTCGAACAAAGATATAGCGAATTCCTCTGAATGTAATGTACTACCAAAAGATTATCAGTAATTCTAAAACAAATTTTTAAAGTAGTAAAAATGGTCTTCAGTCTTATTTAGCTAAAGTCTAATCTAAATCTGGTATCAACCAAATGTGTATCCTTAAAAAACGCAAGACTAACTTGAACATCTTGCTTCTGAAAATTTATCTTGAGTAAAAGTATAAAAACTTTACGTTTAACACTACCACTATTCCTCATTCTATTTCAAAAGTCTAAAAACAGTATTCACGTTTCATTCGGTAACAACAGTTTTAAACCAGGATACAAAATTCAAGTGCTAAAGCGGTATTCGAGTTATTTTGTCAAGATCTATACCGTGTTCATTTGCCGCACAATTTGTGCCCATTGACATTTCAATTGTTTCCACAGAATATTGGTTTATCAAACACAACAAGTTTTCTATAAAAACTAATTTTACAGCACTACACTAGATGGTTGGTAAGAATAAAAATTAAAAACAAAATTGTCGAAATCCCAATAAATAAAAATGTTGAAATGCAAACAACAAAACATAAAAAAGGCGAAAATGTATTTTTTCAAATCAACCTAAGGCAGTTCTTTGAAATATCCTAAATCGAGGATAAATAATATTCCTTCTTGTCTGCAAATCATTCATTTTGTGAATACGTTAAGTGACGGGACAATCACTCAGTTGTTAGTATTTGTACGCTTTTAAGTCCTTTTTAATGTTAAAAACATAATTTTGGCAAATGAGGTTCACCATTGAAACATGTAAGTTTTAGAAAACGTTTACATCGCGAATTTTCGGATTATCGTGGACGTTACTAGACATAAAATAATATGATTCAATATTCGATGGAAATAATTGACTAGCTGTTACGCCCACAATGTTCTGACAAAGGCTCGACATGCTTTGAATTGCTAACAAAAAGACCTAATTTGTCAATTTAATTACGTCACGGACACAAATACGTAATTATTTGCCGTGACGCTACTTTGGTAACTTTGATAGCGGCCAGTGTCAGAACATAAAAAACCTGACCTTCGATATGTCTATTGTTCCGCACGAATGTTTTCCAGTATGGTCATCACCTGTTGCTGAAAATTAATATTTACCGAGATTAACCAAGCGTTCTATAGCGTATTTTGATAAAACATAACACGTGTGCTAATCGTATGACCACAACATCAGTCGCCAAATGAAGACCCATTACTATAAAAACCATCGTATCACTGTATTTTCTGTCCATTGTGAAGTATTGTATTCAAGATGAGTAATCTGCAAGTATTAACGGCTGGCTTTATAGTAGTAATATGCCTGTTAGTGACAGTGACGGTACGTTTAACATATTTATTTCTTTATTCAATTTCAACATTTTTATATTATTGTAAATTATACAAAAATTGTTAAACATGTTTATATTTAGTCATAACATTGCAGAGTGAAAATCTTTCTAAAATTAAATCAGAGTGAAAATCTTTCTAAAATTCAATCATTGAAATCATTACTTTGATAAAGTTGAGTGATTTGCACCTAAAATATTGTTTTAATCTTAAAAATGTATACATTTTTAATATTGTATATTTTTCAAAAATTTTATATTATTTTTAGAATTTTTTTCCAAGAAAAACTACTTTGTTTCATACATTTTGATCATTTAGTAAAAACATCACTTTTAAGGCCAAATGGTACAAATTGACGCTAACGTTACGCACGGCGCCTACAAATCTACATGTATGCGCTCTAATGGTATTATTCTAATTACTAATTTAAACTCGCTCTACTATTTTTTATAAATTATTTACTGGGGATAAAATACATTATGTTTATCAATTAAAAGAATAAATGAAAAATACAAGAAAATCATCATAAATATAGTAGAAAAATCAATTTAACAGATACCAATGATCCACGTGGAATTGCTTTTGGTACTTTTAATTCATAAAGACGTTCTTTCACAAGATTTAATTGATGATACCCTTTGTAATATTGTTTTGAATTTCTAAATTTTTTCAGATTTTAAAAATTTAGAAATTTCATATTTTTTCCTAAACTATGAGTTTTAAAATATATTTGCAATTACGTCATGAAAACTTATACTGAAATTAGGGGTGCTTTTTATTGATTACGCAGGGTATTTCTGAATGAAATGTTTTCGATCACGGTAGTTTTCAATCACTTTTCTGGTCATGTAAAATTTTCCGATTTTAATGATTTTTTCACTCCAGTCAAGATTGTGTCTCAATACTAGTAGTTCAAAATATAAAAATCTTTAAAATATTTCAAATGAAGCCATAAACAAAATTTTCCCAACTCTGACTGGCCCATCTCCATGCATTTCTGAAGTGTCATCATTGACTCTTATTTCGGATGATAAGGCTTTGTTTTTCTATTATTCCGAAATAATAATGTTTCTTTATATCATTATTTCTGTAATTTAAGTAACTAGGAATGCGAAATAATCTAGTTTATAAAGTAATTTGTATACAAATCATTAAAATAAAGTATTAACTATTACAGCAAGACGCATAAATACAACACTTCTAGTGTACGGCACGATGACGCTAAATTCGCAAGTCTGCTGTTTCTTTTACAATATCGTTAAAATCATGACGTTATAGCTATTTTTGGTCATATTTTCGCATCATATTACGCCTTTGTAGTTTTAAAGCGAAAAATTGAGCAAGGGGGCATATGCATTTCTTTATATTTTCAAAAAATTCAAATTTTAAACTACACCATGTTAGTTTTTCAAAAGCTTGTAGGGCAAACTGTTATTTTTCTACACTTTTTCCAATTTTCCAGTGCCTGAACAATAGCGATTTCCTATTTAGCCTTTGTTAAAATTCGAAGATTTGTTACATTTTCACGTTTAATAGCTAAAAAAAGTAAAAAGGTGGCTCCTATATTTTTTGGTAATTTTAGAGTGTTACAAGTATAGAAAAAATTAGAAACTTTTAGGATAGTGCCCATTTGTAGCACTTGGCCTTAATACTGCAGAAACTTTAATATTTCAATTCTATTAATGCCATTTAACATGATGATTTTAACATAAACCTATGACATATATAAACCTGTATATTTAATTGTAGATGGCGTGTATACATGTCATTTATAAGTACCATAAATATTGTATATTGAAAAAGATTTTCTAAGTTTAATCAGAGAGAGAGAGAGAGAGAGAGAGAGAGAGAGAGCATGTATGCATTATGATAATGGAAAACTACTAAAGTCATATTTTGATCAAGTATTGTAACTATACTAAAATAAATGCAAAGTAAATTTTTGTTCGCCATGTACTAATTTTTGCTTAATTCTCGGATTTTTTGTTTCGAAAATACAACTTTAAGCCTAAACAACAACATTACACATACTGAGCGAACACTCTTCCAACTGAGCTTCCATAGTAGTATCCGTTTTGTAACGTATGTGTAATTATTATAGCTATAAGGTCGTCCATGATCTGATGCAGAGTGCATTTATGTATAGTCAGATCCCACCTTATTTATAACAATTGTCATTATATTAAAATAAATTGCCACCAGATATTAGACCACATATATTAATTAAATTAACATGAAGTTTTAAATGGTATTTTGTAGGAAGTTGAAGGAGGGTATAAGTACAGTAGTATTGCGCATCTGAGGACTGCTGTCATTTTCCAATGCTGTGGTATGTATCATTAAGTCTTCCACCAAACTGTGAGATTTATTGTTCTTATTCTGTTTCACATCTTTTCTTATTTATTTAAATTATTTTTATTATAAGTCCACTTTCCGCACAGGGTTGTCTTTCCTTTGCCTCAGAGATCTCTTACTTAATCTCAATCAAACGTTATAGCAACACTGTACCAATCATGTACACGTGCAACCCGCATTTTAAATTTACAACATGGCTGCCTATTACCCATGGCAGCGTGGTAGTAGATGGTAGACTTTCGTCATTGTGTTTGCCACAATAACAACTCTACAATAACAGTGTTTGAATGTTAGTTCTATTACAAACAGTCAAACCTGCCTTAAGGCCAAGTGGTACAAATGGATGCTGACGTTACGCACAGCGTGTACAAATCTATGGACTTTGATGGTATTATTCTAAGTCCTAACTTAAAGGAACTGTAATAATTTTGATAAATATCTTGCAGGGAATAAAATACATAATATCTATCGATTAAATATATTAATAAAATATAATTAAAATATACAAGAAAGTATCATAAATACGATACACGGATAAATTCAACAGATCCAGATCTAGATTCCAGTGATTCACTGAAGATTTGCCTTTTCATACCTTCAATTGATTAAGACGTTTTTTTTGACAAAATTTAATTGAAGATATTTTTTTGAATATTTTATCGATTTTCAATTTTTTTTCAGATTTTAAAAATAAAAGATTTTCATATTTTTCATACACTATGACTTTTAAAATTTATTTGCAACGACGTCATGAAAATTTATACCAAAATACGGTGTGTATCTGCAGAATTGCGTACGGAATTTCTGAGTGAGGTATTTTTGACCCCGGTGGTTTTTGAACAGTAACTCACTTTGGCCAAGTAAAATTATTTGAATTATAATGGTTTCTTCACTCCAGTCAAGATTTTATCTCAATAGTTCAATATCTTTTTCATGTTTCAAATGTAGCCATTGATAATAGTTCCTTGTCTATGAATGGTACTTGTTTTTGCATTTTCGAAATATCATCATTGACTCTTATTTCGGATGATAAGGCCTTGTTCTTCTGCTATTCGTAGTAATAATGTTTCTGAATATTATTATTTCTATCATAATTATTATTCCATGGTGACTGGGAATATAAAATAATCTAATTGATGAAGTAATTTGTATACAAATAATAAAATTAAAATATTTACTATAACAGCGAGAAGCACAAACACAACACTCCTAGTTTACGACACGATAATGTTAAATTTTGTAACTTTGCCGATCCTTTAGCAATATTGTCAAAAACCATGACGTTATTTTTAATTTTGGTCATATTTTTGCATAAAATTTCGTCTTTAAAGTTTATACCGAAAAATCAAGCAAGGTGACATATGTATTTTTTTACATTTTCAGAAAATTTAAATTCGGAACTACATTATGTTAGTTTTTCAAAAACTTGTAGGACAATCTGTTTTTTCTACCCTTTTCCCAATTTTTCAGAGCCTGAAAAAGTGCAATTTCCCATTAATTCTATGTTAAAATCCCGACATTTTCGACATTTTTGACGCTTTATAGCTAAAAAAGTAAAAAGGTGACCCCTATATTTTTTTACATTTTCAGACGCGCCTCAAAAAGTTTTACAGATATGGAAAAAATCAGAAACTTGTAGGATATTGCCCATTTGTACCACTTGGCCTTAAACGCAACTTCTATATAAGGACCACCTACTTATAAAGGCCAGTAGAAATGTATCCCAATTGTTCTTTGTTCATATTATTTGAACCTGTATATAAAGTACACCTGTCGATAAAAACCAATTTTTCTGGATTTTTTTGTCGGTCCTTTAAACACAAGTTTAAATGTAATATATTTATATTTTCAGGTAGAGGCAAAAGAGGAATTGATGACCGAATCCCATTAACGCAGGCATCGGAAGCTAAAAGATTTTTGACACGTTTTACGACACGTAATATTTGCATTATATAATAAGACTATCCAGATTGTTTTGATGAACTTGACCACAGATTAAATTGTTCTATTATTATCGAAAACAATCTTTCCAAACCACCGCAAAATCATCAGCCCGCAGCAAAGTAAAAACGTACAAATTGACATTCTAAGATAAACACGTGAACGTCCCCCTTATGTTTAGTTAGTTATACTTAAAATATGCAATTATAAAATCGAGAATAAAAATATACGTTGAACGCTGTATGGGGCGTCAAATAGATGTAAATTGATATAATTGAATAATCATACAAATACCGTATATATTTGCGTACATTATAAAACGTTTATGCAAGGTCACAAGGTCACAAATACTAGTCTTCTCAGGATAAATTTCAACAACATACATTCTTGTCTTTTTTGATTGGTTGCATTCGGAACACTGAGATCGCAATCAAAATAAATCTTATATGGCGATTGATTGATTGATTGAATGATTGATTGATTGATTGATTGATTGATTGATTGATTGATTGATTGATTTATGTCTCAGTCAAGAAAATTTCACTTATATCACTGGCCATATGCAAGGAGAGTACTATTACATGCAACACCTGTTGGGTGGAAACGGGCCATTTTTTTAGGAAGTCTTCCGAAGGATCGTTTTTAATCAAGAGCTACATTATGAATTTTGATAAAACCTAAATCTACCTTATTGTGTGATTTTACAGGAAGTTTACACACGGAATGCTGTGAGGAGAATTGCGATAATGAAGAGGTACATGAAGGTTCAGATTCCACACCTGTAGAACTTGGCGAGGAATGTTTGGTTGAAGGATGCGACACTGAAGAAATAGACGAACACTGTTAAAAAAGGACGAAAAATCAATAGGACGCAAAATCAACAAGGCGTGATTTTATTCAATATCTTTCATTTTGAAATTTATACTACGTTTTATTCTTTTCCATATTGCATTTACATGTACGCGTTTAATGATTGAATTTCAAAAAAAAAGAGAATCTTAGAAATGTTCTATCCGCTGTTAACATATTTTGGCTTTTGAATAAATTTGTTTTACGTGCAGTATTGACGATATTGTTTGTGGATGAAAAATTAACTTATTGCAACGATTTTGCTTCTATTTGGACAAATGAACCGTGATATTTAAAGCACCCAGCCTAACGTCCCTGGTACAGGTTCGCGTGTTTAACAAAAAATACCAACCCATGTCCAAATCACAATCCCAAAGCACCGTAAAAACTTTGAAGCTGGTAAATTATATTTAAACACGTAAACATCCACCAGGGAAGTGAGACCGTGTGCTCCAGAAAGGTAAGCACCCTCCTGTTAAGCCAGCTGCACCCGCCACGTGTATAATAAAAATTGAGAATGAAAGGACATGGGGCAGCAATTATACCGAGGGTTATTTTGGATACAAAGACGGTGTACTTATCAACGATATTGTGATGACAGCCATAAAGCGTTACGAGGGCCTTGATTAGCCTAGGCTTACAATATCCTTGTGTCAACAATGTATTTGTAAGCAGCTTGTGTCGTTGTATAAAGTTTTTGTGGTGGAAACAAACTCTAGCATAGCAAATTAATTGTTAAACAAATACACCATAAGCAGGAGAAGCAGGTACATTGCTACATAGAAAAGGAAAGTTGACAATAAAAAAATCAGCACATTTGTCATATAGCTTCATATGTAGCATTTCATTTGCCTCAAAATTGAGGTATAAGTTTAAATATGAAACTGGACTTGAAGAATCATTGCTCGCTCACTAGAAAGGATGGCGTCCACATAATTTAGTAATAATAAATAGAACGTCATCTATATACCTGCAAGTGGAGTTTAATTTGGCGACAGTCTTCTTTCTATATTTTACAACGTTCTGCATTTATTATACTTCATACGACTAAAGAAACAAATTTGCAAACAATAGTACACAGTTTGTTCTCATTGCTATACTGATGTTTCTTATGAAGTTGTAAAACCAAACGCAACAAAAATATTTTTTATCAGAAACTCAAGGAAACCAAAACCACTATTCAATACTGGGTATTTTCACATTTGCTTACCATGTTTGTTAAATAATGAGAAGTGAATAATGTGTTTTACACGTTCTTTTAAATGTCAATGAAGGGCAGTTCTGTAAAATGTAGTTTAAACTTTGCTTTGTGATTTGAATATGAACATGGGTCGGTTTGTTTGTTTTTGATCTCAAAATCATCATTCGACAAAATAAAGATATTACGGTTTAATAGGGTAAAAATCTCCAGAATCTCAATCAATAAAATGTCAACCTTTAGATGAAGTTGCAAATTATTTTACCTTTCCATGCCACTCCAGACAATGTGCAGGGAGGGTGTTTTTAATGCGTCACGCCTGTCGAATCACTGGGCAACATTTTTGAAGGTCACTTCGAAGGGAACTCGTGACATGCATTTGTAAATGCCAAACACTGCTTTTAAATGTCTTGTTAAGACTCTGGGCGAGATTTGAACACACTAGATCTAACTTACAGAAGCGAGCGATCTCCACACTGACTAGGAATATGTGAATGAACATGGTACAGTATCACAACAACGTTGTCGTCTGCTACTAAATTATTTTATAAAAGAATTTACAAAAAAAACATGTTATAAAAACAGAAAATACATATATATTACATATGAATGTTTAAAATAACAGGAACATACAGCAAGCATCGGGATGCCAAACATATCCAGGTTAATTTTGGATATAAATACATCATACTTATCAAAAAAGAGGGGTTGGTTGATTGATTGAATGTTGCTTAACGTTGCATCAGCAATTTTTCAGCTATTCCCTGTGGATTAATATATGAATAAATGTTTTGTATGTATGTGAAGTGCGAGTGTGTTTTATGGCCTGCCTTGTACTAGCGCGCACTCAGGGCGACTTTAACTTGCAAGCTCACAGAATCAGTACGCCGCAGACAAACTTGCTTCTCCCCTAGGTCATTATACTGATACCAGGTTAACTAGTAAAGGCCAACGATCAGGAAAATTCAGTTTCCCACAAGTTGTCTTAGCGGGACTCGAACTCACAACAGTGAGAAACCTTAGATTTGGAAACTGACGTCTTACCCATTAGGCCACTGCGGCCTCAAACAAAGTGTGATTACGACCCTAATTTTTATAGCTAACTAAACAGGCGGTGTTAACCCTTCTGGAGCACATAGCCCCGTATCCCTGGTGGAAGTTCACTTGTCTAACCTAACTTGTCAGTTCCAAAGTGTTTACTATGCTTCTGGATTGTGATTCGGACATGGTTTAGTATGTTTGTTTTTGGTTTTCGTGATTTTGATATGAATTGGTAGGTTTGGTTTTGATTTGTAATTTCAGAAGTCCACGTTCATTCGACCTTTCAATCTGCTATTATTTTATTCCTTTTAACGCACTGTTTCATTGAAACGTTCTTGTTTGCCTACAGTGGTTCATATGAAATTTTTATTACAATATTGGTTTAAGGTATCTAGTCATTTTTATGGGATATATTTACTGGTAATAGGATTTTTGTGTATCCGTTTCAAGACGCAAAAACACATTCGCGAATATGTAACTTGCCTTTTTAGTGACGTCGTCCGATGATGCAAAATTAACAGCATGCAAATATTTTGGAATTACACACGATTAATATAAAAAAATGTTAGCCAAATGAATAGAAGATTATCCTGTATAATGATAAAAACCATGTTTACAATTTATGCTATAATTTATTTAAAGATTAAAGAAACATTAGAAGAAGATTTTGTTAAGTTTATACAATGTTTATGATACATGTATGTGACTAAAAGTAGATAACAAATAATTTTAAAGCATTAATCTTAATTAAAAGAAATTAAAAACAGCAATTACAATACTTCAAATTGTATGCGTAAAGTCTTAAACAAATTTAAAAATATATTTCATGTGAAAAACAAAAAAAAAATAAAATAAAAAAAATCAAGATATAATCACTCGTTTTACAAACCTCAGAATATCGATTTTCAATTAAAGAATCAATATGGACCTTGTTAACAACTCTGATTAACTAAACTGCCGAAGACAATTATGTTATCTTCTTGATTACAAAACAAATGTTCTATCAATCGCAGTACAGTTCAAGTAATTAAATACAACATTCGGAACTTGCTGTTGCTACAAGCGATTAAAAAAATACAAAAATGGCACAAACGTAGAAATAAAATGTCAAAATAGTAATATATAATATATGTATGTAGACAGCTTGTTACAAGAGCATTTGATGTAGGTTTCAAGAATTGAAATTAGAAATTCAAAAAAGTAGTTTAAAACTATAAAGTGTATAGTTGCTTTTATTCACTGGGGATTTAATTTCACTATATCGCGGTTAGACTTTAAAGCGCAAAATTACACACAAAGTTATTTTTATATGTAGCATTCATTGTACATCGACTTAGATGATCCCTAAAGAAAATAGTTAATACTGACCACTGCATCACAAAATTTTTTACCCGTGAATAATTTCAAGTGTCTTAACCGCAAAAGAAATTCACTGCAGAATTAAACAACTATACAGTATCTATATCTATGGACATCTCAAAAGGAAAAATACGTAAGTTAACTTTGGTAACACTAGTATGTCTCTGCATTATATCTTGTTAATTAAAACGTAATCTGTGACTGCGATTCACGCAAAAACTTTGACATTTTGCCAGCCGTATCTCTGCAAGACGGTCTGTCCATTGGATTTTGATCCCAACACTTTTCAATGGATTCTTTAATCTCTTCAAACATCAGAGAATCTTGTGATAGAAATGGTGGCCTGCCCCCATCTTCCAAAAACTTACAAATATTTCTTTCTGATGCAATGCTATCAAACGCTCTCTCATGATACCACATTTCCCACAAAATCATACCTAGACTGTATACATCATCGGCCTGGAATACAATCTTTTCAATGTCACGCGATAGCATTTCTGGAGCAACGTAAATAATGTCCTTTGAAGGTTTGGCCGGGTCATCTGTTATCTGCACTTCTTCATAAAAGGCGATTTTGATGGTATCTGTTTCATTTTTCTCCATCTGTAATTCAAAAGAATTTTTTTCAAAAATCAACATTAGGTATTTGATGCAATATTTTATTTATTATTACGGATTTTTATTTAAAAGTATTTATATAAAGATTTCAATTCAAACAATTAAGCATACCTTCGTGTACGTTAATAACCTGTGATTTAAATGTTATGTTTACAGTTTCTTATCCTTTTTGTTTATTTAATTTGTTTACACTTGTACAGGATACTGCCAAGTACATACTTGTAATAGAAATTGCAAAGTATATTTTAGTTTTAACACAAAAGATGTTATGCCACCTTAAATAAAACTAAAACTTAATTTAAGTTTAAAATAAAAATATTATGATATGTCTTTAAATTATGATTTGGATATCAACTCATAGGTGGCAAATCTATAAATTTAGAAACAAAATAATCTGGATTGTGATTCGGATTTGGATTAGTATGTTTGTTTTTGATTTAGTAAGATCAATGTTTTGCACATGATACTAGATACAGTTACGCCCCTTTATATGATTCAGAAGAAACAAGTGTAAATCTTGTTCAATGTGTTATTTTGCAGACACTGAGACAAGGGGATATTTTAAATATAACTTCAATCTTTTCTGTATATGTCATGATAATATGCTACATCAAAGAGAATAATGATAAAAATTCAAAAGTTACTATAAAATATTTTTTGCCGCCATTTCTGATTTTTTAATCAAAAACAAACACACTAATCCATTTCCGAATCACAATCCAGAAGCAAAGTAAAAACTTTGAAACTGAAAAGTTATGTTAGACACGTGAACTTCCACCAGGGAAGTGAGGCCGGGTGCTCCGGAAGGGTAAGCACCTCCTGTTTAGCTAGCTACACCCGCCACGTGTGTAACCAAAATTGCGTGAAAGGAACATGGAACTATGAGACGTTAAATATATCTAAGGCAATCCTGGACACAGAGACATCAAACTTATCAACAATACTGTGATGACGGCCATAAAACCTTTTGAGGGCTTTGATAAGCCTATGCTTGCAATATCCCTGAGTCAACAATTTCTTTGCAAGCAGCCTACTTCTTCTTAAAATAAAAGTTCTATTCAAGAATTAATGCATGGTATCTACTTTAACAATCGATGGAAATAAAATGCATTAAAATGGAACTGATATAAATAGAATCAAAAACAAACATATTGATAGATGTTTAAATTCACAATCCACAAACAAAAAAAATTGGAACTGAAAAGTCAGGTTTGACACGTGAACTTCTATCATAAAAGTGAGACCGAGTGCTCCAGAAGGGTAAGCACCACCTGTTTAGCTAGTTGATATTAGGTAACCGTAATTCAAGACCATCTGAGAATGACTGACAGTATTGTTTTACCTATTGATCCTTTTCTAAGCATTCACTATCTCTTAGTTCCAGAAAAGATGCTACACTAATACATCTCGTTTTGAAACCGTATTGCATCAAAAGAATACATTTTATGTCATGGTTGCCAAGCATGCGCGACTCGTAGTAATAAGACTACAAAAAAAGGACTCTTCCTGATACTGAGGGTTGTACATACGCAGTGTGCATATAATATGTATGTATTGCTATGATACCTAAAATGCAACGTCGGGTTTTTTTCAATGATAACCAAAAAAACTAGATATTATTTAAAAGTGTCTGTATTATATTGAAAACTACAGAATCTGCGTTATGAAAAACTAGGTTAATATGAATTAGTGCCTAAAATTAATCATGTGGGGTGTACAACTATCGAGAGCTGCTTCCACATATATTGCTTGTTATCAAGTGCATATCTCACCATGATGTTCTCCAATTTAAGATTCTTGTGTGCTAACCCATTGCTGTGCAGGTAGGCCAATCCTTCACAAATCTGTATGGAAAGCCAAAGGCTTTTTTTGAACAATCCTGATTCGGGATCTAATTTACTGCATGGTTTTTCTGCTTCCCATTTACTTGTCAAGGGAGTATCACACCACTGCATTACGACACATATGTTGATACTACTCTTTTCATCATTAATAACATCTTTCATGGTGAAACCATAGATACAAATGATATTTCGATGACCGAGACTTCTGAAAAAAAGAAAAATGAACTGTTTTATTATCGCTGACATAAGACGCTTAAAGTATATAATTGCAGTTTAGACTATGATTTTGTTTGACTATTTGATCGATAAAAATATTGAAATAACACATTAATTCGTTAACTGTGACAGCAGTTTGTAGGACTCACAGAGTAATTGCTCTAGCTACAAAATTTACATGACAATAAAATTAAATTTCAGTGTAGAAAAAATTCTCCCAAACAGAATGTATTTCGGATTAAGTCTACTGAACCCTTTACAAGTCTAGAAAGGGGTTTCGAGTTATAACAACGTACCTCAATTTTTCATACATTTCCAAGTGTCCAAATGGATCCGAAACATGAATTTCCTTCAACGCTTTCATATTATTTTGTAATCTCTCTTCTATCTTATGGATTGTAGAGAAATGGCCTGTCAACATAATGCCAGTGCTTTTCACTTCTTCATAAGGTATGATTGCTTCTGATACTTGTTTTAGGAGGAACTGATAGATGGATTTTGATATTTCTTGGCATTTGGACTGTATTTCCCCGTGATCGTACAGAATGACACCTGTTGACTTTGCCCCAAGGGTGGATAGGTAGGTTTTCTCATGCACAACTTGTTGGCTTATCATGTCGTCATATGCCTGGTTGAAACTGCGTTCAATATCCTTAAAGTAAAGTTCTTTTAAGAAATTCTTCATCCCACCTTCGGTTAATTTGTCAATCACTTTCCATGTACTTTCAATAATGAAATCTTTTCGGTTCCCCTTAAAATCATCGGACTGAACGACTTCCGATGCTTTTTTCAGTATTGATGATATGCCTTTCATTAAAAAGTCTATCTTTAATGCTCTTGAAATGTCCAATGCTTTTCTGTAGGTCCACATACTCATTGCCGATAAATTGAGCTTTACGGTTTGCATAATAAACCACCCAAAAAGATCGGAATTTGAATCTGGCAATCCAGATAATTTTCGATTTGTGCCATCAAACCTGTGCTGTATTTCGTCAAGATGAAAGACGACCTCGTTGTGGACTTTCCCGAGACACTGCTGGATATTACTCCCAGGTATATTGCAGAAGAATGTGAGCTCCTCTCTAATTTTACGGCGGATAATCTTCCTCATTTCTCTGCCTGGATTTCCTTCGTCAAAATTGCGACAATTTTCTTCCACAGCACGCAAAATTTTGTGTTTTACTTTATGATCCTGAATATGTCTGTGCAAATGTATAGCTAGGTCCTCCTGAATTGCTTCTAGCCTCGATTCAAAGTCTTTTTTAATCTTAAATATATGGAAAATATATCATTATTTAAAGTTCCTATTCACTATTACTATTATCAGTTAAGGTTGGCTTAAGTATAAAGTTACTCCATCATTTGAATAACCTTGACATAATATTTATTAGAAAGTTCAAAAGTGTAAATCAAATGCCACCTACATATTTTCAAAATATTTTTGTTTCGTCTTGTGTTTGATTGATCAATGCTAAACGCTAAATTATAATCTTGATAATTAAAAAAGAGGTTTGATAAATCAAATGGGATGTCACATATATTCAGGGTACTTTTAAACACAAAAAACATCACAATAATCAAACAAACGGGTTTTATATAATACCTTTATTGCCTCTATCTTAACACGTTCCAGCTCAACCATATGCTGCCTAATAAATCCTTTACGAGATGCTTCTTCCATTCCAGACGTATGTTCGTCACTATTGTTGATGTGTAATATTTCCTCAACTAGTTTTCTACACCACCTAAAATTTATTGAAAAGTCCTTAATGTCAATTGTAAACATTTAAAATAATTAATACAATATCTCCATTCAACTAGTATACATTTTTGGTTTAACCACCACTTGTAACCGTTGATAATAAGTAATTGGAATATTAGCAATCATTGCTTATATGTCCAACTATGAACTGCCACCTAACGTCAAGGCAAAGTAATATGCTATTACTTTTTCACAAATCATGGTCTTTTAAGTCAGATAGATCACAATAATTGATAAAAATTGGGAAAGTGAAGAATTGCTATTTCCATGCTTTTATCGCTAAAAATGTGGTTTTGATATAGAAAAACATACTAAGCCATGTCAACATCAAAATCAAGAAGCGAAATAAAACTGACAATTATGTTTAAGACGTAAACTTCCACCAGGGAAGTGAGACTTGGTGCTCCAGAAGGGTACGATCTTCCTGTTTGGGTAGCTATACCCGCCACTTGTGTACTCAAAATTAAGTGTAAAAAACTTTGGGCTATGAGGCGTTAGATATATCCAGGGCTATCTTGAACACAGAAACATCATACTTATCAACAATACTGTGATAATAGCCATAACACTTTTTAAGGGTCAAGATAAACTTAGGCTTGCAATATTCCTGAATCAACAATTTATTTCTTAGCAGCTTTCTTTGTTGTAAAAAGTTCCTGAACAAACATCTCTTTAGTGTATAAAAATAAACAGACCAATACATTTTGATATCAGATTCTCGAGCAAAGTATAGCCTTTGAAAACTAAAACCACTTAATTAGGTTAAACACGCATTTACCAAGAAGTGAGATCTGATGCTCCGGGAGGGAAAGTCTCTCTTGTTTAACTAACTTTACCCACCATGTGTGTAATCAAACTTCACAATAAAAGCAAGGTGGATACTAGGACATCAATAAGATCACGGATAAATTTAGATACATGGACATCATCAATCTGATTTGATGGAGGCTAGATGTAATGTAACACAGAACAAGATCATATTTTTTCCTTACTTTAAGAAACATTTATTAGTCATTTTAAAATCTGATAATCCTGAATAAACCCAAGGTTTGCCCCGTAATGAAAAGTACTAACAAAATTGATAAAATATATTTTGGTCTTTGGAAATTGTTCAGCTCCGAGATGATATTTCTGTCTCTAAATTATGATCCAAGTACTACTGATGAGGAATTGTATTCCTAGTGCAGTAAAATTTAGAAAAGTATGATATGTAGTTTGAAATGCATTACCACTGCGTTTCGTGACGATTTGACATTAACGTATTAAGAAAAAATTATTGATAATTACCTTATGTGGACCATCAACATCTGCGTTAAACTCGATTGCAAAAAATTCATAAAGGAATCTTGAAATTGGCTAAGGCCATACGTTTCTCTTTTGCCCTGAATGCCAGAATAATAAAGCAGCGTCATAAAATTAAGCACATATAAAAATAATATAATTGTGTCATTCATTATCTTGCAATTTATACCAAGACAAAAATTAAAAATATTTAGTTGTAACCATCTTTCAAATTACATATTACTTTACTTAAAAATACAAGTTACATTTTGAACAACTATATATACAGCTCATCCTATAAAGAACCGTCACCCCCTAAATTTTATTCATAAACCGTTCATCCCTGTACAATTATACCTACCTACCAATCCTCTTCGTCCCTTGTGGGACATAAGGCAACAATCACAGTAGGAACAAAAATACAAATGTAACAAAATGCATTTTATTTAGACGTGATTTTATAAGAATTAGTGGCATTGCTTGGTATCAAAACAGGTTAAACCATAGCTAATATTTTGTGGAAACACCCATTGCTTAAAAAAGCAGCTTTAACACGATGAGAACATGTACGATACAAATTTTGACAGTATGATTTCTCGACCTGATACCAGTGCTTTTTATAGACTGCCAAGGTTCTGTTGACGATCTATCTTCAGCTTCTTTCTGTAGGAAACAGTCAAATCAATTTCAATTGCACTCGTTTGAAGAAAATCGTCTGTCAGTGACATATTAAAATTTTAACAGTCAATGCTACCAAAATATAAAATAAATGATTTACAAATCTATTGTGAATATTTGGCTTCCACCCTTAAAAGTCCATCATTTAGCAAGACCTTGCTCCCGTTTATACAACTAAATTGAAAAAGCAATCAACATTTCTAACCATGATTGGCCCAAAAATTTTAAAGATATACCTTTAATTGAAAATTTGTATAAAATCATTTATTTAAATAAGGTAATCGCAGAAAGTTCTAAATCGCCAACTAAGCTTTGGTAGTCTGTTGAAAATCACTTGATCAAGATAAAGAGATCAAAATGATAAGATGTGTATAGCACTCCATCCCGTCGTATTAGGGCTATTTCTAAAAACTACTAGCTTGCGTTGATACCAACTACATATTATACCAGTTTTAATTTTACAGCACTAGACGGCCGATTCGGAATACAATTCCTCATCAGTAGTGCTTGGACCCAAATTATGAAACAAAAATTATTTTGAAGATGTTGAAAAGCTACCCAAAGGACAAAAATATATTTTACCAAATTAAACTAAGGAAATACTTCATGCATGAAGAAGTATACCTTAGTTTTTGAGAAATTTCGAATTTTAACTTGTAGAAAATTTAGACAATAAAGTATATTTCTGACAATACTAATTATTCTAATTAAATCACTTTTAAATGAAATGCATATTGTTCTATTTGTATTTTAGTTACTACTATTATCGTTTTAGTGGTGACGTTTCTTTATGGTAATTAGGGGTGACTTTTCTTGTGGAATTCGTTGTATAAATACTTTTTTACAAAAAATACATCTTAAGAACCTAGCGCTTTTACACAACGTTTCCAAACCTGTGATACATTTTTCACGCTCAACTTGTACAATTGACTTTCCCTGAAGTTTGGCCAATTACTGCTCAACCTGGATACAACGCTTTTGTATACATCATCCGATTCTTCCACTGCAATTTGATCCCACTTGTTGCAGATAAACATGGTAGTACTTGAATCAATTTTCGTGTCATCCCCTCTTTCATTTCTGTCCTGTTGTTCTTTCAAAATTTTCCCAAGCTATGGAGAGAGGATATAAAACTGAAAGTTTTAAAACTAATAACAAAATGATTTACAGCCATTCTAATCTAGTAAAATAGTCACTCCTGTTGAGTAATTTTGAACATAATGCATACATTTTTTAATCAGAATCAGAATCGATGAAGTAATAAAAAACAAACATACTAATCCATGTCCGAATCACAATCCAGAGGCAAAGTAAAAACTTTGGAACTGACAAATTGTGTTAGACGCGTGGACTTTCACCAGGGAAGTGAGGCCGGGTGCTCCGGAAGGGTAAGCACCTCCTGTTAAACTAGCTACAACCGTCACGTGTGTAATCAAAATTGTGTGAAATGAACATGAAACTATGAGACGTCATATATATTCAGGGCAATCCTGGACACAGAAACATCAAACTTATCAACACTACTGTGATGGCGGCCATAAAACTTTTTGAGGGCCTTGATAAGCCTAGGCATGCAATATCCCTGAGTCAACAATTTATTTGCAAGCAGCCTACTTCGTTGTACAAAGTCCCCGTCTTTTATGCAACATAAATCAAAAAACAAACATATTAATCCATATTCAAACTCAATCCAAAAGCAAAGTTAACTTTTGGAACTGACAAGTAAGGTTAGATACAAGAACGTCCACCAGGGAAGTGAGGCTGGGTGCTCCGGAAGAGTAATGAACTCCTGTTTAGCTAGCTACACCCGTGATTGTAATCAAATTGTGTAAAAGGAACACGGAACTATATACGTCTATATATACATTAAAGAGTAAGTATTTAAAATCTCGCAATATTATTGGTAATCAGATATCAGTATTCAATGCTTTTTCATTGTTTGAAATATGCTATTGACGAAATTGTATTGTATTCAAAATCTTAAAATCCTCAAAATTTAAGGTATTATCCTTATGCAAGGTACATGTATTCCATTAGCTAATTTTACTTAATTATATTTTGATCCCTTGGTTTTATTTTTTTAACCCCTTAAACAATTTTGGTTTCCCGAGTTTGGTCCAAACACTAATTGATGAGAAATTTGTCTTCCGAGATCACGGTCTGGTACTGTAAAATTATCACTGGTATAATATGTGATTACAATGAGCCGTGGCTAATACAAATAATGTAGAAGAAAAAATAATTCTGAATAAATAATTGACTAAAATCATAGAAAGTACCAAATTGCGAATCTAAACCACGGTAACTCTTGTGCCGCAATTAAAATATTGCCACGTAGGCTACAATCAGTGAAGCTAAGCCGGTTACTCCGGGAGGTTAAATACTTTTTTTCAACCCAGCTATACCCACCGAGTATGTAATTAAAACTGGAAATGGACTTAAGGAATTTATATTTAGAATAGTAATTGTTTGTTCGTACGTAAAGGATATAATAAACTAAATTTCAGTTCTGTTCTCCAATCAATACAGTAATTTGCAGTTCTCTCAATGGAACATGGAACTATAAGACATCAACAATATCCAGGATAATCCTTAACACAGAGACTAAACAACAATATTATGATGACAGACATATATAGATAAACAACTTTGACCTGTCCGTTTGGCCTTTTATTTAAATATTTATCATGGACGACTTTATTTATGTATAGGGATCACATTGGTTTATTTTGTATACACAGTGAGAACACTAATCACTTATCTTCTGGGAAGTCTACAACTACCTATGTATAAGATGAAATCTTCTATATGAATATTCCTAATAAATGTTCAAACGGACAGGTCAAAGTTGTTTACCTATACGTATATATATTCTGATGCACGTTTACCCTGTCAGTCTGTACTCCCCCGTCATTTGGCGTATTTAGTATGTAGATAAAGGCAAGTGCCTCGGGTAAGAAGTTAAATAATCTCTTGGTCAATTCTGAGTTGTCAGAGACACCTGGCGTATCTACTATCGTTATACTGTCCTAAAATTAAAAACGAATTGATCGTTGTAGGTTGGTTAACATAGTATACATAACTTAGTTTTCTGGACTGTTACAGAAGTTGTAAAAATACTAAGGCAAGGTTTTCAGATTTTTTTCAATGGTTCCATTCAATTTAAATACATCGTTTTTGTATTTCAAACTGTTGACCTCTTTTGGCTATTTTTGTACTAATTTGATCTGGTATAGTGAAATATATTTTAAAGACAGAGTTTACTAATACATGCATAAAAACAATTTTTGATGGCGCGTTTGGTTTAGCTTATGTTTAAGTGTCCTTATATTTCTTTCATTAATATCCTTGTACTAGTTCCATAGTACAATGTCATTTGTATTTCTACAAAATATCAAAAACAAACATACTAATCCATGTCTGAATCACAATCCAGAAGCAAAGTAAAAACTTTCGAACTGACAGGTTATACACGTGAACTTCCACAAGGGAAGTGATGCCGGATGCTCCGGAATGGTAAGCACTTCCTGTTTAGCTAGCTACATCCACTACGTGTGTGGTCAAAATTCTGTGAAAAGGAACATGGAACTATGAGACGTCAAATATACCCAGGGCAATGCGATTTTTTTTTAATTTTTCTCTTTGAATTTGGATTGGGTTTTGGACACGGATAAGAATGTTTGTTTTAAATTTTGATCATATGAACACCTTAATCAAATGAATTGGTAACATCTAGATGCATAATAAGACATTGAAACAAAGACGCCATCATAAACAAATCCAAAGGGAAAGTTCAAAGTTTCACTGTGATTTTGAGAATGTGCTATGGACATTTACCGTTCCATACTAAAGTGTAAAACTAAACACATCAAAAAGTTTTCATGCGACTTATTCTAAAATTACTGACCATTTATTAATAAGAACGAATTTTTTTTTCGTTTCTATTATCTATTCAAAAGTTAAAAAAAAAACTTTTGACAATCAGTTACCTTTAGGAATGGTACAGGCCAATAGATGTCCACATATTTTATATTTTTCTGTGTTCCTTCCGCATCAACTGTTGTGTATTTTTTAATAGTTGCCCTGAACTCTTCATTCGATACATTTCTCGCTTCTGTTGTAGTTTTTCCATCAAGGTCAGTCACTTCTAACCGCTTGTCAGGTGAATTCTTTATACGACATATTGTATTGGTACAATGCATGACTGATTTTG
Organism: Anadara kagoshimensis; assembly: GCA_021292105.1. Classification (NCBI taxonomy): domain Eukaryota; kingdom Metazoa; phylum Mollusca; class Bivalvia; order Arcoida; family Arcidae; genus Anadara; species Anadara kagoshimensis. Next base: position 10,078,716 of record CM037863.1, read on the forward strand.
GCAATATATCAAAACCGAACAGCATGTTTAAGAAGGAACTTTTCCCAGCACTGGTTTCACCTGTATAAGATTACTTGTGAAAAGGTTTTGCAAGATGTATTAAAAAAATTAACTATCTAAAACCATTAATCAGTAATTTCATGGCATAATGAAAATGTTATAACATTATCGCTTAACACAATTGCGAATTTGTCACTTTTAAAAGCAAAGTTCAATTTTATAATCATAAATCATTAATAATAAAACAATTCGTCTTCGCTCTGTTTAATGGCATTGCCTATATTTTCTTTTAGGAACCCCGCGTATTACCGTTTTCAAACTATTTACAATGATTAGGATAATGACACGAAGTGGTATTTTTGGTTTTGATGGTCATTTATAGTTCAAATGTTAACAAAAACTAACAATTCTAGATTGTTTTATGCGACTCTTAAAATCTTAACACTAATATATAATATATAAAAAAAACATATACAGCTATCACGACTTTATACCTGTCACTACTATAGGACATTCCTTTCGCTCTAGTTCCTCCATTTTCTTTATCATTTCCTGGATAACATTCCCTCCGTGTCTCCTATCTACCTCAGGTTTTATCCAAGGTTGACACGCTTCGCTCTCCAGTAGCATTTGGAGTTTACCATATATCTCTTTCACCGTTTTCTTATCCTCCTCAAATCGCTTGGTAGTCTTTTCTAGCCATTCATCTTTTTTCTATGAATATAAATTAATATGAACTTACCCATGCACATATTATTTTCTTAGCTAGCAGAAAACGCATGTGCCTTTAAAGTTAAAGTCACCATTTTACAAGACACTGTGTATAGTGAAAAATGGCATCCAGTAATGTGTAATGTGTAACAATACTGATTTTGATAATAGTGTGGGTTAATTATTTCTAAAATGCAAGAATAACGAATAATTAATTTTTCTTCGAGCATGACTTTTCCCAACAACACCATAGGTAGTGTTCAAAAATAAATTCCTTAACCAAATTGGTCAGTTTTAAAGTGTTTTACTTTGCTTCTGAATTTTGATTCAGACATTGTTTGTTTCTGGTTGATAACAAGGAAAAGTACTTCACTATGAGTTTATTTTCATACCGAATTAAAGGAGGCCCCTTTACGGTGCATATGAATACAACCAGCGACATCGTCAGAAGCAGTGTCAAATTCTGTTTTGACGCCCACAAATGTACTTATCACACTTGTGTCTAACTAGTCTAATAGAATAAATTCGCAAATGCAATTAAAAATTCCAATTAGGCCTTTTTACTTTTACGTTGGGTATTTTCCCCCTATTTGAAACATTTCTTACAATTTTAAGCTTCGAAACAAAATGTCCGAAAATGATTTTCATCAAATTAAAAATTTAAAGATTATCTTACAAAATCAAAAACCAATACCTACCAAACTTTTGGTTTTCCAATATTTAATACAAACGTTAGGGTAATTGATAATTTAATGTCGTAAATTAATATATCTATCTAATCAAAAACAAACATACTAATCCATATCCGAATCACAATCTAGAAGCAAAGTAAAAGCTTTGGAACTGACAAGTTAGGTTATACACGTGAACTTCCACCAGGGAAGTGAGGCCGGGTGCTCCGGAAGGGTAAGCACCTCCTGTTAAACTAGCTACAACCGTCACGTGTGTAATCAAAATTGTGTGAAATGAACATGAAACTATGAGACGTCATATATATTCAGGGCAATCCTGGACACAGAGAAATCAAACTTATCAACAATACTATGATGATGGCCCTAAAACTTTTTGAGGGCCCTGATAAGCCTAGGCTTGCAATATCCCCGAGTCAACAATTAATTTGCAAGCAGCCTACTTCGTTTTACAAAGTCCTAACCTACATTGAAGACCTACTTCAATAGAAGTTATAACTGGACATCAGTTTTCAGATGTCTTGTATTATTAATTTATTATCATGTGCCAAAATAAAAAATCAACTAGACAAAATTTATAGCAAAAAAAGAAAAGATTTTCTTTACATACATTTGGTAAAATATATATTGGTCATTTGGGTATTGTTTCAACATATTGAAAAAAGGTTTACATTTTTTGTTTAATCACTACTAATCAGGAATTGTATTCCGAAACGTCTAGTGCTATAAAATTAAAACTGGTACAATATGTAACATACCTGTAACGTTTCTTTTTTCTCTTTCAGTTTTTCTCTCAACTCGTCTTCTTTGTCCGTCTTGTTTACCTCAATATGCATTTGCTTACATAGTTTAAATAGCTTTATCATATTTGCTTTCTGAATAGTTTCATCATCTGGAATATCTGCTGCCGTCTGCATCTTTAACTGTGAAGAAAATATATTAGAATTACTACAAACTGCTTACCTGTTTGTTTACTAATGTTTGTAACAGATCGATAAAAACATATATGCCAATCTATGTTTAAATCAAAATAAAAGAGCAAAGCAAAAGTTTGAATCTAGTAAACCGGGTTAAACACGTGAACTTCCAACAGGGACCGGTGCTGAGAAAGGGTAAGCACTTCCTGTTACGCTTGCTAAATTCGCCACTTGTGAAATCAAAAACTTGGAACTATTGATTCATAATTATTTTAAGCAAGTCAATAGTATATTTTTTATATTAATACACTTAAAAATCAACTATTTCTTATTCGTTTATAGAAACCTTGATCCACGGATTTACATGTCAACGAAATATACAATGTATATGACAAACGTACCTTAAACACGAAATACAATTAAGGAATTTATCTACCCAAAAAATACATGTAGCCTTTATTGTCAAGGCCACGAAAAACGTTCACCTTCATTATAAATAATTCCGCAATATTTCAAAGCTAAATACCAACAGGAACAAATTATTTTTCCTCCACAAAGGACAGTGATCACTTCATATTTTGTATAACAGTTGAAAATGTATGTATATTATTTGAAAATGACTTACCTTTTCCTCGTAGTCAAAAATTTAGACGAATATATAGACACATTAAAGTATAATATAGCAGGATGTGATTACTGATAACAAAACATTTAAGATAAAAATTGTAGCCTAGAGGTATATTATGTAATTTTGTACTTTGCTTTTTGATATGACAGAAATAGTTATAAAGTTTTAATCTACTTCTGTTCATGTATGTATTTTAATTTAGATATTCGGGAACATAAGGTCACTTTGAAAAACATTTTAGTTCAAAACGGTTGTATTTCGTTTTCTTAAAAACGTTAATTCGAAGTTCATGCGCTATGATAAAGCTGTTTCCACAATAGAAACATGATAAGCACAAAGCAGATTCCAAAGAAATAATTTAAATTAATTCCTAACCCTGTTTAAATTTTTCAGCAGTAGACGGTCGTTTAAGAATAATTTTCATAATCTTAGTGGTAAAAGCAAACTATAATTCCTAGGTTTATAAAATAAAACGTATTATGGCAGTCAGCACAATATTTTGATTCGATGTGTTTTTATCCAAAATTATATTTCATGTACTTGACGTCGTATCGTTTTTTTTTTTTTTTTTGTTTTTTTTTAAACTGTTTCTATTTCAGACGGATGTATCTAGCTAGATATAAGTTGCTTCCGGAAAACAAGACCACACTTACCTGGTGTTCATTTGTTTTAGTTAATTTTGCAACTTTCCTTTTTTATAGGCAGCAATATATCTGCTTCTTCTGCTTTGGCATATTAGTTTCTAATTATTTCGCTATGGTAGTTCCCACTATAGTGACTTTATACAACAAATCTTACAAATAAACTGTTTATCCATGGATATTGCAAGTCTAAGCTTTAATGGTTTTATGACCGTCATCGCAGTATTGTTAATAAGTTTTATATCTCTGTGTCCAAGACTGCCCTGGATAGATTTGACGTCCAAAAGTTCCGTCTTCTTTTTACTAATTTTGATTACAATCGTATGGGGTGTAGCTAGAATAAAAATAGAATGCGCTTACTTTTCCGGAGCACCCGACCTCACTTCCCTGGTGGACGTTAACGTCCTTAATCTAAATTTGTAAGTTATAAAGTTTTTACTTTGCTTCTGGATTGTGATTCGGACATTGCACAGTATGTTTTTTTTATTTTAAAACAACCGCCTAGTGCTGCAATATTAAAACAGATTACAGATTAGTCATGATATAGGCAAGTAGTAGTAGAGTCATTTAAGATGTGTTCAAATTAATCAGCACTTGTCTATCTCTTTAAAAAACAAATTAACTAAAAACAAAAAATCCAATCTAAGTCTAAATCATGCACAAAATCCAAGTTCCACCATTCAGGTCAATGTAGATTCATTATCAAACATTCTAATAAATAAGACAGTCGTTTTGGAATACAATTCCTCATCAGTAGTACTTTTACAAAAATTTAGAAACCAAAATTGTTTTCAAAATGTTGAAAAATTACCCAAAGGACTAAATTGTATTTTACAGTATTTGAGGAATTTGAAAATTTAACTCGCAGCAAATATAGACAATAGTATACTGTTGAATCATTAATATTCGCGGGGCTAAAATTTCGTGGTTTTGAATTTTGAAAAAAAAATTGTTCGGAGAAAATTTTGTGAAAAATAAATTCTGTGTTGAACCCCTAATTAATTGGTCATTTAAATATGCAACAGTTGAATCGTTATTGAACTCGGATATCTTGAATTTTTGAGTAAAATTCTTCTGTGAATCCATAAAGTAACAAAACCGTGTTTTGATAAAATTTAATTTTAACTACTGTCTGAACCTTGGCACGTAATGATCATCAATAACAATGATGTTTATCTCAAACTGACCTCGTAGCTTCCGTTGATTATAATCCTTGCAAAAACAAAACAATTATACGGATTGAAAAGCCGCTGCGTTAATTACTGACAAGCTTAACATGACTCCCAAAGGTTAAAGCTATATGTCATCACTACCCATTTTCAAAATCCCGAAGTATGGGGGAGATTATAACATCCGAATCGTAACCGGTATATACATGGTATAGACGATAAGAGATGACTTGTTATGTCGGCAAAATAGAAAAAAAATCACAAAAGAACTTACATGTCTTAATTAAATAAAGAAAACCACATATAATACGGTCAATGTTAAAGAGACGATAAACATTGGAGTGAATAGGAAGTAGGGTGGCAAAAGAACAAGCCCCCCCCTCCCTCCCTCCCTATCTTTGAATGCCGTCTACAACTTTGTTTGGTAAATATTTTCGTTGGCATTAAGTTTTGTGGTTTTAACTTACCCACGAAAATAACTAAATTTACCCCCCCCCCCACGAATATTTGTGATTCTACAGTATTACTGACAATAATACACAATTATTGCCTACCTAGTTTGTGATATCCTCGAGGCAACAGCCACCAGCAGGGATACCGGTTCGGTGGTTTTAATTATATATAATACCAGTTTTTTTGACAGCACCAGGAGGCCGTTTCGGAATACTTAATTAAACTAGTAAAACAGAAAATATATTCAAGCAAACGATGGGTTGTTATTGGTATCAGTATATTCAAATATTCCAATATGCAGGAGTCAGGTTGCACTTAGTAATAAACCTGTATCAGTTTTACAGCACTAAACGGTCGTTTTGGAAATAAAATTTTTCATCGGTAGTACATATTATGCTTTAACCCCTTTTTCTTGTTCGAAAAATATTTTATTGTAATCAAAATAAAGTCAACTTGCTGAATGATGTTCCATCTAGTGTCAGCCAATCTGATAATTATTACCAAACGTCCTCACTTGCATTTATAGCCGTATATATGCCGATAAAAGATTGGTTTAGAATAAAATTTTAATCAATTTAAAAAATACAAATCCTAGTCCAAATCACAATACAAAAGCAATGTATTATCTTTAAAACGGTCAAATTAATTAAACAACTTCCACCGGGGAATTAATGTCTAGTGCTCGGTTAAGGCTGGTTTTATAACATTGCAAGGTTGACCAATACATTTTTTATACATTTTACAATAAAGATTATTATGTACCTTTATTAACCCGGATGTGTTTGTTCAAAGCGGTGTTTATTGGGTACTTGATTTTTATTTATCTATTTATTTAGGTATAGATACTGAATAAACAAATGTATCAAATACATTACGGACTTTAGCATGCTTAAACAGATAACCTAATGAAGTTTCAGATAAAATCTATATGAAGTGTGATAATAACAGCAATATTAGCGCGTAGAGTTTGACCTGGCTGTTTGACCTTCACTCCTTAATATGTAAGCAGAGATATCCAGTATCTAATTTTGTTGATGAATAGGGATAGATGATAGTTATAATGGGTACAGAGTGTTTATTTAAATAATTAATTGCGTCATCCTTTTATCACAGTCCATAAACACAATCTATATTAAAATTAAAGTCCAAACGGCAAGATCAAACCTGGCGCATTACAACATGACACTTTGTTTACAAATGAAATGTATTAAGGGTATTTACACCTTGCACAAATATTTGTTATATGAATACAATTGAATCACACACTGCGCAGGAAAAGTTATACATGAACATTAAATTTAGGAAAATATAAAAAAGACAGGCTCACATTGCAAGCCAAACATGTTTATAAAAATGACTTCATGTTTTACAATTTCAGTTCAATATTATCTTGGATTTTACATATTTTTCAAGAAAGGGACGTGATTCCCGTAAAGTGCCGCGGCTTTCTCGATGTCCGTTTCACTTTTCTCGGCCTTTGAAAATCTGAGGGAGACAGTGTTCATTTCGTGCCGGACAGTATCTATATCCCCATCAGATATCAAAGGTGCAGAAATCCCTTTTAAATTTAGAAATAATAAAATATAGAACGTCCTTTAGTTAATAGAATTGGTGACAGTGCCCTCTCTAGATTTTACAAGGTTCTGTATACATTCTGTTTCCTACTTCTTACTAAGAATGCACATACCGACAAGGATTGATGCTCACAGTTTACCTACTGGTATACCGATGGCAAAATAATGGGTTAGTTTATACTGCATAATGATATGAAACTTAGCTAATGGTATCCTCGGCATCCATTAGCAGAAGTCCATATCAAAATCGAAAGGTCAATAGTTTTAAAACTGACAAACTAAATAAAATGCGTAAACAACCACCAAAGAAGTGAAACCAGTTGCTCCTTCAGCAATTTCATACGCCCGTAAAACCATTCAATATATATGTTGATTAACATTATACAAGAAATTATAGATATAATAAATATATACTAGTATTGGATGTGAATTAAGGGAATAAATAGAAATAATAACGATTGAAAAGAACATAGTACGACGAGATGTCAGACACATACTTTGACTTTATTTTTTCTATTGTCAACTTTCGTTTTCTTTTCAGCCTTTAACGCACTTTTACTGCTTCTCTTGCTTATGCGGTATTTTGTCAAAATTGAAACGCTACTATAGAGCTTGCTCCCTTTACGCAAACTTTATACAACGGTGCAAATTGCTTTCAAATAAATTGTTGACCGAGGATTATTGCAAGTCAAGAAGTTTTATGTCTGTCATCATAGTATTGCAAACGAGCGGGATGTTTCTGTTTCAAGGATTGTCCTTGATATTTTTGACGTCCCATAGTTCCGTGTTCCTTTATTTCTAAATGTTGATTACACACGTGGCGGATACAGCTAGCTTAAAAGGAGGTGCTAACCTTTCTAAAACAGCTTTTCTCACTTCCCTGGTTGAAGTTCACATGTTTAACTTATTTGTCAGTTTCCAAGTTTTTCTTTTGCCTTCTGGATTGTGACTTTGACATGATATAGTATTTTTGCTTTTTTATCTTATGTTTTGATTTTACCTCAATAGATTTCTAAAGATTGAAATCTATAATTATGTTGTTTTTAATTTTTATCTATAAATATTCACATATAAATATTTTTTGTGCGTGCATTTGAAAAACTGTCTTTTGGTTTTATTTCAGTTAAACCAAAATTGTTGACACTAACAAACGAATATATAATCGTCTTTAGAAGTTAGAGTTTTTTGTCGTTGCAACACACCTGTTGATGCCCGTGTAATAGAGCAACACAATTTAGTGTAATGTAACCCTTTTGCCGCTACTTAATTCGAATTCTGGATGGCCGCTTTCTACACTAGTCCCTATGCACGGATCTATTGATACCAATACTTTGGTTAAAATAAAAATATAAAAAAATTAGTTCTTCAACTTATGATGTCTACAAAAAATAAATTGTAACAAATAAAAGGCGATGATAGTATGATTCTATTTGTTACTGAAGCAAAATTGGTTCTATGTCAATAAACAGTTACCAAGCCTTTAAAAAACCATCAAGTCAACTTCCTCTAAAAGTGTTACACATGACGATTTAATAGTTTCCATTGTCTTATTATTTCCTGGAAGAGCAGGTGCGCTCTCTAATTCTTTGAGGAAACTGTATTCATTCTGAAGGAATTGTTCGAAGGTACTTGAAATGTTTTCATGTACAATCACAAGGTCTGCTGTGATTATTTCACTCAAATCCGCTTTTGACAAATTTGAAAGGACTGCTTCCGTGCATTCCTTCATATATTTAAATCTATCCTTGTTGCATCGCCATCGCTGAGATAAATTGGAAAAATATGACGCAATACTGAAAATCCATTGAAAAAAGTTTCGGCTCGGAACCTCACGTTTACCGTGTTTGCTGTAGACAGAGGAAAATTTTTCATTTTCACTACCTGATTTCTTATGCACATTCTCTCTTGAAATATTAAAATCTCTTTCAAGTTTCAATAAGTAATCCTCGAAGGCTTTAATACCATTTTCTAGTTCTGAAGAGATATTCCCTTCGTTGTACCACAGCACGATCTCTGCTTGCAATCTAGTTGTAATAAGTTCCTGATATATCTGTTTGGGGTCCCCGGTTTTAACTTCAGGACAGTCATCGAGACTCCACGTAGAAATTCTTTCACGGACAGTCAATGAATGAATGTGGTTAAACAGGCGTTTGGTCAAAATCATTATTTTATCGTCCATTTCTTCTTCCATTTTTTGTTTTATCTACAACAAATTGAATAAGAATATTTCATTTAAAAATACATAAGTTATGCAGCAATATACCTGCTTCTCCTGCTTATGGTGTATTTGTTTCCCAACTAATACGCTATGGTAGAGCTTGTTCCCACTACGGTGACTTCGTACAACGAAGTAGGCTGCTTGCAAATAAATTGTTGACTCAGGGATATTGCAAGCCTATCCTTATCAAGGCCCTCAAAAGTTTTATGGCCGTCATCACAGTATTGTTGATTAGTTTGATGTCTCTGTGTCCAGGATTGCCTTGGATATATTTGACGTCTCATAGTTCCATGTTCCTTTCACACAATTTTGATTACAGGCATGGCGCGTGTAGCTAGCTAAACAGGGGGTGCTTACCCTCCCGGAGCACCCGGTCTCACTTTCCTGGTGGAAGTTCACGTGTCTAACCTAACTTGTCAGTTCCAAAGTTTTTACTTTGCTTCTGGATTGTGATTCGGAAATGGATTAGTATGTTTGTTTTTTATTACATATTGTTTCTTTGTACAAGGGAAGAGTTGCTAGGTACAATGACAATGTATTTTGTCTCATGTAGGAATCTAAAATTGTTTAATTGTTTAATCGATTACATGTTTATAGCTTCTGTTCTATACTGGAAACATAGAAGACCATGGCATTATTATAAACATTGTGTTACCACAAAAGCTTAGTTATATGCTATGAAAACAAAGTCTTATCACATTCTATCATACTGTATTTAAGATATCCTTTTTTTTAAATAACAAAAAAAGGTTTAGTTCATCTTAATTGTCTATGAAAATTTACTGAGCCTTGAAAATAGGTCATAATGTCCTTCTTTGTGTTACAACATATAGACCGTCTAAATTGATTACAAACGTAGCATTGTATCTCGCCAAACTATTGGTGCTGACCCTTTCAAAGCACCTGATTAAATCACTTGTTAAATTTTCGTTAGTCAGTTTTCCAAGTTTTTATTTTGTTTTTGAATTGTGATTGGTACATAAATTGGTATGTATGCTTTAAACATCTTAACCAAATTTCATTAAATTGAGTCATATGATTGCTTTGCTATGTTGCAAACTCAATCATGCATGAAGCTGTTATTATACCTCTTGCGTATTGAAAACAAACCAGACAGCACCCCAATTAAGCACAGGTATGTAGTATAGGGAACAAGTGTAAATCTTTCGATCAATAATTATAGTATACAACGCAGCAATCAGCATAAATATTAGCTTTTTCAAATTGATTGTTAAACTGGCTGTATCACATTAAAGTTTTTTATTTTAGCCATATACTATGAAAATCTTCAAAATCTAAGGTATACTCGCTCATGCAAAGTATTTTCTCAGCTAAACATAAAGCATATTTGGGTCCTTTGGATAAACATACTAATCCATGTCCATATACTTTTACAACATCTTGATAAAAGTTTGGTTTTACAATTTTGATCCAAGCACTACTGATGACTTCACGTGTGACTGTATTAAAAGTACAGGCTATGAAAATTTTGTACATAATGTTTAACAAATAATATGTGACCTATTGAAAAAAAACAAACATACTAATCCATGTCCAAATCACAATCCAGGAGCAAAATAAAAACTGAATTGAAAAGTCAAGTTAGACACGTAAACTTCCACCAGGAAAGTAAGACCGGGTGCTCATGATGGTTACCTTTTGTTCAGCTAGCTACCCCCACCACGTGTGTAATCAAAATTGTGTGAAAGGAACATGGAATTATGGGACGTCAAATATATCAAAAGCAATCTTGGACACAGAAACATTAAACTTATCAATAACACTGTGATGACGGCCATAAAACTTTTCCGAATCACAATTCAAAAGCAAAGTAAAACCTTTGAAACTGACAAGTCAGGTAAGTATATCCCTGGTTTTAACATGAACCATTGACTGTAAATGCCAAAAACTAAACTTGGTAAGTTGGTAAACAGGAATTATATTTGTACTGCTTTTGTTTCGGTCTTCATTCGAAGCGGGGATATATAAATACAGATTTGTAAAGGACATACAAAACGGTAGCCGAATACATGTACTTCTATTATAAAACAATAGCGTTGATGGTCAATGTTACTTACAACATTGTTTTACACAGGATGGAATGCCATCTTTAAGCCACCTATAAGCCATGCTTATAGATTGGCTTATAGGAGCTTATAGGTGGTTTATAGGTGGCTTATAGGACCTCCATCTATAAGCCACCTATAAGCCATCTGTAAGCCTGGCTTATTGACACTCAAAATATAAACCACCTATAAGCCATGCTGTTTATATTTCTAAATAAAATCATCGCCGTGTACTTACATTATGGAAGTCTTATTTATATTATTTATTTATTTATTTATTTATTATTTATTATTATTCATTTATTCAGTTTGTATATATGACAAAAAATCATAAAAGAAAATGCGCACTTTAAAATATAATGACCGACAGTAAAATTTTTATGATTGTTAGTTTTCAATTTATTTATTTATTTATTTATTTATTTATTTATTTATTTATTATTTATTTTATTTATTTATTTATTCAGTTTGTATATATGACAAAAAGGCACTTTAACATATATCTACTGGCAATAAAATTCCATCATTGTTAGTTTTCAATTTATTTATTTATTTATTTATTTATTTATTTATTTATTTTTATCCAATTTGTATAAATGACAAAAAGGCACTTTAACATATATTTACCGGCAATTAAATTTCATCATTGTTAGTTTTCAACTTATTTATTTATTTATTTATTATTATAGTTTTTATTTATAATTTCTAACCTGCTCAACACATTTTTTAAGCTTCAAATTGACTCTTTTTACAGCTTTATTTATCTTTTTTAAATTCAAAAATGATAGTTTCGACTATTTATCAGTTACATTTTTATGTCCATAGGTAATAAACACATCCCGGTCACTAATTAATGACCATCGGTACACCTCATCAACACCTTACGTAATTGATAACAGAACCAAATTCAAACTCATTTAACCAGACGATAGCATATTCCACCTTAAAAAATTACCTGTATGATGTTAATCTAATTAACTTTAATTAATTTCGATGGACCGGAATTTAATGATGTCAGGAAGTATTAGTACTTTTTACTAATTGTCATTCATGTGTAAATAAATGAATAAATAAATATTTATTACTAAAACTTTAATAAATATCTAAAATATGAGAGAGCGAGAGAGAGAGAGAGAGAGAGAGAGAGAGAGAGAGACTAACCTAATAATCTGAGTATTTATATAAATAAATAAATGAATAAATAAAAATCACAAATTCATCTGATAAAACTGGTAGATCTTTGAACTATCGTCTCCATGTTAAGATTTCTGGATCCAGTAAAAAAATTTGTGTTCCCTGATACTATAAACCTGCATGATTTTATAATCGTAAAAGATGTCCTTGATCATTATATATTTTTTAAACGGTGTTTAATATGAAAATGTATTAATGCATTTTACAACTTCGTGATCGGCCGCTCAAAAACAATAATTTTATTTTCATGGATATTGTAGTCGGTCCCGTCAGTGATATTTCCATTGCAGAAACAAGACAAATTTCAAAAGCATAATATCTTTTAATTACATGACCAGAAACTACCTGCATATTTCCTCACAAATGAAATGAATAATTAACCAACTTAGATTGAGTTGAGTTGAATAATGATGTTAAACGTACCAGTCAAGAATATTTTACTTATATTGAAACATCGCCAGCTACAGTCGAATGTGCATAAATTTTGCCTGTGCGTTGCGCTGATGGCTGCTATACAGCCAAGCTACCGTGAGACGGGATCTCGTTTATTTTAGTTCCCATCCGAAAGAACTGTGACTTTCTTTCGTAATGCCGAGTGCTTGGCGAAAGAACAATCATTAGCCACTTTCAAGTCTTTGGTCAGATCCGGTCGGGGTTCATACCCACGACCTCCCATTTAGGCAAGCAGTCTACAAACTGAGCAACCGCAAAAAACTTAGAAGCTATAAAGTTATATGATTGATGTTGTGATTAAAAAAAAACAAAACAAAAACTTTTATTTCGATCGACATTTATTTAAAGTAAATTATTGTTATAAATTTTAACGATTAGTACAAGTTACAGCCGAAGATTATATGTTGCACCTTGCACCCAGTGGACGGTTTACTGACTATACAGGAGTGCGAGATAACCCTCCTAATTTACCGAACGGAAAATTTATAATGCGTTTGCTTGCCGAAAAATGGTTGTTTTCTCCTTGTACTCCTGTTTTCTCCACAATCCTAGAATCTGAATCTCACCAGCTTGGTTCGTATTTTATTCGGGCAAGTCCTAGTGTGAGAAAATTCGTTTGTCGAATGTTTGTTCTTTTCTCAGTGTACTTCCGTTTCCTCCACCCTTGTTATACTTGCATGCTCCCCCAGAAAAAAATTGCTTTTTTCAGCACAAATGGTGCAATTTCCTGCATCTTGAACACTGTCGAGCGTCCTTTTTACCTCGCATTCAAAGTGGATCTAAACCAGTCTAGCTTTTTTCAAAAATTGTAATATTGACGCAGGTGGCTATGAGTGTCGGTGAGTTCATAATACTAGTATCTTTATCGATATATGTCTATCAACTTAACTGTCGAATTTGTCGCCTTCGGTAACTTTATTGTCGGTCTTATTATTTGTCGAGGTGTAGTTGTGCACCGCAGATCCAGACCGACATTTTTTTCGTTATATTAAAGGAGTTCGTTCGACCTTTGGAAGTTGTAGATCGATACGTCGATCCTTTGGAGGGATACTAGTGTTTTGATATATTTACCTGTGTTTTGCGTTGATGGCATTATGCAGTGAGGATTCTTTATCATGCCACGCCTACTGTGACAAAGGGCCTCGGTTTTTAATGTTTGTCCGAAAGACCCGCATTCATTTTTTAATGCCGAGCGAATTTTTGGGTCAGACTTGACCAGAGACCAAACCCTCGACCTCCTTGACTTAAGGAACAAGCACTCTACCAACTGACCCGCCTGCTACATATACCTAAGGGGTAGGTCTCCTACTACCACTACCCCTTTTCCACACTTGTTTAAAATTAACTGTATGATATCCATCTTTTATTATATTACATCTTTTTTGTATTAGTTTTTAAATGACTAGTTAGTCAGTTTCATCATTATATAATGCGCATTAAAGGTGCAACAGACAATAATGTTGTCACTAGAAAAAAAACCACTAATTATTTCAGACTGATTTGTTTCGTAAAGCCGATAATCGGGCGAATAGAATAAAAAGTCAAATGAGATAGATTTTTCCACCATTAAAACCAATTAAAATAAAAATGTACAAAAATTTGTACTTTTATATGGAGATAGAACATCGTGCTGTAAAAATATACAAAAAAGATAATTTTGTGTGCTAAAAATTAGTTCTCTCCCCATCAATCTCTCTCTCTCTCTCTTTTGGCCATGTCCCTTGGTTTAAAAAGGTAAATTAGATGAATTCACGTATGATTAATGGAATCACTCTTCATAGAAGTCTCTTAATTAGTATGACTAATTAACGTTATCTACTAATACTAACTGGTTTCTTTTACGCCTCAGCGATCAGGTAAATAACATCATCACCTAAGACTGGTCAGTACTACTTGGATTCTTTCATGCTTCAGCGAACTGGTAAAATACATAATCACCTGATTGCAATTTCCTACCTGTGTACACGAATTAATTAATCAGTACCACTAATTAACTGGTCATTACGCTGGTTAATTGGCAATTAGCTGTGAGAGAGAGGGCAAAAGTCGGAGCAACGGGGGGGGGGGGGGCACGGGCCCCCTGTGCCCCCCGCTGGATCCGCCATTGGACTATGCGATCAGTATATGTATAACTTCGATTAAAAAGATTTTTATTTATGATAATAGAATATATACCGTATTTTCAAATATTTATAAAAAAATAAAATAGAATAAAATATCACATAAACTAAGTGTCATACCATATGCGTTTTCTATACACGGATTTTGGGTAAGGTGGGTTCAAGTACCGGGGTGCTAAGTAATTACAAATAAGAAATATCGACAAAATAAGAATATAGATGTAATATGCTTAAAGAGATCTTCAGAATGACATCTCAAATTTATGAATATCTTGAAAATTAATCAAATTAATCGGATTTCAAATATGCCAGACTTAACTTATAAATACATCCTGTTGTTCGGTATGTTGAAAAAGGTGTTCTCTAGAAACATATCAAACAGTATAAGGTATTTCCGCAGGTTCATATATAATTATAGTATTTATTGGCATAAAGCAACATATTAATGTGTAATACTCTCTCTCTCCCAAGTCTCTCTCCTCTCTCTCTCTCTCTCTCTCTCTCTCTCTCTCTCTTCGTTAAGAATTTTATAATTTGTTACATAATGAAATTATTTATATAACTTTCTCTCATGCGGTTTAAAAATACTTCACTTCTTCTTTCTCTCATAAAACAATTTCATGTGAAATCTCAAACCATTACATCAGTGTCAGTCATTCTGGTTTTTTTTATTTTCTATGATATAAGGATAGATTATTACAAAATAACATTGAAACTTGTATTTCTATCATTTAACTTGTTCTATATTTTCTTTTGAAGATTATCCACCAATAAAGAAAACAAGTACCGGTATTACAATAAAAAACTATATTATAATGGACAATTTTTAATAAAACTTACTTAAAACTATATAGCTACAGTTTTGATCTCAAGCATTATTGAATATATAAATAATATATATATTAACCAAAAAAGAAATGTGCCTTAATTAAGATTCTACATCTGATCAATGATTGATCTTCAAAATTTATCTCTGACAGCCAGATACATAAGTATATTACAGGTGAGATTTCACTTCCTGTCTTCCTTTGATATCTTGGGTCAGTAACCCTAAAAATTATTTTTCTAATGAAAGACAAACTATAATAATAATAATAATAATAATAATAATATATAAATAAATAATAAATATGTAAAAAAAAATGACTAAAATCAGATATATTTATTATTTATAGTTTATAAAAAGCTGAAAGTTTAAGAGCTAGTCACGTAATCACATCTTAGATAACTGGGTACTGATATACATTTAAAATAAGTGATTTGAGTTCGTGTTCTCCGTGGCCTAATGGATAAGGATGTAGATTGAGAATCAGACTGTAGCCAGGAGAACCAAGGATCGCGAGTTCAAGTCCCGCTGGGGCAAAATTGAGTAAGTAGAGCGATAGTAATGATAGTAATTATATGTGATTTCAGGAAAATTAACATCAAATAAAATAAATATATGAATAAAAAGATAAACAAATAAAAGAAAAAGCATAAAAAAATTAATAGAATAAAATTTTTAATTACAATTAAATAATTTTATTATTAAATTAAAAAGAAATAAAATTAATGAAATAAAATAATTCATAACAATAATAATATTTTTTAAATGAAAAATTAATAAGGAAAGTAATAATTATTTTTAATATATTTATATTATTTTAAAGTTAAAAATAATATATATTGAAATTTGTTTTCTGTATTTGTTTGTTGAAACAAACCCTTAAAGATCTTAAAACCAAATTAAAGATCCTTAAAATTTACTTCTACTGAAAGAAGGCTTATAGGTGGTTTATAGATGGCTTATATTTTGAGTGCAAATAAGCCATCTATAAGCCGGCTTATAGATGGCTTATAGGTCATCTATAAACGGCTTATAGATGACTTATAGGTGGCTTATAGCCCTCTATAAGCCCCTTATAAGCCCCCTATAAGCTGGCTTATAGACAGTTTTTCATCTTGTGTTATATTGAAGGTATATACATGAAGATATATGCTTGTATTTACCTTTTGAAAGTCTGCCTCTACTTTCGCCAATTCTGTTTTTATTTTGGCAATGTATTCATTTCGTTCGGTTTCATTCTTTGGGAAAAAACACACCTGACTCTCGACAATACTAATGATTCTCTTTGCAAATTCTCTGATCCATCTACAAAAATGTTAATCATAAGTATGATCAAAAACAAACATACTAATCTGTGTCCGAATCACAATCCAGTACTAAAAAACCTTTGGTACTAACAAGACCGGGTGCTCTGGAAGGGTAAGCACCTCCTATTTAGCTAGCTTCATTCGCCACGTACGTGATTGAAATTGTCTAAAAGGAACATATCGGGCATCCAATATATCCAGAGTAATACTGTGATGACAGCCATAAAACTTTAAAGGGTCTTAAATAATTTGGCTTGCATTATCCCCGAGTGGACCATTTATTTGCAAGCAGCGTGCTTCATTGTACAAAGTCCCAATATGACATATTATTTTGAAATGAAAAAATGTATAAAATAGAAGAAACCATATCTTATTGTAAAATAATTAAAATGAAATTGAGACCGATTATTATCGTTAAAATAACCACTACATCTGCATAAATTCTGCCTCACTAAACGACCAAAACTGTGAAAATCTAAATACTTTCGAGATTTTAGAAACGAGAAAACAGAAGAATCAATTTTATTTCACCAAATTAAATCTGAGGAGGCGACACTTTTATTGATTTAGAAAAGCATAGATTTTTATGAAATTGTTTAATTTACACAGCAGATAATTTTGATAATACAGCTTTTATCTAACAACATACAATGCATTGCCTTCTGGGTCTAACTTGTAGCCCTAAATAACACAAAATAACACACTATAGTTCGTTTCAAACATTTTTACTTTGCTTTAAAATTGTTATTTTGGACATGGATTATATGTTTGTTTATTCCCATATAGAGTCATAAATCGTTATGATTAATAAAACACGTTTTCGCCTCAATTTTTCAAAAACTAAAAAAATGAGCTTGTGTGCCAACACAAACAAAAAAGGAAGTTTCAGGATACTATGACTAAGATGCAAAATTCTTGATTCCCCAACAGTATTTCTTTGAATAAAGTTAGTATGTTTAGTGGTCATTCAAATAAGGAAGTTTTATAATAAATAATATGAATATATATATAAAAACAAGCATACTAATACATTTCCGATCCACAATTTTTAATACATCAGTGAATGAGTGGATCGAATGGCCTGCTTACATATGATAGAACATCAATCTGAAAAAGAACACCCCGACGCATCCTTATGAAATAAAATGTGACGTCCATCATCGTTACACTCCCGGTTCTGTGGTTCCCAATTTATCACAGCATGTAAAAAAGTCAGCAACTTACCTGAGATGAGACATCAACTCATCACGAAAACCGACTCGAATAAGACTTAAAAGTCGACTGTGAAGTTCTTCGTATTCACAACACCGAATGTTTCTACGAATTGTCTGAAAACAAAGAAAATTTGAAAATAAATCGACGTACTTATTAAATTTATAGGTGATTCAACTTTAGAAACACTTAAAATAAATTATCGTCTTATAAAAGATATAATAAAGGGCATTTGCAGGCGTCTTTCCTATATAACTTAACCAATCCATATTGAAAGCATTATAGCAAACTAAAAGCTTTTAAAACTAGCAAACAGGTGCAATTTTACTAATAAACCAATAAATTGGATCTTTTTGGAAGTAGCGAGGATCATAACTGCAACGCAACATAGAACGTTTTCGAGATATCTAGGGTCCCAAAGAATCACTGCTAGTCTAGTACTTTTAGTACTTGCTGGAGACTTTTTATAAACGAGACGTCTCTGGC
The DNA here is from genome assembly GCA_021292105.1 of Anadara kagoshimensis. Classification (NCBI taxonomy): domain Eukaryota; kingdom Metazoa; phylum Mollusca; class Bivalvia; order Arcoida; family Arcidae; genus Anadara; species Anadara kagoshimensis. The sequence continues at coordinate 10,097,380 of CM037863.1, forward strand.
TGCATATTAGCAATAAGTTGCGACTAGGCTAGTCTTATCCTCAAGAAAATTTTCACAAGCAGATTTACTGACACAATCGTAAAAACAAACATACCAATCCATGTCCAAATCACATTCACAAAGCAAAGAATTTTTAATAAAAAAATTGGATAACACACATGAACTTCCACCAGGAGCTGATTACACTTCTAGACCACCCGGCCTAACCCCCAAGGTGGAAGTTCACTTGTTTAATAAGATACATTTATAGCTGTGAATACATTTTACCCGAATAATGTCCTGTACACTAAATGTGATTAGAGGTGCATTATGTAAGTCTGGCCAGGTTGATGCTAGTTGTCTTTTGATATACGTTTTGACTTTATCTTGTTCCTCTATGCCTACTTCGTCCCATTTATTACAAATGAATAATGTTGTTTCCGGGTTGAATACTTTGCAACGATTACGTTTCTGTCGTTCTAATATTCTTACAATCTACAATTAAAACAGTTACAAGTCTGTATTAATTTTGAAAAACACTGTTCACAGTTACCAACAACAGAATCATTTGGGTTTAGTGAGGAACTCAGATATTACTATAACCACACATCTGGATGACACTAGTGTAAGACAATAATCTGAATACCATTTGTAATCAGTTGCACCATAATAGGTTAATGCCTTTGTGGGGTTTTTTATTGTCTATGCTAAAACTGTTTGTTCTTCCGTGTTCTTTAATCCAAAAAACAAAAGACTAAGACAAATATCTTTCTAGAATAGAATAAACCAAAAACATTATAAGTTATACAGGGCTTTGGCAGGTTACACGGTCCCATGTACCCCGTCAAAGATTTATGTACCCTGAGCCGCAGGCGAAGGGTACATTCATCTTTGACGGGGTACATGGGACCGTGTAACCTGCCAAAGACCTGTATAACGTTTTTGTCACCCTTCAAAGCGTTACCAGTTGGGTCTTTTTAACTTCCATTTCGTATTTTCCGTGACTTGCGTACGTTGTCGCCATGTTTGTTTACCGTAACTAGACGTCAGAGATGTACGAGTTACTTCCCTTTTACCGCTAAACGTCGCGTGCGTCCATGTACCCCGGCAGATTTCCGAACATCGTTCCATGTACCCCGGCAAGTTAACCAATCGCTATGCGAGAAATTTCTTTGAAAGGTGATAAGCATATATAAAAATAAATTAAGTATTTAGTATTGCCAACACGCCAATCTCTACTCGGGAAGTGAGGAAGATTGCTCCAGAAAAGAAATCTATTGAAGTTGAAATCTTACCTGGATTTACCTTACTTAATCTTGTGTTTGTTCAAAAACCCTTCATATTATTGTAATTTTGCCTTACTCTCAATGAAGTAATCTTATCAGTATTTTCAACCATTTAATTTGGAGAAGGGGGAATACCCATTAAATTCATATGTAAGGCGATTACCCGATCTTTTTGAATTCCACCATCGTTTGTCGAGTTCAGTATATATATAAAAGCCATAGCATTTGGAAGGTAATCATATAACCTTTGTGTTAGCGTGTTATTGTCAGATACACCAGGTGTGTCTACAAACACCACATTTCTCTGAAACAAAAATATATCAAAGATATAGAGAATAAGTACTCAATATATTTGAAAAGTCAGCGCATTGAATGTAGCATTTTAAAGTTACAAATCAAAATCAAACACACTGATCCATTTACTTAACTAATATAATTCTTTTATTAACAAGGCAATTACAATTTTTCACATTTGAATTTAGTCAAGGAGAGTGATGGTAAATGGATATAATGACAAGGGATATAGTTCTGATACACATTACCATTACACTTCAGATTTTGATTATTACAAACATTGACATCTGAGCATTCAAAGATAAACTGACGGACATAAGGTATAATAGCAAAACATGCGGTAAGATTCTTTATGCCTCATTCTTTACATTAGCCTCACTTCCTGGTGGAAGTTAACGTGTATGACCTAGTTTGTCAGTTTCAAAGTTTTTACTTTGCTTTTAAATTTGGACATGGATTATTATGGTTTTTTTTATGATTACGTGAATACAAAATTTGTGTTAAATGAAAATGTTAATTGCCCTAAATATACAAACACCAATGAAATCTAATGATTTACCAGTTTCAGCGGTATGGGCCAATACAAATCTACAAATTCAATAGCGTCTTTTTCATCCCCTGGTACAACTCTTGTATAATCTTTCACAGTTTCTTTGAATTTTTCTTTGTTGCTAAACTCGAATTTCTTTTCTTCTCCTCGTCTTGGTTTCACAACAACTTGTTTGATTTCACTGTATCTTAAACGGCAAATGGCACCAGTACATTGCAACGCTGACACCGGCAGTATATCATCACCAAGTATCAAATTCATGACACTACTTTTACCAGCTGACGTCTCTCCTAGAATAATAAATGATATGCTCAATAACAGTTTTAATGGTTTCAATTTATCTTGCATTGGGTTATCTTTATGAAGAGATCACACTTGTATATCTCTGTTCAAACCACAATACAAAATTAAATTGAAAAATGGCAAATTGCGTTTGACATGTTAGCTTCTACTAGACGATTAAGCTCTGGTGCTCCAGAGGGGTAAGCACCTCCTGTTTACATTCGTTACATAACAGTCTTGAACTCACCGTAAATGTAAATTAATTTTGACCAGAAGGTTTTAATTGTAATTAAATTAGGTTTTGAGACATGGCTAAGTGACGACTAATATGTTATTGAAATACTAGTATTTATATATAGCAAAGGTTTTAATCTAGTCAAAAACACATTTTCGTATATTTTCCTTATGTTATAGAAACTAAAAAAGCATACAAGTGCATCTTCAAATCGAATAAAATCAATTAAAATCTAAAAACCTAGAACACTAGAAACATTGGAAATAAAGTTAAACACCTGAACATCCAGTAGAGAAGTGAGGCCGGTTGTTCTAACAGGGTAAGCTTGATAACCTTGCTACACCCACCACCTAGTCACAATTAAAATTGAAATCAAAATGGAACTATAAAAATAGAAACAATGTCTTGGATACTTTTTGACACAAAGGCATCATCGATATGTTGACCATAAGCATTTTTAGTGTGTTGATAATCATAAGCTTGTAATATCTCTCAGTCAACAACTTCTTTTTAAACAATTTTTTGTTATATAAAGTTCACGTAGTTTTAACAAGCTCTACCATACCATAATACATAATTATAAATAATATGCGTGAATGCATGTGTTATTGTGTGAAAGATGTATTCAGCAAAACTTTATTTCGTTTTGCTATAAAAGCATGTTTAATATTCTGTTTTCTTTCAGTCATTCGATTGTAAAGATTTAGACTTTTTACTTTTTCAAACGCCATATTCTCGAATAAAAATAATATACGTAAATGCTTGTGTTATTGTGTGAAAGATGTATTCAGCAAAACTTTATTTCGTTTTGCTATAAAAACATCTTTAATATTCTGTTTTCTTTCAGTCATTCGGTTTTAATGATTTAGACTTTTTACTTTTTCAAACGCCATATTCTCGAAAAAAAATAAATAATTTACGTAAATGCATGTGTTATTGTAAGAAAGATGTATTCAGCAAAACTTTATTTCGTTTTGCTATAAAAACATCTTTAATATTCTGTTTTCTTTCAGTCATTCGATTTTAATGATTTAGAATTTTTACTTTTTCAAACGCCATATTCTCGAAGTCGTAGGAAAACCATACATTTGCAAGAATATCGACAATTTTATACTTTTATGATTACATAATTTTTATTATTCCGAAAATAGTGTTGTAAAATTAACAATTATATATTATGTAATTTAAACCACTGAGCCGGCATATTTGCTAGTCGATATTTCCCAGAAGATATCAGAAATATAATAATGTCTACATTTGCTGCTAGGTAAAATCTGAAAAGCATAAAAACTTTGGTATATTGGGATGGTACTAAATTTGGTAAAATATGTTTTTGTCGTCCTTACGAGATTTTAGATTTTACAATTGTCTAAGCACTACTGATGAGAAATTGTATTCCGAAACAGCCTTTAAGTGCTGTAAAACTAACACTGGTATCTGGTCAAGTGATTTTATTATTTACGTATTTAACACAGATTATATCATTTTCATTTAAAATTAAATTTAAAAATATACTTTACCAGTCACTACAATGGTGCATTCCTTATCTTCTATATCTTTACAACGCTGTTGTATTTTGTCTTTGAAATCTTTATATCTCTTTTCCAGTTCTTTTCCCAGAAGAGTTTGGTTGTTGAATTCCTCATCAGAAACCAAGTCCATCAATTTGGAAAACAGTTTTAGTGCTTTTTCTTTTCCTTTTTGGACATTTTTTGCAATTTCTTCAATATCTTCTACAAATCCATCATTCTTATAATATAAAATAAATAAGTTATTTTACGTATAGAACGAAAATACAAATAATGATAATTCATCATTTACATCAATGGAATTAAATAATGTTATACACTCAATATTTCTATTTGAATTTTCCATATATAAAAAAGATAGACAATACAACAAACAATAAATAAATAAAAAATAAACGTGATATTCAAGTTTCGAAAAGGAACCATAGGGACATATTGTAACCAATGATCCCAACTGAGTTGAATGGCATATTAGTCATATACCAGCATTAAAATATTTAAAATGTTTAATACTTAAATCTAGGTAACAATAAGACCTGAAAAACGTAAACAAACAGTGCCGAAAAAATTTAACTTTGTTTCTTAACCTATATAACAACCTACATATATCTTAGATTTTTGACTTTTGTTAACCACTAGATAAACATTAAAAATAGTTTTTGAATCTTTTATGTCTACTTTACTTTTTACAGATCCTTTAAAATTATCGTACCGTTGCTAACATATAAACATGGAATTGCGCCTTGCTTTTCTCTTTCTCTGAAAGCACCAATTCCTTTAGTTTGCTTTTCAATTGTTCTTCTGTGATTTCGTCGTTGTCTTCATACTCAATCCCATACTGATCACAAAGCATCAATATCTCCGCAAATTGGACATTGTCTATTATATTTTCTGTCAACTCTTCACTACCTATATCAGACATCTTGTGTTTGCTGTTACATATTCACTGTTTAATTGAAAAAAAAATAAACAAACGTAAAGTTTATATTTGAAGCTAATTGCAACTTTCCACACTTATGTTTTTTTTTTATTTTTAGACTCTTTCCCAATGGGGAGGTGGAAACAGTAGCAGCTTAAAGAAAACTTGATCTTATCTCCTTTTGAAGTTAGGTATCGCTTTATTTCAGTTTTCAGCATATAAAAACAAAATGCTTACAATAGTCTGTATTTGCACTGCGTCGTTATGTCACCTGCCTTAAGTTATTATGGAAGCAAATATTTTAAGTCACGGTCATCATATACTTTACAAAACATTGTATACCATTTTGAAAACATCGCAAATAAGAGCAGTGTGGTTTTCAACATTTGTGACCGTTTTTTTTTCTTCTTTTTTTTCTTTTTTTTTTTTCTTAAAAGTCTCATACATCATTTTTTTCTAATATCTATGACAAATAGAAGTTGTCTGACAATCAAAAGACGAGTTGATTGCGATAACACCTGATCACCATTTGATATTGTCTGAAAAACATTCTGAAAATCAATATTTAATGTTTTCACAACTTAAAAACTTACAACAGTAAAACAAAAAAAATACAATCTATTCTCATAAGTAAGTAAAAAAACCTTCAGAAGGGTAGAACAGTTACAATTGACATATTAAATTATGGTTTGATGTTAGAGCAAGCAGCATACTTGATATAAATGACAGGGTTTTTTATCTGTGGTTCTGTTCAAAATAGTATTGATTGTGTTTAATACCGTTGATACTTGCCGGGTGTAACGTCTTAAAATGTTTCACATATGTGGCTGGAGTATTACCTTATTTTGCGGGTTTCAATTCCAGCATGAGTAGGTGTATAATGCGGTGGCTCGGATGCAATGGTCTGTTTTAAGCCTATTATAACCAGCACTCTTCTGTATATTGAGTATGTATTAGTTATTATTGGTATTTTATTAATCTTTTTATTTGAATTGTTTAATGACCTTTTGTTGCTTTATCTAATAGCACATGTTTGACTTTGAAACTTTGGAGTGCATGTAATTTATAGGGGACATTTTGGTCACATAGGGTCATGTGGCAGACTGTGTCTACAGTCTGAGTCTTAAAAACACGGGAATTGGTAAAAAAAAGAAAAATCAATTTTTTTGTTTTTTGGTGATTTTTTTACTTTTATTTCTATCACTTACTTGAATCGTGTTCTGGATTGTTTTGACTGTTGACCAATGCATATTGTTTTAAATATAAGAATTTAAGAATTTTATTTTTTTTAAAAATGCAATAATAAAACTCGATAAAAAATCACGTTTAGAGGTACATTAAAAAGATAAACAGGTAAGTCATCAATCGACCTAGAAATATTCTATATAACACGTGTATATTATGTAACAAGAAATAAAGGGCAAGATAAAACAATCATATTGTAAATACAGTCAGTAAAGTCCAGTCACAAGATGCATTATAATCACAACAACATTTAGTGTGATATATTGGCAAGTTATAGTCAACAAAATTGACCTATTAGATTCACCTTTCATTTAAATATCCTTGACCAGGACATTTTTGTACAAAACATAAATTTTATGATAAGATACACCAATTCGTATTAAAATTGTGCGTGTATTAATTTGAACTACCAATATATCGGGTGTATTTTCCCCAAAATTTCCCCAAGAAAATTTAACCATTGCGTGCGTTTAGCTAAGGTTTTATTTCAATGAGAATGCATTCATTGATGTGCAGTATTGATTTTTTTCACCTTGAAACGGGAAGATTTTTTGGAATCACTCATAAATATTTAAAAAAAAAATTTGTAATATGCATGCTTGTCTCTGCCTATTGCATTGTGTAATAATAATACAATGTTAGTGAGCGAAAAATGGTAACATTGAAGAAACGAAATTATGATGTTTAAAATAAATCACCTCGTAGTAAGTAAAGTCTCAAACCGAAAGACATGTAGCAACCAATAGCTACCACCTTGAGAACACGTGTGGTCCAAATTATACAGAAAATTTAAACATTATCGCTTGTTAAACAAAGAACTTAATACATATAAGATAAGGTACTACAAAATACAATATTATCAAATTAATAACAAACAAAAAAAAAACAAACATACTAATCCATGTCCGAATCACAATCCAGAAGCAAAGTAAACACTTTGGAACAGACAAGTTAGGTTAGACACTTACAGTGAGGCCGGGTGCTCCGAAAGGGTAAGCACCTCCTGTTTAACTAGCTAAACCCGCCACGTTTGTAATCAAAATTGTGTGAAAGAACATGGAACTATGGGACGTCTAATATATCTTGGGCAATCCTGGACACAGAGACGTCAAACTTATCAACAATATTGTGATGACGGCCATAAAACTTTTTGAGGGCTTTGATAAGCCTGGGCTTGCAATATTCCCGAGTCAACAATTTATTTGCAAGCAGCCTACTTCGTTGTACAAAGTCCCTGTAGTGCGTCAACAATTTATTTTAAACATATTCTATATTACAAAATTATTTACAATGCATATCATAAATGGTAAAAAAAATGCATTATCATCTTTAAATCAAAATCAAACATACCAATCCATGTCCAAATCACAACCCAAAAACAAAGTAAAAACTTTTCAACTGGCAAATTAGGTAAAACACTTCCTTGGTTATTCCCACCAAGAAATTGAGGCTGGAATCTCCGAGAGAGTAGGCACCACCTGTTTAGTAGTAGTAGTAGTAGTAGTAGTAGTAATGGTGTTTAACGTCCCAGTCAAGGATATTTCACGTATATCGAGACGTCGTCAGCTATAGGCGAAAGTGCAGAAATTTTGCCTGTGCGTTGCGCTGATGGCATTATACAGCAGGGTTCTTTAGCGTGCTACAAGCCCACCGTGACAAGGGACCTCATTTATTTGAAGTTCCCATCCGAAAGAACCGTGACTTACATTTCATAATGCCGAGTGCTTGGCGAAAGAACAGTCACTACCCACTTTCAAGTCTTGGGTCAGACTCGGTCGGGGTTCGAACCCACGACCTCCCACTTACGAAGCGAGCACTCTAACAACTGACCACGCCTGTTTAGCTAGTTAACAATATACTTGTACAGAATACCTTGCAAAACATCTACGTCAAAAAACTTTATATATCGGCAATTTGATTAAACAGACCCTGCTTTTAAGGGTAAATCAATAAATTATATTACGTACCGTCAATGGAAATCAAAATGTATATGTAAAAACTCCATTTTCAAATGTCTTAAATAGTTTTAAATGATTTACCTTTAAATACTTGTGTAACGTACTGATAACACAAATAGGTTATTATAATTTTATACAACTTTAAATTTGAATATCTATCTTGATAAAACACAACAAAATAATCACTTAAAAAAAGAAACGTGCGTATTTCTCTGACTTGGTGATAACCAGCTATATGTTAAGGGGCAGATTTTTTTTACAGTGGCAGTGCACTCAAGGCTAATGCAGGGAAGATTCTTTTAAACATGCCATACCTGCCGTTACACGGGGCATCGGGTTTAAAGAATTCTTCCGAAAGAAAATGTTCCTTTCGTTTCTACACGTCGAGTACATGACGAAAGAACAGTCACTACTTGTTATCAAGTCTTGACTATCCTGTCGGGGTTCGAACGCGTGGCTTCAAACATACTAAGCAAGCACTCTACTAAGCTATCCTAGCGGTAAAACAAAAGTTAATTAGAATTTTAGCCAACAATGATTGCAAAACTGGGCACTGAAGGCAAAACTTAAACAATGCAGTAAAGAGAGATTTATTGCATAGAACATACAAAAGCTAACATAAAACATTCGGTCATCTCCCTTTATCTGTGATTACAATTGCTGATATTGACATTTGGAAAATGCGCTGACAACCAAGCTTGATTTGACGTGTCCCTTATGGCTCTCCATATATCATCATTGTTACAGCTATATCCGGCGTAACGCATTTTCTCCAATGCACACGACGTAAATCCGTGTTTTAATTGACTGAAATAAAGTAAAAGCTTTTAGATGCAGATGAATTGTACACATGGGCTATCAAACACCTCAAGAAGTTTTATGTCCGCCATCACATTATTTTTCATAAGTATGTCTCTGTGCTCAAAATTACAATAGGTGTATTTGATGTCCAATGGTTACATGTCCCTTTTACTCTCCATTGCTTTCAGAGAAAGAGGGGTATAAAATTTTGTCATACCCTATGTCGGTCCAGTCCCCTCTTTTCAGGAATAATATTCCAAACCTTTTCACGAAAAAGGTTGTAATATTGATGAAAATTCTGCTCATTTTCCTAGGAGTTATGCCCCTTTGATCATAAATGCAAATCACAAAATACCTACTGGCAGCTGAATTTTGCCTTTTCTTTATCGGAATATATACACATACAGTCGGTTTTAAAGAAAGATCCAGTCATTTTTATATGTTGTAGATTTAATCCACAATATCATGGTATGTATGTGTAGCATCATAGCTTGGACTTGTAATAGTGACCTTTATACTGTCTGTGAGACTGTTTGTAACAGCAACTTTAGTAAACTTAAATGAAGTAAACTGTGAGCCACAAGCTCACAAAAAATACCCCCCCCCCCACTCCCAAAAATCCATCGGATCAAATTTTTGAATAGGAAGTGCACATCTACATTATATCACAAAGATTGTGTGAAAGTTTCATGAAAATCCATTAAAGGGTTTAGGATGAGTTGCGGATAAGAGATAGGTACCCTAAGGTGTAACGGAAGAACGGACGGACGGACAAACACCCCTATCACTATATACCCCCCCCCCACACACACACACACACACACTTTTTAAGCGGGGTATTATGATCCTTCACGAGTATAAAGTTCATTTTCAAATATGTACTAACGTCATAACTGCCTTGTTGTTCAAAGCTCCGTGAGTTTTATCAGTTGGTTAGCCAACATTTGTATTTTGTAATTAGGACAATATTTCTGAAATTCGTTTAAACAGTTTATTTAAATAAATTATTTTTATCAAGTACTAACAGTTGAAGACTAAACGTTGTATTGATATTAATTATTTTTAATTTTAATAACATGTTGATTTTTCGCTAATCATTTGGTTAAGCTAACAGAGTCTAGAAAACTGGGTCCTTGGCAATATGTTTATTTGTCCTTCAACTTTACAATCAATGGATTCGGTGCAAACTCGCATTTCAAAAGTAAAGCCGTTTTGATCTCCCCCATGTTGAATTGACCTTTATTAGTCCCTGCCAGGTTGAACCTACCTACATTGGTCCCCGCCATGCTGTAGTGACCCAAATTGATCTCCATCATGTTAAACTGACCTATATTAGTCCCTGCCAGGTTGAACTTACCTACACTGGTCCCCGCCATGAAGTGCATCCGATAGATATGGTTTACAGTAAGGATTCAGTGCTGATATCTGGAGTAGAGCCGTATCGTCGTGGCATGGATCAAATGTTGTACCTAGTTGTGGAACAGCGGCTGCAAAGTAACATAGATAGCGCAATAAAATAAACCATTGATGTACGAATGCACGTTACAATACATAATTATACCCCAGCAAACTAGTGTGAGGGGGGTATATAGGAATCACCATGTCTGTCTGTCTGTCTGTCTGTCCATCCGTCCGTATAAAATCGTGTCCAGGCCATATCTCATAACTGCTTTGGTCGACGGTCATAAAACTTCACATGAATAATTTTCATGGTTAAGGTGTGTCATGACCCTAAAAACCAATGCCCCGTGTAACGGCAGACGCTGCAGTAAAAATCCATGCATACTGTTCTTAGCGCAAAGCAAAGGTCAAATTTTCTGTCATTTCACTTATATGTGGTGAAGTCTCGATATGAATGAAATACTCTTGGCTGGGACGTAAACTCCATTTACAGAATTCATAATTATATACTCACCATGACATACTGAATCAATATGAAAAGCGTAGTCAAAATGTAATAGTTTTAGAGTTGATTCAATCGTATCCACTTTACAATGGAACCCACTATCCTGTGCCACGTGTTGGAGACAACGCAAAGTCAGATAATACGCCCTGTAAAAGAATATTAACAAAAATAGAAATAAGTGCTACAAAATAGAAATTTGACCAAAATTAACCATCAGTTTTTACATTACTTTTTGTACCAATGTTAATTTTACAGCACTAGACGGCCTTTTAAGAATTCCACATCCGAAGTGCTTAGACCGAAATTGTGAAACCATTTTTTTTCAACTACCAAAAGGACCAAAATATATATAATATATACAAAAGAGTAAAAAAATACAAATACTAGGGAAATATGATAAGACAAAACGATTAATTGACAAACATCGTATATTCTGAAAGAACAAAGACTACTTTTGTTACAGATGAACAGATTTTAAAGTATCTAATAAATGAAAAACCACGACGTGCTGGTTCCATTTCAAAATGTTCCAGTCCTAGTCTGCTGTAATTTTATTTGGAAAATCTCTCAAAATAATTCAACAATGAATAAAAACGGAAATATCATCAAGATAGAAATACATTAAATAAAAACTCTAACGAAAAAATAGAAGTTTACTTTCATGTTATCATACTTTCTTCGAAGGCCATCTTTTTAAGTAAAATCCTTCCGAAATTTATGTAAAAACTGCAGATCTCACCGAGCTTTTCCTACTTTTATTGATCTACTTACTTGCAGCGTGTGCTTTCTTCAACAAGGGACGAGTTGAGTCCACCTAGAGATAGACAGGAAGCACCTGCTCCCAAAACGAACGTACTGTCCGAACACCTGGGGTCGCTCGGCTTGTTCTCATCCGGGTTAAATGTCTTAAAGCATTGTTGTAAATTCACATGTGGAAAATTTTTATGGAACCACTGGGTTGTAGAATTAGAGGCGAGTGCAAGTTCTATATCTGTGTCATCACATGTGACTCCATCGTAATGCAAAAACTGTGCCGCGCAGAGTTTCAAAGAGGAAAGCGTCCTTGGAAAATAAACAATTCGGAATGATAAATACTGTCATGTGCAAAAGTTTGAATATGAAATATTTCTTTTTCATAAAAATTCTATCCTGTGTATACTATTTACTACTGTAGGTAAATATAATTCTGCGGGGTCGCGTTACTTATTTGACGTCACCGAACGGGGTCCCTAAACCCATCATTTTCGAATTTGATGAACGGTAGATGTATTAGAAAATTGCCAATGTCTTTCCTATTTCGACATAGATTTTAATGAAATTTTCGCAGTAAGTTATATTTCAGTATGGAGAATAACATAATTATGTAAAAATAAAAAATCGCTACATGTACTCTTCAAGACATATATTTATAATAAAGCAATGTATGTTTCGCTTACAATAAAAAAAAATAATCCCAAGGCGCAAATATAAACTGTTGTTTACATGAAAACTTCCAGTGAGTCTGAGTTTTCCCTAATACTTTGTTACGTGGCGCTGTCGTCTGAATGTTGGCCGATGACGACATCACTACTGTGTTGTTATCATATATTTTATACAAGAACTAATCCAATATTTATGTATTGTGAGACCAAAAAGGGTTCTGTAGATGAAATACTATTAGGAAGTAAATGAAATGCATAAGGTCTATAAGGAACTATATCTGAAGTACGTTACTTACTCAACATTGCAGCGTTCAACATTGAATAAGTAACAGTTACTTATTCAACATTTGAAAATATTTTCGTTTCATTTATAAATTATCCAACAAAACAAGTTTATCACATTCCACGATTAAATGTCACTAAAGGGTTATTGCTAGCTTTGGCAAATTTTGAGTCAACTATGGACAATATTTCACAATATCATTTCAATAACCCTATAATAATACTGTGCACAGAAATGTAAACAAGAAATGCAGAAATGTTAGCATTCAAATATTCATTGATTATTGCGCGCTTAATTTGTACAGAGTCGTGTAAATGTCGAGTTAACCCGGGACAAAATTTTACAATATCAGTTCAATAATCCTTGTTATACCGATAGAAAACATGAAAGTGGACGGAATCCTTGTCTGACGGTGGGAATATAAATGCCGGAAATACATATGTACCTTTCTGATGGTGGGGATATATAATATCTTGTGTTACTTACGAGCATATGTATGCCGAACTAGCCCCTGAATACACTCCTAATATACCCCGTCCACACGCAATAGAAATAAACATACCAAGCTTGTCCATATCATCACAGATGCTGTCACCAGCGGATATGTTGGCAACTAAAATGTAGAACAAACATACATTGGAACTCTTAGATGTTAAAGCTTGAGTCTTAAATATTCGGCCATGTAAGAAGTTTAGCAGCTAAAGTTAAGTGGCATCTTTCTGAGCATTTCCATTTAAATTGTAACATTTTCCATTTAAAATATAACATTTTCCATTTAAAATATAACATTTTGAAAGGTGTTTTACGTCACATTCCACAACTTTTCAACCTATAGTGACTATACCGATCGCGAGTGTCCGATGCCCACCAACCTTCGACATACTCTAATATCAAAATATGTCCCGTGTGGAATACCAATATACGCGATGAGAACAATGTGATTCGTAAGTGCAATTTTTGCCACTTGGCCACCCCCTCCCTTCTTATTTAGAATTTATTTGTGTTCGTGTTAATTTTAATGTCACAATTTTCCGTACGTTGTCATGACAACAAATTTCTTACCTTGACACTTCTGGAATTCAAGTGATTTAAGAAAAGTGGCATATTTCTGGCTGTAGTCTATAAGTGTAGCGTGTAACGAATCTGGGTTACAAGTCGCCCCTGATTTAATTACAACATTCCTCACACATTTTAATGCCTCGTTGTACATTCTGGATAAAAATGAAATAAAGGAATTTTTTTAAAAAAAAAAAAAAAATTGGTGTATAGCAGGGAAGTGGATCTGACGACTAAAACTTGAAAAGAAGGTTATAACCGCCAATTGTAAGAATTCCAAATTTTAAAATGAAAGTCATGGGGTCCTTCAGAAGAGATCTTACTTAAAAAACTGACGCCCCATGTCACGGCAGGCGTGACAAATTATAGATTCCTTCCTGTACATTGCCTGAGTGCACGCTAAAGGTCACGTGACGCCCCATGTCACGGCAGGCTTGACAAATTATAGATTTCTTCCTGTACATTGCCTGGGTGCACGCTAAAGGTCACGTGACGCCCCATGTCACGGCAGGCGTGACAAATTATAGATTCATTCCTGTACATTGTCTAATTGCACGCTAAAGGTCAAGTGACGTCCTATGTCACGGTAGGCGTGACACATTATAGATTCCTTCCTGTACATTGCCTGAGTACACGCTAAAGGTCACGTTATTTATATCTAGTGACGACTCGATATAGACGAAATATTCTTGACTATAACCTCCATTTAACCAATCAATCAATAAATCAATCAATCAACCAACCAATCAATCAATCAATCAATCAATTAATCAATCAATCATCTCTGTCCACTCTTTAGCTATATTATGATCGCCTTTCGTTTTCTTTGGACAGATTTTCGCGGGCTCTATACAAAAAAGGCAACACCTTACAAAACGGAAGCCGCGGTCTCTATACATAATGTGTATATTACTACTTTGTATTGAGTCATTCACTTACAGGCAGATCTCATTTCGTGTATTTATAGATGCGTTTAGAGCCCCTAGAACCGATATACACTCAGTAGATTTCCCTGTTAGAGCCAATATACTAGAACATGAGTCAACAGCTTGTCTTCGATCTGAAAGTAAATTAAAACGGTTTCGTACCATTTCACAACTGACCACTATACTCGTACTAGATCATGAGTCAAAACCAAGTCTTCGATCTGGAAATAAGTTAAAACGGTTTTGTGCTTCAACGAACATGTTCAAAATTGTAATAAAGTCGAAGGTACAGAAGTTTTGCATGTGCGTTTCGATGATGGCATTATACAGCAGGGTTCTTTATCGTGCAACGCACTCCGTTCACTACTAAGGTCCTCGTGTATTTTAAGTTCCCATGCCATCCGAAAGAACCATAACTTTCATTTCGTAATGCTGAATGCTTGGCGAAAGAACAGTCACTACCCGCTTTCAAGTCTTAGGTCAGACCTAATCGGGGATTGAATCAACAAACTCCCATTTACGAAGCGAGCACCCAATATAGCTACCAACTGAGATATCGCAATGGTTATATTACAGAACGAACGTGTTCAAAATGAAATATATAATCATAAACTAAAATACAAATTCTAAATCACAAAACCCAAAGCAAAGTCAAAACTTTTAAACTGAAAAATTTAAGTTAAACAAGTGAAATTCAGCAAGGGAAATAAGGCCGGATACTCCGGAAGGTTAAGCACCCCCCTGTTAAAATAGCTTTACAAACCACGTTTGAAATCAAAATTGAGAATGAAAGGAACATGGAGCTATGAAACGCCAAATTTATCGAGGATGTTTTTAGATACAGAGACATTGTACTTAGCAATTATATTGAGATGGCGGCCAAAACATATGCAAATGGAATATATCAACAATCAAATTCAGTGAATTAGAATAACCTCCAATAGGTACTTTTTCAAAGGCCAATACTTTCGAGGAAACTGAGAAAACCATCTCGGATTAATGATATGGTCATCTCGTTTCAAGTTTGATGCTTTGTTCCAAGTTCCGTAAAATAGTGCTTAGCAATTTTGGAGAATTGATATAAGGCGAGACGTGTCACGACCTCCCACTAACGGAGCAACTACTCTACCAACTGAGCTACCGTACTGTATCGATAATAAAGGTTGAAAGTTCATTGTAGGCAGATTGATTAGGATATGTCATGAAACAAAGCAAGATTGGAAAGAAGGGAAGCAAAAGAGTTTTGCGTCCCAGTTAAAATTCACTGATGATATCAACGCGGTCAGTCGGTAAATGTTGGAGGGAAGTTGAATGCCCGGAGAAAAGCACGGCAAGCGAAACTACAAACTTTCTTTCATCAGGATCTGTCCCAAGTACGATTCGAACCTATGAGAGCCACTATGATTCACGCTTTAGACCATTTGGAAACCGAGACCCAAAAAAATTAATCAAGATTGGTGTAAGGCTTACTTACCTTCACTTGACGATACAAGTCCGACCTGAACAAAACACAAATATGTAATCCGTATGTTAGACAATTAATATAATTAAAAAAAATAATTAAAAATGGAATTCAATCGCTATAAATGTAACAAGTTTGGGATTCTGTGTTCAGTAAACTCGCATTTTAAACTTTTATACCATTAGCATTTCTCTGTATTGAGCAAGATGCCGGAAAGTTGTGACCATGGACGGTCGGTGCGTTTTGATGTCACTGATCACTGCTGATGTCGGTCGGCATTACAAGGAAAACCGCGGTAGATAAATCCGATGTAGCATATATATATAAACGTATGATTAAATAGATTTTTAAGTACCATTCCTTGGTTTTGTATTTAATTTTAATTTTCTTTCTCAAGTTTAGGTTAGCTGCTGTTTCGATGTATTAATGCCGTAAACCGTCATATGTCGTAAACGTATATGACGTTGTCGTCGTTATTTAACGTAAAGTTCCATATTTTACGTATTCTTTGAACAAATATCAGAATATAGGCGTAGGAGCAGGGCCCCCCCCCCCCCCCAATGTCAGAGAAGGGGGGAGGCCCCCGCAATATATTGTGTGAAATTTTGTATCATACTAAAAAAAAAAAAAAAAAAAAAAAGAAACCAAGACCTTTAACAGGAAATGTCCATCTGGTAACAAATCAATTATCAATTTCATCATTATACTTCTAAAAGGGCGTCAAAATTTTCCGGGGTACTCCCATATCCAGTGACGGATTCAGCGGGGGGCGTAGGGGGAATACGCCCCCCCCCACCCTGATGTCGCTTATAATGCATATTGTTCAGCTCAGATTGCACCAGAATGCAGGATTTTTGCGCCACTTTTTTAAAATTTTCCGGGGGATTATACCCCCGAACCCCCATAGAAGGTTCGAGCCTTCGACTCTCACATTATACGCCCCCTTTCTAAAATTCTGGATCAGCCTCTGATATCCATCTCCAATGAGAGGGTTGATTATGGAACTTGTGTCATACGGTTATTTTATATAATCTTGCCTTGATACCCTATCAAAACGATGCACAATACATTGAAAATGCGTCTAGACAGGACTTAGTTTTGAAAATTTTGCAGGGGAGGCCCCCCGGACCCCCACCGATGCGAGGGGTTTAGCACCCCTCTCATACTCTCCCCGCCTCGTGCCATTAGCACAAGGTCGTACATGCGGAGCGACATAGACATAGCTTCGGTTTCCCCCCCCCCCCCCCATATTAAAAACCCTCCTACGCCTATGCAGAATATTAATACGAATGTGTGTTTTATTTACTGATTAATATAGCAGAGCAGATAACAAAAAAAAAAAAACACAAAAGAAAAAAACAAAAAAAGTTTTACGTCATCATGTTTGGTGACGGGACCCAGTCTAGCGACTCACTCCTTAAATTTATTTCACCCAAGCCTCCTTAAGCGCATACAACACATACCTGTCGAAAGTCTAATACTAAGTTGACGAAAAGGAGTCAAAGTTCGGATGCCGAACGCCCGATATATAAAAAAACCGTGTGCCTTAAAAACCTGCAGAGAGATATAAATGTATAGCAAATGCCGATATAGTGAACGAAGGACAGAGATTAGTTGCCGATTCCGCACCAATTCGTTAGTATAGTGTTAAACAGACCTGGCCCCGGTTTCACAACCATTCCTTAACTGAGATTTTCCTTAACTTAAATTTAGCAAATTTTGACAAGCTCTGTTTGGAAATATGAATAAATATGTTTGTCAAAGCTAAATGCAGATGTAATCAGCTTTATATAATCTTTAAAATGGCATCTTAAATGTCCTAATATCTTAATAATTAACAAAATTACAAAGGCTTTTAATTTGCCAGATTTAAGTTAAGGAAAGTCTTAAGTTAAGAAATGATTGCAAAACCGGGGCCTGAATTACATATAATATAATATTATAATAATTGTCCTCTGGGTATGTTTACATCAAATTCTCATGTTTCAGAAGGGTTATCACACAAGGGCGTCACCCTCTGGATGTCTACATACCTAGAGTGCAATTATCATTTAATTATAACAAAACAAAGCTTATCATGTTAAACACCAAACGATACAACACAGTCCCTTGCAAGTTATCTTCCTTGTACCGGGTTGAGACAGGGTATCGCATTGCTATGTCGAGGAATGGCTGTCATACACTGACTGTATTTTTGTGGAAAATATTTCGTTTGTTACATGCCAAGTAATAAGAAAACAGCCAAATGAATAAAAAGCAAACGTACCAATCCATGTCCAAAGCACCATCCCAAAGCGAAGTAAAAAAAAAAAAACTTTGAAACTGCCAAATTGAGTCAAACATCTGAACTTTCATCAGACAGGTAAGGTCAGGAGCTCCGGAAAGGTAAGCGACCCCTGTTTATCTCGCTTTAGCTGCCGCATTTGTAATCAAAATTTAGAGTAAAAGAAACATGGAACTGTGGAAAGTTAGATATAAACGGTAATTTATGATGCATATTGGGTGCTCAGGACACGAAGAAGCACCTCGTGTTTAGCTAGCTGCACCCACCATGTTTATAACTAAAATAAAAGGAACATGAAAACTATGGGACGTTAACTACAAGTTTACCCATGGTAATTTGGGTTACAAAGACAATATACATGTATAGGTATAAATATATTATTTATAAAAACTTTTAACACTTACTGTAATTGCAAAAATTAGAGTTAATAAAACTAGTGCCAATGTTTTCGTCATTTTTGTTGTGTTTAAGACAGTCTTGTGTCAGTTAACTTCCACCAAATTCTGATTCGGGCACCTGTTCACTAGAACTGCTATCAGTCGATTTTATATTATAAACGTGATTAATCAGAACCTTTCCCTAAACATAACAAACCTGTTGAAAATTTAACACTGAGATAACGAAAAGAAACCGAAGTTCGGATGACGAGCGAGGCGAAGTATGGATAGCTAATTTCCTAAAAAGCTGTCAGGAGACAGGTAATAGATGCTGAAAAGCTATCGAGATAACTAACGAAGGACCGAGATAATGGTGTCGATTCGACAGTAATTTCGTTAGCCTAGTGTTAAACTTTCGACAGGTCTCTTGTGTACGTAAATTGTGTCTTTATTCTAAAGCATTGACCTTTTACACCACTTTGTATTTTTCAAGTTAAGTACATCTTTCATTATCATGTAGAGTCACTAAGATCAACCGATAAGGACACTAAATTGTCAAACAATATTTTTTGTTTTACAGTGTTTGAGGATGTACAGTATCGTCGACCGTCCTAAAATCGAGAGCGTCCTAAGATTCGAGGCCATTTTTGTTTTCAGTTACTATACGCGAGTATCGTCTCTGCAGTGACGATTTTATGCATTAAAGACAAAATTTAGGTATTTACTGTGAAACTATCCAGAAAAATCAGTTGTCTATTTTTCAGCTCTCGTATTCTTGTTGCGTTAGCAAATTTAGTTCGTTTTCTATTAGAGTCTCGAATCACGGACGGTCGAGGATATTTTTCTGACATTCCAGTCTCATGGAAATCTCTTTTTAAAATAATTTCCAAAATATTTTATTGTTCTTCTCTGTATTTATTCAAACCTTAGAGAAAAATATTTAAAATCTAAATAGGAAACTGATTTATTTCCGAAAATGCTAAAAAAAATGAGTAAAAATGGATGAAAAATGAGAAAATTGTCAAAATAGGGGTATATTTATATGACCCGAGCTAGAATGTAGTCCACTACCATATAGTTTTCCTTTATATCATTGTTTTGTATAATATTCTTCCAAATATTAGGTAAAGAAAACATTAAAATGCAAAAAATGACTCGTAATATTGATTAATGGAAACGTTTTTTTCTGAGGTCCTCAAAAAACTATATATAAATCCATATTTCTTTCATTTATTACCGGTGAAAGCTGACTTTCCGTTATCTGAGACAACATAGTATGCGTCCCTGCAATAGTACTACACTGCCCTTCATAATAAACTTTACAAATTTATATTTGCCATAAATTTACATTATAATCATTATATCAAATTTAGTATATAGAATTATAATATTGATGTTTTTCCTGTGTTTGAAATTGGCATCTTATCTTTTTTGATAAAAATGCATGTAATAAAGATGTTTTTCATAAAAATAAATGTTCTTGAAATTTTCTGAAAACATAAAAATTTGCGAAAACTACATTTTTCAATATGAAAGTACAATTTTAGTTAAAAACACCCCGATTAGCAAAATGATGTTTTCGAAAATTTAATTTTGTGAACATTTGAACATAAACTTAAGTGACCGTCAAAAGTAGCGAATTATCTGTGTAGTGCGTTTGTAGTTTCATTGTCGTAAAATGTCTTTTCAGACACAACTTGAAAGCTTGCCACTATATATATGAGACACCATGATTGGAGGTCCTCCAACAGGACTTTAACCATAATATCGGAAATTAACTCAAAAGCGTGCTTGTCTTTTAATTTCCTTTATGCGACCATTTAAACATAACTTGAAAGCTTGGCATCTCTTATTTTATGCAAGATGTTAAATTAAAAAGAATGGCTACATTTGCTTTTAATTCGTGACTTAAGTGAACATTTAGAAACACCATACACACATTTTGAGAATGGTCTTATATTTTCTGCCGCTTTTATGTAACTGCATGTAACTTCATGAACGATAATTTTAGTTAACTATGTCCTTCCCAGGGTTCTTCTAAACAGGGAGAGCTATGGCAATGCGTTCAGACTATCAATAATAATTTTTCCATAACATACACAATTTTATGTCACACGTGGCAGATGTAGCAAGCTAAACAGAAGGCCTTGTCCTTTCGGAGCTCCCGGACTCACTATTCTGATAGAAGTTGACACGTTTAACTTAATTTGCATATTTTAATTTGTTTTACTTTTCCTTTGAGATTGTGATTTGGACATGGGCCGGTATGTTTGTTTTTGATTGATGTGCATGTATTCTCAACATGTTCAAAATGCAAGAAGTCCATGAATGAAACATGCTGTGGTTTCTTCATTTTTACAATGGACATTTACAAGGTCAGCGTGTCACTATGACTTACAGTAGCCACAGTGATACATTTACAATCATTTTCTCAATATGTTTTTGTATTCGTATTTGTGTCTCCTTTTATAATAACAGCCACGTATATCAAAAACCTGTTTAACCAAGCACTTACCGACAACATGCACTATTGATTAATGACATTTTAAGAAACTAAAGAAAGCGCATTTCTATAGAGAACGTTGATATATATATATATATATATATAATATATATATATATATATATATATATATATATATATATATATATAGTTAAAATTAAACAAAGAAAATACTATAAACACGCCATAACAATACTAGTTATAATAAACACCTGCACCTGTATATATTTTGACGTCCTAGTTCCATGTTTATTTTATACTCCATTTTGATAATACATATGACAGTAACTAGATAAACAGAAGGTGCCTAAGCTTCCGGAGCACCGGGTCTCATTTACCTGGTGCACGTGCATGTGTTTATGTCATATTATAATTTTTTGAATATTTTATTCAGAAAAATCAAAAATTTATGATATGACATTTAACCTGGTTTGCCAGTTTCAAGGTCTTCACTTTGATTATGGATTGTGATTTGGACATGGAGTGATAAGTTTTTGTGTGTTTGATTATATAATGAGTTCTTTGATAATAGGCATGTATTTTTCAGCAACAGTTTTTTTTTTGTGGTTCAAAATATCAATTACATACAATGATTATCTTACTTTGCATATATTTCACTAAATATTTCCAATGGGCATACCAATTTGGTTGGTGTTGCGTCCATTGATGATGGTTTCTAAGGGATTCTAATTGCCTTTCCAAAGCATATTCAGGTTTTGCAAGGTGAAATGTGAGGATGATATTACGTTTAATTATTTATTATCTATTCATAAAACCGTCGACAATCTATGCCATCTTTTCAGCAAACACCGTATGGTGGGTAATTTAAGCGAGTGTCAATTTTCGCCAAAATTCACAATTTGTTTTATAAACTTGCAGTTGTATACTGTAGACATAAGATAAAGCCAAATTTACATTCTTAATTGTATATTTTTCATATTTTGTGTCTCTATACGGACAATGTAGTCACAAGTGTTCACCCACATGTCAAATCGCAAAAATTTACAACTGCTATTTTTACCAGAAATAGCCCAAATTTAAGACCGCCAAAACAACCCGCCATATGGAATGTGATAAAATAAGAAGTAGGTTTATGTCATACATAAGCAATTCTTTGGTAACACTCAAAATTACAGTGTTGTTTTATTTATGTTTTTATTAAATTATAACTATTTGGACATCTGAACATTGATAACGTCGCGTCTTCATGTAGTAATCTTAGCTATCGGTTCAATTCTCTAAGAATTCGATACCTGAAATATATCAAACAAATATATTATTTCAAATTTGCTATGTATTTAATTAAAAATCACATGTTCAATAATACCCTAAGAGCCTAGAATAGTTACAAAAAATTTTAGAAAAAAAGGTTTTAGAAAGGGTCTATGGACTAGAATGTAAACAAAGAAGCTTTCTATCTCTGGTTTGATTCTGAATGTTTGTAGTCACGATGCACAAAATGCTTTTTTATGACAAGGGACTAGATACCCCTTGTCAGATTATGAACTCAAAACATTGTAGGCGATTAAACACTGTACAACAATACTTAAAGACAAATGATTATAAACTCAGACTAGAAATGGGTATGTATTATAATTTGCTATTTCGAAGATTGTTTCTGTGTCTATTTCATTTGCCAGTTTTTCAGAATTTTTACTTTGCTCTTTGGGTTGTAATCTAGACATTGTTTGCTTGGTTTAGATGCATTGCCACTAGTTGTTCATAAACTGCTTTTTTTAGGAAAACAACAATCGCCTGCCCACTTGACCTTTAATTTAAGAATTTTTGGAACAGCACATTCACGCACTGGGATCACATGTATTAACATTATCTTCATTATAAGATCACTATTCGTGGAATTTATATGTATATAATATAACTGGGAATCCTAACACTTCATATTCCATGTACTGGGTGGAATCTTCTATATGAATACTCCTAATCAGAAGTCAAGCAGACATGTACAGGTTAATGTTCTAAGCGAATAATTTTTACCAAAAAAACTAATGTTTCAAAACAGAATGAACAACAGCATAACTTACCACGTTATAGTTAAGACGGAAACCTAGCCCCTCTTCATCATTGTCGCTCACAAACTTAATTTTTGTCACTGGTGAATAAGACTCCATTGTGTTTCTAGTTTGATTTGGAGAACATATCTTGCCAAACCCGGTAATTTCCACAAAATCTTTCGAGCATCCCTCGGATACTTCCAAATCTATATTCTCAAAGTCTAGAACAAGGTGGTTCCCTTGTGGTGTGATAAGACTCCACTCACACTCAGTATCTGGTGTATAGGTGGTGCTGGAGTGTGGGAAATAAATTGTTCCACCGGTTGTAACGGTGATATTTCTCTCGCAGGCTAAAAAATAGAGAACAAACATCGGATTTAGTCGAGAAGAACTCAAGATGTTGAATACCATGGAAAAAAGAAGGGGAATAGCAATACGCGAGCTTCGGATATCTCAATGTCTTTCAAACACCGACATTCCATGTGTCAGTGTGTTTGTTATGATGCAGTGACACTAACCATAGGCTTATCAGGATATTTCTATACAGTGAAGAAGCTGTTGCTATGGGAGATAATGCAATGTATGCGTAATGAAAAATCTTCAAAAAACACTCTTTGCGAACAACGAAGTTATATGTCACCACCTCCGTTATAAGTGATAAGTTAACGATGCCGAACTCATGCGATATCATAGGTTTCTGTTGACAGTCGCTTGAGAATTTCAGAAGTACACATAGACTTTTAACCGAAAACTTAACTATTGAGACTTAGAAATCGAAAACCCATAGTAATTATGCATTATTTTCTTTGCTTTTTATAAACAAGTACCTGCTCTTGCGAGATATGTTATTCCTTTTCCTTCTCCATCCATCGAAACCGGTGAAATTTCTACTTCGTATAGTCTTCCGAAATTTATGTTTGTTGGAATTGTCCAGGAAGTGACGTCAGACGCTAACTGGATAGCGACCTCCACTTCCTCCGGAACAAGTCTGTATTTCAGACTGTAGTGAAAATCTTTCGTGTGATTTTCTGGTGCCACCCAAGACAAATGTATCAATCCTGGGTATGAAACCACGTTTGTATTTTTAGGTTTTGTGTCTGAAAAAGAAAACCTTGAATTTAGAACTTAGCAAAAAAGTAGCACCAAGAGTATATTAGTGAGGCCGTTTACATAAGGTTTATTCGATTAGTAATGATGGAAGTATAGATAAACAGCTTTGACCTGTCCGTTTGACCTTTAAGTATTAATTAGGGTGTTTAATTCCTCTACATCATCCGAGACGTGCACTGTTTATGTGTTAATCAAAAACAAACATACTTCTCATGTCCGAATCACAATCCAGAATCAAAGTAAAAACTTTTGAACTGACAAGTCAGGTTAGACACGTCAATTTCCACCAGGGAAATGAGACCGTGTGCTCCGGAAGGGTTAGTACCTCCTGTTTAGTTAGCTATAAAACATTTTACGGTCGTAATCACACATTGTTGATAGGCATGATGTCTTGAACACGTGAACTTCCACAAGGGAAACGAGGCTGTGTGCTCCGGAAGGGTAAACACCCGTATCAACAATACTTTGATGACGGCCATGAAACGTTTTGAGAGCCTTAATAAGCCTAGGCTTGCAATATCCCTGAGTCAACAATTTATTCGCAAGTAGTGTGCTTCGTTGTATTTACTAACGCCACCTGTATTGCATGGATCATCGTATATCAATATTCATATTGAAAGGTCTTGCGGGCTTTTCAATGTTAGTGCCTTTATAACCATACACAGATATAAGTTCAAATATGGGTGTAACATTGCAAAAATTACCAATAAAAACAAATAAAGACGAGACATAATCTCTCGTCCATTGTCCTACAATTTTTATTTTATTTGTACCCATTTGTTTAAAACTCCGGTAGCTCAACATAATAGTGGTGGAAATTTAAAATGTAATTAAAATTTAAAGGAAAAAAATTGATAAAAATATTTAGTTTTGACTTTCTTTTTTTATTATTTCATAAGCATATTAACAATGCTAAGCATTTTTTGGAACAGACATTTCGAAAATGTTGCCCAAACAAAAAACACGAAACTATGGGTTACCAACTGGTTACACTAACACAGCTTTGAACATACCTTGGTATGCTTATCTGATCGGTTATAAATCAAAATAACAATAAATAAGTAACTTGTACAAAATTATATACCTTATCACTTATATGCCTGCCGTGTCTTGATGGCAAGGCAAGACGATCAAAATAGATAATGAACAAATAAACAAACATTAGGAATCCTACGTTTTGAGTATTTGTTACATTGGAGGGGAATGAACTCTCACACTAAAAGTCGACATAGATAACATATATCCAATCTCACGCACCACATGAACTTTTGTTTAGAATAACACCTTGGTTTAATAATTACATATAATACCAGTTTTAATTTTACAGCACTAGACGGCCGTTTCGGAATACAATTCCTCAGTAGTGCATGGACCAAAATTATGAAACCAAAATTATTTTGAAGATGTTGAAACGCTACCCAAAGGACCAAAATATATTTTACCAAATTAAGCTAAGAAAATACTTTGCATGAGGGAGTATACCTTAGTTTTTGAGAAATTTCAAATTTTAACTTGCAGGAAATTTAGACAATTAAAGTATATTTCTGACAATAATAAGAAATATTGCCTCGTCACGAATAGCTGAAAATCTTTAACGTAATACACCACTCAACCAACCAACAAACTAACCAAACGATTTCGTTATCGAAACAGAGATTTGTGTTTCTTTAATAAACCTGTTTTAATTTTGCAGGACTAGACGGCCGTTTTGCAATAAAATATCTAATCAGTTATGCTCAGATCAAAATTATGGAAATACAAATATTTTAAACTGTTAAAATAAGAATAGAAGGACACAAATATTATTTCACTAAATTTTAATTTGTCAGTTCAAAAGTTTTTACTTTGCTTCTGGATTGTGATTCGGACATAGATATTTATCTGTTTTCACCATCCTATCGGTGGTAAATATATATAGACTAGATCCCTTTACTTACCGTCAACACTTACTGATAGTTTAAATCCTCCTGGTTTATTTCCGGTTCCGGCTTGGGAGACAAATACAATTTTTGCAGAACTTCCTCCCGTGTAAATAAAACCTTTTGTTGGTTTCTTTTTGCAATAGGTTTCGTTATTGATCAAAATAAAATCTGTGTCACATTTGTCTGAACCAATCAAATTTAAGGACTCAAAATTGACCTTTAACCTTTGACCTGCTGGTGCTTTGATTGTCCACTGACAGGCGGTTTCTGACTCATAGTAATTCTGGGTAAAATATGGTGATTGTATCATGTCATACACTCCGTTCTCTGGCAAAGTTACGTCGTTTCCACAAGCTGAATTAAAACAATAAGGAAAGTAATAATAATTACAATAAAAATTATTTTAACACGGACTGGATATTTTATATTTAGCATTAAAGAAATCAAAAGATCATTTTATAACTATTTTGAATTAAGAAAACATAATGTTTTTTACGATCAAGTTAAAGGAAAACAATAAAAACATCTGTAGTTGCTTTTTTTAATTGCGCAAAAGTATAAATTAAACTAATTCTCACTAAACTGGACTGTGTTTCGGGCCATTAAACTTTCAAATTTAAATTGCATACAAACATTTGTATGGCAGATCCTAATTTGTACCAAAATCATTCAAATTGCCGAATCTGATATCAGCGATCTCAATATCTTTGCCCTTTTTTTGTTTGCCATTTGATAATTGAAATACACAATACTTCGAAAACCAAACATAAAAAATTCTACCTAATACAAAATTCTTGGAATCTGTTATAAGATTTGATGTATATATTTAATGTCGCGTATACCATACTGTCTTTTTAAGTTTAATTTATTCATGTATCTTTTTCCATGGCAACATAAACGTCATATATTTTTAAAAAATCAAAATTTGCTAAGAGCAGTGGGACAATATTTTAGTCTTGCAGCAATAATGCCCAAAATTGCATGTAATGTTTTTTTATTATCAAAACGTGTTCATTCCTTACCCGAGTATGTTGTTATTACGGGAGATACGGGTCCCATGCCATATATGGTCTTTGTTGCTATGGACAGTTGGTATTTGTGACCCGGATGTGTCTGTTGAGATGTAATGTTTATGTTTTGTTGGGTGAATGAGAATCTGGTGACCTTGATGTGACGCTCCTTCAAAATACGTCAAAACGTATGCCTTAAATACAAAAATAAAAGAAATAGTCACAAATTTTTGTTCTCACAACATATTCTGCCCCGAATGGGATTGGAACCTAGGCATTGAGAGGCACTGTGATCCGTAAGCCGGCGTCTTAGACCTATACGTATCCAAAGAAGAAAAAATCCATCACTACACATGCAGATACATACTTATTCTAGTTTGTGTCACAATGTTGTCTCCGTATGTAAACATTTTACAAGTCTTTAACGACTGAAACATTTTATGAGTTAACTCATAATTGACAAAACTTTTGAGCTGTCCAAATTTATGAAAGAAATTACTCAGGTAGCAGTATTGTTAAACCATCAATGGTACTTACAACTATATCCAGGTGAGTACATGGTTTGTCCCAATAGACACGTAACGAACCATGGAAAACTGCAACATTAAAGTGTGGTGGTGCTTCCACTATGCCATTAGGTACTAATAAAGAAATAAATATATAGCAATTTGCAAAACCCAATGTTATTAAGGAACATCACACAACAAACAAATGAAATAACAAACAAGATTACAAAATATGTGAAATCAAAAAATAAAAACTTCTAGTATGCCTAATATTGACAAACACTGGTGAAATACACAATTGTTCATTTGTAAATGATATTTTGAGAAACGTATCGAAAACCATCTCAATCTATTACGAATGTAAGAATATCTTTAATATTTTCAAATTAAAGCAAAGTATTACTCTCTATATGATATTTTTCGATTAAATATTAATATTGAAGTATAGTTTCACAATGGCGTCTGTTGAAACGTAATACTGCGCAAACTGAGCAAACACCAATAGTACCAACTAATATTTAACAAACACAAACATACCAATCCATGTCCAAGTCAAAATCTCAAAGAAAATTAAAAACAACTGGCAAATAAGGTTCGGTGTCTTTTTTCTATCTGATATTATAGAAATGAAATTGGTTTTTTTATGGAAGTGTGAAAGAATTAGACATTTAGCACACTGAATAATTCGCGTTGATAACAAATCAACAATTTAAACAACAATATAGCCGTAGCAAATAAAAATAGCAATGCTATGGCGTAGGAATTTATTTGCCTCTGTACGTCCTCCACAATGAGATGACGTCGCTGAGAGCCAATTCATTCATGCAAACGTAACAGAAAAAACTGACCAACAAATGAGAATTGAATTATTCTTAAATATTCGAGACTATGATGACTGACTAGATGAAGAACTTATAAAACTAGATATGATAAAGCTTTTGATTGATATCTTTGTGATATATTCAACGTGCATGTGGTCGATTTTTCAGATTTTTTTTCTATTTAAGGTGAAAAAATAATAAAACTTACAGTCTGTTGGTTCTGTACACTTCACAGTAGTTGTCTGTGTGGTAGCTGTAGTTGTCGGTGGTTTTGTTGAAGACGTCACTGTCGTCTGGTGTTTCTGTGTTGTTTTGTGCGTTGTTGTAGACGTCATTGTTGATGTCGATGGTGTAGATGGCGTTATCGGTTTTGTACTAGGTGTAGTCTTAACCGTTGTACTTTGTGTCGACATCTGTGTTGGTGGTGATGACTTGGGTTTTTCTGAGGGCGTTAGAATTCCCGGTGTTGGCGCTGGCGTCGATGTTGTTGGCGGAGGTGAAGGTGATAATGGCGGCTGTAATGTTGTTTCGGTGTACGCCATCCATTCTGGCATCGGGGGATCACCTACAACATGCAAGTAAATTTACATGATAGGCCGTGTGGTATACAAATTAAACCAATTTTTTATTATTTCTTTTGGCATTGTAATGAGGTTTTGTTATAAATCTAGAGAACATTATAAAGAAAAGGAAAAACCATAAATGATATTGAGACTTGGAAATAGTACTGCAATAAGCAAGTAAAGTAACATGATATCCCATGTAATATACAAATAAACATTAAACCTCTTTTTATTGCTTCTATTTATTTGTTTAGTCAATTTTGGCATTATAAGGGGGTTAACTTTTGGTATTCTAAGGGTGTTTCGTGATAAATCGTGAGAATGTTATAAAGAAAATGTGAAAAAACGTAAATGGACATTGGGACTTGAAAATAGTATGGTAACAAGCAAATTCAGTGAATTAGGATTCCCCGCCAGCAGGTTCTTTTTCGTGATTTTCACATATTTTCAAAGAACAATAACTCCCAGGAAAAATTAGCAAACCAACTCGGGTTAACGATTTGAACATTAATCAATGTTGATGCTTTACACCAAGTTTCGTGAAAGAGTGCTTCACTTCATAGTTTTGGAGAATTTGCACAGACAATACTTTCGGACGGAAGGGAGTATGGTCGGAGGGAAACTCGAATTTTATACACTTCCCTCTTTCTCCGAAAGACAGATGGATAATAAGCAAAGTGTCATATTTAATGAGGGTATTGTAATGAGGTTTAGCTCTAACTGATGGAACTCGTGGACATCAATAGTAATGGACATCACATACAAGATATTCAAAGATGCAAATTAGTTATATTATATCAAATTTAATAGATTCTGATAAGTAATAAAAACAGATCTTGTTGACATAACATTTCAAGTTTGTAATAACCTCCGTGAATTTATTGTTAATACCTTGGTTATTTTCGCCCGATATAAGTCAAAGAATCATGACATGGACGTAATACACCATTACTCCACTACCTTACCTTTTACACACCCATACATATAATTTAACTTCCAAATATCCAGTCTACTAAAGCCATTTCTTTGTCCCATTAATCCATGTGGGTCATATCTTGGTGTCAACACTGGTTTACCATTCTTGGAGAAGGTTTTAGCGCCGTAATGCATAATGCTACCATAGTCATATGTTGTTCCGAGTAAACTTAATATAGTTGGACTTTGTTTGGCGAAGTCGTCTTGTTTACCTGCATAAAAGAAATATAGTAACCGCCTAATAAGATAATTGCTATTTTACAATTATTTCATCATCTTACCATTTGAAAGTATCCCATTATGTGTTTAGCGTTGATTGGAACAATTTACATTTTACTTTACATGGTGAAATGTTAGTGACCGGGTTTTTTGTGCTGCGTTGGATGAGCTGTTGGGCTCGGATGGTCCGAATTGGCGCAAAACAAGTAGAGGTCGCAGTTACTGCACCATTCATAGTCAATAACCCGTATATATAATTTTTTACGAAAAAATACACACAATATTTATGAAAAAATAACTGCCATAAATAAATTAATTCATTTCTAATGAATCTCTCCGTGTTAATTAGTCGCGATGACGTCAGCAGAGACTGTGTCTATCAATATCTGTTTTTACATCTTGGCCTTTAGAAGTTGATGATAAAATCCAGCATATCATGGAATCAAAAAGAAGCATTCGGTAGTGCCTTAGCAGTCGAAAATTTAAAGCAAAATAATATCATTTGAACTTATAGACGTACCATCTTGAACATTTTCCCAGTTAACTTGTACATATTTGTCTCTGTCAGATCGACTTTGTTCATGGAAGAATCCAGCGGCATGATTTAATTCGTGCATTATAACACCCTTATAGAAACAATTGTCTCCCAGCACCAGAATCTGTTCTCCTCCGTCACGTCCTATCGACGAATGACATCTATTTTAAAAAAAACAAACATGCGGTAGGTTACTAGATACCAGTCTGATTACCCCTGTGTTATAAAGCTAAAGTTTAGATAGATACAACCACTACGTGTGAATTAAAATTGAGAAAGAAAAGGAAAATGGCGCAGAAGGGCGTCAAATATAATCATGAATTTTATTAAAATGAAAGGATATCATAAAAGAATGTTCAATTATCAGTACCCATACACATTCGTGTATGCTATGAAAACAATTACCTGCTATTTGAGGCTCATTTCATCCAGGCAACTAGGCTTCCTCTAGCCTTATAGAATAAGACTTGTGTATATGTATGTAATTAATCAAAATAATGCTTTACCTGCAATGAATAACCAGGCCCCAGTTTCACAATCATTCCTTAGCTAAGATTTTCCTTAACTTAAATTTAGCAAACTTTTGTTATCTCATTTTGGAACTACTGCTGATTATTTGTGTCAAAACTAAATGCATATGTTTTAGTCTAGAAGTAATCTTAAAAATGACACCTTAAAGTCCTCAATATCTTAAAAATTAACAAAATTAAAAAGATTTAAACTTTTGCAAGATTTAAGTTCAGGAAAATCTTAGCTAAGGAATGATTGTGAAACTGGGGCCTGCATCTTTCACAAACTTTGAATCATTGTTTGCTAAAACGAACAAGAGTTGTCTCGCTGCATATTGTTCTAAAATTATTTTGGTTTCTTCTAGCTGTTAACGGTATTGATAAACGTAGTTACAGCTTTCATGAATATGAGCTTGTACTTATGGTTCAAGATGCATTACAAATGCTTTGTAATTAGTAAAATGCAATTGTGGGAATTTGCATCTATGATCCAAGATGCAAAAAAAAATACTTTGAAATCAGCAAACTTCATTAGTTGTATTTCGCAAACAAGATTGTTTTAAATAAATGTATATTCTGAAAAGCCAAAAATTTTGACAGAAATTATATACACTCACCCATATCCATTTTTAATCATAACGTAATCAATATCACCATTTCTTGGTACAAACTTAATACATGTAACGTCACGATTAAACTGTAATATGGCTTCATTTATCATCAAAACTTGATTGGAACCTGAAATGGAAGATTATCATGTTTAACACGGACTTTACAAAGTATAAAAAATAAAATATGAAAAGCTTATACATAATGATGGTTTTGTACTGATCAAAAATGAATTTACAATTTACTCAGTCCGATTTGGCAATCTATTTTGAATATAGTGATGAAGACTATTTGGTGTTAAGGTTCTAGTCCACATTATTAATTTTCATTTATATCAAGGTAGTCAGTTTAAGGATGGTGAAGGAAATCCTACTGGCAAATATAACCTACTAGTACATCTTTTGCAAGCCAACTCCAAAACTTGTAAACAAATAAGTAATGTATACCATACCTATTTGAAAATTATAACTATAATCAAATAGGAGTTTAAAAGAAAATCTCTATAATAGGTCTCTTCTAAACGAACAAATGGAATGTTAACCGTATAAAAGGTATTGTTTGACTTACTGTATCCAGACTCGTCTATAACGTAGGCTATTTTGTGGTCGTACCATTTCCAAGCATCAACGTTGACACCATTTCTTTTCTGCAAACAGGTAAAGTCACAACATTTTAAAAGCATTTCCTACTGCAAAATAATAATCTTTTTACAATTTATTGGATAGCGTTATTTTGCTCAGCTGTAACAGGTTCTGTGGTTTTGCCTCGGAGATTTAAAATAACAATATTTTTTTTTATGATATGACAAAACATTTATGTTTCTTTTGCCATAACGAAAAAATATTTAGTGGCATAACAACTCAAAGAAATTTTTCGGAAATAAAAAGTTTCACGTTCGTGAACCAACCCGTCGGGATCTAAATTAACTGAATTTTTTTTTTTTTTTTTTTTTTTTTTTTTGGCTGTTGCCAAGTACATGTTAAGTATTTCAGATAATTTATTCTTCTATTTTAATTGTAATAGCATAGCCTTTCACGAAATCGACATCAAATACTAGTATTACTGTAACATAATGTTTATACTCACACGTTTTGGAATAATATCACCTTCAATTAGACGATTAATAATTCCACTTTCTAAAAACAAAAGTAAAAAATGATGAAGCCTCGGGAAAAATAAAAGGTTATATAACTTGTCAGTTACAAAGTGTTTACAATCCTTGTTGATTATGATTCCGACATGGATAAGTATGTTTGCTTTTAATTATATATGAACCATATTTGAATAATCTCAAGAAATAGATATTACTAGAAGAACTCTAGTCACCGTGATTGAATATTCCTTTTTTCATAATATATTGTTGAGATTATAGGAGGTTCTTACTCTTCTGAAGCACCCGGCCTCAATTTCCAGGCGAGAGGTTCGCGTATTTAACTTAATTTGCCAGTTCCCAAAGTTTTGACGTTGCTTTTAAGATTGTGATTTTGAAATAAACCAGTATGTCTGTGTTTCATATATTATATCTCTCGAATGGAGGATAGAAAAATAATAAAAATTGATGTGAACATCTCCAAGGAAATAAAAATGGTAAGCCATTTGATTTGATTTATACTAATTGTTAGAAATTGTTTTCTTCTTTTCCATCAAACCTTTTTTCGGGAAATGTTTTCTTTCTAAAAACTTTAAAACAAAAAACCAAAAAATGTGAAAAATTGATTGACAAAAAATCCAAATATTGGCCAAACTAAAGAACTATAAAATTTGATATAGTATTAAGTAGTTCTATTGTATAGATTACTTGTGTTAGCATCGACAATCAAGTCCATAGCATTTTCTGAGCTTGGCAGGGTAGACAGCTCCTTTTCAAATTCATTTAGGATCCTATTGCCAGCTGAAAAGAAGACAATATGAGCTGTTGGTTATAAATCTATATACAATATATATATATATATATATATATATATATATATATATATATATATATATATATATCTTCAAGAAGTTAAAACTTAGTATACAGATAAGATATAAATAATTATTTATTACAGAGTGACAGAAACGGTTAAAAAATTACATCATAATAATATTCGCTTGAAGATTGCTACCATGAGCATAAAAGTACTAATTAGCGAAATGTATTTTTTAACTGTTTCTGTCATTATGTAATACTTATGTTATGTGTGTGTGTGTGTGTGTGTGTGTGTGTGCTTTTTTTCTCTTTATTGTCGCAAACGAACAAAATTATATAACTGATCTGATGAGGGTTTTTTTAGTTTTTTTAGTTAATGTGAACATGTACTAGTACACATTTGTTGGCTGCAAATCAGAGGCTTTTGTCGGTCATCGTAGACAGGACTTAAACTTGCTTTAACTTGCGTGTACTAGAACTAATACGTACGCTGTCGAATGGATACAATTTAAATAAACTACATCATCTAATGATTTTCAGGCACCACGATTCTTCCACGAGAAGATAACAGACAATGTTACACGTTTATTGAATCACATATCGATACATTAAATATCTATTTCCAGTACACATTTGTAGGTGTAACGTGTTTATTTTCATCACTCGTTACTTCCTTTAGATTGTAGAATTTAGAAGTGCGTCTACCATTGTAAATAAAAATATCTGACAAAGATCCAATTAAATGATGATGCTAGATACGGGCAAAAAACCATGATACACATTTACGCAGTAAGTATTCGTTAAGGTAATTAAATTCGATACGTTTATCAATCCTTAAGTAGTTGTACTACCGCCTTATACTATTTGTTCTAAAAAATTGAAATGAAGTATACAAAAAGCTAAAGCATGTGGGTACCCAATTGTCTGTGTTGTAAACGTGTAACCTGGAGATGCTGGAAACATTATTCTCGTACCTCGGACAGAAAAATCTCACGCGCACACCAGTGCTAGATTTTTCTGTTTTGTTCAGTTTGTCATCACAATCAGATGACGTATTCAATCATTGTGCTTGACGTCATCAAAACAAAGCGTTTCTTTATTTATTTTTCACATATGTGTTTTATTTTACTTTTTATTCAAAATATTTCATTGTCAGAGTTGTTTTATATTTGCATTGAATACAAATCATTGATATTTTAAATTTTTGAAGAGTTGTGAATGGGATTATTTTCAAAGGGCGGATTTGTACAATGCATTGGGTGCCCAAAGGAATGCAAGAGGCCTCATGAGGGAACGTGTTTTGTTTTGTACGTATCGCAGTTATAAACACTTAAATGGTACGAGAAATAGACAATAGGCAAAGCCTCGATTAGAATATATATTTTACATCACATCATACTCGACTGAGATCAACCCGTATCGGTCACAAACAGGTGACAGATTCTATTAATGCAATGTATCTAAACTTACACTGGATATATTTGACGTCCCATAGTTTCATGTTACATTCTCAACTTTTATCATTATGCAAGTGTAGCTAGCTAACAGGAGGTGCTAAACCTTCCGAAGCACCCGGTGTCACTTCCCTGGTGGAAGTTCACGTGTTTAACTAGTTTTCAAAATAAAAAAAAAGAGTCGTGATTTGAACATGGATTTTTTACATACAGACCAAAATATTGAAAAAGGCATGTACACCAGATAACCTACATGTATTCCTAAGTACGATAGTTAATATCAACCGTCCCTAAGAAGTCTATTTTTTTCATCGTAAAACACCTTTTGTCAGTTAACAATTTTCTAATTTTATTCTTACCGTTTTAGGAAACTGACAAAATAATTGACAAATGTTTTTTACAAAACTCTTAAAAACAGTAAATTATGTTGACAATTTTCTTAAATGATACAATAGCGTTAGAAAAATACGAAAACTGAAAATGTTGACAATGAAAAAATTCATATGACAAGAAGAAAAGGGACAATTTTGTTGTCGACATTTTTTAAATGGTAAGCATAATTACCTAGATAATATTGTGAAAAATGACAATAGTAACTTGAGAAAAGTTGGTCTCTACAAAGCCTGAATATGACAATATTGTTGGAGAATTGTAAAAAACTGGCGATAGGAACTTGACATAAAATATACTTCTCTTCTACAAAAAATGAAAACTGCAAGGCTAGTATCACCCATCGTACTTGAGTCAAAAAAGATTAAAAGTGTTTTCGTATTTCTCTGTTCACCTGCCATCAGGTACACTTCTGTAAATCATCAACAACCTTTAAGTGATCTACTGTGTTTCACCTGCCTTTGATTTACATGCAAATAATAAACAACTTTCTGTATAAATACATTTGACATTTGTTTTCCAATCTAGACTGAAGTACAATACAGACCTGTCGAAAATTTAAAATCAAAAGCAAACATACTAATCCATCTTTAAATCACAACCCTAAAGCAAAATAATAACACTGTCAAACTAAGCCAAACACTTGAACTTCCTCCAGTGAAGTGAAACCGGAAGTCCCACAAGGACAAGGACCTAGTATCTTCTATTTACCTAGCTACACACGCGTGAAATCGTAATTGAGCATGAAAATTATAAAATTATGGGATCTCATATATCGGTGCTTACCCTTCCGGAGCACCCGGCCTCACTTCTCTGGTGGAAGTTCACGTGTATAACCTTACGTGTCAGTTCCAAAGTTTTTACTTTGCTTCTGGATTGTGATTCGGATATGGATTAGTATGTTTGTTTTTGATATCCATAGAAAATTTGGATACAGATACATCAAACTTATCAACAATATTGATGACGTCCATAAAACTTTTTGAGTTCCTTGATAAGCCTGGGTTTGCAATAACTAACGAATTGGTGCCGAATTGAAACTTCATCTCGACCCCTTGTGATGATAAGATATATTTCGACAATGTTTCGACAGATTGGATATCTTTCTCTTGGCAGACCTTTGTTATTTGTTTGCTACTAAGCAACCAGCCAAGTTTTACTCCTTTACGTTTGCTCAGTGTTAAACTTTCGACAGGTCTGTACCGTACCTCTGAGGTTTGTTGTTTTAATCTAGACTGAGGTAATTAACAAGTCAATTCTATTTCAATTAAAATTAAATCAATCAAGTTATTCTGGGTTAACTGGCTAGGTACCAAATGTTTAATCAGTTTTAAAAAAAACAAATAGTTGTATATTTTGAAAATAAACAGTTCTGAACGATAGATGCTGCTAATGTACTTAACATAGTAATTACATTAAATTAAATGTTCTGTTTTGTTTTTGGTCTATTTGTGGAGTTTCCTATTTTTAACCCACGGCTAAATTGCGTTTCCATAAAACACAAATTTGTTGTTGGGATGTTGTTGGAAAAATTTTCTTTGATAATCTCAAGGATAAATCTGGACACAAGTTCATGTGGTTTTTATGTGCTGTTACGTACTTTTTGCTACCTTAATGTGGTAGTACAGATGCCCTCAATGGCTCAGGTGTGTGTGTGTGTGTGTGTGTGTGTGTGTGTGTGTGTGTGTGTGTTGTGTGTGATATATATATATATCTAATTCCATCAACTCGTGCTACTTTTCCTTATATCCAAAATAACCATTGACTACTAATTTTTGAGAAATTTCTTTCAAGTTAAACTATTTTAGCAAATTTGTGAAGAAATAAGTATATTTTAAAATGGAAAAAATTTTCACAAAATTTCAAAGTTTTGCTACTAATAATTTATAATATGCGGAAATCTGGACTAACCATGCACGACTTGTTCCTATCAGAACGAATCATAGTTGAGTTCCATGCTTGCATATACACTAGATTGGTATGTCCTTAACAAAATGAACCAAAGTTGAGTTCCATGCTTGCATTTACGCTAGATTAGTATGTCCTTAACAAAATGGCTCAAAGTTGGTTGAGTTCCATGTTTGCATACACACATGACCTTTATCAGAATGGACCATAGTTCATACAGTGACGTCTATATTAGTGTTGCCATTATATATTAACAAGTTTGATATGATTAAATTAAGACAGCCTTTCACTCGGAATCGTCAAACTTGTCAATTCTATTATCTATATTAAGATAAGTATAAACCTTTATCCAGGTTTATCGTATTGATAATGTTAATATACATTTGATGTTCTATCGGTTTTGACCATTTTGAACAGTACAGACCTGTCGAAAGTTTGACACCAAGCACCAAATTAGTGCCGATTCAGAATCGCTTTTCGTCCTCTCTAAAGTTGTATCTCGCTAAACTTTCGGTAGTTGCTATCTCGGCACATTTTCGGCAGTTGTTATCTACCTTTCTGCAGTTTTTGAACCATTAGCTATCCACTTCTCGACTCCTTTTCGTTAGATCGGAGTTAAAATTTCGACAAGGCTGTAGTGTAGATGTCATGCAACGACTGCATGGAATTTGACAAAAATGAGAATCATCAAAACAGCTTGTATCAAAAGCCATTGCATTCTTGACTAATGGCGTTGGTTTAAGGTCACGGATATTCGTACTTAAGATGTTTTGTTTCGAGAAGTTGCAACGAATCATTTCAACCGAATGACAAAATTTAGGTGATGCATGTTCAGTAAAACTTCAACCATTTGTCCCCATTCGTTAGGTCAAATTTTGGCCTTATAAATTGTCCTGTTGTAGAAAGTTTGTAAACAAAACAAATAATAGGAAAAAAAATGGAATTTGGGACTTTACATTGTGATTCGTTAAGCGAGGTCTACTCTTAAACAGGAAAGAATTTTCACTTACAGTGAAAATACTAGTATCTGTTAGTAAATTACAATAGCAATGAATGATTAAATCTTTATATTAATTCTTTTCAGATATCAATCTAATGACTGCAGCAAATAGTTGCAATAATGCTGAAACGGCTCTAACGATTGCAGAGGTCACTCTGACTCTACGTGAAGCTATCGTGTACAACATCGCCCAATTTGTTTGCTCTCAAAGAAAGTGTCCCTATCTATTTTGATGAAAAGATGTGTACATTGTAAGTACATTGTACCTGTTTCAAGATTTAAACTTAATTTTCCTTTATTCTTTACACCCGGTCTTACTTTTCTTGTGACAATTTACGTGTTTAACTTGATTTGCCCCTTTTTAAAGATTTACTTTGCTTTTTGGATTGCAGTTTAGTTAAGACATGAACCTACTGGTTGCGTTTGATAATTACCAGCTTTAATTACAACGAGCCTTATTTGTAAATAAGGCCGTCAAGTGCTGCAAAATTAAAACATGATAAGTACGTATTTTGTTTTCATAAGTTGCCGCGAACTAGCTGCAATAATGTCAATGCAAATTTAAATTGCATTTCATTCACTGGGTGTTTACTACTTTTAAAAACAGTATATACACGTATATGAAACTGTACTTACAGTTTACAACAGGTGGCAGTGGAATCTGAAAAATAAACAAAAAATTGGAAACGTTTAGAAAGTAATTAAAATGTGTTAAAATTTGAAGTTCCTATCGTTTCACTTCAATGCTGAATGACAAAATCCAGTGTATACACTTTAAAATAACTGCAACATCTGTGTTATTTTGTAAATGTCTTCCTGAGATATTCACCATGAATCACACGGTATTTTTTCTAAGCAAAGATTTCTCTATAATTGCAAAATCATTTCAGATCAATTTTTCAAACCTCTGTAAGCTACACCAAGTGTTAGTATTATTAAAATATTAAAATTAAAGATATTTTGTTACAGCAAGATGTCTTAGTTAAGATGCAACATTTTGTTAACTAGCCCTTGAAGCTAACCGGGTCTTGAAAACCGGGCCCGAATTACACGATCATCGGAACGCATTTTTCATAGCGTTACATATTAGAAATACTGTGATATTATACATTTTTGAATATTTCATTCAGAAAATTCTTAAAATTTATAATATGACAATACCTGTATTATATTTGAAACATATTGAACACGGGTATGTTCAATTTATTTAAAAGACGTTGTCATAATATCGTGAAAAATTTAAATTGTTGTATTTTGCTAATTCCATGTATTAGAAATAATTGTATTTTTCTATTTTAAAAGAATTATAATTTAACTAAAATCTTACCTGAGCAGAATATGATTCAAGCACAAAAAATATCACCAAAATAAGACATATTTTGAAAACCATATTTGCGGGACTGTCGGATGGGTAGATGGACTTGGAACTTAAAATCAAATTTTAATATTGATATTTACTTCTACCCATAAACGTCGGTATGGCATTCAAAACGTGCTTACATCACTGGTATAGGCAAACCACATTGACCTGTCAGCTTGATCTTTCATTAGAAATATTCATATAGGATTAACCATCCAGTACATGGGTTGTGTTACGATTCATTGTTAAAACATAAACAATGCGTGTCGATTCATTATTCAAACGAAAGAAGCACATGTGTCCTGTATACATAAATGAACTGACTCATGATAAATATTTATATTAAAGGTCAAGCGGACAGGTCAATGTTGTTTGCCTATCCATATATAGAAATATTATCATGATAAGATACACGCTGTCTTACAGTTTAAATCCGGACAAGTTTTAATGAATGAATTTTTAATTAAATTTATTTACATTTCAGATACAACTCATGGCTCACCTTGATAAATTACATAAAAGTACAAATACGGAAAAACCCGACCAACACTCCAAAAACGTGCCACACGTGACAGGAGTATTCTATTTTAAAAACATACAGTATTTTTCACTGTTTTTTTCAAAATTTTACCTACAAGATGAATTTTTGCAATTTCTTCAAAATTCAAGCTTAAATATTTATTAATATTGTCAAATATATTGATTGGAGAAACAAGACCTGATTTTACCTACGTCATTGGAGTTTCTGTCATATTTTAGTTTCGTGGTAAACTTGTCAAAATTAAATTTTTCATTAATGACAAATAAACTGAAAAGATTATCACCCAAATTTAAACACTTATGTAAATGCATGTTTATCTATAGCAAGTGATTCAAAAACGTGTTTTCATTTCAGAGTTTGAGTGGCGTGGAGTGCATAGGTTAGTTGGTTGGTTAGTTGAATGTTGCTTAACGTCGCATCAGCAATTTTTCAGTTATTCGCGACGAGAACTATTTTATTAATCTCTATGGATTAATCTATGAACAATTTCGTGTAAGCATTTGAAGTGCGAGTGTGTTGTACTAGCACGCACTCAGGGCGACTTTTAAGGTGCAAACTCACCGAGTCAGTACACCGTAGACAAGCGTACCACTTTCCCAGTCACATTAGAACGGCAAGGAAAATTCACTTCCCCACATGTGGTCTGAGTGAGACCCTGGATTTGTAGACTGGCGTCTTATCCATTAAGCCACTGTGGCCTCTAGTGGAGTAATGGAGTTTCACGTCCGAGTCAAGATACGTTCACTTAAATCGAGGCGGTCATTTCAAGGATGGCGGAAGAAGCTGGAGTGACCAGAGAACTACCGACCCCCTGCAAGCCGACTTACAAGCTTTATCTAAGATCTTCCCCGAGTGAAAATCTACATGTAATTCAGACGATGAGCCAAAAAGATCCCTAAGCACTCGGTCACCAAGGCCTCTAGAGTAAGAAGTTGCCGAGTAACCTGGACAGGTGCAAATTTAATCAGAAATCCTTATAAAAAGACTATTTGAAAATGATTGATTGAATAAGATTTTTCATCACAGACTTATATCGGGACTTCACCAAGTAAAGGTGAAGTGACTGATATTTTTAGCTTGAAGTGCGCTCAAAGTTATTTACAGAAAGAGTTTCTTGGCTTACGGGAAGGTCTGTAACTTTCATTTCTAAATGCCAGGAAAGGAACTACCTTGCTCAACTGTCATACCCAAATTCACTAATAAATAAATATTGGAGTTATCTTCAAAATGATACATTAATCCGTAACAAAATTGTTAAGATTTGAAAAATGATGGGTTTTACTTTTTCAAAATTCCTTTGATCTTCGCATTATGTAATTCAATGGCCACGAAGGTGTCTTTCATCTGCATTTAAAATAGAATTTTACAAATTTTATTCAGTTCTTCTTTTACTTTTTTAACGTAGCAATGTCGACATTTCAATAAACAAAAAAATCCTAAAGTTTTTAAAAACTTAAAAACTAAGTCAGTGATAATGAAAATGTACAGATCAAGTCAGAGATAAACCATGTATCGAATGTGAAGTAAAAGTGTATATATTTGATTGACAATACAACACTTTGGTTTTATAGAATCTACTTAACGTCATTGATATCCGGCACCTCTGACGTTATACAGGGATATACAATGACAATTGATACTATATATATACACTACAGTATGGAACAGTTCAAATTTTAACAGGAAAAAAGACCACCGAATGATCAAAATATTAAAAGCTAGGGGTCAAAAAGCTACCGAGAAATGACTGCAGTACAGGTTTCACACTGAGCTAACGAAAATCAAAGGCGTAAGACTTCTTTTTGTACCATTGGTAAGATATTTGAATAGTTGGTTTTCACAGAAATGTTTAAAAGGTTTGGTTTTGTCATCGTTAGGTTTTTTCGGTGAAAATTCAAAGAATGGAGGGAAGAAATTGAAGTCTTTGCTGTATAGTGTTGAGGCTGCCAACTAGCCAAGATAGTTACCTAAAGATGTCAAGAGATAGATTGGAGCAGGAGAAACCCTACTGAGAGATAGAAAGCAGCTGGAATAAAGCTGCCCAGATATAGAAAGCACCTGTTGAATAGCTTCTGAGATACAGCTAATATGGAGCCAGCGAAATGAGCTGTTAGTTTTATCATCTGAGTGTTAAACTTTCGACAGTCCTGTAGGATAGAAGTAACACCGAGTCATAGCCGTGATATTTCTAGTTCTCTGATTGTTATTTTGTTATTCCTGTTTTTCAGAGTTAAATGTCTGTTTAATGTGCACCAACAGTCATTCTGTTTATTTAACAGAACAGATACACTGTTTTTATTATTTCTTCTCTTTTCTATTTTTACATTTTATTTTTTACACTTTATTCTGTAAATGTATACATATGTAACAGGCCACTTACCATTTCAAACTTTTATATCATCTGCCAACAATAAAACTAATTGTTTAATCTCTCTCTCTCTCTCTCTCTCTCTCTCTCTCTCTCTCTCTCTGACCGAATGGTTAAAGCCAACAACCATGTATAATACTTTTCATCACTTTCTCATCCAAATTAGGTTGAGCTTAGTGTTAGGAAGATTGCTTGTTCTTTTTTACTCTGAAAGAATCCGTTTTCGCAATTCTCTCTCTCTCTCTCTCTCTCTCTCTCTCTCTCTCTCTCTCTCTCTCTCTCTCTCTCTCTCACACACACACACACACACACACACACATATGACAAGTTAAGCATTGAACACAATAAGATAATGATGGTTCTTTACCTCGCTGTATCTGACACGCTGAGTTTGTTCGTTTGGGGTCTCCAAGTGTTGACGTTATATCTGATTTTACTGATAATCAACTTACAAAAAAAACTTTAATTAATGGGGGAGACTTCCATAATGGTCACGTGGCCTATCACAACGGTCAATCACGTGTCATATCTGATTATTTTTACAATTACTTCTCCCCCATTATCCTTTGATAAAATCAAAAAGTATGTATGCTTTTTCGGTCACAGTAGTCCTATTATTCAGCCACTAAACCCGCATTTAAGTTTTGACTTCTTTGGTGTTTGTGGTCTAACAGCTTCCATTATTGAATTCTTGAAATTTCTGGCGAAAACTGCAAAATCGAAAACACGCCTTGCAGTAATTCCTTACCTCGCTCTTGCTGACAGCATGGAACGCTTCCATGTGACTGCTAGTTTCACCATCCAAATGCAACACGCGATCTGATTAGCCAATGCAGATCAGTAACGTATTCACGAGCGAAAGTGACAGAGAGCGGAAGAGACATCAGAAAACCATGCATGTCTACCAATATCGATAGATT
The DNA here is from genome assembly GCA_021292105.1 of Anadara kagoshimensis. Lineage (NCBI taxonomy): Eukaryota > Metazoa > Mollusca > Bivalvia > Arcoida > Arcidae > Anadara > Anadara kagoshimensis. The sequence goes on from CM037863.1 coordinate 10,141,317, forward strand.
TAACTTAAAAGTCAAACATGAATCGGTAAAATAATGTTTTAGGAAGTGTTCCATGCTGCCAACAAGAGCGAAGTAAGGAAATACGACGCGTGTTTTCGTTTTTGCAGTTTTCGCTAAACATTTCAATAATGGAAACTTTCAGACCACAAACCCTCAACAGGTCAAACATTAAATTGGGGGTTTAGTGGGCTGATAAGTCGGATTAGGTCACAGATTTGTTGTCTAGTAACGCTTGTGGTATTTAGATGCGTACTATTAAAATGCAGTTACTGGTTCACTGAAGATTCAACATTGATCGACTGCCTAATCAAACATCTTCAATCAAATCAGAATTTTTTTTATTTATTTTGAAATGATCAGTTATAATTTATATATAATGAAACAATTCAAGAACCATGGTAGTCCAATGTTTATAAACAATGTTTGACCGAATTTTACTTTAAACAGTTTTTACGGGTTCGCCACCTACTGATAAACTTTCACCATGTCACACGTGTTTCTTAAAAATAAAAAACTTTGCTTTGATATCGCTATCAAGTTGGAAACATTTTGATTTCCGAGGAGCTCAAGATAACCTGCGCCGTAAAGATCATGACGTCATGATAACCGCCATCGCCAAATCCGCGAAGCTCTGATAACCTACTTCCTGTTTGATGAGTTTCTTCCGGAAGTTCCGCTTCAATGAGTATTATGATAACGTGGTCATTAATCAAATTTTCGCATTCATTTATGAGTCTATGAATAATAGCCACTGTCTGTTAACATGATAAACATTTTGTACTTTGAAGTTATATTTTAACAAACCCCCGCGTAATTGATAACCGACAAATGAAGCAATGTCTTTTCTGAACTTTTTGTAACAGTGCGTTGCTATGTACAACGGGGATAGAAAGCTCAGGAAACTCCCACAGAAAACCAGAGACTTGGCATATAGTAACCTGCGAATTATGGCTATTTTCAAATATATTGTATTATGCTAAAACTAATTTCAGGACTCGGTACCATCCTGCATCTTTGGTTGCCAAGAGGTCTAAAACACCGCCACAGAACCACATTTGCCTTGGAATCCAACTAAAGTAGATCATAGATTTTTTTAATTGATTTTTCACTTGAAGGTGATATGTTGAAACTCTTAAAGCAGTTCACTTCATAAGGTTTCGAAATTATCAACGCTTATAATAAATAATGAAGTCCCGACCTCAATAGTCGTAGAACTTCATAAATAGTTGTGTCATGTGCTACTTTTGAATTTTTATGAAATATTACATTCAAAAGTCATGGCTTTGAATGTATTATTTCATAATAATTCAAAAGCAGCACATGACAGTTGTAAACAGTTGTCTTGTCGTGGTACTTGGGGGGGGGGGGTTCTTTATCGTTCTAGAACCGATAGTCTTGATATTGGTGAAAAATCTTGACGAGGCCGGTAAAAGATTCAATGCCATTTCAAGCATACTGTATCGATTAGAAGTTTCCATATTTCGGTCGACTGTCGGTCAAAATATCAAATCTTATTAAATCTCTAGCCTAAATCATTGAGAAACACATCCTCTTTAACGTTAATAACGGAGAGATTTATTGCTTCAATTTGTCAAAATAAGGATCATTATTAATACTCCTTTCTGGATGAGTTTATGCGCAGAAGTTCAATGAACTTCCGGTAGAGAGGGCATAAATATGCTTCATTTACATGTTTGTCTAAACCTAATTACAATTAAAACTTGTCGCATATTTTAGTATGAGAGTACAACATATCTCTTGATTCGGTACAGTTTAATTTTATGTGTCCTGATTTTTATGGGACTGAATGCGTCTTTTAGAATAATATTGGTGTTGTTCTCACGTGTTTCATAGCGTCGCAAAAGCAGGGACCATTTGAGAACTCAACTTTGAAGTCGCTAAACACTGTCGTCGAAATTTTAAAACACTGAATAAAAAAGAAAATGCCAAAAGCTCGTTGTAACGTTTTAAAATAATCAACAGTCTGCTTATACTATTGCACAAATGAAAAAACTACACCAAAGCAACATTTAAATGCATATGAACAATTATTTTATTATCGATTTGTAATGAGCTGGACTTAATAGAAGTACAATTATAAAAAAAATAACAAAAGCAAACTTTAAAAATTCCGTCTTATATTACTACGCAAAAAGAGAAGGGAAAGGCAGATTTAGTTTAGCATATATACTGTTTACATTATTACATTTCTTTTCATAACTAACCCCTGCCACAGATGTATAAACCAAGACCAGCACAAACTCATTAATAGGACAATTTATTGATAATCTGTGCACTTCAAACGTTTATTTAGACCATCTTGTTTAAGGGTCCTATATACAAATACTTGTTATAGCAGTAATAAAAAGTACTGTTTACTAATCCAGATATCTTGATACACTCCCGTCCACTTTAGAAGTCTACCATCCATCTTTTGGACAAGTTTGAAACTTAACCCTCATCTAAGATAAACCCCTTTTTGAAGTTTTTCTTTTTCTCAAAAGAATATGTTAATGTAAAATTACTCTGATGACATTGAAATATAGGACACATAACTTATAACAGCACCAGCTTGTAGACTAATTCATCATGAGACTTGCTTATGTCCAATTATGAACTGTTTGAGATTGTGTCATGCGCTTGCCACCGTCATATATTTTACGAAGGCCGATATCTGCCATTGTCAGTTTTCATATTTCTCCAACGTTATTCTTGCCATTTTAGAAAGATTACATCAAACCCGTCAGTTTTCGAATTGTCATTTCCCTTTCTGAAGCAAATAATTTGTACAACAGTTTTGCAAAGAAATTTAACAATAAGAATAGTGACGATTATTTTGTTGTCAACTTTTTAAAATTAACAGAGTTAATTAACAAAGGAATGAGACAATGAAAAAGACAATTATGATTTCACCTTTCTAAAAGGGTTAAATAACTGATATATTATATGAAAACTGACAGTAGAAGGCATACAATGGCAAAATAATATTATACAAATCATTTCAGCAAGCAATGAAATTTGACGGCTGGTTTCGGTCATCGTACATGTATATATATATTTATCACTAAGTAATTTGAAAAAAACCAAGAAGTGGTAAATATAGTGCAATGCTTTATTTTTGGGGTTTTTTTCAAACGACCGCCTAGCGCTGCAAAATTTTAAAAAGGTTTTTTCATGGTAATAGAGACAGTCAATAAATTATTTTTCACTGTTGAATGTAATGACAGACGGCAACATGTCAAAATTCTGTTTTTGTCAAAGTAACAAAATTGGTTTTAATTATTGGCATTGACAATTATTTGCGGAATTTCAATCTGGAACAAAAGCCAACAATAAACATTTGATGCCACACATGTACAAAGCGTTATTTTAAAAAAAATCAACTGCAACTTTTTTAAAAACTTCAAAAATACAAATGTAGTTTTAAAAAGGGTTTTAAAAAATCTAGATAGATGTCTAATAGATTGGGAATATTAATGTTCTAAAACTGCTTGAGACACCAGAACAAACCCAATGGACTTATCAGGCTGATTGAATCTAATTGGTCACTTTAATTAGAACGACTAGAGGTCCCTAACCTTTCAATTTATGAAGTAAATTGTAAGCGTAGAAAACAAGACATTTTAGTTCAATGTATTTATTGCAGTAAGCATTCTATATATTGTATACATCAATTGCGGTAGTAACATTATTTAAGATAACAAATAGCGTAGAGAAACCGTCTTTGCATCACATAACAATGAGAAATCTCTCTCTCTCTCTCTCTCTCTCTCTCTCTCTCTCTCTCTCTCTCTGTGTGTGTGTGTGTGTGTGTGTGTGTGTGTGTGTGTTTCCATAAATGAGGGTAAATGATTTTATTAAAGATTTTTCTGTACACCTCCGTACAGTCAGTTACTCGGAAGCCGGAAAGCTTCGAGATATCAAAGTAGTATCCTTATCAGTATTGAGTCTACAGGACAAGTAAAATGTATACCCAAATTGTCGACTGAATTGTGAATATAGGATTCGTTTTTTAAATATAATGGAATTATTTGGCTTATACTAATATTTATAGCGTTGGGCAACCAAACACTGTAACCAAACACTGTCCGTCAGATCTCTTGAAGCCAAACGCATATACTATACTGTTATTCCGTTACATTAAATGAACAATGTTAAAGTCTAACACCTCTGATGAAGATTTTGTTTTTCAGAACTTTGAAATTCTCACAAGTATAATTGATTAAGCGTCGTTCGTGCATGTACGTGCGGTACATTAACTACATTCTCTTTTAGATAAGTTAAATTACATGTGTGGAAATGCTTTATCATGCACGTGAGCTGTAGAACTTGTTGATCCAGATTGCTATAGTGTTACAACCTTTACAAGTGACCTGTAATTGGTATGTTTTTATCCTAACCTATAAAAACAATAAAAATAATCTCAACTTCTACAAATAATAAAACTTCAAAGTTAAAATATGCATATTGTCTTCAAAACTATATTAAAAGCAATATTACTATATGTATAATATAATAACATTATGTTAATAGTAATACAATGAGGCCAATTTTAGTTGTTTTCGTGGACACAATGATCTATTACAAACAACACAGTACCATACCATAACCACATTACAGAACACCATATGCATTTTCTCATTTAATCCTTCTTGTCTTGTCTTGCTATTTGTATATTAAATTTTGTGTTTGTCTTTTCTTGTTCTGTATGTTTCTTGCGTCGTTTCGTGTTGTCGGTTAACTAAGCTACAAATGGTTCTATTGGTTGGTTCGGACCCAAGTGGTTAGAGGTTCTGTGAGCTTATTAGATTAATCGGCCACCGAGACCCTTAACACGAGGAAAAACAAATGAAAATATTAATAGTCACATAAAGACACCTGATTACAAAAATCCCAAAAAGTGAGGACATGTAGTGCCTTTCTAGGCCATGTACTGGCATCAGCGACAGTATGTGTCTTGCAACCCAGTGGTATCGCTATAAAAACGCAAATCATAAAAAATAAGGCGTAAAACAAAAACGTCTACAAAGAAATATTATGGAAGTAAGGTATAAGAAACACTGATCATAAACACCAAAACAAGAACCCATTTTGCTGATACATATCGTTCCGTCGCTGAAGGACTTCCAGTTGTACCCTCTACATTTTATTTCCGATAGAAACGGCGTAAAATTAACAAAATCAAGCCATTTTAAATATTTTTGTGAAAAACAAATTTTCAAACATTTGACATAGAATTTAATGTTTGTGGTGGTGGGGTTGGGGTACAAAAATACAAAAGGAGCTCGGTTTAGAAGACCAAAATCCGGGTTATTTATTGCAGAGCTTGGTTGTTGGTTTTTTCTTATACAATAATTACCTTAAAGATCGATGCACTTTTCATTTATTATGTTATATGTCCCGTATGTTTGAGTCACGTGATTATTAATACAATTACATAGATATACAAAGATCAAGGAATAACTTTATATCAATTCTAATCAACAACATATTGTAATTTTCACCCAAAATTTACTTTGAAGTAGAAATAAGAAATCGTTCTCTTGTGCTTTGTTTTATCTTGGTGTGTTCTTTCTTATTTCACGGAAAGGCGAATTGAGTAACTACATCCGTATTGTTAAGAGAGACATACTGGAACACATGGACTTGGTTCTAGACATTGGACTTGGTGTTTCATTACAACTTTGTATAGTCCGACCTGCCTTAAAGACCACCTCTATATCAAGACCAGTTGCTTATAAAGGTCGGTAAAATTGTATCCCAATTGTTCTTTATTCATATTATTTGAACCTGTTTAAAAGGACAATTTGCCCATTACGGCCACTTTTACTGGTTCCCTGTATGGACCTTTATAGACAGGTTTGACTGTACCTACATTTTGGTTTCTGAGTAACTGCAGCCGTCTTTTTCGGAGAGGTCCACTAGACTACGAGTATTGGGTTCTAGACTTGGACTTGGGATTGGTTTTATCTTGGGTGTGTACTTTGTGATTTCATGGTAAATTATATTGAGTAACTTCAACCTTCTTGTTCAGAAAGGTATATTGGACCACATTGACTACATTTTAGATTTTGGACTTGGGCTTTGTCATGTCTCTTAATCTAAATTCTGCTTCTCTGTAAGGCGTATTGAGTAACTGCAGTCGTCTTTTCCTGATATAGAAGGATTATTGGAAAGACAAAGATGTTATGCTAATGGCAATAAATCAAAATCAAAAATGTTAGTAAAAATATTTAAAACAATACCAAAAAACAGCGATATGTCCATTTTGTCAGATAAAAATACAGGTAATTAACTGAAATAGCAACATACTACAAACAGCCTGAGTCCTTAGCAATTTTAAACCATGTAAATGATATAATGAAAGGATGTGATATGAAACTTGATCTTTACAACCACCAGAGCAATCAAGAACATCCTTTAATGAAAAAAAACATGATACTGAGTGTAGAGTAGAAAAAGGCGCTGTTTACGTCCCAATCAAAATTCGTTAACATATATTGCAGCGACCAGTTCTGGAATGGTTGAGAAAATCGGTGTACCAGGATGTCTCACGCTTAAATCTACCCAGAAGGATTCGACCCTAATCCGCGAGAGTCGCTGTGATTCGTAGACTGGTGTTTAAGACCACTTTGCCACCCGTCATATACCGTAACAAATGTTATTATCTTTTATTAAAACTCTAGTCTATATTTTCTTATATGCCATTTTATCAGTAATTTCTGGTGCCAAAATAAATGTGATTTTTACAGAGTATAATTAAGATTTATTTATCAACAAGATGTTAGTCAAGTGTCTGGGGGATACAAGTGCAGATCTAACAGATTTTACAACCAAAATATTCCAAAAACAATTAAGAATTCACAAACCTCTGGGGATACAAAGTGCAGATCGGAGAGATTTTACAAGAAAAATAATACAAAAACAAGTTACAATGTTCTGATCTAACTTCATTTAATCTTCATCCAAAAATAAATAAAAACAAAAAAACAAATACAGTACAGACATGTCGAAGTTTTAACACCAAGCTAACGAAAGGGGAGTCGAAAATAAGGCTGTCGAGTGGCCGACTCGTATGTCGAGACATAGACGAGAGATATTACATATTATACTAGTTTTAATATAACAGCACTAGACGGTCGTTTTGGAATACAATTCCTCATCAGTAGTGCTTGGACCAAAATAGGGGCTTTTTTCCAAGATGTTGAAAGATATCCAAAGGACCTAAATATATTTTACAAAATTCAGCTAAGGACATACTTTGCATGAGGAAGTATACCTTAGTTTTTGTTGGATTTCAAATTTTAATGAGGGTTCGAGATGAGTTGTTGATTCGGCACTAATTCGTTAGGTCATTGTTTCGACAGACCTGTACTGTGAAAACCTTTTTTCCAAGATGTTGAAAGATATCAAAAGGACCAAAATATATTTTACCAAATTTCGCTAAGGATACACCTTGCATGAGGGAGTATACCTTAGTTTTTTTTATAGATTTCAAATTTTAATTTGTGTTAAACTTTCGACGGGCCTATACTGTATCTGACTAAAACTTCATCGAATTTGCTTCTATGTCTCAATAACAAATATCATAAAAACATTACCATTGCCTTAACTCTATTATCTATCGGGCTTATAGATTTATATCACTTCTTATGAGAACTGTATTATTTTTGCTGGTAAAAAATCAAGTTTGGATTTTTTATTCTATATTCCTTATATGTTGTGTCTCAAGGATTTTATTATTTTTGCTGGGTAAAAAATATATTGGAATTTTGTGTTTCTTTTTTATATTCGATTTTCTTAAATGTGATATGCTATCACATAATTAAAACAAGAATTTTATTATTTTCAAGCTATTAAAAGGCAAGTTAGTTTGGATTTTTATTCGATATTTCTTATATCTCTAAAACAAGAATTTTATCAGTTTTGCTGGTGAAAAATAAGTTTGGCTTTTTAATGTTCTATATTCCTTAAATGTAATGTATCAAGACAAACAAGAATTCTATCATTTTCGTCTTAAAAAATAAAACCTTACTCCGTGTATATGCAATCTTTTAAGCATGTACTGCAATCTCTGACGTGCGAAGTGACGAATGCTACAATGTGATAAGCTCTCGTATCCCCCTAAATAAGAATTTTATCAATTTTGTCGTAAAAAATCATTCTAACGCCGTTTTCTGAAATATTTTTACATTTAGTGCAATCTGCGAATTAAGGAATTCTCGAATGTTACTAGTAATATATATACTCTCATATTCCCTCAAACAAGAATTTTATCATTTTCGTTATAAAAAAATGAAAATTGCTCCATGTATATACAATTTTTTAGCATTTTACAATCTGCGAATCTTTAAATATGATATGTTATCATGTTTCCTCAACCAAAATTTTATTGCATATAATATTATTTTTAATATTTCATTCAGAAAATTAAAAAAAAAAACAAACAAAACAATCATGATATGACAGTCGTAAAAAGTAAATCATTTTTTGGCATTAAAGTGTACAGTCTGCGAGTTAACGTTCCATTGTAGATGATTCCTCGATACACCAAATGGCTCGTCTCTCTCTGTCAGTCATCTGTTCAAGCGTTGATTGATTTTGGCAACGTTCTGTCTGTTCCCTTGCTGCTGTGTTACATAATGTTTTGACATTTTACATAACTAAATGCTTGAAATGCCCTGTCTCAAACGTTTAATAGCCGAAAACTCTTAACACCAAATAATATTTTGATGCGGAATATTTTAACAGGGATGAAGCTCAACTATTTTAAGTTAGAGGCCAGCTCACTTCGAAAACAAGTTGCAAAGTGACAAATAGCTAAAATGTGTAATATTTAGGGACAGATTATTCTTAAAACCCCGGGGATAATATTGATAGGCAAACAACATTGACCTGTCCGTTTGACCTTTCATTAGGAATATTCATATAGGAGGATCCACCCAATACATGGGTAGTGTTATGACATTGCTTATTAATAGTGTTCACATCAGATAGACGAAATATATACACACCCGCGACCCCTATTACTTACATTTACCTGTCCGTATGAATATTTAAATTAAAGGTCAAACGGACAGGTCAATGTTGTTTGCCTATAATACTGCCACAAACTTTTATATGTTATTGTTGAAGATTCCACATTGACGGAACAGATTAACATCTGGAAAAGCCAAATTAAATTTTTTATATTATAAGTTATTCTTCTGGCTCGAATTCACATTTCTTAACCAAGATTTAAATTTAGTGGATTTTAACAATCTGTATTGGAACTAAAATTATTATATTTTACGGACGAAGAAGCAAAGAGTTAAGCACTTCGTTGCTTTGTTTAATGGTTTCTAAACCAAGAAAAAATGTTGTAAGTGATTGATTCCAAACATTTTGCAATTAATGAGAAATAAAATTTAATTTGATCACGTCAGATAACTGACCGGTCAGGCTGAGATTGGCGTTATACTGACCACTCATCGCGCGTGATAAAGTTTCTAAAAGCAGCACACAATCTAATGTTTTCTAACTGTAATCTTGACAAAAAATCACCAATGTTTATTATATTTCAACCAGTCGCTGTTTTTTCTCGACCTTTGTGGGAGAGATTAATCGCTATTTTAACTCGAAAGTTGTTAACATGTGGTCTTAGCAATTTGAACTTAATCACTCGGACGATGTCAGGATGTTAAATTTTGTTAAAAATCTCTAAATCATTCATAAATATTGGTTCCAGATTCCGCGTACAATCTGATTAGCTACTGCAACGTAGATAACCACGCCTCTAAAGCATATCGTCTGTCACTCATATAATTCATTCCAAAATTTTGATATCTGATTGGCTAGCATCATGTAAACAGACACGCCCTCTGGTGCATATCACTACAAGACAGTAGTAATTATCAGCAGCAGAGTAATTCGACTACAGTAAGTTAAAGATTTTCACAATTACAATACAGTTGTTAAAAATGGATTACAATCATATGATGGTTAAAATGCATCCTAAAACTTTTAAAGAATGTTTGGAAAGTCTTGGAGAGGCTCCATATATTGTCCCAAAGGAAATGTTTTGCAATGCCACATGGGACACTGTATTGTGTTGGCCACCAACATTGAGGGGATCAGACACAAAAATGGAATGCCCGGGACAATCGGGGATATATGTAACAAAATATTGTGGAATTGATGGAAATTGGATTGGAAAATTTCCTGGGAAAGAAACATTTCCAAGGGAATGGTATCCGGGATACACAAACTATAGTCACTGCAAAGGTGTGGACTATCCGGAATTTGTGACATCAGATCCCAAAAATATTTCGGATCACACTTACGCCAATGTTTCGGAAGTGGCTTCGATAAGCCTCGGGGCTCTACCTTTATCTCATAACGGCGCCGACGTTCTGGCGTCCATTCTGCTGATTGTTTCAATAATCTTAATGGTGACGTCACTTTTCATTGCTTGCTGTTCCCGCGGAATTCAAACAACACGAAGTAAGTTTTACAGAAATTTGTATGCAGCTTTTATTTTCCACGATTTGATTGAACTGTTGATCAGGCTTGGTAGAGTTTCCGGTATGGATGACGTCATTAATAAAATCGAAATGTGCGTCTCGACGGGCGTCTTGGTAACCCTTACGTCGTCTGCCATAATAACTTGGTTTTCAATTATTGGAGTTTGTTTTGTAATGTCTATGAAAGGTCTAGTGATCGAAACCAAGATGTATTTTGTTCTGTGCCTGCTGGGCTGGTTCATACCTACCGTTGTGACGATAACATGGCTTAGTGTGACTGTACTTGAGGGGAACTTACATTGTTGGTATGGTGAGCTCTATATCGCTAAGCTCCATGCTAGTTTCTGGATCATCGAGGGAGTAGATTTAGCTTTACTTACTTTCTGTTGGATTTTCCTGATTTACTTCTTGTGGAAATTTAAGGAACACATCTCCCAGAGACGCCATTGTGAAAATAAGGAACTCTCAGTGGAATTAGCCAACATAAAGCAGAACGCCAGGCGCGTGCTGGTTGTCGTCTGCTATGTAACAGTTGCGCACTTAATATATCTAGCGTCATCACAGGTCGGATTTACTGCGGCACTTGAATTTTTAGTTGTCATAACACTGTTCACTCGGGGTATTGTAGCCTCTGTATTCTTCTGCTTCTTAGAGGACTACTACAAATGTTGGGACGGTATGTACTCTGTAGAGGGACACTTAGATGAAGAAGGATAAACCCGGAAGTTGCGTCACTATTCACTTCAAATGAATCAAGAGGGTCCCCGAGTCCCGGTATTTGCGGGATTTAGGAATGAGCCTATGGTACTCGAGCTCGAATTTCAGTTGCTGGATTTAGTATGATGAGGTTTAAAATCATTTCATCTCGGAGAGGATATATTGGAAGAAATGAATAACAGTAACCTAAATTTACAAGTGCTACAAGAATCATATAGAAGTTATTTTACATTAGATTATTTAATTACAGTAAGATCTAACATGGTTTACTTTTTTCTGTCAATTTTCAAGGTAATTTAGATTTCTTAGATTTCATTGAATGCTGTTACTTTGGTTAAAAGTATTTTGGAAAATACAGTTAGAAGCCTGTGTATGGTTTTTATATTATTTATGGTCATTTAACTGAATCGCTGATTTGTTTCATACATTGTTATATCATGGTCATGAAATAAACTGCAAGTAGTACCATATTTTAACTGTGTAACAAACATCAATGAAGGAATATAATAATAGAAAGGTTCATGGATAAATGGATATTTTGTAACTTCTTGGTCCTTGCATATTTTTTTCAAATCAACACCTGCCATTTATGTTGTCGTCATTGAATATTGTAACTATTTTTCAGAAGCCTATCTTATCACTCGACCTATGTGATTATGTAATTTCCAGTACCAGAACAAAAAAAACCGCACAACAATTAATTGTTTGACATTATCAATTGCAACGTTTGCTGTATGCTCGGACGAAAAATTTATATTCGGGTACAGGATCTAAGATTTCAAATGCGACTTGCAGACCAAACGTAATTCGCCATCGTGTCACACGACCAGTGTCTCTAGTCGTTGGTGTGGAACAATATGGAAAACGTCGACGTCATTTTTTACGGTAACACGTTAACTTATTCGATTCTATTTTTTATGAAAAAAAATGTTCCGTACATATTTTATGATCTATAGCTTACACGCTGACGAACCCCATTCATTCGAACTAAAAGGGCTTCTTTGTAAGTTTTACAACGACATTGCTTATAAGCAAGAAAAATACTATATATGTATGTTATATGTATATATACGGAAATTTAAAAAAAAAAATATTTTTGTAATTTAACCATTTTTATATGTATTTATAAAATCAGATGTTTTTATTTATTGTTATACATATTTATCACGTGCATTAAACCATTACATTTAAATGTAAGTGCATTAGAGTTATTGATATGCATGTTTGCGTAGGTACGAGACCGATGATGATGGTAACATGTGGTTATGCCAGATTTTATTCATTAAGTTTTAGTGCAGTCCTTATTTGTTTTTTATTTATTTATTTATTTATTTATTTATTTATTTATTTATTTATTTATTTATTTATTTATTTATTTGTTTGTTTGCTTGCTTACTTCCGGTAACCTGGTCTCACTTCCCCAGTGTTTAACCTAATTTGTCAAAGTTTTTGATTTGATTTGGGATTGAGGTGTGAACATGGATTTGTATGTTTGTTTTTGATTTGTTAATTTATTGTTTGTGTATGTTGATGGCTCTGACTGAATTCATTACGTCAATGTCGTTAATTGTACATGTATATGCTAGTACCAAATTAAACAATCCGGCAAGGTTGGACAAAATGTTTTGTATACATTAAGTCCGTTTAATTCTCCGTAATTTGTTTAGGGATATTAACATGTGCTGCTGATTGTGAATTAATTTGCGGCACATCATTTAATAATTATAATATTACCGGAAATATCCATGTGCAATTAACTTCCAATAGTTTCCGCATGGTTTTCTAATTTTGCGGCTTAACTTGACCAATATCTACATACATGTAGTTAATTTCTTTAATTTAATTTGCATTTACAATATATGGTGTTTCTAAGTGCATGGGTTTTGTAGTGGTTTCTTTTTTCATCCCATAAAAAACTCCAATTTTAATACCAAAAAGAGGGTTTCATTTGGTAAAATACATTTTCTTCCTTCTTTTTTCTGATTTCAATATCTTAAAAATATTTTGATTTTCACAATTTCGGTCCGAGCACTACAGATGATGAGGAGGAATCCTATTCGGAAACGGCGTTCTAGTGCTGCAAATTAAAACTGGTTTCGTAATAATTTGTTAACATTACAGAATTTACAAATTTGTCATTGTCAGGTTGCTATTGTCAGTTTTCATCTTTCTCCAACATTATTCATACCGTTACAGAAAGTTAACAACAAAATTGTCACATTTCCTTTACAAAACTCTTACAAATTAATTGAATATTTCAATTTAAAAAAGTATTTGACAATAAAAAGCTTACAATTTGTTGTCAACTTTATAAAATAGTAAAAATAACATGTTGGAGAAATATGCAAACTGAGTGAGAAAATACACTTCTCTTCCACAAGAAATGAAACTGATATCGGCTATCGTATGTACATGTATGTCCGTGAAATAATCGGCACATTTTGTCCTTGGTCAGAAATAGATACCACTCTGTGAACTTGAGAATTACTGTTTCAAATTAAACACTTCCCTGTAAATAAATTGGTCACTTTAGGCATATAATAAAATAAGTACCTGGCCATAGACAAGGATCCTTTTCATGGCGATATGATCGGATATCGGGGTATAAGCTAAGGTCTTGTTCATTTTTACAGATACCGTAAATCCTCGTTATAATGTACTTAGATAAAACAATACTTTATAAGCCTCACTAAATGCATCGCCAAGTTTCTTTATTAAGCCAAAAAATTTTTTGAACAAATGGTGGCGATCAATTGAGGTTTTTGTAATTGTATTTTTTGTTTTAAATTCTACTAGAAAGACGTTTCGGTATACAACCCCTCATCGGTAGCGCTTGGACCAAAATTGTGAACAAAATTCATTTAAGATGTGAAATCCAATTTAATTTCCAAAGAACTAAAATATATTTAACCATTTAGCTAAGGAAATACAAATACTTTGCATGAGGGAGTAAACCGTAGTTTTTTAGGAATTTAAGTTAAAGTCATATTAATCATGCATTTTCATCCCTCTGCATTCGGAAAAAAAGAATTTACATGATGATCCTTCTGACATAAGCTTATAACTTGTATAAATAATAATACATGTAATTTTGATTGCACACTTGACGCTAGCTAGCTAAACAAGAGGTACTTACTCTTCTGGAGCACTCAGTCTCTTGTCCTTGTTGAAAGTTCACATGTTTAACTTAATTTGTCAGTTTTAACGTCGCTTTGGGATTGTGGTTTCGACATGGATTAGTATTTTTGTTGTTTAAATCCATTACTTTTAAAAACACACCTATCTCCCTTTTAAAGTAGAGCTGAAAATGCCATCCAAATAGAAAAAAGTTTTATAATTGGGCCGCGTCAATCGCAGACTTAATATGCATTATGTAATTATGTATAGATAATCAATATGATTAACATGTATTACACATTCATCCACACAGACAATTGGTATTCAAATAAGTAACGTTCATTACTATTGGACATAATTATCCAACCAGTCCTCGACTCTTGCCTAGTTTTTCAAACATGCCGTCATTTTAATTGTGAATAACGTATTTTTACAGCAACCCAGGATTGATTTAATTAAATTCCACACGGTCCTATATGCAGTAACATATCCAGAGCCTTATCTATGTAAGAAAATTGACTTATTGGTTCGGAGAACCAACTTTGATGAATATGAAATTACAAAGTAAAAGATAGGGGTCATGTTTCCAATATTGAAGATAAATCACTGTATTTTAAGTAATTACTGTACTGGCCTGTCGAAAGTTTAACACTTGGCTAACGAAAAGGGGTCGAAGCTCGGCCGCCGAGTGGCCAAGGTATCGATGACCAGAGGTCGAAAAGCTGCCGAGAGATACGTGTAGACAGCAACTGCCGAAATATATATAATTATGGGATAGAAGAGCTGCCGATTTCGCACTAATTCGTTAGCTTAGTGTTAAACTTTCAACAGGCCCGTCAGTACTGTTCTTGTCTAACTGAGTTCAACTTGATGTGTGTATCGGGCACCTAGCTATGACATTTGACCCCGCCAAGGACCACCATTGCATAATGTTTTACGTCTTTAATTTCTATTTTTGAGGGAATTAACACGTGCGCGTGTAATAATAAAGTGATATTAAGTGTTATGGTGTTAGAGGATGTTAGAGTTTAAAATTAGATTAATTTTGTTCAGCGCCATTAACTTTCTATCAAAAGTTAGTTCAAAAAGGTCATGCATGCTTAAGAAATTGTGGAAAACAAAAGACGGTAAATGTAAACTTCCTGTTTTGGTTACATTTTTCATCTATTCAAATCTATTTTGTTATAGATAATATCAATGATTCATTCAAGTCTTGTAGATTTGGAAATCAAAAAATTAACGTGTAAATGAAAAACACGTACATGTACTTGTCAAACCCTTGTGCAACAAAGAAACACAAAATAATAAAAGTTATTGAATATTATGTAAGAGTTACTGCTTCCTTGTTTGGCACTGGATCATGCTTAGTAGGCTAAGAGGAGAAAGTATAGATTTTTTTTATCTAAAGAAAGAAGATAATTTTAACTGAAAACTCATAGTAACATACGAACATGTAACTCAGCGACCTTGTGGCTTAAGAAACCCACCGGGTTTGAATCTCGGTCTGGCAGTTCTTAGTTTGAGAAAGTTGGTCAGTTCGCTTGCAGAAGGTCAGTAGTTTTCTCCGGCCACTCCGGTTTCCTCTCAAAAATCTTTACAACAAAGTATACAAATATTTGCTATAAAACTGCTTGATGGGTGAGCTAAATGTTTGGGACATTTGTGCTGATTACTTTTTCAATTTTGCCAATTTGTCAAAGATGTTTTTATTTTATCTTCCGCGATCTGATTTGAGATGTCACAAGTTACTGTTTCTCCAAAAAAACATAGAGTTTTTTATCTCGTCTTCTAAGGTCAGGCTAATGTCTTGATTTTTTAAAATACTGTTTAAGATTTTTAATTGTTCTTCAAAATATAAAATAGAAGGTGCTGATCTTTTTTAAAATGTCGGTTTAAAGGTTTGCTTTAAGCTATTATACATGAATTTGCCAACTTTTCAAAAATGATATTTATTTCATCTTTTTGGAACTCATTACAGGATCTTTATGACCATCAGAGCTGTCATATTTTGTTGATTGATCTAAAGATGAAATCTGACATTTTAATTTTGAGATAGAGATCTTAACGAGACAGCTAGAATATTTACCACTTAAAAGAGTTTTTATCACTTACTTTGGTGATAAAATTGAAATGTTTCCGACAGCTGTAATCTTTGTTTTACTCACGTTATTATGAAATGAACAATTCAGTTTCTGCTACTATGAGTTCCAACGCCAATCCATCTTCGTCATAATAATATTATTATGACGATTGCAACTTTTTTTATACGTGCAAAAAAATTAATGTTATTTATTTATTTATTTATTTATTTATTTTTGTTTTGTTTATTTATTTATTTGCGTGTTTCACTTCAAGTTTTTACTTTGCTTTTGGATTGTGATTTTGACATGGATTAGTATGTTTTATTTATTTATTTATTTATTTATTTATTTATTTATTTATTTATTATATCATTGTGATATATCTAAACAATTTAAACCTGCCATTAAATAGTAAAATTTATTCCAAAACAAGTACACTTACTTAATATAAAAAGGAGTTACATTCATTAAAGATATAATTGCAGCCAACTAAATGAATATTTCCAATTAAAACATAGGCTGTGATCACTATCTAACATTTCGCAATAAATAGCCCAAGACGATTTCCTTGTGACTGACAAATCAAATCGGTTAGAGTTTGGATTGTAAACATAACCGGTCCATGATCCATTCACAATACAAAATACAAAGTACTGAAAACTGGCAATTTCAGTTACACACTTAAACTTTTACCATGGAAATGAGATTGCATATCTATTAAGCTACACCTGCCATGTTGAGAATGAAAGGCACACAAAGCTCTGGGCGTCAAATATATCCAAGGTAATTTCTGATACAAAGTCATCATACTTGTCAACAATACTGAAATAAAATACTCCATCATTTATGTGTTATTGACAATCAAACAATGTTCGTTTGAACGATGGCCGATATTAGCCGTCAAGTTGGGTTGTTGGTTTATTTATTTATTTATTTATTTATTTTTTTTTTTTTTTTATTTTTTTTTTTTTTTTTTTTTTGTAACGTAATTTTATTTTTAATATTTTTGAAAGTTGACAATAAAATTGCCACTTTTCTCATCGTCGCATGAAACTTGACGGCTGATATTGGCCATCGTACGTTTGTATGTACACAAAACAGATATTGTTGTTGCAATCGCAACTTTTAGTCAATGAAACATTCTCTCTTAACTGAAAAACAACAACAACAACAAACAAACTTATGTACGCTTTCCAGAAATATTTAGATAAAACCAGCGTATGGCGTTGATTAGCTTCAAATATATCCAGGATAATTTTGGATACAGAGACATCATACTTATCAACAATGTTGTGATAAATATTCAATTTATTTTTTATTGACAAACAAACATTGTTTGTTTCCCCTTTACACAAGCAGATACCGTCTGTCATTTGAGCTGTAACTTTAAACCAATGAAACACTTTCCCCTTTAAAAACTAAAAGCCTTATGTCCGATATAAACAGAAAACAACTATGGCGTGGATTAATCGTACCACAAAAAAAAAACAACAAATTCTGCTCTTGTAATCATGCACCCCCCACCCCCCCACCCCCGTAACTTTTAATCAATGAAACACTTTCTCTTTTAAAAAACAAAACAGAAACCGTATGTCCGCTTTCCAGATAAAAACAGCGTATTGCGTGTATTAAAGGCGAGATTAAAATTTATAAATCAGCCAAACGCCATGTTTTTGATGTATAGATGGGATAAGGTCATTGGAAGTGTTAACGATCCGCGGCGTGGTACTGTGATAAAAACAAATGTTGATACATGTATTTATAAATCATGATAATGGAAACAAAAATAAAAACTTCATTTTACTTTCTAGTAAGAATAGATTAGTCTTAAAGTCAAATAAAATTACAATAAAGCAGCAATATATCGAGAACTTGGAGGTAAACATTTCCAACGTGAGGGGGGGGGGGGGCAGTGGGGAGGAATGTAATGGTTACTGTAGCTCAGTTGTTAGAGCACCGTTATTTAGTACTTAAGGTCCCCAATTCGAGCCACTATCTAAATCTGCATTTCTTTTCACTTCTGTTACACTTCTTTGTCGTATTTCGATAACGTATGTATATGAAGTCCTTTTAAAATACGATAAAGAACAAAGGAGAGTCTACATTTACAATGTTTGGCCAATCCGAACTTTAATGTTTTAATGTACGCTGGATGGCACAACGTTGCAAATGTGTAAGCCTGATCATTGTGATGGGATAAACACTCCTGATGTTGTACGTGGAAACGACACAGATGGTCTTTAATACCTCCGATGTTTTTGATGTATGTTGCAGATGGTTTTGCAACAAGAGAATGCATGGTGTTTTCCTTTCCTTCGTTGACCAAAAAATAATTGCCATCCTAGGTAATAGTGCTGCATCAGAAAATAACAGTGCATGGTCAGATCAACAGCTTCAATAAAACTGAATCAAATAATAAATTAATTCTGATACAAAGCATTTCAAAACCTACTGGATCTTTTACCCAAGTGCGCATTAATAGGCATAGTCCTTTATACGTTTTTTGCAATGCTTCATTAGACCCAATACGTCAAATGATATTTAGAGTTTAACCTATGCCAGATGAGCATTATTTTTCTTGGTCCTTTATCTGTTCAAAACGTATATTTTTGCGATGTCTATATCAGTTGATAAGACAGTTGTTATGATAACACTATGTCTTCACCAGACACAAAACTCGTTTAAAAAACAATCATTATGATTTGATGGATTCTCTCGTTATCACTTTGATCTTTGCAACAGAACCGTAAGTTGTGTAAATTGCATAATTCCAGATAACTTGTCTGTTGAAAGTACTAACCAAGCCTTCCGACTATTTTTATTTGTTTTTGAATGGTCCCATTGCGGTAACTCAGTTGGTAGAATGGTTGCTCTGTATGTGGAGGGTCGAGATTTGAACCCTAGCCAATTGCAAGACATACATACATATATATATATATATATATATATATATATATATATATATATATATATATATATAATCCAAAAAATTAAAAGACTTCACTAGAATTTAAAAAAATATGTATCACTTCATTTTACTCAACTAGTTTCATTGACATTCATCAGGAGAGTCATTCATCTTACCATAACTTTTATTCGTGTAAATTACGTAATTCTAGATAACAAAGCATGTTCTTGTCTGGTAGGTTTACTCATCGACACTGTCGTTTTCTTTATTAGTTTTTGAAAAGGTTATCGAATTGGCTTCAATCAAAATCTAAATGCATTTTACAAGACAACATCATATCACACGCACAGCATTTTGCATCTTGCAACTATTGTATTTGTTTGCCTATGTGCACGACTGGTGACTTGTACAACCATGCAGTCCCTCAATAACTTCTGTTTATTGTATTGTGTTGTAATTACATATACATGTAATACGTTTTATATTTACAGCACTAGACGGCCGTTTCGGAATACAATTCCTCATCAGTAGTGCTTGGACCAATATTATGAAACCAAAAATTTTTGAAGATGTTGAAAAGCTACCCAAAGAACCAAAATATATTTTACCAAATCAAGCTGAGGAAATACTTTGCATGAGGAAGTATACCTTAGTTTTTGATAAATTTCAAATTGTGTTGTAAATCAGTTTTTGTAGTTCCGACGAAAAATACAAGACACGTGATTTTCCACATTTTAATTCGACGACGAAATATAAAAAACTGCACATTGTAGTTGTATTGTTTAATGGCCAAATTCAAAATGAAGAAGAAACAGGAAAGCGTCATAAAACTTATAAGAAAGCTACAAATTTTTAACAAAAACTGGACATGATAGCATAATGTTATAGATATTGAGTCGTGATTTTATTAATTGTAGGATTTATTTTCCAATCAGTCGTTGAGATTTAATGGTAATTCTGGCTTTTACAAATATACAAAACAACAGCATGTTATTTTTTGTATTTTAATTTTACAACGAAATGTGCAATATAACTTATGGTACAGCCCCTCCCTATAAGCTCTATTTATTGTGTTCTGTTGCAATGCAATTTTTATACCCAAGACTTTTTCCCAAAAGCACATATTTTAAAAAATACATTACAATAAAAAAACAAATTATTATAATTGCGAGTGTCGCGTGCCTCTGTTCTTGGCAGCTCTCTTTTACCAAGTACGTTTTACAAAGTTAGATACAAACTTTGACATTTTACATCAATTTTAATTAAGGCTCAGACTATTCCTCTAAAAACACATATTTCTTACTATGTTTATGTTTTTCTTTCATGTTTTCACTACTAAGACACCAATTAGAAATTTTGTTTGGTATAAGTTAACATATATTGAGATAACGTTGTTAACATATATTTTACAAAAATATCAAATTGAAATTTATTTCAATTGATTAAAATTTCATGCGCAAAGGTTTGTTTAAAAGTGTGTGTCAATCTGTGTTATCTACATTTTAATACCGTTATCAGAAAAGACATTTACTTTTCGATTACACTACTGTCTAATTTGCAAACATAGTATGGGCTTGTCTGCAATGTAGTCGCTTAATTAATGCACTTTGCTGATTGAAGATATCATAGTGACCATTGACCAACTAGATGAACATGTCTTACTCAAACTGGATGACCTTATATTATCATCTGTGGTACAAGGTCATCAAACAATTACTTTTTATCTTTTGCTGAACAGTTTATGAAAACATTAGATGTATCCATATCCGTTTTAGATTTAAATTCTATTTCGACAATTTACAGAATCGTTTTTTGTGTTTGTTATATCAAACACAAACAAACCAGGCCAAGCCAAAATAACAATCCCAAAACCAAAGTATATATATATACATATATATCTTTTTTAATCAACAGAGGGCGATTAAGCATAAGGGGTTTTTGTTTCTTGTACATTAAGCAGAGTCATAGTCCGACTTTATAGCTTCCTTCAACTTATTATCAGGATGATCCATCTACTACGTAAACTGAAAAATTTATGCGAGTGTTTAACGTCAAAACCATGGGTACAGTCGAACCTGCCTTAAAGTCCATCTCTATATAAGGACCATCTGCGTTGAATGATTAGTAAAAGTGTATCCCCGTTGATTTTTATTCATATCATTTGAACCTCTGTATAATGGCCGCCTAACCATAAAAGGCCATTGTGCTGGTTTCTTTGGGTGGATAAGTGTTTCAAAGTACTTCATTTTAGATGCAGCTACCTACAGACAAAGTTCAAATTGAAACTAAAAAACAAGACAGAAATCTGTAATTGGCATGCCAGTGCCTGCACTTGTTGTTAAAACCTAATACAACTAATTACAATGATAAAATAGATACAATGTAACCATGAAAAGTTATTAAAAGACAACTGATTATATCACTCCCGACTTTGGATTGTCATTGGGGTTTTGGTTTTGGCCCAATAACCCCATATTGCATGCAGTCTCCGATATCGTGTTTCATGGAACGTTATCGTATTGGGGTAAAAACATCGGGGGGTCTCTGGGGCTCAGTGATCTAAAGCACGCGCTTATGCCGGGACCACAACGCCTCTCACCGCCTAAGCCGAATCTCACTTGGGACTTATCTTAATGTAAGATAGCCATTGGGGTTATGGTTATTGGCCCAATAACACCATATTGCATGCAGACTCCGATATCGTGTTTCAGGAAACGTTATCGTATTGGGGTCAAAACCTCGGGGGGGGGGGGGGGCTCAGTGATTTAAAGCGCATGCTTATGCTGGGACCACAATGCCTCTCGTCGCCTAAGCCGAATCTCACTTGGGACATATCTTAATGTGAGAAAGTTTGTCATTTCGCTTGCAGAAGGTCGGTGGGTTTCTCCGATTCCTCAATTACCCACAAACTGGCCGCCTCGATATAAGTAAAAAGAATCTTGACTTGGGCGTAAAACTCCATTTTTAAACTCAACTCGGGAAATAGAGTATAAGCATATCGTTCATATAAAGTGTATATAGGTGCTCGGGGAATGGATTTTAATTTTTTTTTTTTATAGTGTGCACTTTATATATACGATACGTTTTATTTTTATAAAATGCTTAATCCATCCCCGAGCACGTCTAAACCTCTGATACAGCTTCTTGCATTATTGTATACAGTACAATCTGGTGATATATATTTTTATAGAATCTGGACTCTGTTAACATTTCACTTTGTTTATTTTACAAGTCCATTTTTATCTTTTTATCGCTGAACTCACATTGAAATAATTTATCAGAACATGTTTCTGCGCAATGGAACTAATTGTTCCGCGGAAGTGTTTGTTTATCTGTGAGTAATGTGTCCGCCTGGAGAATAAATACATCGTGGTTGACACGTGGGAATAATTCTACTTTGTTAGCAGTAAAAATAAAAAACACTGTATTGTATATATGTGAACTTGTGGTAATGTTTATAAATAAAATCGTTCTACAAATCGAGTGTTTAAACGTGAATTTGATAAAAATCATTAACATGTGTTTTTTGTGATTTCTGGATTTTTGTATATTTTATTACCACGTGCTTTTGTTTTATCTTTTTCTGATTACAGTAAATCCTGGACTCAAAGACACCTATTGTTCAGTCATTTTAGTTTGGCAATACAAGGGGATTTGAGGTTATAGCGAGGGAGGGTTATTAAAAAACATAAAGAAATACAAAAAATGTACATATGTTTCGGAAACAAATGTTCTGTTAAGCTCTCCGATATATTTTACTTTACCCTCTATCTTGTTGAATAAAAAGCCAACAATCTAGAATTTGAACACAATTTGGCGATATAAGGGATAGCGAGGGAGGCTTTTTTTTAAAAATATGGTGTTCTGTTAGGGCTAAATTGGCATTATTGCTCCTTCAACTTGAACGCGAAGAATCGAAGTTGGGAAGTTGCGAAGATGCGATGGCAAAAGAGCGTAGTTGCCATCGTATCTGTTTCTTCGCAACATCGCTCCTTCGCCATCGTATCGCGTTCAGGTCGAAGGAGCGATAAAGCCATTTTGGTCCTAACAAACACCATAAAAAATATAAGAAATTCATATATTGCTTAAACAAAATATTCTGTTTAGGAAAAAAATGCTCTCCGATATATTTACTTTACCCTCTAGCTTGTTAAATAAAACAGCCAATAATCTAGAATTTGAACACAATGACAATGAGCCAGGTTTGACCTTCCGTTATGTTTCATTGGCTATACCCATAAGTCATTCGTTGTGTATATTTCAATAAGCACCTCAAACCATTTTATTGTTGACGTTTATAGAACAGTTTAATGAAATTCGAATTTTGAAAATTACTTAACAATTTATACACAGCATCTCTCACCGCATTAGTGCAAACTTCACTCGGTTAGTGAGAAAAGTAGTTCGTTTGCTAAATGTTTGAGATTTTTTGTGTTCCCACCACCATTCTAGATCTGACAATAGCCTCGATATGTAAAAAGGGAATCTTGACTGGGGTTTAAACACTTTTGACTTCATTCTGCTTCATCACAGTGTACTTTTACATGTTCATGGCAACCCAAAAACACACTTGAAATGCGTTGATAACTGAAGAAAGACACCCTACTTCAAATAACCAAATAAAAACATGTTTCTTCAACAGGGTGTACTTTTACAAAGTTCATTGCTGCCAACAATAAAATAATGCATTCATACCCACACAAATAGGTTAAAGTGGTTATATATCAAAAACATTTGAAAATGACACATTCAGAGATTTGAAGTGTTTGAAGATGTTTCTTCTTCAAGTACAAAGTTACAAAGAGTATTATTTAGTTACAGAATATTAAGATAAATAAAAGATATCTACAATACTGGCATGTCGATAGTTTAACACTAGGCTACTGACGAATATGTTTCGAATCCGCAATATAGTTAGTTATATGTCGACAGAAGCTAACTTTATATCATTCCGCAGCTTTCGATCACTAGCTATCTTTGTGATTATCTCAGACACTCAAGTCGACAGTCGAGGTTCGATTCCCTTTCGTTAGCAGAGTGTTAAAGTTTCGACAGGTCTGAACTGTATCTGTAACTTCGCACACCAAATGTAACTCGCCATTCTCTTTTCATCAGCGTCTTGTTAGGACCAGTGTTATCACAAGGTGGCATATTTCAGCGGTTCTTTATCTCTACGAGCCGTAACAGAAGGATATCGACCCTTTGTGTGTTGAAAACAAAAGATTCTGGAAGCAATAGGTCACGTGATTAATCTTGGTTATCAAAAGGTTTTAGACATGCGTAGTGATAAGATGTACGGTTATGTTCGCGGTTTGCATACATGTGTCATTTGTTTTGATAAAGTATTGTGTTTGTATTGAAATAAATATTACAGAAACCATTGAAGGGTCAGTGTTAGACTAATAAAGCTTCCTAAGATCGTGACGTGGGCAAAGATTTATATAAATGTGTGAATGGCAATCTATAACCAATTGTATTCCAATGTCCATTGGATTGATGCTTTTGTTAACTTAATTCAACGGTTGGTCCCTCTAAGAGAACCATAAACACACTGCTAGAACAAACCCCAGCACCGGTCCAAAGTGGACGTACATATAGGTTTATATAAATGTACGAATGACTACCTATAACCAATTTTCTTATTTTAATCCGTACCTTTGTTACTCTGAATAATACTATAACCACGCCAGTGAAATATACTTCAGTGTTAGTCCAAATTGGACGTACATTAATATAAATGTGTGACCAGTTGTTTATACAAACAAATTTTCTTCTGGGGTTTGATTGAAGTGTTGCTTTTGTTAACTGAATGAAATGAAATGCTTGGTCTCTTTAAAAGAACTATAACACTCCTTTGGAATATATACCCCAGTGCCCGTCTAAAGTGGACAAAAATTCATATAAATGTATTAATATATGTATTACCTATAACATGTCTTCTCTATAACCATTGCCTTCTGATTTTCCATTGAACCGGTGCTTTTGTTAACTTAAATGCAGTGGTTTGGTCCTCTAAAAACTTTATGCGCACTGTGCACTCTTAACTAGTGTCTGTTAAAATTGGACAGTGTGTGAATTGATACCTATATATACAATTTGTCTTATGGTGTTTGATTGAATTAGTGTTTTGTTTACTTAATGGAATAGTTCGTCTCTTTAATAGAAATTATAAAAAAAAACCCACTGGAATATACTCTAGTGTCTGTCCAAAAGTGACGCAAATTTATATAAATATGTGAATGGTTGCAATAACTTATTGTCTTCTGATGTTTGGTTGAATTAAGAGTTTTTGCTAACTTGAAAGAATGGTTGGGTTCAATAACGGAACTTTAAACAGTTCACCTTCAGTCATCGCCATTAGTGGATGATGACTTATAATATGTAAACAGATAGTCACAACAAATTGTTATCTATACTGAACCGATTGTTTTATGATGTTCCATTGAATTAGTGTTTAGTTAACTTAAATGAAATGGTTTGGGACCAATGGAATATGCCCAAATTTGTATTGGGTCCCAGCTCACTTCAGGAAAGATAAGCTTTAATGTGTATAATTAAATCACCAAGACTCCTTGTAGGAACCATCGGCTACATTACCCCTATGTATCTAAATCCTTGCTCCAGTACCCGTCAGAAATCGTGAGTTTCATAATCAATGACCCCAAAGTTTGTCCTTTTTGTCTTGTGTTGCTGATTCCATCATAAATGTATTGTTTTGTTTTCTTTGTCGCATTGCATATCCCAAATGCATCTGTTTCAGTTCAAAATTTCTTTCTTTCGGTGTCTTTATATAAATAAGTAACAAACATACCAATCAATGTCCAAATCGCAACCCAAAACCAAACCAAAATCTTAGAAGCTTGCAAATTGGGCTAAACACGTGAATTCCCACTAGGGAAGTGAGGCCGGGTGTTCAGGAAGGGTAAGCACCGCTTGTTAATAATTTTGCAAATTAACCTTTTTATACAAACTATATGTCTAAAGCTCAAGTGATTATACCCGAATTGCTTTGACTAAGAGTTTAGTTTTTTTGGGACATTTGTTTGTTCATATCTAGGTTGAAGAAAATTGTACTTTTGTTTGAAATTGAACATTCTAAGTTGTAGCTGAAGAACATGTGGTTGAGAATATATAGAACAAGAAAGAACACAACAATAAATTGTAAACAGTACAATACAATATCATGTACTTATCAATAGCCATGGCAACCAAGAACACAGCACAACGATGAAATAGAGATTGTCAAAGCTGAACAACATGTACTTGACAACAGTCAGAACAACCAAAAAACGACATAAACACAAGGCGAAATATAAGAACAACCAAGATAAACACGTATGCCTTTGTCATATGCGTTGGATTGGTTATTAAATCATCTATCATAGCATGCTTTGACAAAGTACTTACTTTATAAATCTTTCACTTCAGACCTTATGAGGTTAAGGTTTATTTCATTAAGTTCATTGGTACTGGAAACCGAAAATTCCGTAAACGAATTTTAATTAACATCGGGGGACCCATATACAACAGAAATGACATTACTTCGTGTTGGAGCTATAAGCATATTGTTGTATGGTCATAAAGTGGTTTACAACCACAAAACGGGGGACACGGAACTACTTTGTTAATTGTTATAACATATATGGTATAAAGAACTATGCTGCTAAATAAAGACGTTTACAAGACAAAAGCCGTCCCCTAAGTTCGATTTCCACTTTGGAAGTTCCTAGTGCAAGAAAGTCTACTAAGTATTTTCTAAGTACCAGGGGCGGATCCAGGATTTTGTAAAGGGGGCGTTGAGAATTATATCAATGCTATGTGCGAGCGTCAAGGCGCGAGTTTCCAGAGACGAGGGGTCTAGGTAGATCCCCGATGGGGCCAAAACAAATAATCAGTCACATCTCTCTCTCTCTCTCTCTTAATTTTTTTTCAAAGGGGGGCAACCCCCCCCCCCTTAAATCCGCCACTGAGTACATCTGTTCCCCCACATTCAAGAACTGACCGCTTTTATATAAGACTTGGGCCCGACTTCAACTCCTCTCATTAACCAATCAACTAATCTTACATCATGTTGTTCCTAATAATAATTCAAAATTAATTCCAGTTTAAAGATTTTTCCATATCCATGGCTTATTTGGCACATTTTCTCACTGATCATGGTGATGGTCTTCATCGTTAAGATTTACGTCTTTTATTAAAGAAAATAATTATCACCACCAAAATCAATCCAGCTTTCAACTTGAGATAATTAACAAGCACGTTCTCCTGTCAGTCATAACGTGGTCTTCATCCAGGCCAAAATTTATGTACAATGTTTTTGACTGACGTGAGAATGATTTTACTGGTGTGCGAATGATTTTACTGATGTGAAAATGCTTTTACCTATGATGAATTTATAGATAATTTTGACAGGTGTTCGACTATTAACTGTTTATAAAAACTATTTTGAAAAGCGTTGAGAGAAATACGAGTAAATATTGCGTATCAAAATATGGGGGCTAGGTGGTTTTGTTTTTGGAGTCTGTTTATTTATTTATTAAAGTGACCATTCATGTTGTAGTGTTTTGGCAATTAAGTCTTTAACAAATACCATATTTATTTATTTATTTATTTATTAAACATTTATCTTACAATGTTTTGGCAATTAAGCTTTAATCAAACACCACATTTATTTATTCATACAGCTCGCATTGACCAACCTTCTACTTATACCACTTCACTGTATAATAGTGGATATAAATATGTCATTTTGTCAATGTACTCAGTGTATGTCCGAAGTCGGGAGTTTTGTAATCAGCGGCTAGTCTCAAGATGCATTTATTTTTTCATTACTTTATTCTTCTGTCATAAATTCCATTTTTTTAAAAATTTAATCATAAAATACATTAAAAAAATGGTATATGACACTTCACTTAACATCCGTGAAATTTATGTCTAAAGAGTTGATGAATATATTGCCACATAGATATTTCATCTATCTCATGTGAATAGTGTCCATCCCGGCATTTCCATGTCACTGTCCTCATTCTGGGAAGTCAAAATCGTCTTTAACTACTTAATATTTCTGAGAAATTCTTTTTTAAAAAAGTAACCAACCAATTCAAGTTATGAATTTGTGAGCAAAAAACTTGCCAAATTTTCACAATTTTTTAAATCTTTTTTTTATTTTTTTTCAGAAGAAATCTGGCTGTAAAGACTAATTATGTCTCGCTTCACCATAAAATATTTATTGGCGGTTTTAATTACACGTGCATTTTCTGTCATCAAAATGTATTTATTTTTGTCACTTATTCAAAAAATAATTCAGTTCAATGTTTCTGTTGTTGTTTTATGGGAATATAACTTATGGTAAATTTCACTCTCATGCAACTGTTAAATAAAGTTGATTCTGTTTATTAAGAAGGATATTTCCTTGGTTACCTTTTTACGCAGTTTTTGTTTACCGGTATACAATCTGACACAACGGTGTTCAATTGAGAAGAGGTATTTACGAAAGAGAACAAGAAGTGATACCGGAAGTTGCATGTCACTGCAAATAAAACATGGCGGATAACGATGAAATTTCCCAAGAACAAACAGAAAAACTGCTGCAATTTCAGGTTAAGAAAGATATATATGTTTGTTTTTAATTTGAATGTTAGAAATTGATATCTTGTGCAACATTTTAAATATCTACAGTCTAATTTTTTAAGTAGAGATGCGCAAATTCGAACACTGAAGGAATTGAAAAAATGCAAATCATTCTTTTTTCAAAAAATTATTTTTTTGAAGCTTATGGAAAGTCTTTGTTCTTGAAAATAATCCAGGGTTTAAGGTTGAACTGGATATTTTTGCATTTAGTATAGTTTAAATGCCCTATTTTCAATTGTATTTTGACAGTTTGCATACAGTTAATTATTGTAACAAAAATTATCCATTTTCACATTGTTTATATTGTCATTTCTAAAAATAAATATGTGCCAACGAGTCAATAATCATGTTGTGACCTTAAACAATTTCGGATAATGGACTGGTGTTATAGAAACCAGTGTTCATTCTAGAAGGGACAATTGGCCCATTGTTTTCTAGGGCTAGAACAATTCACAGAAAATACAATTCACCGTGATTTTTTGTTCAGTACGGTTCATTTCTACTTACTTTGCTCAGTCTGTTTTTATCACTTGTGGTTGTAAGCGTCCTCTGTAATGACCACAGGTAGCCTACTCTTTTATGGAAGTCTACAGAGGTGTCTTGAGCATGCAATGAGACACAGGGCCTCAGTTTTGAGTCTCATTCGAAAGACTATTCTTGTATCAAGATTTTTACAGCTCTAGTGATAGAATGAACAGGAGATGAAAATCTTCTCAGAATTTTCCACCCAAGTTAGGTTCAAACCCACAGCCCTTGACTTGGAAAACCTGAAATGACGGCACCACTTAGCCATGTCCGCCCATATTTTCATAGATCACATTTCCAGAATGTCTTGATTTTTCTTTTAGACTTGATTTTAAAAAAAGATGATGTACTTCAACAACAACATTGATCAGCCATTCAAGGGTTCGAAATAGTCACTTGTTTACTTGCAAAATGCATGTTAATTTTGCTTTTTGCGAGTTTAAATGTTTCCAGTTGGCAAAATTTTCAAGTTTTCAAGTTCAAATTACATACTTACTACACTACACATGTATCACTTTGTTTGTCTAAAGACAGCAAGTACCGAATTGTACCTTGTATGATGTTTTACACTAAGTTACAATTCTGACTATGCTTGGTCAACTATAAATGCATGCACAAAATAAATGTATTGAAAATATGGGACATAATCAGATGTTTTAACCCGATCTGTTATCCATCTTCAACATTAATAGAAATAATTATATGGTATTACTTTATAAAAGGTAGTTTAAAGTTTTGCTAGTTGATATTATTTGGTCCACTGGCATATTTTTCCCAGTGACAGTGTTTCCGCTGTAGGTCGCCATTTTCGCAAAATGCGAAAATTTTATTAAAGTGGCGAAAAAATTATAAAATTGACGAAAAATTTTGGCGATAAAAATTAGATTTTATGCCATGTGAAAATCGGCAAGTGTGTAAACTAATAACAACTTCAGTAACCTACAGATAATCCCTTAATTAACCATAAGTGCTCCAAGCAATGTACCAGGTGTGAAAACTTGACTGGTTACCAAAAAAACAAGTGTACTGACGTGCTGTGCTCCAAGCAGGTTTTGAAAACTGGTAGCCACATGGCTAATAATTCAAAAATTTCAGTAGCCATTTCAAAATTTTTGTCGCCAGGTAAAATTCTTGGTGGCCAAACCTTATAAATTCTTTCTATCACACCGCCCGTCGCTACTACCGATTGAATGGTTTAGCAAGATCCTCGGATTGGTCCCACCATGGTAGGCAACTTTCAAGGCGGAGCGATGAGAAGACAATCAAACTTGATCATTTAGATGAAGTAAAAGTCGTAACAAAACCCAAATCAAAAAGTGATTTTTGCCGTTTGGCTGTCATTATGCAAAATTAAATCACGGTCAGTTATGCGCTTTAAACTATAACGTTACCTGCTTTGATTCAAGCGCTTTTAAGATATTATTGATGGCGAGACTATTTGTCAGGTTGGGTGACGGGTCATGAACAAAATTTCCGGATTTCCCGATTTTTAGTGGCCAAACTCAAAAAAATTATTTGACATAATGGCGATCGTCTGACAATTTGTAGTAGCAAAATCCGATTTTTAGCTCACCTGGCCAAAGGCCATGTGAGCTTATGGCATGGCGAGGCGTGCGTGCGTGCGTCAGTAAACTTTAATCTTCTCCTCCGAAATTACTGGGCCAACTGAAACCAAATTTGCCATGGAAGGTCCTTGACAGAGTCTAACTATAGTTTGTTCAAATCATGGCGATCGAATATCCAAGATGGCCGCTGTTACTAAAAATAGACAAAACCTAAAAAAATCTTCTTCTCTTGAACCACTCATTGGAGGCAAAAACTGATGTGATATTTGGATTCTACATAGTCTTAACCTTTAAGTTTGTTCATTTCATGAAATTTGGTTTAAAAATAGGTTACGCGTTTTTGAGTTTAATTTTGCAAAAATCGTAAAATAGTTTTAAATTTTAATTTTAACTTGACTATATGACCAGATAATGACATGGGGTTTTCAGTTTTGACATATTCTTGTAATTATCTTCAAAATGGTGTCAAGGTCAATTATGAAGGTCATGACCTAATTTTTTACCTTTCTTATATTATTTATTATCTGGAAAACTATAAACTTTTATATAAGCATGTATATTAGAATATTGTTGGTATTGATGTAACGATTATTTTGATATATAGATTAAGGTCATGGGTTCAAAGGTCAAGGTCACAGATGCGAAAGAATACTGAAATGGTTCATTATCTTGAAAACTATGAACTTTTTGTATAGGCATGTAAATTAGAATGTTGTAGGTATTGATACAACGATCATTTTGATGTATAGAAAAGGGTCATGGGTCAAAAGGTCAAGGTCACAGTAGCAAAACAATACCAAAAAGGTTAATTATCTTGAAAACTATAAACGTTTTGTATAGGCATGTATATTGGAATATTGTTGGTATTGATGTAACGATGATTTTGTTATATAGATTAAGGTCATTGGTTCAAAGGTCAAGGTCACAGATGCAAAAGAATACTAAAATGGTTCATTATCTTGAAAACTATGAACTTTTTGTATAAGCATGTATATGAGAAAGTTGTAGGTATTGATACAACGATTATTTTGATGTATAGAAAAGGGTCATGGGTCAAAAGGTCAAGGTCACATTAGCAAAACAATACCAAAAAGGTTAATTATCTAGAAAACTATAAACGTTTTTTATAGGCATGTATATTGGAATATTGTTGGTATTGATGTAACGATTATTTTGATATATAGATTAAGGTCATTGGTTCAATGGTCAAGGTCACAGATGCAAAAGAATACTGAAATGGTTCATTATTTTGAAAACTATTAACTTTTTGTATAGGCATGTATATTAGAATGTTGTAGGTATTGATACAACGATCATTTTGATTTATAGAAAAAGGTCAAGGGTCCAAAGGTCAAGGTCACAGTAGCAAAACAATACCAAAATGGTTAATTATCTCGAAAACTATAAACTTTTTGTATAGGCATGTATATTGGAATATTGTTGGTATTGATGTAACGATCATTTTGATATATAGATTAAGGTCATTGGTTCAAAGGTCAAGGTCACAGATGCAAAAGAATACTGAAATGGTTCATTATCTTGAAAACTATCAACTTTTTGTATAAGCATGTATATGAGAAAGTTGTAGGTATTGATACAATGACTATTTTGATGTATAGAAAAGGGTCATGGGTCAAAAGGTCAAGGTCACAGTAGCAAAACAATACCAAAATGGTTAATTATCTCGAAAACTATAAACTTTTTGTATAGGCATGTATATTGGAATATTGTTGGTATTGATGTAACGATCATTTTGATATATAGATTAAGGTCATTGGTTCAAAGGTCAAGGTCACAGATGCAAAAGAATACTGAAATGGTTCATTATCTTGAAGACTATCAACTTTTTGTATAAGCATGTATATTAGAATGTTGTAGGTATTGATACAACGATTATTTTGATGTATAGAAAAGGGTCATGGGTCAATAGGTCAAGGTCACAGTAGCAAAACTATACCAAAAAGCTTAATTATCTTGAAAACTGTAAACTTTTTGTATAGACATGTATATTGGAATATTGTTGGTATTGATGTAACGATCATTTTGATATATAGATTTAGGTCATTGGTTCAAAGGTCAAGGTCACAGATGCGAAAGAATACTAAAATGGTTCATTATATTGAAAACTATGAACTTTTTGTATAGGCATGTATATTAGAATGTTGTAGGTATGGATACAACGATCATTTTGATGTATAGAAAAAGGTCAAGGGTCCAAAGTTCAAGGTCACAGTAGCAAAACAATACCAAAAAGGATAATTATCTCGAAAACTATCAACTTTTTGTATAGGCATGTATATTGGAATATTGTTGGTATTGATGCAGTGATCATTTTGATATATAGATTAAGGTCATTGGTTTGAAAGTCAAGGTCACAGATGCGAGTTGCAAGTTTTATAAATATCTAAATATCCACATCAGAGTTATTGCTCCTTAAATGTAGTATATATTGTGTTTTTTGTGCTGTTTACGGCCCAGGTGAGTGGTACAGGCCCTATTGGGCCTCTTGTTGGTCGCAAATTTCGAGTATTTACTGGGCTACTTGGAGCACTGACGTGTGGACATATGACAGTGACACAGGTAGTGTTCCTAGGCTATTGTCTGCTTTCAGGTGCTGACATACTTATGTATTTTAATCTGATAATTAGCCACGAAATTATGGATACCTTTACCTGTTGACTGATGTACTCAACATTAATTCTGAGGAAGAACCTCCCAAATTTGCTATGAAAAACGTCTTTATCATATAACAGACCTTCTCAAAATGATTCTTTTCCACAAAATAATCCATAAATAAAAGCATTTTCCGATTGAAAAATGGAAAATAGTGAAGTCATCCACTAGAGTCCGAGGTGGAGGCCCTGTCAAAATACCATGTGATTTTGGGAAACAAGGGGAACAACTCTGTCCGAAACAAAAATTCAACTTTTAAAAAAAAAATTTTTTTAGCAAATTATTTTTCACATTTACATTGTAATCTAAGTTATATGAAAATTAATTTATAATGAAATGTTCTGTTCATATCCAAATAATTTAATGAGTTATCCTGATCTATGTTTTTTTGTTGTTTTTTTTTACTCTTCAAATTTCTAATTACACAAAAGAAATCAGAAATCACATCAATGTTGTTGAACCCAATTACAGTAGTCTACTTTGTACATAATTCCACCAAAAGTATATAAATAAATAAAATAATATTAAATTTTCAAATGGAGAGATATTTTTATTTTGAGTAAAGAATTCTAAAATTTCAATTACTTATATTTATAAAATATACAAGTCTAATGCAGTGATTTACAGTTAAACAGTCAAACATATTGAAACATGCAATGTGAATCCCCCCACAGAAAAAAAAACTACTCCAGGTTCTCTCATCCTGGCCGAGCGGAAAAAGTCACTTTTGCCTGTTGTTCTGTAAAATGGGCAAAAATATGTTTCTTATTGCAATTATATTAACATGAACATTGAATAAAAAAATTAGAAATAATAAGTAAATACGTTGACAAAAGCATGTCTGATAGTGGCGAAAAAAATTAAAAGTGGCGAAAGCCCTGGCGATTTATTTTTGAGACCCAGAGGAAACACTGAGTGACAAAAAAATCAAATTCGATCCCTGTCAGGGGGCGCGGCCTGTGTTCAAGCTGTTTTTCATTATGGAAATACTTTTGTTTTAAAGATGATGATGATGAAAATAAATTGGTATGTAAAATATGCTTAACAGAAATGCTTTTTGTCATATACATATATCATTTAATCTTTAGGGCCTAGAATACATATCTAAATTAAAGTTATTAGTAGCCAAATTTTAAAAATTTGTGAAAATATAGTCCTTTTTAAAACATTTTTCCATAAATTTGGTAAAATGGGTTACTTTTTAAAAGAATTTCTCAGAAATTAGTAGCCACTAGCCAATGGCGATTTTGGCTACCAGGAATGGAAACATAGACATATGGATACTTAACTTTCATTCACTAACATGTTTCAAGTAACAAATCAAGTTGAAAATAATTATATTTATGCATGTATTTCCTTATTGTTGTAGGATCTGACTGGAATTGAAAACATAGATAGATGTAAAACAATTTTACAGAGACACAATTGGGATATTGAGGTACATATTTAACATTTGTTCTTCCCTTGATTGAGATCTTTTGTCCTTCTAGAAACTTATTGTTTCATTTTAGAAATTAGACATACATGTAGTACATGTTATTGTATGCTTTTTCTGAGATTTTGAACATTTTTGCTAGTACTTTAAGACTTTTTCTTCAAAAGATTAAGTTTGGGTCATCATCCAAATTAAAAAGTAAAATATTTTACTTATATCATGCCATTACCAGTTAAAGTTGTAAACATCCCTACATACATTTTTGGCTAGTACAAAAGTTCTTTCCAAACCACAATGAATTCTGATTTATTTTCTTGAATATCTGTAATAGTTTTTTGGTATAACCTAATTCTTGAATTATTCTTCTATGTTACCTTTTACAGATTTGTTATTGTAAACAAAATTTTAGAATAAGAGTGAAATTCTTGACAGCCAGGCTCAATTTCAATATTTTTATAAGAATATACACAAAACATGTTTATATGTCTCGTATACCGCTCTATTCTCCAGGTATTTTTTTTACTTTACCTCGCTCATGAGTTTCAACAATGGAAACTGATATATATATAAACATGCAATAACCTTATCAATCAACAAAAATAACGATATTTCTTCACTAGACCTTCCTGTAATTTTTGTACGGCATTCATGACAGTGAAAGCGTACATTGCTATCGCTTTCTCTAAAACTGGGCTTCTTTACTATGAAATAGTATTAAATAGTACGCATAGGAAATAGTGCGTCTGGTAAATGATGAAATAGTATTAAATAGTACGCATAGGAAATAGTGCGTCTGGTAAATGAACATGAAAGGAATCTGTTTTATCGTGGGATATATATTCTGAGACGGGTAATGCATTTGGTTACATATGCACATTTGGAATAAGTTTTCGGAATATATTTCAGAATCTAGTTTCCATCGGCCCTGATGCCTGCACATGCACCATCTCCTGTTTTGTAATTTAGTTGTCATTTATAAATATAATTTTTGTTTTAGGTTGCGGTGCAAGATACATTCAATGAGCAAGAAGGAGCCCCATCTGTGTTCAATGAACCTCCCCCTCCTGAACCCAGAGCCCCCACCATGAACCTACAACCCCCAGATCAAAGGTAAATATGCCTTTTTGAAGGCTTTCTCAATTTTCTATCACAAAATATGACAAAAGATTTATATTTAAGGCCAAGTGGTACAAATGGGCAGTATCCTACAAGTTTCTGATTTTTTCTATATATGTAAAACTTTTTGAGGCGCATCTGAAAATGTAAAAAAATATAGGGGTCGCCTTTTTACTTTTTTAGCTATAAAGCGTCAAAAATCTCAAAAATGTCGGGATTTTAACATAGGATTAATGGGAAATTGCATTTTTTCAGGCTCTGAAAAATTGGGAAAAGTGTAGAAAAATAACAGATTGTCCTACAAGTTTTTGAAAAACTAACATAATGTAGTTCTGAATTTAAATTTTCTGAAAATGTAAAGAAATACATATGTCACCTTGCTTGATTTTTTGGTATAAAACTTTAAAGACGAAATTTGATGCGAAAATATGACCAAAATTAACAATAACGTCATGATTTTTGACGATATTGCTAAAGGATCGACAAACTTGCAAAATGTAACGTTATCGTGTCGTTAACTAGGAGTGTTGTGTTTGTGGTTCTCGCTGTAATAGTAAATATATGAATTTTATTATTTGTGTAAAAATTACTTCATCAATTAGATTATTTTATATTTCCAGTCACTATGGAATAATAATTATTATAGAAATAATAATATTCAGAAACATTTATTACTTCGAATAGCAGAAGAACAAGGCCTTATCATCCGAAATAAAGTCAATGATGATACTTCAAAAATGCAAGAACAAGGGCCATTCATTATCAATCGCCAAATTTGAAACATGAGAAAGATATTGAACTATTGAGACAAAATCTTGACTAGAGTGAAGAAATCAATTTAATTCAAATCGTTTTACTTGGCCAAAGTGAGTTACTGTTCAAAAACCACCAAGCTCGAAAATACGTCACTCGGAAACTCCGCACGCAATTCTGCAGAAACACCCCGTATTTCGGTATAAATTTTCATGACGTCATTGCAAATAAATTTTAAAAGTCATGGTGTATAAAAAATATGAAAATCTTCAATTTTTAAAACCTGAAAGAATTTTGAAAATCAATGAAATATTAAAAAAGATATCAACAATTAAATTTTGTGAAAAAACGTCTTTACCAATTGAAGGTATAAAAAGGCAAATCTTCAGTGAATCACTGGTATCTAGATCTGTTGAATTTATCCGTGTATCCTATTTATGCTACTTTTCTTGTATATTTTCATTAATATTTTTAATCGATAGATATTATGTATTTTATTCCCTGCAAGATATTTATCAAAATTATTACAGTCCCGTTAAGTTAGGACTTAGAATAATACCATCAAAGTGCATAGATTTGTTCACGTCGTGCGTAACGTCAGCATCCATTTGTACCACTTGGCCTTAAAGTTCTTTTGAAATATGTTTTTGTTGCAAGAGTTTTGTCACAGAAATAGGAAAATTCCAAATTGTCATATTTGTAACTGACTTGTATGGCGTTTCCTTTTAACAGTGCCAAATATGTGATAACTTCATATTCATTACAGTTAATGAAGTGGACTTAGTAAGTATTACAATATATTTACAGGTATAAATCTAAGTCTATTTAAATGCTAAAAGAAAAAATGTTCATAAACACATTTCCATGGATTTGAACTAGCTTATTAGCAGGCCTTTGCTAAAGCACTAGACCACTCATCCTGACAGAGTTGATACAGTCCAATGAGAAGTGGAATTTCGTTCACACTTGGCAGAGGCGCAAGTAGATTTTTTGACAGACAAGTTTCATAATTCTAAATAAAAATTTACATAAAATAAAATTTGTCTTAACCTGCAACTACTTGGTGCAGCGTACAGTGTTAAGATATACTGGTATGATCAATTTTATCAGAGCCCTGATTAGAATGTAGACTTGACATATATTTTAACGAGTCCTTATTTCCATCTCTTTGTATTTACTTTAGCTTTTTTTTACACCTACAGTCTTCATGCTGTACTCTTTTGGTCTCTGTGTATTTCATTAAGTTTCTCTTACACCTATGGTCTTCATGTTCTACTCTCTTTCCTTATTTCAGGGTTTATATAGTTTTACTCTTTTCTTTATTTCAGGGTTTATACTGTACAAAGAAGACAACCACAGGGGATATTACAGTGGGGATTTCACATCATACTCTTTCCATTTCGATTTGTATATACAACATTATTAGACATACTAAGATTTGTTTGTAAGTACATCTCTATTATAACCTCACCTGTTCAAAGTATAGAAGTTGTTGGTTGATTGAATGTTGCTTAACGTCGCATCAGCAATTTTTCATTTATTTGCGACAAGAACTATTTTATTAATCTCTATGCATTAATCTATGAACAAGTTTGTGTTTGCATGTGAAGTGCGAGTGTGTTGTATGCTCTGGCTTGTACTAGCACACACTAGGGGCCACTAACGTGCTAGTTCACAGAGTCAGTACACCACAGACAAGCGTACCACTCCCCCAGTCACATTATACTGACACCAGGTGAACCAGTAAAAGCAACAGCAAGAAAAATAGGCCATGTATAGGCCCTAAAACATAATGTCATTGGACATAATCGGGGATAGAACCCATGGCCTCCCACCAGCTGAGCTACCGCTGTGGTTTACCCCAGTATAACAGATATTTACTTTTAATTTCAGATCGATTAATCAGACCTGATCCAAGGAGAAGTGAGTAATATGAATGATCTTAGTTACGCTGCCCTCCATAAATTATCATACATCTTTAAAATTTGTCCTATCATAATAGACTCTAAATCATCACAAAATTAGATTGTTGAAAACATTATGATGCTAAAGATTAGTGTTTTTCAGCTAAAATAGTTTTTTTTATCTCGAAAAATGTAATTTTCCCAAAAAATTTTATTTTTCCCAAATTTCAGAAAATTCCTAGAAAAATTGATTTTCAAGAAAAACAACTTTATTACATACATTTAGATCATAAAGTTAAGTTATCACTTTCAAAATTCAAATACAGGAAAAACTTTTTCAGTATTTCCATTCTATGAACAAAATTAGACATGATGATGACGTAAATGTAAACCTATGGCAAATATACATTTGTAAAGTTATTTATGGAGGGCAGTATATAAGTATGTTGGAGACTGTATAAAAATACAGGCTGGAAAATTAAATGAGCATGAATTCTAATATTTAGTTTAAAGAATATATTTTCTTAATTATGTAAT
Source organism: Anadara kagoshimensis (assembly GCA_021292105.1). NCBI lineage: Eukaryota > Metazoa > Mollusca > Bivalvia > Arcoida > Arcidae > Anadara > Anadara kagoshimensis. Next base: position 10,180,780 of record CM037863.1, read on the forward strand.
TTTAATTTGATCAATTTTCAAAAGCTGTAAAAAGAGACAACAACATGCATGACTGTCGCCCTCTATTTTGTGTACTAAAATGGTGGCCAAATCGACCTGGAATTGTGCCTGGCGACCTAAAATTTGTCAATAGTGGCTAGCTTGTCCTCTTTAAATTTGAACTTTTGAAACCAGAGAAGAGATATTATTTCTATGTTACAGAATTTTCCTGAAACTGTTGGCATTTCAGGCAATATAATAGGCACTTAACATCATCATTATTGTTATTAGTAAGTCATTTTTACAATGTGCATTTTTGTTCTTCATACCCAAATTGATGTCTTCATTTTCCTTCATTTGGAAGAAAAGGTTGCCTGGCCACTTGGAATTTCCACTGACCAAATGAAAATTTAAATTGATGGCCAGCTGGCCACTTAGTTTTGACAACCCACTTTGAGGGCTAGACTGTACATATGTTGTTTATGGGAAGTTATTTTTCTTTTTTCTTCTACAGCATATGCTAACTTTCCAAACACTGTAGTAAGTCGCTGCCTAGCATTAGAAGATCAACTATTTTGCCATGAAATAAGTACGCATCAAAAATATAGTGCGCACTTGTGAACGTAAAATCTGTTAGGCTACATATAAAAAAAATTATATACCATACATGTGTTCAACACAGCTCAACTGTTTTCACATAGGGTAGCACCTGCCCTTTTTAGTCAAGTACCCTGATGCCCTTTTCAAATTGATCACGACCCCGATTTCAGTCTCAAACTCTATTTCTCACGATAGTCTACAGTCTTAGGTCTTAGAAGACAGATAATTTAATTATCAAATTCATTGAAATACTAATTTTAGTTGTTTTAGTGTTTGAATTAACAAAATAAATAGACAAGAGAGAACAAAAATCAAAATTCAAACAAAAGAACTAAAAAAAAAAATTTGAAAACTTTCCCATATACATGTAATTGTATTTACCTTGTAAATCTGCATTAGATCGTATTACAGTAAATATAAAAATAAATGTATTACCAGGAGTTTAATTTATGGTTTTTCTATTCCTTAATTTGTTTTCATGAAGCCATATCACTTTATTTCACCTAAATGATGATGAACAGAAAGTTATTGTGCTTTGTTCTTCCAATTTTTAGAGCACCATTGGTATATAGTACAACAATGCTGACACCCTTTCTTATCTTCTTATCTTATCTTCTTGCTCAGCCATGTTTCATTTGCTTCTAGCTGTAAGCATCCTCTGTAGCAGCCACAGGTGACCTACTTTTTTTCAAACTCTGCAATGGTGTCTTTAGCATGCACTGAGACAAGGGGCCTTGATTTTGAGTCTCATCCGAAAGACTATTTTGGTAACAAGCTTTTTACTGTTCTAGTTTAAACAGGAGTTGAAAATCAAACCCACAACCCCTGACTTCGAAAGCCAGTGACAGTACCACTTGGCCATGTCTGCCCACAACATATTTACAATTATCCTGTAGAACAGCACTGCAGTGCTATGTTTAACATTATAGTTTTCATGCAAACAGCAACACCATTTGTTTTAATTGGCAATGATCTGGATAGAGGAAGCAATAAAACAAATGTTCAAATATGAAATCCCTGTCCCTGGATTTCTGTGTTGGCAATGGCCTAAAGCCATTTAGAGTAAACAAGTCTCTGATTTTGATATTACATGTAAACGTTTGTTGCTAAACTGACTCCCAATATTTTTACTGGTATCTTTTTATTTACTGTTACCAGCATCTGTTTGGCGAATTGAACCCATGTGAAATACATAAGCACTAAGTCATACATCTTCATGGTAATTTTCACAGTTACTCTTGTACCACAAATACATTTCTCAGCGAAGATTTCTTATTTCCATTGGTAAACTTTACCTTCAGTCAGAACCATCAAAATTTTATTCTGTGAAATACAGTACAGACCTGTCGAGAGTTTAACACTCAGCCAACAAAAGAAGTCGAAGCTCAGCTTCCGAGATATGGATAGCTAGTGGCAGACAATTCTACCGAGAGATAGAAATCAGCTGTCAAATAGCTGTCAAAATATAGCTAAAGAGGGGTCTAGATGAGCTGTCTATTAGATACTAATTCATTAGCTTAGTGTTAAACTTTCGACAGGCCTGTATTATACAGTAAAACCTCAATTCATCGCCATCATTTGTTCAGTTAAATGTTGGCAATATAAAGGGGTTTGACGATAAATTGGGGGAGACCAATAAAGAAAAACATAAACAAAATGGATTTTGGGACTTCAAAATAGTGTGGCAATAAGCGAGGTGGCAAAGTTATCGAGGGGCATTATAACGAGGTTTTACTGTAGTTAAGAAGATCATAGCCACGATAGTTTCCTACCACTAATGTTTCTTCTTATGCTTCTTTTTATTCTATTTACAGATGTAACAGATCCATTAGGTGATGTATTATCATTTATCAGGCATTTTAATGAAGAGTACGGCGTTACACATCCAGTATTTTATCAAGGAACTTATAGTCAGGTAAAAATACAAAATATACATATATAATCAAAAGTAGGATTTAGTGTCTGCAAGTAGTTATTTGAGTGTTTGCTCTGTTTGTTGAAGGTTGGGGTTTAAACCAAGGATGGGTCTGACAAAGACTTGAAATTAGGTAGTGACTGTTCTTTCATCTAGCACTCAGCATTTTGAAATGAAAATTACAGGATTTATTGGAAAAGACCTTAAAGGACGGCCCCTGCCCATTGCCCTAACAATAATGCAAAGGTTAAAATTCCTGCCACTTCTGCCACTGGTGACATCTCAATATAAGTAAAATATTCTTGGCGAGGACATAAAACCCAATTTAATTAATCACAATAACTTAATCAATGTTCTTTTATATAGAAGAGACTAAAGTTTGATATTTGGGCCAGAATTTATCCCAACTTGTTTCAGTTAAGAAGAAAATGTAATTTTGTCATCAACTTGTAACTTTTACAAAAGTGATTTATTCTATGGGCATAATTCTCTAATATACACATGTGTACATGTGTTTTTATATTGACCAGTTATGATCAATAAAAAATGTTTTAATTTTGTTCCAAAGCATAGCAGTCCATGTGTTTAACCTAACTTGTCAGTTCCAAAGATTTTACTTTGCTTCTGGATTGTGATTCGGACATGGATCAGTAAGTGGAGGAGTGGATTGGGTGGAGTAAATGTGTAATTGTCTCTTCATATTTTGATCATGCACATGGTTGAGAAAAGTCAAAAAATGAATTTCCCAGTTTGGGGTCTGTTTTTGGGACTCTTCTTGAATTTGCATCTCATTTCAGCTTGTTGATTTAAATCATTGACCTACTTAATTTCTTGTATTATACAGGCATTAAATGATGCAAAAAGAGAATTTAGATTTTTATTAGTATACCTCCATGGTGACGATCATCAAGATACACCCACATTTTGTAGGTAAGTAGTTGCTATATACCCTATTGAGACAGTTTGAATGGCAGCCTGTGGAAGTCTGTGTAAGGTTCAGGCCATAACTTGATACATTTGTAGCTCCACACATTTTATGAAATTTGACACAAATTATCTTCTTGTTCTAATAGCGTGTAATGACCTTGACCTCAAGGTCATGTAATCTTGATCTCAAGGTCATGTAATCTTGACTTCAAGGTGGTATTTTGTAAGATTAAGGCAACAAGACCTGGATTTTGGGATATAATCTAGAAACAAGTAAGGAATTTGTATTTTTTTAAAAAAACAATCACCTTTTTGTAATGCCTCTTGATAATTTTGGTTACTAACATATTGCCACAATATGTTGAAGTCTCAAAGTCTATTTTTTTAAGTTCTCTTAGTCTCCGTACCTGGATTAATCATCAAACCCATTATAACAGCCAAATTTTGTTTAATTTCAGGGAAACATTAAGTAACCCAGAAGTTGTAGAATATATAAATGCTAGAATGTTGTTTTGGGCATGTAATACAAATAGTCCTGAGGGATATAGAGGTAATTCTCTCTTTCTCTCTCTCTTGCAGTCCTATCTATTTATCTCTCTCATCACACACACAAACATGTACACATAAGCACATGTGCACAAATTTGCCTACAATAAAAATTAAAAAAATCTATCACAAACTCATGCAAATAATATTAGTTATTCGAGATTTTCCCAGGGTATACGGGATGGTATGACCGTCTTGGGTTTCGTATTTCCTGAGGCGCAGCCAATACGAAAGCCAAGACGGTCATACCATCCCGTATACCCCGGGAAAATCTCGAATAACGAATTTATTACCACTTTGGTCTGATCTTGACCAACATTTGAAAATTTAAGTTATGCTGCAGTTACTGGAATATTGCAATGTGAATATTAGTATTAAATAATTAAATTGGAACAACTCAACAAGTTAATCTTTTCTATCAAATTTTAATTAATTGAAAATACAAAAATATTAAATTTATTAAACATTTCTGAGATAAGTTTAAAAAATGTCATTTATCCTATTAAAAATTATAACTCTTCAAACTGGAGGTACCCTTCATTGTACCCCTTGCGCACCTACGTAAAGAATAAATTCTTCCGTCATCATTACGTCACACGAAAGACACCGCCATTTTGTCACAATTTTTACCATTATATGTAAACACCCATCCAAAATACGTTTTGGTGTATTAAAGGAGTTATAATGTATGGACTAGATCGAAATTAGGATTGTTAGTAACGACTCGCCTCATGTAAGTAAATGATTAATTGATTTTTAACCATGTCATCAAATCTTTGAAATATTAGCGTTGTTCCTTTTTCTCCAGCAGAGTAAACGGACATGTACTTTTAGTAGGAAGCTACAGGACACATTGGCGTGTTGTCATCAGGCATTATTCCTGTGTATCTCTCTTTTTCATTTTCGCGACGATTTTTTGTTAACTCATCTACAGTTTTCTTCACAAATTTGGCCCCTGTAGAGGGATCCGTAGCCACAGAAAAAGTAGATTTCGACATTTCAGGAATGTTTTCACCACCCCGACGACAGAAATATAAACGTTATTCAAAATGTACTTTATTAAACAGTCCTGTGGGCGTATTTGGATTGATGTGAATGCTAGAATATAATTTCCCTAAATCGTCATCACTTATACAAGGGTAGTGACCTATCTGCATTTTGCAAACGACGTTTCTATGCGAGTTGTTCCCCTTTAGCCGCAGATACAAACTTTTAACTCTCGAATTTTGAATCGTCAGACACAATATTTTAATTTTAAAATATTCTGTAATTTATAAAATTAAAAATCGTTTGTTACTTTTGATACTTTTTTGAAGACAAACAGGTTAAAATATACTGCAATACTTGAAGCGAACCATGGGGGCGGCCATAACCCGACAGGTTTGAAGGTCCGTATTACCCGATCACGTGGTATCCGTATTACCCGTTTAGGCGACCGTATTGCCTTGGAAAATTAAATATATGGGATAGTATAAATAAGATTTTAACCAATCAGATTGTAAGTATTTTACCAAAGTGGTAATAAAAAAATATATTGGATATAAATTCAGTAAATTTTCATTATAATGCTCCTTAATAACTTTTCCGCCTTGATTATAACCATAGTACATACATGTATTTTGAAGAATCAAGTCTATTTCTAGTAACGTATATGTTTGTTTATAAATCTCCTTTCACTAATTACCAAATCCCTTTATAATTCCAAAATTTGACTTCACAAATGATGAATATGAAGAATTGACTTAAATGTTTTACTATACATGTATTCTGTTACCGTGGAGACTATAAAAATAACAGTTCTTATTCTAATACATTTTAAATGCAGTGTTTAAGCATGTTAATGTTTTTTTCTTTCTTTTTTTCAGTTTCACAAGCATTAAGAGAAAACACTTATCCATTTTTATCCCTGATAGTATTACGACAAAATAAAATGACAGTTGTAGCTAGAATAGAAGGTCCAATAGGTTTGTATGATTTAGTATAGTTTGTAATACTGTAAACGTATTTATTTTCGCAGTGAACTAATTTTCGCTTATTTCGCGATCGCGATACCGAGCGATAAATTATATTTTGCTCCTTGTGTTTTAGTGCATATTTCAAAAACGCGAAAATTTAATTACGCGGATATGTCTAAATTTCTAATACCGCGAAATTAAATATGTTTACAATAAATGTATGTAAAACATTTAGTTTATTACAAAATATTTTATTCTGCTAAAATAGTTGTATCTCTTAAGTTATGAGTGGAATAGAATAACGATGTTTAATGTCTAGTCAATAATATTTCATTTGTATCAAGGCTGTCAGTTTAGAAATGATTGCAAAAACCTGAATACCTGGAGAAAACCCAATGAACATACAAACTGTCTCACAATATTATCTGACCTAGTGAATTTCAACCTGAAGCAATGAGAGGTGTGGATCCCTAACTATGCTTTGGACCACTTGGTCTTCTAGGCTGATTTAAGCTGGGGCAGACTTATGTAGTCACATGTTTATTGGTGGCGCAATGTAATCTCTTTTTAAGTCACCCCTAACATTGTTGTTTTTATACAAAATGACCTTTTATCATACAGAAATGTGTGCTAAAATAAAAAAAAAACAATTAGCATTGTAAAAACTTGAAAACAGGCTAATTAAGTGAAAAATGAACTTCCGCCAGGGGAGTGAGGTTGGGTGCTCCTGAAGGGTAAGCACTTTCGATTTAGCTATTTATTATATGTTTTTATGACATATTTAATTAAAGTATTTTGTCCTTAATGAAGTTTATAAGGAGATATAGAGAAATCTGTCTAACTGTCCATCTCTGTCTGTCTATCCTAATATTATGGATACTCCATAATGTCCACACCTTTGGATGGAATTTGATCAAACTTAGTACAAATGTATACCAACATGAGAAGATGTGTTGCATAGCAAATTTGTATGTTAGGTCAAAAGTCAAGGTCATGAGGTCAGGTCTTAGATTTGGTCCCTGTAGGTGATGTCCTAGAGGGGGGTTTTGTCTCTTAAGAGATTGTTGTAGTTAATTGGTAATTGTGTTATATCATATTCATTTTTCATGTTTTGTTATATATTTTAGGTGGTATAGAACTATTAGAAAAATTAGAAAGAGTTATGAATGATAATGAAAATTCTCTAGTTGCTGCCAGAGCAGAAAGGTATGTCACTATACACATGTGTATCCTGCTTCAAAGCATACCGTATAATTCTCCTTTAAATGCAAACATTTTGCAAAGAGAATTTAAATTGGAAGCACACTGCAGTAAAAATATTGTGAACTTTCTAGGTTTCTGCACCCCAGATAAAAAATCCATAAAAAGAGAGATACATGTACAAGATATCTCCATCTTTTACCACCCTGTGCAAGATAGCCTAACCAACCCCACCTCCGGTACACGCTGTTATTCCTGCAAAATTGTATCAACAAAATCGGAGGTGTGTAGATAAGTTGAATTGATTTTAAATTAAAAAATTGTACTGTCTGATGCAAGAAATAGAATCAATCACTACTTTTAGTGCCAGATAAGGAAATTTCAACCTCTCTAGAACTTGGCAAGCCTCATTCTGGACCAAATATATTAGAACTCAGGTTGAGATTTCCCTATCTGGCACCACAAGTAGTGATAGATTCTTTTAATATATTCCAACACACATGACATACATCATTATTGAAAACAAAGTTGTTGTTATTTAAAACTATTGATATAATTCAATTTGCATCTGTAATATATTTCAAACAAAATTAGTATATCAATGAATTTTAGTGTTTTAGTGGTAGAAATAAATTTATAAATTAAAAATAAAATTTTTTTAAAAAATAGAAAAAAAATAGATTTTTGGACTTCAAATTAGTGTAGCATTATAGAGGGAAATGGCAAAATTATTGAAATGTGGGGTCCGGGTATAAACCAGAAAAGCCAGATTCTTTTGTAAACCTGTTAATCTAGTCGTCAAGTTGTTTGCAGAAGTTAGGTGGTTTACTCAAGGCAGAGGGCATTTAGAAGAGATTTTATTTTATATTGCCAATCTAAAATATGTCTTATCATTTCTCCATGATTTCAGAGATGAACGTAACTTTACTCAAACATTAAGACGGGAACAAGATGAAGCTTATTTAGAGTCACTGAAAGCTGATCAGGAAAAGGTAAAATATGCTGTAATTAAATGACTGTTGAGTATTTTCACTCAACAAAAGATCTGCTATTGAATTTAAATTATTTTATACATAATGTATTGCTGGCGAAAATGCTTATGGATCACAGCACATGTCACTGATCATGTTTAACCCTTTCACCACAAAGTAACTAGGCCCCGAACCATGTACATGGTTACGGAAACCTGAGAAACCAGATGGTTAGGGAGGATCGACCCTATATAAATTTTGTAGAAGCCGGGATCCGAACCCGCGACCTCTGAATCAATCAGTTATGTAGCTTCCTGGCAAACTACCTAACCGATTGTGCCACCGAGATCTCCATTAGATACATACATTTTAAACAAATTTATACATTCTTCGGGACCAGACCGGTATAGCGGTCTGTGGTGGTGAAAGAGTTAAATCCCACTGTATTAAAAATTAAATACATACATATTATATACACAGTGTGTATGTACAACCCTCCGTATCAGGTCTTGTCCTTTTTTCATAGTCGTATCACTATGAGTCGACAAGTAGTGATACAGCTACAGGACGAGACCTGATACGAAGGGTTGTACATACACACTGTGTATATGATATTTTTATCTAACATTTACAATTAGGTTATTTAAAATGATAAAAAACAATACTTTATGTGAATAAAATACATTTTACTACAGAAAACCACTAAACTATGTTATGACATGTTCTGTAGTAATGACCACAGTGTGGTGATACAAGATTCTGTATCATACGTGTTTGATAAAACTTGTATTTCGTCAAATCAGATAGAAAAACTAGTCTAATGTTAGATAAAAATGTTAACCAACATAAAACATAGGTCAAAAGTGTGTCGTAAACCATACTTAGTTACACAGGTGAAAAGTCAATATAGTGATGTCGCAGTTATCAACATCTATGGGTTGTCAGTTGTTGTCAGAGCAGCAGTTCTAATAATGGATCACAAGATTAATAATGGATCATTGACGACATGGGAGAGTAGTTTCCTGGTTCTTGTAAAATCCTTTCCTTCTGTTTCTTCTTGATTAAAACAACATGGTGGATTCATCCTTTGTATTTTGCTTAATTATAAAATTTCAACAAACATGTTAGATTTCATCTTTCTCTTTCATGATTCATATTTTTGTGGGGGTTTTTTTCCAGGAAAAGAAGAAAAAAGAGGAACTACTAAAAATTGAAGAAGAACAAAAAAGAAAAGAAGATGAATATAATAAACATTTACAAATGTTACAGGTCAGTAATGTAAATCAGGAAAATTTTTGTGTTGGTTAATTTTTGCATTTTATTAACATTTCAAGCTATTCATAGGGGACCTTGGTTGCCAAGTGGTCTAAAGCAGAATCTATCACCACCTAGGTTTGACTCCCAACCAGGCCAAATTCTAGTGAGAAAATTTGTCAGTTTGCTTACAGAAGATTGGATCCTTTTTTCCAGGCACTCTGGTTTCCTCTACCATCCATTAACTAACCGCCTTCATATAAATGAAAGATTCTTGTCTGGGCATAAAATAATACGCAATTACCTAACCCCACACTCCATTCTCAATTGCTTCCTTTAGTTTTTTTGCATCAACAAATTAGTCTGTGCAATGCCAAATTTTAGGGCGTGTTTTTTTTTTTGGGGGGGGGTTGCATATTGTATGTTACTCTTGCAAATTTATTCAATAATAAAACACACAAATTTCTTGATTTTCATTATAAAATCTTGTAAAGAAACCCCAAAAATCAAAAGCAAAAGTATTCTACCCAAAGAAAAACACTCAAATGGGAACTTGAATCTGATCAGTTCCATGTCAGAAATTCTAGTTTCACCAATTAAATGATATTTGGATTTGTTTTTTTGTCTGTAAGTATTATCATGTGACCAGTATGTGTTTACAATTTCCAGGTACAACAACAATTTAAAGTTAGTTAAAGTCTGTCCTGAGCCATTAGGCCCATCAGGCCAGAGCTTATCCCGGTTTCGGTGGCGTTAAGCGACTGAGAGTACAAGACTCTCCCCTGAATGGGACGCCGGTCCATCGCAGGGTTAACCCTCAGCATTTTGCTGGTACTCATTTATTTTTCAGCTGAGTGAACTGGAACAACGTGAAATTAAGTGTCTTGCTCAAGGACACAACACATCGCCCGGTCCAGGGATCGAACCCACGACCTTCGAATCATGAGTCCAACGCCTTAACCACTAGGCCACGCGCTTCCACAACAACAATTTAGGATGATTAAGAACATCATTATATGATATTGTGCAACAATTAACCTTATGAAGTAAATGAAGACATATGTTCTCTATTGTGAAGTTCTGGGGAAAATTTTCCTATCTGAGTATTTAATCAAAACATATTTAGACTTTGTTGCATAATTCCTTTGGTTGAATGAGTTTTATTGTTTTACTGTGTTTTACATCAGGAAAGAGAGCAGAAAAAAGAAGAATTAAAATGCACAATACCAGACGAACCTCCCATAGGTGATCCTAACACAGTAAGGATAGTACTAAAGCTTCCAACTGGTAAACGAGTAGAAAGAAGATTTCTTAAGACTCATTCTTTAAAGGTAACTATAGTATATAATCTATATATAGTATATCTAGCAGTCTATTGGTGATCCTAACACAGTAGGGATAATTCTAAAATTAAAATGCACATTACCAGATGAACTGTCAATAGGTGATCCTAACACAGCAAGGATAGTTTTTACGTTCCCTACTTGAAAGAGAGTAGAAAGAAGATTTCTTAAGACTCATTCTTTAAAGGTAACTAAAGTGTATCTAGCAGTCTATTGGTGCTCCTAACACTGTAGGGATAGTTCTGGAATTAAAGTACACAATACGAGATGAGCTGCCAATAGGTGATCCTAACACAGTAAGGCTTGTTCTTAAGTTCCCTACTCAAAAGAGAGTAGCCAGAAGATGGTTTAAAGGTAACTGTAATCATCCTAGCTCCATATAGGTGCTGCTAACATTGCAAGGATAACTTTTCTCTCACCACTATGCTCATATTAGTCTCTTAGAATTACCAGATCATACAGGCATAAAACTATTGAATTGACTAAAAAAATTAGGATACAGTTCATTTCAACATATAATTTATGAATTGTATACTTTATTTGCATCATCTACAGTACAAATATCATTAATATAACTAAAAACAAGGGCAAATTTTGAGCTGATTCAGGAATTATACGCCTGTGAGTATCAGTATTTCTAGGGACCAGTGCAAGCATATTGAAGAGCGAACACTATTGCCTCTGCAACATGTACTATGGGTTTATTTCAAATTAGGAGGATAAGAGTTATCTCTCTTTATCTATACTTTGAGTGAATTGGCATGTATACTAGGTAAATCATTGTATAGGCAAACAACATTGACCTGTCTGCTTGACCTTTAATTTAAATATTGATAATGGGCTAGTACATTTATTTATGTACAGGGAATACAGGTATTTATTTTGTCCACATCGTGGGGAACACTAATTTCAAAGAGAAACATAATCGATTGAGTATGTATATTACCAGTAACTATGAATCCTAAATTCCTAACCCTACCCATGTGTTGGTTGGATCTTCTTATATGAGTATTCCTAATTAAAAGGTCAAGTGGACAGGTCAATGTTGTTTGCCTCTATGGCATATAACAATTGTGAAATGCACTCAACACCATTTACAGGAAGTACAGAACTAATTTTACATATTTGTTTTTAAAGCATCAGCCATGCTGAATGCTTTATAGCGATCGTTGGATTTTTTTGTATTTAGCGCCGCTCTCATTTCACCTTGACAGCCAATCAAATCCTTCGTTTCGACTGAAATTACGGGAATTTCCATGTACGGTATCCCAGGTATGTATAAACTCTAATCTGAGTGATTGGGTCTCCCGGAAAGTTACGAAAGCAATGTTTCATCATGTACACATGTGCCGATCTGAAATATATTCATACGCGTATTAGTCCGTAATTGTTTTTGCTGGATATATATTTTGATTCTTCACTTTTGTATGATAATGTTAAGATAAAAACCATAAAGTATACGCCCCTCGGAAAACCCAACAAAAATGACGATCTTGTCAGTTCGCGCCGACGTTCTTCTTTTTGACCTACAGTGCTGTACACAGTCGCCGCCATATTGGATTTTTTTAATTTACGCAAAGTGACATCGATAAATAAACACAAAGTATGCTCATTAAACAATTTTTAAGTTAAATAACTTTAAACATGGATCACATTTGATGATAAATTATATATATTTATGAAAATTGATTGTTAATAATATTTCGTGTTTGGGATATCCCGACCTGGTTCATTAATATTCATCATAACGTCACGAGGATTTTCCCGCTTTCATTGGGTATTAAAGTTTGCCGGTGGCGAAATTATGCATAACAAAAAAGTAGAAATCAAAGATTAATCCCAAAAATGTGATACGAAACTGAAAGAAGAAGTTTATTTACAAGTTATTGACTATGTTGATAAATCGTTTGTGACTCGTGAAGTTGTGTACTGGATATCAATACCGTAGTTCGTATGCAAATTAGCCATGTGTTTGGGGGCATGCCTGCATTTGACACCCGATGCCCCTGCTCAAATGTATTCACATAGCGTAGTGACTGACCTTTTTAGTCCAGTACACCCTTGCCCCTTTTAAAATGATCATGACACCCTGTCCTTTTCAGTTATCAGTTTAATATAAAAACGGCATGCTTTGTTCTCGAATCTCTGCAAATACTTCCGATCTTCCGCACACACTCCACTTCTCACCATATTGTCTCCGAAGACAGACAATTTCATCATCAATGTTCATTAAAATACATTTTTCAGTTGTTTATTTTGAATCAACAAAATAAATCGCAAGAAAGAACAACTTGAAATCAAAATCTAAACAAAACTGAAAAAAACGATGTTTTAAAATTTTCAGATAAAATTTATTTACCTTGTTACAAGTCCTTATTAGATCGTTTTTACAGTGGATATCCGATTAAAGTTGTTGTCAGTAGTTTAATCCATGGTTTTTACAACCTTTAATTTCTTTCCACATTACTTTATTTCACATAAAATGAACAACTAGGCATGCAGGAAACAAAACCTTAAGTTCTTCCGATTTCTAGAGCACCGTTGGTGATAAGGGCGGGGAAAATAGGGTACCAATCTTGTGAACTCAACTCCTCTTACAGTTTTCAACCAAAAACCTTGAAACTTCACAGAATGTTTCTATATATATTGAGGATGTGCACCTGACTTTATGGAAATATTTCAAGATTTTTTCCCCATTTTTCAAGACTTTGAAACTTAGTCACTTTTTAGCAAGTATTTGAATGGGGGTACCTACTTTGTGAACTCAACTCCTCTTACAGATTTCAACCAAAAACCTTGAAACTTCACAGAATGTTAATATATATATTGAGGATGTGACCTGACTTTATGGAAATATTTCAAGATTTTTTCCCCATTTTTCCAGACTTTAAAACTTAGTCACTTTTTAGCAAGTATTAGAATGGAGGTACCTACTTTGTGAACTCAACTCCTCTTACAGTTTTCAACCAAAAGCCTTGAAACTTCACAGAATGTTTATATATATATTGAAGATGTGCACCTGACTTTATGGAAATATTTCAAGATTTTTTTCTCCATTTTTCCAGACTTTAAAACTTAGTCACTTTTTAGCAAGTATTAGAATAGGGGTACCTACTTTGTGAACTCAACTCCTCTTACAGTTTCTCTTAAATTCAAAGTAATTTTATTGTAACATTTTAGTTGTCTAAATAATAATCAATTAATTTTCAATTAATCGTATTCAGAAATATTTTCCCCTTTTGTACACAATTCTTGTCAACAAACTTTTTTTGAAAGAGACAGTTGCCTGGACAACTTCTGTAATTGGGAGGTACAGATTATTAGCTTATTGTGTCAGGATGGTTTATACCAATTCAGGCTTTTGAAGCTCACTTGGACAATTTATATATATATTCAACAATAATTTTAAATACATTTAAATTATTTCTAAAACAAAGGTTTTATTTTTATTTTTATTTTTTTTCAAATTAATTGTGAATTCCATGAATAAAATTAATGACTTCAACAATGGTTAATCTGTCAATTGCAAGTCAAGGGAAATAGCTGGTCATGGTGAAAGTTTTTTTTGTGATGATGACACTATGTCGATGATGATGTGGCATGATGATCTGGTGAAGATGATGCCAATAATAATGATGATGATGACATTCAGTTCTGCTGCTGCCGATGATGATGATGATGATGATGATGATGATGATGATGATGTCACCATGATGATGATGATATGACATGAGGAGATATAATGATGATGATGATGATGTGACATGAGGAGATATGATGATGATGTCACCATGATGATGATGTGACACGAGGAGATATGATAATGATGCTGATGATGGTGATGACATGAGTTCTGTTGATGCCGATGATGATAATGATAATCGTAATGAAGAAGATGATAGTGATGGTGGTGATGAAAATAAGCTCTGCTGCTATGAATGATGATGGTGATGATGACAATGTGACTTGACGAACTATGATGATGATTATGATGGTGACATGAGTTCTGTTGCTACCGATGATGATGATGGTGGCAATGATGACATTCAGTACTGCTGAGCACTGCCGATAGTATGATGATGATGATGATGGTGGTGGTGATGACATTCAGTTCTGCTGCTGTCGATGATGATAATTATTTAGGATGATGATGATGACAAAGCCAATGTCTTCATGCTGATGATGTGACATGATGATGATGATGACATTCGTTACTGCTGCTGCTGATAATGATGATGATTATGTGACACAAAGAGCTATGATGAGATGTGACCATATTAATGATGTAACATGAGGATTTCTGAAAATGATTTTTATAATGGTGGTGGTGATTGTCATGGCATGGGTTCTACTGCTGCTGCTAATGATGATGATGATGATGATGATGATGATATCTTCATTTTGATTATCAAAATGTGATATGAGAAGTGATAATGATGATGATGGTGGTGATTACAGATCCAGTTTGGGTTTTCTTCCAGTCAACTGGGTTTTAGTTGAGTTATGCCCCTTTCAGTTTGTGGATTTTATCAAAATGATGGTTTCTCTGGACTTTTTTCCGTTACGCTTGAGATATTTCACTCAGATTTGGGGTCGGGTGAATACAATTTTTCTCTCTTGGTTTTTCAAAAATTGAAAATTTATATTTATGCGAATTACTTAGTTTACTCAATTGATAAACATTGCGTGGCATGTCCATTTTGACCATTGTAACATATCTATATGTTAGAACCTAACAACTTGCATAAAAAGCAGACTTGTTGTTAAAAGCTTCCCGATCACAGTATCTATTATTTGCATGATTTTCATTTGTTACTGATTCATTAGACAAATCTCAGTTTCAAGTGCACATTTTTTTTATCAAATTGCTCAGTTTAGCTGATGCTTCAGTACCTTCAGTACTTTGATTTTATTTTCAGTATTTACATTACTTTGCTTTCTGTCATGAAGAATGTCCGGACGATTTCCACATAGTGACTAACTTTCCCCGTAAAACATTACCGTGTGAACCAACAGACGAAATGGCTGAACCTCCGTCATTCGAAGAAGCGGGACTTGGTAAAAACGAGATGTTATTTGTGCAGGATAATGAAGCGTAGTTAAAAATAAAAATTAGGAATTTAGGATTTATTAGTTCATCGCCATTTCTTAGATATTTGGGATCCGATTGTCGAGATCAACTACAAAGCTATACTAAAGGAGCAAGGACTTGGGCTTAAGGTCATATTTTGTAAGATGAATATCACAAAGAGTGAATTGCATTTTAGTACCAGGGCTGAGCCTATCATCACAATCATTCCCTTACTAAAATTTTCCTTAAATTTAAATTTGACAAATATCATGTCATAATAATTTTGTTAAAATTTGTTAAGATACATGTATTTAGAAATTTAATGTGTCATTTTAAAGATTTCATCAAGTTCATGACTTCTGTATTTAGTTTTGACAAAAATGATTTTTTCCAAATTTCAAAAAGAGCTTGCCGGAATTTGCTCAATTTGCGTGAAGGGAAATCTTATTTAGGAATGAATGTGAAAATAGGGCCAGGATCAGATTAAGAAAATTTAGATTTATTAATTCATCTTCATTTTATGGATGTTCGGGATTGGATCATGCAGATAAGGCCTAAAAAAAATATGTGTGTTTCCGCTAACCCGACCGACCCAACTAAAAAAGGCCGATCGTTTCTTTCCGGATTTTTAAAAATCCATTTTCGTTTTTCAATTAAAACTCTTGTATCAAAAACAAGTCAGCAAAACGTTTAATTTGTACATGTTTTTGATATGTAATTATGTAATCATTATAACTGTTTCGACCACGATAAGCAAAATAACTTAAACAACACATTTATAATATACCGGTAATATCATACATTACATACACATGCATAACATATGCTATTGAAAAAAAAAAAAAATCCACCTACCGACCCTTTATAATAATTCTATGTTAGCGGAAACACACATATTTTTTTTTAGGCTTAAGCTACAAAGCTATACTGAAGGAGCAAGGGTATTACTGTACTTTAATGTTTCAACTTTGAACCCTTATTACGGGAAATTACAAATATTTTTTCTGTTTTTACTTTACTATTTGAAAGAAAAAAAGCACAATATTAAGTGGGGTTTTTTTTAATCAGAAAAATATTCAGTTTTCTTTAAAATGCTTACTTTTTGTTCATGTTTATGTTCATTTATAGAGCTTTTTCTACCCAATATTTAGGGTGGAAATTGGTCCCCATTCCAAATGGCAAATCCAAATTTTGCAGCAGTTTTCTTAAACACTCCAATCTAAAAAAAAACTAAATTTTGATATTTGAATTGCCAAATTTAGATTTTAATCATTTTATGTGCTATTAAAAATGATCCCAAAGTTACACAAGTCATTGACTCCAGGCGCTTTTTCAAGAAGACAGATAAATGTCTGATTAATATGTACATGTATGATTGAGTCATTGATATCAACAGATGCAAATATCATTAATTATACTATGTTTCCATTCCATTCTTGGTAACCAAAATTGCCATTGGCTCCTAATTTTTAAGAATTTTTTTAAAAAATAACCTTTTTTACCAAATTTGTTAATAAAATACTTTAAAAATGAATATATTTTCAAAAAGTTTAAAACTTTGACAACTTATTATAATTACTGGTATTAGTTTTATAATTTGTTGAAATCTAGCTTATAGCTAACAACAGTTGCTTAGTTTGACCTATTTTCTGTTATTTGAAAGTGGTTAGAGCAATTAGTTGTGAAGTAATTCATCTTTATATGTAAATATATTGGGGAAAAGGGTCACAAGTAATCAACATGTTAAGTTAACCACCAAATAAATTTTCACAAAAGTTTATAATTATTACAAGCTCTATTCTAATCAATGAATGATAAAACAGTCTTCATTTTTCACTTGGTTTAAAGGGATTATTATGTGTTGTATACATGTAGCCACCACATTAACACTTGGCTGAAACAGGAGACATCATTGGTCAATGGGATAACTTCTGGAAAAATAGGAAAAAACTGTTGATTTATGGACATATACAATTTAGCTGTTAATGGACATGCATGCATTATTGAATATTTATCTGTCAACAGTAATGTCTTGATCATTACGAAATTAAAAAAAAAACAAATTATCTGTGAATGAACATGCGTCCATCATCAAACGTGTACATCCGTCTACAGACATCTGCCCATCATAGTAAAATGTTTCAAAAAATAAAAAATATTAATATATATATATTCTTTATCTACTTATCAGTTTGAAACATTTTTTTTCTTACTTAACTAATGGAAATTTTAACCCTTGAGGCATCTTTTTGACTTCAAGTTTTTGCAATGATATACATGCATTTTCTATTAATGATATCCTGTATAAATCTAACTTAGGATTTATGAGGACATAAAGGTATATTGCCAGCATCTCATTACATTTTGTACTAATGATAAGTGAGCATTTTTGTTGGTATCATCAGTTTACACCAATCTGATATTTTGACATATTTTGTCCAGACCATGAAAAGTATTTTATGACTTTTAGATATGAGTTATCTTTCTTGAATTTTTTTTCATCTTCTTTGAGAATTTTTTTTTCTTGAATTTGTTCACTTTCTTAAATTTTGTTCATGTTCTTAAATTGGTTTACTTTCATTATGTTGTTGTGTTTGTTGTATTTATAAGTGTTTAGTGATATCATCACAGACAAACTATTATCACTAGTCCAATACAGTCCAACCTGCCTTAAAGGTCACCTCTATATAAGGGCCACATGCTTATAAAGATCAGTAGAATTATATCCAAATTGTTCTTTATTCATATTATTTAAACCTGTATATAAAGGCCACCTGTCCATAATGGCCACTTTTAAAAAAAAATGTATGTCCTTTTGATGGCCTTTATAGACAGGTTTGGCTGTACAATAAAATTGGAAGAAACAAATGAGTATGAAAGACATCATACATTTTGTAATAACTAAACTATTTAAACAACTTCTAGAAAAAAAAATTAATTTTTTTATTAATTTCTGAAAATAATGAGGTTCTGTTTTTATAGAGTTTGAAGTGATTTGAGGGACATGGTATATGTCCAGAAATGGCTTTATTGAACACTGACCCATGGTTAAATTGATGTTGATCATCATCAACAGTATCTGTATACTTTAAATATTCCTCATAAGAGGAAAACAATCAGAAAGAAAAAGTGGGTTATCATAATACATGTATTCTGTTATGTATTTTTTTGTTTCTGTTTGTTTTAAAATATGTTTGTTTCTAATTAAACCAAAATGTTCAAGAACTTAGTTCAGGAAATTTTCGTTTTAAAATTGTTTTTGTTTTAATTTGATATTAAGAGACCAGAAAATTGTTTCATAATAATCATTTTATGTACATGAGATGATGCCTGGAAAAATCTATAGTTTATTATATGAATGATTACTGTAGAATCATTAATATTTATGGGGTGAAAATTTTATGGTTTCGTAATGTAAATAAATAAAAAATAGATTGGAAAAATTTGTGGTATTTTTGTTTTGTGACGATAAAGCCCCAATGGGAATCTTGGTAAGTAAAAGTTTTCTTTTACATATCATCGACACCATTTTGTGGAACTCTGTATTGTGAAAAATGATATTAAATTTCATTAAATTCACGAATTCTTGAAGATCGCTAAATTTAACCCCCCATAAATATTTGTGATTTTATGTTGTGCTAATTTATGCATTTAACTTTGAATATATAAATTGAAAATAAGTCATTTTTAATGTTAATTATTTTTTTGAAAATTTCTGTCTTTCTTTTTCAAATTAGTTAATTTACATTGTAAATTAAACAATCTTTAGTTTTATTTTAATGAAGGTTTTGTCAGTTATGTCAGTATTCATATAAATTAGTGTGAGTAAGTGAAAATTGATATATTTCTAAATTGTTGAGGCACTATTTAAACTTGAAAAATTATTTTGTTTGAAAATTACTGTAAATTTGGAAATTTTTCACATTATTTTCACATCTTTCATGAAAATCAACATTTCAAGATATTCCTTTATTATATTTTTCAGTCATTATATGTTGGTTAGTAAAAATGCAAGTGATTTGTATCAAAATAAAATATTTGCGAAAGTTTTATTTTCGCATATTTCCACTCAAGAATTTACACGAAATTAAAAGCAAAAATTTTCCTGATTTACAGTATTAGTATTCAGGGATGATCTCCCAATATCATTTTGTAAAATCTTTTTTTTTTCTATGGGCACATTTTAAAGATTTATATTCCAAGAATATTCCACACAAATACCTTATTCATTTGGTAATGGACAAGAAGATTCCCTAGTATATCATATCAATACATGATAATGTTTGTGCAGGTATGGAAAATATTTACTTTGCAAAAGCCCATAATAGCATTTACTGTTTTTGGAAGAACATCAGCTTATGGAATTTTATGTACAATTAAGGGGCTTTGGTTGCTGAATGATCTGAAGCATGTACTTATAGATCAAGACCACTCTAACCACCTAAGTTCAAATCCACTAGGGACACATCCCTGTGTGAGAAAATTTGTTGTTTCACCTGACGAAGTCCATCATACCTGAACTGACCCCCTCAAGATAAATGAAATACTCTTAACTTGGGCATTAAACTCCATTACTACACTCCACTAATATCCTTAAAAACATTATTAGGTATCATGTGGTAAGCAATTCTACCCCATTCTCCATACATCACTTGATTGTCCATTATTCCTCTCCCCCCCCCCCCCCCCATCATCACCGCCTTCTTTCATTGAAAATTATTGATTCTGTATCTTGCTAGTGTTATTATAATTATTTTATATTGTATCAGCAATAAGACTATATGTTTATTTTATTGTATTACATTGTAAAATTAAAATAAATAAATAAATAAAGGAGCGAATTACAAATATTTCTATGTATTTTTGAAACTTTAAACTGTACTTTTGAAGTCATTTCAGAGGAGTAGATACTGTGATTAGCTGCAGCTGATGACCACAAGTAGATTGACTAAGAGTATTATTATCTTATTATTTTCTCATACACAATGGGTTACCTTCACAATCTTCATAAATGGGGTTCGCCACTTTACCACGGGATATCCTGTAACATTTGTGCGGAACACTTATTTTCACGGATATAGAAGCCAATGAGACGATATTTTCCCGTAAAAATGACATCATTCTGGGAATTAGTGACGTTGACATTTACCAAAACGTTCCACACAAACGTTAAGAGGTATTGATCATGTGGTACAGCAGCGAATCTCATTTGGATGCATGCACACATACAGCAACCACTTTTTTTTTTATCTCATTGTGAAATCATGTGTAACCGTTGATACATTAGCATTGTTTCGATTTCCAATATATTGTGTATCTTCCATTTTGAGCAAGAGTAATCTCTTTTCTCAGGATATGTAACGTCTCCTCTGAGATAGAGTGTCCTGTTTTTTTCTGAAGAAGATAACGTTGCATCTGCTACCCATCTCTTTTCTAATTATATGTAACTTCCTCTCTGAGAAAGAGTTTCCCGTTTTTTCTGAAGATGACATTGCATACACCCATGTCTTTTCTCATGATATGTAACTTCCCCTCTGAGAAAGAGTTTCCTGGTTTTTTTTTCTGTAGAAGATGACGTTGCATCTACCCTTTTGAGCAAGTTATCTCTCTTTCCACAAAAACTGTTATAATGAGTAAGAGTTGTTTCCCTTTTTCAATAATTGTCCAGTAAATTGGAAAGTGTAGTAGAAATCATAGTCATATTGTTTTAATTTTGTTGTTTAAGTGTAGTGGATGAAGGAAAGACATATGTTGAAGAATGTCATATATATTGATGTTATACATCTCAATATGTAAATATTTCACTGAAAAATTAAAAAAAAAATTTAAATCAAAATAAATATGCAATTTTTTCTATATTTGTTACAATAAAATATAGAGAGCCAGCAAACACCAGGTCAAAAAATGGCTAAGTTGTCTGTAACACTTGCTTACAGATAGCATTGTTTCTCAACACCTACTGTGTTTCCATAAATGCAGTGCACATGGTTTTTATTCTTTATTTCTTTTAATTGAAAATGTTTCCATTAAACTAACAATAAAATGCATTTAAAATGCCCTGACCTAACCAAATTATATTTTTTAATTAAAACATTATCTTTCAGTTCTCCTGTACATAGAGAAATTTTGCGAAGATTTTGGAAATTTGATCAAGATTATACACTTATTGGGTCTTATTCAAAGTTACATCAGGGCATTTAGGGTCAGGTAGGTCATTTTTGCTCAGGTTTTTTCCAGGTGTGATCATCATGAATATTCCAACTATGACATAACGTTTAAAGTTGTTCCAAGTCAGAAGGTACAGAAGGGATAATTTTGACATAGTCATATTTGTTGTTTTGTTAAAAAGTTAAAAAATTGCTGTATGTACAGAATTAAGAATATTTTTCCCTATTAGGTCAGTATATTTTGTGTTAAGTTTTGACAATTTTTTTGTGAGTTTGTTGGAAAATACGACTTTATTCTTGCATTTTCCATGTGCACTGAATTTATGGAAATACAGTAGGTTCGAATCCCTCACAGGATATATCCTAGTGCGAGAAAGTTTGGCAGTTCGCTTGCCGAAAATCATTGACCATTGATTGAACTTGAACTCCAACTTAGAAAGAGAACACAATAACAAGCCAAGAACACCACAGATCATAGGTCTGTATGACATATGGCTGTTTGTCTGAATATAATGTCAGCTTTTGTTCCCATGACTGCCAACACTAACCATTGAGCTACCTTAGTGGTAAAATAAAGACAAGATTCTAATGATGAAAAAACAAGTTTTATTGTATGAAAATCAACAATGGTGAAACATGATTAAACATTAAAATACAAAGATACTTAATAAATCATTAACTTGACATGTAAAGACAAGCAAAATTGACCTGTCTACATGACCTTTAAAATTGAAATTATTATGGATCAGTATATTTATGTTAAGAGATTTCATCTACATCACAGAAGACATATTACCAGGGAATCCTTAAACTACCAATGTATTAGGTGGAGTTTAGTTGAGTAATGGTGTTTAACGTCCCAGTCAAGAATGTTTCACTAATATCGAGATGTTGTCAGCCATAGGCAAAGGTGCAGAAATTTTGTCTGTGTATTGTACTAATGGCATTATACAGCAGGGTTTTTTATCATGCCAAGCCCACCGTGACACAGGACCTTGTTTATGTTAAGTTCCCATCAGAAAGAACTGTGACTTTTCATTTCGTAATGCCGAATACTTGGCGAAAGAACAGTCTCTACCCACTCTCAAGTCTTGGGTCAGACCTGGTTGGGGTTCAAAGCCACGACCTACCACTTACAGAGCGAGCACTCTACCAACTGAGCTACCACAGTGGTTTTATATATTGGGTTGATCATCAGATATTAATTTTCCTTATTAAAGGTCAAGCGGACAGGTCAAAGTTGTTTGCCTCTACACTAAAAGATTGTGACAGCAATGGTACATATAACAAAATCGAGACAGATAATTTACTTTAGATGGAAGTTTTTTTCAAAATTCAAGGGGGTGGAGTAACTGCTTTTACATCCAAGTCGAAGATTCTTTTGCTTATATCAAGGTGGTCAGATCTGGAATTGTGGAGGAAACCTGATTGCAAGTAGTGCAGTAATAGAATTTTACGCCCAGTCAAAATTTATTCACTTGCATCTAGATGGTCAGTTCAGATATGGAGGAATCTCGAGTGCCTGGAGTAGGTGGTCAGTTCAGATATGGAGGAATCTGGAGTAGGTTGTCAGTTCAGATATGGAGGAATCTTGAGTGCCTGGAGTAGGTTGTCAGTTCAAATATGGAGGAATCTTGAGTACCTGGAGTAGGTGGTCAGTTCAGATATGGAGGAATCTCGAGTGCCTGGAGTAGGTGGTCAGTTCAGATATGGAGGAATCTCAAGCGCCTGGAGTAGGTGGTCAGTTCAGATATGGAGGAATCTCGAGTGCCTGGAGTAGGTGGTCAGTTCAGATATGTAGGAATCTCGAGTGCCTGGAGTAGGTGGTCAGTTCAGATATGGAGGAATCTCGAGTGCCTGGAGTAGAGTCATGGAGTTTTATACTCCAGTCAAGATTCCTTGGTATTGATCAAGGCATTCAAGTTCAGTATCTAAAGAAAACCTCGACTTGCAGCAAAGATAATTTACAAACTTTCACTTACTAGTGTTCAAGTGGTTCTTAAGCAAAGGAAAATTATAAGCTATGTTAAATATTTGCGAAGTTTCTGAATCTTAAAAAAAAACTATCTACCACATGTACCAATACTTACCGGATTTTTAAGACAATTTAGGAGCATAAATCATCCTATTGGATTGGATTTTTCAAAATAATCGGAAAAGTATAAAATATAAAAATATCTATACTGTACTATAACTTCGGTAGTACACTGTTTAATTGCTGGTTTGTACCGGTAGTTTGATATCTAAATTATTCAATTACACTAGACCTTTTGAGAGATTTATAAAGATTAAGCTTTGAAAAATTTGCTTATGTTTCTTTTGGTGAATTCATACTCTCCATTTTAAAACATGAAAATTACAATGATAAATTTTAAGACACTTGATACACAAGATTTTTTTACCAACATGGCTTACAGATTTGTTTACAAATATTAATCATTTGAAATGTCACTTCACGAAAATTGACGTGGAAATTTTACAGTTCATTATAAAAGGATGTGGAACTCTTCTGTGAATTAAGGGAATGAAGTTCAAACTGTACCAAGTGTCCTTAAAAATATGACATATGAGAAAAGTTTTATAATTAAACATTTATCACCATTTTAAACAAAAAATAAAAAATAAAATAAAATATAAACAATGTGCAACTCAGTACATAATGCATAGATATTTTGTGCCATAAATAAGTATAAAACAAATTATCCCACCTAATATATAATACATATCATAATATATTGCACCTGTATCATCTAATTCTATGTTAAAATATACAAATTAAAATCCCATGTAATTTCCCAACTATATCAAACAAATTGCGTAATTCAAAATACACAGTCAAACCTGTCTAAAAAGACCATAAAAGAACATACATCTGAGGAATGTTAATGGGTTTCCCACCTGTACCACCTGATCAACACACATTAATTTTTGTGCAAGATCAGTGGCGGATTTAGGGGAGGGGTTGCGGGGGTTGCAACCCCCCCTTTGAAAAATTTAAAGAGAGAGAGAGTGAGATATTAACTGATTAAAATTATTTTCTTGGCCCCCATCGGGGCTCTGCCCTAGACCCATCGTCTCTGGAAGCTTGCGCCTTTGGCGCTCGCATCTAGCATTGATATAATTCTCACCCCTCCCTTTAAAAAATCCTGTATAGATCTCAACCCCCCCCCCTTTCAAAAAATCCTGGATAGTTCTCAACCCCCCCTTTCAAAAAATCCTGTATCCGCCCCTGAAGATGTTTTTTGAAAACATTTACATCACAAATTCCATGAATAATGTTTTATTATGTTGGAAAATGTGAACAGATATGATTCCTTATCCAATGTAAATAACTGTTCCACACAAAAGTTAGAGATTATCACCGGTATACGGTGGCAAACCCCATTAAACAACATATATGGTGTGTTGTATATCATGCACTAAAACAGATGACTGATAAAAGAAGTAACTGTCTTTTCAATGGTGTTTTACAACTCAAGAATCTGGATTCTCTCGCTTATATTTAGACAGTTCAGAGATGGTGGAGGAATCTAGAGTGCCTGGAGAAAATTAACAACTTTCTGCAAGAAAATTGACAGATTTTCTCACACTAGGATATGCCTAAATAGATATTGAACCTAGGCGGTAAGAGCTTTAGACACAGAGATCTTTAAGAATATGCTTTAGGCAACTCACCTACTCGGGTCCTGACATGTAAATTTTTAGGAAGGTTTGACCACTTAAAAACAAATTCTATAATCTACTGATTAACAAATAAAAAAACATATTTTCAGCATATATAATAACAAATAAAAATGTTTGCGTAAATTTTCTGATATTGCTATTTATAATTGTGAAAAAATAAATAAAATTGTGAATTGTACAAGTGACATGTGTAGGACTTTGTTTGTAACCATTTTAAGATGGACTAATACTGTTTATTTTACTAATAAAAAAATATTATTTACACTATTATATTCATAGACAATACAAAGCTCTTAATTAATAAATCTTGTAGAATGTGAGCGAGGCTCAAGTTCCATTTGAAATTTACTGACACCAAGAATCCCAAATTAGCTCACTAACATGAATTGATTTTTCCATCAAATCATTATATTTTTGTTTACAGTCCAACCTGCCTTAAAGGTCACCTCTATATAAGGACCGCCTGCTTATAAAAGCGAGTAGAATTGTATCCCAGTTGTTCTTTATTCGTATTATTTGAACCTATATATAAAGGATACCTGTCCATAGAGGCAATTTATACTGATTCCCTTCGGGGTGACCTTTATATACAGGTTTGACTGTACTTTATATTGGTAAGTGAAGCTGATTATTTTAAACTAAATTGCAAAGTTTGCAAAAAAATATTTAAACAAAATATGTATTTCTTTAAAATAAAAGGAAATAATCTAAAAAAAAGATTTTTTTTTGTATTGCCTCAAAATACTATTTCTAAAAAGAAATCCATTTTACAATAAACAATATCACAGATATGCTTCAGTAATGTCACCACAACAAATGTATATTGCCATAATTGCTAAGTAAATCACATAATAGTATTGTCTCCAAAAAGTTCTTTATTACACTCACCTTTTAACTATGTATTCATCAATTCCTTATGCTTATTTAGAGAACTTAAAATGCAAAAAATTTAATCCATCTTTCAAATTGTTTTTGCATCAATAATTTTTATCCATCTAAAACTGCTACGATAATTTTGGTACCGTAACACTAAACAGGGAGATAATCCAAAGAAAAGTCCAGCAAACATGCATACCTGTCAAGGTCCTTATGGAGTCAGGCGTGTGATGATGTCGCTAGGGGGGTCCGGTGGCATGCTCCCCCGGAAAATTTTTGAAATTATGATACAAAATTCTGCATTCTCTTGCATTCAAGAGCATTAAATTATCTTATAGAACCACATTCAACTACCCACCCACATGGGGTTTATTTTCCGCTATTTCAACTTTTTATCATGTGTCTTCTTTACTATGATCTTGTCGTTACGTAGTTTCCAAAAATTCTCCTGGAATTGAAGTAATATCCATGACCAAGTAAGTAAATCTTGTTTTTATGTAGTTTTCACTACAGGAAACTAGGATTTGTGAGTTACCAGCAGCTGAAATTATCTTTATCATATTAAACATGGTAATTTTAACTGCCGGTAACTAAACTCCTACATCTTATCATTTTAATATAGGGTTTTAGTTTTTCATTTTCCAGATACTTCTATTATGCGTGTGTTTAATGCTTAGCGTGTGAGCATGATTTACTCCTAAAATGCGTGTGTCACACGCGCAAGTGTGACTTGACAGGTATGAACATGGAAATTGTGTAAACAATGAACATCCTTAAACTTCTTGTTTCCTTTGTATTTCCTTCCAATAATGGAGCACCTCCACTGAATTGGGGTGTAACTATATATCAGACACATGTAGATTTAAAAATAATTATATATACATACATAAGCTGGAATCCCTGTCTCAAAGTCAAACCCAGCTATCAATGTAACAGCCATAACATGAGGAAATAACAATTCAAGAATATCACAGTTTTTAAACAAACAAGTGCATAATGATTCAACGATTGTAACAACAAAATCCTTTTTTTAAAAGGTACAAACTCTAGGAATATCACAGTCGTTTGGACGGCATAAAATTAACAATAAAAACATTGTAACCAATTGGAAAAATCATTTCTATGGTAACATTAAATCCTGGACGGTAAAAAAATAACAATAAACCATTGGAATCATTGAAAAAATCATTTCCATGGTAACATTTAATCCTGGGCGGTAAACAAATAACAATAAAACATCGGAATCAATTGAAAATTTGTTTCCATGGTGATATTAAATCCTATTGGAAGTCTTGATCACAGTTTCTAAACAAACAACTGTACATTGAATGGGTCCTTGACAATTTTTTCGTGAATTTCTACAAAAAGAGGGACATATGTCACAAAATCTAAGAAGTCTATGAATCCATTGCCATTCCTGTTGAATTTACTGAGAACCTGAAAAATATTAACAAATAACCGAATGAATAAATAAATAAATAAATAAATAAGTAAAGCTGTCTCTTGCGAGCCAAATACCCCTCCCCGTCCCCAACATTTAAAATTTTCCAGCGACCTTGACCTTTTGGATATGACCTTGGTTCAAGGTCATGACACACCTTTGGTCCATGAAGATTATTCAGATGAAGTTTTATGACAGGCCTCCGAAGCATCTATGAGATATGGTCCGTACACGATTTTACATGGACAGACATACAGACAGACACACATACACGGTGATTCCTATAAACCCCCATGCTTGAACATGAAGCATCTGATTTATACAATGTATGTATAGAGATCAATGATTATTAAACCCCCGACTTTTGATGGGCACAAGAGACAAGTAATGGTGTTTTACATCTCACATGTCACAGTCAAGATTCTTTCACTCATAAATGAGGTAGTAAGTTTTTATATGGTGGAGGAAACTAGAGTGTCAAGAGTAAACCAACTTTTTGACAAAAGAAACTGACAAAGTTTCTCAAATTAAGATTTTCCAGAGAGATTTGAACCTAAGCAATGAAAGTACTGTGATCTGTAACCATGTGCGTAATCACTCATTCACACTGAGGTCCCAACCAATGAAATGAAGAAATGCTATTCATTTGCAATTGTGTAGGGTTCTTAAATCACCCCAATATTCATTTAAGTTGTAAAATTACACACATTTGAAAATTTAGAATGGAAGGCGTTTTAACTTACATAGTTAGTGTGTTCTACACTTAGTCCTCCTGCTCGTAATTCCACAGCTAGACTGTCTGCCGGGGCATTGCCTGATGGTGTTATTGTACCATCATCAAGAAGTTCAAATAATTCCTAAAAAATAAAAATAATGAAATAGATCATATTTAATATAACAATGTTACTGAAATCTACAAACACTTGCTCCATTATATTAAACCACTGGTAGCTCAGTTGGTAGAGTGATCATGCCATATGTGGGAGGTCATGGGTTTGAACCCCAGCTGGGTCTGACCCAAGACTTGAAAGTGGGTAGTGACTGTTCTTTCCTCAAGCACTCAGCATTACAAAATGAAAGTCACTTTTCATTTAGATGGGAACTTAAAATTAACTAGGTCCCATGTCACGGTGCGCTTGGCATGCTTAAGAACCCTGCCGTATAATGCCATTAGCGCAACCCACAGGCAAAATTTCTGCACCTTCGCCTATAGCTGGCCACATTTCGATATAACTGAAATATTCTTGACTGGGACATTAAACACCATTACTCAACTCCATTATTTTAAGCAGAATAATTTGTGCATAGTTTGATAATCCATAATATAATACATCATTCTGGAGACAATTAGTGAGTGGAGTAGAGTAAGATTGGCATCTTACAATTATATAGAGTAATATATACAGTCAACCATGCCTATAACAGATTTCTTAAGACTTTAAGAAATAGTTTGTTATATCAGAAATTTGTTATTGCCAAGATGCATGATTCAACAAAAATAAAAAAGAGTTGAAAATAATGAAATTTGATTAAATTCAAATAAAGAATATACTGTATACACATTTCAGTGGAGATTATTACAAATTACTAGTAAATGCACTGCTTCTTAAAGCTGAAAAAGTCAGAAATTGATTTCTGTATTTTATATTTAAATGAAATGTTGTCGACAAAAAGTGGTCTAATATCATCTTCGTCAGTTTCAGCAGCAAACAGTTGGGTGTACTAGATTTTACAAACATACATTACATCACTCACTGAACAGAATTACAGCAAACACTTGGTTATAAGCGAAGGAGTTGGCTTTTGGGGCTAAATTTCTGGTTCGTTATTCAAGATTTTTTCATTATTTCTGACTTCGTTATAGCAGTAATTTCATAAAGATGTGTTTGACAGGTTACACAGTTCCATGTACAAAAAAAAATTGTCACAGATTTACTGTAAACATATTTATTTTTCACTTATTTCGCTGTCGTTTGTTTTGCGTGAAAATTAATACCAAGCATAAATTATATAATGCTTATTCTGTTATAGTGAATATTTCAAAACATGAAAATACGTTTACAGTATGTACCCCGAGTCGGAGTATAACATGTATAAGTTAATATGTAAAACAAACCCTTGACCTATCCATCTTGACATTTAAGGCACCATAGTCTACTTTGTTTAATAATTTTCTTATAACTGGACTGAAAAAAACAAACAGATCATAAATTAGTAATGGCAATTAGTATAATGAAGTAAAGTAATGATATTTTACCACCCAGTCAAGATTCCTTCTTCTTGAGACAGAGAGTTCTACCATCCAGTCAAGATTCCTTCTTCTTGAGACGAGAGTTCTACCACCCAGTCAAGATTCCTTCTCTTGAGACGAGAGTTCTACCACCCAGTCAAGATTCCTTCTCTTGAGACGAGATTTCTACCACCCAGTCAAGATTCCTTCTCTTGAGACGAGAGTTCTACCACCCAGTCAAGATTCCTTCTCTTGAGACGAGAGTTCTACCACCCAGTCAAGATTCCTTCTCTTGAGACGAGAGTTCTACCACCCAGTCAAGATTCCTTCTCTTGAGACGAGAGTTCTACCACCCAGTCAAGATTCCTTCTCTTGAGACGAGAGTTCTACCACCCAGTCAAGATTCCTTCTCTTGAGACGAGAGTTCTACCACCCAGTCAAGATTCCTTCTCTTGAGACGAGAGTTCTACCACCCAGTCAAGATTCCTTCTCTTGAGACGAGAGTTCTACCACCCAGTCAAGATTCCTTCTCTTGAGACGAGAGTTCTACCACCCAGTCAAGATTCCTTCTCTTGAGACGAGAGTTCTACCACCCAGTCAAGATTCCTTCTCTTGAGACGAGAGTTCTACCATCCAGTCAAGATTCCTTCTTCTTGAGACGAAAGTTCTACCACCCAGTCAAGATTCCTTCTCTTGAGACGAGAGTTCTACCACCCAGTCAAGATTCCTTCTCTTGAGACGAGAGTTCTACCACCCAGTCAAGATTCCTTCTCTTGAGACAGAGAGTTCTACCACCCAGTCAAGATTCCTTCTCTTGAGACGAGAGTTCTACCACCCAGTCAAGATTCCTTCTCTTGAGACAAGAGTTCTACCACCCAGTCAAGATTCCTTCTCTTGAGACGAGAGTTCTACGACCCAGTCAAGATTCCTTCTCTTGAGACGAGAGTTCTACCACCCAGTCAAGATTCCTTCTCTTGAGACAGAGAGTTCTTAGATGGTGGGGCAAACTTGAGAATATAAAAATATAAAGTTCTAGGATGGTTGAACAAAACCAGACCATAGAGAAAATCATCAACCTTTCACCAAGTTAACTGACAAAGTACAATTGAACCTTAGAGGTGGCTGTTACTTTGGACCACTCAATTCTTTGCACAGTGAGTAAAAAGTCATAGACTTTTTTCAAACAATTTAATAAAAACACCACTTTTTTAAAACTAGCAATAACTATAACTCAGACAAAGCTCATTGGCTGTATGGTACTGTCACTTTTTCTTTACTTCTTACTTCATTTATTTATTATTATAAATCTTCAAAATCATGAACACTTTTTAAGCAACAATGCCTATTATATAGATTACTTACTCTAACTGAGTGACTTTCTCTGACAGAGCTGCTATAACAGCAAAAAGTTGAAAATTTATCTTTAGTCGCCCAGGTAAATTTAACACCTGAAAGTAAGCAAAAATACAAACAAAAGAATTAAAATCAAGATTTACTGGAACTTAAATAATCAACTAATAATAATAATAATAATAACAAGATCATGAAAAATTGGTTTAGAGTACAGTAAAAAGTTGTTTCATCTTCATCATTTTTTCAGTTATATTTGGCTTCATAAAAGAGTATGATGATACATCAAGGGAGACTTATAAAGACAAACATAGAATGGATTTGTGGACTTCAAAATGCTATGGGGATAAGCAAGATGGCAACTTTTTCCAGAGGCATCATAGCAAAGTTTTACTGTGCATTTCAAAATATGTTCGGATATATAAATAAAACTTACATTATAAAGATATTCAAATTCTTTTTCTGTTAACAAACTGTGATTTATAACTTGTAAGGCACCTTCTAGTTCTTCCATGTTCATCTCTATATCCTGAAATACAAAGCCATTCCAACATAAATAATGTATGAACAGTCATTCCAATACAAATTGTATAAACAAAACCATTCCAACATAAGTTGTATGAAATATTTCAAAAGTTGAATAGTGAAATATCTTTAAATAATAAAGGGTAAATCCATAAGTCACCCCAACTTATGTTTAATAAAACCTTGAATAAACAAAATGAACTTTTTCAAAAGCATAAAAAATTGCCTGCATAGTCAAAATACCTGTCTAAACTCAACAAACCTTCAGTCAAAAAGGTGTTCAATTTAGATAGTTTACACTGTATAAATACTTATTCCAACATAAGTTTTAGGAACAATCATTCCAACATAAATTGTATGACATTCTAGGAACAATCATTCCAACATAAGTTATATGAACACTTATTCCAACATAAATTGTATGAACAATCATTCCAACATAAGTAAAATTATAATTGATAACTTACTGGATCAGGATGTAGTTTGTTATATAAGGAACTCTGTTGTCGTCGGAATTCTGTCGGTTTCTTATTTCTACCCTGATCTCTAAAGAAATATTCCATACAATAAATTCCTAATAAATTCTTCTCATCTGAAAAAAAAGTTTAATCCCTTTAAACATGTTAAATGACACCATGGGAAAATTACAATTAACAAGTTATAACTGAAATGGGATGCCATTTCAAAAGTGACCACCTCCCAACCCCCACAAACCCCAACTTAGAAATCCCGAACCATGTGCATGATCAAAATACTAATGGCCAATGGTACATCTACACTACTAAATTAAGAATGTTACTGTGAAGTTTCATAAAGATCTGTTAAATGATTTTGAAGAAATGTGACAGACAAAATGTTAGCAAA
This sequence comes from Anadara kagoshimensis, assembly GCA_021292105.1. NCBI lineage: Eukaryota > Metazoa > Mollusca > Bivalvia > Arcoida > Arcidae > Anadara > Anadara kagoshimensis. The sequence goes on from CM037863.1 coordinate 10,213,678, forward strand.
AGAAATGACGTAAACACTATATGTCCCGCGATTCATTTGGACACGGTCATGGCTTAATCATAGGGGCCTGTAACAGTAATTTCTTTATATATAAATTGTTCCACTCAGGTCCCTGTGGCATAATTAGCTCACATTTGCCACTTGATAATAATGTTTCACTGCCTTGCCTGTATAATATGTTGGACACCATAAAAGAAAACCAGGACTGCATGGCTACTTCAAAGTGAAGAGTCTTCTTGACCGAGACATAAAACAAAAGCTAAAACAATATTACTATTATCCACTCCTACATGTATAACTAGAGCAGTCTCTTGAGAGACAAATACCCTTGTTCCCTACATTGCTGAATTGTCCTTTATGACCTTGACCCTTAATCTATACCCCTTACTCTGTGGTACATTGTCTCATGTTGGTTTACATTTTAGCCATGATTGACCAAAATCCACACAATGATGATATGGGGCAGACATGATATTGGGATGGATGACCAGATCGACGAAATGACCGGCGACAAGTTGATTCCTATGTACCATCTAAACATAAACAATATTGCTTTTTTGTTCTTGTTGCAGATATAGGCAAACAAAATTGACCTGTCCACTTAATCTTTAATTTCAATATTTATTATGAACCAGTAATTTACGTATAGGGAATCCACATGTTTACCGTGTCAACATCATGGGAAATATGCATTGTTTAAGTATTAATTGTAAATCATAACACTACCCATGTATTGGGTGGATCATTGTAGATGAATATTCCTAATGAAAGGTCAACTCAACAGGTCAATGTTGTTTGCCTATAAAATAATTATGTACATGTACTTACTTTCAAGATGTTCTATTCTTTCATCTATATCAGAAACTTTCTGAGCTATTCTATCCATCTCTAAATCTAACTGATGGATATCTGGTTGTTTGCATAGCTAAAATAGACAATTTAAAACAATGTGTGAATAAAATTCTATAGGCTTCACTATAATCTTTTTAATACAATGTTATTTTTGTGCCCATGAATATTTAGAATTTTTTTAATTTGTATGTATATATATATTAATTGGTAAGCATAACCTTATTTTGCACGTCATTGTTTTTTTAACGTCTTTATTGATTTCGTTTTGTGTCTGTTTGTGACTGATAAGTCGCCTTTCCTCTTCAAAGCAATAACTTCCAATAATGCCATGTCACGCATTCCTTGCTACAAACATGTTTGACCAGTTATCAAGGGCATTATAACAAGGTTTTACTGTACAGTAGAAATAAGTGAGATGGCAAAGATATTGAAAAGTGTAGTGGAGTAATAGTGTTTAGCCCTCTTGCTGCCAAATTAATTTTCAACAGTGCCAACTATAAGTTCACAATGCAAAATGATATGACATCAGCAGTAGGTTATGACATCAGAAGCATTTGTAGTCATATGACATCATAAGTTTATTGTAGATTATAATCCCAAAAGTCTACATTTTGCATTTTTGTTTACAAAAGGTTATGAGTATCTTCTAGTCTTTTAACCAAGAGTTGTCAATTCCATTGAAAGGACATATGTGCCCATATTTTTGGCTGTCAGTAGTGGACACATATGTCTGTTTAGCAGCAAGAAGGTTAACACCCCAAGTCTTTTATTTCATCAAGGTGGTCAGTTCTATCATGGTGGGGAAAACCAGAGTGCCTGGGGAAAACAACATATCTTCTGTAAATAAAACTGCCAAACTTTGGATGATAGGATCTACCAGAGTGGGATTTGAATCTTAAAGCAGTGAGAAGTGCTGTAATCTGTAAGCCAGTGCTATAGACCAATTGAGGTATCGCCAGTCATGCCTTTTATGTTCCTACATTTACTGCCATCATGGTACCAAGGTAGTGTCACGGCAACTAATGCCATACTAGTGTCAATGACACCATTAAATGCCACAATTTAGGCTGAGTTTTCATTCTTTTTGTGTGTAATTCAAGCATGCTGGGCCTTTGAGTGATCTGTCAGTTGGCAACTTAGGCCACCATATACTGAAGGACATTATAATCATGTTTTACTGTACTTACACTATTGAGAGTTTTATCATCTATTCTGTCCACTATAATCCGGTCAGTTATGTCAGCAGCGGTCAGTTTCTCTGGTGGCGCCTCCTCATCTGAATCTGCCTTCTCCTCCTTCCCTTTTCCTTTTTTTTTCTTCTGTAAATGAAATTAAAACAGTAAAACCTGTTATGACAACCTCATATATCCACAATCTGTCCATTAAGACCAGTATGTGTTTTAAGATCTGTTACCAAAATTTTCAACCATTGACCATAAATCCAGCAAACTTCAAATTTGTACTTGCAGTATGGGACCTCATACTGAACTCGCATACAAAATTTCAAGTGGCTGTGTTGAGTAAATGCTGAGAAAACTGTTATGAAATTTTTTGTTCCAGACGGAAGGACAGAAGGACAGAGGTCGACGAGTATACCCCCTACTCTTCGAAGTGGGGTATAAATACCCTTTATAAACTGTGTGTCAATTAAGACCAGCAGTGGTCCCTTTGGTTCATATTTCAACAACAAAAACCTCTATATATAGAACACTTGTCCAGTGTTTTAAAGTCCTATTGCTTAATATTTTAACCAAAAAGAAATCTCTATAAAGACTTATTGAACAATGAACAATGTAAAAACATTATTTCTACTCTATCTACCAATTTACAGAAAGTTTACTATAAAAGATTTCCACATTTTCTATTGATAATCCATTCACAGATAATGTTGTCATGGATACTTGAACAAAATATAGTTGTTTTTTTAAAAAAAATGATGAATTTTTCTACTCTATCTAAGTTCACTTTTTAAGATTTTATATATTATTCATTAATTATTCCATTCATAGCTAATGTTGTAATGTATGCTTTTAAATGGTATTTGACACAATTTTTGTATTAGGTTTAGACTTCTATGGAAAACCTATGATGTCATTGACAGTGTTACTGATGTTGTATTTTTTTAAAAATACACGAGAGTGAATGCATTTACTTAGAGTATAGTGGAGTAAATGTGTTGCAGCCATGTCAAGATTCTTTCACTTACATCAAGTGCTCAGTTCAACAATGACTGGGAAAACCAGAGTGCCCAAACAAAGTAAACTGACAATCTTCATCACACTAAGATATGTCCAAAGTGAGATTCATATCTTAAGGTAGAGAAAGATGCTGTGATCCACAAGCACCCTTTAGATCACACGGTCACAGAGACCCTAAACATTTATTTAAAAAATAATGCTGAATTGTTTAAGGCAACCATCAGCTCCTTGGATTCAAAATTGTGCCAGGCGGTATTAGTATTACAGTGGCTACAAATAACTAATTTTTTTTTTATTAATTATTAAGTTTAGAAAGGACAGAAAAGATTTAGTTAACACTTAGGAAAAAAGAGTTGAGTAATGATATTTGTTACATCCTGAGTATCGAGCATATTTCTTATATTAAGGCCGTCAGTTCAGGGGTGGTTGGAGAAACAGGAGTGCCCAGTTAAAATCATAGATCTTAAGACAATTAGCACAAATGAGGTTTTGAAAATTAGGATTATATTTAAAGAGAATGAAGAAACTGATCTTTAAAAATTTCTGATAGTGTGCATCAAGGAATGTTAACATTTGAGCAAAGTACAATGTAATTAAAGGGAAACAACCTCCTCTTGATAGGATGGGTTTGAAAGGGCTGCATCACAGATTGGGGAGAAGTTCAAACCAAACTACAGTAGCTATATCTAAGTTTTTTCTACTACCTACATAAAATGTTGAAAAATTTGCAAAATTATTAAATTTTGATATTAATATGTATGGCAGCAAACACTGAAATTTTATTATGAACATTATAGCATGCATATGTTTGTTCAAGATTTAAATATTTTGGTATTTTCTTATTATCATTTTTTATTTTGTTACTTCTCCCCAACATGTCAGGGGACTTTAGAGAGTTGATCAGAGGTTATAGTCTGTAAGAAATTAGACAACAATTAGAAAAGATGAGAAATAGACTCATAGTTATTATTTTTATACAACATACAGTACAATTGAAACTGTTGATTTTGGTCCTTACATTCATGCTGGTGCTCCCAAACAAAAACCATAATTTTTCTTAATACATTAAAAACTGTTTCACTGACAGCCATTATATATATCACTGTTCATCGAGACTGTTTAAAGGCTGTTTTGCTCTATACATGTATTTTAAACCAATAAGAGGTGCTATTTAATGACCACCTGTCTATTAAGATCCCGTAAGTGAAAGGTCATGGGTTCGAACCCCGGCCAGGTCTGACCCAAGACTTGAAAGTGGATAGTGACTGTTCTTTCGCCAAGCACTCGGCATTACGAAATGAAAGTCACGGTTCTTTTGGATGGTAACTTAAAATAAACGAGGTCCCATGTCACGGTGGGCTTGGCACGCTAAAGAACTCTGCTGTATAATGCCATCAGCGCAACGCACAGGCAAAATTTCTGCACCTTTGCCTATAGCTGGCGACGTCTCAATATAAGTGAAATATTCTTGACTGGGACATTAAACACCATTACTCACTCACTCTATTAAGATCACTGTTTTAAGGTGTATGGGTAATGATTTCAAAATAGTCCCACAAAATGACCATTTACTTATAAATGCATCTATTTTCATGGTTTGCTAATATTATCAACGTTTTAAGGTCCATGTCCTTCACATTTAAACTAAAGAACCTCCATATAAAGTCTATATTTATTCATGTTATTAGGTAGGTCCCATGAGGGATCTGAGTATATATACAGGTTTTTTCAGGTTCTTGGACAATTCAGTGGTTTTCATATAGATTTAGGAAAATCAACAGTTTCAGGACAAGATGCGTACATATTCATACAATTTTAAAGAAAGTGATATATTAATTTCATCAATATTCTACTGTTATTTTAAGAGAGGTCATGACATCATACAAACCTCCGGTCTTTCGGCCACAATTACCTCCTCCTGTTAGACAACAGTATAAAATTACTAATGTACTGAAAACTATCTGATTAAAGTACTGTATAGTTGATTAATGCTCAGGGGATAAAATTTCCTGGTTTAGACACTGGACCTTATTCACTGGTATAAAATTTTGCAGTGCAGTGGCCGGTGTTAAAAATTTTCTGTAGGAATTATCTAAGTCTAAGTTTAATGGATGCTACATGAAAATATTCACTTGGTATTTAATTTCGCGCAATTATGTCAAACCGTGAATAAATCAAAATTAAATCACCAGTGAATAAAAGCAATTATACAGTATTAAAATTAATTTGAAAAAGGTTTATCTTAAGTTTATATGCAAAATTTAAATTTTACATCTATTCAGGTTACTCAGGGATTGGGTCTTACAGATTGAACTCTATTTTAATGTCTGTCAATATTTCACCTGATCCTTAAGACTACTCATCCCTCTATTCCTCTCTCAATCTATGCACATGTTGGTAAAAGTAATGAAAGTTGCAGTGATCTGTAAGCTGGGACTTGAACCACTTGACAACCATAGAGGCCCCGGCCCCCTCCTATCTTTAAATATATCCATCAAGGTGATGAGAAGGGCTGTTGGAAAACTGGTTAATGAGGGGCCCTCTCCATTCTATAAATATTTTGATTAACTAACCTTCTTTTACTGGCTTTCTTGCTGGGTTTAACTTGGAAGTCAGGTCTTATTATATGTGGATTTAATTCTTTAGCTTTTTCTGCCAGTTTCTTTATCTTCTCAGCTGAATTTGAAAAGAACATGTATACCTTACTTTAAATCAATATAACGACTGTAATATTTTCAATGAAAATTTTGTAATTATACTTTTATTTCCACTTCATTGAATGAAATTTGGTGATTTTTTTTTAACAAAACACTGCTTAATAAATGCAATGAGTGGTTACATCATGCAAAAATAAGAGAAAAAACCTGCATTCCATAAAATTCAAAAGTCAAGCAGACTATAAAATTTACATGTTTCATGAACCATTTAAAATTTGATGGCAATAATGGCTACCTATTCATATCTGGGTACGACTTCCTTTGGTACTCCATTCCATTAAATTCTTTTAAAATTCTTAAATTTTTCATTCACAGAATGTTCAAAATGGTTTGATATCAATATTTTTAGTCAAAATTAAAATTTTAGTGGAGGGTTGAAATGGACATCCTTTCCCATCTGGCCTAGATTAAAGAGGTTGCAATTTCAATGTACAATCTTTCAGTCACCTTCGGTTTAAAATATTGTACTATATATTTTTTCTATCACTTACTCTCTAGATTATGTAAGTCTAGTGACATTTTGTTCTGTTTTTGTTCCAGGAAATCCAGTGTATAACAAATCTTTTCCAAGTACTGCTCTGGTACACTCAGGCCCTGATAATACAAAACAATACAATAAAACATTTACATAAAAGGGCACCTGCTGAAATTCAACTTTCATTGCACAAAATCTATAACAAAGAAAAAATGAAAATAGAAAATAATACAATGAAACCTGTACATATAAAAAGGCATCTGCTTAAAATGGTTCAATCATGTTCCTAGAAAAGGATGAAAATTATGAAGTCCAAATACCAATTTCTTGTATGTTTTATCTAAAAAATCTCCTTCAATTTACCACCAAGTACTTTTATAATGCCAATTTTTATTAAACAATTTTAAAATGGTGGCAATGAATTGAGGTTTTACCATAAATGCAATTTATGTGGGTTCTTAAGCTGCCTTGATGTTGATAAACCTTACTCAATTTTTCACCAAACATCTTTTAAATTGGTAATTTTTGGCTAAACAAATGAATACGATGATGAACATGATGAATCCCAGTTTTACTGTATACATTCAATTCTGGTAGGTTCTTGGGTTCAGTGATGTTGATAAACCTCAATCAGTTTATTGCCAAACCCTTTTATAATGTTAATTTTTTACTTACAAAATAGTGGCAATGAGTTGAGTTTCTACTATACTTACAATTCTGGCAGGCTCCTGAGCTCTGTTGATGACTGTCATATCATGTAACATGTTCATCTCATGATCGGCTAGAACAGGAAATGACGCAGAACCACTGATAGAGGCGTGAGTGTCGTGAATCCTCTCGTATTTCGGTGTCTGGTTGGAGACGATATTGTGATATATCCTATCATAGTACGGCAGTCTGTCTTTGCTGGAAAAAAACAACATTGCTCTCAATATTTGTACACAACACTATGGCAGTTCAATTGTTCATCTGTACTCATTCTGTATGTGGGAGGTTACGGTTCATATCTAGGCCGGATCTGACCAAGACTTGAAACTTAGGTAGTGATTGTTCTTGTGCAAAGCATTCTGTATTTAAAAATAAAGTCATTGGGTCTTTCAGAGGGGACCTTTAAAACCAATGACCTGTGTCGTAGCAGACATGGCATGGTAAAGAACTCTCCCTCGCTGCATATTGACCCAAATACACTGTAGATGTAGAACTTTCTGGATAGTGGGACAATGGAGTTTTACACCCCAGTCAAGATTCTTTCACTTATACCCAGGTGGTCAGTTATGGGTGGTGGAAACTGGAGTGCCTAGAAAAAACCTCCAACCTTCAGCAAGCAAACTAATAAACTTTCTCTCTAGAATCTGCCCTGAGTGGGATTCTAACCACACTGGTAAGAGTTGCTATGATTCATAGGAGCATGCTTCAGACTACTCGACCACCACAGTCATTTGTTACAAAGAATTAAAGACATTACACCTACTTGATAATACAATATTTAGCTAGGAAGTCCAGTGGATCTGTCATCTGTTTTAGTTCTTCAGGAGTCACGGGAGCTTTAGCTGATGATCTCCGTCTCTTAGGCATAGACCTGAAAAATCCAGAATATATGATTTATGTAATACATATCAATGTCAGCAACAAACTTTATGTTGGGCCAACATACAAGTGGTATCCTCAAAAGTCATGGTCAAACTTATAAAGAGTGGAGTGGAGTACCATTAATGGTGTCTTGGACCCCAGTCTAAAATATTTTACTTATATGGATATGGTAAGTTCTGAAATGGAATGGTAGAGGAAACAGGAGTAACCAGCAAATGCCACCGTCATAATATGTAACCTAACCCAGCTAAGACCCAAAATGAAAACCATTTGGGTCAAAACTGGTGTCAAAATATTGGACCACACTGACCCTTGGCAAAAGGCTTAACTATTATAACCCATCCCTTGTGATTCTTATGACTTCTCGAAAATATCTGACAAGCATTCTCCAAGAAACAGTCCAGACATTGGTTCAAGTAGAAGAAGAAGAAGAAGATACAGATGTGGAAAATCGTGTTCAATTGTGTATCAATATGGTACCTACTTCTTTGTGACTTTGGGCGTGAATTTCTTTTTAGGTAGTGCTTCTTTGACCTCCTTCATCTTGGGTACTGACTGAATCAACTGTGTACGTCTGTCATCAACCTTAGTCTGTGAAGCAACAAAACATAAATAATACAGTGAAAAATGTCATAGTGCCCACCTCTATATAGAGATATCATCAACATTAGTCTGCAACAAAACAAACATAGCAAACAGTGCTGCTGTACGGCATAGTTGGGAAAATGGTGCTGGACTATGAATATAACCGAAAATCCTCCGGGGGGATTAAGGATCAGTAATTAGAATTTAATAAAGTTTTATCAATTGTACCGGGGTACCTTATCGATCGTTGTTTGTCATTTTGGAAGAGAAAGTAGAGTTTTTGCAAACCTGACCGCTGCTTTAGGGGGTTCATTCAGCGTTTGTATGTAACTGGATAATTTGCTGTTAAGTCTGGTTTTTAATAAACTGCTGATTTTCATTCACAATATTCCCATTTCATGTTAATTTTATTGCCAAATCGGTAAAGTATTTAAAATCCACGTTTGTAGTTTGCACATGGGACTGTATGATTTATCTCCCTTTCACGGAAGTGAAATGTAATCGATAAATCAGTTTAAAAATGTGACAGAATTCCGCAACACCAAAATACTTTATTATACCCTTTAAAATAAATTCAAATTACCATAGATTTCATAAAGAATTAGTTAAATCCACCTGCCATTGCTGTTTACTTCATAAAAAATTATGATTTTACATCGTAGGACGCAAACTTCCCGGACTACTTTTTATTGTATTTATGAGATCAGTTCGCCAGATTGTACAAATTATTGGATGCATCCTGTCACCATATGTTACTAGATTCCGAAATATATTCTGAAAATTTATTCCAAATGTGCATATGTAACCAAATGCATTACCCGTCTCAGAATACATATCTTATGATAAAACAGATATAATTCTTTCACGTTCATTTACCAGGTGCACTATTTCCATGCGTACTCATTTCATACCATTTCATAGTAAAGAAGCCAAATATTTGCAGAAAGCGATAGCAATGTACATTTTCACTGTCGTGAACGCCGTACAAAAATACGAAAAGTTTGGTACAATATAAACTGTTTTGTCACAATGTTAGCTGTTTCCAATCCCATTTTCTACTGGTTGATGAATGGCCTAGTAACACTTCTTACTAAGCTGCAACATTGTTAGCAAGTAAAGTACCGTAGCATCCAAAAAGTCCAGACTATATTAACAGCAAGGCTGCTATATGCTCAAGACAGACACTTTACTTCTTCTAATTTCATTGTCATGATCTGGACCCTTACTAACACATTAAGTTTTTCATTCAATAATTTTTATATCTACCTTTTTCTCATCTTTAATTTCAGGCAATGCTGGAATATCAAATGATGGCAATTCTGGTACTTCTTTCGTTGGTTCTGGTGTTGGTGTTGCCATGGCAACCTCCGTGTCTGCATCACTTGGCAACTGTGGAAGAGGTGTGTCTGGTGACATACTCTAAATATTAAATGTGATACAATATATTAATTCAGGTTGACTAGAGAGTGGTGATAGTGATTGTAAATTTGTTAGTACTATATTTCAATTCCTGATAGCCAAAATCCTTATGGCTATTAATTTTGAGACATTTTTAAAAAAAAAAAAACTATTTTAGCAAATGTGTGAAAAATACCTTTAAAAGGAACACATTTTCATTGTTGCTATCAACAGTTTTAAAATTGTAGCAACCTAGTTTCTTAATTACTGTCACTGTTTGTGAAGTTAATTGTGCAAAATTTTCATAGAAAATCCAGTAAAGTTAAATAATAGTATTTGATATTGTTAATTTAATTGAGCCCTGGAATATGCTGAACATTACTGAATATGGCTATGCACATTCTTGATTATCATAAAATATTCCTGTACAAAGGAAAATTTTGCCACATGGACATTTTGCATATTGGAAATGTTTTAGAGTGGAAGTTATGTCCTTTGTGATATATATATTTCAAATTAATCTGTTTTTATCATTGAAACAGTTTTATTTAAATTACAAAATATTGTTCAATGTGTGTGCTTGATAATAAATGAGAAAGAGATATGTGGAGGTGGTGATGTTGATGGTTTTATTGGTCTGGTTGTGTGTGTGTGTGTGTGTGTGTGTGTGTGTGTGTGTGTGTGTGTGTGGGTGTGTGTGTGCGGTTCTGTCTTTTCCTGTTCTAGTGGATACCCCCCTATTGACAAATGGAGATGATGGTATTAGAAGTGATGTTGGTGTGGTATTGATGTTGGCATGTGTCTATGTGTGTGTATATGTATTCCCATCCTCTTGACCATGGGAGGTGGTGTTTGTTGTGTGGTGTTAGTGAGGTGATTTTGGCATGGTGGTGTGTATCTATGTTTATGTAAGATTGTGCCTTTACCTATCCTTTCAACCACTGGAGGTGGTGGAGGTATTGGTGTGGTGGTATGTGTGTTTATGCTCATATTCCTAATCTCGCAACCACAGGTGGTGATGTTTATTTTGGTAGTGTTAGTGTGGTGATGCTGTTTGGTGGTGTGTATATATACCTACCCTCTTCACCACTGGCTGTCATGTTGGTGGTGGTGTTATGGTGTGTATGTGTGCGTATGTATACCTACCCTCTCAACCACTGGCGGTGGTGTTGGTGGCAGTGTTATGGTGTGTATGTAAGCATATATATACCATGTATACCTACCCTCTCAACCACTGGAGGTGGTGGTGATGGTGGTATGTGTGCAGATGTATACCTACTCTCTCTGCCACTGGTGGGGTGTATGTATATGTATGGCTGTGTGGTGGTGGCAGTGTATATGTATACCTACCCTCTCGACCACTGGTGGTGGTGGTGTCGGTGGTGGTTTTGGTTCATCTTTAACTTTCTCTTTCTTTGTCTTTTTTGGCTTTTCTTTCTTTATTTTCTCTATAACAGGAGCAGGTGTTTTGGCAGGTGTTGATATTATATTTTGAGGAGGTTCTACTATACCACCACCAAGGACAGACACAGCACAGATAGACAAAGCAAAATACAAGAATATATTGAAGCTAAAGCAGAAGCATATACACATTCTAGTACGGTATACATATATAGAATTACAGTTCATCAGCGATATTTTGGCAGAGTGTTTATAAACATGGAAGAGTCTACATAATGTAAAATGGGATCATAAATAAAGGTGACTTTTTGACTAATGAATACATGCAGGTGTGAATATACAAATATGATATTAATACAGTCAAGCCTGTATTAAAGATCACCTCTATATAACGGCTATCTGATTTAAAATGCCAGTAATATTTTATCCCAATGACTTATTATTAATTTTATTTGAATCTGTATTTAATGGCCACCTGTCCATAAAGTAATTTTTACTGGTTCCCATACATGGCCTTTATAGACATATTTGTGTAGAATAGATTCACCCATGTTTATAAGCACTCTGCCAAAATACATTTATATCACTGACAGACTATACAGACAGACTGACATACATAATATACAGGGACTAAAATACAAATACAGTTGTAATTGTCATGCCAAAAGTCTTTCACATTACATGATTTTCCCATTTCTTTCTATATTATTTTGGATTTTTTTTAAATTATTTTGGATTTTTTTTAAATTATCGTTGTCCTGAATTATTTTCTTGTCTGATTTTTATGAAGCTTTTATTGTTTGCAGATAAATCTCATAATTTTGATGTTTTTCTTCCTTTTACAATTTTAGAAAAATGAAAAAGTTGAAGTTTATAGGATGACTTACTTTATAATTACATTGCATATATTATAATTTTTTTTTATGGACATGACTTGAAGTCTTTAACATAACTGAACATTATTTAGATGTAAGTCACATAATAGGTCTATGTGACTTTGAGTTTGGACTGACTACTTTTCATGTGCCAGGTTATGTTGATGTATCCCACACCATACCCACCATGTCACCAGATCTCACAACAGAATAGATATATTCCATTCACATTTATTTTTCGGACACACTTATTTTATATTGAATTAGATTTTAGGCAAAATCTATGTGTTAGCAATCTAACATTTCCACTGTGCTACTCCATACAAAGATTGTGTGTCTAACTTGTTGCAAACTAAAAAGTGATAATTTCTGCCATGGGGAAGTTAAGCCCATTTAATGTGAAAGACTTGTGGCAAAGTACTACTAGTATGTATACATGTATCTACCGGTATATAACATATAGACTGGTTAGTAACATTCTGGCTACAAGAAAATTATATTACATAAAAGCATAAATATACATATATAACCAACTAAAGCTACTGGGCCCAGTTGTTCAAAGCTTGATTAGTTTAAAGGGACACTGAAGTCTAGCCAATTTGACCAAAATATGAAAATTTATGTTAAATTATTATTATATTGAAAATTTCACCTTTTTATTCGCCGAAATAAAAAAGATATAGAAGTTTAAAAAATCAAAATTCGTAACCTCAGGCCATTTTGGAACTCTTCAATCGGGAGGTACGAAAACAAGTTGTGACGTCATGTGTGAACATCCACTCTTCCTAACTACTGTTTATATATACTGAAGTGTCACATCGTACGAGTTGTTACTTATCCATATTATTAAAAATGGCGCATTATCTTTTTGATTTTGAGTCAGAATATTAGGGAACTGAAAGTAAACCTTAGAATTTATTCAAATCGGATTCATGCGAAGTTATAGATAATGATCATCGTTTGTAGGTTTGGGACATATAATGAAACTGCCGAGCAATGAACACTGAGAGGGAATGCATTTGCTGCACAGAAATCGTACAGATCAAAGACAAAATTAAAAATTGCAATTTATTTAAAAATGTATAATCGACAGCTTTGACCTTGAGATCGTGCATTTCAACCAAGAAGTTTTGCGATTAGCAACGATTGCAAGAAACAACATAAGACGAGGAGACATTACACCATGGCCAGTCATGAAAAAAAAAAAAAAAACATTTACGGTTGATGAGAATAAAGTTTTTATTATTATTATTATTATTATTATTATTATTATTATTATTATTATTATAGTCACCTGTAATTAAACCCTCAATATTGACTGACTAGTTGTATATCGGAGTGTACCCAATCCACTTAACTAACGAGACAGGTATACCGACACTTCCTGTATATTTACCAACCCTTTAACTGCAACAGTAGTTGTGTATTTACACACCTTATTTTAAGATGTTGATAATCTCGTAATTCATAAATATCTATAATTTTTAGAGAATTTTTAAAAACATCATTTTCACAATAATTATTTCAGACTTTTACTTATATTTATTTATAATAAATACGTATATAGAATAAATAAATAAATAAATAAATAAATAGGTCCTTCCAGAAAATGATGTTAATATTCATTAAAATAATATTAATGATGATAATAATTATATATGAAAAAAGAATAACAAGCATTTGTAAATCAGAAGAGGGGATAGCTACTTTTGATGTACTAACAGGAAAGGGGAAAATGCAGCTGCTACACCGGGACTCGAGCCCGTGAGCTTCCTAATACTAGCGGGACGTTCTACCGATTGAGCTACACGGACCGCCAAATTCCTCCCATCTTTTTTCTATTCAACTCCCTTGAATCGAAACCAGTGGGTTCCACCCCTGGGACCAACTTGTTGGTCTGCCAATGCCCAGGGTCGGATGATTCCCCAAATGTAACAGCGGCGTAACCGAACTCGAACCCGGGACCTTCACAATACATGTACTAACATACGCTCTACCGATTGGGCCACCTGACCACCTATTGAGCCCTTTCCGCCACACAATTGTTATGAGCCAAGAATTTAATTTCACTTTTTTATTTTAATTTTTAATGCGTTTCGTCATCAGATCACCTACTGGTTACACAATAAACAGGAGAGTTATTTCATCCTGTGTATAGTTTGGAAAATAAGAGATGCGTTTCTTTCAGAAGTTATAAGTTGTAATTGTTTCCCAATTTCTTTATATATGTGTACCATTGAAACAGGGAAATAAGCTGTCCTTTTAAATCTAATGAAAATTGGACAATACATTCTCTTTAGTTTATACATATATTAATTATTTGTAGTTACATTTAAGTATCTTCACATCTCACAATAATTTCACTTATATCAAGATGTCACCAGTCATGTCAATAATTATAACTTGGATTGTATTATATATCTCAAGATTATTTTATTTATATCAAGATGATGATAGCTATAATTATTGCTTGAATTGTATAATCCATGTCCTGATAATTCCATTTATATCTGAATATGTTATAACTTGTAAGGCAAAATCGTAGTCAAGATAATTTCATTTATATCAAGATGTGAAACAGACGAAGTAGCAGAAATTATGAAATGATATGGTGAACACAAACAGCAGTATAACATAGTAAATAATATACCGTGGATATTGTACTTTATTTTAGTTTTTTTAAGAGATTTTCATGAAATTTGCAGCCAAGTCTACTTAAAAACGTCATTGTATGGAAATTCATTTAAAAGTAAATTTATACAATTTTAAAGGACGGGCCTGTACGGACTCTCGCCGTCAGCATTCAAATTTGTCCTGAACTAGATCACACTGTTACAGACATAATTTTTCTTCGCATCAATGACATGAGAAGCGGGGGGGGGATTAATTATTTTTTTTTAGAGTTTTTGATGTTTAAAATTGAACTTACGAATAGGAATATTTCATTAATTTAAATCATTTTAATTTCATACCGCCAGTCACGACAGTCGACCCATCAATTTATACATTCGTAAATCAATATTGTAATATTTAATATTTCTTAATGCATCTTTCCAAAATTCCAAATTAATTATACTTACATTTAATATGGGATATCGTGAAGACTTTATCACTTAATTTATTTACACCTATCAATCTTCAGATCTATGTTGTATATTGTAAGGTAGATCTACCTCTTGATTACCGGCGATGGAATGTCTAATAAACAGGATCTAAAGGTACTGTAGGTTACTGATAATCTCTTAATTACCTGTATGCGAGAAAGGGATGTAAATTCTACTTTTAAGAAATTGGGATCTTATTGATTTATCGTGAAAAAATAAAAGAATATTTTATCATTTTAGGTTAGTTGATGCATAGATCATTGTGCACATGATTTAGCCAATATTGGCCATTATTAAATTTAAAATAAGTCTAAATAGAGACAAATTCTAAGTTATCATAATTTTTTAATTATTTTTACAATCAACGGTCGCACACAAAACCATATTTAAACAATATTTTTAACAACTTTTACACTATACTGTAACCACACTATTGATAGCATGGCGAGGTTTGTTCACACATGACGTCACAGCGTGTTCTTCTCACCTCCAACACAGAAGAGCTGCGGCGATGATTTTCGGCAATTTTCAAATAGCGAAATATATATCTTAATGGAATAATTTTTTATTTTTTTGAATTTTATTATTAATATTGTACTTATAACTATCGATTTTGGTCATAATCCTCTAGACTTCAGTGTCCCTTTAATCAATTGATTACTGGTAGTCAAAATTGAAATTTCTCATACTTTCAGATCAATTTGATAATGTTATATTATTTTTATTGGGTTTTTTAATTTTTGTTAATCATTGATGAAACTAATCAAGCTTCGAAAAATTGGGCCCTAGTTTTATAATCATTCCTTTACTTAAGATTTTCCTAACTTAAATTTATCAAATTATTTGAATAATTTTGTTGATTTGCAATAGGAGAAAGAATGGAAAAATAATGGTGTTTTATACCCTAGTCGAGACTTATTCAGTTATATAGAGATGGCCAATTATGGGATGGTGGAAGAAAATGAGTACCTAGACAAAACAACTGACATTTGGCAAGCAAACTCACAGTCACAAACATTTCTCAAAGTAACCCAAGTGAGATTTGAATGTAGTGGTAAGGGGGCATAAACCATACCTTAGTGCAGGCTTACGGCATCTGTGACATTCATGCCCCCCACCCCCACTACCCAGTCCTTAAGTTTGCAGTTTGTAGTTTACACAGATTCAGCTGTCCAAAGGGAAAACCTCTGACATTTTGCAAACTGACAAACTTTTTTTCACTAGGATTTGTGCTGAGAGGGATTTGAAATCAGGTTAATTTAAGACACTGTGATCCATAAGTACTTGCTTTAAATTATTCAGAGACAGGGGTGTAGCAAGAGGAAAGGAATTTGCAACTAAAAAAACATATATTTTATCGATGCAACCAACAAAATAATGCAATATACAAGTTAATTATAAATCAGCCAGACAAGGCTATACAGATAAAGACAATTACAAATTCAGAGATCAATGACTATGAAAATCCCCAAAGCAACAATTAAATACGTGTATACAAATGATATAATATTGATACAGTGGAAACTTCGATAACTCAAACTTCATTTTCATTTTCTTCAAAAATGCATTCAACTCCAAGTCAGGATTTTTTCCAGCACATTTTATCTGTTATTTCGAATTTGAGAACTGGAACTGCTGAATAACTCGAAGTCAAAATTCCAGTCCCATGCAATCAGAGTTAACAAAGTTTCACTGTATTTGCATAAACAAAAAAGCCTGCTATGCTGCAGTGTACATAATTTAGCTTGAAAATTATGTTAATTACATAAGCATCCAGGAATACCCTTCACCAACATATAAACAACAAATACAGGTACACAAAGGTAGAGTATTAAAATACTATTGTTTTCATGTCCTTTAAGTCATAATTCTTTCATTTATATTGAGGTAGTCTGTTGGGGATTGTGGAAGAAACTGGAGTACCCAGAGAAATTCAAATGAACTGTTGAAGGCACTCTTGCTAGAATCTGACCAAGTTGGATTCAAACCTAGTTGGTAAGTGGTGATATGAGCTGTATAAGCACTCTTTAGACCACTCCGACAACAAACCCTCAAACAAAAGCAGAAATAAATTTTTCACCAAGTGAAATGTGTATATCATTCAGGTCCAAATATTGCATCATCAGCAGCTGACAGTTTTTTTCAGATAGCCAAAATCTTTAGGTCAAAAAGAGATAGTGCAATGCTCTTTAATTAATTAAACATTTACTGAAAATTTAAAAGTTTTTCGAGTTCACCATTGAAATTTCCATTCTTTTCACTTAAGAAATTTTCTTACTTCTACTGTAAAATGTATCACATATAGCATCAACTTACCAGGGGAACTAGGTTTTGTTTGAGCAGCTGGAGTAGTCTCCCTTTGCTGATCTGAAATGATAAAAAGGTATTTTGTGAGCCGTTTACCATTACACTCTAGCAATAACTAATATGTCAATACAGCTAATAATTCTTTAAAACAATTACTGTAGGAACCACTGTGACCGTGACAGTGAAATACTCTTTATATCCATAGAAAATCAAATAAATTTGAATAAAGATCTTTATTTTTCACTTACTTGTACCTAGTCGTAACAGGAAATCTGTATGCGCATCCGTGATTAGCCTAGAATATATCTGCACAGGGCAAAACGTTGACACTACGGGGATTTAACATGTTGAAAAACCAGACAAATGGCGGATTCTGTTGTGCATATGACGTAAAACGTCACCAAGGACATCACTTCCGGTGTAAACATTGTCATTTTCGCATATGTAAAATCCCCATACCGACAACATTTTCCTTTCTACAGACATACTTTATGACAATCGCGGATGCACATACAGATTTTCTATTACAACTAGGTACAAGTAAGTGAAAAATATCAAACTTTGTTCATCTATGTATATAAAGAGTATTTCACTGTCACAGTCACAGTGATTCCTACAGTAAGCATTTGATTATACAATACCTTAAACCAGAGTAATATAAAAAAAGCTGACTAAATTGAGTGTTTATTTAAGATTGGTTAGTGAAATAAAGGTATTTTATGCCCAAGCACCCTTTTACTTATACCAAGGTGTAAGAGTCCAGAGAAAACTTCTGAATTTCAGGAAAGCAAATTGGTAAATTTTCTGAAACAAGGATTTGGCCAAAGTAGGATTTGAACAAAGATGGTGAGAGATGCTGTAATCAACAATCGTGAACACATGTTAGACCGCTATTTGTAAAGACACACCATTTATATATTGCTTGGCAAATTACCCTGTAAAAGCAAAACCCATTAAAAAGTTTTTCCAAAATGGCCAGAAAATTCACTGCTTTGAATCCCACTTAGACAAACCCTAGTGTATGGAAGTTTGTAAGTTTCTGCAGAAAATCTGTAGGTTTTTCTAGAAACTCTTTTTTCTACTATTAAAAAACATGAAACACCATGTATTTCCACAATTATGTGGAAAGAATTTCATTTGTACCTTCCATTAAAATTTAAGCTTCAACTGAAAATAGCCTAAAAATGGCAGAATCAAACCTTTTTGAACATTTCTATGAAAAATAATTCTTCAAATATTACATAAGATTTAATGGGATGGGGGTACAAAAGAAGTCTTACCAACTCACTAAAATTACTCCTGCCATAGATGGTAATTTGCAGCGATGTTTTTAGGTTGATTGATTGATTGATTGAATGAATGAATTGGGTTTTTTGTGTCCCAGTCAAGAATATTGATCTTACATCGAGACGTCACCAGCTATAGGTGAAGCGACAGAAATGTTTACCTTTGCAGAGCACTCAGAAAAATGTGCTCTGAGGGATCTTTAATGTGCCATACCTACTGTGACATGGGACCTTAGTATTCTAGATGTCTTCCAATGGACTCTATGGCTTTCATTTTTAAATCTGAGTGCTTGGTCTCTTCCAAAAGACCCTGTGACTTTCATTTCTAAATGCTGATTTCTTAGCTAAAAAACATTCAATACTTTTTTTCAAGTCTTGGTCAGAGCTGACCAGGGTTGGAAGCTACAACATCCCACATACAGAGCTACCATAGTGGCAGACAGAAATTTCCTAGAAATTCTGTAAAATTGCCTGTGAAAATCATTGGTTTTTTTCTCACAATACCCTAGTTTCTTCCACAATCCTTGAATTGACCACTTCGAGATAAGTGAAATCATCTTGACTGGGGCGCTCGGCACCAATCCACTCCACTCCTGCAATGTATATGACCACTGCAGTAGCTCAGTTGGTAGAGTGGTTGCTCTGTAAGTGGGTAAGTGGGAGATCCTGGGTTCGAACCCCGACCCGGTCTAACCCAAGACTTGACAGTGGGAAGTGACTGTTTTTTAAGCCAATCACTTGGCATTATGGTTCTTTCAGATGGGAACTTAAGATAAACAAGGTCCTGTGTCAGGGTAGATGTGATTATTAGCACGATAAAAACCACTGCTGAATAATGCCATCAGCGCAACACACAGGCAAAATTTCTACACCTGTGCCTAAAACTGGTGACATCTTGATATCAGTGAAATATTCTTAAATACCATTACACAACTCAACTCCTGCAATGGTAATCTGCAGCAATATGAATATTTTTAGAGGTGGGAATAGAGGCGGGACCCTCAGACACTTAACATGAGTTATTTTAGCTTTTACAACACATAAACACAACTACAAGAAAATATAAAATCAAGATCAATATAACATCTTACCTTTCTTGATAACATATCTCATTTTTTCACAAAAAAATTAACAAATTTACACAAAAATTCCCAAATTAATCAGATTTTGCTAAGTCATTAATAAACCACTAATCCTCGGTAAATACGTCTTTATTTTGATGTGACAATCCATTACAATCAAATTGTTAATCCGATATCTGGCGATTATTTACAAAATGTACTCATCGGACACAATGGTGGTTATGATATCCCGTGTATCAAATTTCATTTTAATTATGTACCATTTAAATTAAATGTCTCAATCAAACTTTGTTAAATAGAGTCAAATTGACAAAAACACAAATATTGTTTACAAATCGATCTGAAAAGGTCAAATTATTTAATCCTTATAAAATGATAAGAGGTCCATAAACTGATCAAGGGGAGTAAAGTGGAATGGAGTGGAGTAATAGTATTTTATGTCCCAGTCAAGATTCTTTCATTGATATCAACCTGCTTAGTTCTGGAATGGTGGAGAAAGCCAGAGTGCCTGAAGAAAATTACTAGCCATCAGTCATTCAGTGAACTGACTAATTTTCTAGCATTAGATCTGCCTGAGTGCGATTTGAGCCTAGGTGATAAGACCAACATTGATCTGAAAAGGCTTACTCTTCCAGAGCACCCAGCCTCACTGCCCTGGTGGAAATTTCTCATTTTTAATTTCTTTTTCCAGTTTTCAAAGTGTTTACCTTGCTTTTGGGATTGTGAATTATGCATGAATCAGTATGTTTGTATTTGATGTAGAAGGTATCAATGTTCAGTCCCCCCCCCCCCTTGGGTTGGCCTTAATTATTTACATAAATGTTAAAATATGACATTTATATAAATATCAGGAGCATAACCTTAACACAAATATTAAAACTTTGGAATTGATCCATAAATGACATACTAGAACATTCTAAAGACAACATGGAATATGATCTGACTCAATGGGTGATTTTGAATACTGATAGCTTTGGCATCTAAATTGAGAATCTTCAGCTTATATTTGAGAAATGAACAAGTATTATAAAGGTGGAGCAAAGTGAGTAACAAAGTTTCATTCCCCAGTCAAGATTTTTGCACCTATATGAAGAAGGTCAGTTCAGAGATGGTGGAGATGTTTAACTGCATATACATGAATACTTTCATTTCTGCATACGAGATAATGACAATAAGATAGATTCTTGTTGAAATCCAATGGGGATTACATTACACTTATTAAAATAAACAAAGCTCTAATTTCAAAAATCATACATACTAATAATTTTTACATTTTGCATTAGAACAATACATTTTATAGCTGTCGTGCATGTGAAACATATTATAAAGAGCAATTTACTTCTTATATTTCTTGTTTCTAGTTGAAATTTCAACCAGAATTATATTACACAACACATGGAAATAAATAAATGAAGCTCTTTTCAAATAGATATACTATATGTATTACAATTTAACATTGTGCATTAGAACAATACTTCATATAGCTGTCATGCATGTGAAACATAAGAGAAATATATACTTCTTATAGACCCTGGTGTTTGTGTGTAAAATATAAATATTTAACTAGCCATTGTCAAATACAAACAGATGTCTTGTAAGACTTAACGAGTAACCATTGTACCACACAGAATAGGACCGTCCATCCAGATAGTGAACATGTTGTCTGTCTAGTGTTCATGTGATATGTATGTGTGTCTATTATGACTAAAATATAAACTGTATATTCCTATTTTTGTAAATTATTTCTGGCACTGTGTACAAACTGTACTTATATATGGTGTTTTATGCCTTTCATTTATATCAAGGGGAGTCATGCAGTTCTGAGATGATGGAGGAAACTAGAGTCCCTGGAGAAAACTGTTGGCTACTAAACTTTCTAAAATATAAACTGTGTATACCTATTTTTTTGTCAAATAATTCTGGCCTTGTGTATAAAGTGTACTTAAAGAATAGAGTCCAAATACTGTGAAATCATTAATTTTCATGATGTCTCAATTTTTATTGTTTTTGTTGACACCTTGACCTGAACATATTCAGATGTCAGCAAAATAGCCTAGATAAAAAAACCTGTCTTAAAAGGTAGCCACAATGGATGGATGGATGTTTGGGTGGATGGATGGATGGATGGAGAGATGGATAGATGAAAATGTTATAAACAATCACATAATGTAATATGATTGTCCTAACATGAATATTCAATCTGAAATCAGCTGAACCAAATTGAAATTCACTGAACCCAACTAAAATTCACTGAATAAAATTTAAAATTCATTGAACCAGTGCATATTGGTAAAATAATAAGCACCTGTTACACATATTATACATGCACTACACTTGCAAGTAAATTTAATCATACAATGTCATAAACAATCACATTGCAATATGACCGTCCTAACCTGGATATTCAAATTGAAATTCACTGAACCAAACTGAAATTCAATGAACCAAATAGAAACATACTAAACCAAAATGTATATAATATGTCTAATAAAGATCACTTGCTACACATATTAGACATGTACAGTAAAACCTCGATTCATCGTCACCATTTGTTCAGTCAGATTTTGGCGTTATAAACGGATTTAGCGATAAATTGAGGGAGGCTCATAAAGAAAAACATAAACAAAATGGATTTTTGGACTTTAAAATAGTGTGGCGATAAGCGAGGTGGCAAAGTTATCGAGGGGCATTATAACGAGGTGTTACTGTACTGCACTTTTGAAGTTCAATCATGTCAATTATGAAATTATGAAAATGAAAAAAATGCATTGACCTGGGCTCCAAAAGGAAAGAGAAAGAGAGGAAGACCAAGAGAGACCTGGCAAAAAACAACAGAGAAAGAAAGAAACAATATGGGATGGCCAAGTTGGAGAACGGCAGAGAATGAAGCCTTAAATAGGACGAAGTGGAGAGATCTGTGCCTGGACTTATGCTCCACTAAGAGCGATGAGGATAGGTAGGTAGGCTACACATATTAGACATGTACTGCACTTTTGAAGTTCAATCGTGTCAAGTGACGTAATCAGATTTTTGTCACATTTAAATTCAGATTTGAACTTATAAGCTGAAATCATTTACTACATGAAAGAAGTCGCTACACATATTAATCATGCACTGCACTTTTAAAGTCCAATTTATTTGTACATAATGTGCAATTATCTTTTAAAATAAAGAAATTTAAAACTTCTTTGTCACATTTAAAATTTAAATTTGAACTTTAAAATTAAAATCTTTTATCGATAGATTTAATATAGCACCTTAAAGTTTAATATATTGTGCAATAATGCTTTAACGTGCTCGGAAAATTAAACTGATCTGTCTCATATTGTATTGAAATATGAACTTTTAAAAAATTAAATTCAATATGAACTTTTAAAGTTAAATTTATTCAAATTTAAAATTTAAATTACTCAGAGAATGGGCACATTATTTTAGTATTGGCTCTTATTTTGCTGTTGATTTGAAATATGAATTTTGAAAAAGTCAAATTGAAATTCAAACTTTTAGAGTTAAATAAATTCAAGTTTTAAAATCAGTTACTTTAAGAATGAGAACATCATTTTAATATAGGCACATAACTGAATATTATTATGAGTACAAATTTTATATCTACTGGGTATATGAAGTAGATTTGATACGAGTGATATAAAAGTGTTCATCACCCTAGTCAAGAATACATGTATTTCACTTACATTGAGATGTTGCCAGCTATAGGCGAAGGTGTAGAAATTTTGCCTGTGCCTTGTACTGATGCCATTATACAGCAGGGTTCTTTATCGTGCAAAGCCCACTGTGACATTTGAAAGAATCCTGACTTTTATTTTGTAATGCCGAGTGCTTGGCGAAAAAACAGTCACTACCCACTTTCAAGTCTTGGGTCAGACCCAGTCGGGCTCAAACCCAAGACTCCCAAGCTACTGCAGTGGTTTCAGTGGTTGAATGGGTAGAGTGGAATAAAAGTGTTTAGCACCCTAGTCAAGATTCTTTCATTTATATTGAGGCAGTCATTTCTAGCATGGTGGAGGAAACTGGTGTACTCAAAGAAAACAACCGATCTTTGGCATTGAATGAACTGACAAGCTTTTCTGTACTAGGATCTGCCAAAGTGGGATTGAAACTTAGGCAATTGGAGCAGCTGTGATCGGATCTGAAGGCCAGAGCTTTGGACCACTTGGCCACCAAGTCTCCTGACTTGCTAGTATACTTGCAATTAATACCACAAATGACTTGATACTCAGTCCATTAAATTTGGTACCAAGTCGGGGAAATTGTTACATTTTTTCAAAACTTCTGCCTTTAAGATTGGAAAAACTTAAGTTTTGCAATCTGGTAAACTCCATCATGATATTCTGGCAAAAGTCAGTATCTTTATTGCAAAGACACTATAGTGTGCATCACTGTTGTTTCGGGGAATTTTGGTGAAAAAATTGGGAAATTTTAGTTATTTTACCCAAGGGGAAACTACCTTTATTCGGTAGTAATTTTAAGCAAAAAAAATAACTGCAAGTCAGCAAGTAGAGGTTGGTTGAATTTTGTTTTACATTACAACAGCAATTATTTTTTATCTATTTCTGAAGAGGAACTTAAAGACAACACCACATATAAAGCAACTGATCATGACCCAACTGAAAACTGATACAGATAAACAGACCCTTCAAAATGGTGGCTGTGTCACCGAAACATTGGGGAATGTACAGTATTTTATAGTACATATTATGGGGTATTTGTGACAAGATATATTTTCTCATTAATCTCAAGGATCAATCTTAACACGAGTTTCTGATCTGATTGTACTAGTGTGGCATTATAAGGACCTTTAGAGTTTAGAGTGCTTGTGCACTTGCTTGAAATGTCCCAAATAAACATGCAGACCACTTGGTCCATTATACTTCAACCAGTAAAGGCCAAAGAGTTCAATAAAAACTCTTTATCACTTGAACTCGGCAATGGGCAAACCAACAGCAGTAAGACACCTTGGGTTTGAAGGCTAACCTCTTTAACCACTTGGCAGCTGCAAGCTTATACAGAAGACAAGAACTGATATTTATCACCATTATTACACTTGCTTGAAATGTCCCAAATAAATATGCAGACAACTCCCTCCATTTTACTTCAACCAGTAAAGCCAAAGAGTTCAATAAAAACTCTTTATCACTTGAACTCGACAATGGGCAAACCAACAGCAGTAAGACACCTTGGGTTTGAAGGCTAACCTCTTTAACCACTTGGCAGCTGCAACCTTATACAGAAGACAAGGACTGATATTTATCACCATTATTACACTTGCTTGAAATGTCCCAAATAAATACGCAGACAACTCGCTCCATTTTACTTCAACCAGTTAAAGGCCAAAGAGTTCAATAAAAAAATTTTATTACTTGTACTCAGCAATGGTAAAACCAACAGCAGTAAGATGCCTTAAGTTTGAAGGCTAACCTATTGGCAGCTACTAGCTCATACAGACGACAAGGACTGATATTTATCACCATTAAAACTACGGTATAATTTTGTTTTTCGAAACAAATGTTTAACAACTAAGTAATTTCTATAAAATTTTGTTCCAGAATGGCCTAAACAAAGGACTACAACAACGAGGTAATATTGTATGTGGTACTCATAAATCTGATCTATCTATATATATAAAATTACCAGTGAACAATGAGACATGCTGATTGGCTTATTTGTTACAATAATGTCAAAGATATCTATTTTTAAAATATGAGACTTAAAATTCTTAGTCCATTAATGTTTAAAAAAAATTCCAAAGAATTATCAATTACTGATATTTGAAACAACTGGGTAAAATTTTAAATTATTTCATCAATAGATTTTTATCCGGAGGTTTTTAAAATTTAAAATTTAAATATTCCATAAATTTTTATCAGTCTGATTTTGAGAATGGAGATAAAACTATGGAATGCAAACATGCAAGTGATACACTAAAATTAATTACAGTTGACATAGCAGATTTTTATACCCCCTGTAAAGTTAAAATGAGGGATACATAGGAATCACAGTCTGTCTGTCTGTCTCTCTGTCTGTTCGTCCATTTTGATATTGTGTCTGCCTCACAACCTCAACATCTATGGAAAGATTTTGATCAAACTTGGATTGTGTATATCAACATGAGACAATACGTCACATACCAAACTCAGATGTGTAGGTCAAAGGTCAAGGTCTAATGCAAACAGCTGTGTCATGGAAATGTGAAATTATATCTACCAGTATATAATTTTGATATTAAAAAATAAATTCAATGTAACTTTTGAACCTGACTATCAATTCACGCTCATATAACCACTTCCTCCAAACAGATGCCACAGTTTAAACACACAAACAGATACATTTTAGTTCAATATTAATCAGAAAAACACACAAATATTATTTTAAAATCTTGTTTTAGTATTAAGTTTTATAGACATTCATAATTAACAGAACACTTTTAGTTAATACATTATACCAAGACTGAAACAAATAAAACAGGCAGGAACTCCAAAAGCAACAAGAAGATTATACCTGTGTATTGTTGTGCCTGATATTCCTCGCCTTTAACACTGATAAATGACGGGTCTCGATATCCTTGTAAATTCAGGCTTGAATGGTCCCTTATATCTCTTAAATTTAAAGCTGAGTGTTCCCGATATTCCCGTGAATTCAAATTTGATTGGTCCCTAATGTCCTTTGAATTTAAATTTGAGTGGTCTCTTAAATCCCGCAAATTCAAGCTGGATGATTCAGGATTTAACTGGAAAATATGCATCGCTTTCTGCATTGGACTTGTAAGGATGTCTGGAGACACTCGAGACCGATCCTTAGCCGTAGCAGAGTTTAGAGATGCTCTGGTTTTCTCCTTCCCTGAGGAGGATAATAAAGGTGGTCCGCCATTTTCTTTTTTCTTCCCAGAATCAATTGGTGTTAATCTGCCAGATTTTGATCCACTCTCTACGCTAGTTGGTTTTTCAGCTTTAGACATTTTGTGAAATATTCAGTAAAACTTGGTTATAATGCCCCTCGATAATGTTGCCACCTCACTTATTGTTACAGTATTCTGAAGTCCCTTTACCTATAGCCACAGAATTTTGAGCTCCCAAAATCTGTTTCTTCAATGTTTTTCTTTATTGGTATCTCTGGATTTATTACCAAAACCCTTTATAATTCCAAAATTTGATAAAATAAATCCTCAAAAGTACTTGCGTGTTAAGAATCTCTGGTGTGAAATGTAAACTACTTGTACTTTGAGAATCTTTAATGTTAACTTTATAAAATCCTCCAATTACTAGTACTTTGAAAATCTTCAAGTTCAAATTTTAAACAAATCACTTCTTATCTAAGAATCTCTAATACAAATATGACATTGACAGTTTTCAATATCTCTATCACTGTTTAATATCCAAATTTCTCAGTTACTTTTTAAACTTATATGTCAAAAATTCATATATCGATCAGCTCAATTTCTTCTGCAATTTAATGAAAAATTTTGCATCATTATTTTCTCCTCTGTTTTCAAAATTTACAGATAACCAAAATTAAAATTATAAATTTAAAGTCAAAATTTACCGATAACCAAAATCGAAATTATGAATTTAAAGTGTACATTACACAATAAAAGCCAGGATCAGCTGATGTCTAAATTGAAAAAATTCCTTTGAAAACACAATAATCATTTAGTTCTTTATGTCCATATGAATAACTATTTAATCCTGCCGATATCAAGAGCTACTTAGAAACTGTAAGACAATATTAAAATCTATATCCTCTCCCTGTATCTACTTAAAACGTGTTTACTTTCCACTTTTGATCGTTACAGAGAAAACTATGGTCAGATTTTGTATTTTAAATCTTTATTATAAATATCCAGTCAAAAGGAATATTGAGTTAATCACATTTGATATAAAAATAAATCTTGGAATCCCCCAGGGACAGATGAATACTTTATTCCATGTTTTTTTCTCCTCACAGACAGAACCTGACTATTGATCATAAGTTTTCAAAGTTGTTATATGTCATAATAATTGTTGCAATCCACACGACGAAACAAAAAATTCGAGTATGTCTTCACGGCGAGGGAATTTTGACTTTTTCAAACTGTCACAATGGAAAGTCAAGCATTGATAAAACAAGAATTTCTGAGTCTGTCTCTATGGCAAGAGAATTTTATTATTCATCCTAAGTTTTATAAGTTGTATAATTATGTAATAATTTGCAATCCACTCAACGAAACAAAATTTTCCGAGATGACTTTATGGCGAGAGAATTTTGGCTAAGTTGCAACATATCACAACTGCAATCGAAGCAATGAAACTTCCAATTCCAACTTCATAGAAACAAAATTTGGACTACTGATTAGAAGTTTTTAAGCTGTATAAATCTCATAACTGCAATACATGCATCCTGGCTATGAAACAAGATTTTCCCAGTCCGTCTTTACAGCGAGAATTTCACGTCCTTCTGAATTCCACTTTGGAACGCTGTGATAAAAATCAGTTTATATTTAATAATGATCATGCAGTTTACATTTATTTACAATTAACCAAGATTTATTTAATCATTTTATCCAATTTCTTCCTCAATTTTACAATCTTTATGCAAAATCTTTTTGACATTTAATGATTAAAATCAGAATTTGCATTTAATTATAGCAGTAAAATGGGAAAATTACATCAAAAACAATTTTCAACTTCTTTTATTTGGTATAATTTCTTCCAAATTTCTCCATCTTGAGATAGAATCGTTTTGTTGATTGTACTTGAAAGCTTTGATTAAAAAAAACTATAACTAACATTTAATTAAAGTTGATTACACAAATTACCTTTACTTTCTGTTTTTTGCTTTTTATTTTGCATAATTTATCAAATTTCTTTCAAGAAATTCTTGATCTTCTTAAGTAAGAATCTTTGTTACCCAGATCCAGGAAAGTACGAAAAAAATTATAATTCACTTAACAAGAATACATTGGGAAATAAAATCTTTTAGTTTCTGTTTTATTTTGCTTCATTTGATATAATTTATAAAATTTCTTCCGTAATTTCCTTAACTTGAAGGAGTTGGAATCATTTTGATATCCTGATATCAATGTTTAGATAAATGAACAATTCACATTTAATAATGTATAATTACGCCTAGTTGTCCTGAAGTGAGAAAACTTGTTAGATGTTTCTTTTCAAGATCAGTATCTCAAATCACCTTCATCTATTCTTAAATTATACAATTTACAGTTTTATCACAGAATTTTGAAAATGTTGAATGATAAACCCCGTTCATTAGAAACTAATTCAACAAAATTAATTTTAGTTACTTCCAGTTAATAAAATAATGTTTTATGTAAAATGGTAGAAGATTTACTCAAAGTTAAGAAACTAGAAGCGTACTGTTTTGTAAAAAAAATAATGATTAAATGATTATTAATTACTTAATTTCAATTTTTAAAAGGATATTCTAAGTAAAAAATCCAATAAATGAAAGGCTATTTTAAGTAAAAATGATATAAAATCTATACTCACTGAAATCAGGAAACTAAACAACAAAATCTGTTTCATGTTAAAACTGTATCAGATTTACTGCTATGAAATTCAAAACAAATCCTGTCATGTTTTCAAAAACTGAGACAATCTGGAATAATTGTGGGTTTTTTTTAGTGTTGTTTTATACAGTATATTATTGACTAGAAATATTTAAATTATCTTTAAAAAAAATTTAATTAAATATGTCAAGGGGAATAATTAAAATTTTAAATACATAATTTTTCACTTTCTGAAGATTTGAATAAACATACTTCAAAAAATTGATTTTAATTATTAACAAAATTTGATATAATAGAATTATTTAAAAAAAACTTTATTTTATTATTAACAAAATTGGATATGATTGAATTTAAAAAAAGACAACTTTATTTCAATATTAACAAAAAATTTGATATACTGGCAATTGATTTTAAAAAAAACTTCATTTAAGTATTAACAAAATTGAATATAACTGAATTACTTTTTAAAAACACTTCATTTCAATTTTAACAAAATTGATTTATTTAGTTACCTGTCAAGGTTATGAATAATTACGAAGTTAGCTATAGGTGTGAAAATTGATTCCGGTATAGCTTATCTTATATTACACATATCATTCCATTCCACACAACCTTCATATTTCCATCCCTTATGTTAATTTTCCAATTCCAGTTTCCATGGAAAACCATATACCCTTCAAGTTTACATTTAGATTATGATTTTTTTCTCACGATTCTTAATTTTCAAGTAAATTAAGTCAAATTAATTAACACAAATTTCTATCACAATCACGTCATTAGAACTCGTCGTAAAACATGATTTCAAACCTTGGCGACTCGGCTAAAAACATTAACCAGTTAAGTATTACATTACTTAAAGTCGTGTTTATCTCCGGGAAAGATCAGAATTTTATTTAAATCCATAGACTTGTTAACCTGACACCTCACTAATTTGATAAAGTGTAGATATTACAGGTATTGTTTTAAACGAACATGCACACGCTAGATCTTGTGAAGATCTCGGCAAGTCTTTAAATCTCTTTGATATTCAAATTTTATAAATTATCACCATTAGTATCACCTTACTAAATATTTACGAAACGATGGCTCCGTCAAAAGTCATTAAAATCGGTATTCTTTATTTAGACCAAATGATGGTTCCGACAAGAGTCATTAAATTCAATGTGTATTTTTTAAAATTAAAACCCGTTCTCTTCTCCTTTGTTTCTCCTCACAAAAATAGAGCCTTGGTGGCCAAGTGGTCCAATGCATTTGTTTAAAGATAACAGCACCTCTCACTACTTGGGTTCAAATCCAATTTGGGAAGATACAGGGCCTCTTATTACAGCTGCATTAGAATCCATTTTAGAAAGATTCTTGTGTGAGAATTCACTTGGGTTTTCTCTTGGCACTCCAGTTTCCTCCACCATTCCTGATTGCCTGAGAGAATCTTGGCTAGGGGTGTAAAAGAACTAAAACATCATAAATTCAATTTGATAATGTAAATCTTAGGGTATTGTTTTATAGGAACATGCACACATTAGATCTTGTGTTGATCTAAGCAAGTCTTTAAATCTCTTTGATATTCAATTTTTAAGCAGTGTATTAAGATTATAAACCAAAAAGAACTTCTATGTAAAGACCACCTATCCATTAAGACCAGTATCTTAAGGTTTCTTTGCTTCAAATTCAAATCAAAAAGGACCTCTATATTATCATGATTATAAAGACCACTTGTCTATTTAAACTGCTGTTTTGTGGTCCATTTTCATCATTTTTCAACCAAAAAGAACCTTTATATAAAGTTCATCTGTCCATTAAGACCAGTATCTTAAGGTTTCTTAACATCATATATCAACCAAAAAGAACCTTCATATAAAGTCCAACTATCTATTAAGACCAGTATTTTCAAGCCTCTGATTTATAGACCACCCATGAATGGTCTTTATACACATGTTTTACTGTATTATAATGCAGACAACCAGCATGCTAATTCACACTGCCATTTAGTTACATCGAACTAATTGACTTTTGCAATCCAATGGGATGAATGATGTGTTTATGTAGAAGTGAATGAAATGTGAATGCTGTAGTGTAAATTAAAAAAGTCAGTCTGTTCGGAGTCTGAAACTGCTTATGAAATTATTCCGGTCTCGATGGTGTGATGTAACTGAGAGTATTTATAAAACCATCACTTGGATGGGATGCCAGATCATTGCAAAGTTTACCTCTAGTATATTAGCAGGTATCCATTCATTTGGTGGCTGAGTGGACTGAAAGCATTGTTCAATTTAATGTCTTGCTCAAGAACATGCCAATCAACCTGGATCAGCTGCTGAAAACCACGACACTTGAATAATGGAATGTAGTGTGAGTGTAGACTTTAGAAACGAACTGTTAGCATTCAACTTACCCATTTGTACTATTATACTACTACACCATCCAAAGTACAATGATCGAAAGCTTTACAAAATCTCTTTTTCTGTCATTAGTTACGTCCAATGGTAATTCACATTACAAAGTCTTATAATATCATCTTTACAGCACTATATATATATATGTATAACTTTGTTCATACAATGAATTTACAAATATAAAAAATTTGAAGAAACTGATTCTAAAATACCTTGTGTTTGTATCATATATAACAGGTCATCTACAGGTTACTCTAATATAAATATATACCTCTTTGCTCATTGAATAATCCTGCAAAAATGAAACTTTAATGACACTTTAAAATTTCATTTATGAAAACTGAAGAAACTGATATTTAATCCACAATGCAAAGAACAAATAAATGTGGTCTCTGAAAAAGATAAATATAGTCTCTAAGTTCTCAGTAACCCACTTTACTTTGGTTGTGTTTGTATTAACTGGAG
Organism: Anadara kagoshimensis; assembly: GCA_021292105.1. Classification (NCBI taxonomy): domain Eukaryota; kingdom Metazoa; phylum Mollusca; class Bivalvia; order Arcoida; family Arcidae; genus Anadara; species Anadara kagoshimensis. The sequence continues at coordinate 10,245,926 of CM037863.1, forward strand.
AAATTCAATTTTGAAAACTGAAGAAAACTGATGTTTAATCCACAATGCAAAGAACAAACAAATATAACCTCTGAAAAAAATGATATACCGGTAGTCTCTAAGTGTTCTTAGTTATCCACTTTACTCTGATGTGTTTGTTGTAATGGGTGAAATTTAATTTCGAAAATTGAATACATTCAAAGATACTATTTTAAATCAGAATAAATATTAATAATGAATTTATATCAATGAACATATATAATATAGGTTTAGGAAGAACTAATAAAGATATATTCTATATATATAAGTACTCAACACTCAATGAATAAGATAATCTTCTCACTGATGTGAGTTGCCCATCTATTAAATTTGAAATATTTAAATGCTCATTTTTTTTTTAATCAAGATAATCTACTCATCAATGTGATATGTCCACCTTTAAAATTTGAAATACCCTGTATTTAAATGTCCATTTTTTGTTAATGTTATACAAGGTAATCTTCTCAATGATGTGATACACCAAATACATTTAAATTTGAAATATTTTAATGCTCATTTTCATTCATTTTATACAAAATAATCTTCTCATAAAACCATTTGTAAAAGAATATCTCATTATATGTCCTTTCAATTCATCATATGAAGTCTTAATGGCCAAGTGTTAAAAAGAGCATATGCCAATGTATCACAGTCTCTAAATACCACCTAGATTGGAAAATAACTTGGGTAGATTGTAGTGAGAGAAAATTCAAAATTCTAAGTCAATGGTTTTCTCAGGGAACTCCAGTTTCCTCTACAATAATCTTCTCAGATAAATGTCCATCTATTCAAATTTGAAATATTTAAATGCTCATTCTATTTATTTTATACAATATAATCTTCTCAAAATAAAGACTTGTCTTTTTCAAAATTTAAAGTATCTAAATGAAAATTTTCATTTATTTTATACAAGATAATGTTTTCATCCTTGTGATATGGCCATCTTATAATTTGAAATATTTAATTGATCATTTTCAATTCTTTCATACAAGATAACCTTCTCATTAGTCCATTTTGAAGTATCTCATTAAAGTCCTACCTTCCTTAAAAGCTACCTCTGTATAAGGGTCACCTGCTTTTAAAGGCTCAATAAAATCCCTCCCCCAACTGTTCTTAATTAATGTAAATATAACCTTTAAATAAGGACCACCTGCTTTGAACAGCCAGTAAAAATTTCTTCCAATTGCTCTTTATTCATATGAATTGAACCTGTAAATAAGGTCCACCTGCCTTATATATATATAAAAGACCACTTTTATGGGTTCCCTTAGGTGGCCTTCATAGACAGAAGCGAATGTACTGTCAAATGTCATATAGGACCTTGGTGGACAAGTGGTCTATAGCACATGCTTATAGATAACAGTGCCTCTCACAACCTTAGTTCAAAATCCACTCGGTTAGATTGCAATGTGGATGAATGTTAATCGACGTATCGCCACCCACGCCCACTATGTTCCATCAAATGGCCAGATGCTTGATTTACTCGCAAAAAAGAATGAAAACTTGGCCTGAATAGCACCATTTAATGACGTCACTGACACTAGTACCGTGATGACGGCCAGTGTCGGAACATTGTGGGCGTGGTCGGCGATACGTCAATAGTTTTCTCAGAGCTTTTCAGTTTCCTCCACCATCCTAATACTAATTGTCATCATTTTAAGTGAAAGAATCTTAAAAGAGGTTTAAAAAAAACTTTGATCCAATCCACTCCCTGACAATATCCTCAAATCATTTTTCAATGAAACAACATTATAAGTTATACAGGGCTTTGGCAGGTAACACGGCCCAATGTACCCCGCCAAAGATCTATGTACCCTGAGCCGCAGTCGAAGGGTGCATTCACAGGGTTTTACGGGACGCGCAATTCTGAGTTTTTTATGCAAAATAAATTATGTTGGATGCAAAAATATTACCATATGCGTTCAGAAGGACGCAAAAAAATCTGTAAACTAATTTGAATTCAAGTGGAAAACGTGTTTGAAATTCTGTTAATATTGACAAGGATTTTACGAAAACCTTCTAAATGTTGGAATTCCCCGCGCACTAAAAATACATTTTTGTCTAAAAATAGTACTCGTAAATTTCCGGCAAAATTTTGATTGGTCCGTAATGGAATTCGCTTTGAATCGGTTAGACATGTGATGCCGATGACCTTGACATCAGTAGCTTGCATGGTTAAACGGCAATAATATTGGCAATTTTCTTAAGTATAAAAAAGAATCAAAGACAACCGATTCAGAACACGTGCAGTCAGGCTCGTCTGACTTGACATTTGAAAAAGAACAAGGGTTTTTAACAGCATGGTTAACACGATATCCATGGGTGAAATACAATGCACAAAAAAGTGATGGCTTGTGATTCAAGCATCACAATGCATTCACAGTCGGTTGTAACAATTTTCAAAATTCAACATTTTCGTGACACCAGGACTTTATACAATCATAATTATATAATAAGTACTTTTAATTTAATTTAGTTATGGGACCTACATTTGTAGGTTTGGACCCCATTTATTTTTTTTTTGGAGTCCCAAAAACCCACATTTTTTAAAAGTTGTGTAAAACCCTGCATTCATCTTTGACGGGGTACATGAGGCTGTGTAACCTGCCAAAGCCCTGTATAACGTTTTTGTCTCCCTTCAAAGCATTACCAGTTGGATCTTTGTAACTTCCATTTCATATTTTGTGTGACTTCTGCACATTGTCGCCATGTGTGTTTACCGTCACTTGACATCAGAGATGTACGAGTTACTTTCCCTTTTACCGCTAAACGTCGCATGCATTCATGTACCCCGACAAGATTTCCGAACATAGTTCTATGTATCCAGTACCCCGACAAGTTAACCAATCACAATGCGAGAAATTTCTTTGAAGGGTGACAAGAAATGATACCAATTTCATATAAATATTAAAACCAATCACATCGCACCTGAAGTTCTGAGCATTTTACCAAAAATCTTTATGTTTGCACTCACTTTAGCTGATTAATCCAAAAATCAATGTTACATAACATGCTAACTTTAAGTTAATACCCCTAGATAATTTTTTAATATAAAAAATAAGGAGGTTTTAATCCTTTGAAACTTTTTACACCCAGATCACAACTGCGAATTACAACGCTGACATATTGACATAAATACCACTCACGCTGATTATCTAACATATCAGATATTCTGCCCCAAGTTTTAAAATTATAAAATCAATTTTCCGATATTGTATAATAACGATAATTTATCAAAATTGCTGATGATGATCAAACGTTATGTAACATTATAATCATACTACAGTTATAATATATTGATTTTTTGACATATTAAAGGAGTTTAAAAGGATTCAAAGATTTTTTTCAATAAAACATGACCCAAGGGAAACCTTAAATATGTATGTGCATATCATCTCTGCCTTGACAGTTAGGCCAAAACAAAGATTTATATGTTTCTTTTATGCTTTTGTGTGTTTCGGTTAGTGCTTTTAGAAATATCAAGGCAGTAGGTTTCAAAGATTTTTTTTCAATAAGACATGACCCAAGGGAATCCCTAAATATACATGCATATTTCATCTCCAACTTATTTTTTTTTTTTTTTTTTTTTTTTTTGGCTTTGACAGTTAACAGAAAAAAACATGACTATTGTGTGTTTAGGTTAGTGCTCTTAAAAATATTAAGGCAGTAGGTTTCAAACATTTTTTTCAATAAAACATGACCCAAGGGAAACCTTAAAAATATGCATGTTTATCATCCCTAAATTATCTTTATGCTATGACAGTGAATTGCGATCCTTGATTGTTTGATTCATATTTATAATCTGGAATTGTTAAGTGATATATTTGAATAATGATTAGTTCTTAGGCCCACTTCTACTGAAACTGAGCATTGTTTTGTCCTCTGAAACAAGAACCCTGCTTATAGTAATGAGGGTTCTTTATTCAGTGTCTTTGGGGCTAAATGATATAGGGCATGTTTGTATGGTTCACTGGGTCCCTCATTGCCTAGGCTGGATTCTCTCTTTGGCAGTTCCTAGTAAGAGAAAAATTGTCAGTTTACTTGATGAAGGTCAGTGGGTTTCTCCATGTACTCTATGTCCCCAGCACAATCCAAACACTGACCACTTTGATAAAAGTAAAAAGAATTTTGACTGGGGTGTAAAACAATATTATTCCACTCAATGTGTCCAACACTCTAAAGCTTTTAATTCGGTGCTTATGGATAAAAGCATCTTTTAGCATCCCACATATCCTGATATGAGAAAGTTGGTCTGAGCTTACTACTGAAGGTTATCAGTTCCTCAAGGTACTCCAGTTTTCTCTGCAATTTTAAAACTGACTGCCAAAATATAAGTCAGAATCTTGATTTACACCACACTACAAACAGTCCTACCGTGAATCAGCAAGGGCATCAATTTTAGAGACACTATTTTAGACATTTTAAAAACAATATTAAATTGATTATGCAATTTTAACTTCTAATATGCAAAAACAATTCCAAATTTAATCACCCTTAAACTTTGAAGACAACAGCTATGCACAACAACAAAACTGTCAACTTCAAAATCAGAATTTTTAACCACCCAATATTTTCACACAAAATTAAGAATATTTAAATTTAACAACTCAATTATTCAAACAAAGTAAGGTGTGAAAAGAAAATATGCAAATTAACACACAAAATTACATTCATTTTAAAATTGTCAATTCAACTAATTAGTAAGATTAGAATAAATCAACAAATTTGAAACTGATGCATTAATGTTGTGAATTGGTTGCAATTTCATAAATAATGATTGGTTCAGAGCAACCAATTAATTGTCGGTTAAAATCCTATAGCAGCACTTTATCCATTTTTTTTTCAACACCAGCCATTATTACATCAGCTGTTTCATTTCCAAGACACCTTATATGCTTAGCTAAGAAATTGAACAACAACCAATGAGAAGGAGGCTTTCAAATGTGTATTGTTTACTAGAAATGATAATTTCCCCTGATTATGATTTTTGATATAGGCTATTTAATTGCTATAATGGTATGAAAACTTGGGTTAAAAAATTGTGTTCGGGTGCCAACCAATCTTCGAATATTTCAATTAATTAGAACCCCACTATGATGTATATCAACTTAACAAAATGTGAATTATTATCAAATTCTTAATTATACCTATAGTTACCTGTCAAGTGTAACCTAAAAGACAAACCTCATTTATAATATCATAGTTTTCACTTATCAGTATTTTCAGATAAATACTAGCACTTTGGAGTTGACTGGTGAGTAAATACAGTGAAACCTGTATATAAAGACCATCAAAGTGACATAAGAAATACAGTACAACCTGTATACTAAGGCAATCATGGGTCTAGTCAGATCAATTTTGATTTCTAACAGTGTTCAAAATAACAGCCAGTCTGAGACTGGTAACTTTTGGGAAGCACTGGTTACTCTTTCAATAGTCTCCTATATATGACAACAGAAAATGTCCAAATTATCAAGACAAGGACTGATAGAAAATTTTGACTTACGGTATATGGAGCACTGCTTGTGACTATACACTTTTTATTGAAGGCAGGTACAGTTATCTAAATATCGGGTATTTTGACTCTAATAAAACAAACTATTATTCACAACTTTTTGTAATGTAGACCCAAAGACCTTTATCTATAATGATAGGCCGATATCATCAATATGTTTGGCGTCATAATTTTTAGAATTTCCAAATTAATTATGATATTATCTAATAATAACAAGTATTATAGGTCATCAGAATTATTAACAGGTACATGTAGGTTATCAAGATACATGTATATCCAATAAATATTTCAAGGGCCAGTTGTTCAAAGCTTGATTAGTTTAATCAATTGATTAGTCAAAAATTTAATTATTGTAAAATTTCAGATATATTGTGAAATTAATGTTGAAATGATCAAAAATGAATAAAATTTCATCAAACTAAAGCACATTGTTATAAAACTTTCAAATTTCATAATGATATGATGAATATTATTGATGTTTTTAATTTTTGTTAATCGTGGATAAAACTAACCAAACAACTGGGTCCAGGATACATGTGGGTTGTCAGTTCAGATATATCAGATTAATATCCTGGTAATAATACAATACAGACCTGTCAAAAGGTTAACACTGAGTTTCACGAAACAGACTTGAAACCCACTGGTCAGCTGCTGATTGGCAAAGATATGGATAGCTAATGTCTGCTGAGAGATACATTTGTTTATGGCAACTTCAAAAAACCTGTTAAGATGTAACTGAGTGGGCATAAATTTGTTAGTCTTAAGTGTTAAACTTTCAACAGGCCTGTACTGACTTTGTATATAATTACCGGTACCTGTACTTGAATTTATATTTATACTGATTACATCTACCATATTAAATTCATAAATCTATAATTATGACACATCACAATGTAAATCAAGACGTAAAACTAAATTTTCATCAGATCATCAGAACAATAACTAGCTGAAATTATTACCACTAATGATAATATCAGACAGATATCTTATATTCTAAGTCAAATTTTCATCAGATCATCTGAACAATCAGGACAATTACTAGCCAAAATCCTTACCACTACTAATATCTCATATTTAAATTCTATTTTTCATCAGATTAACTGGACAATCATGGACAATTACCAACTATGTCATGTTTAGAATCAAATGAGTAATGGTGTTTAACATCCCAGTCAAAAATATTTCACTTATATCTAGACATCACCAGCTATAGGCAAAGGTGCAGACCTTTTGCCTGTGAGTTGTGCTGTTGGCATTATACAGCAGGGATCTTGATCATGCCACACCTACCATGACACAGGACCTTGTTTATCCGAAATAACAGCGACTTTCATTCTGTAATGCCGAGTGCTTGCAAAAGAACAGTCACTACCCACTTTCAAGTCTTGGGTCAGACCAGGTCAGGGTTCAAACCTACGACCTCCTACTTACAGAGCAAGCACTTTACCAATTGAGTTTCCGCAGTGGTATACATCAGATTAGTTGAACAATCAAAACAATTACATGTATTAGAATGTATTCAACACTGAAATTTAATATTTTAATTCTGAAATTTAATTAAAAATATAACTCATATAATTAATGTACTAAATCTATTTATATCATATACCAGCAGCCCTTTAGTAGCAAGTTGTTCAAGTTTATATAATGCCTAACAGTTACTTGAACCAAATAATCATCAAATTAATTTCTTTGTCAATATTTTAAACAAAACATAATCTTAAGATATTTTATTTACATAAATGTCATCATTGTCTGTGTAATAAATTCTAACTTGTAATTATGTTTTTCTCTCTTTTCTTTATTATGCACAGTCAAACCTGCTACAAAGACCACCAGGCCCCAGTTTCACAATCATTCCTTAGCTAAGATTTTCCTTAACTTAAATTTAGCAAATTTTGTTAATCACTTTTTGGAACCACTGGTGAATATTTTTGTCAAAACTAAATGCAGATGTCTTAATCTAGAAGTGATCTTAAAATAACATCTTAAATTCCTAAATATCTTGAAAATTAACAAAATTATAAAGATTTGGAATTTTGCAAGATTTAAGTTAAGAAAAATCTTAGCTAAGGAATGATTGTGAAACCAGGGCCAGTCCATTATGATTAAAGTCATAATTTTAAGTTCCCTTTACACCAAATGAGTGTATATAAAGACTATCTGTTAGGCCATGTCAGAGGTCATTGGTAAAATATGCCGGGCATTTATAATTACCAGTACGTTGTACTAAGGTATTAGACCACTGGACACTATATAGCCATCATATTCAGTGTATTTCCAAAGCCAGGAGTAACCATATGCAATCATTTAACTACAACATGAAACCAGTTTTTAAGAAATATAAAAAAGTACATACCTGTTTCCATGGTAACTGGTGGTGGTGGTGGTTCTGGGACATCTAAAATAGAAAAATACATGTTTCTAAATTTTTCATAAAATAATAATAGCAGACAGCAGAATAGATTGTGTAAAATCTTTTGTACTGTTTTTAAAATAAAGTAGGAGAAAAATTCGTAAAAACATATTCTGTGAAAAAATATCCCATATCACATTAATTCCATAGCAGTCATTTGGGACTTCAATATAGTGTGGCAATTAGTGAGTTGGCAAAGTTATTGAGGGTATTACAATGTGGTATAACTGTGTATACTTCATAAATTTGTTTAATGAGGGTAGACCTTCACTCTTCAGAAGTTACATGACATAAAATACATCATTGTAAATATAAGTTGGACAAACACTTTTTATATTGATTAATTTTTACCTGATTTTGACAACAAAATTCATGATAAATACAGTAATACACACAAAACAGCATAAAATTGTGATTTTTTTAAAAAAAAACCTTTTTTATCCCAAATAAATATTCAACAAATTACTTACCCAACATTTTAAAAATTTAAACAACATTCAAACTCCAAATTGATTTCAAACTTATTCCACATATAGTTTCTGAAGTTTTTTCTAGTGTTCTTATTTTTCACATTTTCAAAATTTTTACTAATAAATTTAGCAGAAATGATTTCAAAATTTATCCAACAAATAGTTTCTGAAGATATATATTTCAAAATTTTCACATTTTCACATTTTCACCTTTTTTTTTAAATTTTACCAATACAAGAAACCTATTAATTATAAATGGTTGCCAACAGTGTGTGGCCTTAAAAAATTTATGAACGTGAACATGAAATATTGGTTAGGTTTTTTCACTTCATTTCAGAACTGTGTTGTAACAAACTATTCATGAATTTCTTTTGTATTTTGAATTTTTATTTTCATTAAAAAAACCGATCATATTCCGCTTAACCCCCGGGAGGATAATTATTATTAAACGATCTACACCAGTGACTTGTTAAAGCCTTCGCCATTTAAAAATAAAATATTTCATTGTTCTTAATAAATGTTTAAAGAGTAAAATAGTATATAGTGGTATCAAGTTAACTAATAACAGTGTTTTAAATGTAAAAAAGGTTAAACTAAATTTGGTGGGGTGTGTGTTTGAGGGGTTTTAATTGAAAAAAAGGTAAAAAAAAAAAGTGGTTGAGGGGTGTGATTCAAGGTAACTAGAAAAAAGAGGTCTAATGTGGAGTGAAGTGTTGGAGTTTTACACCCCATTCAAGAAACTTTTACTTATGCTGAGGCGGTCAGTTCTCGGTTGGTGGAGAAAACCAGAGTGCCTGGAGAAGTCCAATGACCTTCATACTAACAACATAAGGATCACACAAGGATCTGTCCTGGGTGGGATTCAAATATAGGTGGTGAGAGGTAAGCAGGCACTTTCAACCATATAGCCATCAATGTCCCAATAAGTCTAATACAATGTATCATGCTCAACTGGTTATATCCAAGGTAGTATTCCCTTTTGTACCCCTACCATTAAACTCTTATGTTAATTTTTTTTTAAGAAAAAAAAGATCATTTATCGGTGTTTTAACAAAAGGTTGAAATTAATTTAGGATTTTAGGGTAACTGGAAAACATGTCCAGAGTCAATATGACCTTCAATGCTCAACTGGCTGAATCCATAGTAAGACTTCCTTTTGTACCCTCTACCATTAAACTCTCATGTAAAATTTAAAAATTTTTTTTACAGCAGTGTATTAACTGTAGAAAAGTTTTTTTTTAAATATTGGTTGGGATTGTTATTGAAGTAACCAAAAACAGATGACCAAATAGGACCTGTATTGCTTGTTTAACTGGTTGTGTTCATAACATGGTTCCCACGCTTGACTTCCATTCAAAATTTCCTGAAAATTCATGACATGTGGGGACCAATTGCATAATATATTTTCATTTGACGTGTATAGATATATTCTAAGAATATTCTACATTTTTTAATTGTTTAAAGGAAACTTAATTTCCTGTAAAAAAATAAAATAATTGAAAATATATTAATTGATGTACCAGGTACCCAATAAAACCATGCAAATTTCATGCAAAAATATGTGACGTGCAAACCAATTGTACTGTAGTGAACGATTATATTTGAAGTCTAAATAATGATTTGATTAACTGAAATTGTAAAATAGTTCTCAGTTTATAATCATTTATTAAAGTTTATGATGAAAAAAAATGTTGTATGATTGCTACAATAAAATTAGATTGAAAATAAAACATAAATAAAATAAACAAAACTGTTAAAAAGAATTACACTAAATATAAGCGGTATAATTGCTGCAAAGATAACCTGGTAAAAAATAAAACAAATAAAAAATAACACAAAATTGCTAAAAAGAATTATACTACAAAAACTATCACATTACAATGAACTGTACTCATAATTAATTCATTACAAGTCAACTGTGAATCAAGTTTTTTTAGTGTGCGGAAGTAGGGGAGACAATTCATGCAAATGATTTAGATCCATTGAAATAGATGTGTCAGGGTTACTGCTACAATGAGGTAGTGAATGATGGACTGTGTAAGGGAACCTGTGCTTAAACAACAAAATGTGTGTATCTCACACTTCAGGATCATTTTCTGTAAGGGAGATAACTCATGCCAATAACAACATACAGGTTGTGAATTTTTGTGTGTAAAAGGGAGGTAACCTGTGATCGAACAACATCTAAAACAACTTTTCTACCTGCAGTCTTATTTCCATATACATATTCCTGGGCAGACTCCTGTTTATTTGAATTCAAATTTAAATTCCTCACAGGGCCTACACTGTTTCTTTCTTGAGGCTCATTTTTTACTTCAACATGGGGCATTTGTTCATTGTTTTTTGCCTTGTCACTTATCAATTCTGAACTGTCTTTTTCACTCTGAGCATCACTATGGCGACTTGATGCCATATCACCCACCATTATATCACTGTTAGACTCTAAACCTAGGGAGTCTGACTGAATTGTGGTCTGACTCTCATGACTGTTTAAAATGCCCTCGTTTTTGGAGGAGATTGAGGATTGTCTCCCTTGACCAACTCGTCGAGGATCTGTTTTTGTTGAAAAATACAATAAAAATAAAATAATGTAATATAACTAAGTCTCAACTAAATTATCATAACTTAAATACAGAAAAAAAAATTATGAAATAAAAAAACAAAACTCTTTTCAAAGTCTAAATTTAGAATGCTATATGCCAAGAATATAAATAAATAACAGAACACATGAATAAAATAAAATTTTCCATAAAGAATAAAAATCACAGTATTGATTGTGAAAAAAGTTAAGATCCAAAATAGAACACATTTTGCATAATCAAAATTCTATTTTACTTAAATACAGAAAACAACTTGTGAAATAAAAATGAGAAACTTTTTTACAAATGTTATTGTCTATGAAGTCTAAATTTTAAATTCTTTGTAAGTACAAGTACTTATATAAAAAAATAGAAAAAATTAAAAATTCGGAATACTGAACATAATCATACATTTTGCAAACATCTGTAAAAAAAAATACAATGAAAACCATTTGTAATCAAAGCACCAAAGGTGCTGAACCATAAAAAAACTGATAGAAACATACTACTAGATTTGGTCTTTTTAGGTTTAAATCTGGCTGTAAAGGGAGGTAACACAGCAGGATATATAACTTGGTCCTTTAGATTCCTGGTTTTAATTTTGTTGATTTTAATCAATTCCAGTAACTCAGGTGTCTCAGACTGTGATGGTGCCTGTTGCAGCACAATTTGACTTAACTCCTTAAAATTAAACGACACTGACTGAGGTAGTTTTAAGTTCGTTGCATGTTCCATATCACCCTCTGTGTCCATTCTGCTATTTAATGCTTGGTTATTTTTGTCTTGTCCCGATACTCGGTCTTCTGTTCTGGTTGATTTATCAGACACTTGACTTTCTCTTTCAAACATATCCAAATTCAAATCAATTACTATCTTCTTTGGCAAAATTTTTTCTAATGTTTCTCTTATACTTAGAAGTTTATCAAAATCAATTTCATCATAGTGTTCTTCATCACTCTGCTTGTCATTTACAGAATATTTCTTCTTTTTGAGTTTCCTTGACCCTTTGTGACCTTCAACCCTAGAGCCTTTCTTGACCTTTGACTTTGGTGATGCATTTGTTCTATTTCTGCTTATTTCTTTCAGTTTATCATGCCTTGTATTTAAACCATCTCTTACTAATGTTTTACAAATATTGGTTCCTGATCCTGGAGAATGTTTATCTTTATTCTGGATTTTACATTCTTTGTTATTCAAAAATATTTCTTCCTGTTTTGCCACACTTTCCTTATATTTCACTTCTTCTGATTGAGACATCTCACAACTCAGCAAGCCTTCTACTCTGGCTCTATCAGAACTTCTAAATGTATCAATCAAGTCTCCATCAGCCAACCTTTCCTTCTTTATATTTTTATCAGAACTTTCTGTCAAATCACAAATTTTTTCAACTTTTGATGCATCATTTTTGAAAATTTGGTTGTCACTGGTTTCTAAATCATATTCATTAATAATTTTTTCTCTCACCCCTTTAGACATTAATGTGAGCTCTTTATCCTGTGGTGATTCAGGTTTTGGTTTTTCAAGGTCCTTTTGTTCTAAGGTCAAGGTCAATCTATGGTCAAATTTTGATTCTGCATTGGAAAATTCGATTTTGGAAGACATAACTTCAAAATTACTACTAGTATTCCGTTGGTCTATTTTTCCTGGCTCTGAAGTGACTGTGACACTATTGGCACCTGTTTTAAATTTGACAAATGATGAATTTGTGTCCACATTTTCATTTTCACTTGCAACGTAAAGCCTTAGCTGTTCCTCTTTCTGGGATCCTTGGTCATCTTCTTCTGTAAGTGTGGAATTATGAACATCTCATTTATGCATATACATTTCAAATAATACATTTATATTTGAGTATTACATACATATTATTTCAAATTTAACTTTGAATGAAATATTTATTAAAAATCAGATAAAAACCCAATAAACTAAATTGATGTTATTGTGTTAAAAAAAACTGTTTTTAAGTAATTCCATGATATAAAGTTGGATGTTGTGGAGGAAAGTCCCTAAATGTTTTCAACTTAAGGATATCTAAAACATAAACAATTTATTCCTACATGTTCCAAATAAACGAAATATGAACATTTTTGAAATTTCTGTTAAAGTTATTAAAAATTAATTCATACCTTTTTCAAATTTAAAATTTGTTTCTCCCTCCATAAATTCTAAATTCTCAGATGTTAAAATAATGGATAAGATATCTGTCTGTGCTAAATTTTAATTTGCAGTATAATCACTGTAATTCTTCCATCATAACAAATTTAAAGATTCCCAGATGTCAAAAATTTGGGTAAGAAAATTTTCTGTGTTGAAATTTTTTAAATATGACCACTGTGTAATTTGTTTTATTAAAAATTATTGATTTTAAATAAATGATCAAATGGTTAAATATTTGAAACTCCTACACTTTTGAGACATGTTTATAAATAATATATCTTTTTAATTTATAAAGGTGTCACAAACGAACCCGTGACATGTCCAGGTGAAAATCGTTAAAACACATTGTGAAGTTGTTACAAACATTGAGTTAACCGTGCATAATTAATCAATTCTGTGTTAAACACATGCTTTTAGTACAACATTTCACACATAAATATCGTTAAAGATAGAAATTATTGGAATTTTTAAATGTTTCTCAAACAAAAACTGAGTAAGAAGATTGATTTGTAATAAACATCTTAAGGCAACAGGAACTGGAAAAGTACTAGTGCACTAGCACTATTACTAAGTATGGTTTTCCTTACATGTATTGGTCATAGCAAACTTCAGCAGGGGGGGGGGGGGTTGAATCAAATTTTATTAATAATTGTGTATATGCCTAATCTCTTATATTTAAACTTTTGTACATTTTTGTTGTTGAGTTATATGATCTATATCCATGGTCAATATTTTAATTAAAAATTCCATTAATGGTACATTCCATCAAAATGATAACATCCTATCGATTTCAGAGATTATAGTCCAAAATGGAGACATGCTACCAGCTACCAGTAGGTAAACTATGGATTGTATGTAATAAGGTAATTTCTTGTTTGTTTTTTTACAATTGATTTATTTTATTGAGTTACATTTTTCAAATTTTAAAAAATATATAGTCTTCAAAATAGGTAAATCTCCTTTTCATCAAATCATGTGATGGATGAGAGGAATTCTCTGTAATGAAGCACGAGTGTTGGAGGGTTAACTATGTAATAGTCTAAAATCCATCCTATCTTAAAATGTAAACAATTAATATAAGTTCCATACAGACACACAAAGCCACCTAAATGCCAAACCCACATAACAAGCACACTTTTAGATCTTTTAGCACAAGGCTGACAAGGTAAGGTTTTGGTACAAATGATGATGATAGGATAGAATGGTTGGATCTGTTTCAAGTTCAACAATTCAGATAACATCAGAATTGGGTATTAACACAACATTTAAATTTCCACACAAAAACCATGCGTTGGAAGGTGATATTTGGACATTTTAGTATTTTCAAAATATTTTTCTAATAACCAGGTTTCATCAATCTTAAGAATAATCAAAACATGCTTAAACTTACCCAATAATTCTCTAATTATCATTTGCAATTTCTTAAAAATTATTATTTCACAAACATGTGATTAACAAACTTACCACCTTCATTTTTCACAAAATGAAGTAATGTACAACAAAAACCAAACACAGTTATTGAAACCCACATCCATATCCAAACAATACAACATGCACAAAATATAACCTGTCTCTGTCTCTATCAATATCTTTGGACTCAAGAAATCTGTTTCAGATACATATGAGCTTGGTTTGTGTGTCCTGCGATGTCCTAAAGTCTCCTTTGTTATCTGATGACTATGACTATCCATCACTCCATCGACACACCTCTGGGCGGATGTTTGGTGTGTCTGTCTCTCAGTTATTGGACCTGCTAATGTCTCTTTGGAAATCTGCGGACTTGGGTTGTAAATTATCGGACTTATAGCACCAGATGCAGACATAACCACAAGGGCAGACAACTCTTCTGTTTTACTGTTATCATTAAACTGTGTTGCTGTCAATTTTCTGTCTTTATCAACAAGCTTGTTTCCATGGTGATGATCCTCTTCATTGATTGGCTTATATTTACCCATAATTCCTGTAAGTTTTCTTTGTAGATATCCCAGTTTTGATCTCCCTTTCCAATACAATTAACAGAATACATGTACATTTCATGTTTAGTAAAAGACAGATGTGCATTATTATCCAATTGTTTTTCCTCATGAATGTAAATACCATTGTCAAAACAACCCATATCTATTTTTTTTCCTTCATTGTACTTCCTGCATTTTCATTTGATATATGTTCTATTTTGCACATGGTATATCTTAAAAATAATCCACTGAATACCAGAACAAAAACAAAACATACAAATAAACTTATAAAGCATCAGAGATAAATGCTGCAAAAAAAATAATTTTTTTCAAAAAATAACAGAAATCACCAAATCAAAAGTTAAAATGATTGAAAATAAATTTTCTTCAATTATAACGTAACTAACAAAAGCATTGGCCATGCTTATATATTGTTGCTGCTGCTGCTGCTGATGATAATGATGATAAATATGTCCATAAGCATGCATGCCTTTTTTGTGTTTAGATGAAAACTGAAGATGAAATATAATGAAAGAGAAATGAATAGAGAGAGCTTCAGAAACTTGAGAGAGAGAGAGATTGAATTGAAAAGAGAGAGATTTATGCTGTACTTATTTTAAAGATACTAAGTTCTGTCTCAATTTTGTAAATACATGTATAGTCAGACTTTAGAACAAAAAAAATTAGCAAAAATATTAACTATAAAAGTATTTTATGTTGTAATGATAGAAAGTCTTATACACAGAGAGAGAAGGATAAGTCAAGAGAAAGAGAAGGGAGAAGGAATGAGAGAAAGGGTAAAAAGACAGAGAGATAGAGAAAAAGAAAAATCCACAGAAAGAGAACAATAATGGGGAATCATTTATAAATGGTGAATTTGTATCATCAGAGTCACTAACCATGAAAAGAACACTTTAAAACTATTCCCACATACCAAAACATTAATAATGATACACCACCATAAATAGCCCCTATACACAAACATTGTAATGATGATATATTTTACACTCTATGCCATCCATCAGCCGTGGTGATGTGAAAGGAGGGCATTGCCCTGGCCAAACACAGCGCATGCAGAATTAAAAATAATTTAACCTTTGACCTCAGCCTTGGTTATACAGGGTAA
This sequence comes from Anadara kagoshimensis, assembly GCA_021292105.1. NCBI lineage: Eukaryota > Metazoa > Mollusca > Bivalvia > Arcoida > Arcidae > Anadara > Anadara kagoshimensis. The sequence continues at coordinate 10,262,159 of CM037863.1, forward strand.
ATTGTTCTCCACATGTGTGGAGATGTCATTATCCCAATTATGGGTAGGTTTGCTCTCACTTTCCGATAAATTACGATTTTTCCTAATTCCTAAAATCAAATCAAAATTTAAAATGATACTTATTTTTCAAAGTTATCTCCCTTATTTTGTCAAAATTCCCATTAAATAATCTATTATAAAACTACCTATGATTTGTTGTAATATGTAATTATCTTATTCCTTGGCATTATTTTCCATTCACCCTCCTTTTCCTCAGTTTCACTATTGGATTATCTCCCTTTCTATCCTCTTCTGGACTATCTCCCTTTCATCCTCTCTCTTAATTTCATCTTTAAATTTCAGTGGCGGATCCAGGATTCTATTTTAAGGGGGCACACTGACAAATGTTTTAATTTGTGTTTGGGGACAAAAGCTATGTAGAGCAGTCCTTACCCCATGTTATAGTGTGCTGACCACTAGGGGGCGTATGATTAATTCATCCAAACAAACGCTCGCTCGAGACACATTCTAACATAAGTTTGCCAGTAGGCTACAAAATTAATCAAACGCTCGCTCGAGATGTATTATAAATAAGTTGTGACACAGATCTATTCTTATAATCATTACTGGTTTTTTCTATATTTTAGGAACAAAAATGCATTTATGGACTGGTAAAATATTTATTATGAATACCCGAAAATTTTAGGGGGGGCACAGGCCGGGTGTGCCCCTGTCTGGATCCGCGCCTGAATTTTATTACTTCTTTTCCCATCCTCTTGCTTATGCTCATCCTGACCTCCCTTTAAATTCACATTAGAATTATCTCCCTTCCCCTTATTCTAAATCCTCCATTTCACCAAAGCATTATCCCACACACCCCCACCCCACGTCTCTTTCCTAATTTCACTTTGGCATTTTCTCCCTTCCCCTCCTTTTCCTTATATCAATTTCACATGTTTTCATTTTTCCAAACAATAAATATACTGATATCATCACAAGATTTTATCATTCTTGCTTGAGTATTTTTTTATTGGAATATAGCGTAAAACTTTTAAATATTTGTTAAATCACCAATAAAATTTGATAATTTATTAATAAACATACCTGTCATTTTTTCACTTTCCAGTCCAGAATCTGGTGATGGTGGATGCTGTACCTTTTTAGGTCTGAAATCAATAAGATTCACAAATAATGAAATTTTTTTGGTTATAATGTCCCCCAAAACAAGAGGGGGGGGGGGGCAAATAGTGTTTACTGGGTACTCCCATTTCTTTTGCCAACATTTCATCTTCCACTTCTCTCAAAACTATTCAACAGATCTTTATAAAACTTTACAGGAACAATCTTTGCGTGACGTAGATGTGTCATCATTGGCTTTTTGTGTTATAATCATGCATATGGTAAGGGATTTCCAAGTTTAGGCTTGTTTGGGGGCATTTTTTGAAATGACATCCCATTTCAGTTTTTTCATTTTCAAAACTAAAAAATACCTATGTTTTTCCACAAAATTATTTTCAGCACATTTCCTTTAACATCAACTGTTAATATGAATTGCTGACAACGTGTAATGTTTAAACAATATCAAATGTAACATCGAGTTCCAAACACAAACATATACTTATCTACGTAAAAATCACAATTTTAAAAAGCAATATAAAAACTTTGAAACTGACAAATTAAGTTAGACATGTCAACTTCCACTATGGAAATGAAGCCAGATGTTCTGAAAAGATAAGCACCTCCTAATTAGTTAGCTACAACTCCCAGGTGTGAAATCTTAGATTGCTTTCCAGTTTTTCAAAACAAATTTTGTACTTTTATGTAATTTATGAGTGTTTTTAATGTCTAAGCACTTCTATTCACTAAGTTACCATAGAAACAGATTTTCATCATTATTTTCTATAATACTCACGATTCTCTCTTAATCTTTACAGGCTGAAAAAAACCACAAAAACTCATTATAATAATCCTAGTAAACTAAGATTCATCTTACTAACTAATTTTCAAGTATATCTGTACAAGAGAATCACGCTGACAACAGCAATGTCTATGCTGACTACATAGAACAGGGTTCGCACAGACATTTGAACTCCAAATTTAATGAAGTTATAGGGTCTTTTCAGGGTCTTATTTGCAAATTTAAGGCCTAATCAGTGGGACAATTTTAGCAAAAAGATATTGTTTCAAAAGCAACTAAATCAATCAAATGTGTTCATAGTAACGACAATTGAAGTGAAGGCTGAAGTTGGGCGTTTGGTCGGGCCAGGTACCTTTAAATTGCATATTTCAATGTAACATCAATTAATTATTTATTTATGTCAGTCTATTTGCAATCACTTAATATCGAAAAAAGTACACTCAACTGGCTAAATTCAAGGGCTTTTTAGGGCCTTCAGGATAAATTCAAGGGCTTTTTAGGGTCAGACTTGCTTTTAGGGTCTTTTTAGGGCAAACCTCAGACTTGTTTTTAGGGTCTTTTTAGGGCAAACCTCAAAATTTAAGGACTTTTCCAGGCCTGTACGAACCCTGTAGAAAGCATACTACTAGCATGTATATAAATGATTCAATTTTGTAACACATATAAAGCTTCTGGGTACTGTAAACATATTTATTTTCGCTGTGTTCTAATTTTCGCTTTTATTGCAGTCGTTTGTTTTGCGCAAAAATTTATACCTAGCGAAAATTCAATATGTTATGCTTATTATGTTATATTGCATATTTCAAAAACGCTAAAATTTAACTACTCTGATATGTTTGGATTTCCTATACCGCAAAAAAATAAATATACCGTACACAAAATTAAATATGTTTACAGTATGTAATAGTAGTAATGGTGTTTAACGTTCCATTTAAGAATATTTCACTTATATCGAGACATCGCCAGCCATAGACAAAGGTGCAGAAATTTTGCCTGTGCGTTGCGCTGATGGCATTATACAGCAAGGTTCTTTATCGTGCCAAGCCTACCAAGACACGGGACCTCGTTTATTTTAAGTTCCCATCCGAAAGAACCTTGACTTTCATTTCGTAATGCCAAGTGCTTGGGGAAAGAACAGTTACTACCCACTTTTAAGTCTTGGGTTAGACCCGGCCGGGGTTCGAACCCACGACCTACCACTTACGGAGCTAGCACTCTACTAATGTTTACAGTATGTGATATTGAAGCAAAGTAATACAAGTGTAGAACTGTAAGATATAGAACAATAAAGGACAATTGTTTACACTACAGTCCAACCTGCTTTAAGGGCCAACTCAATATAAGGGCCACCTGCTTATAAAGGCCAGTAGAATTATATCCTAATTGTTCTTTATTCATATTATTTAAACGGGTATATAACGGCAACCTACCCATAAAGGCCACTTTTACAGGTTTCCTTGGGGGACCTTTATAGACAAATTTGACTGTACTTGCCTACCCATCTGCCAACCCACATTCCCCACACATGCCAAAAACCAAATAATGGAAGAGAGTTATTACTCTCCATTATACTTAATATTTCAATAAAAGCAAGTTTTTGAAATTTTGCATTATAAAATAAAGAAATCACTCACAAAATTATAAATATTGTACATACATTAAAATCATGTTGTGATACCCCTTAATCACTTTGCAAATTTTGCGCCACAGTATTTTCAAACCCCAAAATTTTTCTTTAATGTTTTTCTTTCCTCAATTCTGAAATCTGACCGCACAAATGTTGGCATTACGGGGCTCACACTGTCCGTCGCAAATGTCGCAATTTGTGACACTTTTTATAAATTGCAACAAAAAATCATCTTGACATAGAAAAATGTCCTAGAAGACTTAGTTTGTTTGAAATTTGTGACAAAAAAATTTGATCCAGTGTGGGCCCTGCATTGAATTAGGTTTTACTATATATATTTCTATAAAACTTCAGTACATACCTTTGGTTTCTCTTTCTGTGGGGGTGGTGACCAGAAATCTGTAGACTTCCTGTCTGATTTCTTAACTTCAAACTGTTTCGGTGCCTACAATGAATGCAAAAAATTAATTTATGGCTCAAAACTAATCTCTATTGCTGAGCCTGACGGTACCGATTCTTTTACAGATGATGAAGTAGATCGATAGAATTGAGTTTTAAGTTCCAGTCAAGAATATTTGCTTATATCGAGACATCACCAGCAACAAATGAAGTTGCAGAAATTTTTACCCTTGCAGCAATGTGTATGGAGAGTTGTTTAACATACCACACCTACCATGACATGGAACATCAGTTTTTAAGGTATCCCCCAGAAGATCCAGTGACTTTTATTAATAAATGCCAAGTGCATATAGTGAAAGAGCAGTGGATTCTACAGACAGTAACATTTTGATAGAAATCTTAGCATCTTTATTTTAAACTATACCTAGTAACCTTCAGCAGTTCACCTACAGAGGTGGGAACTACACAGTAGGAATAGGCTAACAATAAAATGAATGTACATCCTACTTTCCAATTAGGTATGGCCAAGTGGGCTTAAACAGAGAATCACAGTACCTCTCACCGCTGAGTTGGAATAAATACCACTCAGAACAAACCCTAGTTTGAAAAGTTTTTCAGTTTCCTTGCTGATGGTCAGTGGTTTTATAAAGCACTCCAGTTCCTCCACAGTCTCAGAACTGACCTCCTTAATAAACATGAAAAAAGTGAAAGAATCTTGACCGGGGCATAAAACACAATAACTCTGTTCCACTTTCTTTCCAATCTCCTTTATGATATACATCATTCCTTAGATAATCCTACTTTACAATCTCTTTTATGATCTACATCATTCCTTAGATAATCCTTCTTTCCAATCTCCTGTATGATATACATCATTCCTTAGATAATCCTTCTTTCCAATCTCCTTTATGATATACATCATTCCTCAGATAATCCTACTTTACAATCTCTTTTATGATCTACATCATTCCTTAGATAATCCTTCTTATCAATCTCCTTTATGATATACATCATTCCTTAGATAATCCTACTTTCCAATCTCCTTTATGATATACATCATTCCTTAGATAATCCTACTTTCCAATCTCCTTTATGATCTACATCATTCCTTAGATAATCCTACTTTCCAATCTCCCTCATGATATACATCATTCCTTAGATAATCCTACTTTCCAATCTCCTTTATGATATACATCATTCCTTAGATAATCCTACTTTCCAATCTCCTTTATGATCTACATCATTCCTTACATAATCCTACTTTCCAATCTCCCTCATGATATACATCATTCCTTAGATAATCTTACTTTCCAATCTCCTTTATGATATACATCATTCCTTAGATAATCCTACTTTCCAATCTCCTTTATGATATACATCATTCCTTAGATAATCCTACTTTCCAATCTCCCTCATGATATACATCATTCCTTAGATAATCCTACTTTCCAATCTCCTTTATGATATACATCATTCCTCAGATAATCCTTCTTTCCAATCTCCTTTATGATATACATCATTCCTTAGATAATCCTACTTTACAATCTCTTTTATGATATACATCATTCCTTAGATAATCCTTCTTTCCAATCTCCTTTATGATATACATCATTCCTTAGATAATCCTACTTTCCAATCTCCTTTATGATATACATCATTCCTTAGATAATCCTTCTTTCCAATCTCCTTTATGATATACATCATTCCTTAGATAATCCTTCTTTCCAATCTCCTTCATGATATACATCATTCCTTAGATAATCCTACTTTCCAATCATCTTCATGATATACATCATTCCTTAGATAATCCTTCTTTCCAATCTCCTGTATGATATACATCATTCCTTAGATAATCCTACTTTCCAATCTCCTTCATGATATAAATCATTCCTTAGATAATCCTACTTTCCAATCTCCTGTATGATATACATCATTCCTTAGATAATCCTTCTTTCCAATCTCCTTTATGATATACATCATTCCTCAGATAATCCTACTTTACAATCTCTTTTATGATCTACATCATTCCTTAGATAATCCTTCTTTCCAATCTCCTGTATGATATACATCATTCCTTAGATAATCCTTCTTTCCAATCTCCTTTATGATATACATCATTCCTCAGATAATCCTACTTTACAATCTCTTTTATGATCTACATCATTCCTTAGATAATCCTTCTTATCAATCTCCTTTATGATATACATCATTCCTTAGATAATCCTTCTTTCTAATCTCCTTTATGATATACATCATTCCTTAGATAATCCTACTTTCCAATCTCCTTTATGATCTACATCATTCCTTACATAATCCTACTTTCCAATCTCCTCATGATATACATCATTCCTTAGATAATCCTACTTTCCAATCTCCTTTATGATATACATCATTCCTTAGATAATCCTACTTTCCAATCTCCTTTATGATATACATCATTCCTTAGATAATCCTACTTTCCAATCTCCTCATGATATGCATCATTCCTTAGATAATCCTACTTTCCAATCTCCTTTATGATATACATCATTCCTTAGATAATCCTTCTTTCCAATCTCCTTATGATATACATCATTCCTTAGATAATCCTACTTTCAATCTCCTTTATGATATACATCATTCCTTAGATAATCCTACTTTCCAATCTCCTTTATGATATACATCATTCCTTAGATAATCCTACTTTCCAATCTCCTTTATGATATACATCATTCCTTAGATAATCCTACTTTCCAATCTCCTTTATGATATACATCATTCCTTAGATAATCCTTCTTTCCAATCTCCTTCATGATATACATCATTCCTTAGATAATCCTACTTTCCAATCTCTTCATGATATACATCATTCCTTAGATAATCCTTCTTTCCAATCTCCTTATGATATACATCATTCCTTAGATAATCCTTCTTTCCAATCTCCTTTATGATATACATCATTCCTTAGATAATCCTACTTTCCAATCTCCTTCATGATATACATCATTCCTTAGATAATCCTACTTTCCAATCTCCTTCATGATATACATCATTCCTTAGATAATCCTACTTTCCAATCTCCTTCATGATATAATCATTCCTTAGATAATCCTACTTTCCAATCTCCTGTATGATATACATCATTCCTTAGATAATCCTACTTTCCAATCTCCTGTATGATATACATCATTCCTTAGATAATCCTTCTTTCCAATCTCCTTTATGATATACATCATTCCTTAGATAATCCTTCTTTCCAATCTCCTGTATGATATACATCATTCCTTAGATAATCCTACTTTCCAATGTCCTTTATGATATACATCATTTCTTAGATAATCCTACTTTCCAATCTCCTTTATGATATACATCATTCCTCAGATAATCCTTCTTTCCAATCTCCTTCATGATATACATCATTCCTTAGATAATCCTACTTTCCAATCTCCTTCATGATATACATCATTCCTTAGATAATCCTACTTTCCAATCTCCTTCATGATATACATCATTCCTTAGATAATCCTACTTTCTAATCTCCTTCATGATATACATCATTCCTTAGATAATCCTACTTTCCAATCTCCTTTATGATATACATCATTCCTTAGATAATCCTACTTTCCAATCTCCTTTATGTTTGACTGTTTTTATTCATACCAGCATGAATAACAATAAAATGGATGTGAATGATCTCTACAGGGGTCCTACCAGTTTTGGGGTCCCAAAAAGTAGGAATATGGGGTCAAAATTCTAGCAGTTTTGTAGGAAATTATACAAGTTTTCAATAAAATAAGAATATTTTTTTAATAGTTTCCATATTAAATATATATCATGCCTAATTTCCTTCCCTTCAGCCATTCCCTTTCCCCCTTTTACTTACAAACATAAAGTATTGGCAACTACAATGTACACTTACTGCTTCAGAAATCTTGCTTCAGAAATTTAATAAATGCAGAAAAAATGTCCCTATTTTGAATTCCTGAAGCTACCAGTAACAAAAAGATAAGGAAATATAGGAAATATAGGAGGTTTTTCAAATTACATAGGAAAATATAGGAAAGGGTCAATATTTTAGGAAATATAGGAAAATATAGGAATGGTAGGATCCCCGTCTCTAAGATAAACTTACCTTCCAGTCCCCTTCATGCTGTTTAAACTCCTTTATCTGTGTGGGCGATTTTCCACTCTTTTTTACTTTAAACCCATCACCCTTCGGTAAGTTATATTTCCTGTTTGAGCTGAACGGAGATACTGATGCTACAATTTTCCGGGACTTTTTCTTTATTTTAAATGGTGCTGGAGCTAAAAGACAAAAACTCTATTGGTCACCTTAGTTTTTATAATGGATTAATGCAACAATTGCAGTAAAATATAGTCATCAAATGCAAGTTACAGGTTCAAAATTCTAGACCACAAACAGGAATGCAAACAGAAAGCATGGTCATATTTTCCAATTTGGAAAACAGCAAATAAATGAAGGATTATACATTATAGCAGACATCTTTTGACAGATTTGAATATTTCTGTGAAACATGTTTTCAGCTCCTCATTTATATTATCTGAATGAAACTGTTCATAAGACATAATTCAGAGATGGTATAAAGTCATTTTATGTATCAAAACTTTGTAGTTGTATTTACATGATTAAATTTTGGAATTTTTCTAAGTCTAATTAACAGAAAGTGGAAGTGTGTGGCCTAGTGGTTAAGGCATTGGACTCATGATTCGAAGGTCGTGGGTTCGATCCCTGGACCGGGCGATGTGTTGTGTCCTTGAGCAAGACACTTAATTTCACGTTATTCCAGTTCACTCAGCTGAAAAATAAATGAGTACCAGCAAAATGCTGGGGGTTAACCCTGCGATGGACCAGCATCCCATTCAGGGGAGAGTCTTGTACTCTCAGTCGCTTAACGCCACAGAAACTGGGATAAGCTCCGGCCTGATGGGCCTAATGGCTCGGGACAGACTTTAACTTTTTAATTAACAGAAAGAACAAACTGAAACAGAACATTTGTCAGTTAAAACATTTAACATTACCTTTATATAATCGTCTCTTTTCTGAACTTGATCGGCTGAAAGGACCTGTAAAAAAAAGCCATAAATAATTTAAAAAAAAAAAAAAATTTTGAATGGCGTTTCATGGCAACCAACCACAAATTATCCATTTACCATGAATTCAGTCAATTATGGGTATATAAAAAGTATGTGATCTTCAATATTATGTTACATGTATTTTGACTTTGATGGTCATTTTTTTATTTTGTATGTCAAAACTGTATGGACTCTTATAAGTTTTCATTTGAGTCACATTCATCTCAAAAAGCCCTCAAATGATCTGACTTTAAAAATTTTAAAAACATTGGTACTCTAACAACAATGCTGATAGATTTTTTGGATGTATACATATGTGAACGTTCTTGACTATGTCCATGTCCATTGTAAATAAATTGCCTTACATTTGAATCATAAACTGACACTTGTTTAATTGAGTACCTGAGGTAAAGGAAGGGAATTACATAGATATTATATCAGTGTTAATTTTACAGCTCTAAACCGCCGTTTCTGTATACAATTTGTGAAACCAAATTGTAAAATGAGGAAATATATTTTAGTCATTTTTTAAAGTTAAAAAAATTAAAAAATTGATTAAATAATAATAATACTTTTTGACTGTGAATGTGATCTATCATGTGATCTGTCATCGTCTTCTTCATCTGACTGTGTTCCGTCCCTGGTACGTCTTGTTCGGATTTCTTCTGCTTTTTCTTAGATGTGATCCCTCCCCTCTTTCATCATCTACATTTATACACAAAAAAAAAGTAAATTTGAAGTTACAGGTCATAAATTATCTCCGTTAGATCATGCTATCATAATAATACAAAATATGAACAATTATTATATTTAAAATAATGCTTATTTCACTAATAACCCTGGAGCCAAAAAATGGTATGACAGGCTTGCAGTTATTCATATTTACGATTGGAATTGACCTTCTTTACCTGAACTTATGAGAGTCAGGAATAGCATATTTTTTATATGAATTACTTTGATGTTTATATAATATGCTTTTCCTGACTCTCGTTCATTTAACAATTGAACTGTTTAAAAATGCGGTTCATAGTTGATATGAACGCAATTGATATGCAAGCAAACTGAATAACGCGCTAACGCGCGTTATGATTAGTTTGCCTTGCATATCAATTGCGTTCATATCGACTATGAACCGCATTTCTAAACAGTTCAATTGTTATATTTACGTTTAAAACTATTTTCTTTTCTTTTTCTTGGTTCAAAATCATTTTAGAAAATTTTAATTCCGCGCTTTGTCAACAAAGATTTTCGATTAACGAACAGCTGATGGAACAGCAGATCAAACTGATCAGCTGTGCAGTTTGGCGCCAGAAATTCTAGGACAATATAGTGCGTGGAAAAAACAACACATTGCATACAAAAACACTCTCATAAAGACAAAGAAAATTCTTAGCAAAAGTCTCGCCAAATGACATGAGTAATTCGATATCGCGGGATGTAAACAAACTTTATTTTTATGTCAATATAGTTCCGGTTTTGTGTATTTTATATTGTGTATTCATACGCAAATTGTTGTGAATGGAATTCTCGTGACGTCACCAAGGTAGATCTTGCAGTTCATAGCCGATATGAACGCAATTGCTCTGAAACCTTGTGTAGAAGACAGAAAACAGACAAAATGTAAATATAATACCAAATGAATACACTCAAAAAGAACGTCATTTCTTAAAAATTGCATACCATCATCATAATCAGTGCTTTGGTCTGTATAGTTTCCATCACCAGTTCCGGAAGATTTCCCGTCTAAATGCTTCAGACCTTCCACTATATAAACTCTCTTCCCTTTACTTCCTGTATGTGCCGTGTCACCTCTGACCTCTGACCCAGTTCCTGCACTATACATCTCGTCATCGCCATCAAGGCCACTTATTTTTGTACTCCGACTGGACAGTTTTGATCGTTTTGTACTCGGGCTTGATGGTTTTGATCGCTTGGTACTTTGGCTTGTTGACTCTGATGTCTTTATTCCGAGTAATTCCTCTTCTTCAGGCGTTATTTTATCTATTAATATTCCTTCGTCTTCCTCAGACATGTTATCTTTATATTGCCTGTCTGCTAGAGTTGTCTCCCCTTCAGCACCTGTAACAATAAAAAGTGTACATCATTAATTTGTTTTATATAGTTACAATTTGTTCATGTGCATTTGAGCTCTACATCACTTATATCAACATACCACCAGCTATGTGTGAACTTGCATAATTTTTTATACCTATAGTGTGATTTTCTTTTACCATGTTAAATAAACTTTCCAAGTACTTAATGCTTTCAAATTTCTTGTCAGCAAAAATGTATTGAATTTTTTACAAATTTTCAACATAATCATTTTTGTCCATTTTAAATTTTTGGATTTTGACATTGCCAGTCCACAATATCCAAAGGTTACATTGTCCACTTAACTGTCACAGAAGTTGCCTGGTTGGTCAAGAGGTCTATAGCACAAGCGTGTATAAAACCACAGCACTTCTCACAATCTTGATTTAAATCCTATTTGGGCAGATTTTAGTGTGTTCAATTTAGTTTCTTTGCCAAAAGCTGGTGATTTCCCCAGTTACCCTGGTTTTCTCCACCACCACCACCACAAAACCAACTGTTTTGACATAAGTGGAAGAATCTTGACTAGGGCATAAAACTCCATTACTTTATTTCACTTCACCAGCCCAGAACTGACCACATTGATTTAAGCAAAAGAATCTTGACTGGGGCATAGAACATCATAACTCCACTCCACCATTCCAGAACTCATCACCTTCATATAATTGAAAGAATCTTGACTCTAGCCATGAAGCACCATTGCTCCAATCCTTCTACAGTTTAAAGATCCCTATGTTTGTCAGTTCATTTGAAGAAGGAGGTTGATCTTCTCTGAGTACTCAGGTTTCCTTCACCATCTCTGCAATGGCTGCCTTGATACAAGTTAAAGAACCTTGATCGGGCCTCAAACTCCATTTACAATTCAACATCCCTGAACTGGCCATCTTGATATAAGTGAAAGAATCCTGACTGTGACATAAAACTCCATTACTCCCTTCAATCATCCCAAAACTGATTGCCAAAGAAATTGACTTCGGCATAAAACTTCATTACTCCACTCCATCCCATCATCCCAGAACTGGCCATCTTGATATATGTGAAAGAATCTTGACTGGGACATAAAACTCCAATACATAGTACTCCATCCCATTATCCCAGAACTGGCCATCTTGATATATGTGAAAGAATCTTGACTGGGACATAAAACTCCAATACATAGTACTCCATCCCATTATCCCAGAACTGGCCATCTTGATATATGTGAAAGAATCTTGACTGGGACATAAAACTCCAATACATGTACTCCATCCCATCATCCCAGAAGCCATCTTGATATATGTGAAAGAATCTTGACTGGGACATAAAACTCCAATACATAGTACTCCATCCCATTATCCCAGAACTGGCCATCTTGATATATGTGAAAGAATCTTGACTGGGACATAAAACTCCAATACATGTACTCCATCCCATCATCCCAGAAGCCATCTTGATATATGTGAAAGAATCTTGACTGGGACATAAAACTCCAATACATAGTACTCCATCCCATTATCCCAGAACTGGCCATCTTGATATATGTGAAAGAATCTTGACTGGGACATAAAACTCCCAATACATGTAATCCATCCATTCATCATAGAAATTGCCATCTTGATATAAGTGAAAGAATCTTGACTTGGACATAAAGCTCAAATACTCCATCCCATCATCCCAGAACTGGCCACATTGATTTGAGTGAAAGAATCGTGACTGGGGTGTAAAACATCACTATTATACCTCAGAACTCATCAACTTCATATAATTAAAAGAATCTTGACTCTGGTGTAAATCTCCATCACTCCACTCCCTTTAGTTCACAGTACCTTGATCTCCAGTTAACTTCGTAGCTTTATTATCCTCTGTTTCCAGATGAGGAAGGAAGACATTTTTTCTGACTTCATCATAATTCATTTCCTGGTCACCACTAAGTCCTTCTTTGTCTTTCCAAGCTTCAAAATGTCCAGCTAAATCAAATTAAATAATGTCATACTGTAAAGGGAATTATTTTTGCGGGGTGAAAATTTCGCGATTTCTGAAATCTGACATTTTGCGTGGGTGTAATTTCAGCGTTACCGATATAAGTGGGTGTATATTCTGTATATTATGATATATAAACCTGTATAGTTATCATTTTTGTGTTGGTTAAAGTTTCGCAGTAATTTCTCGAAATAAGCGAACATTTTACCCCTTTACAATATTAGTGTGAAATCATCCATTTTTGTGGTGTCCAAATTTTCATTATTTTCAGTTATCATTCCAGAAGGGGGCATTTGGCAAATAATCACTGGTTTTATCAAATGACTTCATTGTTAAGGTTTTAGTGCATGTGGTACTTATTTAACAAATACATTAATGCAAAATTATTGCAGTTTTATATTATACTTGTTTAGAGGAAAGTGTTTGAAAATTGCTGATTCTGAAAAATTCTAGATTGAACATTGTTTTCAAAGATAACCTTGCCTACAAATTTATATGTCATTGAAGTAGTATCAATCACAATTTGCCTTAAACAGAAACAACAATGAAATAACCACAACACAAAATGGTATTTTTCTTACAACTACGAATATTGGACTCCTCGAAAATAAATGACCCCCACAGTAAACAGTTTTCTTTAAAGCATACCAAATAATATCCTATAATGACAATTCTATATAGAACTATTATTTAATTTGTAATCAAATGGTTTGTCATTATTACAGACAACATTGTTGCAAATTCCATACAATGGGAGATAACTCCTTTAATCCTATGACCTACAGTGTTAAAATGTTTGGTGTGGAGTAATGGTGTTCTATAGTCCAAGTCAACATTTTTCATTTGTGGTTAGTTCTGTCATGTAGGAACTAGAGTACTTGGAGAAAATCACAACTTTTGAAAAGCAAACTAACTGAAGTTTCTGAACCTAGGGTTTGTCCAAATGGTATTCGAACCTAAAATAGGGTTCAGGGGGCACTGTGATCTGAAAGCCAGTCCTATGGCTTAATGGAACATCAGGGCCTAACCATGTTATAGTGAAGACTCAGCAAAAATTTGAAAATTATAAGATTTCAGTGTCAAAACATCTTAAGAAGTGTAAAAAAAAAATAACCATTTAAGCTCATTCAGGGGAAGTGTACCTGACTAGTTAGGCATGGGGTTTCAGATTTGGTGTTAATTTGACACGACATTCAAAATGATGTCAAGGTCAAATGTCAAGGTCATAGCCTAGTTTTTGCCTGTATATTTACTGTGTTTCCATGTAAAAGATGAGACTGGAAATTAATTGTAAATGATACAATTCAGTGTCAAAACATCTTCAGAACAATGAGTTAATTAATTACCTCTTTTAGCTAGTTCAGGGAAGGTATACCTCCAATTACTTGGATGTCGGTGTTTGAGTTCATGTTCAGGACGATCTCTTTTATAAAATGTAAATCCTCCCCCAGTCTTCACAGGCTGATCCATATGATAACTACAAATAACAGACAATCATAATTAGTATGCATGATATTTGGGTCCTGCAACGCAACTGACTAATTGTGTTTTGTGAAAAATTTTATTGGGGCCTTGGTAGGTATTAATATGTTCATTAACATTTAAGTTTTATGGTATTTAATGAACCACCAAAATAGTGATTCCATCCCAAATAAACACTTGTGATTTTACATGTAGTTACTTAAAGTGTGTACCTATGTTGGCACCAGTGGCTGAAATACTGTATGCTTTTTAAATAGGCAACAAAAAGCCCTTTGGGAAACTTGTCTATATCTTAATGTTTTTTTCTCAAAAATATAGAAAAACTACACACAATACACACTTTCAGATTGACAAAATCCTGCTATGTCTTTAACAAATGTATAACCACGAATAGGAGTCTGTAAGTCAAATCATGTGACAAGTGTGAATTTTTTTGGGTACAAGAACAATCGGTTTAATCACAAAACATGTTAACGGATGTTGCCTAACATGTCATCTTTTGACATATAAAAAACAGTGTAACATTTGTTCTTGGACATCAAGTTAAAGAAAATATTTTTATGTCCAGAGAAAAAAAAAGATTTTTAGCAAGACTTATGGGTTCTATTAAAAGCATAACAAAACAACTTACTGTGGCTCCAAGCTCCTTTCACAGCCATAACAAAGTCCCATTCTTTGACATCCGGTACAAAATCCTGGAAAATTATAAACATGATCCCGCTTGTCTGTCTCTGATAGAAACTTCTTAAAGAGTAACATACTCTGGACAAACGGGAAATATCTCTTAGGCTCTGCCAGCAGATCTTGCCGAAGAAACGACAAGGATGGGACCTTTGGCAGATGCTGTAAGCTGTAAAATAAAATATAATAATTAATGAATATTGCTTAGAAATTTATTTTATTGGGGAAAAACTAAAAAGACTGCAGAAAATCACACCAGATTGAAAAATACTGTATTGACTATATGTTCTTCAGAGAATGGAGTGGCATGGAGTAATGGTGTTTTAGAATTTAGAATTTGTGAAGAACAGTAGTATGGGTCTTAAATCATTTCTTCCCAAAAAATGTCCTGAATTAAGTCACATGTTCTAGATCCGGTCCAAATGTAAGGGGTCTCATCTCTCAATGATGTGTGTTCAACAGTCTGCAAGTGATAAATTGTATACCCTTGCCATAGGTCTTAACTGGTTAGCTCAATAGATGTACCAGTATAATGGACTGAATGGTTTGCAATGTTAATGTGGGACATTGCGGGCAAGTTTACCAGTACACTAAAGATTCTCATGCATTACATGCACATGTTTCTAGAAATTAAAATACTGGAGATTTGAAGAATTGCTGATGTGACATAAAACAACATATAAACACCTTACAAACTTATCATAGATTATACCATCAGTTTACAAAAAATGATTTTTCAAACATGCATCAGTAGACCCACTGTAATGATATATATACTGTAAATGTACTTCATTTCATGGGTTCAAGTTTTCATAGCATGTAGTTTCCTACCTTTTTCTTGGGGTGTAATATTTGCAGATTTATGAACCTGACTATCAGAAAGAGATTCAAAATTATGTTTTGTTATGGAAGGTCTAGGAACTTTTGCCTTTATTTTTGGCAGGTCCCACATAAAGTTTTAAAAGTCTAATGCCAACGATATCAACATTAAGAGGTCCAAATGTAATTATGTTATCCTATAGAGAAAGTAGTGTTATTCTGGTAAAAAATGGCAGCTCCATCAGACTTTTACTTTTTAAATATCAAGGGTCCAAATGTAAAATCAATAGGTCATGGAACTTGGACCTGGTGAATTTGGAGCCCCTGTAAGATTCAGAATACATATAATTTTACATGTGGTACAAATGTTTTGTGGAAAATTTTCGGCTGTAAAATAAGCAATATCCAACAAATAAAACTACACTTTAAAGTATTAGAATGGTTGAGAGATCACTTTATCAACAAATGGTAATCAACGATCTCCAACTTCTGCAATCCTGACGTCATTTTTGATAAAATCACAGTACAATATTTTCATTCACTGAAGCACAATGATTTATAACTTGTCATTTTATTGAAAAAAAAGACACAAAAAATCGTAATTGTTTTATCGATACATGTTACAAATAAATGACAAATGTGTCAAACATTTTCAATTCAGTCTTTTTTCACCTGACCATCAAGAGTCTGAAAAAAGCCATTAAACAGAATTTTCCAATACTGATTTGATTTTAATAGTTCCATTCATAAAAACCGCAGAAGACAAAACATTCAATAAACAGCGACTTCATTGGCATACATCCATAACACAAATAATTATTATCAATTATTGAGAGATTTCTCACAGATATAAACACATCAAGATTGATGTGTGAATGAAAAAGCAATTAAGATTCTCCTAAGATCAATTAAATCTATTTTTTTTTTACTTATTTTTTTATTTGGTTCAGACTTAACTACAGAAAGGAGATACATGATGCCAAGATTGGGAACTTGGGTTCACCATATTAAATAAATATTTCAGGGGGCTCAGGGTCATATAGCAGTTTCTGAACCAGCAGTCGGTCAAAAAAAGTATATATGGACCTCAGTACTGACTACAAAAAGGGATATATAATGCCACGATTAGGACCTTGGGTTCATCATATTTAACAAATTATTTCAGGGGGGCTCGAGCCATATGGCAGTTTACAGACTGGGCAGTCAGTCCAATAAAAATATATATGGACCTCAGTACTCGACTACAAAAAGGGGATATATGATGCCAAAGTTAGGACATGGATATACCATAGTTGTAGTCCAATTTGCCTTAAAGGACACCTCTATATAAGGGTCACCTGCTTATAAAGGCCAGTAGAATTGTATCCCAATTGTTCTGTAATCATATTATTTAAACCTGTATATAAAGGCCACTTGCCCATTAAGGCCATTTTTACTGGTTCCCTTGGGTGGCCTTTATAGACAGGTTTGACTGTATTTACAAAAATGACCAGAGCCCAATCCATAGGGATTCTCCTTTGCACGTTGTTTTACAAATTAAGTTGAGTTGAAAACAATGTTGCAGATGAGAACCACCAGTATATATTTATAAGGTGCTTCAGGAAACAAACATTTAGATCTTTTTAAATTATTGTTTTGTATACATAATGATTTTTAAAAAGTTTTATATGAAATGGCGTCATTAGTTAATTGTAGATTATAATCTCAATAGTCAACATTTAGCATTTTTGTTTACTTTTGAAAAGATTATGAGTATCTCTTGGTCTTTTAACCAAGAGTTGTCAATTCCATTGAAAGGACTAATAGAATCTTTCACTGGTAACAGGGTAAGACAGAGATATCTCAAACGAGGATGAATATTTTCCTGTCCAGAACGAGCTTTAACGAGTTCTTGACATTGAAAATATTCATCCGAGTTTGAGATATCTCTGTCTTACCCTGTTACTGGTGTAGGATTATTTTTCTCACACATTTGCAACATAAAACATGATTTGAAAAAAAAAATTGCATCAAATGTTCAGTTTTCATGTCACCATCCGTTCCTGCTGAAAATGACATAATCAATTTTTGTTGACGTTCTCACATTAAATGATTATGATGTCATCAATTAAGCGTGTGTAAGTGATTGCGACGTTGAGAAATCACGTCACGATGGACCAAACAGCGTGTATAGCTTGTCTTACACAGGGGGGTGTAAGACAGAGATATCTTACACCTAGCAACCAACAGAATAACTCGGTGAAGTATGGGAGAAATATGAGTCCACATGGCAGGCTGATGGTAGAGTACACATATGTCCATTTGGCAGCAAGAGGTTAATAGTGGGGTAACAGAGTTTTATGCCATAGTCAAGATTGTTCCACTTATATCAAGATGATCAGGTCAGGATGGTGGAAGAAATCAGTGTCCGAGAAAACTACCAATCTTTGTGGCAAACTAACAGACATTCTCACACCAGAATCTGTCTCCAGCGGGATTTTGAACCTAGGCAGTGACAGAGGCCGTGGTCCATGAGAGTGAGCTTTAGACTACTTTCAAGTTTGTCATCAACCCCCATCCCAAACTATTCTGACACCCCAAACCCCCATTCCCACAGTTCAATTAGATTATTTTTATACTGAAACATTTCAAAGGTATTGAAATAAGCTCCAAGATTTAAATCCTGGTCAACTTGCAAGGATAGATGGTGTCTAATCACTTGCTATGGAACTGACTAAGGGTAAATGAATATTTTATAGTGACTATCTAGATGAACATCTTCAAACAAACCAGAGATAGTAAGCTATATGGATACAATTATTGGCAATGGGTCTAGTCTATTAATTACATATTATACCAGTTTTAATTTAACAGCACTAGACGGCATTTTTGGAATACAATTCCTCATTAGTAGTGCTTGGACCAAAATTATGAAACCAAAATTGTTTTCAAGATGTTGAAAAGATACCCAAAGGACCAAAATATATTTTACTAAATTTAGCTGAGGAAATACTTCGCATGAGGGAGTGTACCTTTTGAGGAATTTCAAATTTTAACTATTAAATGTTTTTAGAACTTTTTTATATAATTATATCATTTACAAATATATACCCACCTTTCTGCCACAAATCCCACATCGTCAACATCCACATCCTAAAATATACAAATGTAATGTAATAGACAGACTGTGTAACAGCAGTGTTCAATATGCAATTTTAAAGGGTCATTTTCCCAAACAGTTCCCAAACACCATAATAAAACATCAATATTTTGCATAAATGATGCAAGGAGAGAGACAATATACATATACTATATGTGGAGAGAGGGAAAGAAGGAGGGAGAACACAAGGGCCAGTTTCATAATAAAATTTAAAAAATACCCATAAATATATAAAAAGAGTAAAGTGGAACAACGAATAAGATTTTTCACTTGTAGGTGCTCCGACAAAATTCTAGATTACTTTTTTAATTCGTGTCCGACCATCGTGATCTTAGTGTCATTTTATTCCCAAATAAATACTCTTTTTTATATACTAACGGGTATTTTTCAAATTATGAAACGGGCCCCTGTGGTAGAGAGGGGGCAACACGCTTCTTGTATTGCAATGTTACTGTGCCGAATTCCTCTGGAACATAAAGCACAAGGTTGATAAAGGCGTCATAGATTTTCAATTAACAGAAATAATTATAAGTAGGGATTTCTTTTACCGACAGTGTAATATTTTGTTTTGGACCAAATTACTTGAAGGAGATGAACCTCAACGGCTTATCACGCCTTGCAGCGAAGTTTTTACCTTTTGAATCTTCGTATTGAAGAGTATTTGTTTGGCTCTTTTAGTAGTTTCTGCCTACAACTACGCGTACTGTGGGTCTGGTGCAAAGTTGTTGTTCATCTTTTATTATATATTTTTATATAAAAATGCATAATTTTAAGCAATGGAAAACCACCAGAAGAGATCATAGACATGCTGACCAATCAAATTTATTTATTTGTTCAGATCGGTACATTTTTAGTGCACAAGGTTGCCATTTAGGTACTTTTTTATCGTTAAGTGTTTGATTTTAGTACAATTTCCATACAAAAGTTCCCATTTTAGTACTTTTAATTAAAAAACGGTCAACATGGAAAAAAATCAGTCTAATTTCATCTTTTAATTTTATCCGCCCGTTTATCTGTTTTTATGGTGCAGATCCGTCAAAAAACAGATAAATCTGTCAATCAGCCTGCATAGATACTTGGAGTCAGTTATTTATCTATTATGATTTATTCCATGTTATTCTGCTACACGACTGGAGTGTTTATTTCCAGTCTATAAAAGGTCAATTAAAATAACACTCAGATAATGAATAAACTATCGAATAAGTAGACAATGTCCTTGTCCTATATAAAACACAATAAAACTCTTCTTTTACTCTGTGCAGTACAGGCCTGTCGAAAGTTTAACACTAAGATAACGAATAAGTCCCAGTTCGGCTGACTATCCCTATGGCCGAAACATGGATAGCTTGTGGTCGAAAAGATATCAGCTACCGAGACAAATAGACAAAATAACGAGGGCCCAAATCCGGAAACGAAAATGGTGATGGATTGGCAACACGCTACGCCAGCCCGCATCAAATGCCACCAGACAAGAGACTGGAACCCACAAGGGAAGAGGAAGAGAGGCCTGCCTAAACAGACTTGGCGTAGGAGTACCGACACAGAGGCACAAACAGCTGGAAAGACATGGGCTGAAGTGTAGAAGATAGCCCAGAACCGTGTCAGATGGAGAGGCTTTGTTCCCCAGGGAATCAAGAGGAGCTGCCAAACCGGCACTAATTTGTCAGCTTAATGTTAAACATTCGACAGGTCTGTACTGTTCTTCAATATTAAAGTTTTAAGTAAAAATTCAATATTTAAACAAGGATCACCATGATCATAAACTCTTGAAATCGAAGACAACAAATACAATTAAAATATAAGTAAATTTTTAAAATTTAAATTGAACTTTTAAGTACATTTAAATTTTAAACAAATAAATCAAAAGTACATAAAATTTATTTTTAGTACACAGACATAACTCTTAAAACACGTGATAATCCGTTTTAGTTAAAATAAAGTCATTATTTACATATTTCTTAAATTTTGAATACAGTACAGACCTGTCTAAAGTTTAACAACGAGCTAACAAATTATAACGCTGAACCGGCGGCTCACCTCATTTCCTAAACCAGTCTGAATCTCAAATTTCAGTGTTTTCTTTTAGAAAATACAAGCAAATTTACAAAACTACTGGTGTGAATATAATTTACTACAGGACTTGGCGAGCAAACACACCTAAATTTTTAACCTTGGTGTAGAGTACTGAAATACGACTATAGCTCTAGCTTGTCATTTCTAGCTCACCTAAGCCAAAGGCAGCTTGTTAGCTTTATCTTAGTAGCTGCCATCTATCTCTCGATAGATATTTGGCCACTAGCTATCCAGATCTCGGAAGTTGACATCCCATAGTTCCATGATCCTTTCGTTCCCAATTTTGATTACACACGTGACGGGTGTAGCTAGCTAAACAGCAGGTACTTACCCGTCCGGAGCACCCGGCCTCACATTCCGGGTAAAGTTTCACGCGTTTAACCCAATTTGCCAGTTTCAAAGTTTTCACTTTACTTACACACGTGGCAAGTGTAGCTAGCTAATCAGAAGGTACTTACGCATCCGGAGCACACGGCCTCACTTCACTGTTGGAGGACGCGTTTAACCTAATTTGCCAGCTTCAAAGTTTTTACTTTTATTTCGGATTTGTGGTCTGGACAAGTGTTGGTATGTTTGTTTTTTCTTCGACTCTTTTTCATTAGCCTAGCGTTAAACTTTCGACAGGTCTGTACTGTGTAACAGAATGAGTTTGCATTAATCGCCTAGGTCCTGTGTTTTATGACATGATCCGGTGTTTGATTTTCCCCTGTAGTTTTCGAGTGTTGACGTTACTAACGCTTATCCCCGCATTTTTCTTGTAGGTGTATTCAAAAATTTAAGTTTTAAGGCCACTTAAGGATGGAAAATAAATATTTGATTTATAAGGCTGAAAAAAAATAAAATTTAATATTACCTCTATATTGGAGTGGTATGTAAAATCTTTAGATGTTTACTGACTGTCTGTCTGATCATAAAATATTCCAAAATCAACATTTTCATGGTCATGAAAAATCGGCCAACTAACGTTACTGACCACAGGGGCCAGTTTCATAATAAAATTTTAAAAATACCCATAAGTGTATTAAACTCTTTTTTATATACTTATGGGTATTTTTTAAATTTTAATATGAAACTGGTCCCTGTGTTACTGACCATTAATATTTTCGTAAATTCCGACATCGAACCGATTGTTTTAACCCAAAGTATTATTTTTAATTTGAAAAACCTAAAAGCGCACAACAGGTTTCAAATTGGTCGCAACGTGAGCGCAAAATTTGTGCTCAAATGAGGATTTGCAATGTTTCGCTATCCGCTGTAAACGTGCACTTTATTAGAGTAAGATCAATATTCTCAACAAAATCGTACTCTAAAGTTCTTTAGCTAAAATTTTACTTAACTAAATTTGGCAAAGTTCAAATCTTAATAATTTTGTTAATTTTTAAGATACTAAGTTATTTAAAGTCTCATTTTGAAGACCATTCCAAGCTTATAACATTTGTATTCAGTTTGTGTCAAAAATATTAATCCGTAGCTTCGAAAAAGATGGCTAAACGTAGCTAAAATTAAGATAAGGAAAAATCTTAATTAATCAAAAAACAAACATACTAATCCATGTCCAAATCACAATTCAGAAGCAAAGTAAAAACTTTGGAACTGACAAGTTAGGTTAGACACGCGAACTTCCACCAGGGAAGTGAGGCCGGGTGCTCCGGAAGGAATGATTGTGAAACTGGGGCCTGATTTAAAAAAGATATCCGAAACCCTTCTCATGACCATCTCAAATTTTGTTGGAGATTTTCATCCGAGCTCTCTTTCATTTAGATTTCGGGGGTTTCGTGAAGCCGAGTTATCTGCATTAACGATTGTATATTACTTTTTGCTTTCATTATACATGAAAAGTAACTTACCATCATTAAAACTGATACTTCAGCCTAGATTGCTCCGTAAGTCAGAGGTCTTGGGTTCGAGCTCCGACCGGGTCTGACCTAAGACTTGAAAGTGGGTAGTAACGGTACTTTCGCCAAGCATTCGGCATTACGAAATGAAAGTCACGGTTCTTTAGGATAGGAACTTAAAATAAACATGGTCCCGTGTCACGGTGGACTTGGCACGATAAAGAACCCTGCTTTATAATACCATCAGCGCAACGCACAGGCAAACTTTCTACACCTCCTATAGCTGGCGACGTCTCGACATAAGTGAAATATTCTTGACTGGGACGTTAAACACCATTACTCAGCTCAACTCATCATTTTAATTATACTCACGTAGGGAAGACTTGGCGTGCTTTTTGCCGTTTTCTGTTGTTTGGCTTTTCTACGTCTCCGTAATTCCGTTATAGACGGGACAGCCCGTGAAAAGTCTGGACGGGAGGGTAACGGGGCATTAGGTAAGCGCCATTCTTCGGGTTGCGTTGCCTGCAATGAGTCCCTAACATTTCTCTTGGCTCTGTATATCGCCTCTTGTAACGTAGTAAATGTGTCCAACTCTTTCCCTAATTTATTCCGCAAAACTATCCGGGGTAACCTTTCTCCTGATTTCTTTTTATTGGAATCTTTTTCCGGATCGTCTTCCGTATCCGTTATCGGCGCCTCGGCATCTCTATCTTGGAAATAATGACGGTAATATCGGACGCTATCGGAGCTGTAGTCCGATACAGCCGTAGTTGTCATTTTGATTTTCAGGTTTCAAGCACTCTGCAGATGTACCATAACATCGGCAATATAAATCCAAAATATTAGAATGTACCAAACTTTCTTTTTCCAAAATTCTGTAAATTACCACCACGACACAATTAAATCTCCGACAATGTCTCGGAATTCGAACTTCCACGAAAAAACTATCAAGATGAAAAAACAAACTTTTGCTGGAAAAAAATTAATCCAAACACAATGTTTCCAAGATTTTTTTTAAATTCTGTATTTAAACCTAATAACTCTGACTTTATCGCACAAACGTTTATTATGCTATAAACCGTTTTAATTTTTCTCATTAGCAGACTGGATATATGCCAGATCACAGTTTTCCTGAAGTCGAGAACAACAATTACGTGCAAACATTACCTGCTCATGAATATATAAACATTGGCAAATTAATATCCGTGAAATCACTTAAATTGACATGACTGCAGATTATTCCAAACCGAACTTCAAAACTAGATTTTATGGATAACTATGAAATATTTATCAGTGTTGAGTGGTATATTAATAAATCCGGAACGACTGATCCACACTAATCGATGAACAATTATATTTATCGATGTAAATATTTGAAGAAAAACACAAAATAATATTTCTGAAATAAACACAGAATATCTGGCCGATTGTAAATTTCTGAAATAACAAAAAAAATTCGCAACCAATAATGATGTAACCAATTAATTAATGGCTCATTTTACTGACAAAAAAAACTGAAAATAACACAAAATAATTTCCAAGTTTTTAAAATAACACACTTTCTTGTTGCTAAGATATCCAAAATACACTTTTTTACAAATTGATTTAATTCCAATATTAATCCAGTAATTTTGTGTTCGTAGAAATCCTAATTTCTATCACAGCGTGTCTTTCCTGGTTTTAATGACAACAAAAATATTAATTAACCAATGTAATTTGTTTCCATGGAAACCATGATTTTCCTATACACATCCGGATATACAGATGTTGGTTCCGGGTATTTACGGATCGATCCTCTATTCTTTAAATGTTGCAGTTCCAATTTTTCCTGTTTCCTCTTCTAGTATTTGTTAGTTGTCTGTTAAATGCACCTACACAGGTAAATATGATACACCTGGATAATTTACCTGTCGTGTTACCTGATCATCTTTACGTGTACCTGTAATTGTAAATAATACAACTATAGATAGGTTATATACTTCATTGTATTTATCATCATATAAATAGGGGTATATCGAGGTTTCCAAAAATTTAAAAATAATTATTACTCATAGCAAAATTTCCAAAATTTGTGAAAAAAACAGTCCTTTTAAAAAAATTTTAAAAAAATGTAAAATAGGTCACTTTTTGAAAAAAATATCAGAAATTGATTTTGGTCACCAGAAAGTGAAACATAGGGTATATGAAGGTGGCAAAATAGGCGTTGTTTTGAAAAAATGCGTGTCAATGTTTACAGTAAATAGGTCACGGTGATCTAAAATGAAAATGGCAAAAACAATCGTCGTTTGGAAAGAATGGTGTCCATGGTTAATTATAGGTCACGGTTACCTAATTATAAATACACTATTATCAATTTGTCAGTATATAAATGGAAACAATTGGTTGAAGTTGTCATTATTGTAAGTTTATACAAACTCGACGGCAACACTTCCTGCTGCATAAGAAAAATCCAAAGTGTTAATTTAAATGGGCGAGGACATGTGTGTCTAGTCGGTGTATCTGTAGAGAAATATCATTTTTTAGAATTAGTGTTTATTTTCTGAGTATCCATATGGTCAACGACTGATAGATGTTTGCTTTGTCATCATAAATATTCAATTCCGTTTTAAATATGAATATGCAACACTTCCCGCTGCATAAGAATGTGTCAAATGGGCGCGGACATGTGTATCTAGTAGAGACATATTTTTTTAGATTCGGTGTGCATCTTCTGAGTATCCATATGATCAACGACTGATATATGTTTGCTTTGGCATCATAAATATTAAATTCCGTTTTAAATATGAATATGCAACACTTCCCGCTGCTTAAGAAAAAAATCCTAAGTGAGACAAGTTGGCGAAAGCATGGGTATCTGGTGCGCCTAATTTAGGAACGTAGTATTTTAAATCAGTGTTTTCTTTGATAAATGTCTGTTTTGCTTTGTCATCAGAAAAAAAATAATTATCGAGTTTTTGTTTCTTAGATACATAAAATGGACACACGAGTGTTTTAACGAGTTCGTGTTTAGAAATCATGTTAGAAAACGTATAAAATGAAAGAATAAATAGTAAAATCGTTTTTGTGTTCTAGGTGTTATACCTGGTTCTCTACTATGTGTTGTTAATTGTCTTTAATGACAAGATTAACATTATGACTGGATGTTTTTAGATTTTATTTTTTCACGGAGTTTTCGTAACTATCCAAAGTCAGTGTATTTTATTTGTAGCTTTGTTTTATACAAAAATGTAAAAACCAAACCTACGTGTATTTTCAGTGGTCTTACATGTTGCATATACAGTCAAACCTGTCTATAAAGGCCACCCAAGGGAACCAGTAAATTTGACCTTTGTGGGCAGGTGGCCTTCATATACATGTTCAAATATTATGAATAAAGAACAATTGGGATACAATTCTAATGGCCTTAATAAGCAGGTGACCCTTATATAGAGGTGGCCTTTAAGGCAGGTTGGACTTTACACACATTTTAACTATGTTTTGTACATTTTCAGGCTTTCATAAGGTCTGATTTAGTCTAAAATGTTGAACATCAGTGCTCATGCAAAGTCAACTAGAAGACCTGTATACTTGTATTGACAACATCCAACTCAATTATAAACACGAAAAAGTAAAAAATGACAAAACAAGAAAAGATAAACATATATTGGGACCATTGATTGTAAAGTCCCTAAAATTCCTGACTTTGGACGGACACTTCTCGGGTGGATTTTATACAGAGGTGGCCTTTTAGGCAGGTTGGACTGTATTTACGAATATTGGACTACATGAAAATCAATAATTTTACAGTAAATGCGTGGACCAGTGTATCTACGAAAATTGGACAACACGCTAAAAAATTAATAACTTTAAATTTACGGTATTTATTTCTGCAATTGCAGATATCCCTAGATTTTCAAACTGAGCCCCAACACGTACACGCCCACAAAGATAATATTGCAATGATACGGTACTTCAGAAGAGTAAATATTGTAGATTGGGTTGTACTTAAGACAAGTTTAACTATTAGTAGAGGATTGTCTCAGATAATTGTTTAGGTATCATAAAACCTACAATTTTGATGTATATTACCTTTTTATCATAAACAGTTATAATTTAATTATCTATAATTATGACTATGCCCTTATTCCGTAAAAAATAAAGAAAATAAGACATAAACTTTGGTTATCAAAAACATTTATAAATATCTATACTCAAGACTACCCCTATCTTACAAAGAAAAGAAACAGTTAAAGTGTAACTAGAGCAGTCTCTCGAGAGACAAATGTCCCCATACCTTATATTGCCGAGTTGTTATTTCTAAAATTTGACCTTCTGATCTTGGCTCTTGACCTAAATGGCATGCAACACAACGTCCCACTTTGATATATTTGATCTAAGTTTGATTTCAATCTATCCATAGACATGGAAGATATAAATATGGTTTTATCCCTAGCCTGTAAAGATAAGAAGCAGTTAAAAGTGTAGCTAGAGCAGTCTCTTGACAGACAAATACCCCTGTACCGAAATGATGCGACACATCGTCTCATGTTGGTTTACATTTGTGCCAAGTTTGATCAGAATCCACCCATAGACATGGAAAATATTTAACGGAAGGACAGACTCACTGGCAGACAGGCGAACATTGTGATTCCATACCACCCCTAAACTTCGTTCTCTAGGGGTTAATAAAGGGACATAAATTAGATCTCTTTGTTACTATATACGTCTATATTGAAGGTTTTAAATACCTGTACTCAAGAAACGAATACAGAGCCTGTAGTAGAAACAATATTTTATTTGTATCATGGCGTGCAATTCTTAAATGTTAGAGGAATCCGTGCTTCCCGAAGAAAACCGTCGACTTTCGACGAGCAAACTAACAAATTCTGACACAGGGATCTGCCAGAGCGGGATTCGAACCTAGGCGATTAGGGACACTGTTATCCCAAAACAAACCCCCTCGATAAAAGTGGAAGAGTCTTGACTGGGACGTTAAACACTGTAATGCCACCAACTTCTCAAATAAAGGCTTGATTTGTCAATTTTTACCTTTTTACGACACAAATACAGGTACATGTCATCTTCCAGATCATGTGTTTTAATGTCCATTGAATGATTCAAACTTGCTAAATTGCCGGTTTTGACTTTTTATTTACAGTTTTTACTAGTTTTTTTGTTGGAATTTAAAAGAGACACACACACATGTACTCTCTCAATTCATTTGTAAAATTTTAATGTTCGTTAAATAATACAGACTTTCTAAATTGCCAGTTTTGAGTTTTTACTCATGTACAGAAATCGGGGTCCGACCGTAAACCATTGATGCGTTATAGTA
This sequence comes from Anadara kagoshimensis, assembly GCA_021292105.1. Classification (NCBI taxonomy): domain Eukaryota; kingdom Metazoa; phylum Mollusca; class Bivalvia; order Arcoida; family Arcidae; genus Anadara; species Anadara kagoshimensis. The sequence continues at coordinate 10,290,548 of CM037863.1, forward strand.
AAGTGTTTATTGATATTTAAACAGACACATATACATGTGCACGCATACTCCAATACCCCACACTTGCTAAATTGCCAGCTTTGAGTTTTTACTTAAAGTGTTTATTGGTATTTAAAAAGACACATATACACGTGCACTCCCCCAGTTCATCTTCAATACCTCACACTTGCTTAATTGCCAGTTTTGACTTTTTATCAGTTTTTAAAAAGACACAAATACACGTGCACTTCCCCAGTTCAAGTATTTAAATATATGTTCAATAAATAAATTGAACCATTATTAATAAAATGTAAATAAAACCCTATTCCTGACGTAGTCATGCATTCTGTGACACAGACACTTTAATTTTAACATAAAAAGATATATGATAAGGCTGTCACTTCAGTATGATTTTCAAGCCATCTCTTTTAAAATCTTTTTATATTTCCTTATTAAAGTTTTTTTGATTTATTTATCTATCAAACGTCAGGCCTACAAAATTTCTGAATATATCACTATTACATCATTGTATTTCTTAGCTGGATACCAATTTACAGTGAAAGTCGCCAGAACGTGAAAAGTACGGTGGCATATTTGTGCCATTACATATAGATCTATATAGTGAAAGTCGCCATAATGTGAAATGTATGGTGGCACTTTTGTGCCATTACAAATAGATCTATATAGTGAAAGTCGACAGAACGTGAAAAGTACGGTGGCACATTGCTGTCATTGCAAATAGATCTATATTGTGAAAGTCGCCAGAACGTGAAAAGTACGGTGGCACATTTGTGCCATTACATATATATAGGTCTATATAGTGAAAGTCGCCAGAACGTGGAATGTACGGTGACACTTTGCTGCCATTACATATAGAGCTATAATGAAAGTCACCAGAACGTGAAAACTACGGTGACACAATGCTGTCACCAAGAATAGTTGATTGTATTTATCTATCGAACGTCAGGCCTACAAAATGTCTGAATATAACACTATTACATCATTGTATTTCTTAGCTGGATACCAATTTATGGTGAAAGTTGCCAGAGCGTGAAAAGTATGGTGGCACATTACTGCCATTAGAATCAGATCTAAAGTGAAAGTCCATATAACTTGAAACATATGGTGTCACATTGATGCTATTGCAAATAGATCTATATTGTGAATGTCGCCAGAACGTGAAATGTACGGTGAAACATTGCTGTCATTTCAAGTAGATCTATATTGTGAATGTCGCCAGAACGTGAAATGTACGGTGAAACATAGCTGTCACTAAGAATAGTTGATTTATTTATCTATCAAACGTCAGGCCTACAAAATTTCTGAATATATCACTATTACATCATTGTATTTCTTAGCTGGATACCAATATAGTGAAAGTCGCCAGAACGTGAAATGCACGGTGGCATATTTGTGTCATTACATATAGATGTATATAGTGAAAGTCGCAATAATGTGAAATGTATGGTGGCACATTTGTGCCATTACAAATAGATCTATATAAGTGAAAGTCGCCAGAACGTGAAAAGTACAGTGGCACATTGCTGTCATTGCAAATAGATCTATAATGTGAAAGTCGCCAGAACGTGAAAAGTACGGTGGCACATTTGTGTCATTACATATATAGATCTATATAGTGAAAGTCGCTAGAACGTGAAAAGTACGGTGGCACATTTGTGTCATTACATATATAGATCTATATAGTGAAACGTGGAATGTATGGTGACACATTGCTGCCATTAAAAATAGAGCTATAGCGAGAGTCGTCAGAACGTGAAATGTACGGTGGCACATTTGTGCCAATACATATAGATACATATAGCGAAAGTCGCCAGAACGTGAAATTTATGATGAAACATTGCTGTCACTACGAATAGTCGATTTATTTAACTGTCGAACGCCAGACTTACAAAATATCTGAATATAACACTACTACACCATCGTATTTCTTAGCTGGAGATATATGTATATATACACCGGTTGTGAAAGTTGCCAGAAGAAATGTACATTGCTGCCAAATAACACTATATATATATATATAATATATATATTATATATATATATATATATTATATATATATATATATATATATATATAACATGAAATATATAGCCACACATTATTGACATAATAACACATAGCTCTATAGAGAAATGCGACATACATGTAATGTAAAATGAAAATAGCTACAACTACCGTGGCACGGGGCATCAGTTTTCAGGGTCTTTTTCTGAAGAATTCCTTGAGTTACATATTCCCAAATACCGAGTGCTTGGCGAAAGAACATCCATTGCCAGTATTGGTCAGACCCTGACCTTCCATAATAACTATAGAACTTGTTCGATTGAAAGGGGATGGCCGACGCACATACGGATAGCAGGTCTAGTTTCGAATTGCACTCGGACAATTCCAATTGTACAGGTGAAAAGGTCTGTCGCTTGCCAAAGGTCAAGAATTCCGGTTTCCCCATAATACAAGGATGGGTCGCCTTGATATAAAGAACATTGGAATGGGCGTATGCATACAGTCCACTGCACTACACCCCTCCACTTGATTTGAATAAACAAAACAAGATGATGGCGAGATTGCGCTACCTTAAAATCCTACTAACAAACAAACTTACTTTAAAAAAAGAAATTAAAAAAAAAATGAAATATATCATAATAACATTTTCAAACAAATCAATAAATAAAAATATTAAATCTTTTCTTCTAAAAGTTGAGATCATTTACATGTATTAATTGAATATTCAATGGGTGATTTATGGTCAAGTCGAGATAACATCATTTATCAAAGATCTCAATTTTTTATATTTATGTGGGTGATTACTAACAAAAAATTACAATAAATGTTTTATAAAATTATACCAATGTATTAATGGGTGACTAGGGAGTACCTGGTATTTTTCTTTAATTTTATGATTTTTTTTATGATACAACATTCGTATCATTAACGCCATGCTTATACAGCAGAAAAAAAATTAAGTTTGCAGATTTATCAGTGCGTCCAATCAACAAAATATTAAAAAGAGAAGTCCAAAACACGTAATTACAAAGGAACAGAAATACTGCCAGAAATACATGTATTAAACTTGTACATTGTAAAATCCCTGTTTAGATGGGCACTTCTTTACTAAAGAGTTTTCATATTTCTCCCTCCGTCTCTCTCTTTCTCTCTCTCTCTCTCACACACATGGCTTACCAAATTTAGGTTGTTGGGGTTAGTTTCTTTGGGTACTCCGGTTTCCTCGACAACTTCAAAACTGCCTGGATATAAATGAAAACATCTTGACTGGATCTTAAAACACCACTATTCAACTCTATTCTTTGCGTTATATTTTCAATTTATTGAGAACAATCGTTTAAGACCATGTGTATCATTGGTCGTTCATCATAGCTCCTAAATTCTTGATTTCAAAGGAAACCTTAGTATCTCAACATTTTTCAATTTTCCATTAATACCGAAAGAATTAATCAGATGATGAATTCACACTGAGCTTAAAATGAAATTATCTTTAAACATAAAATATGTATATTAATAATATCTATAAGTGAAATTTTATATTGTTGTAGAGTGTGACTATCAGACAAGGTCTATATCAATCACTCAGAAAATAATAAATATATTGTACAGATCAGTCTAAAGTTTGAGCACTCGAAGCTAACGAAAACAACTTTCCCATTGATACTGAAAAGATAATAAATTCACACCGAACAAAAAATGAAATGATACCTAAAGCTCTGTAAGTGAAATTTTATATTGATTGTTGTAGAGTGTGACTGTCAGACTAGGTCTATATCAATAATTCAGAAAAAATGAAACAAACAGTAGAGACCTGTCTAAAGTTTGAGAACTTGAAGCTAACGAAAACAAGTCGAATAATGGATTCACAACGAGCAAAAATGTGAGGATACCTAAAGCTTTATTAATTGTATCTATATATGAAATTTTATATTGTTGTAGAATGTGACTGTCAGACTAGGCCTAAATCAATCACTCAAAGAACACTGAAATATACAGTACATACTTGTCTAAAGTTTGAACACTTGAAGCTAACGAAAACAAGTCGCATTTTTCACTTTTTGCATTTAATAATGAAAAGATTTTTGAATTCACTCCCAGCTAAAATTGAGATGATCTTTAAAACTATATAATTAATATCCATAAGTGAAATTGTATATTGTTGTTGAGTGTGACTGTCAAACTAGGTCTGCATCAATCATTCAAAGAAGAATGAAATATACAAGGCAGATCTGTCCTGAGTTTGAACACTCGAAGCTAACGAAAACAAGTCGCATTTTTCACTTTCCTATTTATACTGAAAAGATAAAAATTCACCCCGAACAAAAAATTAAATGATACTTAAAGTGTTAATATTAATAAGTGATTTTTTATATTGTGTCAGACTGAGTCCATATGAATCACTCGGAGAATAATTAAATATACAGCACAAACCTGTCTAAAGTTTGAAGACTTGGCTCACGAAAACAAGTCGCTTTTATACTGAAAGGATAATGAATCCTCAACGAGCAAAACAAGAGATGATACTTAAAAATATATTAATAATACCGTATCTATACTATGAAATTTTAAATTGTTGTAGAGTGTGATTGTCAGACTGGGTCTAAACAATCATCAAAAGAATAATGAAATATACTGCACAGACCTATCTAAAGTTTGAACACTTAAAGCTTACGAAAACAGGTTGCATTTTCACTTTTGGCATTAATATTGAATGAATTTTAAATTCACTCCCAGCTAAAATTGAGATGATCTTTAAAACTATATAATTAATATCCATAAGTGAAATTGTATATTGTTGTAGAGTGTGACTTTCAGACTGGGTCTAAATCAATCACTCAAACAATAATGAAACCGATCTACTTATCCGATTGTAACAGATTAATTACTCCATTAATAGCTATATCTATCATACTTATGTACAGCAAGTTTTCAAGTACCACAACATGCTAAAATGAAGGAGTGGAGTAATGGTGTTTTACGCACCAGTCAAGATTCTTTTAATTATATCGAGGCGGCCAAATCTGTGTGGAGGGGAAAACTGAAGTGCCCGTAAAATACCGACATTTGGCAAGCTAACCGACAAATAATCTTACCCAGTGGGATTTGAACCAAGGCGGTGAAAGGCACCGTGAGCGTAAGCGCGAGCTTTAGACAACTCGGCCACTGAGCCCCTTGAAATGAAAGTCAGCAAAAGGTTTTTCATCTGCATAGAGGAAGTTCAACTCAGATACCTGAATAGACGTGAAGTTATTTAGAGTTTACACTCACCAAAATACGAGACAATTCCTTAAAATCGCCAAAACCTGTTTTCCCGCAAAATAAAAATGATGCATTCTTCGATATAATGAAATTAGGTTCATACTTGACTTACCCGTCATTCAATACCGATGAAAATAATGACATTTGCTCTGGAGAAAAAAACGAACTTTTCATCTGAATGTCAACTAATACAGAAACCCTCGAATTATAGCATCCTTTTACTATTAACACCTTACTCGCATGTCAGATAATACTGATTAAAACCTCAATATCAGATTCATTATAAGAGAGGAATATTTTTTCCATTATTTAATCTCCAATTAGGCATTTGTATCCATCGTTCGTTATTTAATCAATGTAATTACTAAAATAGGCACCCTCGAATTACAGCATAATTATACCATTCACACCTTACTCATACGCTAGAAAATACTGATTATAAAAAACCTCAATATCAGATTCAATATAAGAAAGGATTTTTTTTCATTATTCAATCTCCAATTACGCATTTGTAGCCATTGTTCGTTATTTAATCAATGTAATTAGCGAGCGAAACTAATTGTTTATCATGGGTTGCCTCCCTTGGTCTCATTATCTTAATGAGACACAATTGAAGTATAAAATCCATTTAATTGATTTCCATAACTGTGAAGATAACATAAAAATCCGTGCCAATAGGTGCTAAAAACAATCTTGTAAGAGTTGAACTCGAGTTTTAACAAGGAATAATGCAATAATACCAACCATTATCTTGAGTGAAATCGAAAAACAAATCATAATTGTTTTTAAAACATTTTTTCTCAATCCCAGTTTTTTTGTTCCTCTGCGTTAAGAAAGAATAATTATAATATGTAATTAATGTAATTAATGTAATTAAATTTGTGTAAGATAAATAATAAATTAAGAGATTATTTTACACAGAGTTCACTCGGTATACGTAAATGTCTTGTTTAGTGTAAACGCACCTGGTATTTACGTTTGGTTACAGTATGGTCTTACTTGAGACTTAAATGTAATTGGACTTCAATAATATTCACCTTAGCAAAAGGCGCTCACAACGTACAACAGTCACCTTAATATAGAAAATATAAAAGTACAGTAAAACCTCGTTATAATGACCGGCCTTAATAATATCACTTACTGACACAGTATTTTGAACTACCAAAATCTCATTATTTAAGAAATAATCAACATCTGCCCGTGATATATCGTTTGTTATACCACGGCTGGCTTCCTTCGTGTTTCATATGTAGGAAAACGCGGTAATGCTCCCTTGAATCAAGTCCAATACCTTCAATGCCAAAATCTGACAAACAAATAGTGGCATAAAATCGAGGTTTTACTATATATATCGATTGTACCTCTTGATGTACGTCAAGTTCAAGTTCAAGTTCTTTATTTCTCATAAATTGTACAATTACAATATAGAGAACATATACTATATTATAATATACATAATTACATAAGCATACGTGAGTTATACATAATCAAACGTATAATTTACGTCAAATGTTTTTGAATTTCCAAAATGTATGTTGTTTTATTCCGCGTTATGACCTAACCTAATCCAAAGTACTAAACAATAACAAGCGCCGCCAGGGACAACATCCAAAATACACCGATGAAACAACTTAAACCTTAAAGAAGAACAAATAAACGGAAAAGACACAGAATCAAATACTTCTAAGTGCCAAATACTATAGTTTTGAAGTATATGTTTAGTATGGCGTTACGCGACTCTTATCAAAATCAAGTTTAAAATATAGCAAGAGACAGTAATCTGAATATGACAACAGTCAATATACATGTAGCGAGAATTAATACAAAAACGTAAACGAAATAAACAGGAAAAAGACAAGTTAAACCATATTGGAGCCACTGATTCATGATGACACTCGACTTTGGACAGGCACTGTAGTAAATGTTCAGAAGTGAGATTAATATTATTTTCTGAGATCCCAAACTCTGCAAAACTGAATGGCCCATATTTGCGCATATTTCAAAATTACGATAAAAAATTATTAAAAATTGCCCCCTTATTACAAAACTATGATCTACCGACCTGGTATCTACTAGTATACGTTTTTCATAAAATTAAATCCATAACATGGATGGATGGTATTTTTCAAGTTTTAACATTTATGATAACAAATAAAAGAAAAATTCAATTTTATGGCTTCAAATTTTTAAAGAAAAAATCAATCAAAATTTAAATAAGCTCTATATTAAAAACTTAAATATACTTACAGTCTAGATACCAAAATAAACTTTCCCACAATTTTTCTTCACACGAAAAAATTAAATATTTTACACCATATTCATCAGTTTTAATCTCCCGAATACCGTGGTTTAAACATAAATTTTTATGTTCTAGTTTTATTGCGGTTCATTATTGGTAGAAGTTTGAGGCTAATTAATCTTAACACTGGATCAGATCACATTTATATTTGATGTACATAAATACCATATATATACACTCAGATAAATACGGCTAATAGTTAGGTGTCGCTATTTACACACACTCGTGCAGGTAAAAATTTTTAAAGCAAACTTTCGATTTAAATTTTAAAAATTACCACTCGGGAGAGTGAAGTGGAGCAATCGAATTTTACGCTTTAGTCAAATTCTTTCGCATGTATGTATATATCGAGGCGATCAGTTCAGGGATGGTGGAGGAAACCGGAGTGTCCAGAAAAAACAACCGACCTTTAGCAAACGAACTGAACAACTTTCTCGCATTTGGATCTGCTCGAGTAGGATTCGAACCAAGACAGTGAGGGACACTGTGATCTCTCTCTCTCTCTCTCTCTCTCTCTCTCTCTCTCTCTCTCTCTCTCTCTCTCTCTCTCTCTCTCTCTCTCTCTCTGTGTGTGAGAGAGGGAGATGGGGTTCTTGTATGCAAATGTAAACATTTGTCTTGTTAAAATAAAGAGGCAATTTCTAGCTTTTAACTTCATTTCAAAGGTAATTGTCCAAGTCTTTTTATTATATAGCTAAATCAAGAACGCAAAATATGCCAACTTTTGTAGACCTTTGAAAAGCTTTTGGCTCTGTAACATTCATGGTGCATAAAATGGGATCGCCAAAGAATTCGTCTTTAAAAGCACCATAATTGCCCTATAATCTAATATCCTAAATCATCACAAACCCTCTAAGGACATCAGTGGCTAAGTGGTCTTAAGTGTCAGCTCTTAGTTTTGTTTTGGATACTAGTCGGGGTAGATACTTGTGTAAATAAGTTTGTCAGTTTGTCCGCTGAAAGTTGATAATTTTCTCCGGCCACTCCCGGTTTCCTCCACCATTCCAGAACTGACCTCCTCTATATATTGAGTGAATCATGAATAAGGGCGCCAGTAAAACTCCATTACTTCACGCCACTCCAAGTCAAAGTCATTTTAATGAGAAAAATATTTAAGTAAGGTGACAAATACATAACTGTTTTACTTATTATTTATAACCGTTACTTTATTACAGTATTCGGGGTGGGGGTCTAAGTGTGCCCAGACACCAGAGAGTGCTAGGGTGATAAATTGTCAAATTTCAAAGTTTATAAAACATCTATTGTAAATAAAAACTTTCATTTTTCTAAATTGTCTTTTTTCATCCCTAGTGTGTCTAAATTTAACAAAATCTTGTTTGTCGTTTTCGAGGTTGATTTATTGGCGAAAGATCTATAACTTACTATTACTACAGAAAATGTTGGAGGGGTTTTGTTTAAACATAACTAAAGGGCTTTAAATAGATCAGATGAATTTATTTCATAAAATTTTTAAAAAGTTGTGATTTTCATTCCGATCATGGGAAATGAACGAAAAATCTTCTCGGCAACAAGTTCCGGCAAAGTACAGAACCAAGCTTCTCGTGCTTTGCCGGGACTGGTCAACCAATGGCGAATTCAACAAACCACATTTTTCAACACGTGTTTGGTACAGGTATGAACTCGGTAATTTTAACATCAATGGTTACTTTCAGTAATTTGTGTCTTTGTTTCTTATTTCGCGCGCGTGTCAGTGTATACGTTTTCAGTTTGGCTGTAACTTTACATATTTCATTGGCGGACATGACCAAGTGGTAATACCACTGGCTTTCGAAGTCAATTAAGGGTTGTGAGTTCGTAGCCCACTTAGGACTTGAAAATTTTCTAATATGATTTATTTCCTTCCATGATAGATCTACAAAAAGCTCGTTACTCAGCGGGCTTTCGGATGCGACTCAAAACCGGGGTCTCTTGTCTCAGTGCCCGCTAAAGAAATCTTTAAAATTCGAAATAGAGTAAGAAAATGAGCTATCTTACTATTAGAAGATATTGAAACAGATATATTTCATTTGAAATATATATTTCATCATAAAACTTAGTTACATGCCAACAAGTGTTCCACAACCTTTAACTTAATTGAACTTATATTTAATTAATTATTTTTTCTTGTACCCGTGTTCAACCCTCGTAGTTACAGTTTTATGGTTTATTTATTATTTTATATTTTTGTTAATTTCTCAGTCAACTAAACGTCAAACCAATATAAGTGATTTTATCGCCGTACAGTACAGTCCTGTCGAAAGTTTAACACTAAACTAACGAATTATTAAATCGGCAAATCAGATTGGATATCTCGATATCTAATTGTTTCGGCAGTTTTTCAGCCAAAACAGCTGTCCCTTTCCGTTTCTTTTTCGGCAGCTTTTTGTTCACAAATGATCCATGTCTTGACCATTCAACAGCTGAGTTTGGGCTTCCCTTCTTTACCCTAGTGGTAAACTTTCGTCAGGTCTGTACTGTATTTTAATGGCAATTTTCTCTGTAAAATCGATGTGTCTTTCTATTACACAAAATTTTGTACTAATCTGCGGTTCAATGAACCCTAAACGTTTTAATTACAGATGGTACAGACCTGTCGAAAGGTTTAAAACTGGGGTAGCGAAAGGCAGTCGAAACTAGACCGCCGAGTTGCCTATATACGGATAACTAGTGACCGAAAAGCTGACGAGAGACAGAAACAGCTGTCGAGAAATGGCGGTAACCGTCGGAGGGGCCTTGATGAGCTGTCGTTTTGCACTAGGTCGTTAGGTTAAGTGTAAAACTTTGGATAGATCGTATAGTAATTTACAGTTAGTCAGATCAATTTAAATCCATAGAAAAGTAATAAAAATTGTACTTACATTTTCGTGTCGGTAAGTAAATACAAAATATGTTGTAATGGGGCGAAATGTCAACGTTTTGTCCATGATTATTCTGCTCAGCTGAGCGATATCATAAGTTCACGGATCCAGGAGCTGGAATAATTTGTTTAAAATTGGAAAGTCTATTATGTAACAATCTCCATGAAACCAAGCTGAGAGAGAGAAATTTGTTTGTATTTCCGCATCGATAAGTAAATGTAAAGTATGTTGTAATGGGGCGAAATGTCAACGTTTTGTCCGTGTTTATTCTGCTCAGTTGAGCGGTATCATGAGATGGTCCAGAAGCTCAAATAATTTGTGTGAAATTGGAAAATCTCTTCCTCTATAACATAATCATCACCATGACAGAATTTGACTCAAAACAAAATATCGAAATTTAAACCATAATTGTACAGATCGTGAGGCTATCACGTTTGAAATAACTCGCGAACAGACGGACGAACGAACGGTTTGTGTAATTGTTCGGTCATTACCATTTGGTACCTAGATACTGAATACCCCACTTTATGATTTCCTATAATGCCAATATACAATTTGTCATTGTTAGACTTCGTAATTATTTGGGCGTCATCATCAATCCATGTATCTGTTGGTAACCAGGATGCAATGACTTCTTAAGAATTTATAATAATGCTGATTTACAATTCTGTCAATGATGACCTTTGTAATTATTCGGGCGTCACACATTCATGTGTATTCTGGTAGCTAGGGTGGAGTTACCCAGTTTTAAAACGCTTTAAAAGTCTGTAACAATGCCGATATGACAATATGTAATTACTTGGGCGTCATCATCATTTCATATGTCTTTTGGGAACCTCTTAAGGGTTTGCAACAATGCAAAAAACAACTTTGCCAATGATGGTCTTTGTAATTATTCAATACAGTTTTACCTTCGTAACTAGGCTTTTAATGCTAAAACGTTTACAAAAATGCCAATAAACAACTTTGCCAATGATAGTCTTTGTAATGAGTTGGGCGTCATCAATGTATACGTATGTCTTTTGCTAACTAGGGTGGGGTACCCCAGTTTTAAGACTCCTTTGTAGTTTGTAACAATACCAATATGCAATTTTGCTTATGTTAGTCTTTTCAATCATTTGCAAGTGATCAATGTCGTTTCTGATGGTATCTAGGTTGTGTTTAGAAAATAATAAATAAATAAATTTTAAAATGTACTTTTGTGCTAGGGTGCATTTACTTTAAATACGACGATATTAAAAAGATATTGAGCGAGAGTGTCTATTAGAGAACTTCTATAACATAAAACACACCCTTTATAAGTACAGGCCTGTCGAAAGTTTAATACAGTCAAATCTGTCCATAAAGGCCACCCAGGAAACCAGTAAAAGTTGTCTTTATCCTTTATCGGCAGGTGGTCTTTATATACAAGTTCAAACATATGAATAAAGAGAAAGTAGGATACAACCCTACTGGTCTTTATAAGCAGGTGGCTTTTATATAGAGGTGGTCTTTAAGACAGGTTGGACTGTACTAAGCTAACGATTAAGTGCCAAAACGACAGCTCACCTCAGTTCCTTATTAGCTATATCTCGACAACTCCTATCTACCTCTAGGTAGCTTTTCGACAAGCTAGTCACATCACTATTTGGATCGTCTTGCGAGTTGAGTAATGGTGTTTAACGTCCCACCAAGAATATTTCACTTATATCGAGACGGCGCCAGCTATACGCGAAGGTGCAGAAATTTTGCCCGTGCGTTGCGTGAGTTGAGTTAAGTAATGGTGTTTAACGTCCCAGTCAAGAATGTTTCACTTATATCGAGACGTCGCCAGCTATAGGCGAAGGTGCAGAACTTTTGCCTGTACGTTGCGCTGATGTCATTATAAAGCAGGGTTCTGCATCGTGCCAAGCCTACCAAGACACGAGACCTCGTTTATTTTAAGTTCCAATCCGAAAGAAACGTGACCTCCATTTCAATTTGCCGAGTGCTTGTCGAAAGAACAGTCACTACCCACCTTTAAGTCTTGGCCGGGTCAGACCCGGCAGGGGTTCGAACCCACGACCTCCCACTTACGGCGCGAGCACTCTAATAACTGAGGTACCGCAGTGATCAAGGATCGTCAGCCAAGCTTCGACTCATTCGTTAGCTAGGTGCTAAACTTTGGGCAGGTCTGTGGTGTATGATATTCATTTGAATGGATATTGAGCGAGAATACCTATAAGATCACCTCCTTATCATAAAAACACACCCTATATTTTATCATACCGGTATATTTATCAAACTCTTAATATGTGGAATAAAATGGATCTATCAATTATATACAGAGAGGGAAAAATACAAATAGCTTTATTATTGAATTCAATTTCGAGTTATAAATATTAAAGCATTGAATACACTTGCTATAGTACAGTCCTGTCGAAAGTTTAACACTAAGCTAACGAATTATTGCAGCTCATGATCAACCTGGTCCTCTTAAACAGTAAAAAAAGTCTCTACAGCTTTTTTGCATTTGCTATCTGTCCATCTTTCGGTAGCTTTTCGGTCACAAGCTATCTGTCCATATCTCGACCACTCGGCAACCGAATTTCGTCTCATTTTCTTTAGTTCAGTGTTAAACTTTCGACAGGACTGTTCTGTATGTTCCTGTTTAAGCGACGCCAAACATATCTTTATATATATTTCAATTATGAATCGAAAAAATTATTTTAATCTATTTGCTCTTATCGCCAGTCTGTCATTGTGTCAACAAAAATAAAATCAATTTTCTAACTTTTTAATAATTCTTATTTTTTTTTACCTGGGTATAATTAATTACATTGCATAACGTAGGCGTAACCCGAGTAAGATCGGCGCAATACATCACGCGTTTCACGTATACATGTATGGTAACCGATTGGTGACATTTCATCTTTGCGATTGACGTGTTTGCAAAACGAGATAACAAGAAGAAGCAAAGATACGAGAAACAAAAATTGGCATAAAAGTGCGAAATGATAAATAACCCAGAATTTCAAAATGTGTAACAAGAAAAATTGATATTCATGAATGACATTACGCCATCACTCAACGCAAACGACAGAATAGGATTCGCCGATGTACCACGTGATCAATGCGCGTTTACGTCTGTGTGGCTTTGCGTGGCAAATTGCCAGAATAACGACGTTTTTACTTTGAAACACCAACCAATGCGATTCCATATCCAATGTTACTAAATATTTTGCAATTTAAACGTAAGTAAATGTCACGTGGTACACAAGCGAACCCAAATTTAATCTGAGCGCGAAATAAAGAAATAATGACCTACAAAAAGACATAATTTCACGGGCGAAATAAAGAATGGCGTTAGCGGAAAAAATGAAAAGTTCCACATTATGACATCATGCAAGACGGAATGACGGCATACTTAAGTAAAAGTGCGAAATAACGCAAGACGTCGGATATCCGCATGAATAGTTCGGACTTCCACATAATGACATAGAGCGGCAAGACGGGATTACGGCATTCTAGGCATGCAAAATAACGCAAGAAGTCGGATAATAATATCGGTACAAATCACCTGCCATACATTAGGCACAGTCGGCGTATGGAAAGTGATTGAAAGTTATTATATAAATTATAAATAAGACATAATTATGGTTAGGGGAGAAAATGTTTTTATAACATTGATTCAATCATTTCCAAAAATATTTGACATCCGCAAATAATTTTTACAGCAAGTTAATTTAACGATGTGATTTTTTGACGAACTAAAGCCTAATTTAGATAAAGCGTTGATGGTTTTTATTTTCATTTAATAATTTAAAAAAAAGCTGATCGGGATATTTAACACCAGTCTAAAAATTATGTAAAATGTAAATTGCATTTTTTATTTTTTCACAGCAAACAAATTTTATTTAGTTTAATTTTGTAAGATATAAGACCTAGTATTAATTTTTGAATTACGTACATAAATTAATATTTTTTGGTGTTGGTTAACATTCGGTACTTTTAGTTTGGATTTTGTAGACGCATGCACATATATAGGGCATGTTTCACAATTACCATCACTTTTACATGTTAGTGAACTATAATGTGATTGAAAACTAAAGGTTACTAGTTGTTTCTCCATTGTCATGGCAACAACAAGCTTGTTTCTGTTTACAGTTAGTCATTTTGCTTGTCAAAAGATGGTTGTTTTCTCCGGGTTTTACGGTTAACTCCATCATTCAGAAAAAACTACCAAGAATAACATTAAAAGTTACTAAAAACAACAGCAAAACCAACCAATAACAACATAAAAAACAACACGCGCTTGAAGAATAAATGCAAAATCAAGCAGAGAGCAACAGCAAAAGGAACAAGGAAATCAACCAAGAGCAACAGCAACACAGAAGAAATAAGAAAACAAAACAGACGAAAGAAACTGAAAACGTGTACTGGACAGCAAATTAATAGCACGGAGCAATACAAGATAACGAAAGTAAACGCAAAAAGATTAAAAAGATAAACGCATAGCTAAGGTAGGACCACTGGCTGCGAAAGCAAAACTAGAACTATTGTCTTAAAACGGAATGGATTCTTTCTTCTGACCAGAAGTTAATTATATGATGGTGTTCTAGTTATATGTCGATGGCATCTTGAAATAATCACCACTGACAAGATCAACATCTCAAATTAAATTGGAGACGATAAAAGTTGAATTTATCAATATTTGCTGTAACACGTTCTGCAAATCTCACTTTTATTTTTTTTTTTCTCTTTCATGACAAAATATTTTTATAACTGAAAATTACGCAATAAAGTTTTTAAAGAATTTGAATTAGGTCGCTTAATAACGTTATGAAAAAAAATCCATTTTAATTATTAATTATGAAATATTGACATGTTGGCTCCTTGACTCGGTGTGGGGGGTGGGTGGATATAATGTTATCATCTTGTTATATAACAGATAAAAGAAGTGAATTCAAAGAAATATTAAATCTTTTATATTCAGTCAATATTTCAAAATTAATTAACATCTTATAATAACCTGACACAGACGGTATATAGGTACAAACGAACACCGGCTTTGGTTAATTGCAGTACAGATCTGCTTAAAAGTGCAACACAAACGTGTCAAAAAGTGCAGCACAAACCTGTCAAAAAGTGCAGCACAAACCTGTCTAAAAATGCAGCACAAACCTGTCAAAAAGTGCAGCACAAACCTGTCAAAAAGTGCAGCACAAACCTGTCTAAAAGTGCAGCACAAACCTGTCAAAAAGTGCAGCACAAACCTGTCAAAAAGTGCAGCGTGACAGACCTGTCGAAAGTTTAACACTAAGCCAAATATTTGTGCCAAATCCATAGCTCATTTCGATCCCTCATGAGCTATATTTCGACAACTTTTATCTATGTCTCTGCAGCTTTTCGACCTCTAGCTATCAATATCTCGGCCATTTGGTAGTCGAGCTCCGATTCCTTCTCGTTAGCTCAGTGTTAAGTTTTCGACAGGCCTGTATTGCATTTTAATCTGTCTGGAATGAAGATAAACGACGTTATTATTCTATAATACAAAAATCAAAATCTGAACAATCTCTATTATATGTACAATCTACCCGGCACAGAGACCCCTGCTTCCACTTTTAAGATTATGGACTATAAAGCGATTAATTGGAGAAAAACTCAGAAAATTACCCCAACCACAACTCAAACACAACATTACAGTAGCTCAGTTTAAAGAGTGCTCCGACAGTGCTCGCTTCGTATGTTGTAGGTCGGGGTTCGAACCCAGGTCAGTCGGATTTGTCAATGACTTGAAACAAGGCAGTGACTGTTCTTTCACCAAGCACATGGCATCGATACATATAAAAGTAATGGGGTCCTTCGTAAAAGACCTTAAAAATCGATGTCCCACGGTAGATGTGGCACCTACATTGTTGTATAGCTGGTGACGAGCCGATATAATTACACAAGTCTTGATTTGAACGTAAAACCCCATTGAAACAAGAAGCCGAACATCATTATATTGCCAGACTTACTTGTTGTATGCCGTGTTAAAGGTTAAAAGTCCGTCGAACTTTGTATATAAACTTGGTCTGAATTTCTGAATTGTTTTGTGGCTATGTGTATTCAAAAACGTGTAATTATAATTGATCGTTCGTTATTCTCTATATGTTATAGAAAACTCACTTTAATTTATGAAAATTCCTAATCATAAGTACGTGTATATAATATGTATCCACACGGAAATTTTCAAAACATAAAAACAAATAAATAAGATTTTACATGCTTTCAATAGACACGTTTGTTCGTAACTTTGCTTATAAGTTTTTCTTTATTGCTACACCTGCTGTTTATATACCTGATTATGAATATAAATGAACAGATTTAAAATGAATGTCTTGAACTAAGTCGTTGCATACCTCTTGTTAGCATACCTTTTGGGTAATAATAGTATATGCATACCAATCCACGTCCAAAGCACAAATTTCATGAAGTTCACGCTTTAAATCATACACAAACATACAGGTTCATGTCTAAAACCCAAAACTCCAAAAGCAACGTAAAAAAGTTTGAAAACGTCCAAATAAAGCACAACACTTGAAACTTCATCGGGAAAGTGATCCCAACCCTTAAAACATATTTAGAATAAAAATATCCTGTTTTGCCTTCTAGAGAGAAACGGCTGAATCGTGAGTTCATGAAACATTTTAAATGTGCAACGCAGGATAGGAAAGAGGATCAAACCCGCGACCTTCCACACTTTAGGAAAGTGTTCTAACAATTGGGCTTCATAGACTGTTACGTTTCTCCCTTTACAGACACTGAAATAGAAACAGCAGTTTCACATGTCAGCCACTTCTGAGGGTTTGCAAGATGGCCAGATTCAACAGGAAAGCCAAATAATGCAAGGTAGGACCGAGGATCGAATCGATTCAAATGCAACAGTAATATCTACCTTTGAATGGATGATATGGTCCTTCGATTCACTGAGCCTTCTCAAGATAATTTCTCTAAATGCAAGGTAATCAACGTTATTTCTTGAAAGGTGGAGGAAACAAACCTATAGTCCAAAATGTACGCCAAAAATTAAAACAGTTTGAATGATAATAAACTCCCAAAACTGCCGTGTTATAATGGTCATTTTGACCCATTTAAAATCTCTTCATTTAACAGAAAATAAGAAGTTCTGTTGAAAGTAATTATAAAATTAAGATTTTAATTAGTTTTAATTATTTAACGACATAATTTCAGAAAAATTGAAACCCATTTTAATTTTGAAATTAAAGAATTCTAAGTGCCCTCATTACCTAAATTCCCGATTACAAAGTAATTAGTTCCTTAAATAAATTTATTTAATTCAATTAGTAACTCGTTTCTTTACTGTCTAATTTCATTAAAATAAGATTTTCAATTTGAAACTTCTACAAAATCCATGTTTAGTGGTAGAGTTAAAACATTCTATTCTGATATAGGAATCACCATGTCTGTCTGTCCGTCCATCCATCTGTCCGTGTAAAATCATGTCCAGGCCATACCTCATCAATGCTTTGGACGACTCTCATGAAACTTCACATGAATAATCTTCATGGTTTAAAGGTGTGTCATGACCTTGGACTAAGGTCATATCGGAAAGGTCAAGGTCGCAGGAAAATTTAAATGTTGGGGACGGGGGTATGTTGCTCTCAAGAGACAGCTCTAGTTAACATTGTTCAAATTTCATAAATTACCGGTAGGTCATAAACCTTTTTTAAAAAATATAAATCCTGTATACTTCATCTTCTTACACTATCAATAAAAGTTTTACTAAAATTTTATTAACAGAATTTAAAACTATAACGTTAACATTGTTCACATTTTCCCCATAAGTTACTGATAAAATCATAAAAGTTTAGAAAGTGCACAAGGCGTAATTAACTTCAATAAATCGTGTATATTTAAACCTGCATTACAGACTTCATTGTTCAATTAAAATTAAAAATTAAAAATCAAATTCTCAGATAAACATCTTTAGTGCTTTAGTTACCTGGCTAATTAATCATTTACCTGTGACAAATAGAAAATGAAACAGGTGAAATAAGGTTTTACCTGTAATAATTAAATTCTGCACAAAATGCACACCTTGTCAAAAACCGTAATTTAGAATTATCGCAGTTAATTTTCCAAACTCGCTAATTTATTTTTAATACACCACAATGTCAAATTTTGGTGCATGCATTTCAAAAACCTGGATTATGCAAAATTGACACCGTGATCAGTGAAGTTAAATTTCAAATCTTGTTAATTTATCTTTAAAATTGCATTTGAATTACTTTTGAAAAGAAAAGTACTTTTTTTGCCAGTCTCGCTAATTTATCAACATAAAATCGCCTTTGAATTACATTTCAAAAGAAAATCTTTTTTTTGGAATACACATTATTTCTGTTAGGCCGAAAAGACTGCTTTACGCGATTTTAAGCCATATATATTTCATTCAATATTATCATTTTACCATGGAATCATGTGTTAATAAAGGTTCATTAACAAAGAGAAAATACATGCATGTCCCGATGAAAGGATTAACATTGCAATTCGCTACGAAAAAGAGAGCATAGTGAACGCAACTTGATACCAATTTTACTAAATTAAAATCAGTTTGATATCGTTTACAACATTATTTCGGCCTGAAGTTTTTCGGGTATATATGTAAATTATTTAAGGGTAGTTAGTAAAGAAATCACGTTTTAAGTTTGAAAAATGTTTACAAAATATTTAAACCAGTAATCACACATTTATTTACGCATTCAGGGTCATTGATGTGATCCCCGATACACTTGTTTACCACCCCTGATACACTTGTATACGCCCCTCAAAATTGATGAAAAAGATTTTGATTAAATTATTACAGTGTTAAAAAGTGCACACGCCTTCATTTACAATATATTTTCAGTCATACGTTTTTGTTTTTTTTTGTAAAGGTTTCACAAGGATAAAAGGTATCGTAACCACAGCGATGCATTCTAAATGATCAATATTAAATGCTTGTTCGAAACCGACATACATCAAAATGGCAATCCATACAAATCTCAGTTATACTATTGTAGCACCAAGGGCTTCCGGACGAAACATGTATATATTAGATATAAACGATGAAAATGCAAATTAATGGGTACCTTAAGCTTGTGGCAAACATGCTTGGGAATGCATCCCCTACTTATGAGCATGTACATTTATTCGTTTGTTTGAATGACAATGATGACTGGTAAAATAAGGTTTATTTTTTTATTTTTACATGTGCGGTTTAAGAACCACTTATTGTAAAATACCCTTAGAATAGTTGAGGTCCTTCTGATAGTACTTCAACCATACCCCAATATATGTTTATGTCTTTTTGGTTGTTTTATCATTGACTTTGTTTTGTTTTGTGTTCTTGGTTATAATGGCTTTTGACAAGTACATGTGTTTTACAGTTGCAAAATTCATTCTTATATTGTAAGATTGTCCCATTATGTATTGCCTTAACCAATATTGTGGATTGACGATTAGTTCTGTGATGTGGAGGAAACCGGAGTGTCCACAGAGAACTGTCCTAAGAATAGTGGGATTCGAACTTAGGTAATGAGGGGCGTTGTGATCTGTGACCACACGTTTAGACCACTTAAAGCTTTAAATGGTATGGTCACTTGGTTTTAAAAGATACAGAGCATGGCATGATCATGATTGGTTAACTAAGCGATTAACAAAAACAGAAATATTCAAAATTTCATTTCACAAAATATACAAGAATCAATGATACGGACGAATAAAACATAATTAAACCTCTATGTACAACTTTTTTTCATTTTAAGTATCTTATTTTGTCGATTACACTAAGCCTACAATAGCACATCTATGACATTTATTTAAACCCCATGATCAAATGTCCCTCAACGTGCATATGATCGATAAAAAGTGTATATATGATCACGATTTTTATATGAAATATTTCAAATTTTTTTAAAAAGGGTAAGATTTCCTTTTGTACCCCAACCCATTATATTCTACATGTATGTAAAAATTTTGAAAAAAAATCATTTTTCACGGAAATGTTCAGAATTGCCCGAATCTGTAATTTTTACAATTTTTAGTCAAAATTAAAATTTTAATGGAGGGTACAAATAGAAGTCATTCCAAAGGAGAAAGGGGTCATGGAAAAAAATACGCCAATAACAAACTGGTTGAATTGAAATAAAAATTGGAACTCTTACTGAATTAAATTTAAAAATTACTTACCTGTCACTTTTTAGTTGTCTGTGTTCTCCAAATTGATCCACACAGTTATTTCATTAAAGTCCATCAATTTAAATCTACGAATCCATAATTAACGGTTGTCTCATTCCATCTCCATCAACGCGTAATATATAAAATATATCTATCAATGATATGATATATACCGAGCGAGTGTAACCATTTAGCAGCGTTTAATGGAGTGTGACGGGTTTTCGATTAAAGGGAAGGTGAATTGAATTATAAATATCGATCTATGTGTACCACGGGTAAACAAGTTTGTCTTTTTTGTATTTATTTGAAATGTGTTTGAATATATAAAAACCTAATTGACTACCACAATACATAGAAAGTATATATAGTATATACATGTACTCATAGGTAAACAACATTGACCTGTCCGTTTGACCTTTAATCATAGATCAGTTAATTTATGTTGAGGGGAATTCGGGTGTTCATCATGAGTGATACTCACTTCATAGAGTAGGCACGTGTACTATGTATGTATTAACTTGAATTTTAACACTACCCATTTATTGGGTGGATTATCCTATATGAACATTCCTAATGAAAGGTCAAGCGGACAGGTCAATGTTGTTTGTCTATATATGTATATTCAGTGATATTTAAGGTCTTTATTTATAATCTACCGACTTGGTGCAAATTAATTATGAAGCACAAACATAGCAGTTCATGTCCTACTGCAATCACAAAGCAAAGTAAAAACTTTGGCAAATGGCAAGTGAACAGGCGAATTTCCATCATGTTTGGAATTGAGACCGGGTGCTCCAGAAGAATAAAAACATCCGGTCTAGCTAGTTACATCCGGGCGTGTGGAATCAAACTTGAGAATAAAAGGAACATGGAACTGTGTGACGTCAAATATATCCAGGAAAATTTATGAGGCAGTGACAATATGCTTATCCATTGTGTTTGAAACGAAGACCATTAGACCATACTGCAACGTAGCAAAGGCCATTTTAGATTATTCCAAACTTCCACAAGTAGTAATGTATATTCGGAATAACAATTGATTATAATGATACCCAAGTCAACGACGTTTAGGGTTATGGAAAATTTTAATCACAATGTCTATCTATACCCATATTGTGATTAATTCATAACTTTCACGCCTATAGGCGTATTTATGAGGCAAATGCTTTCTCTGACTTTGCAATGTTTAGTTATCTACCATTAGTTGTTGATAGACGCCTTTTGTTTAAAATAAAATTTAAAAAAAAAATTGCTATATCTCCCTGGAATCAAACCCATGAACTTCCTCACCCCCTCCCGGCATCGAATCCAAGACTTTCCTCAAAACTCCCCGGCATCAAACCCATGACTTTCCTCCCCCTCCCGGCATCAAACCCATGACTTTCCTCAAAACTCCCTGGCATCGAACCAATAACTTTCCTCAAACCTCCCCGGCATCGAACCCATACTTTTCCTTAAACAGCTACTTTGAAAACTACAATTCGTTTATTTATTTAGTAATTTATTTATTTTTGCGCTTCGTCTTTCAAATACATCATGTTACCTGCACTAACCCGTCGATATTCTGATGATCTAATCTGAATAAAAATATATGAAATGCTGCAATTACCTGATGAATACTATTGTATACGGAGTAATGAGTTTCATTAAGGCGCATTACTATTGACTATTGAAACATAATAGAACAATGCGATTTTTTCCTGTAGGCAAACAACATTGACCTGTCTACTTGACCTTTAATTAAAATATTTATTATGGAACAGTACATTTATGTATAGGTAACACAGTTTGTAATTTCTTCGCCAATTTCATGGGAAACATGCATTGTTCATGTATGTACCGTGAATTTCAACACTATCCGTGTATTCGGTAAATATTTCCAATGAAAGGTCAAGTGGACAGGTCAATGTTGTTTGCTGATACTTGCGGTTATCTTTCTGGCAATATTGATGAGAATCAATCACGCAACTAATTCACAACTTGATCTTATTTACATAGTCTGAATTACAATAATTGGTCTGCAAAATGTAGTTTACGTCACCGAAGAGAATTGATGTTACCAGGCTCAAAATTCGATATATAATTTTGTTATAATATCAGATTTGTTTACGTCATCAAAGAGAATTATTGTTGAAGGGACAAGTTCGATGTTAGAATTTTAATAAACAAGGGCGACAACTATGTTAAACCAAACATAATAGAGTCAAATACACTGTGGAGAAGCGTTTTCTATGATTTGAACTTGTGGCCTTGACCTTTGACCTATGCACTGAAATACGACCCATCTCATGCTGGTTTACATTTGAGCACTCCGGTTTTTTCGACCGTCTGAAAACTGACTGTCTCGATACAAGGTAAAAATCTTTACTAGGACATAAAACAACATTACCCCCAATCCACTGTATGAAGGCTATTGTAGGGAATTCATCAACCTCTGGCGTCATTCAGAATTATTACCTAATAAGGAAATGTCTTGTCTGAACATTTTAGTAGTATATCGGCCAAAGTTCGCATTTTCGCTGTATTGCAATTTCCGTCGTAAAATATTGACTAGCAGAGGTCACACTATTGTACAAATACATGTCTGATATAGTGGAAGTACGGAGCTGTCGAAAGTTTAACACTGAGGTAACGAAAAGGAGTCGAAGCTAGGTTGACAAGTGGCTGAGTGCGACCAAAAAAACTGCCGAGAGCACATGTGCCCTGGGAATGAACTGTGGTCGAAAGATAGATTGTATCTGCAGTCGACATATAGAGGTGAGTTGTCGATTCGGGACTTATTCGTTAGCTTAGTGTTAAACTTTCGACAGGTCTCTGTTGTTAAAGAAAAAACAACTTTTGATTGTGACCAAAATGCAATAGCTATATATGGAAATCTATTAAAATATTGGCACACAAGCCCTTATTGTGCAAATAATAAACCGGTGATAAAATTTATTAAATTATTAGAACACTTCTATAAATGGACATTTTTGGTTGTGTACATTTAAATGCTCGAAACTAACGAGTTAATTTTATTTATTTTAGACAATTTATTTATTTAATTGTACCGAATATTCATATCAACTCCAAATTGGTAACTTTCTATTATTATTGTTGAAGACAAATCTATGGTGACTCATTTGTGCCATTTTGTGTTTTCGTGTGCTGCACGAAGTGGTCGATTGTTTTCTCCGGGACATCCAGTTTACTCCTTACCAATACTTTTTTCGCTAGAAGGCGCATAAGGCCATAACGCTATCGTTCCATATTTGCCTGTCCTTCGCTACTGCTTTTGCTGTGTTCCAGCTGGTCCATCCGGTGGCATTTCTTTCCTTTTCAGTCATTCTTCTCAATGTGGACTTATAAGGTCTTTTCCTTTTTTTCCCCCTCTGGTTGCCACCCTAGTGCTGTCGTGCAGTCATTTGTTCCCTCTTTCCTCAGTATGTGTCCAAGCCAGTTCCATTTTCTTCTTCTGATCTCACAGCTTATGCTGTTCTGTCTAGCTTTTTCCAATATTTTTTCCATTTGTAACTTTCTGTTGCCATCTTATTCTTAATATCCTTCTAAGGCATTTTGCTTGGAAGGTGTCTATGGGGTGTTCTCCAGTTTACGTCGCTGTCCAAGAACTGATCGCCTCGAGGGAAAGAATCTTGATCGGGATGCATAAGACACCATTATTCCCCTTCACTCTTTTCGCGTGGCTTGTTTACAAGACAAAAAAGCACGATCGAAAGTTTAAGGACGAAATAACACCACGCGAAAAGACGTAAAGCCGGCAATCTTAGACCAACAAATATGTACAGAGTATGATGTGCGTTTTTCCGTAGTGGCCTCGGCGGGAAAAAACAACAGAATTGTGTCCCCTTATGCCGAGGTTTATCATGTGTCATGAGCTTTGACATATGCGTCTAAATTTGGTATAAGAAACATCGTCTCATGGTTTGATCGAAATCCTTCCATAAACATGGAATATATGGAGCGGGCACGATATTGGAGGGGACGACCAGACAAACGAGCAGAATGATTCCAATAAACACATCTAAATTTCGTTTGCGGAGGTATAAAAAACCGAAATAAAATCGCAAGAAAAGTCGAGACGGCACAGATCAGCCACCATACAAAATCTTCTCGGATATAACACTTTTTGGTGTTTCTGTAACAATAGAATCGTTTAAGCTGTGTATGCTGTGTTTGTCTGGAAAGCGAATTCGTTTCCTTTCACTTTTGCTTATTACACGCGAACTGTATTTTATCAAACAAAAGACAGCCAACCCGGCACCAAATGCAAATTACTAGTATTTAAACATGCCCTTAAATAAGGCATTCATTCACTTAAATTTTACTACATTTCGAATCTGTTATTTTTATTTTTTAGGTATTTGAGAATTTCAGGTGTCTTTTTGGAGATCACTCCTAGCTTAAAACATTTGTGTTTGATTTTGTTTAAAACATTTTTTCAAAATAAGATGGCAAAAATTTGCAAAATTTAATTGAATGATTGTGAAATTTGGGCCATGTCATTAAAATAAAAAGTTAATTTAAGTTTTACTCTATAAAGAATTTGTCAAAGTACAAATTGACCATACTTTTCTACACACCTTTGTCAAGTTTAGGTCGGGTCAATGATTATTAATATTTACTGATTGATTTTTTCATTATCACCTATATATCTCCGATGGTTCGTTTCACCATTAATCAACCGGAGTTTTAATAAAATTCAGGACTTTTGTCATAATAATGACAATTATTATATATTTGCTTCGTTGGAGTTTAGTTCAATTTTGGTGGTCTTTGTATGAATTGATTTATAACTTTTTTAGATATGTAAATTGTTTATAAATCTTTCAAGTAAGAAATAACAGTTGTTGGTAAATAAGAAAATAATCAAAATTAACATGGCGGTCCGTGTCTAAATCATAACCCAAAAGCAAAGTAAAAACTTTGAAAACTGACAAATTAAGTAAAACGCCCGAACTTCCACCAGAGATGTGAAGCTATGTGATCAGGTAGGGTAAGCGCCTCATGTTTAGCAAGCCCCTATACAGGTTTTCAACCAACACTGTTCAATACTTCAACAGGACGCCAATTTAACAATGGGCAAAAGGTTCCCATACATTACACCAGCTGTATTGGAAGTGTGCATCTAATTGGTCGCTAGGATTTCAGTGCATTTCAGAGTCACATAAAGCAACCAGACACTCCTAGATCGACTTGCAGCCAATACTTAATGTTTCAACAAGAGCACATACAGCAGCCAAGGGCAAACGCTTCCCATTACACCGGTTGTATTGGAGGTGTTCATCTAGTTGGTCACTTTTTGTTTTGGTAAAAAAATCAAGAAACCTCCACATTACAATATGGATAATACTTGTCACATCGGGATAGCCTAGTACAATCTAGTTGGCACAAACATCATGATATTGAAAAGATGAAAATGCACCGATACCAGCTTAAGGCGTATACTTAAAGGTGTTTTATATAGCGAATGTACAGTGAAACCTCGTTATAATGCCCCCCTAAATAACTTTGCCACCACTCTTAATTCCCCAGACTATTTTGCCGTCCCAAAATCAATTTCTTCTACAGTTTTAATCTGCAAGTCTTTCTCAATTCATCGCAATACCCAGTATAATGGCATTATTTGCAGTCTGAAAACCCATTATATTTTTTTCTCTGTAAGCCTTCCCAATTTATTGCCAAACATCTTAAATTAATATTGGCAAAATTCGACAACACGTTTAAATGGTTGTGACGAATCGAAGTCCTATTGTAGTGAAAACGTCTAAAAACTGGTTTTGTATAATGAATAAAGTTTTAACATAAGAGTGTCGCATTTAATCTGAAAATAACACTTGAATAAATGTGTCAAGCATTTATAAAAAATAACAGCCACTCGTTTGTTGTATTTATCTAAAATCTTTAATTTCATTTTCATTATCACGCCAATGAAAGATGCCTGAAGTATGATAGTGTCATGTTACGTCGTAACCAATCGCGTTTTTAATTCATTGATTGTATAAAAGCAAACAATATTAACCTGCTCGCTTGACCTTTCATAAGGGAAATTAATATATGACGATCCACCCAATAAATACATAAGGTAGCTATAGTATTAAGATTTCAGATACATAAACAATGTATGTTTCTCGTGGTGAGCTGACGGAATAACACATGTGTTCAATATAAATAAATAAATGTACAGGTTAATAGTTAATGTTTCAATGAAAGGTCAAGCAGACAGGTCAATGTTGTTTTTCTAAGTCTTTACAAATCTATTTACGATCTATATATCTTAAACAATGCAACTGTTGTTAATCTTCTATCAAACAATGCACATCTTCAGGTACCTCATGTAACATCTCCATCAGGTGGTGGTAGAGTGCTCGTTCCGTAAGTGGTAGGTCGTGGGTTCGAACCCCGACTAGGTCTGACCCATGACTTGAAAGTGGGTAGTTACTGTTCTTTCGTCATGCACTCGGCATTACTAAATAAAAGCCACGGTTGTTTCGGATGGGAACTTAAAACAAACGAGGTCCCGTGTCACGGTAGGCACGCATGGTTCAAATTTTTGCGACTGAAGATGTGCGCGAAAAGGGCGAACTTAAAATTATTTGATGTCGCCTTAGGTCATGTTAACAAACAACTTGTCAACATGCAAGACTTATTTCAGAATGTTTTTCTTTTTTATCTTATATTTTATATTTATATTTTTGACAAAAAGGACACAATTTATCATACGGGTATTCTAGGTTTTTAATTTATGGTCAACTTTATTGCGAAAATCAAAAGAAAAGTATTGACATGTGTTAAAAAACCAAATTATTTCTTATATACTCTAAATCAATCCCCCCTCCATATATTTCATTTCTCAATGTTGTTCATCTATACACACAATAAATCATTTATGTGTTTCGAAAAGGCAAGGTATAGGCAAATAAAAGGCGTAACTCAGCACATATTGTTGCTGACAACAATATTTACAATGGGCGACAATATGCACCCCGAGTATAGATATGTGTGCAATGGCGACAATCCGACGGTGGTGTGTTGTCACGACCCTGAATTTTCTCGATGCTTTCTGAATTTTGCAAATAAAAACTTAGTACAGGCCAGAAAAATGATAGGGAAAATCGCAACAGATTCTTTTATATTTTAACAAAGTCTATTCAATTGCTAATACCAAGGTCCATCTTTCCCCTTTGAAATAAACGGGCGGATTTCAGCGAAGTTGGTTTACAAGTTACCCAACAGTTTTGTACGTACATGTATAGTCTAAACAGCAGCACCACCTCCACCCCCGGAAGGAGGTAAGGAAGGGCCAATTGCAAGGGGCTAGGAATTTTAAAAAAGTTTACAGCATAATCTAGTTCCATTGTCTTTACACATAACATAATTTCGGTTAAACCGTATTCATGAATCATATTTCAACGAAAATTAAATGCCGTTTTCATGATGATTTCTTTAGCGTAAAGGCATAACGATCATCGCTGACTAAATTTAATTTGTTCACAATATTTTGGATTTATAAATATTCTTCTTAATTTTGGTTGTCTTTTTTTTTATCCGATGTTCCATTTAGCTTCACACCAACAAGCGTGTTTATATCTTTATTAAAATTATATTTAAAAATGATTAAAACGGCATCCGACGGTGTTTTTAATTTTCAATGTTTGCAAGATGAAGCAGGCTTGGAATTTGTAGCATTATTGCTGACATTTCACTAGATCTACTTTGTTTATCAAAGTTCAAATTAAGAATGATTTGGTTTTTAGCTCACTTGGGCTGAAAGAATACTTTTTTACTGATGATTTGGTTTTTTACGAAAGCTTGTTCGTGCCACTTTGTAATCTGTTTTTTTCCTCTCAAATCGTACCCTAATCGTACATACGAATTAAAAAATCGTACCTACGAATTTTAAAATCGTACATACGATTTTAAAAATCGTAGCTACGATTTCGTATCTACGATTTGAGAAAACAAATCAGATTAGTGGCACGAACAAGCTTTCGTAGTTTTTAGCTCACTTGGGCTGAAAGAATACTAAATTGGCCTAGCTTTTTTTTTACTTTTGTACTTCGGTCTCCCGTTTTGTAAAATGAATGATAATGACAGATGAACAACTCCAATTAACCAAAGACATTAGGCTACAACCTACTGTAGACCAATAACATGCCTAACACATGGGTCTTTGAGTTGGTGTTTGCATGGTACAGACCTGTTGAAAGCGGAGCACTAACAAATTGGTGACGAATGGCAGTCCATCTCAGCCCCTCGTAACGTATTTAGACGGCTTTCGGCATAGCGTTTTTATGGCCACTAGTTATCCATATAAATGTTGATATGTTCGGGAACACGAATTTTGGGAGAGCAATTCACTGTATTCAGGCGGTCAAAAATGGTTAGAGAGACTGTTTCAAGGAAAAACCCTATTGAAATCTGATTGACAAACTTTACTGCGCCAGGATCTGCGATGGTTAAAAACCACTAACCAGCACTTTAAACCACTTGGCCACTAGGACCCCGATATCAAATTAAGAATAACAAGCTAACAAACCGTGGGATCCTTGTAAATCGCCAGGACTTAAATCGCCTACAGAATAACCATTGAATCGACTTATAATTATAACATAAAAACTTAAAACGTTTTTAATTGAAAAAAATTATTGATCCATAAATACCTGTCTTAATTGCCATCATAGTATTTTAACACTTTTAGTTTTTATTGAAACAGGTATAAAAGGTTATATATATATTCTGAAAGGGTGAACACGTTTTTTTTAATTATTTGAAATCGACCTAGAGCAGAGGTCTGTCGTAAAATTTAGCAACATACTAAAGAATTGGTGTTGAATAAGCCAGTCATTCTCATTTCTATCTCAACAGCTTTTAATCTAGTCATTCTATAAAAAAATAGGGTCAAACCTAAAAAAAATTGCAACAGAAAATATTTTATGCGATTGTTTTGAGGAAAAATGTTTTTATTCACCATAAAATATCTACCAATCCAGAGGAATTTGGTTTTTTTTTTTTTTTTGCCAATTAATGTTACCAATAGCATTTTCTATAGAAAAGGGAGATAACTCTGTTTTGTGATCCTAAATTATTTTGTTGATAGACTTCATGTTTATCCCTCGATAGCAGTCACTAGCAAAATCATATCTTGACCAATGGACAGGCAAACTAGAACTCCTTTTTGTAAGCTCAGTGTTAAATTTTAGACAGGTCTGTAATGTTTATAGACTAGTTAAAAGATACTTCACTAGTTTTATAATACAGTCAAACCTGTCCATAAAGGCCACCCAAAGGGAACCAATAAGAGTGGCCTTCATAAGCAGGTGGCCTTTATATACAGGTTCAAATTATACGAATAAGATCAATTGGCATAGAATTCTACTGGCAGGTGGTCCTTATATAGAGGTGGCCTTTAAGGTAGGTTAGACTGTATTCGTTTATTTTTTTCTGGCGTCTAGTAAGTAAGTAAGTGAGAACCATATTTCAACAAATCAAAAATACTTTTTTAAGAACAAATTTCAATGTTTTTTTAAATATTGGAAAGTTTAAATGCTATAAACGGAAACATGCATTTCAAAGTTATGAAACTCTTTTCATTTCAAAATTTTAACCCAAATTAAAATCAACTTTGCCACAAAAAAGTAAATACACACTTATGGAAAAGTTTTTTTTCTAAAGTCTATCCATTTGTTGAGTAAGAATTATGTATTGAGCAAGAAGCATTTAAGCTAACAAATTTAATGATTTTTAAATACAAAAGTCAGATAATTGAGCAGAAGCATGGTTACACCCTTGTGTATTAATTGATAAAAAAAAATCCATGAGGTTTTTTTTAATCAACTTGAGCTACTATATTATTTTCTTTCTTTTCATTTTTTTACCTCTGCTGAGTGCCAAACATATCATTAAATCAAAAGTATTTCAACCAAACAAAATGTTCTCAAAATCAAAAGTTGTGTATAAGTGTGTCACAAATGTATGCATACACCTTAAACTTATAAAGTCAATAATTTTTGTTTTTATGTTTGTGTGCAACTAAGTAACACACAAGTGCATTTCTATAAACAATTATGGCAGACAATATAATGGATAACTCCTACTAGATAAGCAACAGTCAATATTCAAAATATCTTTTTTAACAACTGTCATTCTATTATTAGATTCTAACACCCGAGTCGGAGTGCATTTAGACAAAATCATATCTTAAAAGGCCATACTCCGTAAACATACCACATTATGATTCATAGAACAAACATACACAAGATCTACCGAGAAATGACAAACAAATCTCACCAAAACCAACAACTGTAAGAACCACTCTGTGACAGTAAAATACTCTTTATATCCATAGAAAATCAAATAAATTTGAATAAAGATTAATATTTTTCACTTATCTTTATTCAAATTTATTTGATTTTCTATGGATATAAAGAGTATTTCACTGTCACAAACAGAGTGGTTTCTACAGTAGGAGCTGACTTTTAAGCTTTAAGTGTGAAAGGTTGGTTGGTTGAATGTTGCTTAACGTGGCTTTAGCAATTTTTCAGCTATTCAAGATGACAACTATTTTATTAATCTCTATGGCTTAATCTATGAACAATTTTGTGCATGCATGTGAAGTGCAAGTGTGTTGTATTTTTGGCCTTGTACCAGCGTACACTCAGGGGGGACTGCTAGCTTACAGAGTCAGTACGCCGCAGACAAGCGTATTATATGTACTCCCCCAGTCCATTATACTGATACCAGGTGAACCAGTAAAGGTCAACGGCAAGGAAAATTCACTTTCCCATATGTGGTCAAGTGTGAAAGGCAAACAAGAAGAGCAAACATACCTCTCATAGCAGATCAAATTTCCATCTCAGTGCTACTGAAGTGCAGGACACTCTTCCAGATATCAACACCATGTTGAGCTAAAGTCGGGCTTCCTTGATGTTGCTTGCATATATAGTGTGTGCATTTGTCTGCTTTTCACTACTGCACACTAAGGACAACTTTTATTTGGGTAGTTCACCCAGATAACATTTGAATGGGGTCCATTATCCTGACACTGGATAAGTCAGTAGCAATGTAAAATAAGTGGTTTTACAACATGAGCCCATAACAAGATTCCAATCCCTGGTTTGACAACATGAATCCATAACAAGATTCCAATCCATGGTTTTACAACACGAGTCCATAACAAGATTCCAATCCATGGTTTGACAACACGAGTCCATAACAAGATTCCAATCCATGGTTTTACAACACGAGTCCATAACAAGATTCCAATCCATGGTGTGACAACATGAGTCCATAACAAGATTCCAATCCATGGTGTGACAACATGAGTCCATAACAAGATTCCAATCCATGGTGTGACAACATGAGTCCATAACAAGATTCCAATCCATAGTTTGACAACATGAGTCTATAACATGATTCCAATCCGTGGTTTGACAACACGAGTCCATAACAAGATTCCAATCCATGGTTGAACGACACGAGTCCATAACAAGATTTCAATCCATGGTTTGACAACATGAGTCCATAACAAGATTCAAATCCATGGTGTGACAACATGAGTCCATAACAAGATTCCAATCCATGGTTTTACAACATGAGTCCATAACAAGATTCCAATCCATGGTGTGACAACATGAGTCCATAACAAGATTTCAATCCATGGTGTGACAACATGAGTCCATAACAAGATTTCAATCCATGGTGTGACAACATGAGTCCATAACAAGATTCCAATCCATGGTGTGACAACATGAGTCCATAACAAGATTCCAATCCATGGTTTGACAACATAAGTCTACAACAAGATTCCAATCCATGGTGTGACAACATGAGTCTACAACAAGATTTCAATCCATGGTGTGACAACATGAGTCCATAACAAGATTTCAATCCATGGTGTGACAACATGAGTCCATAACAAGATTCCAATCCATGGTGTGACAACATGAGTCCATAACAAGATTCCAATCCATGGTTTGACAACATAAGTCTACAACAAGATTCCAATCCATGGTGTGACAACATGAGTCTACAACAAGATTTCAATCCATGGTCTGACAACATGAGTCCATAACAAGATTCCAATCCATGGTCTGACAACATGAGTCCGTAACAAGATTCCAATCCGTGGTTTGACAAAATGAGTCTACAACAAGATTCCAATCCATGGTGTGACAACATGAGTCCATAACAAGATTCCAATCCATGGTGTGACAACATGAGTCCATAACAAGATTCCAATCCATGGTGTGACAACACGAGTCCATAACAAGATTCCAATCCATGGTTTGACAACACAAGTCCATAACAAGATTCCAATCTATGGTTTTACAACAAGAGTCCATAACAAGATTCCAATCCATGGTTTTACAACACGAGTCCATAACAAGATTCCAATCCATGGTTTTACAACATGAGTCCATAACAAGATTTCAATCCATGGTCTGACAACATGAGTCCATAACAAGATTCCAATCCATGGTGTGACAACATGAGTCCGTAACAAGATTCCAATCCGTGGTTTGACAAAATGAGTCTACAAAAAGATTCCAATCCATGGTGTGACAACATGAGTCCATAACAAGATTCCAATCCATGGTGTGACAACATGAGTCCGTAACAAGATTCCAATCCATGGTGTGACAACACGAGTCCATAACAAGATTCCAATCCATGGTTTGACAACACAAGTCCATAACAAGATTCCAATCTATGGTTTTACAACAATAGTCCATAACAAGATTCCAATCCATGGTTTTACAACACGAGTCCATAACAAGATTCCAATCCATGGTTTTACAACATGAGTCCATAACAAGATTCCAATCCATGGTTTGACAACATGAGTCCATAACAAGATTCCAATCCATGGTTTGACAACACGAGTACATAACAAGATTCCAATCCATGGTTTCACAACATGAGTCCATAACAAGATTCCAATCCATGGTTTGACAACATGAGCCCATAACAAAATTCCAATCCATGGTTTGACAACATGAGTTCATAACAAGATTCCAATCCATGGTTTGACAACACAAGTCCATAACAAGATTCCAATCCATGGTGTGACAACATGAGTCCATAACAAGATTCCAATCCATGGTGTGACAACATGAGTTCATAACAAGATTCCAATCCATGGTTTTACAACATGAGTCCATAACAAGATTCCAATCCGTGGTTTTACAACATGAGTCTACAACAAGATTCCAATCCATGGTTTTACTACATGAGTCCATAACAAGATTCCAATCCATGGTTTGACAACATGAGTCCATAACAAGATTCCAATCCATGGTTTGACAACATGAGTCTATAACATGGTTCCAATTCATGGTTTGACAACATGAGTCCATAACAAGATTCCAATCCATGGTCTGACAACATGAGTCCATAACAAGATTCCAATCCATGGTTTTACAACATGAGTACATAACAAGATTCCAATCCATGGTTTGACAACATGAGTCCATAACAAGATTCAAATCCATGGTGTGACAACATGAGTCCATAACAAGATTCCAATCCATGGTTTGACAACATGAGTCCATAACAAGATTCCAATCCATGGTTTGACAACACAAGTACATAACAAGATTCCAAACCGTGGTTTGACAACATGAGTCCATAACATGATTCCAATCCATGGTCCTTGGATCTTGAGTTCAGAACAAAAGTAGAATCCCTAACTTGACAACACATGACAATTTTTAAATTTTACTGCATGATAAACATGTTTTAGGCACTACTGGTATATGGAAATCCAGCGCAAACATACAGAATGCACAATGATAGCACACACAGAAGGCAATGTACATTTTCAGTTATGTATTCAATACTAGTATCTTAGTCAAATATTTTCCATTATGTATTTCATGTGGTGTTTTAAATGTATATTTTTTCATTTGCCTTCTGTAATCCATATATATATATATATATATATATATATAATATATATATATATATATATATATATATAGTCCAACCTGCCTAAAAGGCCACCTCTATATAAGAGTCACCAGGGGACCTTATAAAGGACAGTATAATTGTATCCCAATTGTTCTTTATTCATATTATTTGAACTTGTATATAAAGGCTACTTGCCCATAAAGGCCACATTTACTGGTTTCCTTGGGTGGCCTTTATAGACAGGTTTGACTGTATATATACTTCCCATAACTTTTCTGGGGCTTTTGTTGCCAAGTGGTCTAGTCTTGTGTTTAAAGATCACAGCCACTCTTACAGCCCAACTCTGAGAAGAGTGTTTGTCAGTTTGCTTACTGGTGGCCAGTGGTTTTCTCTTTGTATTATTTCTTCCATATAAGTGAAATACTTTTGACTGGGGCAAAAACACAATAACAGTCAAACCTGTCTATAAAAGTCACCCAAGGGAACTTGTTAAAGTGGCCTTAATGAGCAGGTGGCCTTTATATACAGGTTTAAATAATATCAACAATGAGCAATTGGGGTAAAATTGTACTGGCCTTTATAAGCAGGTGGTCCTTATATAGAGGTAGCCTTTAAGGCAGGTTGGACTGTATTTCAATTCAAATATTTCCATGTCTTTCATACAATTTCAAAAATTCATTTATCCATATGAGGGCCATAAAACACATGCATTATGTACTTTCCATATGTAAAAACATTGCTCAGATGTTTTCTTTTTTGTAGTTACAAGCTACAACTAATTTTTATTTATTTTTCTGGTTTTTTATTTTTTTATTTTATTTGTTTTATTTTATTTTTGTTAGGTATTGTATATCACAGATTTTATTTATCACAACTGACTCCTCAATAATTTTTAACATTAGTCAAAACCAAAGCAGTAACGGATCACTTTTGTAGCCTTGCTGGCTTTATCAAAACCACTGGTATCTAGCCCCTTTCCAGTCTGGGCTTAGTACAGAGCCAAATTACACAGTTTAGACTCAGTACATGATGCCTTTCTACAGTCTGTAGGTCAGTATCAAGCCCCCTTCCATAGATTTGACTCAATACATAGCCCCTTTTCACAGTCTTAACCTAACCTTCTTCCTTGGATTGAACTCAGTCCCTATCTCTTTCCAAAGTTTATACTCCGTACTTAGAACCTTTCCAGTCTTGTTTTGTCCCTTCCATAATTTATTTTCAGTACATAATTATGGAGTTATCCACTGATCACAGGTCTTGTCTGAAACTTGCTCATTTTCCTTATGGCTGCAGGGGATAGATTTGAACAGCTAAGTATACTATCCGATATGTATCATCAGCAACATTTTTAACGCATTCTTGCATTACTGACATATCTTTTTAACACAGGTATTTGTCTTCTCTCAGAGGCTCTAGGCGGTTGATCATGAAAACACCTTGTTCCTTTACTCTTTACTTCTAAGGAATCTCGCTAACATTTTTGTCTTCTCGTTCTTGTGATGACACCCATCTTGACACCAACATCTCCTGTTAATAAAGTTTTAGAGTATATAAAATAGATTAACCATCTCGCTGGATACCATTTTGTCATTGAAACAAGTGTATGTTCAAAATCAGAACTTTATAATCAATGGTCTTATTTGTTTTTGATTTTTCCTCTTAATAAAGATTTGGCATAAGAGATTTATGACATTGTTAGAACCAGTGCCTGTTCCAAGTCAGGATTTTTAAAATCAGTGATCTCATTTTGTCTACATCTTTTTTAGCTCACCTGAGCCAAAGGCTCAGATGAGCTATTGCAATCTATCACCGTCCGTCGTGCGTCGTCCGTCGTGCGTCGTCCGTCGTGTGTAAACTTTACATTTTAATCTTCTCCTCCAAAACTACTGGGCCAAATTTGATGAAACTTGGCGATTATCATGCCTGGGTAACAGCCTTTCAAAATTGTGTTCGGGGTTTGGCCACGCCCAACAAGATGGCCACCGTTACTAAAAATAGCAAAAAGACAAAAAAAATCTTCTTCTCTGAAACCAAAAAATGCAGGCAAATTTTGATTGGATATTTAGATTCAGCATACCTGGGAACATTAAAATTGTATTTTACATGAAAATTGAACGAAATATAGGTTACCCGTTTTTTTGCGTAAAATTATGTAATTTTGAAAATGAGACATTTATTGTTATAACTCAATAACGGCTGAAGATAATTGTATGGAGTTTTCACTGTTGATCTTGTCTTGCTATTTTCTTCCAAAAGATATCAAGGTCAAAGGTCAAGGTCATGTCCCTGTTTTTGACCTTTGATAAAAAATGCTATTTTTCAAACATTTTAGATGATAATGGCATGGGATTTTCAGTTAATTGTAGGTATTGACATGACTATCATTTTGATACATAGATCAAGGTCATGAGTTCAAAGGTCAAGGTCAAGGATGCACAACTATTACCGTTATAGTTGATTATCTGCAAAACTATTAACTTTTTGTATAGGCATACATATTAGAATATTGTAGGTAATGGCACAATGATAATTTTGATATATAGATAAAGGTCATGGGTTCAAAAGTTAAGGTCACAGATGCGAAAGAATACCGAAATGGTTAATTACCTAGAAAACTATTAACTTTTTGTATAGACATGTATATTAGAATATTGTAGGAATTGATTTAACGATCACTTTGATATATAGATTAAGGTCATGGGTTCAAAGGTCAAGGTCACAGATGCAAATCAATATCAAAATGGTTAATTATTTCGAAAACTATTAACTTTTTGTATAGATATGTATATTAGAATATTGTAGGTTTTGATTTAACGATCATTTTGATATATAGATTAAGGTCATGGATTCAAAGGTCAAGGTCACAGATGTGTAAGAAACCAAAATCGTTAATTATCTCAAAAACTATAAAAAATTTTGTATAAACATGTATATTAAAATATTGTAGGAGTTGATTTAACAATCATATTGATATATAGATTAAGGTCTTGGGTTAAAAGGTCAAGGTTACAGATGGGAAAGGATACTGAAATGGTTAATTATCTCAAAAACTATTAACTTTTTGTATAGGCATGTATATTCAAATATTGTAGGTAATGGCCTAGATGAAGGTCATAGTTTTATACTTTTGTTTTTACTTTTTTAGCTGTTATAAATAATGTATTGTAGCTAGACTATATATATATTATATGTAGCATTCTCGGGACAAGGTATGATTAATTTGCAAAAATCTTTGCATTTAATTCTGCCTTACTGCTGAAAATAAGGAGTTCTCTTTAATAAATGTTATTGACCATTGAACCTCTGCATAAGATATGTACCGTACTTAGCCTCAGTTGAGCGTTAAGGCCCATGGGCCTCTTGTTTTAAATAAAAGTGGAAACTGTTTTGTCATTATAGCAAGTGTATGTTCAAAATGGGTACTTTTATAATCAATGGTCTCATTTTTGGCCCTTGAAAAAATACATTGGCCCCTTTTTGTAAGCAACTAAGATTTTCTTTAACTTAGGTCATTTGAGATTATTTTTAGCTAATAACATTTGTATTTTATTTTTGTCAAAAATACTTATTAGTACATGTAGTGTTCTAGAAAAGATTACCAAAAATTCCTAAATTTAAGTTGAAGAATTATTGTGAAACTGAGGCCAGGCAACCAACCTAGGCACCAATTAACCCTTTAATTGACTTATAAGTCTGGGTAAATAAAAACATGAATTACTATACAAGAGAAAAAAGAGTTAAGTTGAGTAATGGTGTTTAACATCCCAGTCAAGAATATTTCACTTATATCGAGACATCGCCAGCCATAGGCAAAGGTACAGAAATTTTGCATGTGCGTTGCGCTAATGGCATTATACAGCAGGGTTCTTTAGCATGCCAAGCCCACCGTGACACGGGACCTTGTTTATTTTAAGTTCCCATCCGAAAGAACCGTGACTTTGATTTCGAAAAAAAGAGAAAAAAATAGATTAATTACCTGAACAGTGAACTTTGAAATACATCTGGGTGACTTTAATTCATCTTCTGTGATGTCACTTGGCTTTATAACAAAACAAAACATTAGTTCCTGAAATGTAAGAAATTAAATGTTTCAGATTCAAAGAAGTTTCTTCTTATCAATGCCACTTTATATTTTTCAGTCTGTACATTGGGGTCAGGCCACATGCAAATGTTAAACTTTGACAAACACATTAATGTCACCCAGACCTGAGTGGGATTTGAACTTATGCTGTGAGAGGTGCTGTGAGTAGTTAATGCACACTTTAGATCATTTGGTCTCTGAGGCCTCCTAGATGGATTGTAAGAAAAAAGACATGCATAGAATTAAGGAATTTGCAACAAAAATATGTACTTGACGACAACCGAAATAATCATAAATAAGCCACAAAACACAAGTTACAGGGTTCGTACAGACATTTGGACTCAAAATTTAAGGACTTTTTAGGGTCTTTTCAAGGTCTCATTTGCAAATTTAAGGCCTAATCAGAGGGACAATTTTATAAGAAAAACATTGGTGCAAAGACAATTAAATCAATGAAACAATTACTTACATGTCCATAGTAACAACACAAGAAGTAGGGGTTGATTTTGGGTATTCAGGAGGGCCAGGTATCTTTAAATTGCTCATTTCAATGTAACTTATTTATTTATTTATTTATTTTGATCAGTCTATTTACAACCATTTAATATCAACACATAATTGGCAAAATTCAAGGGCTTTTTAGGGTCTTCAGGATAAATTCAAGGGCTTTTTAGGGACAGATTGATTTTAGGGTCTTTTTAGGGCAAACCTAAAAAATTAAGGACTTTTCGAGGCCTGTACGAACCCCGAGTTAAACAACTAAACAAAAACAAACCACTGATTATGAAGCTCTAGACTTTGAATAGGCATGGGAGTTAGTGTCTAGTGTGGTTTCAATACTATTGAAGGACCTTCAAAACAATTATTTACCTTGGCAACATGTTCCGTCACTCTGTTTAATCCTGACAACTGAGTCCAGGTAAAACTCCGAGTGTTATACTGTGGATCATCTGTTAATGTATCTTTATCTACCATTCTGACAATCACAGAGTAGCTCCCGTGATAAAAAGGAGGCCCTTCTTTGTAAACAACTAGATACAGAAAATGAAATAAAATACATTATATAATAATTGCCCTCTAGGTATGTGGACATCCAGAATTGTCATCCGGAAGAAGGGTTGTCACCCGAGGGCATTGCCCGAGCATGATCTTGCTGTACGAGTTATTTCCCTTGTACCAGGTTATCACTGGGTGATAATAGTAATATCACAAGGCTGTGTCGAGATTGGAGAGGTTGTCACACGCTGACATTAATTTTGTGGGAAATATATCATTTGTTACATGCCATGTTACATCCAATGAAATGTGTTTTAATATATATGAGGTATAATAATATAAATTTGATGCCACATGCATGGTACGGCTTTTAACGACAACAAAAAACCCAGACCAAAAACAAATATAATTCATTACAATTAGGTACACTATATGTAATTAAATTTTACATATTTAAGTGTATAATAAAAGAGTCATTGTCAAAAAACAGTAAATATTTCATGTGAAGAAAACTAAAAAACATTAATATTTTCATTTCAAACTTCAGTCAATATTAAAAATTAAGGTCTTGGATAATAAAAATATTTATTTGTTGAAGAAATCTAGTATTTTGTTTAATTCAAGAAATTTCAAAATAAAAACAAACAAAACAAAATTCCTTACTAAAATCGGTTCCAAATTTCAGTCCAGATTTGGGTACCCAGCCATTACTTCTGAAGTAATGATAAACTATATAACAAGGGAGAAAACTCTTCCTTCTCTCTGCAAAAGTTCTCCACATTTCACTAAGATTCATAGATTCCTGAAAATACATGTATACAGTAAAACTTGATAACTTGAATATTAATTTCTTCAATATGATGGAAAACTCAAAGTAAGCATTCAGTTTCAAAGTAGAATAAAGTGGAGTTGAGCAATGGTGTTTTAAGTCCCCAGTCAAGATTCCTACACAACACTAAGGTGTTCAGTTCTGATATAGAGTTGAAACTTGAGTACCTGAAAACCATTGTCCTTTGACAAGCAAACTGACGAACTTTCACATACTAGATATCTGATCAAGAGGGGTTCAGACCTTGGTGGTGAGATGTGCTGTGATCTGTAAGCATGTGTTTTAGACTACTAGGTCTGAACTTTCTGGGGAACATGTGTTTTAGACTTATAGGTCTGAAATTTCTGGAGAACATGTGTTTTAGACTACTAGGTCTGAACATCCTGGGGAACATGTGTTTTAGACTACTAGGTCTGAACATTCTGGGGAACATGAGTTTTAGACTACTAGTTCTGAACTTTCTGGGGAACATGTGTTTTAGATTACTAGGTCTGAACTTTCTGGGGAACATGTGTTTTAGACTACTAGGTCTGAACATCCTGGGGAACATGTGTTTTAGACTACTAGGTCTGAACATCCTGGGGAACATGTGTTTTAGACTTATAGGTCTGAACATCCTGGGGAACATGTGTTTTAGACTACTAGGTCTAAACATCCTGAGGAACATGTGTTTTAGACTACTAGGTCTGAACAACCTGGGGAACATGTGTTTTAGACTACTAGGTCTGAACATCCTGGGGAACATGTGTTTTAGACTACTAGGTCTGAACATCCTGGGGAACATGTGTTTAGACTTCTAGTTCTGAACATACTTGGGAACATGTGTTTTAGACTTCTAGGTCTGAACATCCTGGGGAACATGTGTTTTAGACTTCTAGGTCTGAACAACCTGGGGAACATTGTTTTAGACTTCTAGGTGTGAACATCCTTGGGAACATGTGTTTTAGACTTCTAGGTCTGAACATCCTGGGGAACATGTGTTTTAGACTTCTAGGTCTGAACATCCTGGGGAACATGTGTTTTAGACTACTAGGTCTGAACATCCTGGGGAACATGTGTTTTAGACTTCTAGGTCTGAACATCCTGGGGAACATGTGTTTTAGACTACTAGGTCTGAACATCCTGGGGAACATGTGTTTTAGACTTATAGGTCTGAACATCCTGGGGAACATGTGTTTTAGACTAATAGGTCTGAACAACCTGGGGAACATGTGTTTTAGACTTCTAGGTGTGAACATCCTGGGGAACATGTGTTTTAGACTTCTAGGTCTGAACATCCTGGAGAACATACACTTTAGACTTCTAGGTCTGAACATCCTGGAGAACATACATTTTAGACTTCTAGGTCTGAACATCCTGGGGAACATGCTATCAAAATCCAAGTCCCCTGATTTAGCTTTACTTTATTTCAAACTTATACAATTCTAGTCGAAGATATACTCAAGTTTTTTCCAGAAAAATTTGCAGAATCTATGTAAAAAGCAGTAAAAAACACTTTTCAAGTTTTTATAGTGCCAAGCCATTGAAAGTACAAGGTCCCCTCATGAATGGTATACCTGTCCAATACAAGGTTAATTTCTTATGTTTAAGCTAGTACATACCATTTTTAACAATGGCTGGTACTGGTAATCAAACTCACAACCCTACAATCATGTGCCCAAGGACTGCTTACCTCTTGACATTGCATCTTGCATTTCAAAATAAAGCAGCTTTCAATGTCCATTGATTTGTCCAGTTTATAAATTGTTCAAATTATAACATACCTGCTTTTCATTCAGACAATTTAGGCAACCAAGACCATAAGCCAGGAAAAAGCTCTGAAAACAAAATAATTTTTTAAATACACATGT
This sequence comes from Anadara kagoshimensis, assembly GCA_021292105.1. NCBI lineage: Eukaryota > Metazoa > Mollusca > Bivalvia > Arcoida > Arcidae > Anadara > Anadara kagoshimensis. The sequence continues at coordinate 10,332,811 of CM037863.1, forward strand.
ACCGGTATGTCACAAGCATGTTTGGACTTTTTAGATACAACTGTAAATGCTATTTTCTCAATATAAAACTGTATCCCTTTGAGTTGAAATTTTGTAAATCTTGAAATCTTTTGGCAATTAACATTTTGAGTTATGTTAAGGTACATTCAAGTAACAAGACTATCACCAATTGAGTTGAGTGGAGAAATAGTATTTTATGATCCATTCAATTTTCTTTTATTTATATATCAAGGCAGTCAATTGGATACCAAAGTGACAGAAAACCACTTACTACTCTTAAGTGAAGAGACAAACTGTCTCGCATTAGGATTTGGCCAATCACCTAAGTGGTGAGAGGCACTTGGTTACTAGCCACTTCAGACATCAACCACAGAGGCAACATAATTTGACCTGTGAACTGACAGATGGTCAGCTAAATTTTTTTCAATCAATTTTTAATGCTGAAAAATCAAACCATACATACCTCTTCAAAGCTTATATGCAGTGATTCTTGTACAGGATAAAGCTCTGATTTTAACACTGGTTTCCATTTTAATCCTCTTTGTTTTCTTTTTCGTCCTTCAGTTTCACTATCAGAATCTTCAATAACGAATAGTTCACCAACTTCCCCTTCCTGTGTACACAGGGGATCTAACACTACCTCGGCTTCCTGTTCCTGCTCACACAATGCTTCTTTAACTTCCTTTTCTTGTTTGCAGAAGGGAGGTAACTCTGTACTTTTTTCATTTCCTTCACTTTCCTTTTTGTCTGTTTCATAAGATTGTTGTTGAGTCTCATTTTCCTTTTCTTTTTCTTGCTCAATACCTGATTGTGAACTTTCAGATTGCAGCTTTTCAAACTCTTCTTTACTGTCACCATGAGGAGTCCCTGTTCCCCAAAAGTCACTGTCTGCAGCAGTTGTCTCCCATGATTTCCCTGCATCTTCAGATCTAGGTTTTGGGCATGATACACTTTCTGATCCCCAAAAATCATCATCTGCCTCTGTATCTGCCCAGGGGTCAGCACTATCACCTTTATCTCCCCATTCTGTCTCAGCAGAAGGAACAATGATATCTTCTATAAAAATAAAATTAAAATGCAAATGGATGGATATTTCAAAATGTGAAAAAAATCCATGCAAAAACATGGGATAAATAAGAGCTGCCAAAAGTAAATGAAGCAAATCTCATAATGTTCCAAATGAAACAGACTGCACTCTTGTCACCTTGTATATGTAGACATAACATGACTTTATTTTGAATCCAATGTCAGCTTACCTATTGTTTACTTGAGTGCTTGCTTACATCCTTAAATTCAACCAACAATTTAAATGCTGGTGATGGCACATGCCATGCTTTAACTAACAATTTACATGCCAGCAAATGGCACATTCTATGCTTTTCAATAACCCTAGCTCTTGCACATACATGCATACTTTATTAAATTTAAAACTCAGTACAAAATAAATATTGTTATTGTATAAAACATTTACCAATTTCATCTGATTCCATAAGGTTTGCATCTTCAATTTGCTTTTGATGAATCCCATCACCCTTCACTATCTGTCTCTCTCTATCATTCCCATCATCCTTTACTTCTTCCTGTTCATCATCAGTTTCCTGTGTACTGTCATACTCTTCATGTAGTACTGAAGATGGATTTTCCTGTTTATTTCTCCAGTTTAAATGTCTGACATAGCTGTAAATACAGAATTTTAAAGTCTTCTTTAACCTCTCAATATACCCTCACTTGTACAAAGCACCTATCCTACCACTCACAATGCAATTAGTGTGGTATGTTTTTGCTACAGTTTTGGTAATTTCATACAATCAATTAAAGTTTGTTACCAAAAGCTGGTTGAAAACCAATATCACTTACCCGCACTTCGAATCCATGGCAGTGGGCCCTTAGATTAATGGCTAAAAGGCCTAAAGCATTCACTTTAAGGTCATAATGTCTAGGTTCAAATCCCACTTGGGCAAATTCTAGAGTGAAAAAAAGTTTATCAGTACACTTAACAAAGGATGGGTGCTCAAATGTCCTTCACAATCCAAGAAATGGCTACCACAAAATAAGTGAAAGGATCTTGACTGGCACATAAAACACCATTATACCATTCCATTTACTAAAATCTTGCAGATTTGTCTATCGGAAAGCTTTTATGTTTAAATGACTACAATATCTGTTCTCTTACAACTTGTTTTAACATTTGTAAATTAAATATGTAAGTAATAATTACTATCTCCTGTTTACAACTTTAGCTGTTGTTATCTCCCCTGAATCAGTAGGTATTGTGACTGTTTGATGTCGCTGGTTATAGTCTGGTTTACTTCGTGACAATGTTCCTTTTCCAAAAAATCCCTAAAATGACACAAATTTGAGGTAAAACAATATCATTAGATCTATAGAACTTCACAAAAATGGTGTGCTCTTCTCACTCAGTGTCTGCTATTTGAAACAACATTTTAATCAACAATTTCAATGTTTCGTCCAAGAGCATATTCTCATTAAATGTAATATTTGATCTAAAACCCACTTTGCATTCACCTTCAGCATAAAAAGTAATAACAAAATCAATAGACACCAGGGTGCACAAGCTGAGTTGCCATATTCTAAATATGATTCAATCAAATTTTTAGTTCAATAACTGCAAGTCCAAGAAATGCTATTTTGAAGAAAACTCCAAGGCCCATAACTCTGTCACAAAACTATAACTTGATCTCTAACTCAATACCAAATATAATTTCAACAACAACATATTTAAAAACAGAGTCCAGAAATCTAATTCTACCTGCCCGCACGCCTGACCACTCGCCCACATCACAAGGTTCAATAGTTGATGAGTTGAACTTCAAAGCAACTTGGCTAAAAACTTCACGTATAAAAGATTTCCATGTAGTTTGGATTGAAAGAATAATTTATCATAACTCTCAAAAGTATTTGTAATATAATTATAATAATACTACCATTTTGTATAGGAACTCCATGTCACCAGAGTGTTTGACAACCACATGATTTCCTTCTAATTGTCCTGTATAATAAAACCACTTCTGTGAATGTGCTGACTCATGTGTTATTGTTGCTATGGGAACTGGAAAAGGTGACTCCTTTGTCTCCCGAACTCGTCTCTTCTTTTTTGGTGCAGTAAACTTGGAATGACTCATATCACTGCTCCTGTAATTTTAAAACAAATCCTTAAAACTGTATCATGGTGTTAAATGTATGAATCTGCTAGGACCTTGCAACCTAGTGATCTAAATCTATGTAGCCTCCATGACCAAGTGGTCTATGGTCACAGTGCCTCTCACCACCTATATTTGAATAGGAATCTGGCTTTTCCTAGTGTGAAAAGGTATGTACAGTCAAACCTGTCTATAAAGGCCACCCAAGGTAACCTGTAAAAGTGGCCATGATGAGCAAGTGGCCTTCATATACAGGTTCAAATAATATGAATAAGGAACAATTGGGATACAATTCTACTGGCCTTTTTAAGCGGGTGAGCTTTATATAGAGGTGGTGTTTAGGGCAGGTTGGACTGTATGTATGTTTTATAAGGAGTTAGCAGTTTTCTCTAAGCACTCTGGTTTCCTCCCTCATCCCAGAACTGACCATCTTTAAATAAAGAGTCTTGACTATAACATTAAACGAATGCAATACTCAGGCTCTATGTATGCAAATAATTAAGATATGTAGCATGAAAGGACAAAAAAAGGAACAAACAGTGGATTGTGCCATGAACCTACAACTTTAGACAAGAACTTTAGTAACTGGGATAGCCAAACATTTTGACTAAAAGAATCGGAACAGCTCCCACCATCCAACCACCACCCTAGTGACAATAAAGGGTACTAAGGGGGAGAGGGGATTGGACTGTACAAGTGTTTGAGCACAGCCCTTCCCCTTTGCATTCAAAACCCATTGGCTTTTATTTATTTACACTGACACTAATGCAACTCATACACACCGTTGCATTCAGATGCACTAGGGTTCCCTCATGTTGTTTTGATTTAATATGTACTAACTAGTGATTTGGGGTGACTTTATTGTGCTAGCACATCAAGACAGCAGTAGCACTGGTTGTTCCTCCATCAGGGGTTAAAAATTTCCTGAGGCTGAGGTTTGGAGCCCATTAATTTTACATTGGAACTCTTTAAATTTAAAATATAAAACCACCATGGACCTGATAAATTACCAAGATAATCCGACTTTTTCTGTATAATTGCATATGGAACTTTTATTGTTGATATTGGTCTTTCAAATCTTATGTGGGACCTGCCAAAAATAAAGGCAAAAGGTCCTGGACCAACCATTACAAAACATAATTTTGAACACTTGTCCATGGGTCCATCGTCATGACACACCAGTTTGAAATAAAGAACTTAAAAAAATGAACCAATCCCATTTCAAGAGAGAAAGGTCAAACTGTCAAGGCAATTAAATTTGAGATGCTGCTTCTTTACCTCGACCTTGGTATTAGAGGCTAGAGTATTAAATGGTTCACCGGGTGTCAGTATAATGTGACTGGGGAGTGGTATACTTGTTTCCAGCATATTAACTCTGTGAGTTAACACCTTAAAGCCACTATGAGTGCATGCTAGTATAAGAAAGACCACAAAACACACTCCCACATCTCAAGCATACACAATTATCAGATTATTCTTTAGAAATAAATAAATTATATTTGCCATGACTAGCTGAAAGACTGCTGATGTGACATTAAACAGCATTACTCACTCAGGACTCAGAAATTTTCTGAGATGATTTTCATCCCCTGTACATATCAGAGCTGTGAAAAACTTGGTTATTACTAGAATAGTTTTTAAAATGAGAATAAAACATGATGTCCCATGTCTAAGAGCACCCTGAAGACAACTCTGTAGAGTTAAAAAGGGAGTAGGCCACCTGTGGTCGCTACAGAGGATTCTTACAACTAGAAGCAATTGATACAGATAGAGCAAGAATATAAGATTATAACACAACAACAACTGAAGTTTACGCACTTCATACAACTGTACAAAACATTAATACCATATATTTGAAATTTCTGATGGAATAGTCTCATTCACATTCTGAAGTGATACAGTGTGTGAAATTTCTGGGGTTCTCCAGTGGTCCTTATGGACAGCAGATCAAATCAAAAGGGAATGAAATATGTAAACTTCAACAATTAAAACTAGTAAAATCGAGTATAGAAAAAATATCTAGAAAATACAAGGTTTATGGAACAAAAAGTTTATTACATGGGTCACCACATTTAAATAGTCTATGGTCTTGGGGTAATCTTCTCACCCTAGCTTAATCCAGACACTGTATACTGAATGGGCAAGTTAATAGTTGGGACGAATTGACTATTGTAAACAAACCTTTGACTAATACCAAAAGTAGCAAAATTAACGGAAAACTAAAGTTGTTATGTCTCATCTTAAGTAGGACACCATCTCAAAATATAACATTAGGTCCCCTGAAAAACACGTCTTGTTGGTACACTCTTCATTTCCACATTTTTTGTCGATCACTGTTCTTTTCCACGTGTGGCTGAAACGTCAAAATTGAATTGTCTCCCTTTATCCAATATGCCTACATCCGGATTCCAGCAATGTTTATGATTTTAAATACTGGAACATTTTACAACATGAAAACATTATTTATTTATATATTGTGCATAAATAATTTCAAGCAGATTAAAAAATATCGAATCAAAGATTATTCAACAGTCAAAAAGATTGATTGGATCGAAGAAAAATGCGACAAGGGAGATAACTCTAATTTTTTTGTGGAAATTAGGTCGTATCCTACTTTCACATTGTCTGATTGTGCACAGGTAACTGTGTCAGATTATAAGGCAGATACCATTGTTTTAGACATCCTGTTTATTGAGTGTTAAAACTCAAAATGGTGGAGATTGTTGTTAAAAATTTTATAAATGGTTGCTTCACTCCATGTAAATCTCATATAGATAGTTATGATCCGGCCACAGGAGAAGTTTGGGCCAAAATTCCGGACAGTGGTGAGGAAGAGGTCAACCAAGCGGTCGGATCGGCTTCTGCTGCATTCCCACGGTAAATAAAGTTATCTTATATCAGTCTTTACTGCATAGTTTCCTTGCTAAACAAAGGGAAATACTAGTTTTATATGTAGCAGTATATTGTCTACTACATTGGAAAGACTTTTTTTAGTATCCACAGCTGTAAATATTTTTGGAAATAGTTTTTTCACAGAAATTGTTAAAAGTGTATGTTTTTTTCCCGTTTTTAAAGTTACCAATTAACTTTAAGTGGAGTGTGAAAAATTATGGAATTCTTTCTTTATTTATTTATATATTATATTATATTATATTATATATATTATATTATATTATATTATATTATATTATTATTATATTATATTATATATATTATATTATCAGGGATTTTTCTGACCTTTTTGGGAAATGTGGGTTAATATAGATTAAAATCGTTATCAGAACGAGATATCCTCCGAATATGATGTTGATGATCTTGTGAATTTTTTTTTCTCAAAAAATTGATAAACATAGCTATAATTGGGATTTTTTTTACTACAGAATTGGGAAAAATGTATGTTTTTAGCATTGGGAATAGATCCCTTTACCGGACCCTGTGGATACCCAGAAAAATCCCTGATTATATTATATTATATTATGTTATATTATATATAGAGGATCTTAGACGAGTGGGGTTTTAATATGAAATTTATTAAACTCGTTTCATAAATTTCATATTAAATCCTCACGAGTCTAAGATTCTATATATTACATAACTCAAAATACTGAGACATAATGACATGTACATATTATTTGATACCATATAGAAACAGCTGGTTTCTATCTAGGTCAGACAAATCACCTCTAAATTAACTGCACAAGTCTATTTAGTTATAGTAAAAGTAAATTAATCACCTAAAATAAAAAAAGACAAAACCAGTATGTAGGTTTAAATTATGTTATATTTTTTCGAATGCATCAAAATTATTTTTCAAAGAATTGGAAAGTCTTTAAAAGTCTAAAAATAAACAACAGACTGACACAGTTTTCAAATGATGTCATTAGGCGCGATCAGAAGCGTGATAACTGATTACGGCACAATCAAGTGATATTACACGGGTACCTGTGTAATATGAAAAATATTACACTGTTTTATTCCATCAATAAACAGGAGGGTTATATGAGATTATATTATATTATATTATATTATATTATATTATATTTATTATATTAATTATATTATATATATTATATATATATATTATATTATATTATATTATATTATATTATATTTGTACTAAAATATTTAGTTTTTGAATATAAGATACCAGTGCCAACAACAAATAGAACCCCCATATTGCACCCCTAATACCGATTTCAACTAACTGATAAACATAGTAAAACATGGTAAAATCCATATCACATGCCATATCAGCTCAGGATTTATAACTATGTCTTATATTCAAGTCTGTGGTCCATATTTTTTTAAATTATAAACATATTTATATATTTTACATTTTCATATTCATTTAATATAAAAACCTAGCTAAGATTTTTCCAGTTATTTCCCCAAAAAGATATAAATTGTCTAGTCTTTTCATTAAAATTTAGATTTTTAACAAATTTTTATTCTTTGAACTTTGTAGATGGTCAACCACACCACCTCAAGAAAGGTCAAAGGTTATGCTGCGCATTGCAGAAATTTTGGAGTCTCGTTTAACAGAATTTGCAGAACTAGAATCTCAGGACCAAGGGAAACCACTCTGGTTGGCTAAATCTGTGGACATTCCGAGAGCCATCTATAACTTCAGATATTTTTCTACTTACATACTGCATGACTTAAACAGGTGGGTTTATTACATTTTATTATCCCCCACCTTTTAGAGAAAGAGGGTGAAATTAAATTCAATTTTCCCCCTCCTTCCTTCCGTTTGTTCTTCTCTCTGCCCTTCCGTCCATCTGAAATTATTGTCTGTGATCATTCTCCAAAACTATCAGGCACTATTTAATGAAACTACTTGCAAAGTATCAACATAGATAGGAGATGCGCATATTTTAACCCAAGTTGGTTTGCTCGTTTTTCTTGGAGTTATGACCCTTTGAACATAAGTGCAAATCACAAAAAAAAGAAACTGGTGGCAGGGGATCCTAATTCACTGAATTTGCTAGTTTTATCTCACATCATGCCCACGTTTGTCATGAAGGGTGGAAATTGGTAGAACCATGGTTTAGATCTTGGTCAACGCTTTAGACCTTAGATCCATTATTTTAAACCTCGGAACCTGTGCTTTATACCTCATGTTCTGGGCTATGTACCTCATGGGCCAGTGTTATAGACCTCAAAAGTTGGTATTATAGACCTCAGATCCAATGCTATATTAGAACTAGTTGCTATAGATCTTGGAGCTAGTGTTTTAGACCTCAGAGTCAGTGCAGAATCAGTGCAGAAGAGATTAATGCTTTTGACCTCAAAGTCAGTGTTATAGACCTCAGAGATGATGCTATAGACCTCGAAGCTTTATACCTCAGCTTCAGTGCTATAGACTATTTTGCCTCAGAGTTAAAGAGTGAAGACAGCCAGATCATATCTGTTTAGCTTTAAACATGGAGCTTTCCTGACTGGTAATAAAAACACATACTTAAATGTAAAAGACCAAATGAAACAAAACTGTGTACAAATCACTTCTTTCTGTTGTTATTACAGTCAAACCTGTCTATATAAACCACCAAAGGGGAGCCAGTAAAAGTGGCCTTTATGGACAGTGTCCCCTTATATACAGGTTAAAAAAAATGAAAAAAGTCCAATGGGGTTTGCCACTGTAACAGGTGATATACAGTAAAACCTCAATTCATCGCCACTATTTGTTCAGTCAAATTTTGGCACTATAAAGGGGTTTGGCGATAAATTGGGGGAGACTGATAAAGAAAAAACATAAAAATTTTTAATGGATTTTGAGATTTCAAAATAGTGTGGCGATAAGCGAGGTGGCAAAGTTATCGAGGGGCATTATAACGAGGTTTTACTGTACTCTAATGTTTGTGTGGAGCACTTATTTTCAATGGATATGGAATGTCATAAGATGACGTTTACCGTAAGAACAACATTAGTCTGGGAATTTGCGACATTAACTTTTCCAAAACGTTCCCAACAAATGTTAAGGGGAATTGATCATGTGGTACAGTGGTGAACCCTATCGGTATAAATTTCCACTGGCTTTCAAAATCAGGCACCTCATATAAAGAGATGGCTTTTAAGGCAAGTTTTGACTCTATTAAGTTTGTTTTCTCTGTTTTTGTAGATCAAGTATTTTAGAAGCTGCGGATGCTGTTAATTATACAGTTATTCCACTGGCTTTCAAAATCAGGCACCTCATATAAAGAGATGGATTTTAAGGCAAGTTTTGACTCTATTAAGTTTGTTTTCTCTGTTTTTGTAGATCAAGTATTTTAGAAGCTGCGGATGCTGTTAATTATACAGTAAAACAGCCAGTAGGTGTCGCCGGTTTGATAAGTCCGTGGAATCTTCCAATGTACTTGTTGACATTTAAAATAGCACCTGCCATTGCTGCGGGTAACACAGTCGTAGCCAAGCCAAGTGAAATGACATCCGTCACTGCCTACAAATTATGTGAGATCTTCAATGAAGCAGGTTAGCATAAAAAAATAAATAAATAAATAAATTTTTAAGAGTTAGTATAGTGAAGCAGGGAACATGTGACTTGCATTGTCTTTTGGTTGCAACATGTTTCACCGGCAGGATTTAAACCCACAACCCTTTGATCTTATGTCTTATATTTTACCAGATGGGTCAAATGTTTATCTTATTAACATTCTGTTACCATGGCAGTGATGTTTGATAATTTTCAACCTCTACCATTACCAAAATGAATATAAACAACAATGTAATGTACGAAAAGATTAACATGGGTATAGGTAGTTCACAATCTAATGGCAAAGAATGCAAAAAGTTTATTTTAAAATTGGGGTTGTTTTAACAAATGAATCAAGAACAGGTGTGATTACACAAATATGGTGATACCCTACTAATACCTATAAATGTTATTTAAACTCTTTTATGTTTATAAACACTCTGCCATCAGCTCATGAACAACAAAAAGCTTTGGTATCATTATGTGTGAATTTCTGAATAGCTAATAGATGAACAAAAGATAAACAAAATATAAACAAAAGGAAACACATGTATTAAGATAAAGGCGGAATTCATGTCACATATAATTAAGCTTAAATTTAAATGGATTAATTTCAGTTGTTAATGTCCATTCAAACATAATGTTGGAAGTCCATTTAATGTCCAAATACTGTTTATGTAATAAGATTATATTATAGAAACTTAGACTCTGTAGAAATAAGACTCAAAATTAGTATAAAAAATTTGGGTTTTCAATCTCCAAAAAGTTTTTGACAATTATCTTGGTGACTGTAGTCTAAATAAAGAGACTAATTTTCAACAAAAAGTAAAAGTTAAATTTTATTCACCATATATCTAAATACCCGGTAGCATTTTGCACAAATAGCAAATTAATAACTAAAGTGGAGAAACTATAGGAGTTAAGGTTTTACCTTGAACAACCTTAACATGCTAGTTGTTTGGTGTTTTGTTTGGTAAAATAAGACTTATTTTTGGTTTTTAAATGTGTGTAATAATGGACAAATGAATATAGTTAAGGGCCTTCTTGTAATACTGTAACTCATCCACTGGACATTTACTCCAGTGCTTGTCCAAAGTTTTGTAATAAGTGGTCTCAATATGTGTACTGTAAACTGACTTTTATTCACGGATATTAAATTTCGCGATTCTCTTACCAAAACCAATTTGCGATTATAAACTTTCGCAATATGGACTTAAGCTGAATATTTGGTATTAATATAAGCATTTTTGGAAACAATTTCACTGCCTTTAACTTTTGCCATTATTTTGTGCACGAAAAGTTAATCGCACTCAAATTAAAGTTGGTTTACAGTGTTTCGTCTTGTTTTTCCTGTCTTGTAATTTTTGGTTGGTTTGATTCTGTCAGTATCTTGTATTTAATTGTGTTCTAAATTCTTGGTTACTATGTTTCCATTCCTGGTAGCCAAAGTCGCCAATGGCTACTAGTTTCTGAGATATTCTTTTAGAAAGTAACCTATTTTAGCAAATTTGTGAAAATTTACTTTAAAAAGATTATATTTTCAAAAGGTTTGGAAAATTTACTACTATTATTTTTTTAATTTTGGAAACCTATGGTTATGTTAGCTGTTACCAAGTACAGCAATATATCAGAATTCCCTATGGTACCAGAAGGTTTGTCCTCAATTAGTGTGTAATTATAATAACAACTTGTTTCAGTTACAAATTCTTTTCTGCTATTCTTTTGGTTATACAGGTTTACCAGCTGGGGTAGTAAATATGGTGTTTGGAATAGGTCCAAAAGCAGGGGAGGTAATTGTGAAGCATCCAGATGTACAGTTAATCTCATTCACGGGAGGAACAGCTACGGCCAAGAAACTACGGGAAGCGGCGTCACCTTACTGTAAAAAGTTATCTCTAGAGGTATCAAGTGGAGTTAGTTAAATGGGGTTTTATTTACCAGACAAGATTTTTTCACTTATATTGAAATGTCACCAGATTAATGGGTAAAGTTAATATCTTTGCAATATGTAAAAGACATGGAGAAGTAACATGTTTTTATGCTAGGCCTACATTGAGTGTGGGCTGGAGATAATAATTTTCACAAAATTTCCAAGTAACACTGGGGTATGAACAGATCACACCACCTCTCACTCTCTAGGTGTAATTCACACTCAGGCAGATCCTCGTGTAAGAAAGTCCGCACTTCGCTTATTGATGGTTGGTGGTTTATTTCTAGCACCCTGGTTTCCTCCACTATCTTAAAATTGACCGCTGTAAAGACACCACAGGAATGAAGCTTAATTATTTTGAGTTAGGGGCTTAGCTCACTTTTGAAGAGAAGTTGCAATAGCAGTACATAGCAAAAATGCTTAAAAGTTTTGGGGCCCAGACAAATTTATTGGGGCCATGGGCTACTGGGCCCTGTTAATCTCTATCCCTGCACCATGTAATACAGGGGAAGGCAATGGATTATCAATTACTGGTAATTGGGACATTTGTTTGTTCATTTCATTTTTGCATAAATTAGCAAGAGTAACAAGATGTAAAAATAATTTTTTTATTTTATTTTTTATATAAGTCAGTTCCATTTTTACCAACTATTAACTGACATCACAAAAATAAAAGTAAAAAAAATACAATTCTGATGGAAATAGCACAAAAGCTTTCCTAATTTACTGTTAAGTTTTTAGCAAGTAATGACTTACTTGACTTATTCCTCTTGATTCCCTGGGGAACAAAGGGCCGCAACAACACCTCCCCATCTGACAGGGTTTTGGGCTATCTTCTTCAGTTCACCCCAGGTCTTTCCAGCTGTTTGTGCCTCTGTGTGGATACTCCTACACTAGGTCTGTTTAGGTTGGCCTCTCTTCCTCTTCCCTTGTGGGTTCCAGTCAAGAGGATGCCATTTGATGCAGGCTTGCAGCAAGTAATATTTAAATGTTTTTATTTTTTCAGTTAGGAGGAAAGAATCCAGCAGTTATTTTTTCAGATGCTGATTTAGATAAATGTGTCCCCACTACTGTAAGGTAAGCTGTGTTGATTTATTTGTTCTTTTACTTACGGACTGGGTCCTTGGTGGGCAAATGGTATAAATCATACTAATGTTTCACTGCACATCTCACCGTCTTAAGTCAAATCCCACTTGGAGAGATTCTAGTGTGGGAAAGTTTGTCAGTTCACTTGCAGAAAGTCAGAGGTTTTCTCTTGGAATTCATTTTCTTCCACATACCCAGAACTGACCAATTAGATATAAGTTAAAGAGTCTGATTAGGGTGTTAAACTCAATTACTCCATTCCATTTACATGTATCTACTACTGGTGAATTGGCAATGCATGGAAACAAGTTGTTACAATCAAAAACAAACATGTATACTAATCCATGTTCGAAGTACAATCCAGAAGCAAAGTAAAAACTTTGGAACCAACAAGTTAGGTTAGACACATGAACTTACACCAGGGAAGAGAGACTGGGTGCTCTGGAAGGGTAAGCACCTCCTGTTTTAGCTAGCTATACCCGCCACATGTGTAATCAAAATTGTGTTAAAGGAACATGAAACTATGGGACGTCAAATATATCCAAGACAATACAGAGACATCAAATTTATCAACAATACTGTGATGACGGCCATAAAACTTTGATAAGCCTAGACTTGCAATATTCCTGAGTCAACAATTATTTGCAAGCAGCCTGCTTGGTTGTACGAAGTCCCCATAGTGGGAACAAGCGCTACCATAGCATATTATCTTATATTATTATAACTTATATTGATCTAGCTCATTGGGTCAGATTTTTTCATATGTGGGGTCCCAGTGAAAATTCCAATATGTTCAGGCAGGTGACTGCATACCTTATAATCTTCACATACAATATTGGAATCAAACTCCAGTCACATTGGCAATTGATGAGAGTACTTTCTAGAGAAGAAAAGTTCAGATGCCAAAAACCGTTACTAATAAACAATCAGTAAGAGATGTTGGTGTCTTCTTTTATTTTCACTCTACTTTGATCTACTTGACACCAGTACCTGTACCAGTGTCTGACAAAATCCACCTGCTTCAGCATACAACATAGTCCATTACAAAAAAGATGCTGGGGATTCCAACCATGTTATCTTACAAAAATCTTTTTCTTTTTATTTCAGTATTCATAAGAATTATTATTATTATTATTATATTATTATTATTATTATTATGTATGGCTTAATTTATTATTTTAATTTTTTTCAGGTCCAGTTTTATGAATCAGGGAGAGATTTGTTTGTGTACTAGTCGTATATTTGTACAGAGAGAAGTTTATAAAAAGTTCCTGGATAGATTTGTGGAGGAAACTAAGTATGATATACACGATAAAACCATCTATAGCAACTACCTTTATATGAAGACCACCTGTATACACAGTCCATATTTTTAGGTCCCATGGTTGGTCTTTATATACAGAGCCACAAGGGTAACCACCTCTATATCAAAACCACCTATTCATTGAGATGGATTAAAAACCAGCATATTAAGTTCCTTAGCTTCATTTTAAAACCAAAAAAGGCCCTATTTTTAGTCCTTATGTACAGGTTTTACTGTAATTTTAATCTTTTTTCACAATCAAATTTTTTTCAAATTTTATTTTGTGTGCCCACAGATTTTGAAATTGACCATGCAACTTGACTTCATGTTCATAGTATACCGTAAATGTATTTATTTTTGTTGTGTACTAATTCTCGCTTATTTTGGGGTCGTTGTTTTGGGCGAAAATTATTACACAGCAAAAATTATATAATGGGTATTCTGTTATAATGCATTTTTAAAAAATATTTAAAAAAAAGGCAAAAATTCAACTACGCGGATATGTCTAAATTTCCTATATTGCAAAAATAAATACACACAAAATTAATTACGTTTACAGTAAATCAAGTTCTTATTGTTCTAAAGTACTTGTTTATGTAAAGTGAAGTAGATTAACCTTCAAGGGTGTGAAGTGGATTAATGGTGTTTTACAACCCATTCAAGATTTTAATAAAGTGAACTGACAATGTTTTACACTAGAATTTTTGTTAGTGGGATTTCAACCATGAGGGTAAGTGGCTTGGTTCCATTTAGGAATATCCTTGCTAAAAGTTCATGTTGTTTAAGCTATTCTATTTTTCTTAACATTTCAGAACTGAATGTGCCTTGACATGAGTGAAATAGTCTTGACTGGGGAAAAAACAAAACTATTCAAACCCACCATCTTCACCAGAAGTTTTAATAACTGGTCTCAAAATGATTTGTGGTTTGTCTTAATTAGTTTGTTATTTCATGCTCCTGGTGACAAAGCAAGTGTCAGTGATCAGTTTGAGCATCTCAAGGTTCATTTTCAGTACTTTCAGTACTTTGATTTCAGAAAGCTTGTTGTTGGAGATCCTAAAGAAGAGAAGACATTTGTTGGGGCATTAATTAGTAAAGAACACCTACAAAAGGTCAAAGGCTATGTAGACAGGGCGGAACCAGAGGGCGCCACTATAGCTTGTGGTAAAGAGGAATTAAACTTACCAGACAGAAATAAAAAGGTACATTTAAACTCTGTATCAAAGACTTTGATAGTCACTCTGATAACCATTCCTGCTTCTGCTTGTTAATCATGTGAATATGGTTTGTCAGTTTGCCATTGATCAATATCTCTTAACAGTTGTGCAGAACAGTATGGAAAACATTTGTGTCACCAATTCCAGTCATTTTATTGGAAAAGATAAGCTTATTTGATTTCATACCCAATGCAAATAAACGTTTTTTGGGCATCATTTAGTAACCATTTCTTCTTCTGCTTGTAAATCCTGTAAATAAGGTATGTGGAAAACATTTATGTTCTGGAATTTGTGTAACATTAACAATAACATCATTTTACTTGAAAACATCAACTTTATGTGATTCCATATCCAGTTGAAATAATTGTTCCACCAAATTGTTGACATTAAATTTCATGGTATATTCAGACCCCAAAAAATAACAAAATTAAGTCCCTCATGGACATTTTTTATTTTACTGTATTATGGTATGTAATATCTGTTATACAGTAAAACCTTGATTCATCGCCACCATTTGTTCAGTCAAATTTTGGCATTATTCTTCCTTGGGGATTTTTCTTTCACATAATATATGCTATTCTTACATTTATTCATACACACATATTATGCTACAATTAATTTTTGGCCATTACCCAAGCAAATATTCATTAATTTTAACAATTTACCAAATCAGTTTCATTTTTAGTCATTGGTTATCACTCCGACCAGTAACCTGTCATATCATTATGTGGTATAAATGGTTAACACTATTGACCGGTAGTGGACATGGTCAAATCGTGTGATTCAAACATTCTAACAGTCATGATCATACCAATTAGTGACACATGCATTTACCATCTTTCACAGAGAGATGGCTCACTTCTGGCCTGAAGTGAATGTATTGGTGTGATCATGCTGTGGTTAATGCTATCACTCCGACCAGTAACTTGTCATATCATCATATGGTATAAATGGTTAACACTATTCAGGTCTGTAGTGGACATGGTCAAATCGTGTGATTCAAACATTTGAACATTCATGATCATACCAATAAGTGACACATGCAGTTACCATCTTTCACGGAGGGATGGCTCACTTCTGTCCTGAAGTGAATGTATTGGTGTGATCATATTATGACATTGAAACATGCTTATGTCACATTACCACAATTCACTCAAGTATTCAACAAAACATATCTGTTACAATGTGACATAAGCATGTTTTTATATTTAACCGAGCAAGCCCATAGGGCAAATTATATATATTTGTATTTGATTAATAAAAATTTAAAATTTTTTATTTACAGTGTCCTAGTTATTTCTTATATAAATTTTTCATATATATAGTATATTATTTATGTTTGTTTATATAGAAATAAATCAGGTCAACTCTAAGGGTCAAACATGTGTTAAATTTCATCCATGCATCCCCTTTTAACAGTTAAACTCAGCAGGGTGCCACTTTAAACTTTCACAGTTACTACACTTTAATTACAGTGTAAGGGCTAGGTCATGTTTACAAACAAACTATAAAAATATAAATAAGAAGGTTAATTTCTTTGATATTCTCTTGGTAAAGACCACTCAGCAGGACACCACATTATAGGTCAAGATGACACCAGATCAAGGTATCAATAGGTCATGTGACTGCTCAGCATGTTTATGCTTGGGAATCAACAATCAGTCTCAATATCTTGTATACAAGCTAGATGCAATTTTAAACCAGTCTAACCACCACCATCCCCACCTATGCCACCATTCTTCAATGCCAAAAGGGCTTGCTCTGTTTTAACATAAAAATGTCACAAATGTCATGCCTGCTAATTATAAAGATATGCTGCAGTTTTAATTTAAGACTGTACCCATCGACTGGTCAGCCGTTTACGGTCATGTGAACGGCTAGTTACAAGCAGTTGTAGCACACCAGTACTATATGGGGCTACATGGTCAGAGGCCATCGACTGGTCAACCATTTACTGACCTGTAAGTGGTTAGTTACAAGCAGTTGTAGCACACCAGTACTATATGGAATCTCGACAACCGGTGCCATCTGTTGATTAGCAGCATGATAGTCAAATGTTATCACTCCGACCAGTAGCCTGTCATATCATCATATGGTATTAATGGTTAATTACCCAAGCAAATATTCGTTAATTTTAACAATTTACCAAATCATCCATTACCCAAGCAAATATTCATTAATTTTAACAATTTACCAAATCAGTTTCATTTTTAGTCATTGGTTATCACTCCGACCAGTAACCTGTCATATCATTATGTGGTATAAATGGTTAACACTATTGACCGGTAGTGGACATGGTCAAATCGTGTGATTCAAACATTCTAACAGTCATGATCATACCAATTAGTGACACATGCATTTACCATCTTTCACAGAGAGATGGCTCACTTCTGGCCTGAAGTGAATGTATTGGTGTGATCATGCTGTGGTTGAATGCTATCACTCCGACCAGTAACTTGTCATATCATCATATGGTATAAATGGTTAACACTATTCAGGTCTGTAGTGGACATGGTCAAATCGTGTGATTCAAACATTTGAACATTCATGATCATACCAATAAGTGACACATGCAGTTACCATCTTTCACGGAGGGATGGCTCACTTCTGTCCTGAAGTGAATGTATTGGTGTGATCATATTATGACATTGAAACATGCTTATGTCACATTACCACAATTCACTCAAGTATTCAACAAAACATATCTGTTACAATGTGACATAAGCATGTTTTTATATTTAACCGAGCAAGCCCATAGGGCAAATTATATATATTTGTATTTGATTAATAAAAATTTAAAAATTTTTATTTACAGTGTCCTAGTTATTTCTTATATAAAAAAGGGGTTTAGTGATAAATCGGGGGAGGCGGATAAAGAAAAACATAAACAAAATGGATTATGGGACTTCAAAATAGTGTGGCGATAAGCGAGGTGGCAAAGTTATTGAAGGGCATTATAACGTGGTTTTACTGTATTTGTTTTGTTGTTTGGATTTGTTTCAGGGCTACTTCATGAGACCCACAATTATCACCAATGTCAGAGATAACTCTCCTTTGATGAAGGAAGAAATATTTGGTCCTGTGACTTGTGTTGTTCCATTTGACACTGAAGAAGAGGTTAGTTTGTAATTAAAATTGTGCTAAATTTACCAATACTGCAGTGAAACAAGTTTTTTTTAATTTTAGGCTAACATAGCCATTTTGGGTCTAACAACTTTTAATTATGTCCCCAATGAATCTGTTATTTGATTTCCTCTGGACACCATTTTGTCTGCCTCTTTTGTCTATAACTATTTAACAGATCTTTTTGAAACTTCACAGGCACAATCTTTTGGTGAAGTAGATGTGTAATTGGCTATAAATATTTTGATTATACACAAGTTTGGGGCTCAAAAAGGTTGGGGTTCATCAACATCTTGGAGACAAAATTGAAGTAGCATCCAATTTCAGTTATAAAGTTTGTTAAATGATATTTGATTTGTCCTTCTCAGAATGTTAAATGTTTAACTGAAAAGTACAGAAGGGAAATATGAAGAAGGAAGTGTGAGTTAAACTGTTTGGTATGATTTCAGGTAATCCAGAGAGCTAATGATGTGGAGTATGGACTAGCAGCTACATTGTGGACACAAGATGTCAGTAGACTTCACAGAGTATCCAGAAAAATACAGGTATAGACAAACAACATTGACCTGTCCACTTGACCTTTGATTTAAATACAGTTCAACCTGCCTTAAAGGCCACCTCTATATAAGGGTCACCTGCTTATAAAAGCCAGTAGCATTGTATCCCAATTGTTCTTTATTCATATTATTTGAACCTGTATATGGAGTACACCTGCCCATAAAGGCCACTTCTACTGGTTCCCATGTGTGGCCTTTATAGACAGTTTTGTGTATATAAAGGCCACCTTTCTATAAAGACAACTTTTACTGGTTCCCATATGTGGCCTTGATAGACAGTTTTGTGTATATAAAGGCCACCTTTCCATAAAGACAACTTTTACTGGTTCTCATGTGTGGCCATTATAGACAGTTTTGTGTATATAATGGCCACCTTTCTATAAAGACAACTTTTACTGGTTCCCATGTGTGGCCTTTATAAACAGTTTTGTGTATATAAAGGTCACCTTTCCATAAAGACAACTTTTACTGATTCCCTTGTGTGGCCTTTATAGACAGTTTTGTGTATATAAAGGTCACCTTTCAATAAAGACAACTTTTACTGGTTCCCTTGTGTGGCCTTTATAGACAGTTTTGTGTATATAAAGGTCACCTTTCAATAAAGACAACTTTTACTGGTTCCCTTGTGTGGCCTTTATAGACAGTTTTGTGTATATAATGGCCACCTTTCTATAAAGACAACTTTTACTGGTTCCCATGTGTGGCCTTTATAGACAGTTTTGTGTATATAAAGGCCACCTTTCTATAAAGACAACTTTTACTGGTTCCCATGTGTGGCCTTTATAGACAGTTTTGTGTATATAAAGGCCACCTTTCCATAAAGACAATTTTTACTGGTTCCCATGTGTGGCCTTTATAGACAGTTTTGTGTATATAAAGGCCACCTTTCCATAAAGACAACTTTTACTGGTTCCCTTGTGTGGCCTTTATAGACAGTTTTGACTGTATTTGTTATGGACCAGTACATTTATATATAGAGAACAAAGGTGTTCATTCTATCTGCATCATGGGGAAACATGCCTTATTTCTGTATTAACTGTGAATCCTAACACTACCCATGTATCGGGTGGATCATATGAATATTCTAATGAAAGGTCAAGCAAACAGCAGACTGAGTACCGGTAAACTCCAATGTCGGAACATAAAAGGCATGGCAGCAACACATCATTTGTCATTATAAAGCATGAGTTAGGGTTTTAAATGATTTTATTTTTTATTTTTTTGACTCTTAAAATTTTGTTCAAATTATATGCCACCAACAACACTGACACCAAAAAAGTAAAACCCCACATTATTGCAACTAATATTCTTGCAATGCAATAATAATTTGACCATTGACCATGCAACCTTGCACATTGCCCCCCCCCCCCCCCAACCAATTTTATTTATTAAGACAAGACTTGCTATTGATATTGTTTGTTTAATCAACCTGGTAGGTGTTCATTTTAGAAAGTTTCCTTTATTCAATTATAACAATTAATTGCAGTAGAATATTTCAGCAACATTTACAATTATTTCTGTGTCTAAAATTTATATTGATGGTATATATTTTCGCAATTCGCATCAAGTGTAATTTTCATAAACATTTGATATTTTCAAAAGAGATGGTTGATTTAGTTTGTGCAAAGAGAGTTATTTCCCTTTATTTGTGTTTTTTTCTTCAATTTTGACATATGATATATAGTTTATATGTTAATACAAACCTTTGTTTCATTACGGATTAATTGATGAATTGTTATATCATTATATTGATAAACTAGAAAAACTGTGAGCCACAAGCTCACAAAAAATACCCCCGCTCCACCCACATAAAAAAAATCCATCGGATCAAATTTAAAATAGGAGGTGCACATCTACATCATATCACAAAGATTGTTTGAAAGTTTCATGAAAATCCTTTGAAGGGTTTAGGAGGAGTTGCAGATAAGAGATTAGGTACCCTAAGGTGTAACGGAAGGACGGACGGACACACGGACGGATACCCCTATCACTATATACCCCCCATTTTTTAAGCGGGGGGTATAATAAGTTGGAAAATAATAATTTATTTTAATTTATTTTCAACTGTTACAAAACAATTCTTCATTTGATATTGTAGGCTGGTACGGTGTGGGCTAATTGCTGGCTGGTTCGTGATCTCAACATGCCCTTTGGCGGAATGAAGAATTCTGGTATAGGCAGAGAAGGTGGCAAAGATTCACTGGAATTTTATACAGAAGAAAAAACTATCTGTGTTAAACTTTAATTTTGTCAATTTTAAAAGTTATATATTTTTTAAAAAAACTAACAAAAAAAAAAAAATAAATAAAATAAATAAATAAATAAATAAAAATAAAAAAATAAATAAATAAAAATTTACCATTTTATTTGCAATAGCTTTATATCAAGATTTTTAATTCTGTTGTTTTTAATTTAGAAGCCAGTAATCTGTTTTGTTCATCTACCAAAATAATTAATTTTATATTACAACATGTATATATTTTTTCTTTCAATATTACCGGTATATATACATTGTTAATATTTAATTCAGGTTTTATTCATGAAGATGCACACCCATCTCAGGGGTACTTGGAATATTGTTATTGTCATATTTCAGTGGAAAAACTGTCATTCGGATAAAAAAAAGTAAATTTTCTGAAAAATGATAATTGTAGTTCATTGGTCAATGGTCAAATTGTTGTATCGCAAAAGAATTTATTTTGTTACAAAAATAGCAAAGACCAATGGAGCAGTGCAGAGATGCATGCACTCTCTGTACATGGTTGAGGCATGGCTGTGCTGTGGGTGAGACATACTGATTTATGAAATTCTTGTTGTAATTAGTGTTATAACAAAATTCAAGTAAATTATCATTGATAAGTTTGGTTAGGTCTCAAGTCATAAAATCAGTGCCAGCATGGCAGTCTCTGTACAAGGTACAGATTAATAGAATCTTACACCAGCAACAGTGAAAGACAGAGATATCGATATCTTAAACGAGGATGAATATTTTCCTGTCCAGAACGAGCTTTAGGATTCTTTTTCTCACACATTTGCAGCATAAAAACATTATTTGTAAACAAAACTTGTGTCAAATGTTCAGTTTTCAGGCCATCATCGGTTCCTTCTGAAAATTATGTCATCAATTTTTGTTAACGTCCTAACATCAATTGATTATGACATTTTCAATTTAGCCTGTGTAGGTGATTATGATATAAGAAAATTGTTGGTTGAGAAAAGTGATTTCATCCCTAGGGTGAAACAGAAAAATCTCACATGAGTAAAAATGCAGGATTTCCATGTCTCATGGGTGAGAAAAGGGTGTGCTGTAGGTGAGATATATGAATTCATGGAAGTCTTGTTTTAATATACTGCCAATTAAATCATTATTAGCAGGGCATTTCAGGTCATAAGAGCAGCATTATGTATTCTCTGTAAATCATTGTGGCATGGCTGTGATGTAGGGGAAGACACATTACTAGTATTTAGTTAAATTCTTGTTTTAAACTGCGCCATTTTAAACTGCCAATTAATTGATTATTAACAAACTAAGCATTATTATACAAATTATACCCATGTTATTGTTAATTTTTTATTGATTAATTTGTTAAATTTAAAATATTGGTGATTTGATATATTTCTGTGATTTATATGATTATACAGGTATTACTGGGTAATTAGTTAATTAAATATTTTAGGAAGCCTTGTGTTATGTCTTTTGTACATACATAGTAAGTGAGTTGGTTCAAGCACTCTCAAATAGTGAAATATAAAGAAATTTGTAAGTTAACAGGGGAAATTCCTACTTGGCCTGTGCATTGATTAGTTAAATACAATTTCACATGCAGATGTGGTGGAAAAATGGTCAAAAATGTTATCACTCGACAAAAAATAATCTCATTTTTGGTTGCGAAAAGCTTCAAAAACAAAACTGAAACACAATTTGTCCTTGGCATTTCCCCATGTAATAATATACAGTCAAATTTTATTTCATTGCGACCATTTGTTATGTCTGATTTTGGCATTAAAAATGAATGCTTTTGGCAATAAATAGAGAGAGGTTTATTGAAAAATGATGGGAGAAATAGACTTTGGGACTTCAAAACACTATGGGGATACAAAATATGCCATAGATATCAAGGGTTACTAGCATCATTAATAATATATTGCTAATTTGATGAACACAAACAAAAAAGATAAACGAGCTTTTTAAACATCGGAGGTGGAAATGGATTGGACACATATTAAGACAGAAGCCAGACAAACATCCAAGGATTGCCCTGCAATGGACACCAGCAGAAGGAAAGAGAAGAAGAGGGCGACCGAAGGAGACCTGGCGCAGGACTGTTGAAAGGGAAAGATTGGACTTGGGACATGGAGTGACACTGCTAAAATAGCTGCCAACAGAGATTCTTGGAGGAGAAAGATATCTGGCCCAATTCTCCACAAGGAGAGATGGACATAAGTCAAGTAAGTCAATTTGATGGTTTTGTGATTTATACTACCACAGACATAATTAATTAATAAAAAAAAATGCATTTTAGGAGACCATTTGTCACATTTTGTGGCATAAGTTAGTAAATGAGTAGTGTCAAGCCTTTTTCATTTTACAATGAAATAAAGTAAACCCTCATTTATCACCACAGTGAAACCTCGTTATAATGCCCCTCAGTAACTTTGCCTCCTCACTTATCACCACAGTGAAACCTCGTTATAATGCTCCTCAGTAACTTTGCCTCCTCACTTATCACCACAGTGAAACCTCGTTATAATGCCCCTCAGTAACTTTGCCTCCTCACTTATCACCACAGTGAAACCTCGCTATAATGCCCCTCAGTAACTTTGTCACCTCACTTATCACCATAGTAAAACCTCACTATAATGCCCCTCAGTAACTTTGTCACCTCACTTATCACCACAGTGAAACCTCACTATAATGCCCCTCAGTAACTTTGTCACCTCACTTATCACCATAGTAAAACCTCACTATAATGCCCCTCAGTAACTTTGCCTCCTCACTTATCACCACAGTGAAACCTCACTATAATGCCCCTCAGTAACTTTGTCACCTCACTTATCACCACAGTGAAACCTCGCTATAATGCCCCTCAGTAACTTTGCCTCCTCACTTATCACCACAGTAAAACCTCACTATAATGCCCCTCAGTAACTTTGTCACCTCACTTATCACCACAGTGAAACCTCACTATAATGCCCCTCAGTAACTTTGTCACCTCACTTATCACCACAGTGAAACCTCACTATAATGCCCCTCAGTAACTTTGCCTCCTCACTTATCACCACAGTAAAACCTCACTATAATGCCCCTCAGTAACTTTGTCACCTCACTTATCACCATAGTAAAACCTCACTATAATGCCCCTCAGTAACTTTGTCACCTCACTTATCACCATAGTAAAACCTCACTATAATGCCCCTCAGTAACTTTGCCTCCTCACTTATCACCATAGTAAAACCTCACTATAATGCCCCTCAGTAACTTTGTCACCTCACTTATCACCATAGTAAAACCTCACTATAATGCCCCTCAGTAACTTTGCCTCCTCACTTATCACCATAGTAAAACCTCACTATAATGCCCCTCAGTAACTTTGTCACCTCACTTATCACCATAGTAAAACCTCACTATAATGCCCCTCAGTAACTTTGTCACCTCACTTATCACCATAGTAAAACCTCACTATAATGCCCCTCAGTAACTTTGTCACCTCACTTATCACCATAGTAAAACCTCACTATAATGCCCCTCAGTAACTTTGTCACCTCACTTATCACCATAGTAAAACCTCACTATAATGCCCCTCAAAAACTTTGTCACCTCACTTATCACCATAGTAAAACCTCACTATAATGCCCCTCAGTAACTTTGTCACCTCACTTATCACCATAGTAAAACCTCACTATAATGCCCCTCAGTAACTTTGTCACCTCACTTATCACCATAGTAAAACCTCACTATAATGCCCCTCAGTAACTTTGTCACCTCACTTATCACCATAGTAAAACCTCACTATAATGCCCCTCAGTAACTTTGCCTCCTCACTTATCACCATAGTAAAACCTCACTATAATGCCCCTCAGTAACTTTGTCACCTCACTTATCACCATAGTAAAACCTCACTATAATGCCCCTCAGTAACTTTGTCACCTCACTTATCACCACAGTGAAACCTCACTATAATGCCCCTCAGTAACTTTGTCACCTCACTTATCACCATAGTAAAACCTCACTATAATGCCCCTCAGTAACTTTGTCACCTCACTTATCACCATAGT
Organism: Anadara kagoshimensis; assembly: GCA_021292105.1. Lineage (NCBI taxonomy): Eukaryota > Metazoa > Mollusca > Bivalvia > Arcoida > Arcidae > Anadara > Anadara kagoshimensis. The sequence continues at coordinate 10,357,933 of CM037863.1, forward strand.
AAAACCTCACTATAATGCCCCTCAGTAACTTTGTCACCTCACTTATCACCATAGTAAAACCTCACTATAATGCCCCTCAGTAACTTTGCCTCCTCACTTATCACCATAGTAAAACCTCACTATAATGCCCCTCAGTAACTTTGTCACCTCACTTATCACCATAGTAAAACCTCACTATAATGCCCCTCAGTAACTTTGTCACCTCACTTATCACCATAGTAAAACCTCACTATAATGCCCCTCAGTAACTTTGTCACCTCACTTATCACCACAGTGAAACCTCACTATAATGCCCCTCAGTAACTTTGTCACCTCACTTATCACCATAGTAAAACCTCACTATAATGCCCCTCAGTAACTTTGTCACCTCACTTATCAACCATAGTAAAACCTCACTATAATGCCCCTCAGTAACTTTGTCACCTCACTTATCACCATAGTAAAACCTCACTATAATGCCCCTCAGTAACTTTGTCACCTCACTTATCACCATAGTAAAACCTCACTATAATGCCCCTCAGTAACTTTGTCACCTCACTTATCACCATAGTAAAACCTCACTATAATGCCCCTCAGTAACTTTGCCTCCTCACTTATCACCATAGTAAAACCTCACTATAATGCCCCTCAGTAACTTTGTCACCTCACTTATCACCATAGTAAAACCTCACTATAATGCCCCTCAGTAACTTTGTCACCTCACTTATCACCACAGTGAAACCTCACTATAATGCCCCTCAGTAACTTTGTCACCTCACTTATCACCATAGTAAAACCTCACTATAATGCCCCTCAGTAACTTTGTCACCTCACTTATCACCATAGTAAAACCTCACTATAATGCCCCTCAGTAACTTTGTCACCTCACTTATCACCATAGTAAAACCTCACTATAATGCCCCTCAGTAACTTTGCCTCCTCACTTATCACCATAGTAAAACCTCACTATAATGCCCCTCAGTAACTTTGTCACCTCACTTATCACCATAGTAAAACCTCACTATAATGCCCCTCAGTAACTTTGTCACCTCACTTATCACCATAGTAAAACCTCACTATAATGCCCCTCAGTAACTTTGCCTCCTCACTTATCACCATAGTAAAACCTCACTATAATGCCCCTCAGTAACTTTGTCACCTCACTTATCACCATAGTAAAACCTCACTATAATGCCCCTCAGTAACTTTGTCACCTCACTTATCACCATAGTAAAACCTCACTATAATGCCCCTCAGTAACTTTGTCACCTCATTTATCACCACAGTAAAACCTCACTATAATGCCCCTCAGTAACTTTGTCACCTCACTTATCACCACAGTGAAACCTCGCTATAATGCCCCTCAGAAACTTTGCCTCCTCACTTATCACCACAGTGAAACCTCACTATAATGCCCCTCAGTAACTTTGTCACCTCACTTATCACCATAGTAAAACCTCACTATAATGCCCCTCAGTAACTTTGCCTCCTCACTTATCACCACAGTGAAACCTCACTATAATGCCCCTCAGTAACTTTGCCACCTCACTTATCACCACAGTGAAACCTCGCTATAATGCCCCTCAGTAACTTTGCCTCCTCACTTATCACCACAGTGAAACCTGGCTATAATGCCCTTCAGTAACTTTGCCTCCTCACTTATCACCACAGTGAAACCTCACTATAATGCCCCTCAGTAACTTTGCCTCCTCACTTATCACCACAGTGAAACCTCGCTATAATGCCCCTCAGTAACTTTGTCACCTCACTTATCACCATAGTAAAACCTCACTATAATGCCCCTCAGTAACTTTGTCACCTCACTTATCACCATAGTAAAACCTCACTATAATGCCCTCAGTAACTTTGCCTCCTCACTTATCACCACAGTGAAACCTCGCTATAATGCCCCTCAGTAACTTTGTCACCTCACTTATCACCATAGTAAAACCTCACTATAATGCCCCTCAGTAACTTTGTCACCTCACTTATCACCACAGTGAAACCTCACTATAATGCCCCTCAGTAACTTTGCCTCCTCACTTATCACCACAGTGAAACCTCGCTATAATGCCCCTCAGTAACTTTGCCTCCTCACTTATCACCACAGTGAAACCTGGCTATAATGCCCTTCAGTAACTTTGCCTCCTCACTTATCACCACAGTGAAACCTCACTATAATGCCCCTCAGTAACTTTGCCTCCTCACTTATCACCATAGTAAAACCTCGCTATAATGCCCCTCAGTAACTTTGTCACCTCACTTATCACCATAGTAAACCTCACTATATAATGCCCCTCGGTAACTTTGTCACCTCACTTATCACCATAGTAAAACCTCACTATAATGCCCCTCGGTAACTTTGCCTCCTCACTTATCACCACAGTGAAACCTCACTATAATGCCCCTCGGTAACTTTGCCTCCTCACTTATCACCACAGTGAAACCTCACTATAATGCCCCTCGGTAACTTTGCCTCCTCACTTATCACCACAGTGAAACCTCACTATAATGCCCCTCGGTAACTTTGCCTCCTCACTTATCACCACAGTGAAACCTCACTATAATGCCCCTCAGTAACTTTGCCTCCTCATTTATCACCACAGTAAAACCTCACTATAATGCCCCTCAGTAACTTTGCCTCCTCATTTATCACCACAGTATTTTAAAGTCCCAAAATCTACTTCTTTGATGTTGTATTTATTGTCATATTCCTTTATAATGCCAAAATTAGATTGAATAAATTATGGAACAAAATTTTGCAATAGTGTAAATAATGACCAGAAACAACAAGAACAAGAGACAACAAGAAATAACAGTGACATCAAAAACATGTGAGGAGTTGAGTAATGGTGCTTAATGTCCCAGTCAAGAATATTTCACCTATATCAAAATGTCGCCAGCTATAATTTTGCCTGTGAGTTGTGCTGATGGCATTATACAGCAAGTTTCTTTAGCGTGAAAAGCCCACCATGACACATAACATTGTTTATTTTAAGCTCCCACCCGAAAGAACTGACTTTTATTCCGTAATGCTGAGTGCTTGGCAAGAGAACAGTCACTGCCCACTTTCAAGTTTTGGGTCAGACACGACTGGGGGTCAAACCCACGACCTCCCACTTATGGAGCAAGCATTCTACCATCTGAGCTACCGCAGTGGAACGTATTGGCTTCATTTTCATAATCTCAATTTTATTTATGTTATATACACCATGGGCATCAAATATTTAGTAACCAAGGATACCAAAAACACATCAAAACAAATGGTAAACGAAACCACTGATTATAAAACCCATGGTTGGCATGAATGGCATCCAGTGATGTGGTTGATGGCCTAGCTTTCAATGCTAACAACCAGAAATTTGGCCAGCAAAACAATAAACGGGGCCCTACTATTCCTATATTTTCCTATATATTATATAATTTTGATCTTTTCCTATATCATTTGAAAAACCTCCTATATTTTTCCTACACCTTCCTATATTTTTGTTACTAGCTTTAGGAATTCAGAATGGGGAAATTTTCCCACTGAAGCAAGATTAACATTTATGTATTTCTAAAGCAGTAAGTGTACATTGCAGTTGTCAATATTCTTTGTTTGTTGGTAAAAGGGCGAAAGGGAATTGTCGAAGGGGAGGAAAGGAGGCCATGGATGTATATTTTTCGTGTTAAACTATCTCTTTAAAATATTCTTGTAATTTTAGTGAAAACTCCTATAATTTCCTATAAAACGCCTATAAGTTTGACCCCATATTCATATTTTTCCTTTATTTTTTGGACTCCAAAACCGGTAGAACCCCTGAATAAAACACGTGTATACATTTTTCTTCTTTATCAATTTTTTTAGATAGGTAAAGTTAGCTACTAGTAACTGGCTACTAGTAGCTGGCTACTTGTAGAAGAAAAGTTAGCTACTAGTAGCCAGTTACTTGTGGAAGAAAAGTTAGCTACTAGTAGCCAGTTACTTGTGGAAGAAAAATTAGCTACTAGTAGCCAGTTACTTGTAAGAAAAGCAGTTAATTACTTTGAAAAAATCATCTATTTACTACACATAACTACCTACTAACGAATTAGATTTTATGGATCAAAACTTCCGCAAAACTACGAACGATTTCTTCTACCACGAATGTAGTCCCGATATTTTTGAATGTAGATAACATTCCAGACGAGTAGCTGGGTATTTATTTTTAAGATATTCAAAATTCAAGCATATCATGATGTAGTATATTTAATTCTGCATCCATTGATACCAAATATTCTAACATTTGAGCTTCAATACGCACAGATACGCTTCTACAAACGTGGATGCAAAAACGGGTAGGTTCAAGTGTAATTTCCATGATTTTTTACATTCAGGACGAGTAGCTGGGTATTTATTTTTAAGATATTCAAAATTCAAGCATATCATGGCAATGTATATTCAATTCTGCATCCATTGATACCAAATATTCAAACATTCAAGCTTCAATACGCTCAAATACGCTTCCACAAAGGAGGGGGGTGTTGAGTGTACGGGTAGGTTCTAATGCAATTTCTATCATTTTTTCACATTCAGGACGAGTAGCTGGGTATTTTTTTAAAGATATTCAAAATTCAAGCATATCATGATGTAGTATATTCAATTCTGCATCCATTGATACCAAATATTCTAACATTTGAGCTTCAATACGCACAGATACGCTTCTACAAACGGGACGGTGGATGCAAAAACGGGTAGGTTCAAGTGTAATTTCCATGATTTTTCACATTCAGGACGAGTAGCTGGGTTTTTATTTTTAAGATATTCAAAATTCAAGCATATCATGGCAATGTATATTCAATTCTGCATCCATTGATACCAAATATTCAAACATTCAAGCTTCAATACGCTTCCACAAAGAAAAGGGGGGGGGGGGAGTGAGTGTACGGGTAGGTTCTAATGCAATTTATCATTTTTCACATTCAGGACGAGAAGCTGGGTATTTATTTTTAAGATATTCAAAATTCAAACATATCATGACAACAATGTATATTCAATTCTGCATCTATTGATACCAAATATTCAAACATTCAAGCTTCAATACGCTCAAATACGCTTCCACAAAGGAGGGGGGGGTTGAGTGTACGGGTAGGTTCTATTGTAATTTCTATCATTTTTCACATTCAGGACAAGTAGCTGGGTATTTATTTTTAAGATATTCAAAATTCAAGCATATCATGATGAAGTATATTCAATTCTGCATCCAATGATACCAAATATTCTAACATTTGAGCTTCAATAGGCACAGATACGCTTCCACAAACGGGACGGGGTGATGCAAAATTGGTATGTTCAATTGTAATATCCATGATTTTACAAGAAATTACATTAGAACCTACCCGTACACTCCCCCGACCTTCCTTTGTGGAAGCGTATTTGAGCGTATTGAAGGTTGAATGTTTGAATATTTGGTATCAATGTATGCAGAATTGAATATACATTGCCATGATATGCTTGAATTTTGAATATCTTAAAAATAAATACCCAGCTACTCGTCCTGAATGTGAAAAATCATAGAAATTACACTTGAACCTATCCGTTTTTGCATCCCCCCGTCCCGTTTGTGTAAGCGTATCTGTGCGTATTGAAGCTCAAATGTTAGAATATTTGGTATCAATGGATGCAGAATTGAATATTCTTCATCATGATATGCTTGAATTTTGAATATCTTAAAAATAAATACCCAGCTACTCGTCCTGAATGTGAAAATCGTGGAAATTACACTTGAACATACCCGTTTTTGTATCCCCCGTCCCGTTTGTGGAAGCGTATCTGTGCGTATTGAAGCTCAAATGTTAGAATATTTGGTATCAATGGATGGAGAATTGAATATACTTCATCATGATATGCTTGAATTTTGAATATCTTAAAAATAAATACCCAGCTACTCGTCCTGAATGTGAAAATCATGGAAATTACACTTGAACCTACCCGTTTTTGCATCCCCCGTCCCGTTTGTGTAAGCGTATCTGTGCGTATTGAAGCTCAAATGTTAGAATATTTGGTATCAATGGATGCAGAATTGAATATACTTCATCATGATATGCTTGAATTTTGAATATCTTAAAAATAAATACCCAGCTACTCGTCCTGAATGTGAAAATCGTGGAAATTACACTTGAACATACCCGTTTTTGCATCCACCGTCCCGTTTGTAGAAGCGTATCTGTGCGTATTGAAGCTCAAATGTTAGAATATTTGGTATCAATGGATGCAGAATTAAATATACTACATCATGATATGCTTGAATTTTGAATATCTTAAAAATAAATACCCAGCTACTCGTCTGGAATGTTATCTACATTCAAAAATATCGGGACTACATTCGTGGTAGAAGAAATCGTTCGTAGTTTTGCGGAAGTTTTGATCCATAAAATCTAATTCGTTAGTAGGTAGTTATGTGTAGTAAATAGATGATATTTTTCAAAGTAATTTACTGCTTTTCTAACAAGTAACTGGCTACTAGTAGCTAACTTTTCTTCTACAAGTAACTGGCTACAAGTAGCTAACTTTTCTTCTACAAGTAGCCAGTTACTAGTAGCTAACTTTACCTATCTCAATTTTTTGGGTTTGTTTCTTTTATATTTACTGGGTTCTATTTCTGGAAGCGAATTTTAAGCAAAATCTCCTGAAAAATTTATTTTAAATTATTTGATGTTACACACGGAATATAAAAAAAGTTAATGGTTATATTCATTTGTGGCATAGAGACATTGAAATCCTTGCCTTTTCTTTAGCAAGGACCAAAACAAACGTGTAACACAATCGTGGAGAGGTTAAATAGATAACAAGAGTTGTCTTTCCTGGTATGTCTAGAAAAAAAGTGCGAAAACTATTTCTAACCAAAGTGAACAGCCTACACTCCCGAGGTCATTGCTAAGCATAGAGTTTGGTGAGTTTTGCACTAGAAAATTTGAGTAGCATATTAAGCTAACGGTGAAAGTAGTTGAATGATTTAACAGCTAGAAGTACGTAAAAAGAGTCCCATGCACGGACATTTACCCGTGACCATTGTATCATCAAGATGGCGATGGATAGGCCATGTGCTAAGAAAGCAAGCAAATAATATCACTAGAGTTGCTCTCAGATGGACGCCTAAAGGAAAAAGAAAGCAAGGCAGACCCAAAAAAAAACATCTGGAAGAGGACTGTGGAGAAAGAAATGAAGGAACATCAATTAATTTTGGGAGAACTGGAGAAGATCTAGTCCTTGCCCTTTACCGCCACCGGGCGTAAAAAGGACTAGGTAGGTAGGTATTGAACATTGAAAAGAACCATGTCAGACGTGGAACTGACTCTGCGTTTTTTGAAATAACACAAAATTTCGTTTTATAGTTATAATGACCATCAGTAGGGGATTCAGCGGGGGTGTCGCTAATAATACGTATTGTTCATTTTGATGCAGCTCAGATTGCACCAGAATGCAGGATTTTGCACCATTTTTTTTAAGGTTAGAGCCTTCAGCTATTACATTATATGCCCCTCCCCCTTTCTAAAATCTGGATCCGCCTCTGACCATATACGCTTGCATGCATAAGTGGCCTATGTTTTTGTAATTATGTCATTGGAGTCGTGTACAATGTGCTTGAATAATGGGAACGTACTGTTGGACATGTCAGAAGATTAAACATCATTGTATATTTTACTTGTATCTAGACGCCAACAGGTAAAGGTTTTTCTGAAGATTCCCATAAATTTAATTTTTAAATGCAGAGTGCTTGGCAAAATAACAACCGCTATATGCTCACTCTTTAAAAGTGGGAGGTCGTTGGATCGACCAGGTCTGATCCAAGACATGAAAGTGGGTAGTGACTGTTCTTTCGCCACGCACTCAATTTCGAAATGAAAGTCAAAGTTCTTTCAGATGGGAACTTAAAATAAATGAGCTCCTATGTCATGGTAGGCTTGGCACAATAAAGAACCCTGCTGTATAATGCCATCAGTGCAATGCACAGGCAAAATTTCTGTACCTTTGCCTATAGCTGGTGACTTCTCGATATAAAGTGAAACATTCTTAACTGGGATGTTTAACACCATTACTCACTCGCTCACTTTAAATAAAAAACCCATGGCATTCATTGTTGAAAAAAAACATCCTCATGTGAATTAAAAATATGCTAAATTTAAATGCATATATCTAAATTGCAAGTTGCTGTAGGAGGAGTTCTGTACACTGTGCCTTGGTCAGGTGTTTGATGTGGTTAATTACAGGTATATACAAGTACAGGTAGGTATCTTTACAGGTGAAGGGAATACCTTTAGAAGTTTTAAACTTTAATTTTTCAAAAAATTAAATTTTGAATTGGTAAAATTTCTAATTACAAGGCTGGATGTTATGTAATTATAGTACTACCTTGTTCTTCTTTGTAATCATTTATTAATTAATTTTACTCAACACTGAGAAAAATTATAAAAGAACATTTTCAATGTCATAAGAAATGTTCAAAGAAGAATTGGCCTAATTATATAATATATTATCTGGACCATCTTCCAATTTTTCAATTTTTTTAATTTCCTTTTTCTTTCTAGACCATTTTTCTGTTACAAAAATTAATTAAATTTCTAAATTTTTTTGTTACTCAAATTTTATTGAGAGGATAGTTTGAGAAATTGAAGACCACACCGTATCACATATGTAAAACTTAACAATAGTCATTATTCAGATTTTTATTTTATACATTTTTGTATGACAGAACAGAAAAAAACCATGAAAGTTTGTTTAGGGATCAAACCCTTTTGAGGACCTGTTGCACACGTTACACAATAAGCAAACATTCTACCAGCTTAATAATCTAGTATTCATTTCTTAGTAAAAGTCGTCATCTGTGGTCTAAAGCATGTGCATATTCTTTGCTCTGTCTGTTTCAATCTCTCTTCAGTTGTAAGTGTCCTCTATAGCGGCCACAGGTGGCCCACTCTTTTTCAAACCCTACAGAAGTGTTTCTAGTTTGCACTGAGACAAGGGACCTCGGTTTTGAGTCTCATATACATCTGAAAGACAATCCTAGTAAGTCAAACCTGTCTATAAAGGTCACCCAAGGGAACCAGTAAAAGTGGTTTTATGGGCAGATGGTCTTTATACACATTTTCAAATAATATGAATAAAGAACAATTGGGATACAATTCTACTGGCCTTTATTATAAGCAGGTGGCCCTTATATAGAGGTGGACTTTAAGGCAGGTTGGACTGTATTTAGATTTTTACATCTCTAGTATGGGCAGGAACTGAAAATCATCTCAGAAAATTTACAAGTACAATAACTTTTATGTACTGCCTAGGTTCATATCACTAGTCACTATAATGCCCATGTGGATTTACAAAGTAATTGACTCCCTTGATCAACCTGTATGTTGGTCCTTTGAGACTGCAAGTCTTGAAAACCAAATTGTCAATTTTCTAAATCCAATATTGGCTTGTCTAACTACCAAAAGATTTATAAAAGTGTATATGTTTATTTCTTATCATACCCCCTGCTTAAAAAGTGGGGGGTATATGCATACCTGCCAACCATTCCGATTTTCGCGGAACTTTCCGATTTTGAGACTCTAATTCCGCGTTCCGGATTTGTGCCTATTTGTTCCGTTTTCCATATAAATGTTAGATTTCCTGTTTTTCCTCTTTTCGTTTTCATTTTGAACTTTACTTAAGACCTTGCTCGACGAAATGCACTGCATCTTGTGAATACATTCGTCATATCCAACTAACTATTTTAAGTTGTCTAGAAGATCCACTTAAGCCTATATTAACTGATGTAAAACAAACGAGCTCTTCCATAAATTTCGGAGAAAACTAATGGTTTACATCTTTGTTGTGCTAGATCATTAAAACGTTTTATGCTTTTATAAGTTTATTATTTAACTGTAAATCTTCTGAACGATCGGATCCAGACTGATCAATTGCAAATTTATACACGACGGTGGTGATTAAACAGAAGTTGTTTATCTTTATGGATGCCGATCAATCGCCGAAAAAGAATAAAAAATCGTTAAAACGATTATTTCACAAAAAATATAGCATTGAATTTTACAATTTAAAGTCACCAGAATGCACCATTTTACATCAAACCCCACCACAGCGGGAGGGGACACCCCTCCCGCACTCTCACCCTCGACACCTTCGGTGTTCCTCCAAACTTTCAAATAGGGTTGGCAGGTATGTATATGGGTATATAGTGATAGGGGTGTCCGTCCGTCCTTCCGTTACACCTTAGGGTACCTATCTCTTATCCGCAACTCCTCCTAAACCCTTCAATGGATTTTCATGAAACTTTCACACAATCTTTGTGATATAATGTAGATGTGCACCTCCTATTTAAGAATTTCATCCGATGGATTTTCGGGAGCAGGGGGTATTTTTTGTGAGCTTGTGGCTCACAGTTTTTCTAGTTTTATGTTAAAATTAGTAAATCCCAACATTATTGATTGTAATACATATGTGATTTTTATTCATTTTAAAATGTCTTAAAAACTTTGATAGAATCAACTGCATGAAGAGGGAGGGGGTCTCTGTTGGTCAGATTGTTTTGGGAATGCTTGTCAGTTTTACATTCTGAAGTTGGATGATTTACTTCAGGGACTTAGTTTCAAGCATCTTGACTGTATGAGGTGTGAATCGCCATTACTGAAATACTCCAAACCTTGTAGAGTATCTTGTTAGTAATTGTTAGGTCTGGAACTCAAGTCATGGCTTTGTTACTGCATATTTCTTCTTTTTTGTTACATTTTACTCATTGGATCCTAGGAAGTGGAGTTTGGGCCTGGAGTAGATTCTGATATAATTGACATATCCCAGGCCACACCTTTTTGTGTTCTGACACTGGCCGCCATCATGGTACCAAAGCAGCGCCATGGCAACTAATGACATACTAGTGTCAGTGACATCATTAAATGGCACAATTCAGGCCAAGTTTTCATTCTTTTTGTGTGTAATTCAAGCATGCTGGCCTTTGTCAAAACATTGTGGGCGTGGCGGGTGATCTGTCAATTTCTATTAAAGTTAATTGAAAAGAAGCAAAAAATGTGACTAGCCAGGTTATAATGCTGCTGATTTGCTCAATATGATAAGCATTCTGCTAATATTGAAAAGGTCCCTAGCTATGAGTCCCCAACTTACATACTCATTTTTTTCCTTTTCCCATGCACCTTTTCACTATAGATGTAATTTATGATTGTTAAAAGTGAAACTGAATAGAAATTAAAGTTCAACAAGCGGTTAATGACAGGCCATTATGATCATAATTTGTATATCACAATAATTTGATGTTTTGTAATCAAATAATATGTTTTGGTATAATTTCCCAAATAAAAGATTTCATGAAATAAAATAGATAATAGATTAAAATTAGATAATAAATAATTTTTTTACAAGCTACAACATGGTCCTCATCTGCAAAGTTATGTTTATGGTTTCAGTGTATAGTCAAACAACAATGACCTGTCTGCTTGACCTTTAATTATGGACCAGTACTTTTATGAAAAGGGAATAAATGTGTTTATTTCCTTTACATCATGGGAAGTACTTGCATTCTTTATGGTTATCTGTGAATCCTATCTCTTAATGCTACACATGTATAAGAGGGATCATGATATATGAATATTTCTAATGAAAGGTCGAGCGGACAGGTCAATGTTGTTTTCCTATACATTAATTTGAGTATAGTCTATTTACATGTCATTAATGGATGACTGGCGATGGGTATAATTTTTTTTTATTCCTTTAAACATTGTTTATCAATCTTGCGTGAATTCTTTATTTATAAGTTCAATAATGATTAAGCTAATTGACTTTTAATGGGCACAAATTGACAATGAAGTGTTAAATTTGATAGATATGTGCATATACTGGAACCTGTTCAAATTGACCCATGTGTGAACTGGAGACCTGTCTATACTGAACACTAAAAATAATAAAATTACCTGCCTGTATTGAAACCTAAAAAAGTGAATTCCAGTCTATACTGAACGCAAAGTAAACCTGTGAAAAACCTGTCTATAATGAAACCTACAAAACAAAACAAAAAAAAATTACCAACTTACGGTAACGCATATGACGTCATAGAAAAATTGCATAGACTATGCGTCCAATTCATTTGACGCAGTGTGTGTGCCACTTTTCTCAAGGTCATTGAAGCCGTCAAATCGACAGGAAGTGAGCTGGCTCATCATTTGCCTCTAGTCCCTTTCAGTATCAAGCACTTGGCAATATTAAACGCCAGTCACAGTTCTTCCGGATGGGAACTTAAAACAAATGAGGTCCTGTGCCATGGCAGGTGTTGCATGTTAAAGAACCCTGCCGTATAATGCAATCAGTCCAATGCACAGGTAAAATTTTTGCACCTTCGTCTATAGCTGTCAACATCTCAGTTTTAGTGAAATATTCTTGACTGGTACGTTAAACACCATTTTTCCACTCAACTCAAACCACAACTCAGAAGTCATATGGTTAATCAAAAAGCTTTCCATTATTTTTATCCTTATTTTAGAAGAGATATTACTGAGGTAATTGTAACTCTTTGTGATTTTTGTACCTTGGGCTAACTGTGGTGATAAAAATTAGATGATATTTATTACTGGTATCATTAATGATAAAACCATAAAGAAACATACCACTCCATGTCTGAATCACAATCCCGAAACAAATTAAAAACTTTGAAACTAACAAGTTAGGGTAGACACGTTAACTTCCACCAAGGAAATGAGTCCGGGTGCTTCGGAAGGGTAAACTCCTCCTGTTTTAGCTAGCTACACCCGCAACATGTGTAATCAAAATTGAGTGAAAAGAACACGGAATATGGGACATCAAATATATCAAAAAATGAAAAAATACACAGGTTTGAATTTGATTTTTTTATTGCATGTGTGCCCTTTAAATCTCCTATAAAATAAAAATCAATCTTATACCACAACCAATGTGTATATACTACATACCCTGGGTATACTTAATATATATAACGACTTAAAGACATATATACATACATATACCGTGTGTCAAGTTTGACCTGACCATTTGACCTTTAATTTGAACATTAGATTGGGGTGATTAAGGTAAGACAGTTTGTTCCATTACCATAAACACCTGGTACCCAGTGTTGCTATCATCTATCCTTATATATCAATTTTATATAGCCCTTAAATTACACAATGGATATTTGTGTTTGAATATTCAATTTTAAGGTCATACGGCCAGGTCAATGTTGTTTGTGTATACAAAATCAAACCATATATATTGAATGATTATAATGGGTTAAAGTCATACAAGATCAATGTTTTAAATCAACCGATCTCAGGTGTGACAAAATTAATGCTATTAAATACCTGTGTATACAAATATAAATATATGTATCTACCCTATTGTTTTAAATCGGTTAGAGACGGACGAGTCCTTCGTCTTACGGGATCGTCCTTCGTCTTACTGGGGACGGACAAGATCAGGTTTCTATGATCAGCATGAATTACAATTGCTTGTTACCATGAAGAAAATCTTTGTCACTTAGATGTTTATTATCGGATGTACTCGGAAAAGGATTAATGCATGTGATTTTTTATGTAGTATGCTCGTACATGAATGTCGGCAATATTTCATTCGGTGACATTTTCTTAACGAGGGAAATATTTTAACAGGTGACTTGATTCAGGTAAGAATTTTTTTTAAAAATAATTTAGATTTTGAAAAATATTACAAATGAAAAAATGTAATTTTTTTTTTTATTATTCTAAATGATCAGTTTTAGAAATAAGTCAAAATTTTCAATCAGTCATTGTCTTGAAAATTTAAACATTTTCTATTGTGTTGTATTATAATTCTAAGGATACCATTGAAAAGTAACCAGTCCTTCTCAAAAGTAACCTTTCTCGGACAGTAGGACTGGTTGATATTTCAATGAACACTGAATTGATTTGTGTGCATGTGTGTGCACATGATTTTTTTATTATTGAATAATTCTTAAAATAAAATGATTGTTACTACTTCAATGTTGTCTTTTGACACCAGTTTAACAATCAAATCTTAACTCAGATTTTCATGAACTTAAATTTGGTTAATTTGAAATCTGAATAATTTTGTTGGCTTTCATGGCAGTCATGAATTTAAGATGTCATTTGAAGATCTCTCTAATCTTATTACAACTGTATTGTGACTGCGATAGCTCAGTTCGTAGAGTGCTCGCTCCATAAGTGGTAGGTCGTGGGTTCAATCCCCAGCCGGGGGGTGATCCAAGACTTGAAAGTGGGTAGTGACTGTTCTTTTGCCAAGCACTCGCATTACGAAATGGAAGTCACAGTTCTTTCAGATAGGAACTTACAATAAACAAGGTACCTTGTCACGGTGAGCTTTTGCACACTAAAGAACACTGATGTATAATGTCATCATAATGGGCCTATAGCTGGCAACGTCTCAATATAAGTGAAATATTCTATATGACAGGGACGTTAAACACCATTACTCAACTCATTTCTGTATTTTGATTTTGTTGATTTTCTCATTTTTTAGTGCCAAGAAATATTGTCAAAATTTACCAGATTTAGGTTATGGAATGATTGTGAAACCAGGGCTCGTCCTTCTTAAAACTTACCAGTAAGATAAACTGGTTAAGATCAATAAATAGGGGCCCAGGCTCCGGTTTCGCAATCATTCCTTGGCTAAGTAATTCCTTAACTTAAATATTGCAAAATTTCAAATTGATATAATTTTGTTAATTTTCAAGATATTGAGGAATTTAAGGTGTCATTTTTAAGATCACTTCTAGATTAAAATATTTGCATTTAGTTTTGACAAAAATATTCACCAGTAGTTTTAAAAAGAGAACCAAAATTTGCTAAATTTTAGTTAAGGAAAATCTTAGCTAAGGAATGATTTTGAAACCGGGGCCTGAATGTTGTCTTCTGGAATATAGTAATTATACCCGATAAATTAAGCATTATGATATGGGGTATAACACATGGTTTTTAACATTTAAAACATTTCAAGATCCAACTTTAGATAAAATTGTAAAAAACTATTGATCCTTAGTTCAACGGCCAGAACTGATTACTTAAAATTCTTTTGAAATGTCAAAATTAAGATATTACATTTTCAAAAATGTCCATGAAAAAATTAATTTTTATATTTATACTTAGCTTCAATATTTTTTATCAAGTTTTGATTTTTTACAAGATTAAGAATTTTAAGATTAATTTAAGAATGATTTTAATTATTAAGTTTATATATAATTATACTAGTATATAGACATAATTGAACTGAATTTAAGACATATATTCACATTAAAAATTCATTTTAAGAATTTATTTAAAAATTTAGAATTTTTCAGCTTGTCAAATTTGTGCAGTTATTATACAAAATTAAAGATGTCACTTTTAATCAACTCTTATCAATTGTGGGTAAAGCCGGAGGTTCAGATCCTACTTCAGCCAAATCCTAGTGTGGAAAAGTTTTGTCAGTTCAGACATTGTCATCAAGTAATTTTAATTTGGCATAATGTTGAAACCAACCAGTTTTAATTTGGCATAACATTTCAACCAACCAGCTTTAATTTGGCAAAACATTTCAACCAACCAGCTTTAATTTGGCATAACATTTTAACCAACTAGCTTTAATTTGGCATAACATTTCAACCAACCAGCTTTAATTTGGCATAACATTTCAACCAACCAGCTTTATTATGGCATAACATTTCAACCAACCAGCTTTAATTTGGCATAACATTTTGACCAACCAGCTTTAATTTGGCATAACATTTAAACCAACCAGCTTTAATTTGGCAAAACATTTCAACCAACCAGCTTTAATTTGGCATAACATTTTGACCAACCAGCTTTAATTTGGCAAAACATTTCAACCAACCAGCTTTAATTTGGCATAACATTTTGACCAACCAGCTTTAATTTGGCATAACATTTAAACCAACCAGCTTTAATTTGGCAAAACATTTCAACCAACCAGCTTTAATTTGGCATAACATTTCAACCAACCATCCATTCTGATATTTCATAACTTTATAACTTCTATTAGAGGTTAGAGGTCAAGGTCATTATAATTATACTGATTAAGTCTTCTTCATATAAGGTACAAACTAACACCTGGACCCAGTTGTTCAAAGCTTGATTAGCTTAATCGGTGATTAGCAGAAAATTAAAACATGAATAAAAATCAAAATATCATTATCAAATCGATATTTTTATTATAATGTGATTTAGTTTGCAGGGATTCATCAAGGGCCTATTTAGGGCCGAAATTCGGCCCCATTCCCAATGGAAAAAAGGTTACATTTTCCCAAAGTGGGCTGAGAAAGTTCCTAATTAGAAAATAGTGTTGTTTTTAAACGAAAACAAAAGTTTTTGTGAATCCCCCCAATCAGCAAAATCAAGTAAAAGATTCTAGATTATTTCAAAACAAAATCTGCAAAGCAAAATGAAAATACTGCTTCTACATCAAAGGCTTCAAAGTTTTTCCAAAATGAGCAAAAAGTTGATAGTATTTCCCAATTTTTAGTTTAGGGCCTTTTCCCAAAAGACCCTGATAAATCCATGGTTTGATGGAATTTGTATTCAATTTCAATATTTCAACATTAAATTTATAATATATATATGAAATAATTCAAAATTTAAATTTTGACTAATCACTTGATTAACTAATCAGGCTTGGGACAACTGACCCCAGACATCTCTATCATGTTCCAAGATCACATTGCCTTTCACTGCATAGGTTTGAATTCTGCTTCGGCAGATTCTAGAGTGAGAATGTTTGTCAGTTTGCTTGCTCAAGGTCAGTGATTTTCTCTTTACACTCTGGTTTTCCCTACCATGCCAGTATTGACCACCTCAATATAAGTGAAAGATTCTTGATTGGGGCACAAGTCCTGAGGCCTTAACATGGGGATCATCTGTCAAAATAAGGGACCAATGGCCCCATGGTCTCCTTCTAGAAAGAACACTACAATATCACTCTGGTAATAAAAGTTAAAACTAGAAAAACTGTGAGCCACAAGCTTACAAAAAATACCCCCTGCTCCCAAAAATCCATCAAATCAAATTTTTAAATAGGAGGTGCACATCTACATTATATCACAAAGATTGTGTGAAAGTTTAATGAAAATCCATTGAAGGGTTTAGGAGGAGTTGCGGATAAGAGATAGGTACCCTAAGGTGTAACGGAAGGACGGAGGGACACCCCTATCACTATATACCCCCACTTTTTAAGCAGGGGGTATAAAAACATTTAATATTAAATACTTATTTGATACTTTATATAAAATTATAGGAAAGATACAGAGGTACATTATATTGGTTGAATTTGAAATGTCGCCATGGTGGTAATTAATGTCTGAAAACTCTTCAACAGATTCAAAATAAATAAATGACTAAAATACCTGGGTACTCTTTCAAAGCCAAATTTCTGAAAAATCTTCAAGAGATTCAAAATAAATATATGATTAAAACACTTGGGTACTCTTTAAAAGCTGTAATACAATCAAAAACATATCTTTAAATGATCCAATATTTCGTATCAATGGCTGTGTTTATATTTTTGTATAAAGTTTTAAATCATGTTGGTCTAGCCTTTAATAAGAGCCATTGATACAAGTTAAAATGTTTATAGTTTGGTTTTCGACTTTATTCAAATTAAAATGTAAACATGACTTCTAAGTTACACATTTGATAATATATAAAAATAATATTTCTTTTTACAAGGAGGTAACACTTTGTGGTCTGTTTTTGGTATACATTTTTTACACTTTTTGTCTGATATAGCAGATTTTTTGTTTCATTTTGACAATATTTAAGAATAATATTTCTTTTTACAAGGAGGCGATACTTGTGTGTAAATTTTTGTTTTCTGTTTTTGTAAAAGTTTTGCACTCTGGTTGATATAGCAGATTTTTTGTTTCATTTTGTCAATATTTAAGAATAATATTTCTATTTACAAGGAGGTGTTGTATTCTGTTTTTTGTAAAAATTTTGTACTCTTTGGTTGATATAGTGGGATTTTTGTTCTGTTTTTACAATATTTAAGAAAATATTTTTTTTTACAAGGAGGTAAATTTTTGTATAGATTTATTTTGTGTTTTATAAGATTTTTAAAGTGCTTTGCTTTTCTACTCATGATTAAAGACAAAACTGTGTCCAATACTTGATGGCAAAAATAATAATACTTTTCCAGTTTAGTGGAATTTGTCCCAATTGACCTTAGTACCTGGGGTTACAGGTACTATACTTTTTTATCTGCCCCTTTTTAGAAACAGGACATATTATGGTCCATCTCCTGTAGTTCAGTTTAGGCAGGTTGTCAGTTTACTCAGAGTTCAGTTTTCACATGTTCTACTGTAGTTCAGTTTAGACAGGTTTTCAATTTACTAAGGGTTCAGTTTTCACATGTTCTACTGTAGTTCAGTTTAGACAGGTTTTTGGTTTACTCTAGGATCAGTTCTCACAAATTCCACTGTAGGTCAGACAGGTTTTTGGTTTACTCTAGGCTCAGTTCTCACAAATTCCACTGTAGGTCAGACAGGTTTTTGGTTTACTCTAGGATCAGTTCTCACAAATTCCACTGGAGGTCAGACAAGTTTTTGGTTTACTCTAGGATCAGTTCTCACAAATTCCACTGTAGGTCAGACAGGTTTTTGGTTTACTCTAGTCTCAGTTCTCACAAATTCCATTGTAGGTCAGACAGGTTTTTGGTTTACTCTAGGCTCAGTTCTCACAAATTCCACTGTAGGTCAGACAGGTGTTTGGTTTACTTTAGGCTCAGTTCTCACAAATTCCACTGTAGGTCAGACAGGTTTTTGGTTTACTCTAGGCTCAGTTCTCACAAATTCCACTGTAGGTCAGACAAGTTTTTGGATTACTCTTGGATCAGTTCTCACAAATTCCACTGTAGGTCAGACAGGTTTTTGGTTTACTCTAGTCTCAGTTCTCACAAATTCCACTGTAGGTCAGACAGGTTTTTGGTTTACTCTAGTCTCAGTTCTCACAAATTCCACTGTAGGTCAGACAAGTTTTTGGTTTACTCTAGGATCAGTTCTCACAAATTCCACTGTAGGTCAGACAGGTTTTTAGTTTACTCTAGGATCAGTTCTCACAAATTCCACTGTAGGTCAGACAGGTTTTTGGTTTACTCTAGGATCAGTTCTCACAAATTCCACTGATCTTTTTGGTTTTTGGTTTACGTAGGGTTCAATTTCCACAGGTTCCACTGTACCAGTGAAGTCATGAAAGTGTTACCTTTAGATCCAGTGATAAATTATCATGCATGTGATGTACAAAAATATATATGAAATTTTAAAATTGGATTTTAGATTGATGGAAAGTTTTTGAAAAATTTAATTTTAATTCATGACTGTGTAATAATTCTGTTTTTCAAATTCAAAAAGCAGAAATAATTATAGTATATTTATTGAACCAAAGTGAAAAATTGATGGGTATTAAATTAAATTTGATGTAAATGTTTTACAAATTTGAATTTTAGATTTTCTGAAAATTGAAATTTAATTCTTGGCTATGTAATCGTCTTTTTCAAAGCTATTTATAGCAGAATTAATCTTCATATGACTATTCAATTCAAGCAAAAAACTCTACATTCATATAATATATGATATATTAAATCCTAAAATTAGATTTTAAATTTATGTGATTTTTTTTAATATCCAAACTCAAAATGTTTGGAAAATATTTTGATCTAAAGAATTTTTCTGAACACATGTACCAATGTATTTGCAGAAATTTAAATCTTATAAGTTTCAAACTCGATTGACAAAATAGGGTTTTACATCCCAATCAAGAATATTTCACTTATATCAAGATGTTACCACCTAAAGTTGAAGAAGCAGAAATGTTCATCACTCAGTGCAATGTGTAGGTAAGGTTCTTAAGTATGCTATGCCAACTATGCCATTGGCCATCATTTTCTTAGGGTCTCTTCTAAAGACCCAGTGACTTTCATCTATAAATGCTGAGTGCTTGGCAAAAAAACTGTAACAACTTTTAAGTTTTTTAGGCCTGGGTCAGACCCACCCAGGGCTCAAAACATGATCTCCTACACTCTACCAACTGAGCTATCGGAGTGGTTTTTAACTCATTTTTTTCTCGTCAAGCTAAAAACGAGTTGAAAAACGTACAAGAGGGAACAATAATGCAGTGTCCCTTTAGAAATTGAACCCATGACCCCCAGTTTGATGGGAGTTTACTTTGTTGACCAAATGACTAGGTTGCAGCATTCACATGTACTTCCACTGTAGTCACTATAGGTCTTTGGTTCATGTGGACTCAAATCCTGGCATCTGCATACATATGGTTGCCCCTTACTATAATAACATAATAAAACCAACACAACAAGAATAAAATTTTAATTATTGTTAAATCACATGTTTTTTTTCTACACTAGAAAAAATAAAAACATTTTAAAGAAGAAGACTGAATTCAAAGTCAGTTTGTTTTATGCAGAATCATGATCCATGATATGTTTAACATAATAAGAGAAGTCTCAATGCATTACAACTTGTTAATGAAAAGAACTACAGTAATTTGCATAAATCTCTGATTTCTTTAAAAAATTGATAAAATCTAATTATGTTTTTTAAATTCACTCAGATATTATTAATGTATAATGACACCTTAGTTTGACAGTTTATTCATCACAAAACGTGTAGAATTTAATATGTTATCGGAATGCTAATGAGAAAAGTTTAAATCTTGTAATAATTTTTATTGATTTTTTGTAGATTTTAATCTTTATAAACATGTAGAAACATATGTTGATGAATGAATCAAAACAATATTTGTATTCAAGGTTGTGAAAGTTGACAATGTCAAAAACATTTCACTTATATTGAGAAGTCACCAGCTGTATGTGCCAAGTACTGTAATCAAGTCTTTAAGCCCATGATTCAAAGTACAGCCAAACCTACCTTCAAGGCCAACTCAATATAAATGGCCACTTACTGTTAAAGACCAGTTTAATTTTATCCCAATTGCTCTTATTCATGTACTTGAACCTGTATATAAGGATTACCTCTCAATAAAGGCCATGTTTACTGGTTCCCTTTGGTGGTTTTATAGACAGGTTTGATTTTGTTCACTCTCTCATTGTCTCAATGACTTGCTCATTCTCACTCGCAACTTGCTCTTATTCATTGGCTCACACTCATTCATTAACTTTCTTACCTCGTTGACTCACTCATAGACCTAATCATTTGTTAGAATTGCCAATTTTGAAGATGCCGTTGAAGTTAAATACTGATCATATTTTTTTAAGAATGTTTGTATTATACACTTAAGGTCAGAATGAAAATTTCACTCACACACTCTTTCTAAAGTGCACACCAATCACAATTATTCAAAATGTTTGTATATACATACTCAAAAGCTAGGAATCAAGTCCCAAAGACCTCACTCAGACCTGTTTGATTATACTCGAAGTTGGAATGAAAACCAGGAGACCTCTCTCGCAACTGTTTGTATATGCTCAAAGCTGAGATTGGAAACCCCTGAATCCTCTTCGTGGTAGACCTATTGTATATGTTACTGAAGTGGTCCTTACAAAGAAACACTACAATCAAAAATCGCCAAAAATAAAACAGAATTATAAAGGTGTACATATTTTAAAAGGACTCATTTCAGGAAGTTGGTGTGTTATTAAGGTCAGTTGATATACAATGATATATAAGAGATTATTAATCTTATTCTGACTGTGCATGTAAAGTTTATATTATTTGTATATGATATTTATTGCCCCTATAGAGGGTATATTAACATATAAGGTATTAAAATATTATGTTTGTATTGTGGGATAAATTCCTGTTCATTCACTCCTCACTAACTCATCCTTACTTGCTGTCTTACTCATAGACCAAACCATACATTCAAATCGCCAGTTTTAAAATTGTTGTTGAACTATATCATAATTATTCAGGATACAAAAAAACCCAGACCTAACTTGGAACTGTTGGTATATTCTCAAAGTTGGAATGAAAATCTGGAGACCTCTCTTACAACTGTTTCTATATACTCAAAGCTGGAATTCAAAACCCCAGAAACCTCTTCATTGTAGAGTCATTGTATACTTTACTGAAGTGGTCCTTTACAGGTAACAAAACAATCAAAATCGCCAAAAATAAAACAGAATTATAAAGGTGTACATATTTTAAAAGGACTCATTTCAGGAAGTTGGTATGTTATTAAGGTCAGTTGATATACAATGATATATAAGAGATTATTAATCTTATTCTAGCTGTGTGTGTAAAGTTTGTATTATTTGTATATGATTATTTATTGCCGCTATAGAGGGTATATTAACAGATAAGGTATTAAAAGATTATGTTTGTATTGCTGGTTAAATCTTGCTTAAGTATTTACTTAAGGTAAACAATGATAGTAACTCTTCTATGATGGAGGTAATAAAATACTACTGGATACTTTTGGTACTTTTATGTACCTGTATATGCTATCAGTGTACTTTTATAGTTTATTAATATATCATGAGCTTATTTTTTTGACACTCCAGTTTTCCCCCGCCATTTCACCTGACAATTTAGATGGGATATCAACAGGTAATAAAATACCGGGTACTATTGTATAGTTTTGTGGCAGACTGGGCTCGATAGTTGACTGGGCTGTGGGTAGAGCATCTCCATGGTAGTTTAGTAGGTGTTTGTTATATTATGAGCGTTTTTGTCATTCCAGTTTCCCCCGCCATTTCACTTGACAGTTTATTGCCTGTTAAATCTTACTTAAGTATTTACTCAAGGTAAACAATGATAGTAACTCTTCTATGATTGAGGTAATAAAGATACTTTTTGGATTTTTCATATACTCTATATATTTACTTTTATAGTTTGTAAGTATATTATGAAGTTATTTCTTGACACTCCACTTTTCCCCACCATTTCACTAGACATTTTAGTGGCTTATAAGAGGTATTGATAGCACTGCATTTGTATTACCTGTTTAACCTTACTCAAGTGTTTACTTAATTAAGGTAAACAGTGATAGCAACTCTTCTATGATGGAGGTAATAAAATACTACTGGATAGTTTTCGTGTTTTTTTCAAAATTTCTGTAATGGATATTTTATTCGTTCATTTTTGTCTTATATTTTTATCTTGACATTTCGGTTTTCCCACCATTTCATTTTTACTTTGGTGGAAACAAATGTTTATACTTTTCATTGTCAAATATCCCACTACAGATCCCCCTACGAATCCCTCTCTTTTTTTTAATTTTTCTCTCTTAGCTCTGCATGTGAAAAGTTCATAAAGAATGACTTAAAATTTCTCTCCAAGTTGTGAAATCTTCTATTTTTGACTTGTCATAAAAAGTTTATATATAGACTTTACAGGTGTGAAATCTTATAAAGAGCAGCAATAACTTTGCTATAAAAAAGTTTAAGTACAATAGACTTAACATAGTAATGATCAAAAAGTTATATCACCTGGTCAAAAATTCCAATTATGTATAGGTTTATTGACAAACTTTACATCGAAGTGACCAGAACATTATGTCAGTTGTTCACCTGGTCACAATGTCCAATTATTAACAAGTGTATTGATAAACTTTAAATCAAAGTGACCAGAACATTATGTCACCTGTCCACAATGACCAATTCTTTATAAGTTTTTGACAGACTTTACATCAAAGTGAACAGAAAGTTATACCACCTGGTCACAATGTCCAATTGTTGTTTATAAGTTTGTGGACAGATTTTCCATAGAAGTGACCAAAACATAATCTGATAATGTCACCTGAATTTCCAAATTTTTATAGGTTTATTGACAAATTTTACATAGAAGTGGCCAGAACATTATGTCAGTTGTTCACCTGGCCTCAATGTCCAATTATTAACAAGAGTATTGACAAATAAATGGAATTTACCAGAACATTATGTCACCTGTCCACAATGACCAATTCTTTATAAGTTTTTGACAGACTTTACATCAAAGTGAACAGAAAGTTATATCACCTGGTCACAAAGTCCAATTGTTGTTTATAAGTTTGTGGACAGATTTTCCATAGAAGTGACCAAAACATAATCTGATAATGTCACCTGAATTTCCAAATTTTTATAGGTTTATTGACAAATTTTACATAGAAGTGGCCAGAACATTATGTCAGTTGTTCACCTGGTCACAATTTCCAATTATTAACAAGTGTATTGATAAAATTTAAATCAAAGTGACCAGAACATTATGTCACCTGTTCACAATGGCCAATTCATTATAGATTTTTGGACAGACTTTACATAGAAGTGACCAGTTACCCGGTCAAAATGTTCCCTTATTAATAATCAAGTTTATTGACAAGCTTTCCATAGACGTGACCAGAACATTATGTCACCTGATCACCTTGTCACAATGTCCAATTATTTATAAAATATACACAAGTACCTGTTAGTAATGACTTACAGAGATTTCATTATACCGTCTGAGGTCACACACACATGTTATAATGACTACTAAGTTGATTATTCTGAATTTTCCTTAGCGCCTTAATCTTTTAATACGATATAAAGGATTATCACGTCTGTTTGAAAACCCAAATGTCAGATTATAAAATTATAACATTACACCTAAGATTATGAAAATCTATCCAAGGTTGTGAAATTGTGACAAAGATGGCGAAATACAGTAAAACCTAGATTAATCACCACTAATTTAATCAATTTTTTGTTATAAAGGGGTAAAGATTGGTGGTAAATTGAGGGAAACTTGTAAAGAAAAAAATAAAAGACTTTAAATATTGTGGCAATAAACAAGGTGGCAAAGTTATCACTGGGCATTGTAACAAGGTTTTACTTTGGCAATAAGTGAATTGACAAAGTTTTCAAGGCACATTGTGACGAGGTTTTACTGTGGCATTAAATGAGGTGGCAAAGTTTTCAAGGGGTATTTTAATGAGGTTTTACTGTGGTGATAAGTGAGGTGGCAAAGTTATTCAGGCGCATTGTAATGAGGTTTTACTGTGGCATTAAATAAGATGGCAAAGTTTTCAAGGGGCATTATTATGGGGTTTTACTGTGGAGACAAGTGAGGTGACAAAGTTATTCAGGGGCATTATAACAAAGTTGTTACTGTGGCATTAATTGAGGTAGCAAAGTTCTCAAAGGACATCACAACAAAGTTTTACTGTGGCATTAAATAAGGTGGGAAAGTTATCAAGGGGCATTAGAACAAGGTTTTACAGTGGCAATAAGCAAGGTGGCAAAGATATTCAGGGGTATTGTTATGAGGTTTTACTGTGGCATTTAATAAGGTGGCAAAGTTATTCATGGATATTGTAATGAGGTTTTACTGTGGCAATAAGCGAGGTGGCAAAGTTATTCAGGGGTATTTGTAATGAGGTTTTACTGTGGTGTTAATTGAGGTGGAAAGTTATTCAGGGGCATTATAACACAGTTTTACTGTGGCATTAATTGAGGTGGTAAAGTTATTGAGGGGCATTTTAATGAGGTTTTACTGTGGTGATAAGTGAGGTGGCAAAGATATTCAGGGGCATTGTAAGAAGGTTTTACTGTGGCATTTAATAAGGTGGCAAAGTTTTCAAGGGGCATTATAACATGGTGTTAATGTATATCTAATGAGATTATAAAATTATGACAAGGATTGTGAAAATTGATCTCAGCATTGTAAATTTAAATAACATCATTTTTGGGTTTTTTGTGTCTAAATTGTTAACGATTAATCTCTAAAATTAATGACATAATAAAATTATTTATAAATTCTTTTAATTTGTGTTATATAATAGGATTGAATTGCAGAATTTAAAAATGTCAACATTTCTTATAATTGTGCAATCATCAAAGATACCCTATAAAAACAAACAATTATATTTATTTTTTATTTATTGTAAAGATTACAAGTACCGTAATTTAATTTGGAATGTTAGATATATTTCCATAATCTTATTTGTAATTTTATAATGTTAGGTATAATTTGACTTATAAAATTAGAGTTTTAATATGAGATGATTGGTCATATTCAAATAGATATAAAAACAGTTATTTATAGAAATTCCAATCCAATTTTGTTCATACAATATAGTGTATTTAAGTATACATATATTCAGTTAAATGAAAAAAAAAATGGGGATTAATCTTGTATATGGTTCTAATGGTTAACCCAAACAGATGTGCAGAATTCACCAGCAAGATCAATTTAGATCATCATGCAATTGGATTATGATAGTAGCAGTGTAAAGGAATATTACATCTGTGTTTCCCATTGGACTGTATCAGCTTCTTGCAATAGGTAAAACACTATAAAGATGAGATGAGTTGAGTGTTAGTGTTTAACATCCAATCAAGAATATTTCACTTTATTGGGACATTGCCAGCTTTAGGCTTTTGTCTGCCTGTTGCACTGATGGCATTATACAGCATGGTTCTTTATCTTGCAAAGCCTATTGCGACATGGGACATTGTTTAATTTAAGTTCCCATCTGAAAGAATCGTGACTTTCATTTTGTAATGCAGAGTACTTGGCAAAAGACCAGTCACTACCCACTTTTAAGTTTCTGGTCAGACCAAGTCAGGGTTCAAACCTATGACCTCCCACTATGAGCACTCTGTTAACTGAGTAATATAGAGATATACATTTAACTAACATTTAGAGTCATTCAGGACATCCTTGGAATTATACTGCATAAAACCAAAGGTCTCTAAATTTGTTTAGACAAGTTCCAGGAAATTAGTTAAGATAGGTTATAGGGTTTGGTTTAGACAATGTTCAATGATATGGTTTCCTGTGTTTGGTTTATGACAGGCTCCAGTGCTTGGTTAAGATAGTGACTGGTTCAATTGATTTTCACTATTTATGGTAATAAAATTTACATTTGAATAAATTTTCATATGTAGGCAATCAGTTTTCAGCAGTTTTCAAACTTTAATTGCAATAGTGATGAGGGTGCAGTTGTTCGAAGTTTGATTACTTTAAGCAATTGATTTTAGTCAAAATTTGAATTTTGTATACATTTGTAATTTCAAATATGTTGTGAAATTAAAGTGAAAAATTTTGAAAATGGATAGAGTTTCATCAAATTAAAGCACTCTGTTATAAAAATATAGATTTTACAATGACATGTTGATTTTTATTGATGTTTTGAATTTGTATTAATCATTGATAAAAGCTGCTAACAATTGACCCCTGATTTCAATACCTCAGCGATTTGATGAATCAATGTGGTGTAAAATTAGGATTAATAAGGTGAAGAAAATATGTTCTCTGCTTTTCTAGCTCTCACAAATGAATTGAACTGAATTGGTTTGATTTTTTTTGCACCTTCAGTTATAGAAGCTATTATTGGATTTCAGTGCTTCAGTACTTTGATTTAAACAATGTAATAAATTTTGTGATAATTTAGAAAAAAAATCAGAGAAAATATGCCATGCTTCATTAGTTCTTACAAGTAATGAATTGAACTGAATTGGTTTGTTTTTGCACCTTCAATTATTGAAGCTATTATTGGATTTCAGTGTTTCAGTACTTTGATTTAAAAATTATAATCAATGAATCAATTTTGTGATAATGTAGAAAAAATTAAGAAAAAATATTCCATGCTTCATTAGTTCTCACAAGTAATGAATTGAACTGAATTGGTTTGATTTTTTGGACCTTCATTCATGGAAGCTATTATTGGATTTCAGTGCTTCAGTACTTTGATTTTAACAATGTCATTTACACAATACATGTACATTGTAATCTGTGACATGCTGTGTTCCAATTGTTAACTTTAAATATGCTTTATTGACACATGTGTTAGATAAGAGATTTTAATTAGGCCAAATAAAACAATATGTGTGGTTCTATAACTCATAAATATGGTAGGTTCTGGTAGGTTAGTTTAAAAACTTTTTTTGTAATAAGACCAGTACTGTATGAAATAACTGCTGGTCCCACAGTCCAAGATTGTTAACTTTTGGCAAGGATGTGTTACTTTCTGAATAGTCTCTTATAAACCATAATAAAAAATGTTGAAATTATCAAGATAAGGACAGACTTATTTGAAACACTGTTAAGGCTCTTGGGAAGTATCCACAAGTAAGCAGTGCCAATAAAATTTTGAGGTAGGCCAAAATAATTTGCAGAGTAGGTTTACAAGAAACACACAATAGTTGTTTTGGCCTTACAATGACTACACGAATTAAAGAATGATTACATTAGGGTTACAAGAAGCACACAACTATTGTTTTTGGCCTTATTATGACTTTACATATATTGGAGTATCTTTGGGGTAGGTTTGTAAGAAACAAACAACTATTTTTATTTGCTTTACAATGACTTTGCCTGAATGGAATAGGTTTACCAGAAACAAACATCTATTTTTTGGATTTAAAATGACTTTAACTAAATTGTAGTATGATTTCAGCAGAATCACCAGAAACAAACAACTATTTCTTTTGGTCTTACAATGACTTTACATGAAGTATGATTGGAGTAGGGTAACAAGAAACACATGACTATTCTTCTTTGCCTTACAATGACTTTACATAAATTGAAATGCGATTGCAGTAGGATTACCAGAAAGAAACAAACAACTATTTTTAGAATTCTTACAATGACATTACATGAATGCAGTAAGTTTACCAGAAACACGCAACTATTTCAATTAGCCTTACAATGACTTTACACGAATTGAAGTGCGATGGTAGCATTTACATTTCTGAATCACTGTTTACTTGCTCTGCACAAAACACGGAAGGTCTACTTAAAAAGTTAAACGATTACTAAGAAATGTCATCCCATATTTTGATTTATTATATAATCTACTCAATAATCCATGTAATACGGTCATACAATAAAAATCGTATTGAATGAGTGTGATGTCATAAAGCATAAACTTAAAGTCATTTCAGAGTGACGTCACACAATTGACTTGATCCACAGTTTTTTTCATTTGACACTGTTTGTTGATTCTAATTTAAGCTTATACTTTTGTACTTTTCTTCTAAAAAGAAGATACATTGTATTTAAATTGAAAATGTTTGTTTTGTTTTTGTATCCTGCGGACAGACTATTGTTTACTTTTAATATTTCAGCAGGATTAATTTTGGCGCATGTACACATTTACGTGAACTTGTTGTGTTTCGGTCAATCAGCTGTTTTCTTTATAATGAGAAGACAAGTTTTAAATCTACGAAAAAACAGTTTTTATGGGATTATATAATAAATAGAATCTTGCATTCGTGTCTATGCAATATTGAATTTATTAAACTCGTTGAATAATGTTTTATGCAACTCGCCAAGGCTCGTTGCATAAAAATTATTCAACTCGTTTAATAAATTCAATATTACATAAACACTCATGCAAGATCCTCTATTTATTATATTTTTGGCAAACTAAATAATATTTCACCTATATTATGACAGCACCAGCTATTTTTATCTTGTTTATGCACAAAAAATTATCTTATTCTTATTGAGATATCTGTAAACACATGCAGTAAAACCTGTATATATAGATATATATATATATATATATATATATATATATATATATATAAAGACCATGCACAGGACCTGGTGTCAATAGAAATTTTGTTTCTATATATAAAGGTGTATTTCTTTTACTGAAAAGAGACTTTCCAAATGTTACATTCAGGTGTTCAGAAAAATTCAAAACATAGTTCAGACAGGTTTTTGGTTTAGATTTTATATTTTCTGCTGTTTTAAGTCGTTCTCTCAGTTTAGTTTTTACAGGTTCCACTATAGTTCTGTTAAGACTGGTTTTTGGTTTCATGTATTGGTTCAGTTTTTACAAGTTTTACTGTACAGTTCAAACAGGTGTTCATCGTTTGGTTCAGTTTTCACTAATTCTGCTATAGTTCAGTTTAGACAGGTTTTCGATTTACTTGAGGTTAAGGTGTCTCAGGTTCTACTGTAGTTCAAATGAGACCAGTTTTTAGGTTACTTATGAATTCAGGTTTTTAATTTATTTGAAGTTCAGTTTTCACAACACCTTTTCAAAAAGTTTGCATTTATATTTATTAAAGCCAATCCGATTTGTTTTTTTATGGTATTCATATGCTAGTAATTATATTTACAATTGCAATATCTTTGCTTCAATAAAGTATTTGACATTGACTATACTTTGTCACTTCATAGAGACATTGCTTCACCTGGTGACATGATGATGTCATATATCAAATGCTCTCGTTGACTGACAGGAGATGACCCATTTTTATGAGAAGGTGCAAGTTAGCATGGAAAATGTGAGACAGCAATTAAATTAATTTTTATAAATATTGTAAGTGTAAGAAATAAGGTAATTTTCAAATTATTAATTTCAAAACCAAAGTATAATGGGCTATCTCAATTTTTTGCAGAAAAGGCTTTGCCTTTTGTGCAATTTGAGACAGCCCATTATATTTTGCAAGTTAATAAAGACATTGGAAATTGCCCTTATTTCTTAAATAGATTAAAAGAAAAAAGTATTAAATTATATTATTATGTAATTACATGTATATAATTTTTATAATAAATTAAACAGCTGTGAAATAATTATATGGTTAATTTAGTTTGGTACTATTGAGATAAGGGTAGAGGTTCTTTTTGCCATGACCTACCCTGATACAATTTTACCTTATCAAATTGTACCCCATTTTGAACCAAACAGCATTTAATACTGCGTAGTAAAAATCAATAATTATATAATAGATCAAAAAGGTTGTAGAATTAATATTTGATTAGATTATGTAATTTAATGGATTTTTTCTACTGATCTTAATCTCTCGGAATGTCAATATTTATTTTGTTGTTAAGAGGCTGAAATCTCTGCTCGGGGAAGTCAGGCAGAAAATCGTCAAGTATTTATGGAATTATGGGAAATCAATTTACTGAATAATGAGGTCTCTAAATCAAATCGTGTAATAGAATCATATAATAGTTTATCAATAATGGTTAATTTGGAAGATATGGAATGGCTTTCTTACAGTGTGAAAGAACTGAGTGAAATTAATGGGGCGGTTTCAAGTCGCAGTTGAGATTATTTCAATTTTATCCAGACGTTATTAGCTGCTGCAGAAGTTTATAACATTCAGATACACTTACTGTTATGGACAATGAGGTTTGTTTTTTTAATTCCATCTTCCTGTGGCACAGGTCCTATATTAGGGTAAGCCATGCCTGAAATATGTTTCATTGAGATTAATGTTGCTTAATGTCACATCAGCAATTTTTCAGCTATTCACAGTGGGCTTTATTAATTTCTATGGATTAATCTATGAATTAGTTTTTGCATGCATGTGAAGTGCGAGTGTGTTTTATGGTCTGCCTTGTACCAGCACACACTCGGGGCGACTTTCAGGTGCTAGCTCACCAAGTCAGTATGTTGCAGACAAGCTTACCACTCCCCCATTCACATTATACTGACAACAGGTGACACGGTAAGGGCAAACGGCAAAAAAAAAAAAAATCACTTTCCCACATATGGTCTGAGCAGGACTCGATTTCATTGAAGTAAAAAAAAACTACTATGTATGTTGTGTGATATGTATAATTTGATTGATTGAATTGGGTTTTATGTCCCAGTCAAGAATATTTCACTTATATGGAGATGTCACCAGCTATAGCTGAAGTGGCAGAAATTCTGACATTTGCTGTGTGCTCAGGGCAATGTGAAGGGAGGACTTTTTAACATGCCACGCCTGTCATGAGATGGGACATTGGTTTTTAAGGTCTCTTCCTAGGGACACGACAACTTTCATTTCTAAATGCAGTCGGAACGCCAACCCCGTCGGCGTAGGGATTCATTAAAATTTGTGAACTTGCAAATGTGATGTAAAATTTGTCAAAAAATGGCGAACCTTTGAACGACACAAAATGAGGAACTGTGTTGAATGTATTACAGATTACCATAGATTGGGATGCAAAATAAAAAATTCAGAATATTTGAAAACCGACAAAATCTATTTTTTATAATTCCGGTTACAGTTTAATTTCGTAATTTATAGTGAAACGCGAACCACAGGCTAAAACTCAAAATGTTATCCGTCACAAGATTCCTTCCCATTTCTCACACAGCTCGTGCTCAGAAACAATATTTATACCAAATGAAAGACCTTTTTACAAGGTACAATTCCATATATAATACATCAAATAATTTCCTGTACACAAAAAACGTCCAAGTTTTAAATGCGAAAAAAACGCCGCCGTCAATCCGGAATCTTGGATGGGGTCGGTCCATTTTCCGTCTAATTTGACCTAGAAAGTTTGTTAGTACTGCTTCCTAACTATGTTCTATATATAGTTTGGACACACAGAAGACGCAGAATGGTAGTTACGGCTGAAATAAAGTAAGTTTTGGCGATTATTAGCATATATTTCGTCAGATTTCTCAAGATTTATGCCGAATTTTAGGACCTACTTTCAGTCTCCATATTAAATTTGGCCATATTCCGCTTCGATCGTTCATTTCACAAATCTGAATTTCACAGGCCAATCTCGTGCACAAATATTGTGTTGGTTGACCCCTTACGGTGTAATATTAAGTATCAGTGAATTGGTGGTACACTTGAAAACATGCACAATCGTTTATTAAGCGTGTGCGAGTTATAGGCCTAGGACTAGGATGCCAAAATGGATTGTCATGTTTTCTGTAACTTTTGCCTTGAAATTTATCATTATATGGTCTCAATATAATCACTCAGCCTGTGCCTTTCTGAAGATAGGCACAGCTCCCCATATCTGTTAAAAAAAACAGTGTCATTGCATGCCAACACACACACACACACCATAGGCTGATAGGCCTAATGAAATTTAGAAATGTGCAACAGATATGGTTTTCAGTTGTTCTAAGCTTTAGTACTTGGTGTTGTTAAGAAATTATAAACAACCATATGGAACTTACATTTGAATAAAAACTTTTTGCTGAATGAGGCATTATCTTTGGCAGAAAATTAAATGCCAATTTGGTTTTATGTTTTACAATGCAGTTTCACTGTCCAAAGTGTAAGTAGAACAAATTGTGCAAAATAGCAAGAACCAAGCTGAAACTCAATAAGAAGATTAGGTTTCACACCAGTAGTGTCACAAAACAAAACAGTGCAACTAGAAGGGTGGTATATAAAATCCTCATCCATAAATTCACTAAAAGTTTGTTTTTATAAACAATCAACACCTGAGTTATGCTAAACACAAATATCTAAAATAAAACTTGCTGCTTCCAAAATCAACAAATTAATAATCAGTCAGATTACTGGTACTGAAAATTAGTAAATTCCATTAAATGGACATGTTTATCAATTATTTTTGTTTAAAGTGAGCATTCTTTAAATGTATAGTGTTTGATAAACATATTTGGTTCCAGTTTTACAGTCATTCCTAAACTAAGATTTTCCTTAATTGAAATCTGACAACTTTTGAAACAATTTTATGCAACTGAAAATACAGTTTCAACAAAATTCCAATATAAATGTAAACAAATCCTCAAGAATGGTCTTCAAAATGTCCCCTTAAATTTATGAACATCTTGAATACAGAAAAAAAGTATTCAGCTTTCAAATTTGCTAAATTCAAGTTGAGGAAAATCTCAAATAAGGAATGAATGTTAAACTGGAGTCAGCAGTCTTAAGACCATCACTTTTACAGAATATTCTTATCTAAAGGCATAGTACCAGGCAATAATAACCACTACCATTTCTCAGGTCTTTGTGTTCAAACCCATAACCCATTTACAGAACAAATCCTCTCCCAAAGGAGCTACTCTAACTGGACAGGCTGTAATATGTCACAAAATACCAGCATATATGTATTTTATACAAAAACATTGTATATAAATACCATGAAGAATAGGCCTACATATTGTGTGACAGTAAAATTATGGACCAATAATAAGGATGCAAATAATTTTAACAAAATTATGCACTGGGATAAAGCTATTGACCTGCCTATATGCACACATCTTGAAGGGCCAGTATGTATACAGTCTAGCTTTGACAGGTCAGTATATATACAGTTAAGCTTTGAGGAGCCAGTATGTATACAGTATATATCTTGACGGGCATGTATGTATACAGTATATATCTTGACGGGCCTGTATGTATACAGTATATATCTTGACGGGCCTGTATGTATACAGTATATATCTTGACGGGCATGTATGTATACAGTATATATCTTGACGGGCATGTATGTATACAGTATATATCTTGACGGGCCAGTATGTATACAGTATATATCTTGACAGGCCAGTATGTATACAGTATATATCTTGACAGGCCAGTATGTATACAGTATATATCTTGACGGGCATGTATGTATACAGTATATATCTTGACAGGCCAGTATGTATACAGTATATATCTTGACGGGCCAGTATGTATACAGTATATATCTTGACGGGCATGTTTGTATACAGTATATATCTTGACGGGCATGTATGTATACAGTATATATCTTGACGGGCCAGTATGTATACAGTATATATCTTGACGGGCATGTATGTATACAGTATATATCTTGACGGGCCAGTATGTATACAGTATATATCTTGACGGGCATGTTTGTATACAGTATATATCTTGACGGGCTTGTACCTATACAGTATAGCTTTGACAGGCCAGTATGTATACAGTATATATCTTGACCGGCATGTATGTATACAGTATATATCTTGACGGGCATGTTTGTATACAGTATATATCTTGACGGGCATGTATGTATACAGTATATATCTTGACGGGCCTGTATGTATACAGTATATATCTTGACGGGCATGTATGTATACAGTATATATCTTGACGGGCCAGTATGTATACAGTATATATCTTGACGGGCATGTTTGTATACAGTATATATCTTGACGGGCTTGTACCTATACAGTATAGCTTTGACAGGCCAGTATGTATACAGTATATATCTTGACGGGCATGTATGTATACAGTATATATCTTGACGGGCATGTTTGTATACAGTATATATCTTGACGGGCATGTTTGTATACAGTATATATCTTGTCGGGCCTGTATATATACAGTATAGCTTTGACAGGCCAGTGTATACAGTATAAATCTTTATATGCCTGTATGTATACAGTATAGCTGTGATGGGCCAGTGCACAATTGTGCATTGATCTTGATGGACAAATGTAAACTTCACTAAATCTTGACAGAGAAGTGTCAGTATGGTTTAGCTTTATATTATACAGTATATATATTGGGGAGCAGTTGAGGTATGATAAACATAAGTACATATAAGGCTACATAGATACTGCCATGCCAGAATAGGCTGGCTTGATGGGAATACATGATATGTATGGTATAGCTTTTGACAGCCCAACATTGGTTTAACATGTTAAAACAACAATTATAAAATTCAAAGAATCCATAAGTTTACATGTAATGAATTTAAAGACATTAAGTGATGAGAATTCTTGCTGCATCTGTAACTGAAACACTACTCATGTAGCTATTTAATTATGAAAATGCAAAACACAGTAATTTTTCTTCAAATGTTAATAGAAATCCAATATACAATGGCCATTCAGTTGTCCAAATCTATGTGTTCAAATGCCACAGTATATGTTATAAATATATTTGAAAATATAATATCCAATGAAATGCATGTTAGCAAGCTAAAAATTTAAAAATACACTTAGCATTCCTAATATTCACAAAAAATTACTTTAATTATAGCAATAAATGTCTCTTTTTCTTTTGTAAATCCATCTGATTCTGTAGTGAGATAGGCAAATATTAAATAAATAAATAATCAATTAAATAAATATAAATAAATAAATTTATTTTTATAAATAAATAAATAAATAAATAACCATCAAATCTAAAATGTGCCAATATTAATGCACATGGAATTGGTTTTTTCATTTCTTCAGTTTGTCAAACTGTGTCATATAGGCCTTGTCTTTGTTCACAATGCATAAAATCAATCCCATGTGTGATAATGGGAATTTTTTGTCATCTCAGAGAGAGAGAGAGATGAGAGAGAGAGAGAGAGAGAGTATATGGTGCTCAAGTCAGGACCAGGCATTGAACTGGAATACAGATTTTAAACAAATTGGTGGGGCTTCAGTTAGGCAAGGCAAAGACTTCTAAAGACAGAAAGTTCTATGCAAGACAAGAGAGATAACTCTCATTTTCGTAAATGGCTCTTTGACACTGACCAATGGAATACGTAAATTAACCGTTTAGTTCGTCGAATGATTTATCAACATACAGTAAATTTGATTATGTGTATTTTTATGAAAGAATTTGAAATCGTTATCACGCGAGTGTTATTAAAATTAGTTGCAACGTCATTTGAAACTTGATATTGAAGCATCGATCATCGCGGGGGCAGCCATATTTGTTTTCATTGACAACCAAATGTACTACCCAGTCTTTCGGGTTTTTAAGATATTAACAGGTCGTGCTCAGAAACCATTCTTAATTGAATTTAATTCTAATTGTGTGATGTCACATTCTACACAATATAAAGTGGTAATTTTGTGTACACAAAATTCGTCCAAGTTTTAAAGATTGTCGAAAATTTTGGGGCAATTGCGAGAAGAAATTGATTGTCATCAAGAAATCCGAAAAATGTGTAAATAACAGTATCTTATCGCTAAATTGAAAATTAAATCTCAAACTGTTGTTTATTCGGCATATAATTCAAAAGTTTCATCGATAAACTTTACTTCATTATGTCCCAATATAGGTTTAAAGACGGGTGTCTTTTCGACCCTCAGACACTTGTCAAAAAGTAATCCCAAATTTCCATACGGCGGAAGGATACAAAATTTGTAAAGCCGAAACACAATTTGTGGAAATTGCCGACTTGGCGTTCCGAGTGTGGTGAGTGTTTGGCAAAAGAACAGTCACTACCTATTTACAAGGCTTGGTCAGACTGAGTGGGGTCCAAACCCATGACCTCCCACCTATGGAGGAAGCACTCTACCAGTTGAGCTACCCTAGTGGTACTACCTGTATAGAGATTTTATAGAAATGTAGACCGTTTTTCTATAATATCTCAATGAAACCTAAAAAAAAACTGTTGCTTCTATTTCTGATTGAATTAGTCTATCATACATTGAGGTTAGTTGTGATATCAACAGACTATGAGGGCTGTGGTAGCCAAGTGGTGAATACATTAGCAATCAACAAGACCACACCAATAACCAATGGAAAACCACCAGTCAGGATTTGACATAACGCCCATACATTTATTAAAAGTCTATACAAGGGCATTAGGCTAATGAGGTTTTTCAAGGTAAAACGTTTAATACTATATTATAGTATGTAACTAGTTTGTATGATTTTTATCTCCCGGAAAGAAAAAAATTGATATTTACATTGTATTTACACCGTATCAACCAGGCTTTGATGTGAAAATTTGGCATAACAGAGTAATGTTACTAGAACGGAAAAGTCTTTTGTATCAGTTTTGAGTTCAAACATATTGAAATAATTGAATATGACAATAGAAAAATTGATTGCTGTATCAAATTTAGAAAGTTGTTTAAATTATAAGGTCGTTGATTGAATCGGCGATATGTCACCGGAGAAGTTTAAACCTCTAATTTGGTATTACAATTTATAAATATAGAAATTATCCACTTAATGATGTTTTTATTTAATAATATACATGCACTGAAAATGTATTGATATTAATTTCAGTGTGTATGAATTTTAGTGCAAATTATATTTAGACAAATCTTTATATCTACATGCAGGTTCAATTTGGTAGATTTATTTAAGAAAGGAATCTTTAACTGAACTTAGATTTTCTATTTATTTGGATTTCTTCCACCAAGTCCGATATCCTAAGAATCTTGACTGATATCCTAAGAATCTTGACTGAGGCATAAAATACAATCAAAACTAGAAAAACTGTGAGCCACAAGCTCACAAAAAATACCCCCGCTCCCCCCACATAAAAAAATCCATGGATCAAATTTTTAAATAGGAGGTGCACATCTGCATTATATTACAAAGATTGTGTAAAACTTTTATGAAAATCCATTGAAGGGTTTAGGAGGAGTTGCAGATAAGAGATAGGTACCCTAAGGTGTAACGGAAGGATGACAGGACGGACACATGGACAGACACCCCTATCACTATATACCCCACACTTTTTAAGCGGGGGTATAATAAAGGATTACAATGGAACTTAATACTGCCCTATGTGTAAGTTTCATAGTGATTGAAACATGGAGTGGCAGTAAATTGATGTATTTTGCTCTAGATTCTGTTGCTTATATTGCAGTCATGTACCAATTTGATTCTTAATAAAAATATAGAATAGAATTTAATGATTTAATTATTTTTCACAAGTTCAGTAAGTAAAAGAATTGCCAGTCAATGCGGTGATAGATTATATTAGACCAAACAGAAAGGTTAAGTTAATTTTCTTTTTATCTGCCAATGTTTGGTTCGAGGAGTTGATATATTGTATGGGACAGAGTCACAGAGCACAAGGTGATAAATGATTCTATTGGATGGATCAGAAATGGAAAGTTAATTTACGTTTTATCTGCCAATGTTTGGTTTGAACAGTTTGGTGATAGAACATAAGGTGATGGATTATATTGGACAGAACTCATATATTGAAAGTGAATTTACTTTTTATCACCAAATATTCAAATCAACTTAACTGGTTAATTAAAAATCTAAATATATAAAATTTATCAAAAAATATCCAGATACTCACTGGGTATGGACTGAATTTAATTTGCTGGTTGACTTATTCAGTAAATTGAAATATTGTAAATAGATTTGGGCTATAAGCTTGCATTTTGCTTATAGATGCTTATAAAGTGATTGCAGGTATTATTAATTTAATGGTTGGCCTAAACCAAATGCAGAAGTTTATCAGATTAATACCAACTTTGGGGCACTAATGTAAACGCGCACAATTTGTCAATTGTACAATAGAAGATTTTTTTCTATCTACTCATTCATTCATTCATTCAAGTGTCCATTTATTCATTCATTCTTATATCAATACATTTGTTTATTAATTTGTTTATTTTCATGTTTTTTTTTTTTTGAAAACATTTGTAACCATGAAAAGGATCTCACCTGCCTTATAAATATTACCAGTATGAACATATTAAGATGCCTCGTCATATCTGTGTCTGCATGATAAATATTTCAAACTTGATTCGAAATTTTCACCTGTTCGTTTATTCATTTATTTATTTATTTATATATTTATTTAATTTATTTATTTATTTATCCATTCTTTCATTCATTTATTAAAACAATCAATCAATCAAGTGTCTATTTATTAATTCATTCATTCATGAATTCATTTGTTGATTAATTAATTTGTTTGTTTTCAAGTTGTTGTTTTTCTTTTGTAAAATTCTGTAACCAGGAACTGCCCCAGAACTCACCCGCCTATATTCATATACATATTATCTTATAAAGACGCCCCAGTCATATCTTTGTCTACATGATAAAATATTTCAAACTTGACTTTTGTTCCATGATGTATAAATATATCAATATCTCGACAATGCTTCTACTGTGTCTATTGATTCGAGGTTGTTAAAAATTCCAAATTTGACAAGATATATCTGAATGTACACATGTCATACTTTGTTTTATGTTCATAATAAGCCCATGGTGTATGTTTGTAGGTGGTATTCAAATTTTATGTTCGAGGACGACCTTGTAATTTATTTCAAATTTTAAATTTTAATTTTTTTAAAAAGATGTTTGTTAAAATTCTTTTAGTAGTTCTTGGTGCATTGAAGAAAAAACCTTTTTTCAAAAATTTTATTAAAAATTGATGTCGTCGTAGTTGCTGTGTACGAGGACATTCTTGATTAAATTGGATATTCTTCTTGTTATTTACCAGTATTTCAAATTTGAATTTTTTAAAAGTTGTTATTGAATTGCTTTTAGTACATGTTGATGTGATTGAGAAAAACTGACCGACATTACCAGTATTAATTCTTAACTTCATTTTTTTTCACTTTTGAAAGAGTTTATTCAAAATTGATTGGGTCGTTGTTTTCGTTTTTCGAGGACATCCTTGTTTTATTTTTTCTAAATTTTATAATTTTTTTTTTTTTTTGAAAATGTTTATTAAAAATTCTTTTAGTGGTTGTTTGTGCATTTGAGTAAAACATTTGTTGTTAAGTTTTAACTTGATAAAGTTTATTAAAGATTGATTGGGTAGTTATTGCTGTGTTCTGGGACATCCTTGTTATTTAGTTCAAATTTTAATAAATATTTTTAAAAATCTTTATTAAAAATTGCTTAAAAAGTGGTTGTTGGTGTGTTCGACTGAAAATGTGTTATTCATTTTCAACTGTAATTTTTTTCAAACACTTTATGAAAAATTAGTTGGGTCTTTGTTGCCGTGTTTGAGGACATCCCATAATGTTTAATTTTTTTTTTTTTTTAAAGTTTTTTAAAAATTGATAGGGTTGTCGCTGCAGTATTTTAGGACATCCGTGTCATTACTTATTTACTTGTAAAAGTTGTTACCGGTAAGTTATTGCCACTTTTCTCTAATTAGTTTCTTAATTAAAATTTTTACATCCTGTTCTAATAACATGTTTATTGGTTTTTAAATTATTTTTTTTTGAAATTTTCAATAATATAAAACAGGTAGGATAGGTATAAACTAAATC
This sequence comes from Anadara kagoshimensis, assembly GCA_021292105.1. NCBI lineage: Eukaryota > Metazoa > Mollusca > Bivalvia > Arcoida > Arcidae > Anadara > Anadara kagoshimensis. The sequence goes on from CM037863.1 coordinate 10,398,487, forward strand.
CAAATTAAAATTTGAAATTCATCATTACGGTAATAACAAGTGCGTATTTCAAATATATGCGATTTGTTATCAATACTAAAATGCTCCATGCCTGATTATTAATTTTTAAATTATTTTTTAAAATTTGCCAATAACTAAGTACAGGTAGGACAGGTATAAACTAAATCCAAATTAAAATTTAAAATCTAGGTTTGAAACTCATGATTGATAACAGAGACATATGTCTCTGTTGATAATAAGTGCATATTTCAAAAATAAGTGATTTGTTATCTATACTAAAAAGCTTCATGCTTGATAGAATCATTATGTATACAGGACGCTATGAGTTTCTAATGTAAGAATTTTAAAACTTCTGCTTGTAAAGACCACCTATTGGATCTAGGAAATTTGAATGTTATATACAGGTTCATTTTGGCTGGAGTGTGAAGTGGTCCAAAGTGCACGTTTACTGATCACAGCAACCTTCACAGAATACCGTAGGTTCGAATCCCACTCAGATCAGATCTTAGTGGAAAAAGTTTGTCAGTTTGGATTTTAAGGTCAGTGTTTTTTCAGGGCACTCTGATTTTCTCCTCAATCCTGAACTGATTGTCTCAATATAAGTGAAAGAATCTTGACTTGGTAAACTTTTGTAAAACACAGTTACTCCACTCCACTCTTTATAAGGATATGGTTTTTATAACGGAATTTACATGGTATGAATCCATACACTATTACTATATCATAAAAATCAATGGACAAGACCTGTTGTGGTCGAGGTAAGAACTGCTCTTTTCTGTTATAAACTCTAGTGATTATGATTTAATCATCAGAATTCCTTTGTTTTTCCGCAGGTAAACAGTCCAACCGTCGTCCTGATAGTCCGAGCGCCGGTTAGATAGCGGAGGATTATCTACTGTCAAGTGACAGGATTATCGTCAAATGCTCGAAAGATAAAATTTCAATATCATTGATATCAACGAGTGTTTATTAATATTTTATTTGTCCATTCTTATACTGGATTTATATACACATTTGTGCGAGAAATATTCTGTACGGATTCATCGTTTATTAGTTTTAAATATATCGGTGTGAAATTAAATTCTGAAATTCTGGAGTCCCAAGAGAGTGCAATTTAAGAGATTTAGAAATGTGTGCTAATACATAATACATGTATATTTGTGTGAAAATATTCTGTGAAAATCTGTACGTTTTAGTTGTTTCCATATTAGAGTGAAATTCAGGAAAAGTTTAAAAAATTTAAAAAAATCTGGATTTATACTTGGTCTGTATATTTGTGAGTGAAAAAGTGTGAAACTTTAAAAATTTTGGATATTTTTTCATCAAAACCACCATAGATTGATTTTAAGTCTGAAGCATCTTTACAAAATTAAGGATTTATTTAATTTGATGTTCATCTAAGTGACATTATAGTGAAATCAATATTTTACGGTAAGAAATGTTTTTTTGTCATACAGTATGCTTTTTGTCAATCCAAATCCCATTTTCTTAATATTGCTTTAAAAACCATTATTGATATTAATTTACACTCAAGTGTTTACTTAAAAACACACATTTCCACTTGGGTTGAAATCCCACTCAGGGCAGATCCTAGTGAGAAAATTTTATCAGTTCACAAGTCAAAAAGTCTCCAGCTTCCTCCAACATTTCTGAACTGACCACCTCAATCTCCATGAATAATTATTGACTTGGACGTAAAACGCTTTTATTCCACTCGAAGCTATGATAAATGTAACATATAATATGTTTAAAGTACAGTCAAACCTGTCTATGAGGGCAACCCAAGGGAACCAGTAATTTATTGACAGGTGACCCTTATATATAGGTTCAAATAACATGATTAAAAAGGAACTTGGATAAAGGTGGTCTTTAAGACATGTTTGACTGTATAGTGATGCATATACAGTCAAACCTGTCTATAAAGGCCACCCAAGGGAACCAATAAAAGTGGCCTTTATGGACAAGTGGCCTTTATATACAGATTAAAATAATATGAATAAAAAACAATTGGGACAATTCTATTGGCCTTTATAAGCAGGTGGCCCTTATATAGAAGTGGTCTTTAAGACATTTTTAACTAAAGTGATGCATATACTGTAAACGTATTTATTTTCGCAGTGTACTTATTTTCATTTATTTACCATTCATTTGTTTTGCGTAAAAATTCAGGGATTTACCAAGGGCCTATTTAGGGCCGAAATTCGGCCCCATTCCCAATGGAAAAAACATCAATTTTTCCCAAAATGAGCTGAAAAAATTCCCAATTCGAAAATGGTACCAGATACATAGCTGAAGTCTGGCCATAAATGTGGCTGCCTTTCTCAATCTTCAATCAACTCAATACACTAAAAGCATTAGATTTAATCATTAATGGTATAAAAAATGATGTCAAAGTTTTCCCAAAATGAGCAAAAAGTTGATAGTTTTTCCCAATTTTTAGTTTAGGGCCTTTTCCCAAATGACCCCGATAAATCCCTGAAATTATATTTTGCTAATTGTGTTATAGTGCAAATTTTAAAAGCGCAAAAATTTAACTATTTGGATATGTCTAAATTTACTATACCACGAAAATAAATGCATGCAAAATTAAATATGTTAACAGTATATGTTTTTGTTGGCATTGAAAATGAGGACCATAAAGATTGTGCTTTAGTTATAAATCTTTCAATTGTCACAAGTACAGGATATGTCAGGTTTTGTAAAACATTTCATTAGTCTTAAAAAAATGTTGTTTTATGGATGTATATACTTTGGTATTAATTTAAAATTCAATTACAAAAATCAGCAAAAAAAAATAGCATAAATATGAAATAAATCATCATTCAAAACTCGCAAGTAGTTGAAAAAACAATTGCCGCAAATTCATGCTGCTTTTAAAATCAGAAAATTTAAATTTCAATTATAAATTATAAAAATCCGAAAAAGACATAAAGTATAAATCTTTATCCAAAACTCTTAAATAGTTGAAAAAACAATTGCGGCAGTTTTGAGCTGCTTTTATAATCAGAAAATTTATATCTATTGGTTAAATAAACTAGAATAAGATAAACAACTCTGTTGAATATAAAAATTTTTTTTTTTATTATTTAACATTTAACTTTCACTTTTTAAATTAAATAAGTTTATTAACAAAAAAAAAAAAAAAAAAAAAAAAAAAAATGCACATATGATTCTAAGTCCTGAGGAATCCTGTCTTACTAGGCTAAATATGAAATTAAAACTGATAATATGATCAAGTCATTCTTTTAAATGTTTTGATCAATATTTTGATAACAAACACAGCAAGTGGCATTTGAAAATTTGTAACGCAGCATAACTTTGTATATGAACAAACTTGACGAGTGGCGTATTTAGATTTGTAACACAGCATAACTTAGTATACATTATATATACAGTATGGGCCTGTCGAAAGTTTAACACTGAGCTAACAAATTGGTGCGAATCTAAAGGCCATGTCGGAACATCGTTAGCTATATCTCGCCAGCTTTTTGAAGACTAGCTTTATGCAGTTTTATGCCACTTGTTAACTATATCTCTGTCACATGGCTTCTGAGCTCCCCCTTTGTTAACCATCTCTGTCACTTGGCTGTCGAGTTCCCCACTTGTTAACCATATCTCTGTCACTTAGCTGCTGAGCTCCCCACTTGTGAATCATATCTCTCACTTGGCTGCCGAGCTCCCCACTTGTTAACCATATTTCTGTCACTTGGCTGCTGAGCTCCCCACTTGTTTACCATATCTCTGTCACTTGGCTGCCGAGCTCCCCACTTGTTTACCATATCTCTGTCACTTGGCTGCCGAGCTCCCCACTTGTTAACCATATCTCTACCACTTGGCTGCCGAGCTCCCCACTTGTTAACCATATCTCTGTCACTTGGCTGCCGAGCTCCCCACTTGTTAACCATATCTCTGTCACTTGGCTGCCGAGCTCCCCACTTGTTAACCATATCTCTGCCACTTGGCTGCCGAGCTCCCCACTTGTTAACCATATCTCTGTCACTTGGCTGCCGAGCTCCCCACTTGTTAACCATATCTCTGTCACTTGGCTGCCGAGCTCCCCACTTGTTTACCATATCTCTGTCACTTGGCTGCCGAGCTCCCCACTTGTTAACCATATCTCTGTCACTTGGCTGCCGAGCTCCCACTTGTTAACCATATTTCTGCCACTTGGCTGCCGAGCTCCCCACTTGTTTACCATATCTCTGTCACTTGGCTGCCGTGCTCCCCACTTGTTAACCATATCTCTGTCACTTGGCTGCCGAGCTCCCCACTTGTTAACCATATCTCTGCCACTTGGCTGCCGAGCTTCCCACTTGTTAACTATATCTCTGCCACTTGGCTGCCGTGCTCCCCACTTGTTAACCATATCTCTGCCACTTGGCTGCCGAGCTTCCCACTTGTTAACCATATCTCTGCCACTTGGCTGCCGAGCTTCCCACTTGTTAACCATATCTCTGCCACTTGGCTGCCGTGCTCCCCACTTGTTAACCATATCTCTGCCACTTGGCTGCTGAGCTTCAGCTTCTTTTTGTTAGACCACTGCGGTAGCTCAGTTGGAAGAGTGCTCGCTCAATATTTGGAAAGTCGTGGGTTTGATCTCTAGCCAGGTCTGACCCAAGACTTGAAAGTGGGTAGTGACTGTTCTTTCACTTAGCACTCTGCATTACAAAATAAAAGTCATGGTTCTTTTGGATGGGAACTTAAAATAAAAGAGGTCCCGTGTCATTGTGGGCTTGGCATGATAAAAAACCCTGCTGTATAATGCCATCAGCGCAATGCACAGGCAAAATTTCTGCACCTTCACCTATAGCTGGCGATGTCTCGATATAAGTGAAATATTCTTGACTGGGACGTTAAACACCATTACTCAACTCAAATCCTTTTTGTTAGTTCGGTGTTAAACTTTCGACAGGTCTGTACTGTATATTGTTACGTAGAATAACATATTTAAAGTCGTCTTTTGACTCGTATTGATATTTATTGATTTTTGAACTTTAAAAATTTAAACAGATTTAATCAGAGTTTATAGGTTTTTGTAATATACATGTATATATATTATATGTATATTAAGTGAAAATTTAAACATTGATGTTAAAATGATATGGGTATCTCTCATGTTTATCAATATAGTCTTTAGTCAAAAGCTCTTCCATATCTTGAAATTCTAGAACTTTCAAAATGTCTTTTGTATGATACCACCCATCATGGTAGAAAATAAAAAAAATACACAAACTTTAGTTAACATAAAAACGTGTAAATAAAACCTCTCATACTAGGTTAGGTGACTTAAAATTATTCTAAAAGTAAAAATGTGAAATGCCTATAAGTCAAACATGTCTATAAAGGCCACCTAAGGGAACCAGCAAAACTGGCCTTATTGGCAGGTGACCTTTATATACAGGTTCAAATAATATGAATAAAGAACAATTAGGATACAACTCTACTGGCTTTTATAAGCAGGTGACCCTTATATAGCGGTGGTCTTTAAGGCAGGTTGGACTGAACTGGAAAGGGAAAAAATGCTGTGACCAAACTGGTCTCAAACTCGTCACCTTGGTAATACCAAGGGATGCTCAACTAAGCTACCCACCAAGTGAAATGTCTAGCTATATAATATAACAGGAAAAGGAAAAAACAGCTACCAAACTGGGGCTCAAACACAGAACCTTTGTAATACTAGGGGGATGCTAAGCTACCCGGCCACCTATCAAGCCTGGTTTTCCACAATAAAAACCTAGGATTTCCTTAATCACAAGTCTTGCCTGAAAAGGGCATCTGTCTATTTTACAATTTTAACTAAAAATGCAAAATAAGAAAGTTTAAAAATTGATATTATATGATATGGATATCTCTCATGTATATCCTAACAAACAACTCTTCAATATCTTGAAATTTTAGAACTTGTATAATGTCTTTTTGAATACCACCCATCATGGTATTACCAAGTTATAGTCCAGGTTCCAGTTTCACAATCATTTCTTAACTAAGATTTTCCTTAACTTAAATCAGGTAAAAATTCAAATATTGATAATTTTGTTAATTTTTAAGATATTCAGGAATTTAAAGTGTTGTTTTTAAGATAACTGCTTGCTTAAAGCATTTGCATTTAGTGTTGTCAAAAATATTTATTAGTTATTCCAAAAATGGATTACCAAAATGTGTTAAATCTAAGTTAAGGAAAATCTTAGTTAAGAAATGATTGTGAAACTGGGACCAGGGTTCTTGCTGGGTCATTTTTTGGGGCTGATATTCTGCTCCATTCACAATTCAATATCTAATATTTTTTAACAATCACTTTGCTAATTATGATGCCTATTTTCACAATTGCCATATGAAACCTGATTGCTTTTATCAGGGTTCGTACAGGCCTGGAAAAGTCCTTAAATTTTGAGGTTTGCCCTAAAAAGACCCTAAAAACAAGTCTGGCCCTAAAAAGCCCTTAAATTTATCCTGAAGGCCCTAATAAGCCCTTGAATTTGGGCAGTTTGGTGTCTGTATTTGGATATTAGGTAGTTGCAAAAAGACTGATGTAAATAAATAAATATTAATAAATAAGTTACTTGAAAGGAGCTATTTAAAGGTGCCTGGCCCTTCCAAATGCCCAACTTAACCTTATCCACTTCAAGTGTTGTTACTATGGACACGTTAGTAATTGTTTTATTGATTTAACTGCCTTTGCATCAATATTTTTTTGCTTCAATTGTACCTCTGATTAGACCTTAAATTTGCAAATAAGACCCTGAAAAGACCCTTAAAAGTCCTTAAATTTGGAGTCCAAATGTCTGTACGTTTCTATTAAAGCTAGGGCTGTCATTGATAGATCGATATATCATCAATAAAAGCCATTGATATATCAATACATTTTTTTAGTATCGATATCAACAAAAATGGCTGCCAGTTCATTGCCAAGGTTGAAGTAGTCAATGGCACATAGAATAAAATGGTTGTAAATGTATAATAATTACAACCCATCATTTTAAGGTATCACAAAACCAACTGACTGCATATAAGACGACACCAGACATTATCAAAAATTGGTGAAAAATAATTTGTCTATAAAAGATTCAACAAAAAATAAACTATTTTAATCACATTTCCGATATTGCGATATATCAATTTATTGATATATTTTTCAGTTGATATATCAATATTTCAATTTCTATCAATGACAGCTCCAATTAAAGCCTTTCTTTCTGAAACTAAAAATTACTTCTTATGAGTGAGTTAATGTTTCCACATGTTTTTATTATGGTAAGTCTTAATATTGCTGCGATTGATTGAATTGGGTTTCACATCTCATTCAAGAATATTTCATTCATATCAAGACATTTCAAGCTTTTTGTGATATGGCAGATATTTTTACCTTTGTTGTGCTCTTGGGGCAATGCAGGGAAGTTCTTCAATGTGCCATGCCTGCTGTTACACAGGTTTATTTCTAAATGTTAAGTGCTTAATGAAAGAATAGTCACTATACCTATTTTAAGTCTTGATCAGACCTGATCAGGGGTTGGACCATCGACCTCCAACAGACATGCACTTGGGGCAATACGAAGAGTGTCATAAATGTGCCACATGTCCTGTGACACAGAACATCAGTTTTAAGTTTATTTCTAAATGTCAAGTGCTTGGTGAAAAAACAGTCACGCTATATCTATTTTAAGTCTTGGTCAGACCTGATCAGGGGTTGGACCAACAACCTCCAACATACAAAGCAAGCACTCTAACAACTAAGCTACCACAGTGGTATTTAATATTGCTATGAATAGAAACTCTTAAGTGCCATGGAACTTATTGGGCTTCTTGTTTCTAAAATAAATTCTCTATTTTAAACTTGGGTGTTACTTACGTGTCAGTATATTTAGTACCATATTACCACTTATTTAAAATTTCAAGAGTTTTCCTTATTTAACCATGAAAATGTTGCATAATCTATCACTTAGCGTCATTCAGAAATTTATTTTTAACATTTGAAAGTTTCAAAATGCTCATCCCTACTTAGTGCAATTAGTGATCTTGGAAACCATACCATTGGCCTTGTTGATTTGTTAGAATTCAATTTATTACATAATATCTTTGTTAATAATATTTCACTTATATTGTGGTCTGGCTCCAGTTTCACAATTATTTTATGACTAAGATTTTCCCTAACTTAAATCATGGGTGTTATGTTACGTCCCTGGTATATTTGGTACCATGTTACGACTAATTTAGAATTTCAAGAGTTTTTCGTATTTAACCATGTAGATGTTGCATAATCTATCACTTAGTGTGTCATTCCAAAAACTTATGTTAACACTTGAAAGTTTTAAAATGCTAAGAGAGAGTCCTCATCCCCACTTTTCACAGTTAGTGATCTTGGAAACGATACCATTGGCCTTGTTGATTTGTTTGAATTTGATTTTATTACATAATATTTTGGCCAAGAACATTTGAATTATATTGAGGTCTGTGATACTATTTAGAGCTGGGACCACTTTCACAATCATTCCTAAACTAAAATTTTCCTTAACTTTAATTTAGCTTATTTTGACCTTTTTTTTTTTTTGAACTATAAATTAAAATTTTCTTGACAAAAACTTAATATAAATGTTATAAGCTTGATAAGATCTTCAAAATGACACATTGAATAACTCAATATCTTAAAAATTAACAAAATTATTAAGATTTGAAATTTTCAAGATTTTAAGTTAAGGAAAATTTTAGTTAAGGAATGATTGTGAAACTGGGGCCTGATGTTATAAGGTAAGCATGTTTTTAAGCTCACCTGTTAAATTAGTGATCTTGGAAACAAAAGTATTATGAAACAATTGACCCTGATTTGTCTTGATTTAATTTCATTCAATTATATAATATTCCTGGCTGGCAAGAACATTTTACTTATATAGAGTTATAAACATTTACAGGGATTTTTCTGGGTATCCACTGGGTCCGGTAAAGGGACCCATTCCCAATGCAAAAAAACATACATTTTCCTAAATCTGTAGTAAAAAATTCCCAATTAGCTATGTTTATCAATTTTTTGAGAAAAAAAATTTCACAAGATCTTCAACATCATATTTGGAAATCGGAGGATATCTCGTTCTGATAACGATTTCAATCTGTATTAACCCACATTTTGCTGGATGATTTATATAGAGACAAAAGTGACAGTGCTGTTTTGCTGTGAACACCGATATAATTTGTTCAATTATCAGTATTCTAGTGGTCTAGAATTTCTAATATGTTGTTGTGATTTTTCCATAATTACATTTTTGTTGAGCATTTTCCCAATTTCATCCCAAGGTCCTTTTACCAAAAAGGTCAGAAAAATCCCTGATTTACAAGCCACAAATAAGTGCAGGTCCCAGTTTCACAACATTTATTCACTAAAGACTTATCTTAACTTAAATCTTGCAAAATTAAATTCTGAATAATTTTGTTAGATTTCAAGCAGTCCATGAGTTTAAGGTTAGTCCCAGGGGGGTACCTGGTTGTTTTGATTTAAGGTACAGTCAAACCTGTCTATAAAGGCCACCCAAAGGAACCAACAAAAGCGGCCTTGATGGGCAGGTGGCCTTTATATACAGGTTCAAATAATATGAATAAAGAACAATTGGGATACAATTCTACTGGCCTTTATAAGCAAGTGACCCTTATATAGAGGTGGCCTTTAAGACAGGTTGGACTGTAGTTGAATTGAAAAAGAAGGGAAGGATGTGACAGATCAGGCTTGATAGGTGGCTCAGATGGTAGAGCATCCTGTTAGCATCAGAAAAGTCATTGGTTTGAATCAAGTATGGCTGCTGCATTTTTTCTCTATCCTGTTACAAAATACTGAATTTTAATTGCAAAATAGGAAATTCATAGAATTGTAACACAGACCATTTGTAAGTCAAGCTTTGATTTTGTCACATTTTAGAGAACAAATTTGGTTTTGAGTGAAATATAATTAATCAAGTTATCTCTATACAATGTATTTCAGATACAATTTCAAGACATGAAGCCAAGAAAATACAGATTTACAGACAATGGATTATAAAGATTATCACAGGATTATTGTTACATTCAGTTATGTAAAAAGGAAAAGGATAGATTGATTAGTAACAGGTGCTTGTTAATTCTGATAGGATTATATGGTAAGTCTGCATTTAATTTTTTATCCCCCTCCCTCTTCCTTCTACCCCCTTAAACAAAGTTTAGGCAAGTATGTAAGAATCTACATGTCTGTCTGGTTGTCCATCCATGAATGGGGGCCAGGATGACCCATTGGTTTAAAGTGTACATGTGAACCATTGCACCTCTCATTGCCCAGGTTTAAAATTCCACTCCGAACAGTTCCTAATGTGAGCATGTTCGCCAATTGGCTTACAAAAGGTTGTGGTTTTCTCCCAGAATTCTGGTATCCATCACCAAAAATTACTTATGAAAGGCTATGGATTCTTAAGCCATGCACTCAGCATAAAGGGAAAGACTAATAGAGTTTTGAGGCCTACCATCCCAGAACTGACCACCTTGATACAAGTGAAAGAACTTTTACTGAAGCTTGCTTATGCCTGTGGTAACAGGGCGTTACATAGGCCACCGACAACACTCCTCCATCTAGTTCTTTTCTGCTCTGCTAGTTCTGGCCAGGTCTTGCCATTTGTAGCCCTTTCTATCCATTTCAGATTGCACGTTTCTCCGCCAGGTGTTTCTTGGCCTTCCGGCTTTCTTTACTGAATTATACAGCATTAAGCTGCATAAAGCTACTCCACGCCTTCCAGGAATGAAAATGAATATTTATTTATCAGTTTCCAATAGTTACATCCAATTGGGAATACCATATCCTTGGATAACAAATTAATCATTCATTTCAATTAATTCAGGTCAATGAATTATTTTACTTTTTTTCAGAAAAAGTATTAATAATTGAATTTTTGAAGAGACAGAATAACTCAATAAATAAAAAATATTAATAAAGCAAAAACACCAATGCATGTCAATAACTTGTAAAGAAGGGCGCGTAATTGAACTGAATAAAAACAATAAAAAAATTAATAAAAGGTTAAATTAGGAAATAACTAAATACAAATACATATATAGGTTATAATTACAGTGGTATAATAGTGGTATAATACATCCCAATCAAGATTATGTTAAGGTCAATTATGAAATGGCAGAGAAAACCAGAGTGCCAACAGGAAACCACCAACTTTCTGCAAGGAAACTGACAAACTTTCTTAATTATGTTCTGCCTAAGTGGGATCTAAACCCAGGTAGTGAGAGGCACCTGTGATCCCTTACTGCATGTTTTAAACACTCAGCTATCAAGGTCCAAAATATAGAAGGACTTCATGTTAAAATGAATTGTCAGATAATGAAAATATCAATATTTGAATTCTAGGTGTAACAAAGTCATTGTAAAACACAATTAAATACGAAGGTCTTTTTTTAAATTAAAGAACATTTAAATAATTTTATGTAGCAGATTTTTAATTTTGAAACACAATACAATACTTTTGATGTATTATATCTGATTCTTAAGATTAAGACAAGGACAAGAATGAAATTACAGGAGAAATAAAAATCCTTGTATTGAAATTAAAATTTGTAATACTGTAAACTGAAGTTTTAGCAGCAGTTTTATTTAAGAGCTTTTGGTAGTCATGTCTTTCTGCTAAAATAAAACTGTGCTAAAATTACCTATTAGGGACTCGAGTACAAACAAATATCGGTAGTTGGTGTGCTAAAATAAAGATGCGCCAATCACTTATTTTGAGGAAAATCTGCACTAATATAAAGCGGTTTACAGTGTATACTCATACTTACACTTAAATATGCATGTTACATGTACTTTGAAGAACTTGAAGATAGGCTGGAGAAATAAAAAATCAGAAAATTTTAGTATTTAAAGTTGATTCTTTCACATATATTGAGGCAATTAGTTCTTGAATGGTTGAGTCCCTGGAGAAAACCACCAACCTTGGTTGATTGGTTGGCAATTTTTTTTAAATGTTTTATTTACATTGACCATAATCATATGGCAAGGATGCCAACTTTAACAGTGCTGGTTGGTTGGTTGGTTTGGTTGAATGTTGCTTAACGTCGCATCAGCAATTCTTCAGCTATTCGCGACGAGAATTATTTTATTAATCTCTATGGATTAATCTATGAACAATTTTGTGTATGCATGTGAAATGTGAGTGTGTTGTATGGTCTGCCTTGTACTAGCGTGCACTCAGGGCGACTTTAACATGCTAGCTCACAGAGTCAGTACGCCACAGACAAGCGTACCACTCCCCGAGTCCATTATACTGATACCAGGTGAATCAGTAAAGGCCAAGGGCAAGGAAAATTCACTTTTACAAGGAAAATTCACTTTCCCACATGTGGTCCGAGCGGGACTCGAACTCACAGCGGTGAGAGACCCTGGATTTGAAGACTGACGTCTTATCCATTAGGCCAACGCGGCCTCACTAACAGTGCTGGTGAAAATATTGTTATTGAAACTTTAGGGTAGGTTGGCTTGGCAGATTTTTTTTAGGATTTTGGCCATAAAATAAGATTTTCAGAGCTACAAACAACATTCATAAAATTAGCTTTTGAATAAAAAATTTTGAAGGTGTAACAAATTTAATGTAACAAAACTAGGAGTTCTGATTGACCTCAGAGATAAAATTAACAAAATTTTTAAATCTTTAATACATTAATCTTAAACACGAGACATATCCCACTATTTTACTTTCCGACAGCTCATAACCTTGAGGTGTGAGATTTGATAATCTGTCAGATCCGACGCCAAGGTTTTGTTTTTATGCTAGTTGCATTAATTACGGAATCTACCCTGATCTTAATTGATAAAATTGTAACCTCATGCATTAGTTACCTATAAACAGTACACTGATCAAATATCCCGTTATTGGGGATCGCGTTTCGCGGTATTGTTTAAGTTAGAAACCCGAAACTCCGCAGGATAAAGACCGTCAATATTGTTCTATGATTTAAGATTTTTTATGTCGCAAAATTGGATACTTTAAGAATTGTTTTTAGTCATGTAGTTTAGTCTTGTAGTTTAGTTAGTGTAGAATATGTGTGTGTGTATGATAAAAAAAACCCCTTGAATGCACATATTTTATCATTTGCGTTGTTAAAGTGTTGAAACATATTGAAACTTTATAACAAAGGAAATTTATACTGTGTATTGGTATCAATGTTGCTAACGTCATATTTTGAAATTGCATTCTATACAGAAATTAAGTTAATTTGGAATTAGCATATCCACATTGTGTAGAGATTTTTGTTTATTTTGGAAATTTTAATATCTGCCTAAAATATTAAGGTGATTTGGAATTGGAAGATCAACATTGTATCAAGACATCTTGTAAAAATTTTAGAAATTTTTATATTCAGAAAAATAAGATGATTTGGAATTGGAAGATCAACACTGTAACAAGACAAAAAAAATTTGTAAAAATTTTGGAAATTTTAATAACATGCAAGAAATCTAGGTGACTTGGAATTGTAAGGTTGATACTGTGTCAAGATAATTTTCTTCTAGAAATTAAGGTACCGGTAATTTGGAATTGGTAGAGCAAAAGTGTGTCAAGACATTGTGATAAAATTTTGGAAATTTTAATATCATACGGAAAAATTAAGGTGACTTAAAATTGGAACATGGAATATAGATCATGAATTTTGTTGAAAATTAGAATTTGTTCATCTTCCAGATATTAAGATAATTTGGAATAGGATGATCAACAGCGTGTCACAAGACATATTGTTAAAAAATGGAAATGTATTATTCTGAAATATTGAGGTGATTTGAAGTTGGGAGATCAACAGTCATCTTGATAATTATTTTTAAATTTTTATAACCTGAAAAAGTAAGGTAATTTGGAATTCGCAGATAAACAGTTAAGACATATTTGTTACAACTTCAGAAAATTTAATATCTTTACACAATTCTGAATGGAGTAAAAATCATGTGATTTGGAGATTATATTATCATCATAATGTAACGTACATCTTAGTTAAGGATTTCAGGAAATCTTAAAGTAAAGACCTGTAAAGTGTGACAAATTCAGGTAATATTGGAGTTTAGAGTACAGTCCAACCTGCCTTAAAGGCCACATCTGTATAAGGGCCACCAGCTTATAAAGGCCAGTAGAATTGTATCCCAATTGTTCTTTATTCATATTATTTGAACCTGTATATAAAGGCCACCTGTCCATAATGGCCACTTTTACTGATTCCATTGGGTGACCTTTATAGACAAATTTGACTGTATAAGTATATTGAATAAAACCACTGTGGTAGCTCAGTTGGTAGGGTGCTTGCCCGGTATGCAGGAGGTTGTGGGTTCAAACCCCAGTCGATTCTGATCGACCCAATACTTTAAAGTGGGTAGTGACTGTTCTTTTATTTAGCAAGGGGCAACAGTGGTCAAGTGGTTTATTATACCCCCGCTTAAAAAGTGGGGGATATATAGTGATAGGGGTGTCCGTCCGTGTGTCGTTCCGTCCTTCCCTTACATCAGGGTACCTATCTCTAATCCGCAACTCCTCCGGTCCTAAACCCTTCAATGGATTTTCATGAAACTTTCACACAATCTTTGTGATATAATGTAGATGTGCACCTCCTATTTAAAAATTTGATCTGATGGATTTTTTTTATGTGGGGGGAGCAGGGGGTATTTTTTGTGATCTTGTGGCTCACATTTTTTCTAGTTTTTTGTTATAAAGGGGTAAAGATTGGTGGTAAATTTAGGGAAACTAGTTTGATATAATATGGTCATTAAGTTTATATCATATAAAAGGTCAGTGCTTCACAAAAAAATCAACATTAAAAAAATAAAGAATTTAATAATTGCAAATATCTGTACATTTCTAATTTCCACTTTTAATTTAACCACACAATTGGAATAAATTCTCATGAATTATTCAGCTATTAGAAATTTATTATCATACCAAATAAAAAGTCAGTTCATTCAAGCACTGCACACAACAAATTCCCATGAATTATTCAACTATTGGGACATACCCAGTATTATCACACCAAATAAGGGTCAGTTCATTTGAGAATTGCAAACAATTTCACAATCATTGGGACTTTATTATACCATATAAAAATTCAGTTCAAACCAGCATTGCACACAACGAATTCCCACAAATGATTTAACTCTTGGGACTTATTTTCATACCAAATAAAAGTCATTTCATTCAAGAATTGCACACAACATTCTAACCATTTGTAGCCTTTCCTTGTATTTGTTAGTAATAAATATTTCATGTTTACATGTGTTTTGGTACTTTGTGACCTATCAGGTAACTTTGGTTTATGTAAACAAGAGATCCATGAATCACAATGTCTCACATGCTTCTAGAGTAAATATTGGACTAACAACAAAAAGAATGTTTGTTTGAGCAGTCTGTAATACATGTTTCATAAATAAATTATAAGCTTTGGTATGTGTCAACTTTTAAGAACTATCCCTTATTTGATATGCACATGTGAAATTTTTTTGAAGAATATTTAATATGTAAAAACAAGCACTATATATAATATATATAGGCAAACCACATTGACCTGTCTGTTTGACCTCTCATTAAGAATAGTCATATAGGAAGATCCACCCAATAAATAGGTCGTCAGCTATAGGCGAAGGTGCAGAGATTTTGCCTGTGCTTTGCACTGATGGCATTATACAGCAGGGTTCTTTATTGTGCCAAGCCTACCAAGACACGGGACCTCGTTTATTTTAAGTTCCCATCCGAAAGAACCGTGACTTTCATTTCGTGATGCCGAGTGCTTGGTGAAAGAACAGTCACTACCCAGTTTTAAGTCTTGGGTCAGACCCAGCTGGGGTTCGAACCCATGACCTCCCACTTACGGAGCCAGCACTCTACCAACTGAGCTACCGCAGTGATTGGTAATGTAAGGATTAGCAGGCAAAACTAGTGTATACACAAGACACTTGATTAGTGTTCTCATTATAGATGGAATGAAAATGTGTGTTACCTAAACATTAATGTACTGGTTTGTGATTTATATTGAAATTAAAGGTCAAGTGGACAGGTCAACAGTGCTCCAAGCAGGTTTTGAAAACTGGTAGCCACATGGCTAATAATTCAAAAATTTCAGTAGCCATTTCAAAATTTTTGTCGCCAGGTAAAATTCTTGGTGGCCAAACCTTATAAATTCTTTCTCAGTATCACACCGCCCGTCGCTACTACCGATTGAATGGTTTAGCGAGATCCTCGGATTGGTCCCACCATGGTAGGCAACTTTCAAGGCGGAGCGATGAGAAGACAATCAAACTTGATCATTTAGATGAAGTAAAAGTCGTAACAAAACCCAAATCAAAAAGTGATTTTTGCCGTTTGGCTGTCATTATGCAAAATTAGATCACGGTCAGTTATGCGCTTTAAACTATAAAGTTACCTGCTTTGATTCAAGCGCTTTTAAGATACATGTATTATTGATGGCGAGACTGTTTGTCAGGTTGGGTGACGGGTCATGAACAAAATTTCCGGATTTCCCGATTTTTAGTGGCCAAACTCAAAAAAATTATTTGACATAATGGCGATCGTCTGACAATTTGTAGTCGTAAAATCCGATTTTTGGTCGCAAATTTCGAGTATTTACTAGGCTACTTGGAGCACTGGTCAAAGTTGTTTAACTATACAAGAAAATATGTATGTATAGGTAAACAACATTGACCTGTCCGTTTGACCTTTCATTAGGAATATTCATATAGGCGGGTCCAACCAATAAATGGGTAGCGTTAAGATCCAAGATAATACATACACAAAGCACAGGTGTACTCATGAGGTGAGTATATCTCATGATGTATACAGAATGTGTACACCTGTGTTCCCTAAACATAGATATACTTGGCCCTGATAAATATTTAAATGAAAGGTCAAGCGGACAGGTCAATGTTGTTTACCTATATAATTTTGTATACATTTCAAACCTAAACAAAGCCCATTCATGCACTGTACCAAAGTCTTTTATGTTTTGGGTTTTCCCATGCTATTTTAACAATCAAACCACAGATGGTAAACTATTTGGTTTACAGTATAAGTTATAGTTCTGGGCCAAATATAATATTATAGAAATTAAGTGTTTTTGAGTTACCCAGCCCTAGTTATCAAACTTTTTTCAGAACCTTCTGAAAACCCAAAAAAACAGTCACACTAAATTCATTTATAAAATTTGGTTCTTTTCAACACTTCTGTTCATTCTACTATTGGAGTCTCTATGTTTGTGATCCTAGAGGTTTGCTGAAGGTCTTTGGTTATCTCTGGTTACCTCTGTAATGTAAATGCTAGTTACAATGAAAAATAATTATAAAAATTCCCTTCCCTGACACAGGGAATCGCCCCTTTGTAAAGCGAGCGCTCTACCGTTTTGCCTAAAAGGTACCCCATAGGTGAGACAGTAGTAACGTCTCTTAACCTGTACATAGTACATACTATACCATGTAGCTATATCACTACACCTCTAATATTGCTGATACCACTGCGGTAGCTCAGTTGGTAGAGTGCTCACTCCGTATGTGGGAGGTCGTGGGTTGGATCCCCGGCCGAGTCTGACCCAAGACTTGAAAGTGTGTAGTGACTGTTCTTTCGCCAAGCACTCGGCATTACGAAATGAAAGTCAGGGTTCTTTCGGATGGGAACTTAAAATAAACGAGGTCCCGTGTCACGGTGGGCTTGGCACGATAAAGAACCCTGCTGTATAATGCCATAAGCGCAACGCACAGGCAAAATTTCTGCACTTTCGCCTATAGCTGACGACGTCTCGATATAAGTGAATTATTCTTGACTGGGACGTTAAACCCCATTACTCACTCACTCACTCTAATATTGCTGACCTGCTTTAACACTGGGATGTAAAACACCATTTCATCTCTCCATTCCACTCCACAAATACATTAGCCTTGAAAGTAGATGTTAGGTCATTGCAAACTAAGTCCACTTAAATTGTACTGAAAAATTGACTTTTTAAACGGTTCATCTAGTGTATTTAAACATCATTGACAGTAGCAATATACAAAATTAATATTTGTTTGTATACATTGTATAATAATTGTTAGAGGCAAACAACATTGGCCTGTCTGCTTGACCTTTCATTGAAATGTTCATTATGGAAAAGCCCATTTATGTATAGGGAACACAAGTGTTTATTTCATCAATATCATGAGGAAGCACTATTTTAAAACAGTAAGTATGCACAATATCTAATGTATATCCTACCCATCTTTTGGGTAGATCCACTTATAAATTTGAATATTCCTAATGAAAGGTCAAGTGGACAGGTCAATGTTGTTCAGTTTGCCTGTAGCAATTATCACAGTGTATATTACGTATATGTTTGTTTTATTAATCAGAGAAAACCCAATACACAATTAGAAACTCGTTAAAGGTAAATATTTAATTATATAATTGATGTCATCCATAAATGTCTTGTTTATTGCTGGAAGCTGGAAAAATCAAAGGTCATATTATGGTAATTCCGAGATTTCGTTCAATATTTGTATATTATTGATGTCATTCATAAATGTCATGTTTATAAGCTGATGGCCTGAAAAACCACATGAGGCCACGAAACTTGGTGCAAAGCATTGATAGCTCATTTTCCAGGGAGTTATGGCCCTTTGACTGAAAAAGAGAATCTGCTGACAGGGGATCCTAATTCACTGAATTTGCTTGTTTCTTTTAAAGATTTTGTTAGTTTAGCATTGAGGAGTTATTTTGTATTTATCATAATTTTTAAGTACAAGTGTATTAATCTTGATTGGTGAGAGGATTTATGTTTAAGGGGTCTATGTGGACTAATGGAGTAAAGTGCCTGCTTTGGACACACTGATTTCTTCTACCAAGACAGAACTGACTGCTTTGAACCTAGAATGGAGTGTAAAACTTTATTAGCTCACCTGAGCCAAAGGCTCAGATGAGCTATTGCAATCTATCACCGTCCGTCGTGCGTCGTCCGTCGTGCGTCGTCCGTCGTGCGTCGTGTATAAACTTTACATTTTAATCTTCTCCTCCAAAACTACTGGGCCATATTTGATGAAACTTAGTGATTATCATGCCTAGGTAACAGCCTTTCAAAACTGTGTTCGAGGTTTGGCCACGCCCAACAAGATGGCCACTGTTACTAAAAATAGCAAAAAGACAAAAAAATCTTCTTCTCTGGAACCAAAACGTGCAGGCAAATTTTGATTGGATATTTGGATTCAGTATACCTGGGAACATTAAAATTGTGTTTTTCATGAAAATTGAACGAAAAATAGGTTACGCGTTTTTTGCGTAAAGTTACGTAATTTTTAAAATGAGACATTTATTGTTATAACTTCATAACGGCTGAAGATAATTGTATGGAGTTTTCACTGTTGATCTTGTCTTGCAATTTTCTTCCAATTGATGTAAAGGTCGAAGATCAAGGTCATGTCCCAGTTTTTGACCTTTGATAAAAAATGCTATTTTTTTAACATTTCTTTTGATAATGGCGTAGAATTTTGAGTCATTTGTAGGTATTGACATGACGATCATTTTGATACATAGATCAAGGTCATGGGTTCAAAGGTCAAGGTCACAGATGTCCAAGAATACCAAAATAGTTAATTATCTGCAAAACTATGAATTTTTTGTATAGGCATGTATATCAGAATATAGTAGGTAATGGCACAATGGTCATTTTGATATATGAATAAAGTTCATGGGTTCAAAGGTCAAGGTCACAGATGTAAACAAGTACTGAAATGGTTAATTATCTCAAAAACTATAAACTTTTTGTATAGGCATGTATATTGGAATATTGTAGGTATTGACCTAACGATCATTTTGATATATGAATAAAGGTCATAGGTTCAAAGGTCAAGGTCATAGCTGCGAACGAATATTTAAATGGTTAATTATCTCAAAAACTATAAACTTTTTGTATTGGCATGTATATTGGAATATTGTAGGTATTGGCCTAATGCACATTTTAATATACAGATGTTTTAGTTGTTTATAAATAATATATTGTAGCTAGACTTTAAATATGTTATATATAGCATACTTATATAATAATTATTATAATTAATTTGCAAAAAATACTTGCATATTATTGGCCCTTACTGTTAAAAATTTTAATATTCTCTATTATTAATGTCATTGACCATTGAACCTCTGCATAAGATATGTACTCTTCCTCAGGTGAGCGTTAAGGCCCATGGGCCTCTTGTTAAGTTTTTCTGTTGCATTTATTTAACCACTATGGTAGCTCAGTTGATATAGTGCTCACTTCGTGTGTGGGAGGTCCTGGGTTCGATCCCCAGCTTGGGTAGGACCAAGACAAAAGGTAGTGACTATTCTTTTGCAACACCACTGCGGTAGCTCAGTTGGTAGAGTGCTCGCTCTGTAAGTGGGAGGTCAGGGGTTCGAACCCCGGCTGGGTCTGACCCAAGACTTGAAAGTGGGTAGTGACTGTTCTGTCGCCAAGCACTCGGCATAACGAAATGAAAGTCACGGTTCTTTCGGATGGGAACTTAAAACAAAAGAGGTCCTGTGTCACGGTGGGCTTGGCACGCTAAAGAACCCTGCTGTATAATGCCATCAGCGCAACGCACAGGCAAAATTTCTGTACCTTCGCCTATAGCTGGTGACGTCTCGATATAAGTGAAATATTCTTGACTGGGACGTTAAACACCATTACTAACTGTTCTTTTGCAAAGTTCTCACCATTAAGAAATAAAAGTCATGGGGTCCTTCAGTAGAGACCTTAAAAACATATGCCCAGTGTCACGGCAGGCATGTCAAGAGTTGAGATAAGTAAATTATGGTGTTTAATGTCCCAGTCATAAATATTTCACTGATATCGAGATGTTGCCAGCTATAGGCATAAATACAGAAATTTTGCCTGTGTGTTGTATTGATGGCATTATACAGAAAGGTTCTTAATCGTGCAACGCTTACCGGTACCATGACATGGGACTTCTTTTGTTTTAAATTCCCATCTGAAAGAACCATGACTTTCATTTCGTAATGCCGAGTGCTTGAGGAAAGAACAGTCTCTACCCACTTTCAAGTCCAGGCATGGCAAGACTTTTCTGATCAGTGGCCCCAATATGCATTTGTCCTTTCTTGTCTTATTTAGCTGTTTTTATCCTTTACATGTACTGTAACATTTTCTTGGTTGTGTTGGCATTTATATTTTACTGCTCCTCGGAGGTAGGTGGCCTTATATCATGTACATGCATTCCACTCAGACTATATAATTAGATTTTGAGACCACTATTGCTATGAATTACTAATTTAAATTTTACTTTAAAATATATGTGAACCTATAATTTAAACTTATTACATATGTAAATCTTTAAATTTGATTTAAATTTGAAAAAAAAATTATTTCAAAATTCATTTTTCCCATTTTAATTGTTCTTTTTAAATTTGTTTTAAAAGAATACTATACCCATGATTTAAAATTTTTATGTTTTTAAAACTTTAAACTTATGTATTTTATTTTTTATTGCTTTTTTATAAAATTGTTTTTGGGAGTATGTTAACCAATTATTTTGAAATATTGCCCATTAAAACCATAAACTTGTGTATATTTCATTTTTAATTACTTTTTCACAAATTTGATTTAAGAAATATGTAAATTTATACTTTAAGCCTAGTACTTAGTAACTTTTTAAATTGTATAGGTTAAAATCCATGTACTTTTGGTAAGGCTAAAATGCACTTACAGTAAAACCTCAAATCATCGATTGCTACATTTGTTCAGTTAAATTTTGGCATTATATTTAGTTTTTGTGATCAATCAAGAGAAGTTTATCTTGAAAAATATAGAAGAAATTTGAACTTTAGAAGTAAGGTGGCAAAGTAATGTAAGGGCACATTACAACAAGGTTTCACTGGTTTCTTTTTTAGTAATCTATGGATTTGTGGGATCTTTCTGGCTGAGTTGTCTTAAATGTAGAGTTTTGTATCACATGCAAATCTCTCAGCATTGACCAAGACAGTAATTAATAAAATAGCCAAAAAAGACACAAAGCACATATTGAGACCACTGATATGAAAATTCTTGAATTTAGACGAACAATCCTGCAAATGACCAATTTGCTTGCCAAAGGTTGATATGTTTCTCAAGTTACTCTGGTTCCTCCATTATCCAAGAACTGATTGCCTCAATTTAAGTGAAAGTCAATCTTGACTTGGATGTAAATTACCATTACTCCACTCTTTTAAGATCCAAATGTTCCATAAGTACTAAAAGAGATGTCACAAGAAGGTCAGTGCTATTGTCTTTCTATGCTAACCTTTATCATTTTCATCAATTCCATATACTTATTCTATTGATTATCATGTGACTGCTGGTAATACGTTTATTAGCTGTAAAGTTCTTTACTGGCTCATTAATTGGAGTACCTGTTACAATCTTTTGTTCCGTGTACTTCAAGTCGCTAAAATCAATTAAATGTAACAAAGCGCTATGATTGCATTAATTCAATCATGTTTAATACCCTATCAAGTTCAAAAGCGGAACCAACATGAACGTAAAACGATTTCTGGCATTATAATTAGGTCATTTCTCGTCTCTTTAAAAACGTACAAAATGGTTTGCCTGTTGACATCGCCGTGGTAATCATTGTGATTATCACATGATCAAAAGTTTTCAGGTATTGAAATTAGGTCATTTCTCGTCTCTTTAAAAAACTAACAAAATGGTTCACCTGTCAACATCACCGTGGTAATCATTGTGATTATCACATGATCAAATGGATATAGCCCAATATTGATGAAATCACGCTCACTAATATTTATCAGGATTCATATCGTAACACTTAACTCAGTATAAATCGATATCTTAACACAATATATCAAATCGTAACATTTCCTCCTATAATGACATAATTTATAAACAATAAATTCTATTTTTACCTGTTTCAAAAAAATGGTATCAAAAATCAAAATATAACCTATAATGACATATTTAATAAACAATAAGTTCTATTTTTACCTGTTTCAAAAGAATTGTATCAAAAATCAAAATATAACCTCTTTTGACATAATTAATGAACAATTGTTTCTATTTTTTACCCATTTCAATAGAATCGTGACGAAAACCGATCATTTTCATCAACAGAATCAAAACAGCCAAATATATAAACACTAATTATGGCATATTTGCCCTTTTAATAAAACAATTGTTTTCTTTTTCTAGCGATTTCTATAGAGTAACACTGATATCGAGAATATCGGCAAATTATTTCCGATTCGATGTTTATAAGCCGATGAATAACTTTGTACTGACATCATTAAACAATTTCCGGCATTTAAATACCAATGAATGCGGCTAATGGGATTAATTGTCAACAATTTAGCTGTAGTGGATAAACATAGATGGTACTATGAATGATGAGCTTGACCTTTGCTGGAAGACAAAAAACTTTTTACGTGACCTTTATAAAATGACCTTGAGACACGTGTCTGTGTGTTTATGTTTATATGAATGATCTACATAGGCAAATCGCGATAATTTTAGAAAGTATTATAAATGTTCATAGTATTTTCTTGAGCCAGGCATTTGATTTGATATCATTCAGCTGATACAGGGCCATCACATACTTTTTTGGCATTGGATTCATTGGAATTGTTTTTGAAATGAGTGGCTTAATGGAACTCTTGGGAAAAAATGACAGACCTATGGAATCATGTAAATTAAGCATTGATTCATGCAAACTGGGGAAAAATCTAATGGACCCATGGAATTTGGGAGGAAATGGGATTCATGTAACTTTGGGGAAAAAATCTAATGGCCAAAAATATACCCGTTAGTAGAAATGAAATATAACAATTTATATTTGATTTATTCAACAAAATATTTGGAGAAAACCTTAGGAATGGGATTTTCAGACAAATATAAGACTGAATCCAATCCAAGGAGGCTGGAAAAAACCCAGAGTGCCCAGAGAAAATCACCGCCCTTTGGTAAGAGACTTGACAGATATGTACAGAACAGGATTCAAAATAGGTGGTGAAAGGCGCTGTGATCTGGCAGCATGGTTTAGACCACATGGCTACAAAGCCCTGTAATATAAGAATTGCTACTAGCGAAATTTCTAGAGATTAAAACATTTGAAACAAGACTTGTAAACCCTTTTAATTCCTTTTGCTTTCTGTTACAGATATTATTTATAAATAATTAAATTCTTCTTTGTTTCAAGCATTTTGATTAGTCATATTTTTCTGTTACGTTTGCATGAATGGATTGCTTCTCATTGTCGTCATCTTATTATGGATGACGCACAGAGACATTTCAATTCCTATGCCAAAGCGATGTTTTTTACTTGCTATGGCAATTTTGTTATTTTAAATATTGATTTGTTGTTGAAAAAAATTCTATAAATTGAATTATAAGAAATGAAGTTAATTTTTCTTTTTGTTATGGAAGAATGAAAGAATTGGACATAGCACACGTAACATAATTGGCTATGCTAATTATTCAGTGTGCAAAATGTCCAATTCTTTCATACTTCCATAACAAAAAGAAAAATTATCTTCGTTCCTATATTTATTATAAATAAAGTATGGATAAATAATTAAACGTAATAAATAATGTGACACAATAAAAGTAATAGCATTATTTATCCTAAGTGTTGACAGCCATACTTTATTTATTTATTTATTTATTCATTCATTCATTCATTCATTCATTCATTCATTCATTCATTCATTCATTTATTTATTTATTTATTTATAATTGACTTATTGATCTCTGTTGAATACCACAAGGTATCCACTTAGATTATTAACAGCCACAACCAATACCTTAGGGAGTTGAGTTGAGTAATGGTGTTTAACGTCCCAGTCAAGAATATTTCACTTATATCGAGACGTCGCCAGCTATAGGCGAAGGTGCAGAATTTTTGCCTGTGCGTTGCGCTGATGGCATTATACAGCAGGGTTCTTTAGTGTGCCAAGCCCACCGTGACACGGGACCTCGTTTATTATAAGTTCCCATCGGAAAGAACCGTGACTTTCATTTTGTAATGCCGAGTGCTCGGCGGAAGAATAGTCACTACCCACTTTCAAGTCTTGGGTCAGACCCGGCCGGGATCAAACCCACGACCTCCCACTTATGGAGCGATCACTCACTGACTCAATACCTTAGGGGTGTTGGTTTCCTTTCCTAAAATATAAAAATATTATTTAAAAATTTAGTTGTAATTTTTTTTCAGTTATACATATGAGGTTAAGAGAATGTTGGTCGGCATAGAGAGAATGAATACTCGGGGTCGGATAGTGTCCTCGGCTCCAAGTCGGAAAGTTGACTCGGACACCAGTAGTAGTTCTTCATCCCCCATTAGTGAGGAGATCATCCGCCTCTCCGAAGAGAAAAGTCGCAGAATTAAAGGTAAGCTTAACAAAGTATATAAAAGATGTGAATTAAGAGAATGATGGCTGGCATAACAGAGACAAGTACATGCACGAGCCCATACATTTATGCGCCCTCGGAACTCAATTCGTAAACTTTACACCATGTAATATTTTAAACCCTTATTAGTGAGAAAGATGCAAAATTAAAGGTATTAAACTTCACAAAGCATATGAAAGTCAAGAGAATTTTGGCTGGCCTGAAAGGGATGAATATATGTGTTATGTTCATGTTAATAAGTCAAACTTTTCAATGTCCTTTTCTTGCTAGTTGGTTCCATCTGGGAAGACATGTTTTAGCACAAAAATACTGATGATGAAATTTATAATGATTGTGGTTTGATCAGGAATTTTCTCATCATGCAGATATTTTGTAAAATTTCTCATCATACAGAAATTTTGGTTGTTGGTGCAAATCTGAAATAACATATTTACACCTCTACAATCATAATGTACATCAATTTTTAACGACAACATTAACAATAACAAACTGATTTTAAAAGCAGGTTGGTTGATCAATCATTTACTTGAAAGGTGTACACTATTTAAGACCAAGAGAGTAGTCTCCCTTTGTTCATTAAAAAAAATTATTAATAGCACTTATGGTTAAATATTGAATAAACAATACTGGATTATGCTATAATCTGGAGTTTTAACTGCAAAGTTTATCTCGTTTTAAAAGTTTACATATTTTAATAACTGAAAATCTCATAATCCATGGGAATTGTACTTCCTAAAATGAATCATAGCTCTTATAAAATTGACTCTATTAAAATCCAAATATTTGTCTCTAACATTATTGCAACCACAACCACAACCACTGCTGTTGCTCAGTTGGTAGAGTGCTCGCTCCGTAAGTGGGAGGTCGCAGGTTCAAACCCTGACCAGGTCTAATCTAAGACTTGATAGTGGTTAGTGACTGTTCCTTCGGCAAGCACTCAGCATTACGGAATGAATGTCATGGTTCTTTCAGATGGGAACTTAAAATAAACGAGGTCCTATGTCACTGTAAGCATGGCAGGATAACTAAATATCTGCACCATTACCTGAAACTGGTCACATTTCGATATAAGTGAAATATTCTTGACGTTAAACACCATTACTCAACTCAAATCGAAGATGATTGGTTATTTCATAGATGTACATGTCTTTGACAGGAATGGTTGTCAAAGATTTCAGATTTGAATTTCTCCAATATGATTGGTATGTGGATGGTTGTAGATTTGAACCCTTTGGCTGGGTCTGACCAAGATTTAAAAATAGGTTGTGACCATTCACTCTGCATTTAGAAATGAAAGTCGGGGTCCTTCAGAAGAGACTGATGTTCCGTGTCACGACATGTGTGGCACGTTAAGGAACCTTTCCTGCACCCTGCACATTTCCCTGACTGTACTGCAAAGGTAGTAATTACTGCCACTTCACCTTTAGATAGTGATATATAAATATCATTGAAATATTCGTGACTGGTCGTAAACCCCAATCTATCAATCAATCAATCAATCAACTATTCTAATATGATTGGCTGTTTCAAATTTAAGGGCTCTGTTATGATTGGTTATAGATTTCAAACTTAAATGTCTTTGATATCATTGGTCAACACAAATTGCAAAATTAATCAGAGAAAATAAACATTAATTTGTGCAATTTTCAGGATAAAAAACCCAATTGCGAAATATATAAAAGAAATATAAAAGTTATTATAGATTTCAACATAACATGTCTCTGTTATTAAAATTCATAATATTTACTTTTATATTTTGAATTTTGAAAATTATGATACAGTCCAACTTGCCTTAAAGGTCACCTCCATATAAAGACCACTTGCTTATAAAGGCCAGTAGAATTGTATCCCAATTGTTTTTTATTCATATTATTTGAATCTGTATATAAAAGCCACTTGCCCTTAAAGGCAACTTTTACTAGTTCCCTTGGGTTTCCTTTATAGACAGGTTTGACTGTGATTGGTTTCTAGCCATGGACTTAGTAATAGGAGTAGAATGGAGAAATGGGTTTCACATCCCAGCCAAGACTCTTTCACTTATATTTAGGGGGTCTGAGATGATGGAGGAAACCAGAGTACCAAGAAAAACAATGGCCTTCAACAAGCAAACTGACAACCTTCTTCATTGAGAGACATTGTGATCTCTTAAGACTATTCTGCCATTAGAATTTAGGGAAGAGTTATCTCCCTTTAGTCTTTATAATGACACTTGCATACTTGTTTAATTTGATATGGTATATTAATATAAGTATATTTCACTTAGTTCTGTGGATAGATACATGAAGACTTAAAATATTGAAATACATGTTGGTTTACTTGGTGATAAATGATTTTTCCTATCTGATTGGTTGGTATAAATAACAAGTTTATAAAACTTTGTGTCATTTCTTGCCTGCTAAGATATCTCCCATAGTTTCTGTATACATTGTTGTGATATCTAGCAAGAGAATCCTGGATTATGGAGATAAATCTCTAAAAATTAATTAAAATAAATTTTATGAAGTTAAATTTCAAATAGTATGATTCATTTATGATCTATCAGGAATTTATATGATGTATTCTTTTGTAATAAAACAATTGGCTGTTGATGGTATTACCTTATCAGCTTTTATTAAGTTCTTGGAACTATGTTGATGTTGTTGTGTGTGCTAAATGATGTGATGATCATATTGTCAGGGTTTAAGGTTTACATGTAGCCTGTTTGTCTATTTGTAGACCGAGAAACAAATTCATGTATGTGGGTGTATGAGCGTGTTTTATGGTCTGTCTTGTACTAGTGCACACTCAGGGTGACTTTATTTTGCTAGCTCACAGAGTCAAAAAGCCACAGACAAGCTTACTACTCCTCCAGTCACATTATCCTGGTACCTGAGAGTGAAATACCAGTAGTATATCTGAATCTTTGCTATAGATAACATTACACTTCTTCACTCTTTATCACTATATGTTGACCCTAGTCAAATGGGAGTGAGGTTGAGGGGTCTAAATTATGGTTGGTTGGTTGAATGTTGCTTAATGTCACATCAACAAATTTTTAGCTATTTGCGACAAGAACTATTTTATTAATCTATGAACAAATTGTGCATGCATGTGAAGTGCGAGTGTGTTGTATGGTCTGCCTTGTACTAGCACGTACTCAGGGCGGCTTTAACATGCTAGTTGACAGAGTCAGTACGCTGCAGACAAACGTACCACTTCCCCAGTTCATTATACTGATACTGATACCAGTTAAACCAGTAAAGGCCAACGGCAAGGAAAATTTACTTTCCCACATGCAGTTTGAGCAGGACTCGGAACTCACAGCAGTGAGAGACCCTGAATTTGAAGACTGATGTCTTATCTATTAGGCCACCACGGCCTTAGGTCTAAGTTATGGAGTTTTACATCTCAAGATTCTTTCACTTGTAAAGAGACAAACAGTTTAAAAACCAGAGTGCAAAGAGTAAACCATCAGCTTTTGGTAAGTTCAATGACAAACTTCCTTACACAAGGATCTGCTCTGAATGGGATTGAAACCTAGGTTACATTTTTTTTTTAAATTCAAATTCAACATAATACTTAGGAAAATTATCTTGGACCTTAGAAACGGGGACCTATTTTCAACCCCAAATTAAGAAGATTTACAGCTCTGATTGCCAATACAAATCTTCAAAGTCGACTTGAGTGTCAGGTTTCTTAGCGAGTACTCAGGTTACTGGTTATTTGTAGAAAGCTCTCATTTCAAATAATGAGTATGAATATTGAATATCTTATCTGTGGCCTTAATTGTACAGTTTTATGATGAATTGCCAAAAATGGCAATTTTAAAATTTTGAATTCCATTTATCATATTTAAATTCAAATTTTATTGTTTTCTAAAAGATTTATTTCAAATTAATGAATCATGAATATTTAAAATTCATGAAAACGAATGATTTAAAATTTTAATTAAAATAACAACTGATTATTAGATAGGGTTGTTATAATACAGTTATGATAATTTATGTCTTCAATACAACCTTGTCATGTTTCACCCCCAAATCTTTAATGGAATTTACCGTATTTGCTCTATTTTTGTCATATTTGGGAAAGATGAATGAAGTACATGAGGGGTGACAGGTTTATACTGAAATATTTTAAACAGTAGAGTGATCAACTTAATTAAGTCACCCCTTATCTCCAACAACAAAAATTATCAAAGGCATCATGCATTTAAACATCGAAACATGGATTTAATACTGATAATGTCACTCTGTTGTACAGGGTTATCTCCCTTGCACACTTTTCTTGTATTTTCCATTTGAGTTGTCTCCCTTAGAATATAAAACAACCCAAGTGACATAGTCATTATCTCTGTTACTAAGCAAGCATACAGACATAAGATTTCAGGTCTGATAAGCAGAGATAAAAGGTTGCCTTTTTATCTTTAAAGTCATTTTACACATTGCCACTTTTCAGACTTAACAGTACTAATCCTTGGGACTAACAATGGGTTCCCCCATGTCACATTGTTATTTAAAGTAGTATATTAAATACAAAGTGCTTCTGAAAGAGTACACCGAAGTTTGGTAAAGGACTTAAAGCCTGACAACTCAAAATTATAACGGCTCTTTATGGGTCATCTTTGACTTGAAATTAAATATTTTAAAATTTATTTTTTTAACTATGAACAAACTTTGAAATTTTACTACACCAAATTTTGTAAGATTAAACTTTTTAAGAAAATTAATTTTCTTGGATATCTTGGTTGCAGTGTGAGATTAAAAACAACTAGACCTGACTTCATATATCTTGCTGGTTGTTAAGTTGAGAGCACCTTAGGTTGCTCATACCCTAGACACAGTAGTAAAGTTTGTATTTAAGTTTTGAGATAATGACATCGTTAATCACAGCTCAGCTATCACGTTGATTCCCACCCCGTCTTTCTAATCTGTAATTTAGATCTTTTTCACATTGATTACATTAGTAATATATTAGTTGAGTAGTCTAGATAGAATTTTTTTCTTTTCTGTTAATTACCGAGATTTCAAGATAAGTCGGTCAGATTTTTCTGTTATTTTCGGGAGATTTGAAATTGGCCGGTCAGATTTTCTGTTATTTTCGGGAGATTTTGGATTGGCCTGTCAATTTTGTTCTGTTATTTCTGAAGATATTAAGTTTGACCGGTCAAATTTTTTCGTTATTTTGGAGATTTTAAATTATGGTCTGATGTTTCAGTTATTTTGTAATGAATGACATATGTACAACTTTGGAATTAGGAAATCATTCTTCAGTCTGAGGCGAAGAGGTAAATATGATAAATTAAATTGAAATCTAATTTTTAATTAATTTACATATTCTTAATTTAGTGAAAAAATATCTTAATATATACAAATATGCTAGTGTATCTAAATCGTCAAAAGAGGTTTTATATGAATACTCATTTATATCAAATTGCAACTTAAAATTTATTTTCAGATTTTCTTATGTTTTTATTTACCAATTTTACCATGTAAACAGTATCAGCTGTTTTGGTGACTGCCTGGTTATGGCAATTACCCGTCGGCAATCTATCCAATGAAATTACATTTTGTTTGACATTTACCATTATTTATTTATTTATTTATTTTTTTATCTATCTGATGAAATTCAATTTTGTTTGACAGTAACCATTATTTATTTATTTATTTATTTATTTATTTATTTATTTATTTATTTATTTATTTATTTTATTTATTTATTTATTTATTTATTTATGTGACATGTACATATTGGAGATTTGCTTTCTGAAATATTTGAGCTGGTATTTTGTAGCTTAGAGTTTCTCTGTCAATAGACCATTTGGCCACTTTATGTTGGGTCTAAATGAGAGGTCTCAGCAGTGTTCATTCTAGACAGGACCATGGGAGCCATTGATTCTGTATTTTGCAAAATGAATTCATAGTGAAGGCCTTAGTGGGCCATATTTAACATTACATGAATGCAGAAATATTGATGTTATGGTAATTTAGAGGAAAGTGTTTTCTCTCTCTCTCTCTCTCTCTCTCTCTCTCTGCTTTCCTTTATTTTTTTTAGAAAATGGCCCTGTCTGAAAAATCCTAGATTGAACACTCAGGGTCTCTGCGTCTGATCTTTGAGTTATACTACAAGCTTGATAGTGTATCAATATGTACAATTTGTATATATACACATTAGGGATTTATTTTAACAAAAAGTGTCTTTATACAAATATTTAATACATACTTGTTAAAACAAACATTACCTGGTATGTACTATAAACCTCTGTGTAGCCGAACTACCTTGGTAGCTCAATTGATAGAGTGCTGGCTCTGTATGTGGGGGTTTGGGGTTCCAGGCCGGGTCTGACCAAGACTTGAAAGTTGCTAGTGATTATTCTTTCCCAACCACTTAGCATTTAGAAATAAGTCATGGGCTCCTTCAGAGTAGCCCTTAAAACCAATGTCCCAAGTAGGTGTGACATTCTAAAGAACCTTGAGTGCACTGCAGTGATAAAAATTTCTGTCACTTTACTTATACCTGGTGAAGGAATCTGGAGTGCCTGAAGAAAGCCATTGATTTTATGCTAGCAAACTGACACCATTTCTGATATTATGGATTTAGTAATGATGTTTAACGTTCCAGTCAAAAATATTTCACATATATCAAGATGTCACCAGTTATAGGCGAAGGTACAGAAATTTTGCCTCCCTTCATTGGCTGATGGCATTATACAGCAGGGTTCTTTATCGTGCTAAGCCCACCATGACACGGAACCTTGTTTATTTTAGGTTCTCATCCAAAAGAACCGTGACTTTCATTTCATAATGCCGAGTGCTTGGTGAAAGAACAGTCACTACTCACTTTCAAGTCTCGGGGTCAGACCAGGTCGGGGCTTGAACCCAGGACCTTCCACTTACGGAGCGAGCACTCTACCAACTGAGCTACCGCAGTAGTTTCCTTCTGACATTATGGGATACCAACCTAGAAAGAGAGAGGAACTGTAATACAATAACTAGAACTTTATACCACTGTCGCTATTTTTAATTCATTTTCACAAATTATACTTTTTTGTTCAAATCTTAAATACATGTTTGTCAAAACAATACATGAAATGTACTTAGAGTGTATAAACAAACCTATGTCTTGGTTGCTCAGTTGGTAAAACACTTTTTTTACCATAAGTGGTCTAAAGTTTGATTCTGTATTTGATGAAGTTGTGCTTTTTATTATCAAAAACTACAGATCTCTTTGTTGAAATTGGTATGGAGAAAATTTTGTCAGTTGGGGAAGCTCATCAGTTTGAAGACTACTTCCCTATCTTTTGAGAGGTCTAAGGTTTAATTGTTAAGTCCATTTGTAGTAAATTGATCAATGTAAACATATATATGTGCAATTATAAGTTTATATGTACATTAGGGATTTATTTTTAAAAATGTGTCTTTGCACAAGTATACTTAATACATATTTGTTAAAATAAACATTAGCTTAATGGCTGTAATGGGAGCATATAAAAACAGAGTGATTTGATTAGCTCAGTTGGTAGAGCACTGTGTGTGGAACTGTATGGCTGATTGGTCTAAAACCTGTTGTTACGAAGCATAACATCTCTTTCTAATTGGTATCAGTATAATAGACTGGGGGAGTGGTACGCTTGTCTGCAGCATACTGACTCTGTGAGCTAGCATGGTAAAGTCGCCCAGAGTGCGCGCTAGTACAAGGCAGACCATACAACACACTCGCACTTCACATGCATACACAAAAATTGTTCATAGATTAATCCATAGAGATTAATTAAATAGTTCTCGTCGCGAATAGCTGAAAAATTGCTGATGCGACGTTAAGCAACATTCAACCAACCAACCAACCATCTTTCTAATTGTGAAATCCAACTTTGCAGATCCTAGAGAAACTTTGTCAGTTTGCCTGCTGAAAGTAGGTGGCTTTCTCTGGGTATGACGTATCCTCCACCATCCATGAACTGGATCTTGATATAAGTGAAAGGGTCTTTGTTAGAGCATAAAACTCTATTTTCCTATTCCACTCGTGAAAGCTTTTAATACCAATACAGAATGAATTTAGATCTTTGAAAATGTCATCAATGTTTCTACCCACAGGCATGCATTATCACTGATGACATTTAAAACATTAAACAAAATTTTAGACTTCCAGTGCTCTATAAATAACAAATGGATACCCAGTGACTTATTGGAAGTAAAATCACCATAGCTTTATACATCCAGCTATATGCCATCAGGGGCATTGATGGCCAAATGGTCTAAAGTATGTGTTTATGGATCACAGTTTCTCACACATGAGACAGGGAAATACCACGTTTTTACCAATGTGAGATGTTCTTGTCTCAACCCTAGGGAAAATCACTTGTCTCAATCAACATTTTCCATCACAATCACTTACACACGCTTAATTGATGACGTCATAATCATTTTACGTGAGGACATTAACAAAACTAATGACGTCATTATCAGACGGCACCGATGATGGCCTGAAAACTGATGCAAATTTTTTGTATACAAATCATGTTTTTATGCTGTAATTGTGTGAGAAAAAGAATCCTACACCAGTAACAGTGTAAGACAGAGATATCTCAAACTGGAATGAATATTTTCAATGTCCAGAACTCGCTAAAGCTCGTTCTGGACACGAAAATATTCCTCCTCGTTTGAGATATCTCTGTCTTATACTGTTTCTGGTGTGAGATTCTATAAGTATCTGGCTGTGAAGGTTCACACCACACTTGGAGTAGATCCTAGTGTGAGAAAGAGAGGGCGCGGTGGCCTAATGGATAAGACGTCAGTCTTCAAATCCAGGGTCTATCACTGCTGTGAGTTCAAGTCCCACTCGGACCACATGTGGGAAAGTGAATTTTCCTTGCTGTTGGCCTTTACTGATTCACCTGGTATCAGTATAATGGACTGGGGGAGTGGTACACTTGTCTGCGGCATACTGACTCTGTGAGCTAGCACGGTAAAGTCGCCCTGAGTGCACGCTAGTGCAAGGCAGACCAGACCATACAACACACTGGCACTTCACATGCATACACAAAAATTGTTCATAGATTAATCCATAGAGATTAATTAAATAGTTCTCGTCGCGAATAGCTGAAAAATAGCTGATGCGACGTTAAGCAACATTCAACCAACCAACTAGTGTGAGAAAGTCTACATGTTGGCTGACTATAGGTCAGTGGTTTTCTCTGGACAACTGTTTTTTTTCCTACCATTCCTGAACTGGCCATCTCAATATTTGTGAAAGTATCTTAGCTGGGGTGTAAATTCCACATACTGTCAAATAAAAGATTCAATAAAATCACAGAATTTTACTGCCCTATTTTAGTAAAAACAAGTACTTGCTTGGCTATTATGGCAATACAGGGCAAACCCAACTACCCTGAAAGTACCAGGCCTTTATCCTCCCTGTTACATGCCTGCATTAAGCTGGCTATATATATATTACAAAAAGTACTTTTATTAGAACTGAAATCACCAATTCTGTTTGCAACGAGCCACACTCCACAATGTAAATCCTAAAACCAAATAACAGACTTTGACTGCCCTATAATTAAAACAAACAAATACCTTTTATATTATCATTACAACCTTTACAGGACAAACCTACAACCATGAGAGTACCAGAACTTTATCCACTCCGATACTGCATCCAGCCACACAACAGCATGTAAAACATTAAACCGATACTGCATCCAACCACACAACAGCATGTAAAACATTAAACCGATACTGCATCCAGCCACACAACAGCATGTAAAACATTAAACCGATACTGCATCCAGCCACACAACAGCATGTAAAACATTAAACAAAATCACAGGCTTTCCCTGCCCTTTGTAAAACAAACAAATACCTGCTGAGTTATAATATCACGACAAACACAAACCCACAACCCTGACAGCAGTGTTTTCTCCAACTTCTTAAAATAAGGGGTCATAGATGACCCCCTCACTTAAAAGTTGGGGGTCATTTTCCAAATCAAGGGGTCACAATAATTCTGTTAAATTTTTAGATTTAATTATCATGCAAATGAGCAAGGGATTGGTAATATCTTATGTGAATTTGGATAACTGAAGCCAGAGTCAAGAATTTGTTTATTGTTATTGCTATACAGTCTCTACTGCTTTTTAGCAATGAATAAATTAAACAATTATTCTAAATAATTTTACAGTAACTGACTAGATAACAGTTTTGTGTTTTAATAATTTTATTCAGCTCACTTAGCGATGCTTTGTGCTGAATGGAAGCAATATGTCTAGTGAGAGTAGAATGTCTGAAATTAGTACATCCGCTAGGCGCTTGTGAAAGGATTGTCTTTCCCCTCGGATGAACACACGTTACATATCATTTTATCATTTTCGAATCTCAGCCAGCTATTTTGTTGCAACCATTCAGGTCTAAATTCTCGTTTTGTCTTTAGACCACTTTTATTGACTATCGGGGTATCGTCATCCTGAGCTGGTTGTTCGAGGCCTGGTGTGTCATCCGATTGTTCTTTGTCGTCGTTTTTATCACCGACAGGTTTAAGAAACGAAGTCAATCGCCGTTGCTTTGGCTTGGACATTTTTTTGTTTACAGCCCGATCGATCAAATGCTTTAACTACACCCAAACATAGTCACTAACACGTGGTTTAATACAAACATTAAATTGATCATGAATGAATCATGAGTGAACAGGGATCCTGTTATCTTAAATTGTAGCAAGGTATCTATGGATGTATCGATGTGTAATGCAACAGGAAACCCGTTTAGCGTGAATTTCCGTTTTTAACTTTCGTTTTCAGTTCTATACATTGTCCAAGTAAAAACGAAGATGTTACACGTTTGGATTGTTGTAAAAATCTAATTGTGTCAAGAAAAACGCACTAGGTCATTTAAGTTGCGTCATTTATGAAATAATCGCGTCAAAAACGCTAAAAACGCACTCTGGAGAAAACACTGTGACAGTACCAGGGCCTTATCCACCCAGCCACATACTGCCATGTAAAACATAAACAAAATCACAGACTTTCCCTGCCCTATGTAAAACAAACAAATACCTGCTGAGTTATAATATCATGACAGGTCACAAACCCACAACCCTGACAGTACCAGGGCCTTATCCACCCAGCCACATATGCCATGTAAAACATAAAACAAAATCACAGACTTTCCCTGCCCTATGTAAAACAAACAAATACCTGCTTGGGTTATTATATCAATATCAACATCAATACATTTAGAGTTTAGATAACTAATTTAGTCAAGTTAAATATTGAACTTACAACGATTATTTACATTGTAAAGTTTTTAAATGGCAGCTAATAGGTAAAATCAATCAGACTTATTACTGTTTACTGCTGTGTGTAGTCAGGTAATCAGTGACTGGAATTGGCTAAGTTAAGGACAGTCGGTATATTTGAAGTTTCCTAATTTATTTAGAGAATCAAGTACAGTCAAACCTGTCTATTAAGGCCACCCAAGGGTACTAGTAAATGTGACCTTAAGAGGCAGGAGGACCTTATATATAGGTTAAAAAATAGTGATAAAGAGCATTTAGGATAAAATTTTACTGGTATTTATAAGCAGGTGGCCATTATATCAAGGTGGCCTTTAACACAAGTTTGACGGTATGATAAAATCCATATCACATGCCGTATCAGCCAGAGACTCCAATATCAGAGGGCTTTAGTCCAATATTTGTTGAGAATAATAGAATAACAGAATGGTATTTGCATATCATTCATATTGTCATATATTTAAATACTACTATTGTTCCAGGGAACTTAGATAGTCGCTTTTTTGTCAATTAAGCTTTTATGTTTAATGATTTATATTCAATGTTATACATATTGAATCTAAAATATAAAAGCCCAATTTAATGTCGAAAAATAAGTGTTCTACAGCCCTCTGGTTTTGCTCTACATACCGAAAATTAGTTGTTTTTCAAACACTGCACATATGCCCTCTCGTTATCTGTGCCTCGTATGCAAATTTAGAGCATTGCATGAAGGGTAATTATTAAACATATACATGAGTATGAGTAAAACCCGAACCGCACACCTGAAAGACAACCTTGTTTTTACCCGTGATAATAATGAGTATGCAGGTCAACTAGGTGTGTTGACACCTATCTGAGGTACATTTAGGTATATATACAACACATTGATTTTTTCTGTTATGAAAAACGACAAAAGTTTCGGTATATACCTGTTTTGAAATTCAATTTCAAGTCAGCAAACCTCATAGGTTTGATAGGTGATACGATTTCAATTACAGGAATATCAAAATAAGTACCAATATTACAATACTTGATTTTTTATTAAAGATAAATCGACTATCTAAGTTACCTTGAACAATAGTAGTATATGATATCAATTACAAAATTTGTCATCACACATAAAAGTGAAATAAAATTTAGTGAACATATGAAAGTGTAAATATAAATTCAAGAAAGGTTGTGATATTGGGGGTGCGATTGTTGGGTACATAGATTTCATGTTCTCATTTTCAAGGTGGAATCTATGGCCAAATGGTCTAAAGTTCATGCTTATGAATCAAAAGTCTCATCCTGTTTGGAGGAAATAAATAAATGATGAGGTTCAAATCCCTCTTAGGACTGTTTCTAGGTTAGGTTTGTCTGTGGTTTTCTCTGGGTACTCCAGTTTCCTCCACCATCCCATAACTACCTTATATATAAATGAATGATTTTTGACTGGGGTAAACACCATCATTATTCTACTCTACCCCACTCAATTTTCAAGGCTCATATTTTCACATATTTGCCACTTTTACCTTGTCTGAAACCTGTAACCAGTCACACTTTGATGTAAGTGCTCTCATACCTTCATATAGGTAAACAACTTTGACCTGTCCGCTTGACCTTTAATTTGAATATTTATTGTGGACGAGTGCATTTATGTTTAGGAATCAGTTGGATTTATTTTGTTCAAATAATGCGAACACTTATCATGTACCTTGAGTACATACTATTAACAGTGAATACTACTACTACCCATTTATTGGGTGGATCCTTCTACAGTAAAACCTCATTATAATGCCCCTCAATAACTTTGCCACCTTGCTTATTGCAACACTATTTTGAAGTCCCCCAATTCATCACCAAACCCCTTTATAACACCAAAATTTGACTGAACAAATATTGGCGATGAATCGAGGTTTTACTGTATATGAATATTCCTAATGAAAGGTCAAGCGAACAGGTCAATGTTGTTTGACTATACCTTCCAGTAGACTGTTTATTTGATTTTTTCATGTTAAGTGATTTACCACATACATTTTTTGTGTATCAATTACAACCGTATAAATCTCGAGTTACTTGTCATTTGTCAGTAGATATGTTATCTGTAATATTGAGTAACTTAAACATTTCACTTTCTAAATCACTTTTATTAAATAAACGAGGCTAGTTCTTAAAAGGGGGGAGGTATAAAGGTAGGGTTCAGTAGGAAGAAGAAATGGTGTTATTTTCATAGATAAACCTGTTTTTATACCCTTTGCAAATGAACCTTATGGGGGTATACAGGGATCACTCTTTCTCTCTGTCTGTCTGTCCATCTTGCCCCTGTCCAAATATCAAGTCCACTCTATATTTTTCATGTCAATTAATAGATGGATTTTGATAAAACTTGGCACAAATGTAAACTAACATGACACGATATGTGTTGCATACCAAATTTAGATGCATAAGACAAGTGCAAAGGACAAATCTTAGAAATAACAACGAGTTAACACACCTGAAAGATTGGTTCATGGACCCCTTCTAGAATAAACATGGCATATAATAGCAAGGAATCAAGGTTTTGCTTTATAAAAATGATACACACATAATTGGCCTGGCCTATATATTACTTGCATATTTCTTTGTGATCTATTTATATGGTTGTGTTAATACACCTGAAAGATTGGCCCATGGGCACCTTCTAGAATGAACACTGCAAATGATGGCAATGTTTCGAGGTTTAACTGTACATAAACCCATTACTTATTTGCCTGGCCTATATATTACTTACATCTTTCTTTATGATCTATTTATATTGTTGTGTAAACACCTGAAAGATTGGCCCATTGGTCCTTTCTAGAATGAACACTGCAAATGATGGCAAGGAACCAAGGTTTTACTGTACATAAACATATTACTTATTCCTTGGCCTAGATATTACTTACATGTTTACCATTGTGATCCATTTGTATTGTTGTGTTAACACACCTGAAAGATTGGCCCATGAGCCCTTTCTTCAAGAACACTGCAAATGATGGTAATGAATCAAGGTTTTACTGTACATAAACATATTATTTGTTGGCCTGGCCTAGATATTACTTACATATAAACTATTGTGATCTATTTGCATTGTTGTGTTAACACACCTGAAAGATTTCTGTGTAATTGTTTTTTGTTTATTGAAGAAACCACTTTAAACTTTATACATATCTATATCTCTTCAAATGTTCCTGTGACCACTGTGACCTGGGTCATGTGACCTCGTAATTGAAATATTTAACGGCAGATTTAAAATATTTAATTTTGAAAATTAAAGAATTCAAAATTATATTATAAGACAAATCTCAGATTTGTACTGGTAATGAAATGTTAGTATTTTACTTAAGCAAGGAATTATGAAGATTAATTAAATATTCAAAATTAAAAGGTCAACTTTTGAGGTCAAACATGCTCACCTATATATCTGTTTTGGGATTTTATCAAATAACCAGACTGTAATCTGGTAATGCAAAGGTGAGTTAGTTTTTCAATTTAAAATTTCACTTTTAACACCTGTGTGCATATCTACAAACTACAGGTAGATAATTAGAAAAGATATATAGCTTCGTTAGAGAAAAAATACCTCAAAATCAGCCAGGTAGGTGATTGTTTTTGTCAATTCTATATCTCTCTTTTACACCTACAATCAGAAGAATCACTCAAAACAATAAATTCCAAAAACTGATATTTTTGGTGGTGGTGGGGGGGGGGGGGGGGATTTGTGAATGGGAATGTTTATGAAATTTGTGTATCTATATTAACTTAGCCTGAGTCTTGTAGATTAAAATATCAGGTAGGTTCTGTTCTATTTTTAGTAACATGATAGGATTATCTAAATCCCTTAAATAAAAGGGTAATTGATCTTTTTATGGATCTGTAAATGCATGATATCTATGTACTGCACAAGGGTAAACTATAAGTGTGTATGCCCTAGTTAAATATTATAAGAAATAGTTTAAACTTATAAACATGAATCAAAATGAAAACTGCTGCAGACGGGTTTGGTCTACAATGCAGGACCTTCTAAATACTAGAAGAATGCTCATAAAGTACCAATTAAGCTACTTAGCCAGTAGCTCCAAAAATTGAACCTACCAAATACTAGAGGGATCTTCTATATATTGATCTTCAGGGGTTCAAATTTATATTTTGTAATAGAAGGACCAGGACCCTTTGCAGTTAATTTTGGCAGGTCCCATATAAATTTTGAAGGTCTAATATCATCATCCAAAGGTTTATGTGCAATAATATAGATAAAAGTAGCATTATTTTGGTAAAAAAAACTTTCAATCTTTATGTCAAGGGTCCAATTGTAAAAATCCATAGGTCCCGGACCTTGGACCCCGGGGATTTTGAATCCTGCTCTGTACTGCACATGGTCTAAATGTTTGGCAAGTTAAAAGTGTGTATTGAGTGGAATATTTTGATACAACAAAATAAAAAAACTCTGGCTAACTTGGGACGAGAATGTGGGATCTTTCATGCAAATACTAAAAAGAGGGTTGGTTTAATAATTAAGCCTCTGGGCATTTAGAAATTTTTTATGTACCATAACAGAATGAGCAAACGCAGTGGCCTAATTTGAGACTACACTTTGTGACCTTACAAATACTAAAAGATAGCTCTACTCAGTTAGTAGCTCCCTAATGGGGACCATAATGTGGACCGGGTGGACCCTCCAAATGCTAGGCAGATGCTCTACAGAAAAAGCTTCAGGGCCATATTCTATCAAGTCCCTTACATTTATCCGATCCTTTTCTTACCGATCTACATTATGCAATCTCCAACTATCGACTCTTTCAAAGAGCAACTATCCCATGTTGTTCTCCACACACTCCAAACACAATAAATCCATAGTTTTAATCACCCTTCAGTTCTTCACATCTCGCCACTGTATATTTCACTTTTATTTTTTCTTTGTTTTCCATGCATGTGACAGTATGTAATATTCTGTTTACTAGAAAGAATACTGTGTATTGAATGAGGAAACGGAAATCCATATCTTCTGTCTGTCTGTCCATCTCATTGGTTTCTGTACAGTTTAAGGCTATGAATTTGTCCTATTTGACTTGAAGCTTGGACCACAGATTGCCAGTTTGTAGTTAAATTTTAAAATATAAAAAGTTATGGGTCCTGGAGTGAGGACCCATTGAAATTAGAAAAATGGTACCATTTAATATCAATGAAAACTTCTCAAGAATCAGATTGTTCTAATGCAACAAAAGGTAAACACTGAATTCAAAACATTTTTACTCAGCAATAATTAAGGTTGTCCATTGTGAGACTCCATAGATTACTTGAATGCAAAATTTATTATACAAAATTGTGTAAAAAAATAAAAATTTTATAAAAATAAATGATTTCTATTGCCTACAGATGGTAGAGGTATTGCAAATTCTAAAGGACAACCTGAAAAATTACGTCCTTTACGAGGTGAGATGATGGAAAGGGGAGACAATTTAGTGTGACATCATGGAAAGGGGAGATTATCTGATGTGCACTCAGGAAAAGGGGAGATAATTTAGTGTGATTGTGATATAGAAAGATATTAAATGTATGGATTTGGTGAATAGGACATTTGTTACACATTTAGTGTTGAAAGTTATATATTTGTTTTTGCACTTTTGGAACTGGTAAACATAAATTGAGAAAGTTATGAAATGAAATGTTTTTCTGTTTCTTTTTAGCACATTTCAATAAGATAAAATGTCACAATTCAAAATGACTACACCAGATTGAGCATTATCAGAATATTCAAATATTCTATGTTTTCCTGGAAAAGTTCAATATTATTTGGCATTAATCAATGTAAAAAGTCTCATAGTGATTTGATTTTAAAAAATGTTGGAACCATAGTGACTTGATTTAACAGTTATGAATTTGCATCCATAGTGACTCTGGTAAATGAGGTTGGCTGCTGTAGCATGTGACACCTCCTAACGTTTGGAACATTTATTTCCATTGGATACAGAATCATATCAGTTCACGATGGTAACATAAACATTTTGCAAAACGTCCCACACAAATGTTAAGGTGTATTGATCTAACAGAACAGTGGCAAACCCCATGGATTAATGATCCCTATCAGTAATTTGGTATCAATAGTGACTTGATTAAAAAGTTCTCATTTTGTATTGTGGCAATAACTTGAAACACATGGTGAACAGAATAACAAAAAAACTTCCATTAATCAATCAAACATTTTAACATAATGGTGGAAAGGGTAATGGTATTATGATTTGAGTTCAGTTTTAGTAAGATTTATTTTATTGGGCAGATATTGCTGTATTTCAAATTTGCCTAATTTCAGCTCTGAATCTTTGGTAAAAAAAAGTCCTAAAGGGAGATAACTCAAATGATATACAATTCCTAGTGATATATACTGTATGACTATGAAATTTCATCAGTCCTGTTCCATTTTAGTGTGATGGTGTGTTTGGGATACTACAGTAGAACTTGTGAAAAAAAGCTGTATAAACTAAACAAATTTGATAAAAAAATGTTGTTTTTAAAATTAACCTTGATTAACAGAAAACCTGCCTTACTCCAAACCAAAGTAATACATGGTCCAGGAGTTGTTCATTGTAAACAGGTTCCATTTTACTTGGGAAAGGACCACTTGGTCTGGAAATGTTTAATGAGACCAAGGTTTGTAAGCTTAAAGGATTTTTATAAAAATTAATTATTACCCTTATAAGAGAAATAAATCATTCTCCCATGGACAAAAGTTATCCACCTCATATGAAAAAGTAAGTTGTCTCCCTTGAAACAAACATTTTCATGAGTAATCTCCCTTTACATGTCACTAAGTGTAAGTTTTATACAAGGTTGTTTTTGAACTCATAGAGAAAGTTAAAAGTTATTTACATATTTTTATATCAATGAATAAAAATAACCACTTAATCCATGTAGGTTTATATGGTTTAACGGATTATCAGGGGAAATTAAACAATTTATAACGAGACAATAAGAAGATTATTGGATTATTTAAGTAGTGAACCATGAATTAAGGTTTGGTGTGTGCATAAAAAATGGCTGTTTTTTCCTTGACTTTGGCCTTTTAGAGGTGAAAAAGTTCATTTTTTATAGCATGGGTAAAATTTCTACACCAAGAGAGAGTTCACACAAACCAAAAAATATATTTCTGGATAAACGGAGGCCTAAAAGAAGAAGTAAGTGATGTTCTGATTTGATAATAGATGTATCTTTCAACCAATCAAATGTTTGTTTTCATGTTAGTTACGGTATGGGACATATCCAGTTCACTAACCTGTGGTTTAATTTTTGCCAAAAGCTAAGATTTTTTTTCAGATTTAATTTCCTATTTGAATTTGGAAAAGTGGATAAGACCATCAAGTTAAATCAAATGCAAATTTTTGCACCACATGCAGTTCAATTTTAATTGGTTCTTGATAATTTAATTGGTTCTTGATAATTCTTTGTGGTATGGACATAAGTTTAGTATTTTTCAGCTATCCTAATACTGTCTCAGAATTTGAAAAGGGTCTTCTGTCAAGTTCTGTGTAATTTACAATTTATTTTTCATATTTTCAGTAGCCTAACAGGACAGTTATAAATATATTACCTATTTTTCAGATTTGACTTTATACGTCTCTTTCAGTTTATTACCAAAGCCCTTTACAATGACAATTTACAATCTGACTGAACAAATTGTGGCAGTGAATCAAGACTTTACTGTAATCTGATCAGTAATGAGTAATGGTGTTTAAGGTCCCAGTCAAGAATATTTCACTTATATCAAGACATTGCCAGCTATAGATGAAAGTGCAGAAATTTTGCCTGTGTGTTGCATTGATGGCATTATACACTTACAGCAGGGTTCTTTAACGTGCCAAGCCCACCGTGACACAGGAATCGTTTATTAGCTCACCTGGCCAAAGGCCATGTGAGCTTATGGCATGGCGAGGCGTGCGTCCGTGCGTGCGTCAGTAAACTTTAATCTTCTCCTCCGAAACTACTGGGCCAACTGAAACAGAATTTGCCATGGAAGGTCCTTGACAGAGTCTAACTATAGTTTGTTCAAATCATGGCGATCGAATATCCAAGATGGCCGCTGTTACTAAAAATAGACAAAACATAAAAAAATCTTCTTCTGTTGAACCACTCATTGGAGGCAAAAACTGATGTGATATTTGGATTCTACATAGTCTTAACCTTTAAGTTTGTTCATTTCATGAAATTTGGTTAAAAAATAGGTTACGCGTTTT
Organism: Anadara kagoshimensis; assembly: GCA_021292105.1. Lineage (NCBI taxonomy): Eukaryota > Metazoa > Mollusca > Bivalvia > Arcoida > Arcidae > Anadara > Anadara kagoshimensis. The sequence goes on from CM037863.1 coordinate 10,443,351, forward strand.
TGCGTTTAATTTTGCAAAAATCGTAAAATATTTTTAAATTGTTATAACTTGACTATATGACCAGATAATGACATGGGGTTTTCAGTTTTGACATATTCTTGTTATTACCTTCAAAATGGTGTCAAGGTCAATTATGAAGGTCATGACCTAATTTTTTACTTCTCTAATATTATTTATTATCTCGAAAACTATAAACTTTTTGTATAGGCATGTATATTAGAATATTGTTGGTATTGATGTAACGATCATTTTGATATATAGATTAAGGTCATTGGTTCAAAGGTCAAGGTCACAGATGCGAAAGAATACTGAAATGGTTCATTATCTTGAAAACTATGAACTTTTTGTATAGGCATGTATATTAGAATGTTGTAGGTATTGATACAACGGTCATTTTGATGTATAGAAAAAGGTCATGGGTCCAAAGGTCAAGGTCACAGTAGCAAAACAATACCAAAATCATTAATTATCTCGAAAACTATAAACTTTTTGTATAGGCATGTATATTGGAATGTTGTTGGTTTTGATGTAACGATCATTTTGATATATAGATTAAGGTCATTGGTTTAAAGGTCAAGGTCACAGATGCGAAAGAATACTGAAATGGTTCATTATCTTGAAAACTATGAACTTTTTGTATAGGCATGTATATTAGAATGTTGTAGGTATAGATACAACGATCATTTTGATGTATAGAAAAAGGTCATGGGTCAAAAGGTCAAGGTCACGGTTGCAAAACAATACCAAAAAGGTTCATTATCTCGAAAACTATGAACTTTTTGTATAGGCATGTATATTAGAATATTGTTAGTATTGATGCAATTATCATTTTAATATATAGATTATGGTCATTGGTTCGAAGGTCACGGTTACAGATGCGAGTAGCAAGTTTCATAAATATCTTAATATCCACATCAGAGTTATTGCTCCTTAAATGTAGTATTTATTGTGTTTTTGTGCTGTAAATGGCCCAGGTGAGCGGTACAGGCCCTATTGGGCCTCTTGTATTAAGTTCCCATCCGAAAGAACCGTGACTCATTTCATAATGCTGAGTGTTTGAAGAAAGAACTGTCACTACCCACTTTCAAGTCTTGGGTCAGACCGGCCTGGGAATGAACCCACAACCTCCCACTTAGAGAGCAAGCACTCTACCAACTGAGCTAAAGCAGTGGTAGCTGTAATCTAACCAGAGATAACGACTGATATGCCCATTATTATCCCCAGTCTTTCCAAGTAAGAGGGGGATATTAAATTTGAAATTCTATCCATTCTTCTGTCTGTCTTTCCATCTATCTATCTGTCCTTCCATCTTTCCATTTTTCCAGACACTTGTCTGGAGTAATTCTCCAAACCATTGAAGCACTTTTTTTTACAAAACTTAGTGCAAAGCATCAACATTGAAAGGAGATGCATATATATTACTAACCTGAGTTGGTATACCTATCATTATTTGGGTTTTTTTCACTTTGATGTTGTTGAGACAATATAAATATTATACCTTTTATTTTTATGTACCCGTATTCATCTAAAAAAAACTTAATGAATGAAAATACAATAAACTCATTTAAAAATCAATAAAATATACATCTTTTCTGCCATCAACCTATGTAATTTAAAATCATTTTTTAAAGACCAACATTTATCAATATTCCTGTTTTCTATTTAAATATGCCATCCATTTTTAAAATCATTAAATCACTTTCACATTCACTTTTCTAAAGCGCAATACACATCCCTATTAAACTTCACACACACCTGAATTATTTTTTCAAATACCTGTAATTTGGTTGAAAATTTTTACAATAATATTAAAAGATTAAAGATAGAAAAATAAACAGTGATTTGAATATAATTCTTAAATTGCCTTAATGGAGGTTTTTAATTTTAAAATTTAAAATGTTTTTTGTAAAATTTTAAATAAAATCTTTTCACAGGATAAATATTGAAGTGCATGTCTTTTATAGTTGAGTATACCATACATAATAGTATTGAACCGAACATATGTATGTATAAGTTGTTAGATTTATACTTACAGTAGGCTTGTATCAGTGTGTATGGTAAACCACTTAAAAATTGTTCAACACTAATTTTGGTCCAAAATCACTACAGTAAAACTAAGATATAAAGACTACCCAGTATGGAGATATAGTTGAGTCATCTTTATATGGAGGTTCTTTAGCTTTATGTCGAAGATATTTTTGGTTGAAAACCACTGTGGTAGCTCCATGGGAAGAGAGCTCACTTCATGTGTCAGAGGTTGAAGTTCAAACCTTGGCAGGATCTGACCAAGACTTGAAAAAGGTAGTGGTCGATCTTTTGGTGCCAATCATGCCACAAGTACATGGGACCTTGTTTTTTTTTAAGTTCCCATCTTAAGGAACCATGACTTTCAATTCACAAGTCTTTTGTCAGACCCGGTCTGGATTTGAACCGATGACCTCCAACTTACGGAGCGAGGAATCTACCAACTGAGCCACCGTAGTTGTGATATCCATTATGGTAGGTATGGCATGGTAACAGACACTTTCTGCACATTGATCTGGATGTCCAGTCAAAATTTCTGCCACCTCACCTTTAGCTGTTGACATCTTAATATAAGTAAAATATTGTAAATGAGACATGAAATCCTATTAATCAATCAATGGTTGCAAAACAAATCTATTTAGGGACCTTAAATCTTTAAATGAACTTTATATAGAGTTGTTAATAAAGCAGGTTTAAGTGTGTGCACCTCAGAAATTTATAGTTATATTTAAATAAGTAATGCTGATTTTGATTTATACAATCTCAATTTTCACCCAAAATAATTGTCATTAAAACCATATAATTCCTTACATTTTTTGGAAGTGTTAATTATAAGTTAATAGCTCTCTTACTTTAAATGCTCCAATTTTTACATGGTTTACGGTAATCCTTATGATATTGTATTTTGGCAGAGTTTATTTTTTTAATTGATTTTTACGTAATCATATTTTGATTTGTAGACATTAAGCATGACACAAAAAATTCCGACATTAAATACAGTAATAACTTTTTGTTAGATATCGACGTGTAATCCTCATAATATTAAAATCCACGGGACGTTTTAGGTAGTAATATGAAATTATTTTTTTTTATTTGATTGAAGATGTTTTAGACGGTAATATGAAATTATTTTTCATTTGATTCAGGACATTTTAGGTGGTAATATGAATTTTTTTTATTTGATTCAGGACGTTTTAGATGTTAATAAGATTTTTTTTAAATCTGATTTCTGTGTATCTTGTTTGATGAAATTTTGCATATTTTAAGAATTATTATGGATAAGTAGTCATACGAGTGTACAGAGACCATATTTTGTAAAAATAAATCCAATATATAGACTGACAAAGGATTTACAAAATGTTAAAATCCAAAGGACGTTTAACGTGGTAATGATTAATAAGAATTTTTTTTTCAAATTTGATATCTGTGTATCTTGTTTGATGAAATTTTGCAAATTTTAAGAATTATAATGGATAAGTAGTTGTGCTAGTGAACAGAGAAACAATTTGTAAAAAAAAATCCAATACATGTATATAGACTTTTAAAAAGATTTAAATGTATTTTGATATTATTTTCAGAGGTTTTTAATTGTATATGGATTAACCAGGTTGGTTGTTGATAAACATAAGTTCCATTAATTTTTTATGATCATATATTTATTGTGTGTACAGGTACCAGTAATAATTGTTATAATAAATTTGGCAGACATTTTAGGTGATAGTCAATTCAATTGATTTAAAGATTCTAGGTACATGTGTATTAGTTTAATTACACAAGTGGCTACTTAGCTAAACAGAAGGTGCTTAACCTTCCAGAGCACCTGGTCTCACTTCCTGGTGGAAGTTCACATGCTTAAATTGATTTTTCAGCTTCAAAGTTATCTTTGTGTTGGGATTTTGGTTTGGACATTGATTGGTATGTTTGTTTTTGTTTTAAATTTTTAAAGAAAAACTGTGGCTAGGAAGTGTTATTGGTGATACTGAGGCAGAATTTTATGCATTAATCAGTGCTTATCTGTCAGATTTTAAAGCAAAAGGTTGAACTGTCGGCATGCCGAGGAAATATGTCTTTAACAGACAGTGGATACCAAAATATAAATGGCTGTCAGAAATCACAAGCTTAATGCATGTGGTTCTGGAAAATAATAGAACTTGGGGAAAATGGAGGAAGCTGCATTAGTTTGCATATGTTTATTTGATTATGTTTCTCTCACAGAAAACTGTCCCATTGTACAATTAAACAACTATTGTTTCTACAAGGTGCAAGAAAACTTTTTTTTTCTTTCAATTTTATAATTATTAGTGTATCTTGTACAGCAGGCACCAGTTTTACAATCACTCCTAAGCTAAAATTTTCTTTAACTTAAATTTAGCAATTTTTTTTAACCCCTTTTTGAAACTACTGATGAAAATGATTGTCAAAACAAAAAAGGAAATGTTTAAATCCAAAAGTGATCTTACAATGACACCTTTAATTCTTGAATATCTTGATAGTTAACAAAATTACGAAGATTTGAAATTTTGCAAGATTTAATTTAAGGAAAATCTTAGCTAAGGAATGGTTGTGAAACCGGGACATGTTCGTATGAATCTAGGTTCAGACAAAATTTGAAAAGTCATTAAATTTATTTAATTTAAATTTAGATTTTTTATTTTTTTATTATTTTTTTTTATATAGGAAAAATGAATAAACCTCTTGCTGCCACACCCACATATGTGTCTTCTACCAATAGCTTGCAAACGTTGTGTTGAAATCAAATGCAGTACTGTCAACAGTTTTTGAAATTCAATTTGGCAGCAAGAGGGTTAAAAAGACTAAAATGTCAGTTTCTACTTTTGTATTTAATTTTAGTTTTAGTCGAGTTGACACTCCCATATACTCAATACTTGAACCTAGAAATGTATTTTCCTATGAAGTTTTTTTGCTGTTTTGTATTCTATAGGGTCTCTAGAGTTAAATTAGGTTAGTTGCCCTGAAGGCAACCTTGGGCAAATTGCATAATTTGCATATATCCAAGATGGCTGTCTGACGCCATATTGAAAATCTACCTTTTGTAAGAATTGTTCTACAATAGTTTGTAATATACCGTTTTATATGTTTTCAAGAATGAGGAACTCATTTCCGTTGTTGTTTTTAACATTTGGGGCAATTTAAAAGTATATTTAACAATTTTGACCAACAAAGGTAGGAGTAACATGGTTTTTATTATAAGATGTAACTCAGCATATCACATTCAATGCTGCGTAACTTAATCATACATCTTGATACATTTTGATTTAAAGGTCATAAATGAGGCTCGACCAATTCCTTATAATAAGATATTAAAACATGATCTTAGTGATTTCAGCTTTACTAGCTTTACTAAGTCTAGCGTAAAGGCTAGTTAACTTTGCTAAGGTGTCTTTTAAAGTGTGTGTCCAACGAAAAACGTTTTCAAAGCCACATATTGCTATCATAGTTAATCCAGTCACATATATATTACCACGATTGAAAACCAAATTATACTCGGACTTTTTATCAAACTAAATAATACGTTTGTCAACAATGAATTGATTCGATTTTTACATGAACACTGATACATTACGTCATATAATGAAGTACTATGGTTTAGGGAATCTACAGTAAAATCTGTCACTGATAATGCAACAGCCTTCCACAAATAGATTGGTTGGAGTTAAACTTTATAACTCATATTTTTGGTTTTATGATAGTTTTGATCTACTAGTTCCACTCCAAATGACTGCTATGATACACACGCTATGACTACAGACTTCCATGTTTATCAATGTGGTGTAAGTTAAAAGGTAGTGCACAGTCTAGATTTGGTTTACTTTTAAGTCGCCATTAAGCAACATCTCAACGTCTAGATCTTGACAATGCTGTTTCAAATTATACTGGACCGCAGAAAATAATACCCCTACACAATCTTCCAACAAAACTGATTGTATCCTGATTAACACGCCCAACGAATAATTTTATTTGATGCTAAACATGTACAATACGCTGGTAAACTTTCTCAGTGTCTGCTATAAACACATGCGTGTCCTGTCTTGCATGTCGGCACCATGATGGTTGTTAGGATGATATCTTAGCTAACCAGTTTGGAGAACAAACTGCTATCAAATTTAAAAAATGAGTCTTCAAAGGCATGGCTCTTTAGCCTGATAATTTTAGTGGGTAGATTGGTGCTTCTCTGATCGATTGGAACGAATATTTTCTGAGTGTGATACGGACCATAACTCAGAGAGTTCAATCCTTTGTGTTCCTTGGATATATCTGACCAAAATTTATTGCTTCTTCAAACTCCCTCTAAATGAAAACAGGTCATAAGGAAATTGCTCGTAAAATTGCTTCTTATGTGTCAATGTGGTGGATTCAGTTGTAATGTATGATTAGATGGAATAAGAGTACAATCAAGACAACCTGATGAGTTTTATAATGCCATTATTAGCTTATAAAGATGATAAAGGCAATATGTTTCAAAACGACGCCGTCAAGATGCAAAAACAAAGCAAGTTGTTGATCTTGGAAACATGTTTCATTGGTTACCTTTGTTTGGAGAGCAGGGCAGTTTGAGCTTAGCTTCTGCTTGTATTTGATATCGGTTCTGTTCCTTTTTGATAGTGGTTGAAATGGTTGTCATTGGAAAGGCATGAAGTCAGCTCTAGTCAAATCGCTTTGTGGAGTTCGTTCACCCAAAACTCACAAACAATCACAATGATTCACACTTTTTCTATCGCATCCCTTGGTTACATGGCGATAACACATCAGATTTCATTGCATCAACCCAAAATAGGTCATATTGGTACCCAGACACTTCAACGAAAATATTGTATTTGACAAATACTATCTTGTATCTTCTAAGGACCAGGACAGAGGAAACAACATAGCAATATGGATACGATTGTGGATTCGGCCATGATGAATCCGGCAAAACTATGCATCGTATGTTCTCTAGGCTATACAAACATGTCGTGATAGCATTTGTGTGCTGATTGACGACACAAATGTTTTTGTTTTCCTAGTGTATTGTGTGTATAAGCATGAAAACAGTGTGATATACAGATGGAGTGATAGGATAGAAGGATGGAATTTTGAACATCTATGCATCAAACAATGGTCATGATTTGAGATGTCTTTAACTGCCAGGCATGCATGCTCTCAGTGTTATGGTCATGATTTGAGATGTCTTGCATGCTGTAAGTGCCATGGTCTTGGTTCGAGAAGTCTTGAACTGACAGGCATGCACACTGTAGGTGTCATGGTCTTGGTTCGAGATGTCTTGAACTGCCAGACATGCATGCTCTCAGTGTCATGGTCTTGGTTCGACATGTCTTGAACTGCCAGACATGCATGCTGTAAGTGTCATGGCCTTGGGTCGAGATGTCTTGAACTGACAGGCATGCATGTCCTCAGTGTCATGGTCTTCGTTCGAGATGTCTTAAACTCTTCTTTTTCTCATTTAGTTGATGTTCTTGGTAAACAAAGATCACAAATAACTTAATAAGATCTGAACCATTCTTTGTTGTTCTGCATGGCCAACCAGCAGGAAAAATGTTTCTTTAGGCTCTTCATAAAGAACATCAAAGCCTAATAGTTACGACTTTGTTTCAAACACTATTTTCTGTTGTCTCACCTTTAGTTAATGTTGTGAAAGGGTACCTACAGTCAAGATCCTCCTGAAGAGTATGAAATGATAACCGATTTCGGATTGAAATTCAAAGATCAATTCCCATTACATGTTATTGCGAAAGGTTATGTCATGTTATGTCAATATAAGGCACAAAATCATAAGTGCAACACAAGGACATGATTGCCTTATAAAATCCTGTAAACAATTTTGTATCTCTTCTGGAGAAAAGGAATGTTTAAATTTTTACACAAAATGAGAGTACCCATGGCTATCCTAGCTTGAATAGTTATTTGACACATATGGTCGGTCATTATAGACATGATGGTATTTAATGTAAAACTAATACCAGAATTGAGTTGTCCATGCCTAAATACCCCTGGAAAGATTTTTTACAACCAATCATAAATTTGCTTTGTATAAAAATAATATTTCAAGATGGCGTCCGCCGGTCATCTTGGATTTATAGCTTATTGTGCAAGTTAAGTGTTCTGTATGTTAAAATTAACACCAGAAATGGGTTTCTCATACCTGAAAACATCTAAAAGAATATATTACAAGCTATTGGAAGATATTTTATATCGCAGTATGTACTTCAATTTGACGTTTGGCGGCCATTTTGGATTTATGTATATTGTGCAAGTTGCCCAAATTTGCCCGAAGGGCAACTAAGCTAGTTTTATTTAAGGACCCATGAGGAAAACAAATCAGCAAAAAAACTTCATAGGAATGAACATTTCTAGGTTCGTAAAATGCCTACTCGACTATTTGGAAACTCCCCAAGATTTTTAATGCTATCCAAAACAAATCATTTATATTATTTTCATTTTAGGATCAGACGAAGCATCATGGCGGGAAGAAATACGAAAACAGATGGAGGAGGAGCTAAACCAGAGAGTACGAGATGCTCTGGAAACTCCACCCCTGGAGAAAGCCGAGCGGCAACGGTTACAAAGAGAAAATAATTCTAGTCCACGATTCGATGAGATAAATGCTCAAATCGTTTTAGATTTAAGTGACAAAAATCGTGACTTTTTAACCTCCAGACGATGGAGAGCGATACAGGCTAAAAATCGGATGCATAAATTATTGAGGATGAATTATATACAGCAAAGTCCAAATATAGACTTCATGTTCCGAGATGAATTATCACGGTCAAATCATGATGAATTTCCAGGTGTTTTTGGTTTAAATAATTTTTCTGAAGGAATTCGGGATATACGGAAGGGTTTAGAAAAATATCCATCTTTACGACAAATTCATAGACATTTTTATACAAAAGAAGGTTTTTTGACAGCATTGCATTCTGGGAAATTCCCAGATGGTTCGGATTTTAATCCAGGTAGTAATGGGTGCTATGTTGATCGTTTTGGTGTTATTCGGGATTCAGATGGACCATTTTGGCCTGGAGATATTGGCCCTTTATTTCCGACACCCAGGTTTAGCTGGTTTACAGAAAATTTACCTCATGAGCCTTTGTTTTCACATTTACACAGTAAGTAACCAAGATTTAATTAATTAGGCCAAGAAAAAAAATTGTGTTTCTATTCTTATGATTTTTCCATAACAACACCAATTTTGGGTCTGTCCGAATAATTTTATCACTCAATTTGGCTTGCATTGTTGAAATCATAAATTTGAAAATCTGCTACATCCAGCTAATAAAAAAAATCTTTAAAAAGTTTTGATGAGATGAAAGTGGAAACAAACAATTTATTTTTCTTGGCCTCAATACTTTTTATATGGTAATTGTGATACCTTAGAACATTAATTAGAACTATATTAGTATTTAATTAAGTAGTTAGCTTTTAATTAAGAAATCAATCAAATCTAAATTTCAGAACTTTACGTGTAGAACAATTTTTCTTACAAGAATGAAAGAGTTATTTCCCTTGTGCCATGAGAAAAACCAGACGAGGTAAATCTCAAAGGAAAATAAAATTTTCAAATGTTGATTTAGGCCTTTTTAATCTGTTTTAAATTAACATTTGAGGCTATAAATTCTGCTTTGTAGCTCCTTATTTCGTTAATTGCATTCTGAGTCCAGGGTGGCCTAATGGATAAGACGTCAGTCTACAAATCCAGGGTCTCTCACCACTGGGAGTTAGAGTCCTGCTCAGACCACATGTGGGAAAGTGAATTTTCCTTGCAGTTGGCCTTTACTGGTTCACCTGTTCAGTATAATGGACTGGGGGAGTGGTAGGCTTGTCTACGGGGTATTGATTCTGTGAGCTGACAAGTTAAAGTCGCCCTGAGTGTGTGCTAGTACAAGGCAAACCATACAACACACTCGCTCTTCACATGCATACACAAACTTGTTCATAGATTAATCCATAGAGATTAATAAAATAGTTCTCGTCATGAATAGCAGAAAAATGGCTGATGCGACGTTAAGCAACATTCAACCAACCAATGTTAATTACATTCTGAAACCATTGTATTTACAAGTCCACTGAAAATCTTTGATTTACTTTTGTTTATTTATTAGAAAACATTGATTTTCCCCCAGGGGAAACTACCTTTATTAGGTAGTAATTTTAGGCAAACAAAAGCACTGGAAAAGGTTCTTCGCAATGTGATGTCTGATTTTACAGATATTGTCATTCCTTATATCATATGATCAGTCGTTAAGAGTGACGTCTTTTAATGTAGTTTCCAATCATACCCATTGTCTTTGTACCTAAAAGCTGCAAATTCTAGCTGGTCACATCACAGACCCAATTTTCAAAACCTATTACAAAAACCCATAATACAGCATTTTGACTTATTTTAATATTGGAGATACATGGTTTTAGAAAGTGACCATTAATTACTACCAGTTGTGAAAAACTTCACCTCTATATAAAAGGATGCCTGTGTTTTAAAATAGATTAGTTATTGAAAAATCTTAAGTGTCCTTTATATACAGGTTTGACTGGTAGATTGTATATTGTGATGCTATGAAATTCTTTATTTTCATGGTGTTTCCAAATTTTATGTTTTTCAGAAATAATATTTTCCACTAATTGACAAATTTACTAATTTATAGGCAAACAGCATTGACCTGTCCACTTGACCTTTAATTATTAATTATAGACTGGTATAGTGATGTATAGGTGTTTATTTTATCTATATCAAATCATCGTAAATAAATATTTATAATGAAATTCAAGCGGACATGTCCATGTTGTTCAGCAATTGTTTAACCTACAAAATTACAATCCACCAAAATTGTAATTTATTTCTTCAATCTTAGAAAAACTGGAAAAATTGGAATCCATGAATTTAAATTGTTTTCACAGTAGTTCTAAAATCTTAGTTCCAATGGATATCCATACATTTTTAATTAACAAATTTCCTTCGAAATTTTGATATGGATAATAATATTAAAAGAAAGGAGAAGAGGTACATGTATTCTCTATCATGGTAATACTACAATAGGGGGTTGCCACTGTACCACATTGCTTGCACCTCTTAATGTTTGTTTGGAGTGTTTTGGAAAACATTTACAACAGGAATCCTTGGAATAACTTCGTATTTACAGGAAAATGTGAACTGATATGATTCCATATCCAATTGGAAATAATTATTCCCTACAAAGGTATCACAGGAAACAGCGGCGAACCCTATTTTGCATAAAAATTTCTGGATACAAAAGTAGTATTTATATCACATTATATATATAATCTTCGATATTTATTTTGTATCATTTAAAATGTATAATGTTTCAAGATGTACAAAGGGAGACAACTCTGGCAGTCCTCAGGTAAGTGAAAATATTCTTGATCATAGTTCCTTAATGGTCGAGTCTTGAGCAATATTATTCTAAAAAGAAAACAAATATATAACCAAATAAAGAAACAAACAAAACCAAAAACAAGAAAAAAATGTCTTCTGTAGGACACACATATACAAAATGTACAGTTTTCTATCTTTAGGGTTGCATTATCCAGTCTAATCTTACAATTTCAACCACTTTCAGTAAATTTTAAAGTGAAAGACAAATTAAATTTATTAAATTAGGCAACAAGTATGAAGTAATATGTATTGCAAAACATATTCAGAAAATGTAAACTTAGTGGAAGTAGGCAACAAACTTAATCTAAATCCCAAAAAAGAGCAGACAACTTCCATTACCTTACTGGCTTTATTGAAACCACTGCAACCATCAATAAAATATCAACAAATGTACTTTCAACAATAAAAAAGAGGTATACTAGACTAGGATTCCTTGACAACTTGACCACCGATCTACTTGACAACCGGCTGTTCCGGAAGTAGTTTTTGTCCAGTCTGCTGCTAATAAAAAACAATGATTTGTCCAGATAAACTGCTTATAGATTACCATACCGGGTAGATAGTGCGTAAATCTAGTGTTGAAATGGGATGGACATTGACACAAAATTAAGCCACTACTGGAAATGACCAGAGAACTAGAAGTTTAATTGTTTGGATTGACTAGCTGTATTACCTTTTGAACAAGACTAAAGAAAAGACCATTGTACATGCACTGTGGCGTTGAAAACTACATTCAATCCATGGCAATGAAATGGAATCCAACATCAGCATCAGGGGTTGATAATTCTTCAAGCTCAATGACTAGGACAAGAAAATTGGCAAGCAGGACTTGGCAAAAATTTCACTGAAAAGCCCATCGGACTTAAGTACACAATAAACCAAAGAATTTTATTTCTAACTGTTGCCTTGTGGCTTGAAAAAATCTTGAAAAACACATCCAACAAGCAACTTGCATCGGGCTCCATTGGTGAGAAAAGAATGTCACAAGACATAACAGATACCAAGTATGATAAGGAGAAGCATGTCTGATTATTTTAAAAGCTGTGGAATGACAAATTTCCATGGATTGTCTATGATGAGGATAATGTGGAAGTGTATTACTGTATTGTAAATACTGCGGAACATACCCTCTAACTGCTGATAGAAATGATGTGTATAGATTTGGGTCTTTCTTCTTTAATTCTGCCGTTACTTTGGACTCAAAAATTGCAGGCTTTTGATTTTTTGCACCAAAAAGTCCTGGGCTTTAGCTCATCTGAAAAAAAAATTTCAACCCCTGTGCATTCAGTCTATGGAGATAATGTGAAATCTGCATTCAATTCAAATGACACAGTTATGATGTCATTAAAGGATTGTTTAAGGACAATTCAGAAGGATTTCTCTAAAAATGGGGTTCACTAATTGGCAGGCGGACCAATTAAATTTATTTATTTGTCCAGATTGGTACATTTTTAGTGTGCAGGGTTGTCATTTAGCTACTTTTTTATCATTAAGTGTTTGGTACAATTTCTATACAAAAAGTCTGAATTTCTAGTACTTTCAATTTAAAAAACCCAGTCAAAATGGAAAAAAAACCTGTTTAATTTAACCTTTTCATTTTATGCATCCGTTTATCCATTTTTATCCGTCAAATTGGTCAGTCTGAATTGGCAACATACTGTTTGATACGTCTAACATTTTGTGACAGGTGTAAAACTTAGTGGATACAAAAAAAAATTTCTCAGCTGCACAAAGAAAAGTGAGAATCGTTGAGCATAATAGACAGAAAAAGTAGTAATATTATTGTGTAACAATGAATAATTCAATTGATGTTAAGATGCACAAAAACCTATATCCCATATTGGTTCGTTTCTTAGAGACCTCAGTCACAAATAGCAAATATTTATTTCTGATTTAACACATTGGAATGATTAATGAAAAATATATATTAGGTTCATTTATTAATTAGGTCATTAAACATTTTTAAATCGTTCAAATGTTATCAGTGGTTAAATCTGCACTCATAAAGTATTGGTACACACATATATGTACTTACTAGGTAATTAAAATAAATGGTGATCTTTAACGATTTATATTATTATGATTATGGTAAATGATCATGTGTACTTCTGTTCTTTGCTTGTATAAAAAATTTAAAGTACAGTCAAACCTGTCTATAAAGGCCACCCAAGAGAATCAGTAATAGTGACCTTTATGGGCTGGTGGTCTTTATATACAGGTGTTAAATAATATGAATAAAGAACAATTGGGATACAATTCCACTGGCCTTTATAATCAGATGACCCTTATATAGAGGTGGTTGGACTGTACTGGTAAAGTTTGAAATTGTGATAGTGTTTGTCTGTTTATCAATGTGATTTGTTTTCAGAAAATAAAAATAAATAAAAAGAAAAGAATAACATTTACTAGGAGAAACAATTAAGGAATTGCTTATAACTTTCTTCTAAAAACTAACTAGGTTCTATGATTTGCAAATAAAGTAATTCACACAGGAAACAATTACAAAATTGATTAATAAAATTCCAAACTAGTTAGTCTAAACAGTCTACAGAACACAACATGTCTACTCCATATCTTGTACATAGTGGACCAACCTAATATTAAACTACCGGTAGTTAAATTGTCTTAGCTATGATTAGGAGTCATCTCCCTTTAGTAGCTGAGCATTTCACTTTTGTTTGAAATAGTAAATGTCCTCTTTAGCAACCAATTATGGCCTACTTTTTTTCAATCACTACACAGGTGTCTTCAGTATACAGGTGTGCTAAGCATATATCTACGGTAAGACACAAGGATACATAACATTCAAAATACTACAGATAATGATGACGTTTTTTTTACAGCTATAGTGTGGCTAAGAGACAGAACTTTCAGATTCTCAGTGAGAGCTATATTGTCATAGCAACAGTACTTTCAGACTCTCTCATTAAAAATCACAACATTTAATTTCAAAGCTAGCAACAGTACTCTCTCTCTCTCTCTCTCTCTCTCTCTCTCTCTCTCTCTCTCTCTCTCTCTCTCGTTTTCAAATCCTGAGCAAGATCAATAGAATCTATGGCTACTAGTCATATGAAATAGGGAAATCTTAACCCTTGGTCCAGAACTTGACAAGCCTCCTTCTGGACCAAATATATAAGACCGAGGGTTGAGATTTCCCTATCTCATATGACAAGTAGCGATAGTTTCTTTTTCTCACACCTTATTCCTTTAAAAATCCATTAAAAGCTTAGTGACACAGTGCCAGTTCTTTGGAACTTTTCTCAACTTATCAAGTCCTCTCATCAATAAATCCAGAGCAGGTATAACTACACTGAAATTTAGTGTGTAGCCTGTCTCAACCCTAGGGTGAGACTAGGGTTGAGACATGAAAATCCCACATGGATAAAAATAACTGATATCCATGTCACAGGTGCGAGAAATTAACTTACAACATTTGACTTCAAAATTTACCAACAGTACTTTCAGACCATCTCTCTCTCCAATACTTAGTGAAAACAAAAGTCAAATTTGTCTTCAAAGGTAGCAATAGTACTTTCAGATGATCTCTCTTTCTCCCTCATTCTCTCTCTCTTCAAACCCTTAGTGACATCAAAAATCACCACATTTGATATCAAAGCAAATAACATTACTTCAAGGCCTTCTCCCTCTCCTCTCTCTCTCTTTCTTTCTCCTATACTTTCACTTTAATACAAGTGAATGATTAATATTTAAGATTAATATTGAACCCCCTATCAATCAATCAATCTATATTAAAAATTTTAATGAAACGTCATATATTATACAAGTTAAATAGAGGGATTAACACCTTTCAATAGGTGATGCCATCTTTAAATTTATTATATAATTTTAAACTAATAACATGATTTTTCAATAATCTTTTGAAATTTTAAAATGAAATCTTTGAATTTAAAAACTAAACTCTTGCCTCATAATTGATTCCACGTAAAAGATTTTTATATTAATTTTTGTCAATAGA
Organism: Anadara kagoshimensis; assembly: GCA_021292105.1. Taxonomy (NCBI): domain Eukaryota; kingdom Metazoa; phylum Mollusca; class Bivalvia; order Arcoida; family Arcidae; genus Anadara; species Anadara kagoshimensis. The sequence continues at coordinate 10,458,758 of CM037863.1, forward strand.
ATTGAAACCCTGGTGTGTCATTGAATTTCACTTATCGAGGGATCAGACAATTTGTTATGTCAGAAAGTGTTAAGCCATCAAATAGTAATCATATTTGATTTACCATAGTTAAAATTGTAAAGTTATGACTATGTAAGTAATTTTGCAAGCTTTAAGTGACAAATTTGAAGATTCATTTTTTTCACCCTAGCCAAGATTGTTTCACTTACTTCTTCTACTTCTACCAATTACGACCACCTTCAATGAATTGAAGTTTTTTTGTCGTTAGAGGATGTACATACAATACGGACAAGAGAGTGGACAAACAATTACATAGATATACATATATATTTTTTTATATTTTGTTATAAGATAAAAAATGATTAATTTAATGAATGGTGTCAGTATTGCGATAGCATTGCAGGGAGGATTTAAATGAATCCAAGCTGTTACACTTTACAATGCTATCAGGTAGGCTGTTCCAGTCACGATGGTCTTAGGAAAAAAGAATTCCTTCCGATAAGTTGTTTTTGAAGTTAGAAGAAGGAATCCTTCTGAATTATGATGTCTACTTATATCTAGGAGTTCAGTTTTTGAATGTTTGAGGAAACTGGAGTGCCCAGAGAACTCTCCCTAACTTTAGCAAGCCAATTGAAAAATATTCTAAATCTGGCTTGAATTCTAACTTTGATGGAAACAGGTAGTGAAATGTGCTATGATCCATAAATGACTCTGTAGACCACTTGGCCACTGGGGCTGAAAAGGTGGAGGATACTGTGCTCTGGTTGAGAATCAAGCTCTGCTTAATATAACCACTTAGAGAGTGGATTCTCTACTAGCTAGGTTGCCTCTATTTGTAAATTGATCTCCGCAGCTCTCATCATCTAGGTTAGAATCTCAGTAGGGGAGATTTCAGTATCTATCTGCCCCAAAGTGGCAGTTTGTTTACCATCCCTAAACTGACTCTGTATTAGTGAAAGAATCTTGACTGGGGCATGAAATAGTATTACTCAACTTCACCATTTCAGAATTGATCGCATTGATATAAGTGAAATAATCTTGAATGGGTATAACACAACATTACTTCACCCAACTTCACCATCCCAGAACTGACTATCTCGTTATAAAGGAAAGAGTCTTGACTGAGGCATAACTTGCCATAATATTCCACATCATCAGCCCAGATTGGATTGCCTCAATATAAGTAAAAGAATCTTGACTGGTGCACAAAACACCATTACTATACTTCATCCCATATATATTCATCCCAGAATTGACTGCCTCAATAAAAATGAAACAATCCTGACTTTGATATATTACATCATTACTCTACCCCACTTCACCACCAGAACTCAGATTGTCTCGATATAAGTGAAATAATCTTGACTTGGATACTCCACTCCACTTCACCACCAGCTCAGAACTCGGATTGTCTCGATATAAGTGAAATAATCTTGACTTGGATACTCCACCCTACTTCACCACCAGAACTCAGAACTCAGATTGTCTCAATATAAGTGAAATAATCTTGACTGAGGCATAAAAAAATATTGCAACTTTTCACTTTACCAGCTTAGCCCCCATAGTGGTTAATATTCAAAAGATTCATGAAATGGCGTTCAGAGAGCTGGGTTACCTCAACTAAGGTGGTCTCTATTTGGAAAAAAATACTTGAGTAATAAAGGAAAAAACTTGTTCACTTAAAATATGAATATTTAACCAAAGAACTGGCATACAAACTTCACCTTTTAATTGGCACTGAAGATGTGGTAAGGGTCCTCAAATTATAGTTCTTAGCCAAAATTATCTTAAATTTGTTCACCTTTTTAATTGTTAAGGGGAAAAAAACTGAAATTTAAAACTCAAAATTTAAACTTTAAAGGTGTGAATTGGTTTTACCTGTTCAATTGTCAGTTACCTGTTCAGGTGATAATTGTCAGGTGTCGTTAATTACAAGGTAAATTTTTTATTTACTCTTATAAACAAATTTTATCTTTTTATTTACATAAAAGAAATTCTATAAATATCATATTTGTATGTAATCAGTATATAGAAACACCCTTTTTTAAATCTCTGATTTAAATTTATGAACTGCTTGCATAAGATTTTGGTTCGTAAAAATTGAAAGTGAACGCTGCGACACCCGCGACACTGGTGACCTTGATAGTAAACCCAATCTTCTTGCTTAATGAAATGACAGATAAAATGGTTAAAACTCTTTTATTTCCATGTCACAGCTCCCCCTTTATATAAATGTTGATACTATTTATTTTAATACAGAAAGGAATTATGGGTAGTCCTAGAGTCAATATTTTGTCGAATTTAAAATTCACTAGTTGTATTAACTTAAATACACATGAATATTCTACATTAACAGTTATTTAATATATTTAATACATTTCAAAAGTTCTTCATTTGGAGCTTGAAGGTAAGCTTAATACTTTTTAATTGAATTTTATTATTTTCTTCATTTCCATGGCAACCTTTTGTAATAAAGTTAAAATATTTTTTAATTTAATACATTTCTGGAGTTTTTCATTTGGAGCTTGAAGGTAAGCTTATTACATTTTTTTTTTATTGAATTTTATTATTTTCTTCATTTCCATGGCAACATTGTGAAACCAAAAAAACTTAAAATACTTTTTTTAAACTTTATTTATAATTTATCTAAATATGTATGATAATAAATTTCAAAATTATTACACATTTTATTATTTCTTCATTTGATTTTTCCCTTTTTTCCATGGCAACATTTTGAAAATAATGTTGATATTTTAAAATTTTGATTTTAATTCATTTAGTATAAATGAATATATTATAAATTATATTATTACAAATGTAATATTTTATTATTTGTTAAACTTGTTAATTTATTTGTTACCTCAGTAAAGGATATTTTAAAAAATTTTATATCAGAAATTCAGTAAAAGAAAAATAGTGTCTGTTTCTAATAAAGATGTTTTAATTGGGAAAACTTTTGCATTTTAATTCAAAAATTAAATTCAATATGAAATTTTGATTGAAACAATGAAATAATGTTTTTAATTTACCACCCCATCTAATGTTTATCACCATGGATGTATTCTCTCTCTTTCTCTCTCTCTCTCTCTCTCTCTCTCTCTCTCTCTCTCTCTCTCTCTCTCTCAAATGTGCTTTATCTTAAATTAGAATATTATAGATACTTTAATAAAAATATATATTAAAATTTAAAATGAATTTTCTTTGATCAATATATTTTTATTGCCCCTCTACAGTTTTAAATACAGTGCTTGAGATATTGTTGTGGGATCTCTATGAAACTTGAATAAATATTGATGTTACATGTGTTAAAATATAATATTGGAAAGAGCATGTGTACTCATATAATTTAAAAGGAGAGGGGTAGGGGACACTTGAGAATCATTGCCACAACTTTGATTTTTAATGAAACCACAAGAGAGAGAGAGGCAGATGTCACTTGAGATAGCTTATGATACATATATTGGTGTTATCAAAATGTGTATGAGAGAGAAAGGGAAAATTGATTGACTGATTCAATTGGATTTTGTCTCCCAGCCAAGAATATATCATTTGTATCAAGACATCACCAGCTTTAGATGAAGTGGCACAAGACATGAAAGTGGGTACTGACTGTTCTTTCACCAAGCACTTGGTATTACCAAATGAAAGTTACAGTTCTTTTGGATGGGAACTTAAAATTAATGAAGTCCCTTGTCACGGTAGGCGTGGCATGATAAAGAACGCTGCTGTATAATGCCATCAGTGCAACACACAGGCAATATTTCTGTACATTCACCTATAGCTGGCAATGTCTTGATATAAGTGAAATATTCTTGACTGGGACATAAAACACCATTACCTATGTTTCCACAATTTTCAAATTATTGGTAGCCAAATTTCCAACATGTGTGAAAATATAGTACTTTTTACAGTAATTTTTCACAAATTTGTTAAAATAGGTTACTTTTTGAAAGAATACCCCAGAAATTAGTAGCCAGTGGCGATTTTGGCTACCAGAAATGGAAACATAGCATTACTCAACTCTTATTTACTGGTGATCCATGTGAAGTTAGAAGTGAAATTCTCACTGCTCAATGATATCAATACATTGCTGTCTTACAAATTTCTATAGCCTTATCTTTATATCTGTATCGATATAAATAAAATAATCTTGACTAAAATGTGAAAAGCCTTTTTACTCACTTTGGTGGCATATTAATACAAGTGAATTAATCTTGACCTATTTTCTTTTGGGAGCTTCTCTGTAGGTACTCCAGTTTCCTTCACCATACCAGAACTGATAACCTGGATCTAAGTGAAAGAATATTGACTCCACTCATTGAAAGTAATCCGAGTAGTCTGGCTGTTTTCTGAATGTTTTGTTGTCATTTAAAAATAACCAGAGTAATCTAGATTTTATCAGCTCCTTATTACATAGTCATAATCATAATACGTTTGTTTCTTTTGTTAAGAAAATAAACAATCACCATTTTCTGGAAAATTTAGCAATGAAAGCTTAAGCTTGTTCTTTGTAAAATTACACTGATTTTGTTATGAGTATTAACATTGCGCCATTGTTCTAGGAACTCGTTTGGAATCATAGATATTTTTGAAGTCTGGTCCTCGATATTGACTTGTGCAACCATTTGGAATCAAAGAAACACATTTTGGAATACAGGGTTTCAAAATTGATTTGTTTCTGTCATTTGGAATCAAAGAAATTTATTTTTGGATTTAGGTCCCTGCTAGCAGATATTGACGAGTTTTGTATAATAATTGAAATCAGATATTCTTGATTAACTTGTGATGTTTTTTTCCCAAACGATTGTTTCCACATTGAAAAAGTTTTTGATCTATTCAAGTCATGATTGGAAAGGAAAGCCATTTATAGAAATTATGTATGTATTTTGAGATATTTTTTTTTATCAAAGATCGACGTCGAGACATTGATAAGCTTGTGTAACACTATAGAGAAAAACTTTGGACTTCAAAACTGGTCGGTGAAAATCATTCATAAATTAATGTGTTGTGTGCTATAAATAATCTAAATTTCTGATGTTTATCAATGTATTTGTTTGTTTATTTGGGTAGTATTTCATGTGACGTCATTTGAAACGAAATAACACGTGTATTATTTTTTGAGACTATTGACATTGGTATTGTTTTATATAAATTTTATCGTTAAATATCTCGTGATGAAAAAAGTATATAGTATAAAGAAAGTTGTTGAAACATACGGTTGATTATCGAGAATTCTTGACGTAATGGTTAAATTTAATTTGAAAATTTGAAAATATATAACCTATTTGTCTTTCAAACTTTGGTACTCTAGTTCTGAGAAAAAATGAATTAACTTGTGATTGAAACCTTGTGTAGGGTAAACTTTTACCTAATTTCATGCATGGAGCGAGCTACTCAAAATCATTTATAAGATCTTTTTGATAAAAGCTAGATCAAGTTCATATATTGGTCATGTTGGGTCAATAAGTAGGTCACTAAAGAAAATTACAGAAGACCCTTGAATGCCAGAAGCCATGATTTAAGGTTGATGTTCAAACTTGCTCAAATGATAAACTTGATAATGACTATCTGTATATTTCTTACATGGGTCATGTTGGGTCAATAAGTAGGTCACTAGAGCAAATAATAAAACCCCTTTTAATACACTAGAAACCATAGTTGTAGTCTGATCTTCTTGAGACTTGCTCTGAATGATAAACTTGACAATAGCAAGAAGTATCTTATTTGGGTCACTAGGTCAAATCATAAAAAAGCTTTCTAACTCATGTACAGTTTCATCCAATTTTCTCCACACTTGCTTAGAATGATACATGTGACAAAAGCTTGGTACATTTCTTATATGGGTCATGTTAGATCAATATGTAGATCACTGGGCCACTAGGTCAAATCATGAAAAATTGTAACACACTAAAAGCTATAGTATCATTCAATCTTCTTCAGACTTGTTTAGAATGATCCTCTTGACAAAAGCTAGGTCAGGTTTGTCTATGGTCCATGTTGGGTCAATATGTAGGTCACTAGATCAAACTATAGAAAAAACTTTTTTACACTTAAAGCCGAAGTTTCATCCAACCTCCATAAAATTTGCTTAGAAAGATCCTCATGACAAAAGCTATGTGAAGTTTGTCTATGGTCCATGTTCAGTCGAAAAAAATTTCATTGAATCAAATAATAACAGAGAGGTTACCTTTTTTATTCCACCCAATCAGCACTTGGCTGAGGCCATGAAGTAATGCACAGTAAAAATGCTTAAGATGACTCAATAGCATGTTGCGATTACCACATTACATATGCATAGATTGGTTCAATTTTTCTTTAAATGGTGTAATCTTGATATAATGGAAATAATCTTGACTGGTATATAACAGGATGCCTGCAAGGAAAGAAAAAAAATGCAGGGTCAATCTTTGGCTCAAAACCAGGAACCCACACCCAATAAGATAGTGCTTTACAAATGTACTACCAATACCAGAATAATGGAATCAATTCTTAATAAAAAAAGTGTAATGTCTAAACAGTTTTGCTAGGTCAATAAAATAAATAAAATGAAAGGAAAAAACTAATTTTTCTTTTCTTTTGAAGTTCATTTCTGCCAGAGGACAGACTGTCTGTTGAACTCCATTATTTTAATGCGCTACATAATAATTTTATTTATTTCTATTTGGAACCAGTCACAGTAATGTACTACATTATTATATAGCCATGTTGTTTATAGTATGGGTATTTGATTTTTCAATTTTGGATTAGAAATTTAAATTATTCATAATCATGCCTTGTTTGTTTTGGTTATGGCTGTGGGCTTTGTGGTCTAAATTTCCGATAAGAAATGAAAAGATTATGAGAACTTCATAGTTATTTCTTATCATCAAACCGAGAAGAAAAACAAAAACTTCGTAAATAGTTATTTAAACAAAGCTCACAGACGGGAAAATTTTACATGCTGTTATGTCAATATTATAGTATTGTGCTAACTACAAAGACATTTTTCGTGTAAATAAAAATTGGGAGAAAAATTTGCCAATATTTATTTGATTTGATCACATGATCAAGTCACATGATATCATGCTGGCTTTTTAACCATTTAAAAACAAGTAAAAATCAACATTTGCCTTTCAATTTGTTAAACAAAAACATGCATTTAATGTTTTAAAATATATGTACCTATTAAATATGTATCTAATGATTTGAAATATCTATTAAATATGCATTTAATGTTTTAAAATATTGACTATTTTCAAAAAATAAAATGAAAAATTCAAAATTTATGCAGAAACTTTAAAAGTTAAAACATTGGTACAATTTTTAAATATTATTTTAACGATCTCATGACTTTGATGGGGAGCTTGGGATGGACAAAAATGGATTTTTAGCATTACTGACACAGATCAAATAACAAACATTTTATTGATCATGAAGAGATTTACGAGAAAGTTGCCAATTAAAACAATTATATCGTGAAATCGGGCATTAGTGTAGGTAAAATTTTAGTCGGTCATGGTGACTTTTGTATGAGTTATGGTTACCAATGCATTGCTAGAGAGGACTTAGTTTTACTTTTATGATGATGAGGTTACAAAATGGTTCATACAAGCAACTTTGAGTTTACGAATGTAGTGTCATTGAAGCTTTAGTTTTTGTTTTTCTGACATGAACTTGAGGTTAGAAAGCAGTCTGTTAAAGCAACTTTGTGGTTACTGATGTACATTTGTGATACGGACTTGAGGTTACAAATTACTGTAGTCCATTGGAGCAAATTTGAGATTGTCAATGTACTGTTGGAAAAAACAATAGTTTTGCTCTTGTGACTAAGAGGTTAGAATTCAGTCTAACAACGATATTTGGGTTACTATGGTAACCATTACCAGTCACCATAGCTAGTACAAGCAGTACAAATTTCCATCAGTACATACTGGTTTGGAGATGTTCTTGGATTTATGGAATTTTGGGTAAGAATTTTTCTGAATTTTCTTTCTTTTATATGATGTAACACCTGATAAAATGGAGTAAATATTTGTGTAAATTTGTGTAAACCAATTGATCAGCATTTTAAACATTTTTAAGTTCTAAATAATGTACAGTCCAATCTGCCTTGAAGGTTACCTCTATATAAGAACCACCTGCTTATGAATGCCAGTAGAAAGGTATCCCAATTGTTTTTTATTCATATTATTTGGACCTGTATATAAATCCGACCTGCCCATAAAGGCCATTTTTACTGGTTTCCTTGGGTGGCTTTTATAGACAGGTTTGACTGTAATTTTGTAAGAAAACTGCTTTAACTCGTTCGGATATTAATGGTTTACCACAAAATTTTCTCTTTGCTTCACAGTGCTTACAATTTTTATGGAATGTTCGGGTTTCATTGTTTTTAACATTGGCATTAATTGCTAATCACAAACCTTTAACTTGATGATTTTGGAAATGTTATAGAATTTTTTTTTTTGCGATAGATCAGCGTTAAACATGGATCACCATTGATCCAGGAAAATTGACACACATAGAACTGTATAAAGTGTCCAAAATTTCCACATACATGTACTTGTACAGTCAAACCTGCCTATAAAGGACACCCAAGGGAAAAGTGGCCTTTATCGATAGGTGGCCTATATATACAGGTTCAAATAATATGAATAAAGAACAATTGGGATACAATTCTACTGGCCTTTATAAGCAGGTGTCCCTTACATAGAGGTGGTCTTTAAGGCAGGTTGGACTGTACAAGTATTTCTTTAGAGAGTTGTTGAGTGGGTTAACAGTGGAGAGTTGTTGAGTGGGTTAACAGTGGAGAGTTGTTGAGTGTGTTAACAGTGGAGAGTTGTTGAGTGTGTTAACAGTGGAGAATTGTTGAGTGTGTTAACAGTGGAGAATTGTTGAGTGTGTTAACAGTGGAGAATTGTTGAGTGTGTTAACAGTGGAGAGTTGTTGAGTGGGTTAACAGTGGAGAATTGTTGAGTGGGTTAACAGTGGAGAGTTGTTGAGTGGGTTAACAGTGGAGAGTTGTTGAATGGGTTAACAGTGGAGAGTTGTTGAGTGGGTTAACAGTGGAGAGTTGTTGAGTGGGTTAACAGTGGAGAATTGTTGAGTGGGTTAACAGTGGAGAGTTGTTGAGTGGGTTAACAGTGGAGAATTGTTGAGTGGGTTAACAGTGGAGAGTTGTTGAGTGGGTTAACAGTGGAGAGTTGTTGAATGGGTTAACAGTGGAGAATTGTTGAGTGGGTTAACAGTGGAGAATTGTTGAGTGGGTTAACAGTGGAGAGTTGTTGATGGGTTAACAGTGGAGAGTTGTTGAGTGGGTTAACAGTGGAGAGTTGTTGAATGGGTTAACAGTGGAGAGTTGTTGAGTGTGTTAACAGTGGAGAATTGTTGAGTGTGTTAACAGTGGAGAATTGTTGAGTGTGTTAACAGTGGAGAGTTGTTGAGTGGGTTAACAGTGGAGAGTTGTTGAGTGGGTTAACAGTGGAGAGTTGTTGAGTGGGTTAACAGTGTTTAAGCTCCAGTCAAGATGTTTATGTGTAAACTGAGGCAGTCACTTCTTGAGTGTAGAGAAAACCAGAGTGCCCCCCAAAAAAACCCACTGACTTTCAAACAGAGCTGACAAATTTTCTCGCACTGGTTTTTGTCCAGAGCGGGATTCTATTATTAGGCGGTGAGAGTACTGGTATTTCTAGAGACCTAAACAGATATTGCCTACCGATACTTATGAGGGCGCGGTGGCCTAATAGATAAGACGTCAGTCTTCAAATCCAGGGTCTCTCACTGCTGTGGGTTCCATTCCCGCTCGGACCACATGTGGGAAAGATTAATCCAAAGAGATTAATTAAATAGTTCTCGTCGCGAATCGCTGAAAAATTGCTGATGCGACGTTTAGCAACATTTAACCAACCAACCTACCAATACTTATGAAGTTTTTTATTTATATTTTATTGACTTAGATTGATTTTTTTCATTATCAACATAAACGTTTATGTATATATGTATTGATAAAATTCCTTCATTTAAAAAAATATTGAAAAATTGCACATTAAAAATTATAATACCGTCCATTATCAGGACAGTTTAAACTGGTAATAAAAATGTATGGAATTTAATTCCATAATCAGAAACAGTTTAATATAGCAATTAAATGTTTTGACGAAAAAATATAAGTTCTATTTTCTCAGCTCATAACAGTTTTGGCTGACGATAAGAATCTTTTAATATATCAATGATTTTTTCTTGGCAATAATACTGTTTCAGCTTTTGAGAAATATTCACATCACCTGAAACCTGACCCTGCTTTTACCTGAAAAAGATAAACGGAACTCTTTGATGACTGGTACATAAAATAAAACAAACTAGAGTTGAGTAATGGTGTTCAACGTCCCAGTCAAGAATATTTCACTTATATTGAGATGTTGCCAGCTATAGGCAAAGGTGCAGAAATTTTGCCTGTGCGTTGCGCTGATGGCATTATACTACAGGGTTCTTTAGCGTGCCAAGCCCACAGTGACTCTGGACCTGGTTTATTCTAAGTTTCCATTCGAAAGAACCATGACTTTCATTTCATAATGCTGAGTGCTTGGCGAAAGAACTGTTGCTACCCACTTTCAAGTTTTGGGTCAGACCTGGTCGTGACTCAAACCCAGGACCTCCCACTTACAGAGTGAGCACTCTACCAACTGAGCTACCACAGTGGTAGAGAGAGAGAGAGAGAGAGAGACAAACTAGAGTAGTCAATGGTTTTCCCTGGACACTCAGGTTTCCTCAACTAATCTATCCTAGAACTGGCTGCCTCGATCAATATAAGTGAAAGAATCTTCAGCTGAGAATATATCAACAACATTGAAGATCCACTCCTTATGGAATACAAAAGTGCTCAATTAAATGCTTTCATATTTTATCAAACAAAGCATTTTACAAATAATTCGTTTTAAATATTTTAAATTGGATTCTCACAATGGGATGAATCTCCAGACATTTTTTATCACTGGACAAATCTTATCTAATAATGAAATTTAATATTTCCAATCTCTTTATCAGATTTTCATAAAATAGTTTTTATGAAAGAATTAATTCCACTGTCTCAACATTTTTGACCAGTGATAAAAATTTTAAGGTACTTTCATCCTATCCTTAATACTGAAAAAAATCCAATTAAATTTCATGAAAAAGAATAATTTATTATAAATTTCATAAATCTGTTTGAAAATTATCCTAGCAATTCTAATTTGTGATAAAAATGTAAACAAGACCCCTGCACTGCTCGCCTTCATTCCTAAACAGACAATTACACAAACACATTTATAAAAAATAGTTTTAAACATTAAATCCATTGTTTACTTCAAATTCTTTGTTCAAAATTAATTGCCCTGTTTTAAAAGAGAAAGTATTGTACAATAGATTTTAAAATGAGGTAAACTTTGTTTAGTCATGTAACTCGGGTGGTCAGAATTTTGAATTTTGCACATATTTTAAACCCATGTGGGCAAATTTTTAAAATTTGAACTTGTTGGAGTAAATGGATGTATTGTGGTACAATATTTTTAATGAAATGCACTGTGGTTAATAAGTACCATGCTCTTTAGACCACTCAGTAACCGTCGGGGTCCCCTGTCAATATTTTGAGTGACTTACTTACTTAGTCCTCCTCGTGTGTATGTGCACTTAAGGCTACCACCAGCTTTCATCACAACTGTCAGTGCTTCAGATTGTCGGTGCGCCCACGCCAATCCCGCATTATTTTAAAAAATGGCGCATAACATTTTCTTCTAATGGGTCCACGTGGCGCATGGTTTTTCTTAGCCAAATTGATCGTTAATAATTTCTTCCCAAAACTACATATTAGATTCCATGCGGTTTTCCGATTTGACTTTCTGTTTTCGTTTTCTATCGGAAAATCTCTAGCATCTTTGTTTATCTCATAATCAGCATGTAGACAGGACTCCCGACAAGCCCCTTCTCTTTGCTCTATGCGTCGGTTATTAACATTAATATTCAAAGGGGGAGAACTCGTAATAAAACTTTTTATGACCTCGGACGTTGTCGTTCATTTAATATGCTAGCGGCAACCATGGCTATGAGATGCAGACGACTCTATTCACATTTTTTAAAACAACACAAAGCGCAGAGAAGTAGATACATAAAATGAATCATGGAGTTGAAAGAGTTTAAAATATATCGTAAAGGTTAACAAAGTATAAATTAGCAGATGACAAGATCGCTTTTGGTGCATTATATGAAGATGTCAAGTGCCGACTTTCACTTTCAGTCACGTGGTCGTGGCATAACATTTAATTATGTGGCAAAACATGACCCACTATAACAAGAAATGACCCCTTGTTATTGGACCTGGTGGGCCCTTGTGGCCCACTATCTGTAAAAACAATCTGAAGCACTGAACTGTCTGTCTTTTGTCCTTTGCCATTTTCTCTGCTTCCTTCCACCCCATCCCCATCTCTTTCGGCTCTTTCTCTACTGTCGGCCTCCATGTTTCCTTTGGTCTTCCCCGCTTCCTCTTCCCATCTGGTGTCCATTTTAGTGAGACTCTTGTGGCACTGTTGTTGTCTTGTCTCTTTTGAGTGACACCTTCATAAAATGTGTACTTGCAGGGTCTTCCATTTTAATTTTGAAATTATCAAGGCAAATTCGAAACAACAACATATAAACCTGTTAGGACATCATAGTGACTTTGAAGTCTCTATAGCATCTATGATGACCACTGCGGAAGCTCAGTTGGCAGAGTGCTTGCTGCATAAGTGGGAGGCATGGGTTCGAACCCTGGCCAGGTCTGAACCAAGACTTGAAAGTTGGTAGTGACTGTTCTTTCCCCAAGCACTCAGCATTACAAAATAATAGGCACTGTTCTTTCTGATGGGAACTTAAAATAAACAAGTGTTGTGTCCCGGTATGGGTGGCACGATAAAGAACCCTGCTGTATAATGCCATAAGTGCAACACATAGGCAAAAATTTTGCACCTTTGCCTATAGCTGGTGAGGTCTTGATATAAGTGAAATATTCTTGACTGGGACATTTAACACCATTACACAACTCAGCTCTATAGCATCTATGATATACAAATAAGCAGTTCACCAAGTACAATAGCTCACAGAATTTGAGAATTTGCTGTATTTGATACTAATTGATAAACCACAGTACCTAATGAACTACTGAGTCACTTCTGTAATCATAACAGGTGCCCCTTAATAAAGGATTCATAATCTGGGATTTCATAAACTTATATTGTAATTATTACATTTAATCACCTTGAAAAACCAAAACCACAAAATTCATCCAGGCATCAAGGGCTGACATGTAGAAAAAAACCAAACTGTTAAAGAAACTCTGACAAGCATCATCAAATGGAAAAGTCTATCCAGGCTTAATGAATTAACATGTAGTGAAACCATTTCCAATCGTGTAACACAACCAGAGTTGCTTATTTGTCAGAACATTGTCTGTTTAAGTGGTATATAATTATAGATTGATCTGTCCCAAGACTTAAAAATGTGTACAACACACTCACACTTCACATGTATACACAAAATTGTTCATAGATTAATCCATAGAGATTAATAAAAAAAGTTCTCATTGCGAATAGCTGAAAAATTGCTGATGCGATGTTAAGCAACATTCAACCAACCAACCTTTCATTGGCATACATTTCTTCATCCTATCATGACAACCAACAGAAGCTCTTTTTTCACCACCCAATATTCAGTATATTGAAATTATTGAAGGAAATTTAATTTTCAGTATGAAAGTACTGTTTTCATTTATTAGAAAATGGTGTGGTCATAACTCAAATATCCCATTCATATAAAAAGGTGTTAACTTGTAAAACTTTGATTACTTCATTTAGCTTTATTTTAAAAAAAAACTCGAAAATTTATGAATCTTACAAAAAATTATGATTATGGAGTTTTTTTTACCAGAAAAAGAATCAAATTACAGCAAAAAATAAATTGAAATCTTTAAATGCAGACTAAGTTCTGATGAATAACAATTGTTTGAAAATGAATCTGCCTTTCTGAAATATCAGAAGAAAAAGATATATATATATATATATATATATATATATATATTAATTTTGATTTGATCAAAATGTCGACATTTAAACTTTTTAATAAATGTAGCTTCAATACTGTCATTGTTAACTGAGAAACTGAAAGATATTGAATTTGGAAGGTTTAGAAAGGCCAATTTTTAAGAGTCAACCTTTAAAATATTGTAATTTATTTTATGAAATCTCATTTAGATATGAAAAAGAAATTGAAAATAAAAAAGTTATAAATTTTATATTAAAAGTACATAATTATGGATAGACATGCAAAAAGTATTGAAATGCATTTTGTTCACATAAAACTGTCTCAATAGCTTATTAAAAAGTAACATAAATACACAGTTACAAAAGATTATTGTTACATTGCCCCCATTATGAAAAAAATTTGTCCTCAAGTTAGCTTTAATGTTGCTAAATTAAAACATGAAAATGAAGTAACATTAATATAGTTTCAAAAGGTCATTGTTACACTAGCCCCTTATGAAAAATTCCGCCCTCAAATTTGTTTTACTGTTATTTTTAAAACATTTTGAATATTGGGTATAGTAAATTAGATATTGTAAGATTGCTTAGTTGAGTTCTTACTCAATATTTATAGAAAGAATAATCATTAAAGAAACAGTTTAAATTTGACGACCAATATTGTTAGTAGGACATTTTAAATTTTTGTAAATTTTTGATACTTTATTAGAATTGATATAAGTTAATACAGGTAAGGTTTTATACAGTTTCATTTTACTTGTACATGTTTTAAAACATATATTGGTTTTACAGCATTTTTTCTTTTGATTGTTCGACTTTTCTGCTTCAATTCTTGCCCAGAGAGTCTCTCCCACATTCTTTCGGATGGGAACTTAACATAAACGATGTCCCGTTTCACGATGGGCTTGGCACACTAAAGAACCCTGTTGTATAATGCCATCAGCAATGCACAGGCAAAATTTCACCTTCACCTATAGCTTGCGACGTCTCGATATAAGTGAAATATTCTTGACTGGGACATTAAACACCATTTCTCAACTCAACTCAACTCTCTCCAACATATGGCTTATTAGATATTTTGGAACCTCATATGAATAATAAGCGATGGATAGTTTTTGTTGCACCTTTTGTTATTCCTATTTTGGACCAGGGTCCACAAATTAGTTCAATTTTAGGTCCATTTTGGATCCAAATGCTTTTTTTTTAGGAAAATACTAATGACAATCCATTACAATTAATACTCATTTTATATTTCTAAATTTCATAATTACAAATATTTCAATAACGTTTTTAGAATTTTGTGGTTTTATTTTCTTTGGTTGTTTTCAGTTGTGGTTTGGTTTTCTGGTATAGGACACAATCGAATAGCTATGTGCTTTAGTTTATTTTTGAAGCATATAACCTAGTCCTAGGTTAATTGTTACACAAATGGTCTAAAGCAGGTGCCCCTACAAATAGGTAAACCATTGTGTGCTGTAGTTGGTTTCTGAAGCACACCTAGTCACAGGTTAGTTGACAGACTCTGTGAAGCAGGTGCCCCTACAAATAGATAAACCATTGTGTACTGTAGTTGGTTTCTGAAGCACACCTAGTCGTAACTTAATTGATAAATGAGGAAAGCTTACATAACCTGATACAAATCTACTAATATTGTTCTTAAGTGCTAGGACAAAGATTCTGTCAGTATTTCTATAAAACTACCGCAGATTTCTACGAACATTTTAAGTAAAATTAATGATTTTCTGTCATGATAATTAATTGTTATGTCATAATGAAGTAACCCAGGGTACCTGTTATTTAGTCTTATTACATCTCCGCATGTTTGATTACCGCTCGGCATGTCACTCGATTTTACATCAATATAAAGCTTTACAAATTACGGGATTTCCACCTGATCGGATATCTAAATGATTTTGTTAAGTGTATACCATGTATACATACTTATGGTGTATACAAAACTACTAGCTTTGTTGTATACACATGTATACAAGTTTACTTGAATTGTGTATAATGTGTTAAAACTAATTTTGCTGATGAGAGTTTGGTTGGATCATAATGAAGCAGCGTTAGATGGAAAAACTTATTTGAAAGGTATAGAGATTATATTATAAAACATATATGGATAGGTTTGTCATGTTGAAAAATTGGGATGGTAAGGTTTGAGCGGAGGGGATTTTCTGTGTTTTATGCTCCAGTCAAGATTCTTTCATTTATATTGAGCATTCAGTTTTTATAAAGCAGAGGAAACCGGGGTGTACAGAGAACAGGGTTCGCACAGGCCTGGAAAAGTCCTTAAAATTTGAGGTTTGCCTTAAAAAGACCCTAAAAACATTTCTGACCCTAAAAAGTCCTTGAATTTATCCTGAAGGCCCTTAAAAGCCCTTGAATTTGGTCAGTTGGGCGTCTGTATTTTGATATTAAGTGGTTGCAAATAGACAGATATATATAGGTAAAGTAATTAATTAATAAATTGCATTGAAATGAGCAATTTAAAGATACCTGGCCCCCCTGAATGCCTAACTTCAACCTCTACTTTATGTGTCATTACTATGGACACGTAAGTAATTTTTTCATTGATTTAATTGTCTTTGCATCAGTATTTTTTCTGCTAAAATTGTCCCTCTGATTAGGCCTTAAATTGCAAATAAGACCCTGAAAAGACCCTAAAAAATCCTTAAATTTGGAGTCCAAATGTCTGTACGAACCCTGGAGAAAAACCATCAATATTCAATAACTGATGTGACAAACTTTCTAACCAAGGGACATTCAAACTTTGGCAATAAGAGGCACTGTGATCTGCAAGCACTTGCTGTCGACCCCTCGACCAAGTTCCCCTAAACAATTTGGGATTGTATAAGGTTGGTTGATCATTCTTAAAAGAGTATACATAGAAAACTCTTGATCTTGGGTAAGTGAACTGTCAAACATTTTCACACTATGATCTGCATTATTTGAATTCCTAGGGCTCATTTAGGCAGTGTGAGGCTGTATAGAGATTAACAGATTAAGAGAAAAAACTGACAAAAAAGGGAAATCTGTCCACATATATAGCAAAAACTTCAGTTACATATTGTTATAAACTTGTCTTATTCTAAAGGTATAAGTTAAAATTACGAGGTTTTATCAACTGTGGTTTGAAATTTATTGTACCGCATGTGGTTACTAAGATAGGTATGAGACCTTTCATTCCAAATTGAAGGAATACCTAAAAATTATGAGAATTTAAACATGGCTTAAAATTTATTGTCACATTTGGTAACTAAGAAAGAATTTAGTCTTTTTCTAAATTGAAGGAATACATAAAAGTTATGAGAATTTAAACTCTTATTATCAACAGGATTTGAAATTTATTATGTCGCATGTGGTAACAAAGTAATACCAATCAATGTTGCATGGTCTCTGGTTGTCATGGCACTGATTTCATGGAGAAAACCAGAGTACCTTTGGATCTGATTCCAAATTGAAAGAATACTAATTCGTTAGGAATACATAAAAATTATAGGAATTTAACTCTTATTATCAACATGGCTTGAAATTTATTGTGTCACATGTGGTAACTTAAAGAAAATATGAAATGTCTCATTCTAATTTGACAGAATAACTGTTTGGGAGGAATAGATAAAAATTACAGGAATTTAAACTCTTATTATCAACACTGCTTGAAATTTATTATGTCGCATGTGGTAACTAAGTAATACCAATCAATGCTGCATGGTGTCTGGTTGTCATGGCACTGATTTTGTGGAGAAAACCAGATTACCTGTGGATACTAAGTAAGGTATGCAGAGTCATTTCATTCCAAATTGAAAGAATACCAATTTGGAAGGAAGGAATTTGTAAAAATTATGAGAATTTAAACTTATTATCAAAATTGTTTGAAATTTTTTTTTGTCACATGTGGTAACTAAGTTACCGGTAAGTATAATGCAGAGTCCCATTCCAAATTGAAAAAATACCTATTCATCAGGATTGCATAAAAATTATAAGAATTTTAACTTCTTATTATCAACAGGGTTTGAAATTTATTGTGTCACATGTTGTAACTAAGAAAAGCCAATCAATTTTGCATGGTGTCTGGTTGTCATGGCGTGTACGATTCGTGTGAAGTTTTAGAAAAGGCTCTTAAGAAATCATTTAATAAATTGATTACAGAGTACCGGTACTTCACAGTGTGAAAAATTGCCAGACTTATGAAAAAATTACTTTGTTTTTATATCCTATTGTTTACTTATTGTCTTATGTGTGTATATACCAAACTTTTACCGATAGAGTATTGCTTATATGGCGTGATACATAAAATAGTCAATAATAGATTAAGTCAAACCTGCCTTAAATGCCACCTCTATAAATGGGTCTAAAATGATACCATACTTTTACTGATAGAGTATTGCTTAGACGGTAATCAATAACAGATTAAGTCCAACCTGCCTTTAATGTCACCTCTATAAATGGCCCATGGGTCGAAAAGTATACCAAACTTTTACCGATAAAGTATTGCTTATACGGCTGATACATAAAGTAGTCAATAATGTCATTCAGACCAACCTGCTTTAAATGCCACCTCCATATATGGGCCTTTTGCTTTTAAAGACCATTAAAAATGTTCCCATGTCTCTTTATTCATGTTTTTTCAACTTGTATATAATTTTCACTTGCCCATTAAAGTCACTTGCCCATTAAAGTCACCTGCCCATTAAGGTCACTTGCCCATTAAAGTCACCTACTCATTAAGGTCACTTGCCCATTAAAGTCACCTGCCCATTAAGGTCACTTGCCCATTAAAGTCACCTACTCATTAAGGTCACTTGCCCATTAAAGTCACCTGCCCATTAAGGTCACTTGCCCATTAAAGTCACCTGCTCATTAAAGTCACCTGTCCATTAAGGTCACTTGCCCATTAAAGTCACCTGCCCATTAAGGTCACTTGCCCATTAAAAGTCACTTTTCCTGGTTCACTAAGTGGTTTTTATAGACAGGTTTGACTGTATTAAATTATGTTTTAAATTAATTATTGTTATACCTTAGTCTTGTAATTTGATCCTAACACATTTAAAAAATGATAAATTAACCCCAGCAAAAACATGGATGGAGTTCTCCTGTGTTGAAGGTAATTAAGATGCATATAACAGGATTTAACATTCAACTTGACGATTTTAAGAGTTCAGCGTTCACCGTTTTTATTCTGACAAAATCATTTAGCAATGTAATGTGATTTGGTGTGTTTAATTTGATTTATCGGCCAATTCTTTGTGGGAGAGAATTTCATAAAAAATCTAAAATCTTCACTTTTTATTAAACTGTTTGTCAAAAATAAAATTATGATGTTGTGAATTCAAGTTACTTTTTATTTGTTTATTTAACATGCACTTGTTCAATTTAAATTTTAATTTAAAATGTAAATTTCACACTTTCATTTTTCAAATAAAAACGGTTTTAACACTGACTTGTTAAGAGTAATGTATTGGGTTATTAAATGTGTTTAAATGCAGTTTATATTGCCTTTAAATGCCATATTACTTTAAGATTGTAAATTTTAAACATTTAAAAGTATTTTCTTAATTTAAAGTTTTAATGTTTAAAACTGTTTGTTGATACACCAGTTATTGCTTCTTAATGATTCTCATTTGTTGGATCATAGGTGGGGCTTCTTTGTGACCCTCAATTACAGATTAAGGATGGGGCTACTTGGAGACCCTCAATTATCGGGTTATGGGTGGGGCTATTAGGTGACTCTTGTTAAAGAGTAATGTAGTGGGGCCTTTAATTTATACCTAATTTATGATGGCAGTTTTTATTTCAATTTCACATAACAGTAAAGTTTGCCTCACTTTGCTTTAATTTTTGTGTTCATAATTTTTTTTTTCAGGTATGGATATTTAAGTTGATTTTTAGTTACATTTGTAACAACATACTTTATAAGGTAACAGTTAGTAGAAATGAAAGTAAATTACCTGGTATATCAAATTGAATATTCACGATGTTTTTATTTTCTGAGTATTGTTACTCTTGCAAATTTACACAAAACTTAACCAAACTTAAAAATTTCAAACTTTCAGTAGTTATAGTAAAGTGGAGTTTAGTAAATCCCCAGTCAAGATTCTTTTAAAGAAAGAGGGTATCTCAAATTTGAATCTGTCCGTCCCTCTATGCAGACATTTCTTGTTCCAATTTATTCAATCAACATGTCATCAAGGTACTTGAAAACCTGTATTTCAATTCCAAAATTTGAAATTGAATTTTCCCCAATACTTTGTGACACACAAATTTAAGATCTTTTGTTTTTTGTAATTACAAAGAATAAAATGTTAATTACATTTTTTTTTCTATAAACCGTCGTTGAACTGAAACTCGTTAAAACATTAAAGTCATGTTAACTATGCAAATAGTTTTCTAAAAAGTTTTAATTACTCAACCCTTATCCCGCAAATGTAAAAGTTAGGTATTGACTTTGTTTAAATTAGAAACTATACGTAATCTATAAGTGACAACTTACACCTTATCCTCGTGGTGATCTTTTCGGTATATTAACCAGAAAATTTTTACTTTTTGTTTGTTAAATGTCACTAAACAAAAAATAAACTTTTATTATTCTATTTCTATTTGATTGGTCTAGTTGATTGTATGGGGTGTAGGGGGGGGGGGGGGGGGGGGGGGGGTAATTTCGAATAAAAAAAGGTGCCCAGATCATGTTCTTAATCAATATCGAGTGATTTCTGAACGAGGTTCCTTGATTGGTTTCAATAATATCAGGATAGTTTTAACACCTTTTGAACAAGGTGTTGAGATCATGTCCTTAACCAATATCGGAAGATTCTTGAAGGATGTTACCAAAACGGTCTTGATTGTATCGGGGTACTTTTGAAAAAGGTCCACTGATCATGTTCTTAACCAATATCGGGGGATTTTTGAATCAAGGTTCCTTGTTTAGTCTCATTGATCGTATCGGACCAGATTTGAACAAGGTGTTCTTATCATCTTGCTGAACAATACCATGTGATTTTTGAATGATGTTTATCGATTTATCTTGCTGATTGTATTGGGCTAATTTTGAACATGGTGCTCAGATCGTGTTCTTAATCGATATCAGGTGATTACTTAACAAGGTTCCATAATTGATTTCAATAACATCAGAGAAGTTTTGAACAAGGTGTTGAGATCATGTTCTTAATTAATTTCTGGAAATTTTTGAACGAGGTTTCTCGATTTATCTCGTTGATCATATTGGCATAATTTTAACAAGATGTCCCCGATCATGTTCTTATCATTATCATGGAATTTCTGAAGATCTTTCTCGATTGGACCCAATGATCATATAGAGGTAATTTTGAACAAGGTGCCCTGAACATCTTGCTGATCAATAACTTATGAATGAGATTTTTCTATTGATCTTGATCGATTGTATCGGGACAATTTTGAACAGAGAGTCCAAATCATGTAACTTAAAAACACCAGGTGATTTTTAAGGAGGTTTTTTAAATGACCCCATTGATGGTATCTGGGTAATTTTGAACGGGTGGCCTGAATACATCTTGCTGATCAATACCAGGTGATTTTTGAAAGAGGTTCTTTGCCTTTTATCACAGAATTTAGAATTAGTTTGTCTGAAATGTTGATGGTATCAGGGTAATTTTTAACACAGTGCCCTGATCATGTTGCTGATAAATACAAGGTGATTTTTGAATGAGGTTCCTGGATTGGTTTCATCAATGGATATCATGAAATTTGAACAAGTTTTGGCGTTCATCTGAGATGTTAATTGTTTCTTTTTAAAAAAGTCACCCATTCATTTTTGTACGGCGTTTCACGACCGTGAACACATACTTTACTATCGCTTTCTTCCAAGATATCGGGCAAATAGTGCGCCTGGTAAATGAGCGTGAAAGAAATATATCTGTTTTATCGTGAGATATGTATTCTGAGACGGGTGATGCATTTGGTTACATATGCACATTTGGAATAAATTTTCGGAATACATTTCGGAATCTAGTAAAATATTGTGACGGGATGCATCCAATAATTTCTGCAATTTGGCAAACTGATCTCGTGTTTAAAATAAAATGTAGTCCGAGAAGTTTGTGTCCTACGATGCAAAATCATAACTTTTTATGAAATAAACAGCAATGGCAGGTGGATTTAATTTAGCAATACATGGTTTGGTACATTGTTTCTTTTTCCAAAAAACATCCGTCGGACTATGCATAGGTTCATCGAACCAACCAACCTCCCCTTTCCTGGGGGGGGGGGGGGGAGATTTTCGGTTATATTCTGTCTTGCCACAACACCATTTTCCCAACTACGCCGTACAACAGCACGGCAGTGCTATGTTTCTGATCAATACAGACTGATTTTTAAACAAGATTCCTTATTGGTTTTAAATTTTAATTGATTGATATCGGAGAAATTTTCAATGAATTTTGACGATCACCAGAGATGTGTATTAATTAGTAAACAGTGTGTCTGATAGATCAATTTAGGATGTTTAAAGAGAATTTAGGACTATATAAATCCCATTAGCTTGTCCTTTTCAATTTTGTATTGATTATCGTATTAAGTAAATTTCTTTTTCACTTTAAACTTGACTCAGATATTCAGATATTCC
Organism: Anadara kagoshimensis; assembly: GCA_021292105.1. Lineage (NCBI taxonomy): Eukaryota > Metazoa > Mollusca > Bivalvia > Arcoida > Arcidae > Anadara > Anadara kagoshimensis. The sequence continues at coordinate 10,481,378 of CM037863.1, forward strand.
AGTGACATTTTACTTGTCAGGTTTTGTATATATTTACATATACAAGTATATTTATATATAAGATGTTAGAAAAGCTTTTCCCACATTTACTTTAAATGTATTTATTTTCGCAGAGTACTAATTTTCGCTTATTTTGCAGTCATTTGTTTTGCACTAAAATTAATACTTAGCGAAATTATATTATGGTTATTGTGTTATAGTGCATATTTCAAAAACACCAAAATTTAACTTCACAGAAATGTCTAAATTTCTTTTACCACAAAAATTTAACTATGTGGAAATGTCTAAATTTCCTTTACCTCAAAAATTAATATACATGCAAAATTAAATACGTTTACAGTAAGTACTAGGGACTCGGAGGCTGAGTGCTCTAAAACACTGACTTACAGACCACACGATCTCCTACCACCAGGCCCATCCTAGTTTGAGAACGTACATGCACTTGCCAAAGGTCATGGTTTTCCAAGGACACTCTGGTTTTCTCCACCATCACAGACCTAAAAGCCTTGATATAAGTGAAATAATCTTGGCTGTGTATAAACTTTCTCTCTTTATACAATTTTTTCCGGTTTGTCTGAGAATTCGATCTTTGTAACAAATAGCAAACTCTTTTGGAGGGGGCTCCATGTTTTTGGTTTGGTTTGATTGTCTGCTTGAAACTGAGATTATATAGATAAATGGCTACTATGAAAGCTTTATTGATTGAAGTATTCAGCGAATTGTAGATAGATGTCCATGAATTCTTCAAAATAACTCTTCTGGATATTGAGTGGAGAATTGGTTTTCTAATGTCCCCGAATCGCCATAGTATATTCACTTTTATTTAGGAGATTATTCAGGGATTGCATTGAAACATATTACAACCAGTACCAAGAGTTCAACAAGCAAACTTGACACACTCTCTCAAAATAGGCCCATGTGATTTCTTATCTACTCACATTTTTCCTTTGGAGTATTTCAGTTAAATTATCAGTTTCTTTTAAGGTCTTCTCAGAATGTTTTAATATCATTGGGTGAGACATATGGATTCAACGACTTCTTGTTTTAAATAAACAAATGCATTTTCAATTAAGCCATGGCACGTGCACATGTCAAAATTGAAATTATTTTATCCTTTGAGGGCCATGAAAGCTTTTGCGCTTCAACGCTTAAAAATGAATTTATTACGAATTAAAGTATTTTGAAATTAATTCATGTTTTCATATTAAACGATTAAAGCTTTAAGGGAAATTTTTAACTTTTCAGAGATACGAAAATATTTTGATAATAAACGAAGAAATGTTTTCCGGCAACATGGAATTATGGGATTAATAATCCAAACATAGAATATGTTATTATATTTGCAAAAGTAATTTTCTATATTTAATAAAATTTGAGATAGTGGTGGTAGTCATGGACCATGTTTAGGCCAAAATAAAAATTGTTTGTTTCTGGGGAACCCTTCTGATCCTTCTTATATTTCACTTATATTGAGATGTCACCAGCTACAGGTGAAGTGGCAGAAATTTTTACCTCTGCAATGTGCTCAGGGCAATTTTCAGTGCAGGGTTCTTTAGCATCCATGCCTGCTGTGACACAGGGCATCAGATTCTAAGGTCTCTTCCAAAGGACCCTAAGAGTTTCATTTCTAAATGCCAGGTGCTTAACAAAAGAACTGTTATTACAAGTTTCAAGTCTTGGTTAGACCCCAACTGGGTTTCAAACTCCAATCTCTGAAATACAAAGTGAGTACTCTACCAAATTAGCTACAGGAGTGGCTAATGAAAGTTTCGAATACAGCTCTGAATATAAAAACTAAGATAATTTTCTTAAAAATCGCTACCAGGATATTTTTTGGAATGATGTTACTATACGAGAAACAAAGAATTAAATTGTCAGTCTTATTCGATATCAAAATAAAATGAATAAAAATGTATTAAAATGGATATTATTAAAATTATTTCTGGTACTTACGGGGATTAGGCCGTTATTGTCGTTAGGAATTGCTCTAGAAAAAACTTTTAATTGACATGTCATACAGAAAAGAAGGTCTTTACAACTGAAAGGATCTCTGTGCAAGTTTTGGTAAGTTTGAATTACATGTTAAGAGCTATTGAAATTTAAAAGTTACATCTAAATATTTCGGCTATTGAAATTTAAAAGTTACATGTATATAGTGGGGTTTAAGGGTTATAACAATATTGTGTAAAATCACCAGGGTGCCTGTTAATAAAGTGGACATGCTCTTGAAAAAAAAAGTTACAAATGAAATTGAAAGCTAGATCGATTGATTGATCACTGTGGCAGTAATCCTTCAGATTTAATTTGACGCTGCATGATACTAAATTTTCAAGTGGTTTTATTATGACTAAGTTTGTGAAAAAAGTCAATTAATTTAGTGGACAAATTCTTGTTGCAAAATTTCCTAAATGGATTGAAAGTGATTACGTGGTTTTGTAGATTTGGAAATCTCTAGGAATTAATTCCAGTAATACACGACATTTTTAAATGTTTTTGGTGTTTTAAAATTGTTTAATATTGACACAACTTTATTGAGACTTTTTTCGTCTTGTTGGTCTTCCTCTTCAAATACACTTACAGCAGCAAATTGGGAAAACAAATAATATTTAAAAAGAATATTTATTTATTGTTGACCTTTCATCGATTCAAAAATTCAATTTGTTCTTATTTGGAATGTTGCCATACATTGAAACATAACTTTTGAATTTTATGCCACTCTTTAAAAAAACAAGGAAACCTAATGATACTGGATTGTAATATTACTTTTTTAAAAATCGGGAAACTGAACTCAAAGGGAATATTATTTACCGGTACTGTGATGCTCATGTACTAATCTGGGAACCGTGATACGCAAGAGGAATATTATTGATATCCGATCAAGTACTTCAGCATTTTAACTCTGTTTTAGCATAATCATTAGATGTTTAATTGATGGTGTCCTAATGACTGTATTCAAGATGGAACTTTAAAAACTGACAGTGAATCAACATTTTGAATTTGAAAGCAAATTTGTGATTTTGCCATTACATTGATGCTTAAAGTTATATTACTGATATCGTAAAAACTCAAAAAATAATTTTTAAATCTATCAATAGTGGATAAATAGTTCAAATTTGCTCTCATTGCAATTTTGCCATCACGTTAAAGTGTGAAATTGAATTGATGATATCTTAACCAGTCTTTGCATAAGGAGGAGTTTTGAATTCTGTCACTGGAGTCCACCAATATTTGGAATTTGTTTGTATGACAAATTTCACCATTTTGTAAATCCGAAAAGTTGAATTAATGATATCCTAATGATTCAAGAAGGAGTTTTGAACACTGACAGTTGATGAACATTTCAAATTAGCTTTCATTGAGATTTTTATGATTAAGTTAATGTGTAAAGTTGGATTGTTGATATACCGTAATGAGTCTTTAAGGAGTTTTAAATGCTGGTACCGAGTCCACCAACATTTGGAATTTGTTTGACAAATTTTACCATTACATAAATGTGTAAAGAGGAATTGATAATATCTTAATTGCTCAAGAAGGCGATTTAAAAACTGATAGTTAATTAGCTTTTCAAATTTGTTTGTATGACAAATTTTACCATTACATAAATGCGAAAAGTTAAATTGATGATATCTGAATAAGCAAAGTAGCTTAGTTAAATGAATCATAAGTTACCGTAGCCATGTATACTGATCAGTTAAGATAAGAAATATTTTGATTTCGACTTCTCAGTAATGTTATGTTGAATTCATATGATCGTCCAGACATGTTACATAGTCTTTAAGTTAATGACTGATCAACGATAAGATAATTTTGTTTTGTTTTTATATTGAATTTACCAGTACCATGTTGGATTAATGTCTACAGTAATTATACATTGCTGATTGACCAATGACTGATCAACGAAAGGACAATTCTGTTATGTTTTTATTTTGAATTTACTAGGATGGCGATGGATTATTGTCTAATTATTTGTCATTAATTGACCAATGACCAATAAAGGATTTGATAATTCCGTCTCGTTTTTATTTTGAATTTACCAAGATGGTTATGGATTAATGTCTAATTATTCATTGTTGATTGACCAAGGACTGATCAAGGGTTCGATAATTAAGTTTCATTTTTATTTTGAATTTCCCAGAATGGCATTGGATTAATGATGTCTTATTATTTGCCATTAATTGACCAATGATCTACCAACTTTGTTGTGATTTCGACTTTGTCAGGAGTACCTGTTCAAGTGTTTGGTAACTGTTTGACTAATGGGTTCTTATAAATGACTTACTAAAGAAGTCTTAACATTTGTAAAATTGTGGCAATATTGTGTACCTGTGATTGACTTAGAAGTTTTTAAATTTGTGGTTAAATTGTAAAATTGTGACTGCCTTATGACGTTTTTCGTTTTTCAATTTATGGTAAAATTGTGTGCCTGAGGTCTTTTATTCTACAACAGATGTCAGTTTTTGAGATTTGAAGTCAATTTGTTTTGGGAGATTTTTTTTCATTTAATGGAAGCTATTTAACATTTTTAAAATTGCCATTACCTTTAAGTTTTTTTCACTAAATGACAGGTGGACTTATGTTTTAAAAATTGCTGTTAAATTGTAATTGAAGATTTTTGTCAGTTTGTTTGGGATTATTTTTTTGGTTTCTTGTTGTTACAACAAGTGGACCAACATTTTACAATTTGCAGTTAAATTGTGTTTTAGTAAACAATGACAGATTTAAAATTTTTAAAATTTTCAATTTAAAATCAATTTATGGAAATATTACATAAGATTTAGAAGTTTTTAAAATTTTTAGTCTTAATTTGTTTTTGAGTTTTTTTTAACACAATAACTAAATTGTTGTTCAAAGCATACAATAGTCGCATTTGTGTATACATGGTAAATGTGTGTGCGGACTTAACAAAGAGGGACCTGTGTTTCATGTTTCGTTGTTTCTAATTATTCTGAGTCGTAAACAATGCCAGAACTCTAAATATCGATGTTGAGACAATTGATACAAGCATCGGGACAAATTATGATGTTAAGATTCATACAGAGTTGGACAATATGATATTAAGATACGTACTGTAAGACTAATTACGATGTTAAGATCAGTACATGGTGATCGTCATCAACATTACTTATGCAATTTACAAAAACTTAACTGTTTGTTTACCTGTTTTATTTATATTTTATTGTTGACATTTTAATGGGTTTTTAAAGTTTTCGAAGTTTAATTTGGAATATTTTTCAGTCTGATGTGATTTTCTCGGTAAATAAATAGCAACATACCTGATATGATTGGATTACTTTTTGAGAGAGAAAAAACCTCAATACCTTTCTATCAGATGTGATGTTCTTGGTAAATAGTAACGTTTGTGATAATATGATTGGATTGTGTTAAGAGCAGTTTAGTGATATTTTGCTTGTGTAGTGATTTCCAAAGGAATTAGTCCTGGTTTTAAAGAATTTTGATGAGATTTTGAATGAATTTGTGGTGATTTCAAAGAAATTTGTGGAGTATTAAAGAAATTTGATGAGATTTCAGAGGAGTTTGTCATCAAAATTGTGTTGTTGACCTGACTTTTAAAACAAAATCTGTGTGATTTGTTTGAGTTAATTGAAAGGATTTACCACGAAAGATATTCAGTTTGAAGTACTGTCATCGAATAAATTTAAACTTCAAATTGAAGCTATTTTCCAAGTTCAAAAGATTTCTATGTGTTAGAGGCTTGTTGTACTGGAATTTTTTGTATTTTGTGCAATCTTTAACATGGAACCTTAAACATTTGATAGAAGTAGTATTTAGATCTCCAGGAAGACTGTTTCTTTTTTAATGGAATTATGGGATGTCTTGGAACTGAATTGAATTCAAAATTTCTTATAGAAATGTGAGAAAACAAAATGAAACAATTGGGTTTGAAATAGTGGATAGATTTATAATGGAGGCATCATCTTGAAAAAAATCACTTGCCATTAACAGTTAAACAGTTAAATTTTTTGCTTTTATTGATAGATACAAACTTGAAAGCATTTAATGGACAGAAATGAATGTTATGAAACAAAATCAGATTTTCTGAAGGATATCATAAATCACCATCTTTCATGTAGACAGTATTTTTGATATTGTCACTGATTATAAGTGAAAACTTTATCATAAATTAAAAAGTCAATTATCATAATTTTTAAAATTTTCACATCTTGCTGAGAATTGATATTATATATCAACAATATTACATGACAATAAGATATTTTAAAAGATAGTCTTTATCAAGAGAGGATTTGATATCAATTAAGATTTATTTTAAGAACTTGTTTTCACCTTAACAAGACTTTTCTATCCTTAATTTTTGACTTTATCCTTTTACATTAGGTCTGCATAACACATTTTCCCTTTTACCTATCACTCCGTGTTTGCACCTGGAACTTATCAGTTTTTGATCAAGAATACTGGTAAATATATCTCAATTGAAACAGAGAGAAAAAAGATCATATCTTAAAGGAGAATTAGGATTTATTAAAACTTTTTTTTACCTTAACGAGATTTTGTCGATCCTACCTTTTCCATATTACCTGTTGCTTTAGGTCTTTTAGCTCCTAGGAGTTGTCAGTTTTTTTTATCAAGAATACTGGTAAATATATCAATTGAAAAAGAAAAGAAGATCACATCTTTAAAGGGGAATTAATATTTTTTTTAACTTTTTTCACCTTAACAAGATTTGTCAATTTTTACCTTTTCTCACTCTAGGTCTGTTATTTATACATGGAAGTTGTCAGTTATTTATCATGAGTATCGGCAGATATATATAAATTGGAAAAAAATTACCATATCTTAAAGAAGAATTAGGATTTATTAAAATTTTTATTCACCTTAACGAGAAGTATCTATCTTTTACCTGTCTGATAAATCCTCAAATTTCTCACCTTTTTAAAAACTTGCTGATTGACAGGTGACTTTTATTGCAATTTTGACTTGAAGTTTTTTATTACAATTTTTATAAATGTACAAATTCTTATTAATAATGCTAGATTTAATCTTATTAACTTTTTACCACTCTAATAAATCAAATTTTTAAAAGAAATCTGATTGGTTAATACAAACTGACCGATTTTAAATATTTTTAAAGACATACCTGTAAAAAGTTAAATTTGATACCCTAAATTAATTTTACTTTCCACTTTTCACTAAAATGAAAATAATCATGTAATTTAAGAAGTATGAATATATTTATTTACAATTTTTCATTTTAAGTTAAATTTATCATAAAATCGGGTGTTTTATAAAATCGTTAAAACTTGTCATCAGCATATTGAGGAGAGTGTTAGACAAACTAAGTTCACACTGTTCAATTATTTGTGTAATGTTATCAGCATGTAGGGATAGAGGTTTTAAGTCACAATTTATGTCCACTTGAAAACCGATTTTTTGTTTAATGACTGTGATATGGTAATATTATCAGCGTTGTTGTTTTGGTGATGCGTAAGTAGAAAGCGTTTACTCTGCCGTTGAAGAGCTTCTTAAAGCTGATAGCGAACATTCCATATTTAGATTTTCGAGTTTACAAAGTATATTGTTTTTACTGTCACAATGAATATATATCTTGTTAGTGGAAGTCATAAACGACCAAATTTAAATTTCAAAATGGAGTCGGATACTTTTAAAATGCCCCGAACAAAACAATGTATAAAAGTCCATAATTTGGACGGACAATCGCCAAATTATCGTAAACAATCTTTTACAATAGCACATCTTTATCTTTCACCAGCTTCTCTCTCACGACAGAAATTAACGACGGAATCTGGAGTTTCCACGACGACAGACGAAGATAAAGAAAATGAGAAAAAACAAAAAGGAGCCAGCACAAAGTGAAACCAGCATCAGATAGATATTATCTCCATGATGGATTAAGTGGATTAGTGGATTATTGGATTAAGCATGTGGTGTTGGGATCATTTGTTTTATTTGGATTTTTGGATTATTGAACACACTTAGTGTATTGGATCACTTTTAAACACAAGTTTTTCTTGAGATTTATTTGGTGGAAGAATTATTTTTTGCCATTTTGTTTTATTGGATTAAGGTGTTCCCTATATATTAAATAAATATTATATAAAACTCATTTAAAATTGTAATTTCACTGGAAATTCTTATAATTCTCCATTTAATGGGAGTTTTTATTCGTTTTAAAAGGTTATTAAGTAAAATGAGCAATTATTAACAATTTTCACTTTTATTTTCAAAACAGGAAAAAATATTTTAATATTGATGTATTATTTTATGCCCTAATAGTGAAAAATATTAAACGCTAAGTGTTTGGATATTAAAAAGACACGCTTGAAATGTGACAGTTAATTTTATTTAGAAAATGGAATATTTATCATGAAATTACATTTTAAGATTTTTAATTAAAACATCAAACATGTTGGAATACAAATTGTGTATTAAATATCGCAGCTACTTGGCTGAAACTTTTGGGGTTGACATACGATAAACAATCGGTCAAGGGCCTTTTGGTCTTTTCTTTATTATTCATTGGATGGAAATTAAAAATTAAACATTTTGAAGAATAAACTGATGTCACTGAAAACACAAATGCATTACCGTAAAGACTGGTGTAGTAAAACATTTACTGACATGAGTGTCGGAACATTACGAGCTCAAAATAAAACTTTTACCGATGTAAATGTCGGAACTTTACGAGCTCAAAACAGTATATTAAAAACAAGTTTTTGGAATTATTCCGAACAGCTGGAGGAATTTATTGCTCGATATAAGACTCGACCCCCGGATATTAAGTTCTGGCCATATGGACCCTACTGGCCAAAATTTTACGATAGTATAGTTCTTGAGACGCCAAAACATATCAGGAAAATACCAACTCATAAAGAGCCATTGTTTAGAAGTGGAGTTCAAGGTAAGTGAAGATAAGTTATACTCTTATAAAAAGACCACCTGAAGAGGACCTGTGATGGTAGATTTTACATTGTTTCTTAAAGGTCGCCTCTTTATAAGGACCAACTGCTTTTTAAGTATAAGTTCTACTCTTTATAAAAAAGACCACATGAAGGGGAACCTTTTACACATGGTTCTCCAAGATCACCTCTATATAGGGACCACCTGGTTTTTACACTTCTATAAAGACCACCTGAAGGGGAATATGTATCAAAGTTTTTTACACGTAGGTTCAAATTCAGTCAAACCTGTCTTAAAGGTCACCTCTATATAAGGACCACCTGCTTTTAAATTCCAATAATATATATATAGTTCTACACTTCTATAAAGACCACAGGAAAGGGAAACTTTTTATGATGGATTTTACACTGAGGTTCAAATAGTCAAACATGCCTTGAAGGTCACCTCTATATAAGGACCAACTTTATAATGTTTCCTTTCGTGGTAAAGTTATTGAGGGGCATTTTAACAAGGTTTTACTATATACGAGTGGAAGACAAACTTGTCTTTAGTTGCGACCACAATAGGAAATCTGGTGGTTTTTATATGGAGATGGGTTTTAGTTTAGGCAGGCACAAGTTTAATATACATGTATAACTGGATAAATTACTTTTGTAAACAGGTTCCCTTTTATGGTAAAACATGGATTAAATTATTAACTATTTCAGGTTAATTAAGATTGATAGTTAGAATAGCCATATTTAATTAAGTTATTTATGGAGTTTTAAGCAAATTCATTATTGTCAGGTCTCATAATTAAGCTTAATTAAGAATTAAGAATGAGGTTCACCAGTGTACCACTTGATACCCCATAACATTTCTGTGTAACAATTATTTCCATTGGAGATGGAATTGCTTCACTTCACATTTTACCGTAAAAATGATGTTACCTCTGGGAAATTTTGACGTAAACATTTTCAAAAATGCTCTGCACTAATGTTCAGGGGTATTGATCATGTGGTACGCTAATGAACTCCATAATAAGAATAGTTTATATAAATGCTGGAAACAATTTTGGAGGTACATGTATAGTAAAACCTCGATTCATCACCACTATTCACCACTTTTTGTTCAGTCAAATTTTGTACAGTAAAACCTCAATTCATCACCACTATTCACCACTTTTTGTTCAGTCAAATTTTGTACAGTAAAACCTCAATTCATCACCACTATTCACCACTTTTTGTTCAGTCAAAATTTGGCATTATAAAGGAGTTAGGCAATAAAATTAAGGGAGACTTGTAGTGAAAAACTTAAGAGAAATAAATTTTGCTACTTCAAAACCCATTTGGCAATAAGCATTAGGTTGCAAGTTATTGGGGTGCTTTTTAATAAGGTTTTACTGTCTGTCAATGTATGAATAATAAACTGAACATCATCAATTGTACTATATATACAGTAGAGCCTGTCAAAAGTGAACACTTAGGACTGACAGTTTTTGCTTTTTTGGTTTTTTTTTTACACAATTTTTTTTAACAAATGATATTGAATATTGATGGTAGTACAGTAGCTCAATTGGTAGAGTGTTTGTGGGTTAGGGGTTGGATTCCTTGGTCTGACCAAGCTGATGCCATGGTTAGCAGTGGTATAGACCCTCACTTCACATTGCATAGGTCAAAATTCTGCTACTTCATCTATAGCTGGTAATGTCTTGATGTAAGTGAAATATCCTGGACGGGGACATCAAACCCAATTCAATCAATCAATAATGGTATGGCCTGAAATATTGTGTCAGTTAAGACAGGTTTTCAGTCCACAAACTAGGGTTCTAGATCTTTAATCAAGCATTGGTAAATATGTTTAACAGTTTCATCAATATTTGATTTGTGACAGGTATATGTAAAATCGACTAAAAATTACATATCAGTAAAAAAAATTATTTATTAGTGCTTGAAATAATATTAGTATGTTTACAAATTTTTCAAGGAGGAGTAAATTTTAACTTCTTTTTCCTTAAAATAAAATGGGTCAATCAAGTAAAAATAATTTGGGTCAGTCAAGTCATTTTATCATAATGATTTTGTTTTCTTTCAGGTGTTTTCAACAATGTCGTGCCATTGTTATGATAAAACATTTTTATTTAGTATTGACATGAAAATTTTAAAATATTTCTTTTGTTAATAAAAATATTTAAAGATATACACTTTGCAATCTCTTTAAATTCTTAAATAAAAAAGTTCTTTGATAGGATTTCAAATTAAATAGCATTTAAATATCTTTATTTGTGGTTTTTCTGTTTCATCTAAATAAAGCCTGCTTAAAAAGCCACAACCGAATTAGTTACAATCCAATGCTGTATATTATTTTATTATTCCCCTTTGTTTGAACTCTTTTATTTTTTGAGGACTGAAAATAAATGATGGTGGGTACACTGGGGATATAGGCTCTTATCAACCGTTCTGTAAACCTGCTTAAAAAGGCACAACTGAATTAGTTAAAATACAATGTTGTATATTATTTTATTATTCCCCTTTGTTTGAACTCTTTATATTTGAAGACAGAAAATAAATGATGGTGGGTACACTGGGGACATAGGCTCTTAGCTACCATTCTGTAAACCTGCTTAAAAAGGCACCATTGAATTAGTTACAATACAATGCTGTATATTATTGTATTATTCCCCCTTGTTTGAACTCTTTATATTTGAAGACAGAAAATAGATGATGGTGGGTACACTGGGGAAGAATGCTCATAGCTACAATTCTGTAAACCTGCTTTGAAAGACACCACTTGATTATATAACTGAAATCTGTGTATTATTTTTATAAGCCCCCTTTGATTGAAATCTTTTATTTTGAGGACAGAAAATTAATGACAGTAAGTACAATAGATAATGTCACAAGGAAAATAACCTTTTAGTTAACATTCTGAGATGGTTTAGGAGACTTTGCATTTGTGTGACGATAAGAGTTATTGAGGGGCATTATGACTTCGTATATTTCAAGGAATTGTTTTTTTTTTTTTTTTTAAAAGAGAAAGAAATAATACCCATAGACTTTGATAAATTAGTGTTTGCTCATAATTTAAGTACTTTCTTTTAAAAAAAATTGTCAACTAAGCATGATTTTATTTTTTTTATATAAAAATTTAATAAGAATCAGCAGAATTTATCTGAATGTAGGTATTATATTTATTATATTACATTTATTAAGTGGTTTGCACTCGGACTGTAATACCAGGATTTGTAGTTAGATTATTGGAAATCGCTTGATGTGCATTACATTTTAAATCTGTATATCTCATCTGTCTGCCTGGCATAAAATGAAAGAAATTACATTAAAACTTTTTCAATGTCTCCTGGTGCTCAGTAACTTTGCCACCTTGCTCTTTGTTACGGTATAGCAAAACTTTGTTTTGATTCCCCTTGAAAACTTTGTCACTTCACTTATTGCTACATTGCTTTAAAACCTCATTATCATACCTTTTATAAATAATTTGGCATTTTGCTTTTCGTCACATTACAGGAACCTTGTTATAATGCCCTTTCATATCTTTGCCACCTTGCTGATTGCCACAGTACAGTAAAACCTTGTTATAATGCCTGTTTATAACTTTGCCACCTTGCTTATTGCCACAGTACATATATTCTGTTATAGCACATTATGATTGGATTGTTGTGCAAAAGTCTGGTATTCAAAACAGTTTATTGCATTTGATGGATAAATTCAATTAAATCAAATTAACTTCGACTCGAAATCAAGTTTGATCTGGAGACAGGTTTCACATTTATTTAAGATGCTTATTTATTTTGTTTCATAAAATAATTAGTTGCTAAGAAAATTTAATTAAGTATTGTTTATTTTTTTTTTTTTTTTTTTTTTTTTTTTTGTTTGTTACATATACTGTAAATTGGGAAATTTTTGCATCATTTAATTTCAAGTTATTTGTGTACTTTCAGATGATGGTCAGTGCAAATAAAAGTGAATCATATGGCAAACTTTTTATCTTTATGTCTTGTGACTCTTGCGAATTTAACCGAAAATAAATTGAATGTACAAATTTCCAAAAAATTCCTGATTTACAGTATGTATTTTAAAATTACAGATATTTTAAATTCTCATTAAATACAAAAATAATTTAATTATATTTAAATCTTTGCTTTTTTAGATCAGCAAGTTTCTAAAACATTTGACAACCAGGTCACGCCATATTCAACAAAATGGCGAGGGGTTCTGATTGTGTTCGACTCTGAGAGAAGTAGTAGAGATTACTCGCCACAACCTGTCCCAGAGGGATGTTGTCCTAGTCTTAAATTTGAGTCCAGATTTGAAAGTGGGAATCTACGACAGGCTCGACGAGTGTAAGTATTTTATAAATACAATGGATCCTGTTAAAACTGGACATTTTCTGAACTAAGAGTTTTGTTATATCCCCCTAAATATCATACCACTATGGTAGCTCTATGGGAGGTACCTGGGGTTGGAACCCTGGCCTGTTCTGATCAAGACTTGAAAATGGGTAGTGACTATTGTTATGCCAAGCATTTATCAGTTAGAAATGAAATTGACTGGGTCCTTCAGATGAAACCTGAAAAACCTATGTCTCTTGTCATGGTAAGCATGACACATTAAAAGGCCCTTCCTGCATAAAGTTTAGGGGTATATAGGAACTAATACCCCTGTTATTCTGTCTATGTCTGTCAATATTGTGTTCTCTCCATAACTTCCACATCTTTGGTTGGATTTTGATTGAACTTTTCACAAATTCAATCAAAAAAGAAACACTGGGCCATATATAAAATTCAGGTGTGAAGGTCACAAGTTTAGGTCATGAGATCAAATCTATATTTGGCCCCCATAGACTAGGCGGAGGGGATATTTGTCTCTCAAGAGACTGCTGCAGTTCTGATTAGACAAGAATTCAGTTTACACTGTTCAACTAATTGAGTGATAAAATTTGAAGAAATACCACAAAAATCCTTTTTGGATCAAATGATGACTTAACCGATTCATGGTTTGAATAAAAGAGTTGATTGAGTTGGGTAATGGTGTTTAACGTCCCAGTCAAGAATATTCACTTATATCAAGACATCGCCAGTTATAGGCGAAGGTGCGGAAATTTTGCCTGTGCATTGTGCTTATGGCATTATACAGCTGGGTTCTTTATCATGCCAAGCCTACCATGACATGGGACCTCCTTAAAGTTTCCATCCGAAACTAAGATTAAAAAAAAAAAAACTTAAAAGAAAGAAAATGTTCTTCAGTTATTAGTTCTAGTGTACTTTGTATGTAACAGGCCTCAGTGCTTGAAGATAATTTTAGTAATATTCAAAATAGACATGACTTTCTTCACAAAATCAAGACATATGTACCTAAAACTTGAAATGTATTGATTTATAAATAAGAATGAGAACATGTACAGAAACATTACACATGAATGTTCTTACTGAACTCTTTATTATGTGCCAAAGGATTTAAAATTGAAACAGTTTTAATACCATTGAGTTAACATTATATTTACATTTGATGTACTTTTTAAATTTTCTGGGTGAGTTAATTTCTCCTAAGAAGTTTTAAAAGTACACAAGTTTAGGTATACCCAAACATCTTCAAGTTATTTATCGATATAGAAATAAAATAAATAGTTAAATAGTTGTAAATATAATGACAAATCTCATATCTATTGTGGTTTGAACCCACTTCTCTCAACTTTTAAGTCTAGTGACATAATATATCTGATCACATTTTAAGGGCCTCAGTGGACAAGTGGTCTAAGGAGGACATAGGATTGATTCCTACTCTAGCAGATCATTGTGTAAGGAAATTTGTCAGTTCACTTGCTGAAGCTCAGTAGTTTTCTCACCACTGCAGTAGCTCAGTTGGTAGAGTGCTCGCTTCCTAAGTGGGAGGTCGTGGGTTTGGTCCCTGACCGGGTCTGACCCAAGACTTGAAAGTGGGTAGTGACTGTTCTTTTGCCAAGCACTTGGCATTACAAAATGAAAGTCATGGTTCTTTCGGATGGGAACTTAAAATAAACAAGGTCCTGTGTCATGGTGGGCTTGGCACACTAAAGAATCCTGCTGTATAATGCCGTCAAGCGCAACACACAGGCAAAATTTCTGCACTTTCACCTATAGCTGGCGACGTCTCGATATAAGTGAAATATTCTTGACTGGGACGTTAAACACCATTACTCAACTCAACTCTGATCACATTTTAAGGGTCTCAGTGGACAAGTGGTCTAAGGAGGTAATAGGATTGATTCCCACTCTAGCAGATCATTGTGTAAGGAAATTTTTCAGTTCACTTGCTGAAGCTCAGTTATTTTCTCTGGGTATTCTGGTTTCCTCAGCCATTTCTGAACTGATCACCTATCAATAAGACACCATCACTCACCTCAACTAAACCCTGATCATGTTTTACTAGTTTATTCATGGCAACCTTAGACTTACCAGTGTTTATTATACCCCCCACTTAAAAAGTGAGGGGTATATAGTGAAAGGGTGTCCGTCCGTGTGTCCGTCCTTCCGTTACACCTTAGGGTACCTATCTCTTATCCGCAACTCCTCCTAAACCCTTCAATGGATTTTCATGAAACTTTCACACAATCTTTGTGATATAATGTAGATGT
The DNA here is from genome assembly GCA_021292105.1 of Anadara kagoshimensis. Lineage (NCBI taxonomy): Eukaryota > Metazoa > Mollusca > Bivalvia > Arcoida > Arcidae > Anadara > Anadara kagoshimensis. The sequence continues at coordinate 10,496,882 of CM037863.1, forward strand.
GCACCTCATATTTAAAATTTTGATCCGATGGATTTTTGGGAGCGGGAGGTATTTTTTGGGAGCTTGTGGCTCACAGTTTTTCTAGTTTTATTTTATTTTTCAGAGGACAATTTGAATATGAATTGGTGCTTAAAACAGACTTGTATACTAATAGACATACTCAGTGGTACTACTTTAGGATCCACAATGCGGTGCCAGGGATTGTATATAAATTTAGAATTGTTAATTTGCTCAAGAGAGATAGTTTATATAACTATGGTAAGTGATATACAAAGTAGTCCACAACACTGGGCCAGGGTTTGAGACATACTCAGTGGTACTACTTTAGGATCCACAATGTGGTGCCAGGCATCGAATATGTAGAATGGTTTTTTTGCTCAAAAGAGACTATTTAATATATGCTTGGTGGTCCACAACACTATAAAGCACAAATATATGACACAATGCATATCAATGTAAAAAAACTGTCTTTAAAAGTTATCCCTCTTAGTTCTTCTACATTAACATTTGATATTTTTATTGCATACCATCAAAGCTCAATATGACACTGATTTACAATTAAAACAGATAATTGAGGCTTTATAATCATAAGATTATGAGAGTTCTCTCCCTTTGTCCATTGACCAAATATTCTCTATGTTTCAGGAATGCGACCATTATTGTATTCTGAAAAAGACGCAAAATCCAAACAGATAGGATGGATAAGGAGTGGCCATCATATAAGGTAACATATTGGCCATATTAGTTTTATGTTTTTGTAATTTCAGTTATTTCTATGTCATTAATACAGAAACATTTTTCATAACCCTGACTAGCAAGAGGATAGTCTTTTTTTTAAAGTTCATCCATGATAAATTTATAAATATCTTCTTTCTTAGAAAGAAATCTTAACCAACAGGTGCTCCTAATAATAATATTGCTAATCAAGGACCCTCAAGGGAGACAATCCCCCCTATACAAACAAATGGTTATCAGTACACAACTTTAAATACCGGTTCATCATTATAAATGCACCATGTTGGCCAAGTGTTTTGGGATCACAATGTCTCTCCCTGACAGGTTTGAATCCAAATCAAAGTATGTGGTCATTGGTTTTCTCTGGCTACTCGGAATTCCTTAACTGACCACTTCATCATTATAAGGAAAATAATCTGGACTGCATAAAACACACATTGACACCCTATTCCATTCCTTATATAAAATTTAATGTTCTCCTAATAAAAAAGTATTTTGTTTTTACGGTTTAGAGTATTTGTTCTAAAATGTAGTCAATATTTAAATATAATTGTAACATTACAGACTTTTTGATATACTTTTATTTATTTATTTGTTTGTTTGTTTGTTTGCTTATTTATATATATTTTGTTTGTTTGTTTGTTTATTTATAGATATTTTGTTTGTTTGTTTGTTTATTTATATTATTTTGTTTGTTTGTTTGTTTATTTATAGATATTTTGTTTGTTTGTTTGTTTATTTATATATATTTTGTTTGTTTGTTTGTTTATTTATATATATTTTGTTTGTTTGTTTGCTTATTTATATATATTTTGTTTGTTTGTTTGTTTATTTAATATATTTTGTTTGTTTCTTTCTTTATTTATATATATTTTGTTTGTTTGTTTATTTACAGTTATTCCCGTAATGTTATGCATCTACACTGCCCATTGTTAATGCGTGGAATAGCTTACTATGAATTAGAATGGCAAATGGTAAGTCAGAACATAAATTAATAAATACAAATTCTTGTAATACTAAAAGTCATAGAACTGTATGTTTTTTATAATAATTCCTTTTAGCTGCCTATTTGTTAGATATTTCTTAAATATGAGAGCTTAGTGGGGTATTGGCATTCTAGACCCCAGTATAGATTTTCCACTTATATTATGGCAGTTGGTTATTGGATAGTGGGGAAAAACTACAGGCCTCAACAAGTGAACTGTTGAAAATATCTGTCCAATTATATTTTATTTTGTCCATTGTTACCTCTAAACATTTGCTCATCTCAAAGATGACCTTCAGGTTCAAAGGTCAAGGGTCATATATTGTTTTATTTTGATTTCAGGAGTTTGAGAATGAAGATGACGTTTATTATCTTGCCCACTGTTACCCCTACACATTTACCGATCTCAAAGATGACCTTGACACACTGGTTAACCATCCAGATAAGCGGAAATGGATTAACAGAGAAGTGTTATGTGAAACAAGAGCTGGAAATAGCTGTTTTCTTTTAACAGTCACTGACTTCGGTGAGTATAGAACTCAGCAGTACTTAGATAAAAAATATTCAGACAAGAATGAGGGAAATTTGGCACAAATCAATCTTGGGAATGAATCATTTGGTTGCCACAGAGTTCAGCTTATTTTTCCAGTAAGAAAGCCAAATCCACAGAAATTCTCATATTTTTACATCAAAATTTCTGTAAAAACTGTCCTTTGCCATTAAAATCTAGTTAATTACCTTGGTAATAAAGTGATTTGGCCCTGTTATTGGTCCGCCCAATATGCTTCTCTTTATGAATTGCATATAAAACCTCATTAACCCCGACCAGGTCTGACCCAAGACTTGAAAGTGGTTAGTGTCTGTTCTTTTGCCAAGCACTCAGCATTACGAAATGAAAGTCATGGGTCTTTCGGATGGGAACTTAAAATAAACGAGGTCCTGTGTCGTGGTAGGCTTGGTATGATAAAGAACCCTGCTGTATGATGCCATCAGCGCAACACACAGGCAAAATTTCTGCATTTTCACCTATAGCTGGCAACATCTCAATATAAGTGAAATATTCTTGACTGAGATGTTAAACACCATTACTCAACTCCTTTATAACAGCTAATTCTAACTGAACAAATGGTGAAAATGAATCGAGGTTTTACTGTATTTCAAAATTTAAAAAACTAAATTAGGACAACTTCCTTTTATTTAACCCAGTCAAGAAATATATTTTGCAGGAAAAAAAGTTGAACATATAAAGAATTTTCTTATGATTTAAAATATTCCATACCAAGGGAAATAACTCTTGTTTACAAAATGCATAATAATACAAAATTATTCATTCAGTATTAATTAATGATCTACATGTTTAAATATTTATTTGATGAATATTTTTCAAAAATTAACATGTAATTTTCTAATTTAGATTCACCAATAGATGAGCAAAAACAAAGAAAAGTTGTCATATTTACAGCGCGAGTACATCCTGGTGAATCACAGGCTAGCTGGATGATGAAGGGGTTGATTAACTTCCTAACGGGGTCTGACCCTGTAGCCAAGGTAAGTTATTTAACTAGATGCATCTGACTGAATATTTTAAAGATTTTTCCATGTCAAATATCTCATATCCATTTATAATTTTTCAAAGTTGAGGTATGTCATTGTCGTCACAGTTTGATATTGACAAAACTTTACTATTATAGCTGGAATGTAATTTCACATCAACACAACCAAACAAACAAAATCATAAACTAATTTTATTTAAATTCCTCTAAGTTCCCCTTTACAAAAGAAATTGCTTGATGTTATATTCAATGAGTGTCTGCATTTTTCAAAAATATTGGTTTTAGGGGGTAAATAGGAAACATCATTTCTGGCTGTCCTTCCATCCATCTGTTGGTCGGTCAATCCATCTAAAATCATGTCCACTATTATGTGTAAAGGTCAAGGTCACAAAATGAAATCTTAGTTGGGGTTAGGGGGTTTTTCGCTTTCAGGGGACAGTTCCAGTTATTTATTGGAATTTTTATTTAATTCTTTACAGGAACTTAGGAGTAGGTTTATATTTAAAATTGTGCCGATGTTAAATCCGGACGGTGTCATTGTGGGAAATTATAGATGCTCATTGGCTGCCAGAGATTTAAACCGCAATTATCGTCATCCAAGGAAAGAAAGTTTTCCCACCGTGTGGAATACAAAAAATATGATAGAAAAATTAATAGAAGAAGAGTATGAGGTATGCTGATATTTTTTGCAATATTTGCAGAGTCAAATTCGGTGTCAAAAATTGTCAATAATTGATCTTTATTTTAATCAAAATGAAATAAAAGAATAATTTCTTGAATGATACTCATTCAAACTTTTAGTCAAATTTAGATTTAAGAGTTATGTTATTGAAATGGTCATAAGAAAAACATAACATGTTTTTGCACAGCATATAATAATAAACATATAGGTCAAGTTTAAGTTTTACAGAGTAATCTCCCTTTATTTTGAAGATTTTGAACATGGCTATCATAAATGTATAGATCAAGTTCGAATTTTACAAAGTAATGTCCCTTTATTTTGTAGATTTTACTATATTGTGACTTACATGGTCACAGTAGAAAACATAATGTGTTCATGTATGGCAATGCCAAAACTTACAGGTCAAGTTTGAGTTTTACAGAGTAATGTCCCTTTATTAGTAGATTTTTACATGGTCACAGTAGAAAACATAATGTGTTCATGTATGGCAATGCCAAAACTTATAGGTCAAGTTTGAGTTTTACAGAGTGATGTCCCTTTATTTTGTAGATTTTACTGTATTGTGACTTACATGGTCACAGTAGAAAACATAGTGTGTTCATGTATGGCAATGCCAAAACTTATAGGTCAAGTTTGAGTTTTACAGAGTAATGTCCCTTTATTTTGTAGATTTTACTATATTGTGACTTACATGGTCATAGTAAATGTATAGGTCAAGTTTGAGTTTTACAGAGTAATGTCCCTTATTTTGTAGATTTTACTATATTGTGACTTACATGGTCATAGTAAATGTATAGATCAAGTTTGAGTTTTACAGAGTAATGTTCCTTTATTTTGTAGATTTTACTATATTGTGACTTACATGGTCATAGTAGAAAACATAATGTGTTCATGTATGGCAATAATACGTCAGTAGAAGAGATAGAGTCCTCGGGAACTGGTGCTGCCCAGGCCTTTATTAACGAGAGGCTGTTCCCGTGGCTGATGGCACGAAAGGTAAAAATAAAATATACAAGTATTTGAGATAGCATGGATTTGATAAAAAGAGGATCTTACATGAGTGTTTATGTAATTTTGAATTTATTTTAAAAAGTTAAAAAAAAGTTATGCAACCACTCTTATCGAGAAGATTATGAAAAAAAATTATTTGACTTGAAAGTTTAAATGAGCAAGGATCTTCTTTTCACAACTCTTGTTTGTAAAAATTTTGACAACACTGCTATGACTCTTTCAATTTTAGTCGTTTCAGAAAGTGGCTATAGACTGATGAAAATAAAAATTTCAGCTCCTAAGAATTCTTATGTCAAAAATTGGAATTTCAACAATATGGTTAAAGCTATTTTACCTTTTTTACCATAAAAACAAATGTTAAAACTTGAGGTTAATTATTCTTGTAATATATTTGTAGTGTCCAGAGAAATTTTCCTTCCCATCATGCAAGTTTCAGATTAAGAGATGTAAGGAGTCTACAGGAAGAGTTGTCATGTGGCGACAGATGAAAATACTCAATAGTTTTACGTTAGAAGCTACCTTTAGTGGAACCATACTTAATAAGTAAGAAATATATAAGTGGAACAAAAAAAATGTACTATAAACAAATTTATTTTCGCTGTGTATTAATTTTTCGCTTATTTCACAGTCGTTTGTTTTGCGTGAAAATTAATACCAAGCTAAAATCATATGATGCTTGTGTTTTAGTGCATATTTCAAAAATGTGAAAATTTAACTGCGTTAATATGTCTAAATTTCCTATACCACGAAAATAAATACATGCAAAATGTTTACAGTATTTTTAATTGGTTTTGCCTGGATACAATGGGATTTTTATCCCTATAACATTTATGTTGAACATTATGGAATCACAAATTCAAACTTTTTTAATTCCTAAAATACAGTAAAATCTGTAAATAAGGATCACTTATAGGACTTAGAAAATATGAATCAAGTTGAGTGAGTAATGGTGTTAAACTTCCCAGTCAAGAATATTTCACTTATATTGAGATGTCGCCGGCTATAGGTGAAGATGTAGAAATTTTGTCTATGAATTGCGCTGATGGCATTATACAGCAGGGTTCTTTAGTGTGCCAAGCCCACCGTGACACGGGGCCTCGTTTATTTTAAGTTCCCATCCGAAAGAATCGTGACTTTCAATTTCGTAATGCTGATTAAAAAATATTGACTTTATAGATAGGTGGTTTTCGTGTTAAGATTCTTTTTGTTTGAAAAAATAGGGCAACGGAACCTTGAATTACTGGTCTTAATTGACAGGTGGTCTTTGTATACAGTTGGTCACCATGCCAGATTTTACTAAATGTTATTTTCAGCAAGCTTAAGGGCACTGACAATTTTTCAAACTAGGAAGAATGGGATAAAAGCCTTGAGGCAGTGGGAGATGCTAAATACAGCGCTTTAGACCCACCAAGGTTCCCAATTTTTTCTAAGAATATTAATGTTTATTTAATTAAAGTGGAATAGGTAAGGGAGATATAATCCACTTATATAATAAAAAAAATAATTTGAAATTGGACAATTTCATTCTGTAAACATAATCTTAATTTAAATTTTTCATTGTAATACAACACACAGTAGTAAATATGTTATTACCTATTATTTTTTCAGGGATGAGTTACGACATTTTAATATAGCAGATTTTTTAGACATGGGTGAAGTGTTATGTAAATCAGTACTGGAATATCAGCTTACTCAAGAAGATCAGTCGTAAGTAATATTTTATGAAATATAGCTGGAATCCATATGAATGTAGAAATAGGGATTTTAAATCAAGAAAAAAGTAGAGTGCAAAGTCAAAAGTCTGTCCTGGCTTGTCACCAGGGTTTGGGTTTTTCTTTTTTGTTCAATTTCACATTTAATTCAGAAAGTTCACATTCATGCTTTGTGATGAGATCTGAATATTCTTATTCCCTTTCATTTCTAATTTCAACTTTTACAAAGCTTTTTTTATTATTCTTTTATACAAGAAACCAAAACATGACAAATGAAGTTCATCACTGTATCAATTGATATTTATGGGGACAATTTGTTTTTGCTGGATATGGAATTGCAAAAGTTCATATTTTCCCGTAAAACATCTTTAATCTAGGAATTTGATATGTAAACATAATCAACAACATTCCACACGAACGTTAAAGGTATTGAGCACATTGTACACTGGCGACTCCCATTTTACCACAAGAACAGAATGATTTCTTTAATGATAACTTTTCTCAATTTTCAGGAAAAAATCTGAAATAATTTTAGAATTAACTCGATACATCACCCATCAAATACTGCAGCAGAAAGGCATGTTTGGTTCAGTGAAGTTACCAAATCTTCGAGGCATAACAAAGTCTGAGAGAACACAACAAAATGGCTTCATCACAACTCACACAGGTAAGGGAGATAATCCACTTGATATTAACTTGTGTGGAATTGATTGAGGTTTCGTGAAATTTTGTATAAACATGATTTCATTTATTTGAGTCAATTGTTCTGCAGGTAATTATATGATTGGAAACTAAATGATAATAAACATACATTTTATTTTAATTTTCACACATTGCATTTAAGATTCTTCCACATAGACTGTAAATGTATATAATTTTGACGTATAAGAAATTAAGACATATACGCATAGTTAAATTTTTGGGTTTTCAAATATGCACTATAACACAATTAGCATAACATAATCTTTGCTCGGTATAAATTTTTGCGCAAAACAAACAATCGTGAAATAAGCAAAAATTAGTACACTGCGAAAAAAATACGCTTACAGTATTTAGATATGCCAGAGTGGAATTCAAACCCTAGGCGAGGTTATGTAATTTGTAGATCCACTAGGCCACCAAGGTCCCTAACCACTGCGGTAGCTCAGTTGGTAGAGTGCTCACTCCGTAAGTGGGAGGTTTTGAGTTCGAACCATGGCCGGGTCTGACCCAAGACTTGAAAGTAGGTAGTGACTATTCTTTTGCCAAGCACTTGGCATTACGAAATAAAAATCACGACTCTTTCGAATGGGAACCTAAAATAAACGAGGTCCTGTGTCATGGTAGGCTTGGCACGATAAAGAATCCTGCTGTGTAATGCCATCAGTGCAACGCACAGGCGAAATTTCTGCACTTTTGCCTATAGCTGGCAATGTCTTGATATAAGTGAAATATTCTTTGTTGGGATGTTAAACACCAATACTCAACTCAACTCCACCAAGGCCCCTGAATGAAAAGTCAGGATTTAGACTTTGTTTATTCCACTATAATGGAATATGTCAAATTCTCTAAAAGAGAAATCATAACTAAATAGAAATAGAAAAATATTATTTTCATTGTGATTTACAGAAAAAATGGATGACCAATCTGACAACACGGAGGAAGAAAAGCTGGTACCGAAACCTATGATGGAGTCCAAACATTTACAGGAAGCTTTGGCATCGTACTTCGAACAGGAGAAAATGCCACAGATTGAAGAAAAGAAGGAAAAGAAGAAAGAAAAAGACAAGGAGAGAAAGAACGAAGAAAAATCCAATAATAATAAACTGTGTAGGAAAGACGTTGATAAAATTATTGAGGACGCTTCGTTAAAAACTATGGATGGTTGTTTGAAGATATTGACACAGCTGAATGTACGGGAAACACTAGAGGAGTCCGAGTAAGTAGATTAAATGGTTCGATTGTAACATGTTGTTTTATGTCACATCAGCAGTTGTTCAGAATAATGATATAATTGTTTGTATTAAAAATTATGGTTAATTTATACACAAGTACAATGTGATGTGCAAGTGTTTCTGAAAATTAAATTAATGTTGCTGGTGTAAAACAGATGTAAAGCATAACTATTACACCATTTATTGCATGCACAAAAATTTTATGGGGTTATTTTGGAAGTTGTTGTCTGATGCGTACACTTAGTTTTCTAAAATTTAAAATTCTCAGTAACTTTCCAAAATTTGAAAAAAAGTATTTCTCAGAAATTAATTAATAGCCAATGGCGATTTTGGCTACCATGGATGGAAATATATCCTACATGCAGAGTAAAATGAGAACTTTTTTGTCATCTTTGATCCTTTTCTTTTTCCAGTTCTAGTGATAGTGACAGCGAGTCTGATCCCGAGATGAAACAGGTTGACCAAAAATCAAAAAAGAAAAAACGGAAATCTAAAAAGCAACGTGACAAAGAACAACAAGATAGAAAAGGAGGATCAGGGGGAACGGATAAAAAATCTGATTCTGATCGCATGAAATCGATGTCGGTAAGTTTCGAAGTTTATGACTAGAGAATATGGCCACAGCCTATGTGATCTTTTTTGCATGATATAATAGTTTCCATGGTAACTATTTTTTATTATTGCATGATTAGTTTATTAATGTTGTACATATATTTGCCAGTTGTTGTTTTTGTTGTGAATGTATTTAAGAAAGTTTTGAATGACTAATAGCTTAATAAAATAATTCTTTTTCTTTTTTTTTTAAATTCTTGAAAGGCATCAAATACAGTATATGAAATTTTATTTTTATGGAAAATTGAAACATGCATCTGTAACCCTTGGAATTCTTTCCTATAAATCATAGTTATTATGAAGAAAAAAAACAATTGTTTAAAAAGGCGTTTAATATTATTGAACTTTAATTGAGATTTAATTTGATTTTGACAGAAAATTGAACTGTACGTTAGAACCCTCAGAACTCTTTCCTCAGTATTGATGAATATTTACAACCATGCTGATAAAATGATCACCGTTTAATCACAAATATTCTTTGAGGATTCAATGCAATTATGCTGATTAGTGAATACCACAAAATTAAATGTTAACTAATCATTTTTATTACTGAGATGTAGCCCTAATGGGATTATTTTGCACAAGACACAATTCCATAAAATTTTCTCCCAAGGAAGTGTTCTAATGGACAAACCATGAAATTTTAAATAAATTATTCAGTATATACATCAACTAATAAATCATCAGTTAGTTCCTTTGCAAACACGGATTTAATATAGGGGCCAGCGACCGGATGGATGGTTTTCAAAAATCATCAATGTTTTTTGTTTTCTTATTTATTACCTTTAGAGTTGTTTCCAATGTAGTAGAAATATTCACGGGGTAAGTTTTCTTCCCAATTGCCTCCCTTTATCTATGCTTATTTTTATATAGAAATGGATTCAAATATATATTAATTAACACTTTCACCCCTTGGCGTTTTTCTTACCTGTTCAATTTTTTGTTCTCCTAGATGACAGTGTTCATTCTAAAAGTGTCATGGGGCCATTGCACATCCTTATTTTGTCAAATGACCAGCATTGTTAAGGACTTAATGGCCCCTTCACTACATGAATTAAAAAATATAGATGATATTGTGTTTTAGAAAAAAATGCCCTCTCCCCTCTGAAAAATCTTAGATTGAACTCTTCAGACTGTTTCGCATGTTGAAGGTCTGTGGTTTTCTCCAGGTACTTCAGTTTCCTTTGCTAGTATCCCAAAACTGATGTTCTGGATGTTTGGACATAATGCACCATGTTGACAAATCAAACAAACCAGTCCCCTTTTTGTTGCTTGTTTTTACAAAAACACGTACACAAGGGTGAAAGGGTTATTAAAAGGTATTGGCTTAAAAAATTATAATTTATTTTTATTATTTGTTTTATTTTTATTCATTATATTTTTCTTTAAACTAGCTTTATTTTTATTTTTATTTATCAAATAAAATAATTCATTTATTTTATATCATTTTGGGGGTAAAATATACCGATATTAACCTAATATTAGATATACATGTAGGTGTTAAAATAATAACCATTGGTGAAAATATCCTGCAAATTTATCCTTTTGTGTATAGTAAAACAGTTATAGTATATATTTTTTTTGTATCCGGTATTTATATTTTTTGTGTATCTAGTATTTATTGTTCATAGTGTAGACTTATTTGTGACACATGCGCAATGAGACATGCACTTGCACATGCTGACATGTATGCATATAGACAAATGTACACAAACATGCAGGGCATACAGATACATTTTCATATGGACACACACATATACACACATACACAAACACATGAGATTGATATCTTACTATCTGTCCTATCTAAATCGTTAATGAAAGTTGTCAAAGAAAAAATATTTCACACTTTCAAGCATTTAGCAAAGTCAAAAGTTAAAGATGTTTTAATGATTTTATTATGATCATATATTGGTAATATCTAATATAGAAGTGAGACCATGTGTTCTAGAAGGTTTTGTTTGCAATACAAATGAATACATTGAGCCTTTGAACCAAACCACCTCAAGATTTACTTATTAATAATTTCAAGTATATGCTTTTTAAACTGCCTAGGAATCTATAATTTCAGTTTTATTTTTTTTTTCAAAATCAACATATTCATTTAATTTTTAAAATATAGACTATGCCAAGATTGTACAAAGAAGTTGAACTTTGCCAGGTATTGTTGTCACTATGGTGACCAGGACCATAGTATTTTATCTTGTAACTAGGATCGGTGTATTATGTTTCCATGGTGATGGTCACATTTAGGGTGGCATGGATTCTGAATTAAGGCTATATCTCATATACACTTAAAAGGATATGCTAATGTTTCCATGGTTACTGGCTTATTATTAGTTCTATTATATTATGAAAGGGGTGTGGTCATCATTGTTGCAATGGAGATGGTTGCTGTTTATCTAAAAGGAGGAATATTCTATTATTTTGGTTGTAGCTTTTACTGAAATGGAACATATTTTGATCTTTCTTCATTTTTATAATATATACATTCTCTTAAACTTCTTTTGAAAAAATAGTCATGCTACTTATTCTGCCTGTCACATTTCTGTGGAAGAAAACTTTTCCCAAAAACTAAGAGATCTTAAATATATTGTTTGTGTTTTGTATACTCATAGACCCACATATACATATAGTCACTCTAGATAAATTCACTCTTATTTAGATAAATTAATTTTAGTTATTATAAATTCTTTTTAGTTATTGGATCAAATATTAACAAATAATTTGAATGGAGTTTACCAATAATTTATCTTTCTAGATAAATTCACTCTTATTTAGATAAATTAATTCTAGTTATTATAAATTCTTTTTTAGTTATGGGATCAAATATTAACAAATAATTTGAATGGAGTTTACCAAAAATGTGCCTTGTGATTGCTGACAACATGTGTGTAAAACTATCCCATTGTTCTATTGTGTTATGGAAACAAACCAATGATCAGATTTGGGACTTTAGTGGCCTAGTGGTCTAAAATGCTAGCTTAGGGATTGAAGTGTGTCTCACTATCTAGGTTTGAAACCATCTCAGTCAGATCTTAGTGTGTGAAAGTTTGTCAGTTCACTTGCCAAAAGCCATTGATTTCTCCTGGCACTCCAGTTTCCTCTACCATCCCTGAACTGATTGAAAGAAACTGAACTTGGATATCAAACATGATTACTAGAGTAACATCTCTTAATTTTGGTAAGAATTAAAACAAAGTGTCTCCATATATCAAAGGAAAAAAATTTAAGCACTAATTGTTCACAGGTTTGCATAATGGTGGACTCCATTCATCTATATTATATATAATATATATATATATAAATAACAGCATGATCATGATATTAATGCATGACAATTTATATACATGTAAAATTATTAAACTTATATAATTTTAACTACAACTGTAGTTTAAGAACCATGTAAATTAACTTTGAAAAAATATGAATGTTTGCCATGGTAACGACCATTCCATCATAACATGGTAGCTGAAAATCATATCATTTAACTTTTCATAAACATTGTATGCCATAACAAAAGATGGGTAACTTAGTTTTTTTCAAGTGTTGGTTACCATGGTAACGATTATCACAATATGCCTTATATGGTTGTTGGTAACCATGGGGATAGGTAACGTGGGAACAATTTTGAGCTCTATCTCTATTATCACTCTCATTAGCATGCATATTACTTAGTTTGGATAAATAATTTATTTTTTAAAAGTAAAAACTGGAAAGTATGCTTCCTTAACTTTTTCATGATTTATTACTTAATTTTTTTTATTACTTTTTTTTAACATTTATCCAACTGGTACAATTTTTTCAGAATCAAGTGATGATAGCAGTGCATTTGTTTAAAGTTTATCAAAAAATTAAAAGATTCTTGAATTTGCTAGAAAAAATATGCAATTCCCTATCCATCATATACCATAGTCTTATATGATTCATACATGAACAGACCGTATTGCAATAAGTGTCCCAAGAAAATAGCGTAACTTTCCAGTTCATTTTTCTTTTTGGTTATTAATTTCATTTACAGCATGTACAATTTACTAAATACATATTATATAGTTAATTATTATTAATTGCATGATATATATGTATGAACTTTCACCTTTGAACTTGGTTTTTATTGGCTTAATTCTAACCTCCAGGCCTTGCCTACTCTTTCCTCATTTGCTGAAACTGAAAGTCACCATAGCAACCATAAGAAAATGCAACAGGTAAGTGATAATTTTCTTTTTCCAAAATGAAAAAAAAGTTTGCAGAAAGAAACACAAATTTGAAATTAGATTAAATTAACAAAGAGTCTGCTTGGATTAATGATGATGAAAACATTCCTCTGAAGTAGATAATGTGTGGCAATCAAAATCTTTTTTAAGCTTTACTTGTTTAGATTTAGTTTGTATGTGTCAAAACATTTATCGGAATTAGATGTGTCATAGTCAGTGTATTTTAGAAGCTTTAAATTCTTTTAAAATTGCTTATAGAAATTTTTTATTTTTAAATTAAATTTAAATTATAAAAAATGAAAGTTTCAATTTCAAATTGATTATTTTAATTTGTTTTACAATGTTCTTGAATAATTCAGTATTTGCATAAACAATTAATAAATTATTAAAAATTTACTTTTAATTTTTAAGAAAAATTAAAAGTAAATTTTTAATAATTTATATATCAATTATTTAAAATTTTCTTTTGATTTTTCTAGAAAAATTCAATATTTGCTGTAAGATATTTTTAATTTTCTTCCTAAGTACTCTGTATGTGTTGAGTCCTTACCCCTACCCCACTATACTCAAATTATTCAGGTTAAAGATATTTGTACTTGTCACAATTTGTATGGTGTTATGAGAAAGAGAGGCAAACCCAACCTATGTTGTATAAATGTACAATTACTTACTAATTTGGTCATGAAGATTTGGGTCAACACAGAACCTTTAATGAAACAATTTGATTTGAAGAACAATATGAATTATACATCATGTATCGAACAAACCAATATTCACATAAAGCATATTGTTTAATTGTGATGGCTATAGACTTAACAGGCCAGTGCTTATCCAAGATCCAGTGAAATAAATCATTAGAGTAAAATATTCCCCTTTGGATGGTGCTTTTCCTTTGCAAGGTTTATTTACAATAGCATATTTGCAAGTATCCTGGCAGCTTGGTTGACTGAAGCAATGTAAATTAAATGTTCAGATTGCTCCAGGACTTACTTTGCAGCATGGCAAGGACTCAATCTCACAACCTTTGAATTATGTATCTATCAACCACTTAGCAATTTGTCTTAACTTGCAATTCTGTTTTGTGTTGTCCCAAATATATATGACTTTTACTTACCTCTGCTAACATTTAGATACTTATAACACATTTGCATGGGTCTAACAATAACAGATAATAACATTTATAATCATTATAACATTTTATAACTAATTGTAACACTTGTTATAAGTTTTGTTTTCACCAGATGTTTTCATCGGGTACTTTCACAATATAATCTGACAACTACTAGTATTTTTTGGTGTTTTTTTTTAATTTGTAATTTTGTTTCAGGATGTTCGATTTGGTTTCATGATATTTATTTTTATCTTTATGTCTATAAAATATTTTCCATATATTGATTAATGAAATTACTGGTTTGCCAAATTATAATATGGACCAAGTGGTCTAAAGCACATGCTCTGATAACTAACCTACCTAGGTTCGAATCCTAGTCAGTGCAGAAAATTTTCAGTTCATCTGCCAAGGGTTTGTTACTTTTCTGGCACTTGGTTTCTTCCATTATTCCTGAACTGAACTTTTCAATATAAAAGAAAGAATCTTAAAATATGCCCTAAACTTCCATCTCTCTATTCTTCTACTCTTCTCATTGAAATGGTGTTAGTTATGGTTGATATTAATTGAAACTTTAATTGTTGCTAAACAGGTGCTTCCTCATCCATTTGTATTGCAAAGGTCAAAGGTAAACTTAATGCATGTGCAAGGCTAATGCATCTGATTAACACATAATTCATGTCAAACGAAATTTTTATCTAAGGCAATTCTTGTTTCTATGAGGATATCATGATAAGCCGCAGTGCAGCGAGTAATGATATTTTCATTATGAACAAGACAAGAC
The DNA here is from genome assembly GCA_021292105.1 of Anadara kagoshimensis. Classification (NCBI taxonomy): domain Eukaryota; kingdom Metazoa; phylum Mollusca; class Bivalvia; order Arcoida; family Arcidae; genus Anadara; species Anadara kagoshimensis. The sequence goes on from CM037863.1 coordinate 10,512,212, forward strand.
TCTGGTACAAATTCTGTACATACATAACATATAAGTAATATTTTTATCTTACAATGTTCACAAATTTAGCATAAATTAATTTTTTTGAATTCATTAAAAGATAATTTGTGTTATGTCTTATATATAAACTACAATTCTTGTTTGTAGTTGGACATTTAAAATCTGACATGATCATGAATGGTTATTCTGGGTCATTGAATTTTACAAATATCGGTATGCAAATATATAAATTTATTGTCTTTGCCAGAGAATTTTATTTTAGGATGATGTTTTTTACTATTCATCATGATTTTTATTTGCAATCAATTGTTCTGACACAACAGAACTTTGATAAAAACCCTGATCTTTGTTTCCAAACTTATCGTCATTACCTCAAATTGAAAGTAGTCCTTGAGCAAAATAATTCATGCTAACTTGTATGGAGCATGACATCAGACAGCATTGTAATAAGTTCAAGAATGGAAAAAAGTAGAATAAATACATGTCAATTGTAAGGTAAAACATTTAACAAAGAGTGTCTTAAAAGTGGATTAATTAATATATTAAATAATTACTTCTTTAATATGATAGTTTTTGGCTTGTATTAATAATTGTTTTCTCCATCTTCCTTACTTATTCTAAAGCTTAAGTTTAAAAATATTCTTGACATGTGCTAATAAAATCCACGAACTAAACCATGACAGATTGAAGTTTATTTTCATTTTGTACTTAACCACTTTGGTAGCTCAGTTGGTAGAGTGGTTGCTCCGTTAGTTGGAGGTCATAGGTTCGAGCCCTGACCAGGTCTGACCCAAGGGTAGTGATTCTTCTTTCACCAAGCACTCGGCTTTACCAAATGAAAGTCACGGTTTTTTTAAATGGTAATTTAAAATAAACCAGGCTCCTTGTCACAGGTCTTGGCACGATAAAGAACCCTGCAGTATAATGCCATCAGTGCAAGGCACAGTCAGAATTTCTGCACTTTCGCCTTAAGCTGGCAATGTCTTGATATAAGTGAAATAATCTTGACTGGGAAGTTAAACACCATTTCTCAACTCAACTCTTGTTATACTGCTTAATTATCTCCCTTTGCACTAAGTGTATTAATCTTTGAGTGCAACTTAAGTTTGCTTAGTAATGAAAAAAACAAGTCTGCTATACTATTTATAACTTTATATGAACATTTGTATAAAAAATTTCTATAATATTTGCTTTTTTTGATGAAATAATTTTAAATTATAAAATGATTTGATATATAATATTGCTTTTTTGATTAAATAATCTTAAAATTCTAATATGATTTGAGCAAAAATGTCTTAAATGTTGCTTTTTAATGAAATTATTTTTTAAACTTTTTAAAATGATTTGAGTGAAAAAAAATGTCCACGATGCTGCTTTTTAATTAAATAATTTCTAAATTTTGAAATGATTTGAGCAAATCTGTGATTTTTAAGTAATAGCAGTTTTAACTATTCTTGAGGAATCAATTTTGTTAATTGTAATTTAACTCCTATAAGATATATTTGTTCTTGAGGTTTGGCCAGTATCTGATAGGACTGCACAGTACTTAAGACAGTACAAAATGGTACTAAACAGTACTGCATAGTGTTATATGTATTGTATAAACTCTTGGTTTACTGATACCTACTGTGGTAGTACTGTCATAGCTTTATGTGTATTTCTATTTTTAATAAAAATCATCAAAATATTTAGGAAAAATCAGTTCTTAGTATCACATAGTTCAGTCTTGAAGCAAAATCAACCATTATCATAAAGATAAGACATTATCTGGAGTTATGTCCCCTCACTTTAACAGCTCATTGGTTTTTATCCATCACTGATAGTGATTCCAGTAATGGTGGTTCAAGCTGATAATTTTTTAATATATTTTTTTGTTGTAATTGAAAGCCACGAATCAGTTTTCTTAGTCACATGAATATACTATATATTCAAGGCATTGATGAATTGTTACTTTTGTTTGACAAAATTGTTTTGTTTGTTTGAAATGTTTAAATCTGTTTTTTTATTTTTACAGACAAGTGCTAACTTAGAGAGGTACAACAGACTGAAGAAGGAACAGCCACAGTTTGTCAGTAAATATGAAGGTAGAAGTAATGGCGGGATTCCGTGTTTTGCCGAGGAGAGAAGCTTAGAAAGAGCAGCTAAGGTACAGGATTAAAATTCATTGCTAGGCAAAGAGAAATACACATGTTTTTAACAGGGTTCACACAGAACTTGAAAAGTCATGGAATTTGACTTCTGTCTTGAAAGTCATGGAATTGAGATTTTGCCTTGAAAAGTCATGGAATGTTGTAACATGTCATGGAAAAGTCATGGAATTTTGAATTTTAATTAAAAAAACTTCGATTAATCTGAAACTAAAGCAAAATAAATATTATAAAACTGTTTCTGACTTCGTGAGATACAGTTTGGTCCAAATAAACCCCAAAGACGTGAAACGGTGAAATCCGGTTTTGTCTGTTTCCGCGCCCAACTTGTAGTTTACAATTGAATGTAAACTTTCGCCTAATGTGATTCGTATCATAAACGCATGGTTAATCATGCCACCGGCACGTAATTGTGTCCTGGAAAAAGATGAAAATGTCCTGGAAAAGTCATTAAATTTTTGTTGGCAATGGCTGTATGAACCCTGTTTAATGTTCCCTCAGTAGTAAAGATTTGGTTACATAGGGTGTATTTCTAGATTTAGTTACGGTAAATGCCAGATGGGCAGAGATATTTGGGTTACGATTGTGTGAGATCAGCTCCTATAAAGTTTTTTCACCAAGATGATCATCTGAAAAATTGGTGATAGATGAACTAATACTCTGAAGATTGCCATAAGTTTTCAAGAATACAAACAAATCACAAACACTTGCACAAAACTTGCACATTGGATATGAATGAAACTCGGGTGGATCCTTAAGTTAGAGATAATCTATCAGTTTGTTTGCCAAATGCCAGTGGTTTTTGGGGCAGTCCAGCTTCTTATATCATACCACAACTGACCACTTCAATACAAATTGAAAAAATTTTGATTAGTATGTATACCTCTATTATTTGTCTAATCCACTCTACTTAAGTAAACAACTAAAAATGTTTGTTTGAATTTTATTATCAGAGAATGGCAGAAATGAAGAAAAGATCAGAAGAAGAAAAACAAAGAGAAGTAGCGTTCTTTGTAAGTTTTTTTTTTTAAATTAAAAAAAATAAATAACTAAAATTTAGCAAAATATTGTCCAGTTAAAAAGACTTTAGTTTACCACATTTTAAGTTTTAGATTCCAACTCTGGTTGCCATTTCTAAGAATCCATTATGAATGGAATATATGAAATTAATCAGTGGTTAAAATAAAAAACCAATAACATTGGTTGATGCGGTTGAAATCAAAAAGAAACTTTTTGATTGGCTGGTTCAAATGCTATAGTTAATATGATTGGATGAAAAAAAAACTGGTCTTGATGGCTGTAAGAGTTAAATTGTGATTGGATAAACAAACTGGTCTTGGTTGGCTGTAAAAATTAATTTGATTGGGTGATATAAATAGATTATATATATTCTACAGACAGATCATGTAGCAACTGCAGTAGATTTACAAAATTTAATTCCTCCCAAACTTCATTCTGTGAGTATTAATCTGCAAATATTTTTTTTCTATTTTTTAAAACTTTTTTTGTTATATTTTTCAACAATTATAGCACATTATAGCCAGCAGCAAGATAATATGGGTTTTTGATAGTATAAAATTTGCATGATTTTTTTGCTAGAGTTTTGCTACAAAAATTATCAATTAATATACAAACAAAGAAGTTTAAAGAAGTAGTTCTGTTTAAGAAACAAATGAATTTCGAATGTAGCATTTCAATCAAAAATGATCGAAATATTTTATCAGTAATTAATCTACTGGTCCCTCTTGCCTGATGAGTTGCATTTTATACAATTAATTCACTTTTTTAAAAATTATATCCTCGGCATTATTTAGCTCACCATTTATATCATTTTTCTATATTTTATTTTGTTTTAAATTCAAAGTTTTGTAGATGTGTTAGTTTTTTTTACATTCATGTATCAAGCACAAAATATATTTTATTTACCACCACCCCATGTCATTCATCATTTCTTACCTCAGAAAAATGACAGTATGTTGAGTTATGCTGATAGACCTAAAGCGTCTACTGCTCTGCAGCCTTAACAGCCAAATAGTGTAGGTTAAATTATCTTATATTGGTTGTCATGGTAACCACTAAATTTTAAACATTTATTTATCTTATCTTAGAATTATGACAGTATGTTGGGTTATGTTGATAGGCCTAAAGCGTCTAGCGCTCCGCAACCTCAGCCACCAAATAGTGTAGGTTAAATTATCTTATATTGGTTGTCATGGTAACTATTAATATGAAAATTGGTTTCGGCTTATATTTTAATCAAATTATTAATTATCATAGTATATAAAATTATTTTTAAGGGCCTTACACAGATTATGAGAAATGTTTGGCACAAAAATGATTAGAACCATTATTTCTGTGGAATGGCATGTTGCCATGGAAACTACTCACATTTTCCTGGAAAATATATGTCTCTTGGTTAATAATGACATAATATTATGACATCTTGGAAATACCTCGACAGGGTTTGACCCATGACTTAAAAGTGGGTAGGGACTGTTCTTTTGGTAAGCACTCGGCATAACGAAATGAAAGTCACAGTTCTTTCAGATTGGAACTAAAAATAAATGATGTTCCATGTCACTGTAGGCTTGACACGAGAAATAACCCTGCTGTATAATGCCATTAGTCTAATGCACAGACAAAATTTCTGTACCTTTGCCTATAGCTGGTGATATCTCGATATAAGTGAAATATTCTTGACTGGGACGTTAAACACCATTACTCAACTCAACTCTTGGAAATACAAAAGTGTTTTTGTAACCAAAATGCAAGGATCTTCTCTTAAAGGTATTTTTTTTGACAGTCAAAGCTTAACTTCAAATGACAAAGGTTCCAGAAAAGTGACATACTTTCTGAAACTAAGATCCATCTGCCTAAGTTGATGAGACCATTTAACCATTAGGCAGTCCTTTAGACTACTGAGACTTGTTGGCATAGTACTGTAAACGTATTTAATTCCGCGTGTATTTATTTTCGCAGTAAAGGAAATTTAGACATGTCCACATAGTTAAATTTTCGCAATTTTTAAAATAAGAACTGTAACACAATAGGCATATTAAAATTTTTGCATTGTAGTAGTTTTCGAGCAAAACAAGCGACAGCGAAATAAGCGAAAATTAGTACACCACGAAAATGAATACATTTACAGTATGTTAAAGTGGGTTTACACTGCAAGACTTTTCTTATGTGACAAGATTTTAAGTCTTATAAGATTTTAAGTTTACACATATGACTCATATGGCTCTTACGGATCCCTGCACCTCTCACCACCTATCCCACTTGGGTCATATCTTAGTGTTTCATTTGTCATTTCACTTGCCGAAGGTTGGTGGTTTTCTCCAGGCACTCCAGTTACCTCCACCATCCCAAAACTGGAAGTGAAAGAAACTTGACTGGGGGTATAAAACTCTTTTGCTCTACTTCTCTACTTTAGACCATGGCCACTAAGGAAAGTCACCAAGTCCAAGGCCCTTACCTACAGGAGTTAGGGTTCTGTTCATGTTTCATGCCAACATTTCCAATTATTTTAAATTACATTTTGATATACATGTAACATGCTTGTGGTTTGGTTGGGGTTAACTAAACCATGTAGATATATTAGGATTTTGCTTGAAGTTTGATAGTAGTATTTAATATGTAGAAATTATAATATTTATGATAATTTTTTTGTTTTTGTTTAGCGCTTGTTTGAATGCCACATTTTTTTTAATTCCTAGTTTTTATTAGCTCAAGTGAGCTTTTCTGATCACAATTTGTCCGTTGTCTGTCGTCGTCGTCGTCGTCGTTGTCGTCGTAAACTTTTCACATTTTCGACTTCTCCTCTGAAAGTACTTGGCAGATTTCAATGAGACTTGGTCAGAAGCATGTCTGGGTCGGTGCAATTCAGATTTGTTCGTGGCGTTGCCATGGCTACCATAACTAGGTCAAGGTGACCTAGGGGTGCAAAAATCTTAAAAAATCTTCTTCTCCGAAAGTATTGTTTGGAGAAAAAATCTGATGAGATATTTGGCTTCTCTAGGGTCTTAAGCCTATAGTTTGTTCATTTTGTGAAATTCGGTCGAAAAATGGGTTACGCGTTTTTGCGTTTAATTTTGAAAAAATCGTAAAATAGCTTCAAATTGTTATAACTTGACTACTTGACCAGATAATGACATGGGGTTTTCAGTTTTGACATCTTCTTGTTAGTATCTTCAAAATGAGGTCAAGGTCAATTGTGAAGGTCGTGACCTAATTTTTTTTACCTCTGATTATAATGATTATCTCGAAAACTATAAACTTTTTGTATAGTCATGTATATTAGAATGTTGTAGGTATTGATACAACGATCATTTTGATGTATAGAAAAAGGTCATGGGTTCAAAGGTCAAGGTCACAGATGCGAAACAATACCAAAATGGTTAATTATCTCGAAAACTATAAACTTTTTGTATAGGCATGTATATTAGAATGTTGTAGGTATTGATACAACGATCATTTTGATGTATAGAAAAAGGTCATGGGTTCAAAGGTCAAGGTCACAGATGCGAAACAACACCGAAATGGTTAATTATCTCGAAAACTATAAACTTTTTGTATAGGCATGTATGTTAGAATGTTGTAGGTATTGATGCGACGATCATTTTGATGTATAGAAAAAGGTCATGGGTTCAAAGGTCAAGGTCACAGATGCGAATCAATACTGAAATGGTTAATTATCTCGAAAACTATAAACTTTTTGTATAGGCATTTATATTGGAATGTTGTAGATATTGATACAACGATTATTTTGATGTATAGAAAAAGGTCATGGGTTCAAAGGTCAAGGTCACAGATGCGAAACAATACCGAAATGGTTAATTATCTCGAAAACTATAAACTTTTTGTATAGGCATTTATATTAGAATGTTGTAGGTATTGATACAACAATCGTTTTGATGTATAGTAAACGGTCATGGGTTCAAAGGTCAAGGTCACAGATGCGAATCAATACTGAAATGGTTAATTATCTCGAAAACTATAAACTTTTTGTATAGGCATGTATATTATAATGTTGTAGGTATTGATACAACGATCATTTTGATGTATAGAAAAAGGTCATAGGTTCAAAGGTCAAGGTCACAGATGCGAAACAACACCGAAATGGTTAATTATCTCGAAAACTATAAACTTTTTGTATAGGCATGTATATTAGAATGTTGTAGGTATTGATGCAACGATCATTTTGATGTATAGAAAAAGGTCATGGGTTCAAAGGTCAAGGTCACAGATGCAAAACAATATTGAAATGGTTAATTATCTTGAAAACTATAAACTTTTTGTATAGACATGTATATTAGAATGTTGTAGGTATTGATACAACGATCATTTTGATGTATAGAAAAAGGTCATGGGTTCAAAGGTCAAGGTCACAGATGTGAAAACAATACCAAAATGGTTAATTATCTCGAAAACTATAAACTTTTTGTATAGGCATGTATATTAGAATGTTGTAGGTATTGATACAATGATCATTTTGATGTAAAGAAAAAAGTCATTGGGGTTTAGTATTTACGTTTACTTTAAATCTATCAGCTAGCCATTAGTTATCAGGTGAGCGTATAAGGCCCATGGGCCTCTTGTTTTGAATATTTATGTCTTTAAGAAAAAGGAATTTTAAAATGAATTAAAAATAAATTTAAATTTGATTCTTATTAACCTGAAAAATTAGGTAAAATGAGAAGTTAGTAAGATACTATGTAACAAGAAGGAGAAAAGCAGGTTTGAACCAGGGATCAAGCTCAAAACCTAGCTTCCATGCTATAGACAAGTGCTTTACCAACTTAGCTACCCAGACTGCTGCATTTACATGAAATATTTCTGAAAATTGTTGCAATAGACCATAATTTTAATTACAAGTGCAAAGAAGAGCCTTTTGCATTGAAGATTTCATTATGACTACCTAGATGAACATCTCCAATAAAACTGCAGAAACTTGTGATGAAACTTATGAATTATTTATGTGTTGTATGGTTTAGGTACATCAAATATTTGAAAAGTGAAACCTGTTTAAACTGAACATCTTCTGGACCAAACTTTTTTAGGTCATTCAAAGTTTTTTTCTGTGTTTAGCACCTGTTGGTGTGTAGCTTTTTGCATCAAATTTGAAAAGAGACCCATTTTAAATACCAGGTATCCAATTTTTGGATTTTTTGCTTTTCATAGAAACATTTTGAGTATTCTCAGAAGTAAGTTAAGTATTTTATATTTTGGACAAAGTCATTGATATGACATTTCAGTCAAGTGTGGTAGCTGTTGCATAGCTGTTTAAAACTTTCATAAATTCACAGGTTCTTGTCAAAATTTGTGTATGTTTTATCTGATAGCTAGGTAGGTTTTTGTAAATGAAGTGGATGCTAAATATAGAAAAAACTTGGATTGACCTTAGACAAGATTTTGGTTTACATAAGACTCTTAACAGTATGACCCACAGAAATAAAGTAATCAGTTAAGGCCCTTTTTCAGGTTGCTCACCTGGGTCCGTTTTTACAGGTTCTACTGAACTATATTGTCTTTTCATATATATTTTAGTTATTGTTATATGTACATACATATTTTTATCACAATCATCATCATCATACATGTATAATCATTACATTCAGCATTTATACAGAGACTTTTCTACTAGTCTGTAAGCCAGATGCCAAGTTTCTTTCTTCATAGATATAGTATTTTGCAGTTTCCACATAGAACCAGATTCACCATGGTTGTTTTACAAAGAATTAGTAGTTTCATTTATTTGGATCCATGCATGTATATATATTTATATACTTAGTGCTAAATATGTTCCAAAGCATGACTCGCCCTGTGTTTATTCTAGATTGGGACATGAGGCCATTGGTCCCTTATTTTGTTTGCCAAATGACCCCATTACTAAGACTGGTGGGCCATATTTAAAATTGCATCAAAAACAAACACCAATCCAAGTGCAAATCACAATCCCAAAGTAAACGAAAAGGTTTGAAAAAATTGTTAATTAATTTAAACAGTTGAACTTTCATCTTGGAAGTGAGGCTGGGTGCTCCAGTGCTCCAGAAGGGTAAGCACCTTCTGTTAACCTGAATGCAAAATTATTGAAGATGAACACCCCATCCATTCATCCGAAATTCTTGTCTACGTTAATTCTCCAAAATATGAAGCACTATTTCAGGAAACTTGGTGCAAGGTATCAACATAGATAGGAGATGTGCATATCATTAACTGGAGTTGGTTTGCTCATTTTCCTTGGAGTTGTGGCCTTTTGAACATAAGTGCAATGCACACCAAAAAAAAAGAACCTGCTGGTGGGGAATCCTATTTCACTGAATTTGCTCATTTCTTACCTAGCTAAGATCTCGATGTTAGATACTTTTGTTCCTTAGAAAAAAATATTATTGCTCTGCCTTTAGCTTTTGTCTCCAAAATCTAAATTTTTAGCATATCTCTTCTCTTATCCTTCTCTTTTCCAGGTAGTTTTAGCTATTTTTTAGTCTTGGATGAACAATTTATTCCTTCAAAATAGATTTTCTCTTTTTCAATTTAAGGGTATAATGCCTGGTATGTGAATTCCTTAGAATGAGGTATTTTTTTTGCTAGATATTTTTGGTCCATCTTTGTTTTTGTAGGACTGGCCTAAATTTCAGACCTGGACCCAGTTTCACAAAGAATAATTAGAGTTGGTTATTTAATAACCTAATTAATTGCTAATTATGGTTAAATTAATTATTTACTTTGACTATGCTTTGTGCATCTGGAACCTGGTAAGCAGTAGTCTTAGTAAAAGACAATTGTATAACTGGACAATAGTACGCCAGATTAGTATACTGTAATCCAACTTTTATTAGCATGTGATCAACTTCCACGTGTTTCGCGAGGACAAAATAATCGTGAAAGTTAAATGTCGTAAATTTGTTTCCAAAAATGGTTTTATTCATACCAAATGTTCAGCTTATTTCCATATTGCAAAAGTTATTAGTCGTGAAAGTTTTAATAAGAGAATTGCAAAAGTTAATATCCGTGAATAAAAGTTGGTTTACAGAAGTTGTATCTATGACTTTGCTAGTTTATAAATATCATGCTTATCTTTGCATTTTATTCTGCTAATGCCTGCCTTGTAGTGTTCCACTGATGACGGATTATGTCCGTACGCTCATCAACCAATCATGTCAATGCAGTTACAACGATCTTTAACACAAGGTGAATTACAACGTCGATTACAGGTGGCGCTGAATGAGGGGACGCCAAACATTGCTCAGACTCTTGTCGGAATGAACGTGAAGACAAGTTACACCCACGCTGGTAAGTTATGACAAAAATCATTTCGAGACATCTTTTTATACTTTTATCTGATTCATATTCCTTTCTCTATCATAGTGCTCTGACAATGAGATCACCGACAGCAACGTGTACCGTTTTCCTCGACGTGTTGTCTCGCTACAACACAGCCAATCACGACCACTAACTCCGCCTCACCTAATTTCACGACGTCACTTTCCTGTTGCACTGTGTGAAGGTATGCCTACGATTGAGGAGACACTGGCCAGACTGCGCCCGTCGAGAGATACAATATTTGGCAGTTGTGAGTGGTTTTGTGTGTGCTGGTAGAGTGATATAATAACAGCGCTCTCTACATGTCAATTGCAACCTTTGTTGAAATTATTTTGGTGTCAGAAACAGAAAATAAGTCTTAAATTTTTACTTGTCCTCTTGTTAAAACAAATTAAAAATCATACTGGGATGAGCTAGTTTTTACTATCACTTGTCACAGTGTAAAGGTGATTTTTACTCTACACAAGTTGCTCAATATTTTATTAAAATTATCCTACATTCATAGATTTTAGACAAATATTGGGCTAATTCTCATAATTTTTACATCAAAATTAATTCTGCAGCATTTTGGAATAAATTAAAATGTTGATTTTATAGAGACTGACCAACATGATTTCACTTTATAGGGAACATGTTAACATTTCACACTAAAGTTGTGTGACAAGGAAACGTTTCAAGTGTCCATTGAATGTCATTAGGCACCATGGGCGAGTGGCTTCTGTTTGAATGATTCTTTCTTCTACCTCGCACCATTGACCAGTTGCTTCTATCTCAGGTCCAAGATTACCAATCTGATACATAGATAAAGAATTATGCTCAAAGCACATGTAGTACGGGTAGTTAGATGTAGGGTAGGTGTGTGTTTAAGCATTTCAAATTATACTGGTCTCAAATATGAACACAGATTTGTTTTAAAGCTGGAAACATTTAAAAAAATGCAAAATCAATCCAAATGTGTGATAAGAATCAGCAATCGAGACATCTAAAATTTTGCATCCCTATGAATTATTTTTAGACTTCTATGATTTTTATACCCCAGAATTTTCCATGAAACTGTTGCCGAAGGCTATTAGACCGAGAGTAACAGTTTAATAGGTTATCCCTGATACCAAGGGACAATGTGAAATTTAAAATTCTGCATCTTACATACCTTTAAATGGACTTATTTAAAAAAGGTCCCAAATGGGCTATTCTTTGCACATTCAGTTTCTTCTTCAACTGTATCATGCCTGTCTAGAGGAATTAAACAATAAAAAAAACCCAGCTAAAAATAGTTTATTACCATTAATATAGGAGATTCCTTACTTTAACCTTAATCCCCTCCTCGCCAGAAGGCGCATAAGGCTGTAACGCTATATCTATATAGGAGATTAGGTTATAACAAAACATTATCTATAATTTTGGTTGCAATTGACATTGTAAGAGGCTAGATGCAGTACTGATGATTTAGTGACGTGACATACATCATAATTAGTTTGTGTTATTTTTATAACTGGTGTGGTGCTGTAGTGCTAGATTAGGTTTGGTCTGAACTGAAAACAAACATTTTGGGGATTATGGATGATCAAGTATTTTTGTGTTGGATTTGACGTACATAAATTATTTAAATTATGTGAAAAGTTAATAATATTAAAGAGTGTTTGTGTATAACTTGTGTTTTGACATATTTTTGTATTTTAACATGTCAATTGTGAATTTTAATTGTTGATTTTTTGCATTTCATTTGTCCTGTTGACCAATTAGGGATTTGGAGCACTTTAAATCTGGAAAATTTAGCAACAATTTTATTTTGTTTATTTTATTTTATTTTATTTATTTATTTATTTATTTATTTATTTATTTATTTATTTTGGTGCAGTTGGTACTTAATTAAAACTGTTACCAAAATATTGTCATTTTTTTAATTTATTGGTAAGTGCTCCATAATGCTGTTTGAAGTGAATAGACATAGAACCTATCTATGAACAACTGATTTTTTTCCCACTCACAAATTTACAGATCAACTCAATGAATTAGCATCTGATACAATCCAGCATCATTGTCAAGGGTCCTACCATTCTATATTTCCTATAATTTTGACCCATTCCTATATTTTCCTATATAATTTGAAAAGCCCCCTATATTTCCTATATTTTTCTATATTTTTGTTACTGGTAGCTTCAGGAATTCAGAATGGGGACATTTTCCCTGCATTTAGTACATATCTGAAGCAAGATTAACATTTATATATTTCTAAAGCAGTAAGTGTACATTACAATTAAAAATGTTGTATGTTTGTTAGCAAAAGAGAAAAGGGAATGGCTCAAGGGGAGGAAATGTGGCCATGGATGTATATTTTATGTGTAAACTATTTAAAGATATTCCTATAATTCTAGTGAAAACTCCTATAATTTCCTATAAAACTCCTATAATTGTGACTCCATGTTCCTATTTTTCCTATATTTTTGGACCTTAAAACTGGAAGGACCCCTGCATTGGTGATAATCTGTATTGGGCCATAGCTTTCAAAAAAGTAGCTGTAGTCATACTTAGTACAGTATTCATCTGTTTTAGTCCCTATCAATACTGTATTAACCTGTGCTTATTTTCATAATTTAAGCATCAGATCTATGTTAGGCCTACAGAAATTAGCTATCCTTGGGTCATCTGAGAAATGATTTAATCTGAATTTGGGGCCATCTTTGATTGTGTGACCGGGGTATTAATGTTGGTATATTTTTTTGTGACATTTTATTAATTTGTTGTTATTTAATGTCAAGAAAAAATAGAGATGCTAGTTTGGGTTTGTAATGTGGTTTTTCTTTAAGTCAAAGTGTGATCATGCAAAGGGCATACTTAAATTGCTGAAATGAGTATGCAGCATTATAAAGTGGTTTACGTGAATTTTACAAAACAAAATTAACAAAAGGTCATAATTCATTTAAATTTACCCTATGACTTCAGTGGTGATAAAAATTTGCAGTCTTTTCCTGAACATTTATCTTGTTTAAGTGGCAAAATATGAATTCTCGTGTTAAAAGATCTTGCTTCTGTTTAGGAACGAATGAATTTCAATCCAAAAAGTGGATTTAATTTTGGAAATTCAATATGGTCAATCTGAAAATAAAGAATTGATTACAATCCAAGTAGTGGATTTTATTTTGGAAACAATATGGCCAAGAACAAATAGATGAAGATCCAAAGAGTGGATTTTAATTTTTTGGATATTCAAGATGGCCGATCCTGGGATAAATTCTATCATTAAGTAATAGTGTTTGTGAGTCTTGTCATGTGACCAGCGAGACTTTGTGATCAGAAACCACTCAAATTATGTCACAATGTCCCAATTCTGTTAACGTCAACATCCTGAAATTGGATATCAAAATCAAAGTACAATGCATATCAACATCACATAATTTTGCTACATTCAATTAACATTTTAATGGTTTTTATGTTTACAGATGCTTTTAACGACATGTCACCAGCGATTCTTCCAGCCACCATTGTCCCTCCCAAGGACCTAAGGTAAAATCTTATAACTTTTAAATAAAAATTCTCCCTAACTTTTCTGTTATATTGCCTTATTTCTATTATGTATAATCTCTAATATATAATATCAGTAACTTTTATGTATTATATTTTTGAAAATTATAAAACTTGGTTCAACAAGTTCTGATAACTGATCTCTTTACTTGTATCATATTGACCACTAATTTCTAAGAATTTCTTTCGTAAAAAAGAACTTTTTACTTTTAATGTAATCATGATATTAAAGTCAGAGATTTTTTCATAAAATATCAAGCTTTATTTCTAACAAAAGTTGTGACATAAAATATCAGCTGAAATTAATCTAAAAAACTTATAGCATCCCCTCCACTTCCCCAAATGTTGATGCTGGCAGAGCCTCGGTGTATGAGTGATCTTAAACCTGTTTACAGATTACACTGGCAATCATGGCTTATGTTCAAATCCCACTAAGTCAAATCTGATGTGAGAAAGTTTAGTCAGTTATCTTGCTGAAGTTTGTAGGTTTCCTGCATTGCCACAGAACTGTCTGCTCAGATATAAGTCGGAAATATCTTTGCTAGGGAGTACACACACAATAATTCTATTATACAAATTAACTTAATTTTCTTCTGGCAATCAGGTTTCCTCCACCATCCCAGAACGGACCACCATGATATCAGTGCAAGAGTCTTGTCTCCGTAGTAAAACACCATACCTTTATTTCTTAACCCCTTAATGTGCTGGCATCTAGATTTGAAGATTTTTGGCTAAATATTTTGACAAACTGATAGTGCTTACAGCCAGGATTATACTGTAAACGTATTTAATTTTGCATATTTACAATATGACTGTATCTCTCTCCAATGAAACATACAGGAGCATTTGTATTGCAATTCTCGTTGAAAGACAATAGGGGTCATGACCCTTGATGTGTATCAATTTTCCCACAATATTATGTCATGTCCCGCACAGGGGGTCATGTGATCATGTGAATCTCACATGGCTAAAAACCCTATATCACACGAGCAGATATGGAAAAAATAGCACCAAGTTACAAAATATATATTAAAAGAAAGAATTGTAAATATAACAAATGACATTTCTGCTCATGGTATTTCAAGGGGTAATGAAAGATAGTGTGGCGCGTGCCAAATTCAAAATGAAGGGCAAAATTTGGCACGTGCCACACTATCTTTCTTAACCCCTTGAAATACCATGATCAGAATGTCATTTCTTAAATGTATTTAATTTTGCAGAATAGGCAATTTACATATATCCGCGCAGTTTAATATTCGCATTTTTGAAATATGCACTATAACACAATAAACAAAATATAATTTTAGCTTGGTATTAATTTTTGCGCAAAATAAACGGCCTCAAAATAAGAGAAAATTAGTACAGTGCATATAAATAAATGTTTACAGTAGATTGTGGCATAAAACTTTATTACCTTATGTCTCTACCTCTTTGAAACTTTTTAGTTTATTTTTTTTGACGAACAGCCAGAATTTTAGGTTTTTGGTTTATTTTAAAAAAACTGATTGTACTGACATCCAAAATATACTGTTCTCCTAACTAATGGCTCTTGTAAATATTATATCTTTCTTTCTGTATGATTTAGTTCTGATGATGCCAGTGACAGCGATATTGACATTTCAACGATACCAGTGGCAGCAAGATCTAATCCTTATCAACGATCTGACTCCAACTCTACTACTACTACAACTGCTAACAATGTCAATCTGTCCTTAATGGGTTATAATAACGCTGCTCCGCAAAATCTTCTTAAAAAACAAGCAAGGTATACCTTATATATATTCACTAACATAACTTCAAAGTTATAAGGAACCACTGCGATAGCTCAGCTGGTAGAGTGCTCGCTCCGTAAGTTGGAGGCTGTGGGTTCGATCCCCAACCGGGTCTGACCCAAGACTTGAAAGTGGGTAGTGACTGTTCTTTCACCAAGCACTCGGCTTTATGAAATGAAAGTCACAGTTCTTTTAGATGGGAACTTAAAATAAACGAGGTCCCTTGTCACGGTGGGCTTGGCATGCTAAAGAACCCTGCTGTTTAATGCCATCAGTTCAACGCACAGGCAAAATTTCTGCATCTTCGCCTATAGCTGGCAACATCTCAATATGTGAAATATTCTTGACTTTGACGTTAAACACTATTACTTACTCACTCACTCAAAGTGATAAGGGAAATGATAAAGGGAGATAACTGCATTATTAATGGGTTATAACAAAGCTACTCCTTAAACTCTTCTTAAAAAACAATATATATATACACTAACATAAATAAATATATCGTCATAGCAACACAACCCCACAACTCTTTATTTTATTAGCTCACCTGAGCTGAAAGCTCAGATGAGCTATTGCTATCCATCTTCGTCCGTCGTGCGTCGTCCGTCGTCCGTCGTGCGTAAACTTTTTACATTTTAATCTTCTCCTCCAAAACCACTGGCCAAATTTAATGAAACTTGGTAACCATCATGCCTGGGTGAAGCCCTCTCAGATTTGCACAAATGAAGGAGTTATGTCCCCTTGGGGCCCCATAAGGGGGAAATAGTGAAAAACTTTAAAAATCTTCTCCTCTGAATCTACAAGACATATACCTTATTTATTTCATATATAACATCCTTAGGTCATCTAGTTTCAGATTTGCACAAATGGTAGCCAAGGGGCTCAAAATGGGGAAATGGTAAGGTGCTGAGTGGGGAAATTGCTAAAAATTATGTATTTGTCAATATATCTTGAAAACTATTAACTTTTTGTATAGGCATGTATATTAGAATATTTTAGGTATTATCCTAACGATCATTTTGATATATGAATGAAGGTCATAGGTTCAAAGGTCAAGGTCACAGATGTGAATGAATACCTGAATGGTTATTTATCTTGAAAACTGTTAACTTTTTGGATATGCATGTATTAGAATATTTTAGGTATTATCCTAACGATCATTTTGATATATGAATGAAGGTCATAGGTTCAAAGGTCAAGGTCACAGATGTGAATGAATACCTGAATGGTTATTTATCTTGAAAACTGTTAACTTTTTGGATATGCATGTATATTAGAATATTTTAGGTATTATCCTAACGATCATTTTGATATATGAATGAAGGTCATAGGTTCAAAGGTCAAGGTCACAGATGTGAATGAATACCTGAATGGTTATTTATCTTGAAAACTGTTAACTTTTTGGATATGCATGTATATTAGAATATTGTAGGTATTAGCCTAACAACCATTTTGATATATGAATGAAGGTTATGGGTTCAAAGGTCAAGGTCACAGATGTGAACAAGATCTGAAATGATTATTTATCTCAAAAACTATGAACTTTTTGTATAGGCATGTATATTAGACTATTTAGGTATTATCCTAATGATCATTTTGATATATGAATGAAGCTCATGGGTTTAAAGGTCAAGGTCACAGATGCGAATGAATACCTAAATGGTTAATTATCTTAAAAACTATTAACTTTTTGTATAGGCATGTATATTAGAATATTGTTAGTACGGGCACAGTGGTCATTTTGATAGATGAATGAAGAGCATGGGTTCAAATGTCAAGATCACAGATACAAACAAGTACTGAGATGATTATTTATCTCAAAAACTATAAACTTTTTGTATAGGGATGTATATTAGAATATTGGCCGAATTATCATTTTGATATTTGAATGAAGCTCATGGGTTCAAAGGTCACAGGTGAGCGTTAAGGCCCATGGGCCTCTTGTTTTTTTTAAATGTCAAGTATATTTTTATTTATAAAGTTATAAATATAAATTGTAAGGGGAGATAAGAAAGTGGTAAAAGGGGGATAATTCTGTTATTAATTTATTATTGAAATGCAGTCTCTGCACCTGTACTTTACTAAAAAAAATCAATCTTACAATATCCATTAGAAAAAAAAGAACTCAAAAACCTTTACTTTTCTTGATGTTATTTTTAATGTTGTACACTTACATCTGCATCCAGACGGATCATTAACTCCAGCCATGACGATAAACTTTCTAACTGAAAACTTGACAATTCCAAGTGTAAGTGTATGTATTAATTTGTTTGTTTATATTATTAGACCAAATGCTCCACTGAAGTCGTCATCTAGACAGTCATCAACTCCTGCCATGACAACACATTTCCTTACCTCAAACTTTACATCGTCGGGTACTGATGAGACCATGTTAATACCACCGACAAAAGTAGAAAAACGGTCACGAATCGGCAGAAGTTCAGGACCCTTGGTAAGCTTAAAATAAATCATTTGGCATTTTAGTTGTTTTTGATAAAAATAATTGAAAATTGTCTTTTTTAAATATATATAAACATGTATTTGAAACTTTTAGTATATATAAAGTAGACATTTTGATAAAGACTTGAACTTTTTTGCCTTGGGTCATTCAGATGAGAAGTGGATAAACTCTTTTCAATTTCAAGATACATGTATGTAAAATGTACAAAAAGAAATACCTGTAGAAAGGGTGTACAAGAGTTCTTCCTGACTGAAATGTTAGACAAGTAACTTTGAAGGTCAAGGTCAAAGGTCAACTATCAAGAAATTTTGTTTGGTTACAATGATTTTGATGATGGTATATCATCGGTTCAGTGTATACTGTGTGAATACTGTGTGAATGTCAAAGACAACAAATTTTGCCAGTGTACCACCATGTGATGCCCCCTAATACTACAGTCAAACTTGGCTATAAAGGCCACCCAAGGGAACCAGTAAGAGTGACCTTTATGGGCAGGTGTCCTTTAAATACAGGTTCAAATAATATGAATATAGAACAATAGGGATACAATTCTACTGGCCCTTATATGCAGGTGGCCTGTATATAGAGGTGTCCTTTAAGGCAGGTTAGACTGTATTTCCATTGGTTACAGAATCACATCATTTGACATTTTTCTGTAAAAACAACATTATTGCCTAGAATTTGCAACATATAGAGTTTCTAAAACATTTTGCAGAAACATATTGATCGAGTGATACACTGGCAAAATCAATTATTAATTCTCAATTGTCTTTTTTTTTTAATTTTTTTCTCATTTTTGTCTTACACATATTCTAAATGTTTCTTTAGCCAAAACTTAATCAGGTCATTTATGAATAAAACATCCTTTAGGAAATGGAGTTTTTTTTAACCATTATAATTTTTATTTAGACCCTGTATGGTGAGGAAGCCATGCCAAAGGTAATTGTTGGCTCACCAAATAGTATAATTAGTAATACATTGTGATTTTTTTAATTGCTCACCATATGGTATAATCAGTAATACATTGTGAATTTTTTTAAAAATGCTCACCAAATAGTTATTAATATGTTTGCTGTGTGATAAATAATTTTGAAATTCACATGATTTTTTTAAATTCTTATATAATTTGTCACTGATATTAATAATAAAAATATTTTCTTTCTTTTTGTGTGAAATATATAAATACATGAGTACCATTGCTAAAAGTCTGTCATATTAGACAATTTGCCATTGCTTTTTGTGTTTGATAATTTTATTTTTAAAATAATTATCCTATTTATTCCTAGAAACAGAATTATTTTCAAAATTTCTGTCAAAAGTATAAGAATAATCTGCAAATAGTTTTGAGTCTAAAAATTAAAACTTTGTTTCACTTAAATCGAGTGTGTCAGTTCATGGATGGCAGAGAAAACCAGAGTGCCTGGACATAAAAACCACCAAGTTTTGACAAGCAAACTAACAAACTATCTTACACTAAGATCTGCCCAAGTGGGATTCAAACCGTATAGGAGGTGAGAGGCACTGATCTGTGGCCATGGAGGTCCCTGATTTAATATAGAAAGCAATAGGGAAATTACATAACATGACAGACTTTTGGCATGATATTGTACATTAACCTAATTAAGCTTGATTTGTATAATTAATATTATAATGCATTTTGGCAGTAACTGTATAAGATTTTACTTTCATTAAGAAATAATACTACACTGTATTTATACCCGATGATTGTTTTTCTGCCACAGTCTGCCACATAGCTTCTCAAAATGTAGTTTGAGAATGGTTATGACCCATAAATTCTCCAAACTAGACATTGACCTTGCTTAAGTTTTGTATGCCTCATCCGCTGCCCTTATTAGTTACATGAAAACTCAGATTAAGTTGAATTTTTTTTCCAAGTTTTCTCGTGGTGAAAATAAATTTGAGTTTAGATCAAATGAATTGAAATATGATTTTAGGAGAAGATTTGTAGCCATGTTCTTACATGTGAACCCCTTCTGGTATATTCAAACTAAAACATACTGTTTCAGCTCTGAGAATAAGGCTAGGTACCTTTTAAGCTCTTTTAATTTTAACCCTTGGTCAACATATGGTTTCTCTAAATTGTCTCATTTAGAATGATAATTGACTTATCACCAGCCATGCCTTTTATGTTCTGACACTGGCCATCATCACGGTACCAAAGCAGCATCACAGCAACTAATGACATACTATTGTCAGTGACGTCATTAAATGGCACAATTCCGGCCGAGTTTTTATTCTTTTATTCAAGCATGCTGGGCCTTTGTCAGAACTTTGTGGGCATTGTCTGCGATAAGTCAACAAAAAAAATCATATTGGATTTCTTTGGGGTAAAGTGGGTTTAGTTACATAATAATGTTACAAAAAAGTAATCTCTAATATCTTATTTAACTTCATTTATTTCTCTCTAACGATATTTCATTTATCTCCATAACAAATTTGTAGAGCGGTTTGACACAGGAGGCCATAGATCGTCTGGTTGGGAGTAAGACAAAAACCGGAACCCCTCGATACGGAACCACAGACATTACTAAAATACCGACATCTGTTCTTACTAGAGAATACATGAATGTCATGCTTGAGCGATTAAAAAATGGACCGTCACCAGTCAGCTCGTATGAGTCTTCAAACTCTTTGTTACATTTTATCCCTTATATTTAGGTTTTTGGTTTCACCTTTTTTATAGATAGAGAAAAACTAATTTTGTTTAAAGCTTGTACAAGTTTGAATTTAAATTTCAGATTTAAAACTTATATTTTTGTCAAAAAAAAACTTTGCCTTTTTGGTTGTTTCTTTTTTTTTTTTTTTTTTTTTTTTTTTTTTTTTTTTTTTTTTTGGTTTTTTGTCTGATATTAATAAAAAAAAATGTTCCAAGGAAAATTCTAATTACTGGAAAATATATACATACTTTTAAAGCTTTTTGTTGATGGTATTGGTTATTGCAATATTGTCAATTTCTTGATTTTCGGTAAACAAAAATAGCCTGATTTCTGTTCATAATTTTCTTTGATAACAAACTTGTACAAGTCTTACTAATTTCAGAATAGATAATATGTAGTTACCCTAGAATTTTAACATCAGATGACATCGATTAACATTAAATAATATCAGTTAACATCAGTTAATTATGGTTAAGATTAAGTTAATAACAGTTAAGATCAGATAATATTGGTTAACAACAGTTTATTTCACTTGTTGGGTTCACATAACTATAATCAAACAACGTGAAAATTTCTTCATATATTCAACAAAAATCCAGTTTCATTTTACACATTTCAAGTATTTTGAAACACCCCCACCAACACAATTAGTTATGGTTATGGTCACAGAGATGCTTATTGATATGCAACTTCTGTAGTAAGATAACAAACATTTAGTATACCTAGATTGCAAAATAATGCACATTGATACACACACATCTCTCTATACATTGAAACCTTTCTCTAATACTTTGATGCAAATATTAATGCAAAAATTTGGGATGTGTAAACACTTGCCTACTAAAAATATACTTCATTTCATTGAAGATTTTAAACTGACTTGTTAGATGAACATCTCCAATAAAACTAGACACAATAAGCATCTAGGCTTGCATTAGTGGAAAAGAAATTGTGTTTTGATACTAAAATCAAAGTTTAACATTATTTAAGTTATAGCTGTTGCATAACCATGTCATAAAAAACATCTAAAAGTAATTTGACTGCAATATTTCGACAAAACTGCTGTGTTAATAAATCACTGCAATAATCATGAATTTCAAGACTTTTAATTTTAAAAAGATATTAACCTGAAGATTTAATATTCTTTTTTTCTTGTTCTTCTCTCTTTTTATCCTGGATACTGATTAGGAGCTCGTTAAGATATTTATAATGTCAGGGTAACTGCATAAAGTTTTTGATTTGAGTTCTAGAAGTGTTACACAGAGAGGTTAATTATATTTTCTGTGCACAAATGTCTTCAAAATCTATTGTGCTCTTTTGCTGTCTATCTGATCTTTTGAATTTGAAGTTGAATAGCTTAAAATACCTTATCAGTCATATTTAACACTTTGTTGGATAAATTATTTGTTCACATATTTTAAAAATTGGCAGAGAATGCTAAATGGGATGAAAGGTCATGTCAAGGTCACTGTTTTGTCATGACCTTCCTGTATTTCATTAAAAATGCTCACTCTTTAAAGATTATTTCAGTCAAAATTTCTTAATTAAGCTCAAATAGACTTTGAACATAATATCATAATCATACTTTTTATCGAGTTGAAAATACATTTACTCCAGTAATAGAACAAGTTATCTCCCTTTAACTTAAAAACTCCTGAAATTGACCCCAATCCACCAACCTTTCTATAACTTAATGTCCAGTCTTGTAATCAACAAAAAAAACCAATCATACCAGTCCATGTCTAAATCAGAATCCAAAAAACAAAGTGAAATTTAAGACATGATACATGAACCACCCACCCGTTTTAACTAACCACCTTTCCTGTATTGATTAGAAGTGCTTATTTTCAGCATTTTTAGAGAACAGTTTGGCAATTTCTTTTCACTGTTTTATTTATTGCTTATATTTAGTATAGATTTATTAGGTGTGTCGGAAATTTATCACATATTTTATTCATGCACTTGATAATATTAATTTTTATAACTTGAATTTTCATAACTTTAAAAAGTTATATAAATGATGCTGTGATTATTCTCTGCTTAAGTTGGGTTCTTTTTCGAGGCGATGCATAGTGCAAGAACGTTTGTCAGTTCACTTGCCAAAGATTGGTTGTATTTTCTGGACAATACAGTACTTCCTTTGCAATTCTAGAATATGAGGGAGGTGACCAAGTGGTCTAAAGTCCATATTTACAGATCTCTCACTGCCTAGATTCGAATCTCACTCTGGTTTGATTCTAGTATAAGAAAGTTTTTTCAGTTCACTTGCCAAAGTTTGGTGGTATTTTCTGGGAAATACAATTCTTCTTCTGCCACCCACTCTAGAGCTATAACCATTTCAGTATGAGTCTGAGTGGCTTTAAGAGGTCTAAATCACACACTTGCAGATTACATAACCTCTGGTGGCCTAGGTTTATTTCATTCTGGCATATCCTAGTGTGAAAAAATTGTCCAGTGGTTCTCTTCAAGCATTTCTATTTTTTCCACCATCTATGAATTGACACTCTCAATATAAAGCAATCTAGATTGGAGTGGAAATACTATCGACAATGTTGTCTGAAGTGTAAAACCCAATTCCCAGCCACCCAGGAACTTATATATACAATGAGGGACTCATAATATATTATAAGTCAAGTTTAGGGAAATTTAGAATGTTTTCTTTGCAGTAAACATTTGATGACTCAAAAGTATAAATGCTTTCAAATATGAATGTAAATTATCCAAGAATTCAAGTTTTGAAATTCGTAACAGTAAGTCTTGTTTAAGATGAATTGTGCAAATGCCATTATCTTAATTCTGAAAAGTCATCTTTTAGGTACTCATTCACATGGTAGCATTTTAGTTTTTTATTTAAATTATTAATTTTGTATATTTAAAGGTAAGAGGAATCAAGGTACCTGGGGATTCATGACGTTGGGAGAATTTAGAATTAATACCTTAAAATTAGTACAGAATACAGCAATGGCTGCCATAGATAGAAAGGGAGATAATCCACATCAGTGCAATGATTGTTAACAGGGACTGGTCAAATACTACATCAACATAAAATAATCCCAATTAAGAATTAAAGAATTTATAATTTTTTCATTGAATTAGCACAATGTGCTGCAATGGCTGATGTTATACATCTAAAGGGAAATAACTCTGTTAGTGCAATGATAGATAATTCAGCTAGATGAGGAAATTGATTGAAAATTGTCAGGAAGGGAGATAACCCTGTAAGAGCAATGATAGATAATTCAGTTAGATGAGGAAATTGACTTGTCTGAAAATTGTCAGGAGCTAGAGGTCTGAAAATTGCCAAGGAGATAAATCTGTTAGTCCAATGATTGATAATTCAGCTAGAAGATGAAAATTACTGGTCTGAAAATTGTCAGGGAGATAAATCTATTAGTCCAATGATTCAGCTAAAAGAGGAAAATGACTGGTCTGAAAATTGTGAGGGAGATAAATCAGTTAGTCCAATGGTTGATAATTCAGCTAGAAGAAGAAAATTACTTGAGTGAAAATTAAATCAGGAAGGGAGATAACCCTGTTAAAGCAATGATTGATAGTTCAGCTTTATAAAAATGACTGAAAATTGTCAGAAAGGGAGATAACCTTGCCTGTCAATAATTGATAGCAATTAATAAAAGGAGAGAATGGTAAAATGAATATGACATTGAAAGGGGAATAACTCTTTCTGCTCAGTTTAATGAGAACTATAAACAATTTAATGACATCTTATGCAGTTGTGCCCTTCAGGCACTTGAAACTTTACCAATATTAAAATTATACCTGCATCTTATTTCTAAATTTCATTTGCAGCAAGTTTTGAAACCTGAGGCCATTCTGCAATTACATGAAAATTCTTAACTGATTATTGATGAATTGATCAGGAAACAAAAATCTGTGATACAAATTTTAATTATTAATTTATGACTTCCATCCACATGTGCCATATATGTTGCTTAGCAACTATGTACATCACTTAGCAACCATGTATGTTGCTTAGTAACCATATTTGTTACTAAGTAGCAATATTAGTTGCTAAGTAACCATATGTTACTTTGTTACCATAATTGTCACTTAGTAACCACAATTGTTGCTTAGTTACTTTAATTGTTGCTTAGTAACCAAATTTAAGTTTCAATTGTATCTGTGATTCATGAAGCTAGTCATTTTTGTTTTGAAAATGTGAATTAAATGCTACATGGTACAGCTTTCAGTGCAGTTTTCAGACATTACAAATATAACTTATATTAACATATAAATTATTTATTAATTTTGAAAATATTTTGAATTATTCATTAACATTGAATGAATGATAGCTGGCCACCTGCCATTTGATTGGTCAATAACTTAGAAACTATTAATTTGATTGGTCAGAAGCTGGAAATTCTTCCATTTGATTGGCCAACAAATTGATATCTGTGATTCGTGCCTGAACATAGACAGAATACCAAATATTTATTTATATCTTTTATAAAATGGACCTGATTTTTACTTACAAATATATTTTACTTTACTAAACCCGTCCACATATTTTAAAAAATCTGTCCATGTTTCTATGGTAACAGATAACTTTTTTTTCAAAATGTCAAGATTGTGATATTTTTATTCAACCATGTAATGGATCTTTACTCTATATTTAAATATTGTAAGTTTATTGTTATCATGTCATTCTTGTAATTAATATTTGTATATAATTCATATTATTTAAAACAAACAGTTTTGTAATTTTATAATAAAAACCATGGCGATATAGGAAAATAAATTATGAAATTCAAATTCAATTTCGTCTCATGATTATTTCTTTCTTTTGCAGTGCTTCAAGGTTGATTTGCTTCAAAATGTTTCCAAAAATTGATTGAATGGGGTTTTACTTCCCAGTCAAGAATATTTCACTTATATCGACACTAGTTATTGGTGAAGTTGCAGGAATTTTTACCTTTGTAGTGTAGCTCAGGGCAATGTTAGGAAAGGTTTTTAATGTGCCATGCCTCCCTTGTCAGGGGCACCAGTCATTAAGGTGTCATTAAAACTACCTTCCTATAAATGCCTAAATTCCACTTTGTGGTCTTTATATATACAGGTTTTGCTGTATTATCAGTTTCAAGTGACATCACAAAGACACTTGATATCATTTTATCATAATAACGAATGATGGAGTACTTTGAGAAAACCACCTGCCTGCAATTTGTAAACATTAAGACCTGTTGTGATCCATAAGCACTCACTAACCCACTTTGGTCCATTTGTGGCTGAAGAAGATTCCAAAGAGACAGAGCAGTTTAACACAAGTTAAACTGGAGGTTGCCAGGTTTTTAAATAACAGAATTAGTGGAATAGTTTTGGTCCTTAAAACTTTCAATGTTATTTGTAATATTCTAGAATTTAACACCTGAAAAACATGTTTAGAGGGAAAGCTCATACTTTTTGATGAAATGAAATAAAAAATGTCATATATCATTTAAGCAATTGATTTAAAAAGAAGAAAGAAATTTGTACTGAAGAAAAACACAGCCAAGAACAGGACACAATAAAAGTTGATGACAGAAACTGTCGAAGGGGACTTCACAAGAAAAGACAACCATATTTAAATATTTACAATATGACTGTACCTGTCTTCGATGAAACATACAGAAGCAATTGTATTTCAATTCCCAATGAAAGACAATGGGGGTCATGACCCTTGATGTGTATCAATTTTCCCGCAATATTACGTCATGTCCTACACAGGGGGTCATGTGAGACACGCCGATCTCGCATGGCTAAAAACCCTATATCACACGAGCAAATATGGAAAAAAAACGCCAAGGTACAAAATATTTATTAAAAGAAAGAATTGTAAATACCTGTATAAGAAATGACATTTCTGTTCATGGTATTTCAAGGGGTAATGAAAGATAGTGTGGCGCGTGCCAAATTCAAAATGAAGGGCTTTGCCCTTCATCGAATTTGGCATGCACCACACTATCTTTTATTACCCTTGAAATACCATGATCAGAATGTCATTTCTTAAATAGAAGCAGCAGAACAAGAGCAAAAAAAAAACCAGAAAACACATAATGGACAACTGATTATAAAATCATGACTTTGGATGGCACTGGAGTAATGTTCAGTGGTGTGGTTATAATATTTCTGGAGGGTCTTAAAAGTAAGGCTTATTTGACATGTTGACAAAAAGTGAAGTTACATTGTTACCAACAGAGAAATTGCTTGTTTCATTTCATATACTAGTAGTTTAATGATCACCAGCAGGTACCATATAGTTAACAATTGAAGCAAATCTCTGAAAGTTACAGGTACATCTGTATTTTGTTTCATTTCAAATCTAGGTCCAGGCATAATAATTGGGATATTGTTTTGTGTAATTAATCGACATGGTTATGTGCAAATTTAAAAAAAAAATAGGATATTTTAAAAATTGTGAGAGACAATACACTGTCACAGCAGTACTCTAAACAACACAAACTCATGTCATTATAGTAATTGTAGTTTATTGTTTTCTAAGTCAGTACATAACAGTATGTATATTTTACAACATTTTCGATGTTATATCCCTCAAAAGCCTCATTTAAATGACTGAATGCACAAAAAGTCAAATAAATTCAACTTTACTTCAGAAACAATCGACCAATCAAATGGTTTAAGATCATTTCATCATTAATAGGGTCATATCATCAAACATGATTCAAAATACACAACTTTATGAACAAAACAAATGATATATGGTTTTTTGTACATTTATGAATAATGTGATAAAAATTTTAAAAATAGCAAACAAGTAAAAATTCAGTGTATACACAGCATAATAGACTTTTAGTGGTATTGAAACTAAGCTGTATCTTGGAAAGTAATTTTACTGTAAACATGAAGTCCTTTTGTCAGTAAACCATGTCACGATTTCCATTATGATCACTCTGTATTTAATGTGATCACATGGTATCCTATGTGAACAAAGTATCCATGGTGATCACACAGTATCTAAAGTTTTCACGCAGTACATGTACTTATCTATGGTGATCACACAGTACGTATCCATGGTGATCACTGTATCCATGATGATCACACAGTATCCATGGTGATCACACAGTTTCCATGGTGATCACAGTTTGCAAGGGGGTCACAGAAACCATGGTGATCACGTAGTATCCATGGTGTTCACATGGTAACCATGGTGACCACACGGAATTCAAGGGAATCACACAGTATCCATGGTGATTACACAGTATATATGGTATCACATATCTAAGGCAATTTAAGAAACCATGGTGATCACATGGTAATTGCAAAGTATTTAAGACAATCACTGGTATCCATGGTGATCACAATGTATCCATGATGATCACACGGTTATCATGGTGATCAGCAATATCACAGAATGTCCTTTACGTTCCAAGTCTTAAATGTATATTTATTGTGGAAGCCTATTGGTCATCGTGGTCATCGCCTTCTTGTAGAAGGTTGTATATATCCTGTTCCATTTGCTGGGGTAAATACTCGGAATTGTATCTAGCGACTGGTTGACCATGTTTGTTTATCAGAAACTTCTCAAAATTCCAACGTACATCACTTGTTTTCAATGGATAATAGGTGATAAGGCAATCTTGGGTCGCAAATCGTTCGGCTACCGGTGGGCAATATGACTAATAAAAAGAGAAAAAAATTGGTATCAAATCAATTGCTCATCTAAAGTACAGGCCTGTCGAAAGTTTAACACTTAACTAACGATATTTAGCACCAAATCAGAAGCTCATTTCGGCCCTTGTTAAGCTTTATCTTTTCATTAGCGTCTATCTATTTCCAAGCAGACCACTCGGCAGGCGAGTTAGGCTCATTTCGTTACCACAGTGTTTAGCTTTCGACGGGTCTGTACGGTAGTTAGGCTGAAGGCCTACAATGATTGTTCATGATTGGGCCTTAGTGGTCTAACTACTGAATCGGCATAGGCCAAAGATAAACACGTGTCCGCAGATCTCCCTAGAAAAAATTAGAGTTGTTATGTAGGCTGTTTTTTAACATTGGCCATGTAGGACAAAGATACCAACTTCAACACTGCTTGTCAAAATATTGTCATAAAAACTTTAGAGTATTCATAAAACTTGAGGTTTGGTCGGTTAAGCTAGATCACTTATTTTCTAGGCCAACCTCTCACGACCTAGATTCGAATCGCACTCTGCAGACGGAAAGATTGTTGGGTCGGTCGTTTTATCCAGATACGCTGGTTTCTTCCACTGGCAATCACAGAAATAACGTTCTCCAGGGCAAGTGAAATAATATTGACTTTGGCGTGAAACATCATATCAGCCAAAGAAATCTTTCAATTATTAATTCTTTGACAGTACATAAGGCTTCAAAATGCTTATTTTTCTCAAATATACTATCCGTTGCATTAAATCGACTACTTTACCTTTAAGCAATGGTCTAAAGCGCGCATTAACAGATCACGCTGCCTCTTGCGACCGAGGTTCGAATCCCACACGGGCAAATCCTATTGTGAGAAAGATTGTCGATTTGCCGGAGGTTGGTTGTTTTCCAGGTACTCCGGTTTCATCCATCATTCCTAAACTCACCGATATAAGAAAAAATGGCCTGGGTGGTTAAACCCCATTACTTCAATCCATCATCTATGAACTGATCGTTTCGATATAAGTAAAAGAATCTTGACTAGGGCGTAAAACTGCCCATTACTCCTACTACTCGGTCGTGGGTTTGGAACCCCGCCGGGGTTTGTCAACGACTTGAAAATAGGTATATGTAGTGACTGTTCTATTGTGCCAAGCACTAGGCATTTAAGAAATGAACGTCAATGTCTCTTTAATGCCGCATGTCACGACAGGCGTGACATGTACGTTTAAAAGCCCTCCTTGCAAAATGTCCTAAGCGCGTGCACTGCAAAGGTTAAAATTTCTACCACTTTGCCTATAGCTGGTGACGTCTCGATATAAGTTAAACATTCTTGACTGGGGCGTTAACCTTCTTTACTCCACTACTCTCCATACCTTTAGGTAGGTGTACAGTGGTGTTTCGTTCTCTCCATTGACATCACTTTTCTCCAGTAGGGTAAAATTGGGTTTGAACCCACCGCCAGGACGGACATACTTCAATGAGTTTAATATCTCTGTCCCGTTAGCTCCTGGTTCTTGCTAAAACCAAAATAAAATGGTATTAATTCAGTTTTTATGGTGCGAAATAAACGAAACAAGTTTGATCAAAATCCATCCATAGAAATGGAAGATATGGAGCTGGGCACGAAAAGAAATTATTATAATTAAACTTTCCAGTTTTCTATTGAAAAGAGTAAAGGTCTCTCAGTATGTACAATTTAATAAAATTCAATAAACTGGCACCGTTTTATTTAGCCTTTCAGGAAAATGTTGAAATTCCAGATTGATAAACTTCAATCATGTTATTAGGCTTTGATTTATTTTTTATATACTTAAATACTGAAACTACTTTATCCTCACTTACCCTACCAAACTGGTTACAAGGAACACCAATGACATGGAAGTTTCTGAACTGTCTCTGTAGTGCATTCAGTCCATTATACTGCAATGTAGCTCCTCACCAACTAGCCACGTTCACTACCAATAAGACCTACAAATCAAATGTGATGATAGAATCATAGGACTTCAAGAAAAGGGGAATGTGAAACCGGATACCTTCTCGAAATGCATTGTAACTCCTCACCAACTAGCCACGTTCACTATCAGTAACACCTACAAGTCAAATGTGATGATAGAAATATAGGACTTCAAGAAAAGGGAAATGTAATACGGGTACCTTCTGGAAATGCATTGTAGCTCCTCACCAACTAGCCACGTTAACTATCAGTAAGACCGTGATGATAGAAATATAGGACTGCAAGAAAAGGGAAATTTGAAACCGGTTACCTTCTGGAAATGCATTGTAGCTCCTCACCAACTAGCCACGTTCACTATCAGTAACACCTACAAATCAAATGTGATGATAGAGATATTGGACTTCAAGAAAAGGAAAATGTGAAACCGGGTACC
Organism: Anadara kagoshimensis; assembly: GCA_021292105.1. Classification (NCBI taxonomy): domain Eukaryota; kingdom Metazoa; phylum Mollusca; class Bivalvia; order Arcoida; family Arcidae; genus Anadara; species Anadara kagoshimensis. Next base: position 10,543,115 of record CM037863.1, read on the forward strand.
TTCTGGAAATGCATTGTAGCTCCTCACCAACTAGCCACGTTCACTACCAGTAATACCTACAAATCAAATGTGATGATAGAAATATTGGACTTCAAGAAAAGGGAAATGTGAAACCGGGAACCTTGTAGAAATGCATTGTATTGTAACTCCTCACCAACTAGCCAAGTTCACTAGCAGTGAGACCTACAAATCAAATGTGATGATAGAAATATTGGACTTCAAGAAAAGGGAAATGTGAAACCTGGTACCTTCTGGAAATGCATTGTATTGTAACTCCTCACCAACTAGCCAAGTTCACTAGCAGTGTGACCTACAAATCAAATGTGATGATAGAAATATTGGCCTTCAAGGAAAGGGAAATGTGAGACCGGATACCTTCTGGAAATGCATTGTATTGTAACTCCTCACCAACTAGCCAAGTTCACTAGCAGTGAGACCTACAAATCAAATGTGATGATAGAAATATTGGACTTCAAGAAAAGGGAAATGTGAATCCGGGTACCTTCTGGAAATGCATTGTATTGTAACTCCTCACCAACTAGCCACGTTCACTATCAGTAACACCTACAAGTCAAATGTGATGATAGAAATATTGGACTTCAAGAAAAGGGAAACGTGAATCCGGGTACCTTCTGGAAATGCATTGTATTGTAACTCCTCACCAACTAGCCAAGTTCACTAGCAGTGAGACCTACAAATCAAATGTGATGATAGAAATATTGGACTTCAAGAAAAGGAAAATGTGAAACCGGTTACCTTATGGAAATGCATTGTATTGTAACTCCTCACCAACTAGCCACGTTCACTACCAGTAACACCTACATGTATTTATTGCACTTGAAATCTATTTTCTGCATGGCGATTGAATGGTTATTAGTCTCCTATGAAACGTCAAATATGAAAACAGCTATCTTTTGGAACACATATTCCTATGAACACAGTAATGAAAACTTTCGAAAAAAGATCTACAACAATAAGAATTGAAGGAAACAGCAAACATATACGGCAAAAGAGTAAAACTAAGATCGAGATAAAAATCATTCAGCAATAGAGTGATATACACTGCAAGATTTTGTCGTTTGTGCATTTACAGTAAATATATTCAAAAGCCACTTCAAATTTTGGTAAAATCATCCGTCAGGTTCCAGCCAACCTGTTATTGCGCAACCGAAAACAACAAATATTCAAGAGATGCAAAAGTACCCATAGATGTTCCTTTAAAAGTTTAAGGCTTAACCACGGTGCCTACTGGGAAGAATGGAAAGAAATTGTAAGATAAATGGTATGTGTTCAAGGTAAATGTATTATTTCCATCACCGTGAGATGGAACAGTAGAACTGAAAGGTGGTACCGCCGTCTGGAACACCTATTTTTCATTAGACAAGTGGTATATGTGTTCGAGGAACATAAACTGAAAATGTCCAAATGACAGCTGAAATAATTTAGAAAAACGGGGTACCTTCTTCATTTATGTGTTATGAGTTTGCGGTAACTGTATTGATAACAAAAACGGAAAATGCTAAAGCAACAGCCGGGTTATAATTAAAAAAAACAGGATAACTCCCGGGACACTTATTTTCATTTCAATGAACGGACATAAGTGGTATGTGTTGGATAAAAATATGTACTAATTACATTTTTATATTGCCCATTCAAGTGCAGAAGTACGGAAGCGCAATTGGGTCATATTATTGCAATCCCGCTATTAGGCTTTCCGGTACAAAAAGAGTTTATGTCATATCTCCGAATTGGTCATCAGCTGCAGGCTCAATGAAGGTGACCAATCCTGATTAGCTCATTTCGACTGACATATTTCTATCTAGTATAGGCACTCATATTAGGCCCTTAAGAAAATGGCCTGCTGGTCCCTGCTCTCCTTTTTGCTGAAATATGATTCAGTCTCTAAGGCATGCAATTCAAAAACATCTCAGATGGTACCTATTTCATTTAATTTGCTTAAAATGGTGGATCAGATCAATTCCATTTTATAGATACGTGTATTTAATGATAATGGACAAAGGTCAAGAGTCAAGGATATTTGCATCCAAAATGGCAAGGCAATTTTGAAGTAACGAATTAAATATTTCGTATATACTTATTACAATAGACATTTATCACATCTCAGACTTCGTTCAAATGTAACATGTGAAGAGATTCCTATTTCCATGGACTGCATCCTTTTAAAAATCATATGAATATTGTCTAATAAAAATATCTCTCTCTTACCTGACCAGTGAACCGTGACAGATTGACCATGTGATCCCGGTGAATGTCGAATAAACTGTAATTATAAACAGATACTAAATTTTCGTCTCCTTGGTAACAAGCGACTTTCTTTTGGGCATCAGCGCCATTAACCACCAAAAACGCCGCGAAAAGGCAGACGATATCCCTTAACACATTGTTAACCCCCATCTTAAAATTGCTGAATAAAATTAATTTGACGTCGTTTATTTCTTATACTTCATTTTTAATGAGTTGCATGTGACTGGATGTTGTAAGTGCTTTGGTACTTGACATAAGTCGTGTAGTATTTTTTAAAGTGACTAGTTCATTTTGGTACTTCCATATGACCTACAGTACATGCCTACTCAAAATGAGATCAGAAATGCGAAATGTATATTTGAAAACAACTGTGATTGATTGATACAAATGCTATTGCTTTACTTTTTTCAAATAGCAAAAAAATATATAATAATGGGACTAACAACCAACCTGATTTACAAGAGTTATATCCCTTGTCTATAGAAAACCCTCATAATGATGATGATAATAATAATAATAATAATAATAATAATAATAATAACAATTTAAAAAATACCAAAAATACTAGATTTTTTGCCATTTTTAACCATAAACATTTTATGTATCAAAAGAGCAATTAAGTAACAAAATATATTCTCTTGCAATTAGTTTGAGGTTAAACTATAGATTAACTGGACTATATCGAAAGTTAACACTAAGTAAACGAATTAGTACCAAATCGACAGTTCATCTCTGCTGGTACATCTTGAGAGCTTTAAGATAGCTGGCTGCTGCTATCTAAACTTCGGCTGCTTTCCGGTCATTAGTTATCCCTATCTCGGACATTCGGTGACTTCTTTCTGTTAGCTCAGTGTTAACCTTTCGACTGGTCTGTACTGTCGTTTTTAGCATCAAGTTATCATCCAGTATTATGTTTATTATAAGCTATTGCCAAAACTCTTAAAAACTAGAAAAACTGTGAGCCACAAGCTCACAAAAAATACCCCCCCCGCTCCCAAAAATCCATCGGATCAAATTTTTAAATAGAAAGTGCACATCTACATTATATCACAAAGATTGTGTGAAAGTTTCATGAAAATCCATTGAAGGGTTTAGGAGTAGTTGCGGATAAGAGATAGGTACCCCAAGGTGTAACGGAAGGATGGACACCCCTATCACTATATATCCCCACTTTTTAAGCGGGGGGGGGGGATGTGTAAATAGGTTATATCATTTTTTTAGCTTCTAGTACATCTTAACTTGCAAGGCTGGTTGTGTCTTATCAAATGCAACACACTTGGGCGTATTCCATAGTGGCTGACTAGATGAACATCTCCAATCAAACCGGAGATGGTAAACTATTTGGTTGAATTTGTGGTTTTTATTTGGCTATGAATCGCGTCTATCTTTTTTCAGGAAGCCCATTTTAATTCATGTTTGTATATTATTATATAACTGGGTTATGGAAACAATAGACACACATGTATTTATCAACTTTTCAAGCACAACAGTTTATCTCTCTCTCTCTCTCTCTCTCTCTCTCTCTCTCTCTCTCTCTCTCTCTCTCTCTCTCTCTTTCTCTCTACCACTGCGGTAGCTCAGTTGGTAGAGTGCTCGCTCCGTAAGTGGGAGGTCATGGGTTCGATCACCGGCCGGGTTTGACCCAAGATTTGAAAGTGGGTAGTGACTGTTCTTTTGCCAAGCACTTGGCATTTCGGAATGAAAGTCACGGTTCTTTCGGATGGGAACTTAAAATAAACAAGGTCCCGTGTCACAGTGGGCTTGACATGTTAAAGAACACTGCTGTATAATGCCATAAGCACCTTCACCTATAGCTGTCGACGTCTCGATATAAGTGCAATATTCTTGACTGGGGCGTTAAACACCATTACTCAACTCTCTCTCTCTCTCTCTCTCTCTCTCTCTCGTTTAATATGCCAATGTTCTTACGGTTAAACATATTTGAGTCTTAACCACTTATTTCGTCAAGTGTTTTGCTATCATTAAAATACACTTACGTTAAGACACAGTGTAAGTAATTTAATTTGCTTTACAGTTCATATTCAAGAACGACCAAAACAGTTTATCGAGAGGCCACGTTCTTTATATACATTTTATCCGCCATTTTGGAAATGGCTGTCATTTTGTTTTTCAAAACATCATCGAATGTATCTAAAATAATAAGCAGATAAGAAGCAAAATAAATCCCTGAATATCCCTGAAGAAAATAGATAACGACAAACACTTGCTACCGGTATTTTGATCGCCATATTGATTTTTGTTTTCATGCACCCGTCTGCTGCACCAATGCAATGGCGTCATACATTTGTTGTAACATGGCAGAAGATGTCATCACTGCGTTGTTGTCGTATTGCACTGGTGCTTATGTCCGTATACAAGAACTGCTGCACCAATACAATGACGGATAGGGGTTGAACCATTTCTGTAATGTACCAGTACCTGTACCATTCTAGTACTTATTGACGAGAAGAAGACGAGTAGAAAGAGGAGAATTGTTGCGATATTGTTAAACGTCGCATCAGCAATGTTTCAGCTATATGCGGCTTAAACTTTTTTTAATCTCTTAGAATTAGTTTTAGAAAAACAAATTGTATATACATGAGATTTACGAGTGTGTTTTATGGTCTGCCTTGTACGGTGCAAGTCTGTACGCTAACTCTCCTAGTCATGTCAATATCCTGTCTCCGGGTGATACTCTGTCCTCTTTATACCGAGCACCAGACGAGGAAGCAGTATTGTATGATCCAGCCAGGGTTCGAACCCATGACCTCGATTTTTTGCCCTCGAGGCGATCGTGGGGGAAGTGACGATGGAAAAAAGTATATGCATTGAAAACAAATGTTGAGAGATTGAATGTTAACTATATAATATCGCAATGTTGTTTCAAATAAAAATTTATTGATTGCATTGTATTGAATTGTTTTGTGCTATGTTGCATTGCATGGCAATATGCTGTGTTGTTATGTGTTGCGTTGTATTGCAATGCGAGGTATTTATTTTTGCGTTGCGTTGCGTTGAAATTCAATGCAATTATTATGATTATGATTAAAATTTCATTATGCTGTGTTGCGTTTCGTTACATTGCATTTCATTATATTTTTTGTGTTGTGTTTCCTTGTGTTCCGTTGCAATGCAATGCATTTTATTTTGTTGTGTTGCGTTGCATTCCACTTTATTATGTAGTGTTTTGTTGCATTGCGTTGCGTTGTATTGCGTATTGTATTGTATTGTTTTGGAAAACATTGCTCTTTTTTCTGTTTTCAGTACATAGATCTATATGAAGTGACCTCAGCAAGTATAGTACGTCATTGTGTATTGCATTTTGGCTGCATTACATTGAATTATATTGTATTTCATTTAATTATATTAAAGGGCATTTGAACTTCGTACCCCCAGCTGCTATATAAAAGAGTTCCAACAGCAGCAACAACCAAAGCAACAACAACAACAAAAGCAGGAACAGCAGACAACAACAACGGCAACAGCAGCAACACCGATTACAACAACAGCAACACAATTAACATCAATAACGACAACAACAGCACCAGCAACAACAACAACAATAACAGCAATAGCAGCAACACCATTAGCAGTAACACCGAGACATTTGAGATTAAAATATTGCGGGTTTTTTTTCTTTCGGAATCCATGTCTTTTCATTAGTTCGAGAAAAATGTTAACTTGTGCAATTGATGAAACACGGGTAAACTGTTCCTTCCATTCCAAATTTGTACACAATTTGCGGGAGTAGCTAGGAGGTGGTTACCCTTCCGGCACCCTGTCTCACTTCTCTGGTTACAGTTCATTGATAAACCTAATTTGCCTGCTTCATAGCGAAAATGGAAGTGGTTGGGTCACATGCTGCGCAAAGGCAAGACCAACATCACATGCCAAGCCCTTCAATGGACACCTCAAGGAAAAAGAAAAAGGGGAAGACCGAGACTTATATGGAGAAGAGCACTGGAGAAGGAGATGTTAGAACAAGTATATAGATGGAACAACATCCACCAACTAGCAAAAGACAGAGGAAGATGGAGAAGAATTGTCAGTGGCCTATACTCCACTGGGGAGTAAAAAAGGCTTAAGTCAAGTAAGTAATAGCTTTGCCATGGATTTTTGTTTTTGGATTTTAAAACACATTGGTAGTGAACACAACCATTACAACTTGGTAACAAAGGATTTTGATGTTCTCTTTTATTACCTTCAGTACCAGCATGTCGAAAGGTTAACACTAAGCTAACGGAAACTAGTCTTAAGCTTGGCTCCCTAGAGACCGAGATAGGAATAGCTGAATAGTGTTGAAAAGCTGCCTAGAGATACAGTACAAACCTGTCGAAAGTTTAACACATGAGCTAACGAAATGGATTCAAAAATAAAGCGCTAAGTGGATAGCTAGAGGCCGAAAAGCTGTCGAGATAGAGGTAGCTGTTGGCGAAATGCTGCCAACGAGGGACCGTGATGACCTGTCGGTTCGACATTAACTCGTTAGCTAATAATGTGAATTGTCATGTGCTACTTTTGAATGTATTATTTCATAAAAATTCAAAAGTAGCACAGGAACATTTTAAACTTTCGACAAGCCTGTACTGTAGATAGCAGCTTCCGAATTATTGGTAACGAAAGGCCGAGATGAGCTGCTGATTCGACTAATTCGTTAGCTTATGGTTAATCTTTCGACATCCCTGTACTGTAGATAGCAGCTTCCGAATTATTGGTAACGAAGGGCCGAGATGAGCTGTTGATTCGACTAATTCGTTAGCTTATGGTTAAACTTTCGACATCCCTGTACTGTAGATAGCAGCTTCCGAATTATTGGTAACGAAGGGCGGAGATGAGTTGCTGATTCGACTAATTCGTTAGCTTATGGTTAATCTTTCGACATCCCTGTACTGTAGATAGCAGCTTCCGAATTATTGGTAACGAAGGGCGGAGATGAGTTGCTGATTCGACTAATTCGTTAGCTTATGGTTAATCTTTCGACATCCCTGTACTGTAGATAGCAGCTTCCGAATTATTGGTAACGAAGGGCGGAGATGAGTTGCTGATTCGACTAATTCGTTAGCTTATGGTTAATCTTTCGACATCCCTGTACTGTAGATAGCAGCTTCCGAATTATTGGTAACGAAGGGCGGAGATGAGTTGCTGATTCGACTAATTAGTTAGCTTATGGTTTAACTTTCGACAGGTCTGTACCGTAATCCAACGCCTACAACATGGTGACATTAGATTGATTTTGTCTTTAAGAAGGGGTAAAATCTTAGCTTGAATGTTTACAAAATATTTTAAGTAAACACCCACATGCATGCATCCCTGCACCGGATTATGTCATTTGAATCTATACTTGCAAACCCTTCTTCGCAGTGTAAATATGTAAAAGTTCTCAAAAGTTGTGTTGTGTCAAAAATTTTGAAGTCCTGTTGCATAAATTGTTTGATTATTATCCATTACGTGAATTGAAATTTTATTTGAATTGTTTTCATATATACATGAATTTAAAATTAAAATCCTTATAAAAATCATCATGTTATATAAGGCAATTAATCATAAAAAATCAAATAAGCAAGGTGAAGTCTTATCTCCTTGTCGAATACCTAGATATACCTGCATTGTACAGTCCTGTCGAAAGTTTAATATTAAGCTATTTAAAAAAGAGTCCCAGTCAAAGCTCGGCAGAAGCGGCCAAGATATGGATAGCTAATAAACAAAAAAGTATGCACCGGGATATAAAGCACCTGTCACCTGTCACAAAGCTGCCGAGATGAGCTGCCGATTCAGCACATTTCGTTAGCTTAGAGTTAAACTTTCGACAGGTCTGGACTGTACTTTACTGTTTCGATTACCTATATCTACCTGCAGTATTTGTCAAGGTAGACTCCACAGGTGTAGTAAAAACTTCCTTTTTTGATATTACACCTATTTCAAAAATACCTGCATTCACAGCCAGGTATATGTATACGTAATTCATTATTAGTGTGTATTGGCTGATCAGGATAGTGTTACAGTTGACTGATTGTGAAATACACGACTGCACACGCATTGCATTTTGATGACAAGTTTCATAAAGTGATTCTCTCTTTTGAATTTTTACCTGTGATTTTTTACAATTTACCTGTGAAATATTACGAGTTTTACCTGTTGTGATGTGTTTGATTTGTACGGCGATTTTACGATTTTGAATTTCTTGAAGGACAAGATTTTGGATAATGAGGAGGATTTTGATAGCTGACACTTGTAACATCATTATATAATCCTAAAGGTAAAAATTTTTAATTAGAATTTTTTCACTTAATTTAACTTTTTATGGTAGAAAATCGACTCTTTAGCGTCCAAAGTTAGCCTACTCTTTTTCGAACTCCATAGAGATGTCTGACAGACTGACACCAGCGGCCTGAATTATTTATTTGAACTTAAATCTTAATAAATGTGTAGAACCTTTCAAGCCATTGTCGGGGTTTGGACCCACGTTTGACTTCCAATTAATCAATCATTACGTTATTGACCTATTCTATTTTCGAACTCCACATAGGTGTATAACATACTGACATAAGACCTCGAGTTTAGTTTCATGTATAATCAATCTAAACATATGAGCAATATCTTTCCGTCCCTTTATAGGGATTTGAACCCACGTTTGACTTTAAAATCAAATTACAATTCTCTATCAATATTTTGTTGACCTACTCTGTTTCGAACTCCACATAGGTGTTTG